>OY997274.1:526864998-528114998 GCA_963921465.1 Triticum timopheevii
TTCAGTCGCTTCCACCGAGCTATAAGAGCTTTGTGATGAACTACAATATGCGGGGGATGGTGAAAACTATTCCTAAAGTATTTTCAATGCTGAAGTCGGCAGAGGTAGAAATCAAGAAAGAACATCAAGTGTTGATGGTCAATAAAACCACCAAGTTCAAGAAGGGCAAGGGTAAGAAGAACTTCAAGAAGGACGGCAAGGATGTTGCCGCGCCCGGTAAGCCAGTTGCCAGGAAGAAGTCAAGCAATGGACCCAAGCCTGAGACTAAGTGCTTTTATTGCAAAGGGAAGGGTCACTGGAAGCGGAACTGCCCCAAATACTTAGCGGACAAGAAGGCCGGCAACACTAAAGGTATATTTGATATACATGTAATTGATGTGTACCTTACCATTACTCGTAGTAACTCTTGGGTATTTGATACCGGTGCCGTTGCTCATATTTGTAACTCACAGCAGGAGCTGCGGAATAAGCGGAGACTGGCGAAGGACAAGGTGACGATGTGCGTCAGGAATGGTTCCAAGGTCGATGTGATCGCCGTCGGCACGCTACCTCTACATTTACCTACGTGATTAGTTTTAAACCTTAATAATTGTTATTTAGTGCCAAGTTTGAGCATGAACATTGTATCTGGATCTTGTTTGATACGAGATGGCTACTCATTTAAAACCGAGAACAATGGTTGTTCTATTTATATGAGAGATATGTTTTATGGTCATGCCCCGATGGTCAATGGTTTATTCTTAATGAATCTCGAGCGTAATGTTACACATATTCATAGTGTGAATACCAAAAGATGTAAAGTTGATAACGATAGTCCCACATACTTGTGGCACTGCCGCCTTGGTCACATTGGTGTCAAGCGCATGAAGAAGCTCCATGCTGATGGACTTTTAGAGTCTCTAGATTATGAATCGTTTGACACATGCGAGCCATGCCTCATGGGCAAGATGACCAAGACTCCATTCTCCGAAACAATGGAGCGAGCAACCAACTTATTGGAAATCATACATACTGATGTATGTGGTCCAATGAGCGTTGAGGCTCGCGGAGGATATCGTTATGTTCTCACTCTCACTGATGACTTGAGTAGATATGGGTATGTCTACTTGATGAAACACAAGTCTGAGACCTTTGAAAAGTTCAAGGAATTTCAGAATGAGGTAGAGAATCAACGTGACCGAAAGATAAAGTTCCTACGATCAGATCGTGGAGGAGAATATTTAAGTCACGAATTTGGTACTAACTTAAGGAAATGTGGAATCATTTCACAACTCACGCCGCCTGGAACACTGTTGGAAATATGCCCTAGAGGCAATAATAAAAGGATTATTATATTTCAATGTTCATGATAATTGTCTTTTTGTTCATGCTATAACTGTATTATCCGGAAATCGTAATACACAATGAGTCCCTAGTGAGCCTCTAGTTGACTGGCTCGTTGTGATCAATAGATAGTCATGGTTTCCTGACTATGGACATTGGATGTTGTTGATAACGGGATCACATCATTAGGAGAATGATGTGATGGACAAGACCCAATCATAAGCATAGCATAAAAGATCGTATAGTTCGTTTGCTAGAAGCTTTGCCAATGTCAAGTATCTATTCCTTCGACCATGAGATCGTGTAACTCCCGGTTACCGTAGGAGTGCCTTGGGTGTATCAAACGTCACAACGTAACTGGGTGACTATAAAGGTGCATTACAGGTATCTCCGAAAGTATCTGTTGGGTTGACACGGATCGAGACTGGGATTTGTCACTCCGCATGACGGAGAGGTATCTCTGGGCCCACTCGGTAATGCATCATCATAATGAGCTCAATGTGACCAAGGTGTTGGCCACGGGATCATGCATTACGGTACGAGTAAAGTGACTTGCCGGGTAACGAGACTGAACAAGGTATTGGGATACCGACGATCGAGTCTCGGGCAAGTAACGTACCGATTGACAAAGGGAATTGTATACAGGGTTTGATCGAATCCTCGACATCGTGGTTCAACCGATGAAATCATCGAGGAGCATGTGGGAGCCAACATGGATATCTAGACCCCGCTGTTGGTTATTGCCCGAGAGTCGTCTCGGTCATGTCTGCGTGTCTCCCGAACCCGTAGGGTCTACACACTTAAGGTTCGGTGACGCTAGGGTTAGTAGGAAGTCAAGTATGTGACCACCGAATGTTGTTCGGAGTCCCGGATGAGATCCCGGACGTCACGAGGAGTTCCGGAATGGTCCGGAGGTAAAGATTTATATATGGGAAGTCCTGTTTCGGGCATCGGGACAAGTTTCGGGGTTATCGGTATTGTACCGGGACCACCGGAGGGGTCCCGGGGGCCCACCGGGTGGGGCCACCTGCCCCGGGGGGGCCACATGGGCTGTAGGGGGTGCGCCTTGGCCTGCATGGGCCAAGGGCACCAGCCCCACAAAGGCCCATGCGCCTAGGGTTCAAGGGGGGAAGAGTCCTAGGAGGGGAAGGCACCTCCTAGGTGCCTTGGGGGGGAGGGAAACCCCCCTTGGCCGCCGCCCCCTAGGAGATTGGATCTCCTAGGGCCGGCCACCCCCCCTTGGCCCTCCTATATATAGTGGGGGAGAGGAGGGACTTCATACCTTGAGTCCTTGGCCTTTGGTTGCCTCCTTCTCCCTCCCCAACACCTCTCCTCCTCCGTTGTGTGCTCGGCGAAGCCCTGTCGGAGTACTGCTTCTCCACCATCACCACGCCGTCGTGCTGCCGGTGGAGCTGTCTTCCTCAACCTCTCCTTCCCCCTTGCTGGATCAAGAAGGAGGAGACGTCGCTCGTCCCGTACGTGTGTTGAACACGGAGGTGCTGTCCGTTCAGCACTTGGCATCGGTGATCTGAATCACGTTCGAGTACGACTCCATCATCACCTTGCAAGCTTCCGCACGCGATCTACAAGTGGTATGTAGATGCAAACTCTCTCCCATGACTCGTTGCTTAGATGAACTCATAGATGGATCTTGGTGAAGCCGTAGGAAAATTTTAATTTTCTGCAACGTTCCCCAACAGTGGCATCATGAGCTAGGTCTATGCGTAGTTCTCTAATGCACGAGTAGAACACAATTTGTTGTGGGCGTTGATCTTGTCATCTTACTTGCCTCTACTAGTCTTTTCTTGCTCAACGGTATTGTGGGATGAAGCGGCCCGGACCAACCTTACACGTACGCTTACGTGAGACCGGTTCCACCGACTGACATGCACTAGTTGCATAAGGTGGCTGGCGGGTGTCTGTCTCTCCCACTTTAGTTGGAGCGGAATCGATGAACAGGGCCCTTATGAAGGGTAAATAGAAGTTGACAAAATCACGTTGTGGTGATTCGTAGGTAAGAAAACGTTCTTGCTAGAACCCAATCGCAGCCACGTAAAAGATGCAACAACAACTAGAGGACGTCTAACTTGTTTTTGCAGCGATTGATCATGTGATGTGATATGGCCAGAAGTTGTGATGAATGTTGAATTGTGATGTATGAGATCATGTTCTTGTAATAGGATTCACGACTTGCATGTCGATGAGTATGACAACCGGCAGGAGCCATAGGAGTTGTCTTTATTTTTTTGTATGACCTGCGTGTCATTGAAGAACGCCATGTAAACTACTTTACTTCATTACTAAACGCGTTAGTCATAGAAGTAGAAGTAATCGTTGGCGTGACAACTTCATGAAGACACGATGATGGAGATCATGATGATGGAGATCATGGTGTCAAGCCGGTGACAAGATGATCATGGAGCCCCGAAGATGGAGATCAATGGAGCTTGATGATATTGGCCATATCATGTCACAACCATATAATTGCATGTGATGTTTATTATGTTTATGCATCTTGTTTACTTAGGACGACGGTAGTAAATAAGATGATCCCTTACAAAATTTCAAGAAGTGTTCTCCCCTAACTGTGCACCGTTGCTACAGTTCGTCGTTTCTAAGCACCACATGATGATCGGGTGTGATGGATCCTTACGTTCACATACAACGGGTGTAAGACAGTTTTACACAGCGAAAACACTTAGGGTTAACTTGACGAGCCTAGCATGTGCAGACATGGCCTCGGAACACGGAGACCGAAAGGTCGAACACGAGTCGTATGGAAGATACGATCAACATGAAGATGTTCACCGACGATGACTAGTCCGTCTCACGTGATGATCGGACACGGGCTAGTCGACTCGGATCGTGTAACACTTAGATGACTAGAGGGATGTCTAATCTAAGTGGGAGTTCATAATTTTGATTAAGAACTTTATTATCATGAACTTAGTCTAAAACCTTTGCAAATATGTCTTGTAGATCAATGGCCAACGCTAATGTCAACATGAACTTCAACGCGTTCCTAGAGAAAACCAAGCTGAAAGATGATGGCAGCAACTATACGGACTGGGTCCGGAACCTGAGGATCATCCTCATAGCTGCCAGGAAGCAATATGTCCTAGAAGGACCGCTAGGTGCCGCTCCCGTCCCAGAGAACCAAGACGTTATGAACGCTTGGCAAACTCGTGCTGATGATTACTCCCTCGTTCAGTGCGGCATGCTTTACAGCTTAGAACCGGGGCTCCAAAAGCGTTTTGAGCATCACAGAGCATATGAGATGTTCGAAGAGCTGAAACTAGTTTTCCAAGCTCATGCCCGGGTCGAGAGATATGATGTCTCCGACAAGTTCTACAGTTGTAAGATGGAGGAGAACAGTTCTGTCAGTGAACACATCCTGAAGATGTCTGGGTTGCACGCACGTATGACCCAGTTGAACATTAACCTCCCAGATGAGGCGGTCATTGACAGAATCCTCCAGTCGCTCCCACCAAGCTACAAGAGCTTTGTGATGAACTACAACATGCAGGGGATGGTAAAGACCATTCCTGAAGTGTTCTCGATGCTGAAGTCAGCAGAGGCTGAAATCAAGAAAGAACATCAAGTGTTGATGGTCAATAAGACCACTAAGTTCAAGAAGGGCAAGGGTAAGAAGAACTTCAAGAAGGACGGCAAAGATGTTGCCACGCCCGGTAAGCCTGTTGCCGGGAAGAAGTCAAAGAATGGACCCAAGCCTGAGACTGAGTGTTTTTATTGCAAGGGGAAGGGGCACTGGAAGCGGAACTGCCCCAAATACTTAGCGGATAAGAAGGCAGGCAACACCAAAGGTATATTTGATATACATGTAATTGATGTGTACCTTACCAGTACTCGAAGTAACTCCTGGGTATTTGATACCGGTGCCGTTGCTCACATATGTAACTCACAGCAGGAGCTGCGGAATAAACGGAGACTGGCGAAGGACGAGGTGACGATGCGCGTCGGGAATGGTTCCAGGGTCGATGTGATCGCCGTCGGCACGCTGCCTCTACATTTACCTACGGGATTAGTTTTAAACCTCAATAATTGTTATTTAGTGCCAAGTTTGAGCATGAACATTGTATCTGGATCTCGTTTAATACGAGATGGCTACTCATTTAAATCTGAGAATAATGGTTGTTCGATTTATATGAGAGATATGTTTTATGGTCATGCTCCGATGGTCAATGGTTTATTCTTGATGAATCTCGAGCGTAATATTACACATGTTCATAGTGTGGATGCCAAAAGATGTAAAGTTGATAACGATAGTCCCACATACTTGTGGCACTGCCGCCTTGGTCACATTGGTGTCAAGCGCATGAAGAAGCTCCATGCTGATGGACTTTTAGAGTCTCTTGATTATGAATCATTTGACACATGCGAACCTTGCCTCTTAGGCAAAATGACCAAGACTCCGTTCTCCGGAACAATGGAGCGAGCAACCAACTTGTTGGAAATCATACATACCGATGTGTGCGGTCCAATGAGCGTTGAGGCTCGCGGAGGATATCGTTATGTTCTCACTCTCACTGATGACTTGAGTAGATATGGGTATGTCTACTTAATGAAACACAAGTCTGAGACCTTTGAAAAGTTCAAGGAATTTCAGAGTGAAGTAGAGAATCAACGTGACCGAAAGATAAAGTTCCTACGATCAGATCGTGGGGGAGAATACTTAAGTCACGAATTTGGTACACACTTAAGGAAATGTGGAATCGTTTCACAACTCACGCCGCCTGGAACACCTCAGCGAAACGGTGTGTCCGAACGTCGTAATCTCACTCTATTGGATATGGTGCGGTCTATGATGTCTCTTACCGATTTACCGCTATCATTTTGGGGATACGCTCTAGAGACAGCTACATTCACTTTAAGTAGGGCACCGTCTAAATCCGTTGAGACGACACCGTATGAATTATGGTTTGGGAAGAAACCTGAGCTGTCGTTTCTAAAAGTTTGGGGATGCGATGCTTATGTCAAGAAACTTCAACCTGAAAAGCTCGAACCCAAGTCGGAAAAATGCGTATTCATAGGATACCCTAAGGAAACTGTCGGGTATACCTTCTACTTAAGATCCGAAGGCAAGATCTTTGTTGCCAAGAACGGATGCTTTCTGGAGAAAGAGTTTCTCTCGAAAGAAGTAAGTGGGAGGAAAGTAGAACTCGATGAAGTACTACCTCTCGAACGGGAAAGTGGTGCAGCGCAGGAAACCGTTCCTGTGATGCCCACACCAACTGAAGAGGAAAACGTTGATGATGATCAAGGTACTTCAGATCTAGTTGCTACTGAACTTCGAAGGTCCACAAGGACACGTTCCGCACCAGAGTGGTACGGCAACCCTGTCATGGAAATCATGTTGCTAGACAACAATGAACCTTCGAACTATGAAGAAGCAATGGCGGGCCCGGATTCCAACAAATGGCTTGAGGCCATGAAATCCGAGATAGAATCCATGTATGAAAACAAAGTATGGACTTTGACAGACTTGCCCGATGATCGGCGAGCGATAGAAAATAAATGGATTTTTAAGAAGAAGACGGACGCGGATGGTAATGTTACCATCTATAAAGCTCGACTTGTCGCTAAGGGTTATCGACAAGTTCAAGGGATTGACTACGACGAGACATTCTCTCCCGTAGCGAAGCTTAAGTCCGTCCGAATCATGTTAGCAATTGCCGCATACTATGATTATGAGATATGGCAGATGGACGTCAAAACGGCATTCCTTAATGGACATCTTAAGGAAGAGCTGTATATGATGCAGCCGGAAGGTTTTGTCGTTCCTCAGAACGCTAACAAAGTATGCAAGCTCCAGCGATCCATTTATGGACTGGTGCAAGAATCTCGGAGTTGGAACATTCGCTTTGATGAAATGATCAAAGCGTTTGGGTTTATGCAGACTTATGGAGAAGCCTGCATTTACAAGAAAGTGAGTGGGAGCTCCGTAGCATTTCTCCTGTTATATGTAGATGACATACTCTTGATGGGAAATGATACGACACTCCTGGACAGCATTAAGGCCTATTTGAACAAGTGTTTTTCAATGAAGGACCTTGGAGAAGCTGCTTATATATTAGGCATCAAGATCTATAGAGATAGATCGAGACGCCTCATAGGTCTTTCACAAAGCACATACCTTGATAAGATTTTGAAGAGGTTCAAAATGGATAAGTCCAAGAAGGGGTTCTTGCCTATGTTACAAGGTGTGAGATTGAGCTCGGCTCAGTCACCGACCACGGCAAAAGATAAAGAAGAGATGAGTGTCATCCCCTATGCTTCAGCCATAGGATCTATTATGTATGCCATGCTGTGTACCAGACCCGATGTAAACCTTGCCGTAAGTTTGGTTGCAAGATACCAAAGTAACCCCGGCAAGGAACACTGGACAGCGGTCAAGAATATCCTAAAGTACCTGAAAAGGACAAAGGACATGTTTCTCGTTTATGGAGGAGACGAAGAGCTCGTCGTAAAGGGTTACGTCGATGCTAGCTTCGACTCAGATCTGGATGACTCTAAGTCACAAACCGGATACGTGTATATGTTGAATGGTGGAGCAGTAAGCTGGTGCAGCTGCAAGCAGAGCGTCGTGGCGGGATCTACGTGTGAAGCGGAGTACATGGCAGCCTCGGAGGCAGCGCATGAAGCGATTTGGATGAAGGAGTTCATCGCCGACCTAGGAGTCATACCCAATGCGTCGGGGCCGATCAAACTCTTCTGTGATAACACTGGAGCTATTGCCCTTGCCAAGGAGCCCAGGTTTCACAAGAAGACCAGGCACATCAAGCGTCGTTTCAACTCCATCCGTGAAAATGTTCAAGATGGAGACATAGAGATTTGCAAAGTGCACACGGATCTGAATGTCGCAGATCCGTTGACTAAACCTCTCTCGCGTGCAAAACATGATCAACACCAGAACTCTATGGGTGTTCGATTCATCACAATGTAACTAGATTGGTGACTCTAGTGCAAGTGGGAGACTGTTGGAAATATGCCCTAGAGGCAATAATAAAAGGATTATTATATTTCAATGTTCATGATAATTGTCTTTTTGTTCATGCTATAACTGTATTATCCGGAAATCGTAATACACAATGAGTCCCTAGTGAGCCTCTAGTTGACTGGCTCGTTGTGATCAATAGATAGTCATGGTTTCCTGACTATGGACATTGGATGTCGTTGATAACGGGATCACATCATTAGGAGAATGATGTGATGGACAAGACCCAATCATAAGCATAGCATAAAAGATCGTATAGTTCGTTTGCTAGAAGCTTTGCCAATGTCAAGTATCTATTCCTTCGACCATGAGATCGTGTAACTCCCGGTTACCGTAGGAGTGCCTTGGGTGTATCAAACGTCACAACGTAACTGGGTGACTATAAAGGTGCATTACAGGTATCTCCGAAAGTATCTGTTGGGTTGACACGGATCGAGACTGGGATTTGTCACTCCGCATGACGGAGAGGTATCTCTGGGCCCACTCGGTAATGCATCATCATAATGAGCTCAATGTGACCAAGGTGTTGGCCACGGGATCATGCATTACGGTACGAGTAAAGTGACTTGCCGGGTAACGAGACTGAACAAGGTATAGGGATACCGACGATCGAGTCTCGGGCAAGTAACGTACCGATTGACAAAGGGAATTGTATACAGGGTTTGATCGAATCCTCGACATCGTGGTTCAACCGATGAAATCATCGAGGAGCATGTGGGAGCCAACATGGATATCCAGACCCCGCTGTTGGTTATTGCCCGAGAGTCGTCTCGGTCATGTCTGCGTGTCTCCCGAACCCGTAGGGTCTACACACTTAAGGTTCGGTGACGCTAGGGTTAGTAGGAAGTCAAGTATGTGACCACCGAATGTTGTTCGGAGTCCCGGATGAGATCCCGGACGTCACGAGGAGTTCCGGAATGGTCCGGAGGTAAAGATTTATATATGGGAAGTCCTGTTTCGGGCATCGGGACAAGTTTCGGGGTTATCGGTATTGTACCGGGACCACCGGAGGGGTCCCGGGGGCCCACCGGGTGGGGCCACCTGCCCCGGGGGGGCCACATGGGCTGTAGGGGGTGCGCCTTGGCCTGCATGGGCCAAGGGCACCAGCCCCACAAAGGCCCATGCGCCTAGGGTTCAAGGGGGGAAGAGTCCTAGGAGGGGAAGGCACCTCCTAGGTGCCTTGGGGGGGAGGGAAACCCCCCTTGGCCGCCGCCCCCCCCCTTGGCCCTCCTATATATAGTGGGGGAGAGGAGGGACTTCATACCTTGAGTCCTTGGCCTTTGGTTGCCTCCTTCTCCCTCCCCAACACCTCTCCTCCTCCGTTGTGTGCTCGGCGAAGCCCTGTCGGAGTACTGCTTCTCCACCATCACCACGCCGTCGTGCTGCCGGTGGAGCTGTCTTCCTCAACCTCTCCTTCCCCCTTGCTGGATCAAGAAGGAGGAGACGTCGCTCGTCCCGTACGTGTGTTGAACACGGAGGTGCTGTCCGTTCAGCACTTGGCATCGGTGATCTGAATCACGTTCGAGTACGACTCCATCATCACCTTGCAAGCTTCCGCACGCGATCTACAAGTGGTATGTAGATGCAAACTCTCTCCCATGACTCGTTGCTTAGATGAACTCATAGATGGATCTTGGTGAAGCCGTAGGAAAATTTTAATTTTCTGCAACGTTCCCCAACAAACACCTCAGCGTAACGGTGTGTCCGAACGTCGTAATCGCACTCTATTGGATATGGTGCGGTCTATGATGTCTCTTACCGATTTACCGCTATCATTTTGGGGATACGCTCTAGAGACAGCTACATTCACTTTAAATAGGGCACCGTCTAAATCCGTTGAGACGACACCGTATGAATTATGGTTTGGGAAGAAACCTAAGCTGTCATTTCTAAAAGTTTGGGGATGCGATGCTTATGTCAAGAAACTTCAACCTGAAAAGCTCGAACCCAAGTCGGAAAAATGCGTCTTCATAGGATACCCTAAGGAAACCATTGGGTATACCTTCTACTTAAGATCCGAGGGCAAGATCTTTGTTGCCAAGAACGGATCCTTTCTGGAAAAAGAGTTTCTCTCGAAAGAAGTAAGTGGGAGGAAAGTAGAACTCGATGAAGTACTACCTCTTGAACAGGAAAGTAGTGCAACTCAGGAAAATGTTCCTGTGATGCCTACACCGACTGGAGAGGAAAATAATGATGATGATCAAGGTGCTTCGGATCAAGTTGCTACTGAACTTCGTAGGTCCACAAGGACACGTTCCGCACCAGAGTGGTACGGCAACCCTGTCCTGGAAATCATGTTGTTAGACAACGGTGAACCTTCAAACTATGAAGAAGCGATGGCGGGCCCAGATTCCAACAAATGGCTTGAAGCCATGCGATCCGAGATAGAATCCATGTATGAAAACAAAGTATGGACTTTGATAGACTTTCCCGATGATCGGCGAGCGATAGAAAACAAATGGATCTTTAAGAAGAAGACGGATGCGGATGGTAATGTTACCACCTATAAAGCTCGACTTGTCGCTAAGGGTTATCGGCAAGTTCAAGGGGTTGACTACGATGAGACATTCTCTCACGTAGCGAAGCTGAAGTCCGTCCGAATCATGTTAGCAATTGCCGCATACTATGATTATGAGATATGGCAGACGGACGTCAAAACGACATTCCTTAACGGACATCTTAAGGAAGAACTGTATATGATGCAGCCGGAAGGTTTTGTCGATCCTAAAGATGCTAACAAAGTATGCAAGCTCCAGCGATCCATTTATGGGCTGGTGCAAGCATCTCGGAGTTGGAACATTCGCTTTGATGAGATGATCAAAGCGTTTGGGTTTATGCAGACTTATGGAGAAGCCTGCGTTTACAAGAAAGTGAGTGGGAGCTCTGTAGCATTTCTCATATTATATGTAGATGACATACTCTTGATGGGAAATGATATAGAACTTTTGGACAGCATTAAGGCCTACTTGAATAAGTGTTTTTCAATGAAGGACCTTGGAGAAGCTGCTTACATATTAGGCAACAAGATCTATAGGGATAGATCGAGACGCCTCATAGGTCTTTCACAAAGCACATACCTTGATAAGATTTTGAAGAAGTTCAAAATGGATCAGTCCAAGAAGGGTTCTTGCATGTATTGCAAGGTGTGAGATTGAGCTCGGCTCAATGCCCGACCACGGCAAAAGATAAAGAAGAGATGAGTGTCATCCCCTATGCTTCAGCCATAGGATCTATTATGTATGCCATGCTGTGTACCAGACCTGATGTAAACCTTGCCGTAAGTTTGGTAGGAAGGTACCAAAGTAATCCCGGCAAGGAACACTGGACAGCGGTCAAGAATATCCTGAAGTACCTGAAAAGGACAAAGGACATGTTTCTCATTTATGGAGGTGACGAAGAGCTTGTCGTAAAGGGTTACGTCGACGCTAGCTTCGACACAGATCTGGATGACTCTAAGTCACAAATTGGATACGTGTATATGTTGAATGGTGGAGCAGTAAGCTGGTGCAGCTACAAGCAGAGCGTCGTGGCGGGATCTACATGTGAAGCGGAGTACATGGCAGCCTCGGAGGCAACACATGAAGCAATTTGGGTGAAGGAATTCATCACCGACCTAGGAGTCATACCCAATGCGTCGGGGCCGATCAAACTCTTCTGTGACAACACTGGAGCTATTGCCCTTGCCAAGGAGCCCAGGTTTCACAAGAAGACCAGGCACATCAAGCGTCGTTTCAACTCCATCCGTGAAAATGTTCAAGATGGAGACATAGATATTTGCAAAGTACATACGGATCTGAATGTCGCAGATCCGTTGACTAAACCTCTCCCGCGAGCAAAACATGATCAACACCAGAACTCTATGGGTGTTCGATTCATCACAATGTAACTAGATTATTGACTCTAGTGCAAGTGGGAGACTGTTGGAAATATGCCCTAGAGGCAATAATAAAAGGTTATTATTATATTTCCTTATTCATGATAATTGTCTTTATTCATGCTATAACTGTATTATCCGGAAATCGTAATACACGTGTGAATACATAGACCATAATATGTCCCTAGTAAGCCTCTAGTTGACTAGCTCGTTGATCAACATATAGTCATGGTTTCCTGGCTATGGACATTGGATGTCGTTGATAACGGGATCACATCATTAGGAGAATGATGTGATGGACAAGACCCAATACTAAGCATAGCACAAGATCGTGTAGTTCGTTTGCTAGAGATTTTCCAATGTCAAGTATCTTTTCCTTAGACCATGAGATCGTATAACTCCCGGATACCGTAGGAGTGCTTTGGGTGTACCAAACGTCACAACGTAACTGGGTGACTATAAAGGTGCACTACAGGTATCTCTGAAAGTACCTGTTGGGTTGACACGGATCGAGACTGGGATTTGTCACTCCGTATGACGGAGAGGTATCTCTGGGCCCACTCGGTAATGCATCATCATAATGAGCTCAAAGTGACCAAGCGTTTGGTAACGGGATCATGCATTACGGTACGAGTAAAGTGACTTGCCGGTAACGAGACAGAACGAGGTATTTGAAGGAAATATGCCCTAGAGGCAATAATAAAGTTATTATTTATTTCCTTATATCATGATAAATGTTTATTATTCATGCTAGAATTGTATTAACCGGAAACATAATACATGTGTGAATATATAGACAAACAGAGTGTCACTAGTATACCTCTACTTGACTAGCTTGTTAATCAAAGATGGTTATGTTTCCTAACCATGGACAAAGAGTTGTTATTTGATTAACGGGATCACATCATTAGGAGAATGATGTGATTGACATGACCCATTCAGTTAGCTTAGCACCCGATCGTTTAGTATGTTGCTATTGCTTTCTTCATGACTTATACATGTTCCTATGACTATGAGATTATGCAACTCCCGTTTACCGGAGGAACACTTTGTGTGCTACCAAACGTCACAACGTAACTGGGTGATTATAAAGGTGCTCTACAGGTGTCTCCGAAGGTACTTGTTGGGTTGGCGTATTTCGAGATTAGGATTTGTCACTCCGAATGTCGGAGAGGTATCTCTAGGCCCTCTCGGTAATGCACATCACTTAAGCCTTGCAAGCATTGCAACTAATGAGTTAGTTGCAAGATGATGTATTATGGAACGAGTAAAGAGACTTGCCGGTAACGAGATTGAACTATGTATTGGATACCGATGATCGAATCTCGGGCAAGTAACATACCGATGACAAAGGGAACAACGTATGTTGTTATGCGGTCTGACCGATAAAGATCTTCGTAGAATATATAGGAACCAATATGGGCATCCAGGTCCCGCTATTGGTTATTGACCGGAGACGTGTCTCGGTCATGTCTACATTGTTCTCGAACCGTAGGGTCCGCACGCTTAAGGTTTCGATGACAGTTATATTATGAGTTTATGAGTTTTGATGTACCGAAGGAGTTCGGAGTCCCGGATGAGATCGGGGACATGACGAGGAGTCTCGAAATGGTCGAGACGTAAAGATCGATATATTGGACGACTATATTCGGAGTTCGGAAAGGTTCCGAGTGATTCGGGTATTTATCGGAGTACCGGAGAGTTACGGGAATTCGCCGGGGAGAAGTATTGGGCCTTATTGGGCCATACGGGAAAGAGAGAGGGGCTGCCTAGGGCAGGCCGCGCGCCCCCCATGGCCTAGTCCGAATTGGACTAGGGGGAGGGGCCGCACCCCCTCCTTCCTTCCCTTCTCTCTTCCCCTTCCTTATCTCCTACTCCTACTACATGGAAGGACTCCTAGTTGGACTAGGAAAGGGGGAATCCTACTCCCGGTGGGAGTAGGACTCCCCTAGGGCGCGCCATAGAGAGGGCCGGCCCTCCCCTCCTCCACTCCTTTATATACGGGGGCAGGGGGCACCCCATAGACACACAAGTTGATCTACGGATCGTTCCTTAGCCGTGTGCGGTGCCCCCCTCCACCATATTCCACCTCGGTCATATCATCGCGGAGTTTAGGCGAAGCCCCGCCGGTAGAACATCATCATCGTCACCACGCCGTCGTGCTGACAGAACTCATCTCCGGAGCTTTGCTGGATCGGAGGCCGGAGATCGTCATCGAGCTGAACGTGTGCTGAACTCGGAGGCCCCGTACGTTCGGTGCTTGGATCGGTCGGATCGTGAAGACGTACGACTACATCAATCGCGTTGTGCTAACGCTTCCGCTTAACGGTCTACGAGGGTACGTAGACAACACTCTCCCCTCTCGTTGCTATGCCATCACCATGATCTTGCGTGGGCGTAGGAATTTTTTTGAAACTACTACGTTCCCCAACAGTGGCATCCGAGCCTAGGTTTTATGCGTTGATGTTATATGCACGAGTAGAACACAAGTGAGTTGTGGGCGATACAAGTCATACTCCTTACCAGCATGTCATACTTTGGTTCGGCGGTATTGTGAGATGAGGCGGCCCGGACCGACATTATGCGCACGCTTACGCGAGACTGGTTTCACCGTTATGAGCACTCGTGCTTAAAGGTGGCTGGTGGGTGTCTATCTCTCTCACTTTAGCTGAATCGAGTGTGGCTACGCCCGGTCCTTGCGAAGGTTAAAACAGCACCAACTTGACGAACTATCGTTGTGGTTTTGATGCGTAGGTAAGAACGGTTCTTGCTAAGCCCATAGCAGCCACGTAAAATTTGCAACAACAAAGTAGAGGACGTCTAACTTGTTTTTGCAGGGCATGTTGTGATGTGATATGGCCAAGACGTGATGCTATATTTTATTGTATGAGATGATCATGTTTTGTAACCGAAGTTATCGGCAACTGGCAGGAGCCATATGGTTGTCGCTTTATTGTATGAAATGCAAACGCCCTGTAATTGCTTTACTTTATCACTAAGCGGTAGCGATAGTCGTCGAAGCAATAGATGGTGTAAATGACAACGATGCTACGATGGAGATCAAGGTGTCACGCCGGTGACGATGGTGATCACGACGGTGCTTTGGAGATGGAGATCACAAGCACAAGATGATGATGGCCATATCATATCACTTATATTGATTGCATGTGATGTTTATCCTTTATGCATCTTATCTTGCTTTGATTGACGATAGCATTTTAAGATGATCTCTCACTAAAATTATCAAGAAGTGTTCTCCCTGAGTATGCACCGTTGCCAAAGTTCGTCATGCCCAGACACCACGTGATGATCGGGTGTGATAAGCTCTACGTCCATCTACAACGGGTGCAAGCCAGTTTTGCACACGCGGAATACTCAGGTTAAACTTGACGAGCCTAGCATATGCAGATATGGCCTCGAAACACGGAGACCGAAAGGTCGAGCGTGAATCATATAGTAGATATGATCAACATAGTGATGTTCACCATTGAAAACTACTCCATCTCACGTGATGATCGGTTATGGTTTACTTGATTTGGATCACGTGATCACTTAGATGACTAGAGAGATGTCTGTCTAAGTGGGAGTTCTTAAGTAATATGATTAATTGAACTTAAATTTATCATGAACTTAGTCCTGGTAATATTTTGCAAATTATGTTGTGAGATCAATAGCTTGCGTTGTTGCTTTCATATGTTTATTTTGATATGTTCCTAGAGAAAATTGTGTTGAAAAATGTTAGTAGCAATGATGCGGATTGGATCCGCGATCTGAGGTTTATCCTCATTGCTGCACAGAAGAATTATGTCCTTAATGCACCGCTAGGTGACAGACCTATTGCAGGAGCAGATGCAGACGTTATGAACGTTTGGCTAGCTCAATATGATGACTACTTGATAGTTTTGTGCACCATGCTTTATGGCTTAGAATCGGGAGTTCAAAGATGTTTTGAACATCATGGACCATATGAGATGTTCCAGGAATTGAAGTTAATATTTCAAGCAAATACCCGAGTTGAGAGATATGTAGTCTCCAACAAGTTCTATAGCTGAAAGATGGATAATCGCTCAACTAGTGAGCAAGTGCTCAGATTGTCTGGGTACTACAATCGCTTGAATCAAGTGGGAGTTAATCTTCCAGATAAGATAGTGATTGACAGAGTTCTCTAGTCACCATCACCAAGTTAGTAGAACTTCGTGATGAACTATAGTATGCAAGGGATGACGAAAATGATTCCCGAGCTCTTCGTGATGTTGAAATCGACGAAGGTAGAAATCAAGAAAGAGTATCAAGTGTTGATGGTTGACAAGATCACTAGTTTCAAGAAAAGGGCAAAGGGAAAGAAAGGGAACTTCAACTGGAAAGACAAGCAAGTTGTCACTCCCACGAAGAAGCCCAAAGCTGAACCAAAGCCTGAAACTGAGTGCTTACACTGCAAAGGAAATGGTCATTGGAAACGGAAATGCCCTGAATATTTGGTGGATAAGAAGGATGGCAAAGTGAACAAGGGTATATTTGATATACAGGTTATTGATGTGTGCCTTACTAGTGTTTATAGTAGCCCCTGAGTATTTGATACTTGTTCGGTTGCTAAGATTAGTAACTCGAAACAGGAGTTACAGAATAAACAGAGACTAGTTGAAGGGGAAGTGACGATGAGTGTTGGAAGTAGTTCCAAGATTGATATGATCATCATCGCACACTCCCTATACTTTCGGGATTAGTGTTAAACCTAAATAAATGTTATTTGGCGTTTGCGTTGAGCATGAATATGATTTGATCATGTTTATTGCGATACGGTTATTCATTTGAAGTTAGAGAATAATTGTTGTTCTGTCTACATGAATAAAACCTTCAATGGTTATACACCCAATGAAAATAGTTTGTTGGATCTCGATCGTAGTGATACACATATTCATAATATTAATGCCAAAAGATGCAAAGTTAATAACAATAGTGCAACTTATTTGTGGCACTGCCGTTTGGGTCATATCGGTGTAAAGCGCATGAAGAAACTCCATAAAAATGGATTTTTGGAATCACTTGGTTATGAATCATTTGATGCTTGCGAACCGTGCCTTTTGGGCAAGATGACTAAAACTCCGTTCTCCGGAACAATGGAACGAGCTACTGTCTTATTGGAAATAATACATACCGATGTATGCGATCCAATGAGTGTTGATGCTCGTGGCAAGTATCGTTATTTTATGACCTTCACAAGATGATTTGAGTAGATATGGGTATATCTACTTGATGAAACATAAGTCTGAAATAGTTGAAAGGTTCAAAGAATTTTAGAGTGAAGTGGAAGAATCATCGTAACAAGAAAATAAAGTTTCTGCGATCTGATCGCGGAGGAGAATATTTGAGTTACGAGTTTGGTCTTCAATTAAAACATTGTGGAATAGTTTCACAGCTCACGCCACCTGGAACACCACAATGTTATGGTGTGTCCGAACGTCGTAACCGCACTTTATTGGATATAATGCGATCTATGATGTCTCTTACTGATTTACCACTATTGTTTTTGGGTTATGCATTAGAGACAGCTGCATTCACGTTAAAAGGGCACCATCTAAATCCATTGAGACGACACCATATGAACTATGGTTTAGCAAGAAACCCAAGTTGTCATTTCTTAAAGTTTGGAGCTGCGATGCTTATGTGAAAAAGTTTCATCCTGATAAGCTCGAACCCAAATCGGAGAAGTGCGTCTTCATAGAATACCCAAAGGAAATTGTTGGGTACACCTTCTATCACAGATCCGAAGGCAAGATATTCGTTGCTAAAATGGATCCTTTCTAGAGAAGGAGTTTCTCTTGAAAGAAGTGAGTAGGAGAAAAGTAGAACTTGATGAGGTAACTGTACCTTCTCCCGAATTGGAAAATTGTTCATCACTGAAATCAGTTCCAGTGATTTCTACACCAATTAGTGAGGAAGCTAATGATGATGATCATGAAACTTCAGATCAAGTTACTACAGAACCTCGTAGGTCTTCTAGAGTACGGTCCGCACTAGAGTGGTACGGTAATCCTGTTCTGGAAGTCATGTTACTAGACCATGATGAATCTACGAACTATGAGGAAGTGATGATGAGCCCAGATTCCGCAAAATGGCTTAAGGCCATGAAATCTGAGATGGGATCCATGTATGAGAACAAAGTGTGGACTTTGGTGGAGTTGCCCGATGATCGGCAAGCCATATTGTATAAATGGATCTTCAAGAGGAAGACGGACGTTGATAGTAGTGTTACTATCTACAAAGCTAGACTTGTCGAAAAAGGTTTTTGACAAAGTTCAAGGTGTTGACTACGATGAAATTTTCTCACTCGTAACGATGCTTAAGTCTGTCCAAATCATGTTAGCAATTGCTGCATTTTTATGAAATCTGGCAAATGGATAAACAAAACTACATTCCTTAATGGATTTAAAGAAGAGTTGTATATGATGCAACCAGAAGGTTTTGTCAATCCTAAAGGTGCTGACAAAATACGCAAGCTCCAGCGATCCATCTATGGACTGGTGCAAGTATCTCGGAGTTGGAATATACGCTTTGATAAGTTGATCAAAGCATATAGTTTTATACAGACTTGCGGTGAAGCCTGTATTTACTAGAAAGTGAGTGGGAGCACTACAGCATTTCTGATAAGTATATGTGAATGACATATTGTAGATCGGAAATAATGTAGAATTATTCTGCAAAGCATAAAGGAGTGTTTGAAAGGAGTTTTTTCAAAGAAAGACCTCGGTGAAGTTGCTTACATATTGAGCATCAAGATCTATAGAGATAAGATCAAGACGCTTGATAAGCTTTTTCAATGAGTAAATACCTTGACAAGATTTTGAAATAGTTCAAAATGGAACAATCAAAGAAGGAGTTCTTGCCTGTGTTGCAAGGTGTGAAGTTGAGTAAGACTCAAGACCCGACCATAGCAGAAAATCGAAAGAGAATGAAAATTCATTCCCTATGCCTCAGTCATAGGTTCTATAAAGTATGCTATGCTGTGAACCAGACCTATTGTATACTCTGCCATGGTTTGGCAAGAGAGCACAATAGTGATCTAGGAGTAGATCACTGGACAGCGGTCAAAATTATCCTTAGTGGAATAAGGATATGTTTCTCGATTATGGAAGTGACAAAAGGTTCATCGTAAAGGGTTACGTTGATGCAAGTTTTGACACCGATCTGGATGACTCTAAGTCTCGATCTAGATACATATTGAAAGTGGGAGCAATTAGCTAGAGTAGCTCCGTGCAGAGCATTGTAGACATAGAAAATTGCAAAATACATAACGGATCTGAATGTGAAAGACCCGTTGACTAAGATTCTCTCACAAGAAAAACATGATCACACCTTAGTACTCTTTGGGTGTTAATCACATAGCGATGTGAACTAGATTACTGAATCTAGTAAACCCTTTGGGTGTTGATCACATGACGATGTGAACTATGGGTGTTAATCACATGGTGATGTGAACTATTGGTGTTAAATCACATGGTGATGTGAACTAGATTATTGACTCTAGTGCAAGTGGGAGACTGAAGGAAATATGCCCTAGAGGCAATAATAAAGTTATTATTTATTTCCTTATATCATGATAAATGTTTATTATTCATGCTAGAATTGTATTAACCGAAAACATAATACATGTGTGAATATATAGACAAACAGAGTGTCACTAGTATGCCTCTACTTGACTAGCTTGTTAATCAAAGATGGTTATGTTTCCTAACCATGGACAAAGAGTTGTTATTTGATTAACGGGATCACATCATTAGGAGAATGATGTGATTGACATGACCCATTTAGTTAGCTTAGCACCCGATCGTTTAGTATGTTGCTATTGCTTTCTTCATGACTTATACATGTTCCTATGACTATGAGATTATGCAACTCCCGTTTACCGGAGGAACACTTTGTGTGCTACCAAACGTCACAACGTAACTGGGTGATTATAAAGGTGCTCTACAGGTGTCTCCAAAGGTACTTGTTGGGTTGGCGTATTTCGAGATTAGGATTTGTCACTCCGAATGTCGGAGAGGTATCTCTGGGCCCTCTCGGTAATGCACATCACTTAAGCCTTGCAAGCATTGCAACCAATGAGTTAGTTGCGAGATGATGTATTAAGGAACGAGTAAAGATACTTGCCGGTAACGAGATTGAACTATGTATTGGATACCGACAATCGAATCTCGGGCAAGTAACATACCGATGACAAAGGGAACAACGTATGTTGTTATGCGGTCTGACCGATAAAGATCTTCGTAGAATATGTAGGAACCAATATGGGCATCCAGGTCCCGCTATTGGTTATTGACCGGAGACGTGTCTCGGTCATGTCTAGATTGTTCTCGAACCGTAGGGTCCACACGCTTAAGGTTTCGATGACAGTTATATTATGAGTTTATGAGTTTTGATGTACCGAAGGAGTTCGGAGTCCCGGATGAGATCAGGGACATGACAAGGAGTCTCGAAATGGTTGAGACGTAAAGATCGATATATTGGACGACTATATTCGGAGTTCGGAAAGGTTCCGAGTGATTCGGGTATTTATCGGAGTACCGGAGAGTTACGGGAATTCGCCGGGGAGAAGTATTGGGCCTTATTGGGCCATACGGGAAAGAGAGAGGGGCTGCCTAGGGCAGGCCGCGCGCCCCCCATGGCCTAGTCCGAATTGGACTAGGGGGAGGGGCCGCACCCCCTCCTTCCTTCCCTTCTCTCTTCCCCTTCCTTATCTCCTACTCCTACTACATGGAAGGACTCCTAGTTGGACTAGGAAAGGGGGAATCCTACTCCCGGTGGGAGTAGGACTCCCCTAGGGCGCGCCATAGAGAGGGCCGGCCCTCCCCTCCTCCACTCCTTTATATACGGGGGCAGGGGGCACCCCATAGACACACAAGTTGATCTACGGATCGTTCCTTAGCCGTGTGCGGTGCCCCCCTCCACCATATTCCACCTCGGTCATATCGTCGCGGAGTTTAGGCGAAGCCCTGCGCCGGTAGAACATCATCATCGTCACCACGCCGTCGTGCTGACGAAACTCATCTCTGGAGCATTGCTGGATCGGAGGCCGGAGATCGTCATCGAGCTGAACGTGTGCTGAACTCGGAGGCCCCGTACGTTCGGTGCTTGGATCGGTCGGATCGTGAAGACGTACGACTACATCAACCGTGTTGTGCTAACGCTTACGCTTAACGGTCTACGAGGGTACGTAGACAGCACTCTCCCCTCTCGTTGCTATGCCATCACCATGATCTTGCGTGTGCGTAGGAAATTTTTTGAAATTACTACGTTCCCCAACAGTATTGGGATACCGATGATCGAGTCTCGGGCAAGTAACGTACCGATTGACAAAGGGAATTGTATACGGGGTTGATCGAATCCTCGACATCGTGGTTCATCCAATGAAATCATCGTGGAACATGTGGGAGCCAACATGGGTATCCAGATCCCGCTGTTGGTTATTGGCCGGAGAGCTGTCTCGGTCATGTCTGCATGATTCCCGAACCCGTAGGGTCTACACACTTAAGGTTCAGTGACGCTAGGGTTATTAGGAAGACTTGTATGTGATTACCAAATGTTGTTCGGAGTCCTGGATGAGATCTCGGACGTCATGAGGAGTTCCGGAATAGTCCGGAGGTGAAGATTTATATATAGGAAGTGCTGTTTCGGCCATCGGAAAAGTTTCGGGGTCACCCGGTATTGTACCGGGACCACCGGAAGGGTCCCGGTGGTCCACCGGGTGGGGCCACCCATCCCGGAGGGCCCCGTGGGTTGAAGTGGGGAGGGACCAGCCCCTGGTGGGCTGGTGCGCCCCCCCTGGGCCCCCCTCTGCGCCTAGGGTTGGGAACCCTAGGGGAGGGGGCGCCTCCACTTGCCTTGGGGGGCACTCCACCCCCCTTGGCCGCCGCCCCCCTAGAGATCCCATCTCTAGGGCCGGCTACCCCCCCGGGGGCCTATATAAAGGAGGGGGAGGGAGGGCAGCCGCACCCTTGAGTCTTGGCGCCTCCCTCCCCCTGCTACACCTCTTCCTTCTCCCGCGGTTGCTTGGCGAAGCCCTGGCGGAGTACTGCTTCTCCACCACCACCACGCCGTCGTGCTGCTGCTGGAGTCTTCTTCCTCAACCTCTCCTTCCCCCTTACTGGATCAACAAGGAGGAGACGTCATCCGCTCCGTACGTGTGTTGAACGCGGAGGTGCTGTCCGTCCAGCACTTGGTCATCGGTGATTTGGATCACGGCGAGTACGACTCCATCATCCCCGTTCTCTTGAACGCTTCCGCTCGCGATCTACAAGGGTATGTAGATGCACTCCTATCACTCGTTGCTTAGATGAACTCATAGATGGATCTTGGTGAAACCGTAGGAAATTTTTAATTTTCTGCAACGTTCCCCGACAAAAGGGTCCCCTTGTCGAAGGCCCCTTGTTGGTGTGACTCCTTCTGTCTCCTGAGAATTATACCTGATTGTATATTTCACTGAAGAAACACAATTCATAATTAAATTCACCCACTGGCCATCAAAACCCAATTTCAGCATCATATTCCTCAAAAAGACCCATTCAACTCTGTCATATGCTTTATGCATGTCCAACTTAACGGCACAGAGTCCTGATTGCCCGTTTCTCTTGTTCTTGATTTTATGAACACACTCATAAGCTACCAAAATATTATCAGTTATTAATCTACCAGGCACAAAAGCACTCTGTGTTTCTGAAATGATCTCAGGCAGAATGGTCTTCAATCGATTAGCAAGCATCTTAGATATTATCTTGTAGATAACATTGCAAAGGCTTATAGGACAAAATTGAGTAATCGATTCAGGAGAGTCAACTTTAGGTATCAAAACCACCACTGTATTATTCCACCCCTCCGGAATCATACCTGAGTTGAGTGCCTGAAGAACTTCATTAGTAATATCGTCCCCGAAGACATGCCAATATTTTTTTATAAAAGATGGCATGTAGCCCATCTGGCCCCGGGGCCTTAAGATCACCAATACTATCAATGGCTTTTTTAACCTCCACCGGTGAATAAGGATTAAGCAGCATCTCATTCATTTGGACAGTAACCTTTTCTTTCACTTTTGCAAGGAAATTAGGATCTGTCTCATACACCTCAGACGTGAAGAGATTAGTGAAATAAGAATGAATGAGAGGATTAATCGCACTAGTACCTTCCAGCCATTGGCCCATGTCATCTTTTAGACGTGAAATTCTGTTACGTTTTCTTCTTGCAGACGCAAAACTATGAAAAAATCCCGTGTTCCGATCCCCAAACTTCAGCCAGCTCACCCTTGATTTTTGTAATGCACTGATTTCTTCAAGTTCTAACAAAAACTCCACCAGATCGGACAACTCCTTTTTTTTTGCCTCTGAGTCAACACTAACCGGGCCACTAAGGACCTGATCAAGCTCCCGTTGTGCTTTGCGAAGTCGTTTCTTAGGCTTCTTCAAAACTCGCTGATCCCAGTCATGAAATGACGCGTGCATGTACTCAAGTTTTGCCATCACGCCATTGCCTGTAGCATAAATCTGTGCGTCATCCCATGCTTGCTGTACCTTCTCTGAAAATTCCCTCCCTTCATGCCGAAAATCAGTTCCTGAGCACGGGCTCAGCTGAGCCCGATATCTCTACCGCCCACTCACCTGGGGATGAGCGCCATTAGTTGTATTTCTTCATCGTATTCTTTTAGGAAATGGATAGACAGGCGACACATTGATTGTAACTGCACGAGCACTGTTCGTCCGGACCAGGCGTACGTCGCACGGCTCAGCCTTATAGCTGAGCCTACATGAGCCGTCCCACACCGACAGCTGCCCAAACGGTAACAGAAACCTCCGTCCATAAATGCTTCTCCCAGCTTCCCCTCCCCACCCCAAGCCTCGCTCGTGCACCTACCCAGCCACATGTCCGCATCTTCTTCCTTCGCACTTCCCGTCCCCGAAGACTTCCTTCTCCCTCTCATCCCATGCCCTCTGTGCGGCGAACCGGCGATGAGATCGTCACCAATGTAGCAAGGAGCGGCGAGTATGCTGGTCAACGCTCCTACAAGTGCATCCGCCATGATGCAAGTATATCCAGGACTAATCCCATTCCCCTGTTTCAGTTCATCTTGCGCACAAGCTCATCTACTTATTTTTCCTTGGTTTTGCTTTTGCCTGCTGCTCATCTGCAGTCACGGCAGTGCCGCCACTTCGAGTTCCAGAAGGCATACCTGCAGAGAATGAGTGCGGCCCAAATCACTCATGCTTAGCAGCAGGCGGCTAGGCGCTTGGTGTTCCTGCTTCACAGCACGTCCAGCAGGCCAACTACGCCGTGAACATACCTGCCCCAACTGGCCAGCCGCCCCGCAGCCTGAGGCAGGGGCTGTGAATCAAATCTTCAGGCCGGCCACCGCCATGGTTGCTGCTTCAGGATCTCAGGCCCTTGGCGTCGTAGCTGTTCTGCTTGCAGCTACCAACATCATGCTCACTGGCCTTGTTATGCTGTTCGTAGTCCCTATGTACTTTCGCAAATACCAGTATGCTTACACCCATGTGCCAAAGCAACCAACACCTTGAAGAAAGCAGTTCCATTCAAAATTTAAGGAAACATAATATAACACAAGAACTAGATTTTCTTTTATATCAGGCTAGTCGTCACTTCTACTCTCAAAATTGAGGAACAAGCGTGGAGCCACGGTCTCATAAACACACCAGAAAATCCTCCGAACTAGTTAAAATACAAATTACATAATTTTCGGTCTTCATTTCTCAGCAGCACCCAGAGGCCTTGTGCATGTGGTACGCCAGTGCCCCTCCATACCGCAATTCTTGCATCCGCCGGGCCTTTGTGGTTTCTTTCGGGGCATCCCACCGGTGCCCCTCCATACCGCAATTCTTGCATCTGTCGGGACTTTGTGGTTTCTTCGGGGCATCCCCACCGCAATTCTTGCATCTCACCATTGCCAGGCAATGTACCAGGAGTTAAGCCAGCCATTCGGTCCTTGAAACCCAAGCCGTCCCTCTTCTCAGCGAAAGGTGCACCAGTCAGCAGCAGGGCGTCCAGACTTGCATACATGCCGCGCTTGCATCACCCATCCTCACAACCTCCATGGCTTTCAAGTAAATCTTCGAGTGCCTACACAGAAAGGACAGGTTAACTGAGTTGTCCCTCTGATACTGTGCCAGATGTTCAAACACTATGTCCCTCGCGTCCTTTGCTTCAGAATATGCTTAGCAGGGATCTCTTCAACATGAAGCATTTCCATCACCTGTGTTTTGCACGAACAAAAAATGAAATAGCAATCAGTTATCTTGGTTCAGGGACATGTTTTCATACTATCAGTACATAATCTACTGCAGAAGTTTACCCTGAGAACATGGCTGCACAACATCCCAGTGCACTCAAACTGACCACACTTGCATGTAAACTCTGATTGGTCATCATTTATGTTCACTTCATACTCAACCTTGCTACAGTTTTCTCTTTTCGCTGCATTGTTGTGGACCGTTAGATATTTCCTCATCTTCTCTGTTTTGGTGAATCAGTAGTAGCCCGAACTCTTCAAACATCGCTCTCGTGTATATCCTACTTGCATGCCGCTCTATCGCCAAATTAGTTCTCCTCACTGCTCAACCCTGTCACACAATTGAACATTTTTCCTGATTTAGCACTACTGAACAATGACATAACACTTAGGCAACATAGAAGGAAAATAAATGCTTCCGTCTTTTAACTGAAAAATACAGTAACTAATTACTTACAATCATTGTCCTCTTATCCTCATAGCTTTCCTCTCATTCTCGATCAAACTGCAGCCTCATGTATTGCCTCACGAACACGTGCACTAGACTCGATGCTGGAATGTAGGTCTTTAGCATGCGGTTCGCACTTTTGCTGCATTGAGTGCTCGTCATTTTGGCGCAGAAAACTCCTTGAAGTACGGCTTCTCCCACTTGTCTCTGATCTCATATAACTGTGTCATGTAAGTATGTTTCCTCAAGTTGTATTTATCTAAGAGAATACCCCAAGCCGCCTCAAACTCATCTATGGTTAACATGTGGTTCACAACCTTGTGGAACATGGCCCTAACGTCTCTTTTGCTTTCTTTAGGGCATGCCATTTGCACCACCTGTGCACGGTCTCTGGGTAAACCTTCTTGATGGCCAGTTCCATGGCTCTGCTCTGGTCTGTAATAACAAAAGTCATCATCAAGAAGTGAGTTCTTTAACAAACACAAAGTTGTTTTTTTGCTGTCTATGACTTACTTGTCAGAATAGTCCTTGGAGCAGGGCCTCCCATCATCCGCATGAATTCTAAGAACACCCATTCGAAACTCTCCTCTTGTTCGTCCCTCATCAAGACACCAGCAAGTATTATACACTGAAAATGATTGTTGACCCCAAAAAATTGTCCAAATGACACGTCCTAGAGGTTTGTCCTGTAAGTAGTGTCGAAAGTTATGACGTTTCCAAAGAATCTGTACTGCATTCTGCTGCTCCCATTTGTCCACATGAGGTTCTTTACTTTGCTACTCTTTTCTGCAAGAACTTTATATGTAAAACCAGGGTCACCATTAACAATGTCTGCAAACACCTCCAAGGTCTTCCTCACGTCATCCTCCGCCCGCTCACGTGTCTTATCTTCCCACAAATGTTCCTCAGAGTCCTTCTTGTAAATGGCACCTTCTCGACTGATCTGAAAAAACTGCCAATTATCCTGTACACTTAACCAAGATTCACATTATTCTCCCTCAATTGCTTTATCAAATCATTAGTGTACACATCGATGTGCTTGTGGGATGGCCAGTGCACTTTTTCGTCCATAGTCAGCCTCATGGAGTGGTTGTGGCTCTCACGGTGATCTGTAATGTACCAACTGTTATCCGTAGCACGTAGCAACCTAATCAAAGCTGGACACTCGACCTGCATGATCTATTCTCTGTCTTTGGCTTGCCCTTCATGTTGTCCACACAAAACACACGGTCAAAACACTTGCCCAAACTCTGAAACATAAAACTATACGAGAATTCAGACCTCATCAAACATCCGAAGACGATTTCTTGCATGCATTTAATTCTCTCTGCATTCAGCCCGCTCTTGCCATATCTAATACCAAAGGCAATTTCCCACGAGTACAGATTGTAGAAGTCCGTCCACTTCGCCCAATGAATCAAAACTCAATCCAAGTTCAGGTCTTAATACACTATTTGTCGATTCCTCCACGTATTTCCGAATCGACTGCTCCGTAGCACTCATTTGGGATGCACATGGAGCCCGGCCTGGTGGCGTACTACCAAGTCTTAATCCGCATGTCAGAATAAAAAGACGTATATTCAGTTTTGATACGCAGAGCTGTTTTCTGTTCAGACCGGCCACCAGTTTATTCAACCCCTCGGTTGTGGTCAATCACTACCTAATGTGCTTTCTCTACCAATTTATCTCCAATGCAAATGGGTTGATATCGATCAATTAGACTACAACTCAAATTATAATTGCTACCACGGATTTCTTTGTTTTCACTTTTTGTCCATCCAGGAGCCTGGGGATTTACTCTGTTGGTAGACTGTGCAAACCTGGGGACATCTCCTGTCGTTGGCGAACGCCAGCACGCGCTTCATCGTTTCTGTCGCCGCCGATCTGTTGACCACAATCGGAGCCAGCATTGGAATCTGCCTGGACTGCCGCTCGTGCTACACCATTCGCCAACAAAGCCAGAGGAACTGGATCCGGCTGCTCATGGCTGTCCGCGAATTCCTCAAGCAGGGGAAACCTATCAAAGTAGGTGTCAACATTGGCAGCCATTTCACAGCCATTTGGCATGAAACTACTACCAGTACTAAACAAAATTTCGGATCCAAAATCTCTTACCTGTCAACGGCATCGAGGAGGAACTCCATGCCCGCATCTTCCATGGTCTCACCGAATTCCAGGGGTAGACGAGCTAGCGTCACCTCAAGGAACACCCTAGACGGTCGTCGCAGAGTGGTGCGGCGGCGGCTGGAGGGGAGGGTCGTGGTGCAGCCGCCACCTCAACTATTACTGTGGGTGTGGAGGGTGGTTGGGCGGCAAGGGTTTCCAGAACGAACGACGCACGCGTGTGCGAACCGTGATGGACAGACGGCTCGGCTTTTCGCTCGACGTCCTGTTCCTCTCATCTGATCCATGGATCAGAAAAAACACTAACGTCCTGGCCGCGGACCAGCCCACGACTGCGCCCCGGCCGTCCCACCCATACGCCAAGGGCCCACCTCCTCCCACTGTTGCGTACCGTATTCTTACTCGTTGCCAATTTTTCGCGGAACTCGTCTGACACGCCAGGACTTCCTTTTGCAAATCCCGAGGGTGGAACAGAAGGCCACGATAACGAGAGCAGCTGGGCTCGGGCACCAAAACGCTCCTCCCTTTTCATGCAACCATCTAGCTTCAAAAGTACGTCTACCCTTTCGGATATGATTATCTGCTACCAAAAATCGAGTGTCTAGTAGCAGTGGTCGATGATCTGAGTGATTGTATTCCAAATTTTGTACAGCAGCATTCGGGAAAAGCTGAGACCAGCCGGGATTACAGACTCCCCTGTCCAACCTCTCCCTAATTAATCCACGATGCCAGGTAAACTTTTCACCGTTATAACCCATATCGACATCTGAATGGTGTTGTAGCGACAAGAAGGATGTGCAATACAAGCTGGCAAGGAAACGACCAGAGGCCTCGATTGGAACGGCCGGCTTCCCCTATTTTTCGGAAAGAAAAAACAATATGCAGTAACATAAAACAAAATCAAGTTGGTCGAGACACTCACCCTTTCCTTTTTCAAAAAACAGAATCAGTCGTGATGGCAGATTAAGCAGCGAGCCGACAAAAACAAAAATTCCTTATTAGACATCGATTAATCATTTAACCCCTTTAACCAATTGTATCCTTGAAAAGAAAACCATTTAACCAATTTGGAGTGGCTCCATCGTCTTGACGTAGGCAAACGTCCGGTAGTAGTCTCCGACGTAGCCCCCCATGTTCACGACAAGCCTCCCTTCATCCTCGTGACCGACGCGCACCACGCCGTTGTCTTCGTCACGACGCAGCCTCCTGCCCGACGACGCTGCATCTTTCCGCCGGTGCGCGTAAAACGACGCCCCGTCGCGTACCGTGAGGACGCACTCGCCGGCGTATGCAAAGTGCGGCAGCGGGACACGCTGCTCGAGGATGTACCGGCGACTCCATCTCTGCCCTTCTTCCTCCAGAACCCACGCTTGGGCCGAGGCGTGCCCACGGGTGACAAAGCCCAGCCTCCCGCGCACCTCCGTCAGGTGGTAGCTGTTGTGCCCCGCCGGCATCGCGGGCGGCCGCGCGGTGGCGGAGGCGACGACATGCTCGTCGTCGAGGTCGAACGACGCGACCTTGGCGACGCCGCTCGCCGTGACCCAGATCCAGTACGTCTTGCCGTCGACGCTGACGATGCCGGCGGCGAGGTTGCACTTTGCACCGCCGGGACCGGCAGGCACCTCCCGCCAGGTCGCCTCCCCCAGCGTGAGCACGTGGACGGCGTCGAACTCGCAGACCTGTTCGTAGCTGCACGGGACGTGCACCACCTTGTGCTTCCCCGTCGTCGGGTGGTACGCGAAGCAATACGCCTCGTGCCATGCCTCCGCCTTGCTCCACTTCTCCGTGGTCTGGCGCCCGGGGCACGGCAGCGGCGGGATGGCCAGCTTCGCGCCGGTGGTCGGGTTGACGACCGTGAGGGCGCCGCCGGCGTGCTCCTCGTCGTCGCACAGGCAGAGCAGGCCGTTGCACGTGCCGACGAGCTGCACCGCTTCGCTGTTGCGGCCTTTGGCGGCGCTCCTCCACAGCTGCTTGCAGCTCCGCGCCGAGGACGGGCCGTCGACGACGTAGGCGACGGCGTTGCCTGTGTGCCAGAGGAGGGGCTTCGCGCGGCTCTGCATCTCCGTGGTGCGCTCGTTGACGACGTCGCGCCAGACCCGGCAGACGAGGCGCGCCCTGCGGCGGCTGCTCGGCGGGAGCCGCTGCAGGATGTCCACCAGCACGTCCGTGGAGAAGTAGCGTTCCATGGCCGTGGTCTCCGTGGATTCCCAATTCGATCTTTTCCATTCCCCCATTGAAGCCTTCCGCGTACTTGCCCGATCGTGTCGTTTAAAACGGGCAAAGGGTTCATCGGAGCACGGCTTAGTTACCGAGGGTTGTGGACTTGTTTTTATCGTTCCTGACTTACCGAGGGCTGTGAACTTGCGCTCGTTTTTGGCTGGAACTTACGTGGCTGTCAAACTCAGTGTGAGAGGTTCGGATGGAATTTGACAACGCAATGCCGAGAAGTTGCAGGGGCTGCAGATTTTTTGTGATTTTTCACCGTGGATCAAGGACCGGAACATCCGAGGAATGTCTCGTAAATACTCCTTCTGTAAAGAAATATTAGAGCGTTTGGATCACTAGAGGGAGTGGTTTCTTTACGGAGCGGGGAGGTGTTGGAGCAGTGCTGCTAGACGCACGGACGGGCCTATTACGGGATTTACGGAATAGCAGACGTGGGCGATCGGGATTGGAGAAGAGGGAGCATGGGCCACACCCCCGCTAAAAATCAGGGTGGGGGAGAGATTAGTTTAGAAGAAAATCACGTAAAACCCCGTAACAGGCCCGTGAGTATAAAAATCTTTTCTTTAAAACTGATTTTTTTGGCCTTCCTTTTCGGAATTTAGAAATTCATTCAATTACAAGGATGGTTTTGGTACGGATTCACAGAGCACCCTAATCAAACTACACGACAGCATACTGTTCCGAATTTAGAAATCCATTCGATTCATGCAGTCCAAAAGGATGATTCATCAGTAGATGGGATAAATCTACCCAAGAATGATTATCAACTCAAGCAGCATGTTCCAGAACAAACTTTCAGGCACGATTTGGTTTTGAATTCTGCAGATGATCAAAGCCAACGAACTGGCTGTTCACCACAATTCTAAAAATCAAACACACCTAGCGTACTCCTTAATTTGCCCTGCCTGGCGAGGCCGTGCATTTGGTAGCACGTTAGGCCGAGAAATACCTTGCAAACAGAGGCGAGCAAATTTGACAATCGATCTAGTCGAACACAGCCAGCTTCTGGTACTCGTCGCCGGAGATGGCCTCCATCATAATGGCCTCAGGATTCACCACGCCGTCCTTCTTCAGGAAGATCTTGAGGAAGTTCTTGGAGAAGCCGCTCACCATGGCCACCCCAGGCTGTGTCGCCGTCACCGGCGTCGATTTAGAGTCCCGCAGGTTCCAGAAGATGATTTGCGGCACCACGTCCCCGTACCCTGCGTCCCTAAACTTCTGGCAGATCACCTCATAGTCTGTGCCCCACCACCGCTCCACTTCCTCCTCCTCGTCCTCGTCCTCGTCCTCAGAGTAGTCATCGTCGCCGTCGTTCTCGTACCCCGACGCCTCGTCGAACTCCATGTCGCTGTACACAAACACAGTCCTGATCATCTTCTCCGGCGCCAGCCGGGCTTCCACCGCCGTGCGGAGGATCTGGTCGAACACTGCCTGGAAGTTGGTGTTCATGTCCCAGTCCATACGCTGCACAAACCTCATCTTCTCCCGGAGGGTCTTGCCGTTGATGAGCTGGAGCTCGGGCCTCTCGCTGAAGGTGATCACCTTGCCCGCCCAAGGCTCCTCGCTGAGCTCCGACGTGAGCACGCCGAGCGCGATGCACACCTCCATGGGAGTGCCGGTCATGCTGCCGGACACGTCGCAGACTGAGATGCAATTGCACAACGAACCCTTGGAGCGGAGGTCGTCCACCATGCGGCGCCACTGCAGCTCCGACACTTCGTCTTCCTCGCCGCGGTAGGCGGCCTCCGCAATCTCGTGGGGCAGCAGCGCCCCGGCCGAGATCTTGGCCTTGCCGGCCTCCACGTCCTCCAGGTACTTGTCGAAGCGCTCCTCGTCGTGCTTCTTGAAGAGGACCTTGTAACGCCGCATGGCCACCGAGGCCACACGGGCGTAGGGCAGCTCCGACCACCGCTGCGCGCTCATGTACACTTCAGGGAGCTCCAGGACCTTGCGCAGCGGCACGAGCACCTCGCGGCGGAGGCGGTGGAGGGTTTGGTATGTATAGTGCTCGTCGGAGAGCTGGGCGTACTCGGGGTCCGAGTCGCGCGGGAAGAGGCGGCGTGCGATGGCCTCGCAGAGCAGCGTGGTGCGGTCGAACGACAAGACCGGCGTGGGGCACCACTTGGCGGCGAGCCCGATCTTCCTCTTATTGCCGTCGAGGGCCAGCTGCTCGAGGTCCGTCGCAAGGAGGGCGGCGAAGAAGTCGGCGACAGCGTCGAACAGGAAGCGGTAAGCACGGTCGCCGTAGTACGTCTCCAGCGATTTCACGGCAAGCTTGGCCACCTTGCGGACCTTCTTCGACGGCGGCCGCTTAGTTGCCGCCGTCATTCTTCTGGTCCACCTTTGGCTTCTGCTCAGCCGGCTGCTGGACCGGGACAGGATCGGCCTCCACCTCCATGGGTTTGCCCTTGCTGGACCTGGAGAGGGCGGCGGAGAGGTAGGCGCCGAACATGGGCTTTGGCGGCACAGGGGCCAGCACGCGAGCTTGCTTGCGGTCGGCCGGCCTAGGCTTGCCGAGGTCCTTCTCCTTCCTGCCCGCCTTCTCGGCGGCCGCGCTCTCCCTGGCGAGCTTGCGCACGTCGGGGCCGTGGATGAGGCGGAAGAGCAGCTCGGGCAAGTCCTTGAGGTAGCCGAACTCGGCGAGCGCGGCGACGTTGCAGGCGAGCGTCCGGGGGTGGTTCTGGTGCAGCCAGAGCGCGGCGGCGTAGAAGCCCTCCTTCTCCGACTTGCCGGTGCCGCGGACGCCGCGCAGGTTGCAGGCGAGCTTGAGCGCCGTGAGCGCGTCGTGCGCCCAGGCGGCGGCGAGCAGGCCGCGCACGCGCTCGGGCGGCGTGTCGGGCACCACCTGGAAGAAGAAGTCGAGGCAGGGGCTGCCCGAGTTGGCGTACGTGGCGGAGCAGTTCTCCGTGAGCGCCCTCCGCGGCTCGAGCTCCGCCTTGGTCTCCGCGGCGGACGGCGCGTCGACGGCCGTGTCGAGGACGCCGACGGAGGGGTGCGAGTGCGGCCCGGCGGAGCCGGGCGACCGGCGCGCGCCGCGGATGACCGGAGGGCCGAGGAGGGGGCGCGGCGGCGCGGCGGGCTCCGTCTCCGTTGCCATGATGGCTAAGGTTTTGGTTGGTCGTCGCGTCGCGATCGGATGCGATTGATGTTTTTTTTATGTGAACTTATTACGTGATAGCAGAAGGGGCTCTGGGCTGTCGATTGAACCGACATGGCAGGTCGACGGCGCAGATCCGATCGAGGGGACTATTAATGTAACCAGCGGGGAAAAAGTTACAATGCTTATGGAATACAGACGATAATATTTTTGACCCCTAAAAATTTATTTATTTTAAACCTTGAATTCGTAGGGGTTCAGCGAATCAAACCCTGAAGTCGAAATCCCTGCCGTTCTCACCCTAAACTAACAAATCCCGGTCCAAATCAAACCTTAGTCTCGTTTCCCAAATGGGGATTGCCGACGTGGCAAAGGGGTGGCCGGATGGGTCATTCGGCGCGCGCCTGTGGTGATAAAAGTGGGACGGCCCACTACGACCCGTCATTTCACTTTGTTATCTCCACGTCCCCCTGTCTTTCTTCCTTCTCTTGCGACGGCAATGGCGACCGGTGGTTGATCGCCGCTGCTGCGACGACAGTGACGACTTGACGACGCGTCGAAGAAGAAGGTAATGTTCTGGATGACCTCCTCCCTTGTTCTTTATAGTTAAGAGTAGTTGTGGCATCAGGGTTAGAGTTTACAGAGGCCAATTTGGGGGCGATTTTGGGTGACCCAAAAGCTTGATTTTTTGTGAAGGGGAATAGGTTCATATGCTTTATTTTGATCGGAGTGTTTGTTTATTTCAGTGAAATCATGGACCCAAGTGAGATCTTGAATGTTCGATTTCATATTGGTGAGCAGTTCATCCACATTGGTCCAAATTTGAACTATGTTGGGGGAGAAGAAGGCATGTCAGAGATTGAGAGGGATAAATTATCTCTGCAGGAAGTGAAAGGTTATCTAAAAGATCATATTGAATTGAAGGAATCTATGAAGTTGTACTTTCTTCTTCCTGGGAAAGAGCTTATCAATGGCTTGGTTTTCCTTCATGATGACATTGGTTGTGTGAAGATGGCTGACTATATTTGTGTTGGAGGAGTTGCTGATGTGTATGTGGAGTATCATGGAGAGGAAGATAGCAATGACAGCAGTAGTGGGAGTGAATTTGAGGATGAAATAATGGAAGAGAGTGATGATGACCATATGCAATGATAACTGCTGTTGAACCTGCAGAATATGACACTGATGTTCTCATTACTGATGAAAGTGGTGTGATCACACAGAGAATTTGCAGCCCCATCAAGCAGACAAGAGGCAGTTCAAGACAAGTAGATGTTGATCTTGAGATGGCAGGAATTGAAGGAGTTCTTTCTCAGGTTTTGAATCCAACTCAAGGTGCTTCTGAACCTGAAGTTGCATGTCATGTCAATGACCAAATGGTCACAGCTGCTGCAAATGTTGAGAGTGGCAAAGAAAATTCAGATTCAGAAAGTGACACTGAATACATTGGACATACTGATGATAGTGGGGAGGATTCAGAAGTTGTGGAGCTTAGAAGACATGCTAGGAAGTTTGAGGAAAAGGATGAGGGAGTCCAAGAGCTGGATTGGAAGGGATGCTACAGGTCCAGTGCCAATTGATCTAATTGCCAACATGGAGGAACAAATTGAAAGAGAAGAAATGGATTGGAATTATGATTCATCTAATGAAGACTAAAGCTATGATGAAGATTCAAATGGTCATATAAGGAAGAGGAAGAGCACATTCCCAAGGTACAACACTGAAAGTGAAGTACCACATTTTGCTTTGACCATGGTGTTTAGAAGCAAGAATCAGTTGTGCAAAGCTTTGAGAAGATATGGACTAATAAAAAAAGGAGCATCTTGTTCATGAAATCTGAGTGTGATAGAGTAAGGGCAAAGTGTGGACGGCCTGGCTGTCCATGGCTTATATATGCAGCCAAGAGATCAAGAACCTCAAGATTCCAAGTGATAACATACAATGATGATCACTAATGTGCGCAGAACAGATGCAAAAAATTGGTTACTTCAAAGGTGATTGCACAGAGGTATGAGCACTTCATATTGGCAAATCCTATGTGGACAATTGACAGCATGAAAGCAACTGTTTTGCAAGATATGTTTGTTGATGTCTCCACTTCAAAGTGCAAGCATGCAAAAAAAATTGTCATGGACAAATTGTTGTGTGGAATGAACAATGAGTACACTAGAGTGTTTGATTACCAACTTGAACTGCTAAGGAGCAACCCTGGAAGCACAATTGTTGTTTGCATGGATCCAAGAAACAAGGAAGAAAGTGTGTTCCAAAGCTTCTATGTGTGCTTTAATGCAATGAAGCAAGGATTTAAGGCTGGTTGCAGAAAAGTTATAGATCTTGATGGGTGTTTCTTTAAAGGTGCAGTGAAGGGTGAGCTATTGTGTGCCATTGGCAGAGATGCCAATAATCAGATGTATCCTCTGGCCTGGGTTGTAGTTTAGCATGAAACAAATATAACCTGGAAGTGGTTTGTTGGGCTGCTCTTGAAGGACTTGGAAATAAACAACAATGGAGCTGGTTGGGTTATTATTTCTGATCAACAGAAGGGTTTGATAAATGTAGTTAAGGATTACCTGCCTGAATCAGAGCATAGGATGTGTGCTAGGCACATTTATGCTAATTGGAGGAAGAAACATAGAGATCATGAGTGGCAAAAGAAATTTTGGGCAATTGCTAAGGCTGCAAATAGGCAAGATTTTAACTACTACAAGGCCAAGCTTGCATAGGTGACACCTGAAGGGGCTAAGGACATAATGAGAACTGAGCTAGTGCACTGGGCTAGGGCCTTCTTCCCAGTTGGTTCAAACTGTGAGTCAGTTGACAACAACCCTATGAGTCATTCAACCATGCAATAGTTGATGCTAGGTTTTATCCTATTATTTCTATGAATGAGAAAATTAGGAAGTAAGTGCTAGTGAGAATTCAAGAACAGAGAGAGAAGGGTGCCAAGTTTACAGGGAAAATATGCCCTCCTATGTTTACGAAGCTGAAGAAAAGTATTGCAAGAACACAATATCTAGAGGTGCTCTAGAATGGAGAAGATGGATTTGAAGTGAAGCAAGTCAATGAGAGAGGGAGGCAGTACACGGTGAATCTAGATAAATGGACATGCTCTTGTGGCTACTTCCAGCCGGCAGGGCTTCCTTGCCACCATGCAATTAGTGCCATCTACAAGTGCAACAAGAATATTGAAGATTTTGTTACTCCTTGCTACTTTGTTGAAGTGTTCAACAAAATCTATGAGCATTGCTTGCAACTAGGAGAGGGTGAAGAGATGTGGCCAGTGTCACCCAATCCTAGGCCAGTGCCTCCTGAGTATGTTAGGTTGCCAGGTAAAGAAAAGAAAAAAGGAAGGCCTAAAAACAATGATAAGAGAAGAGAAGAAACTGAGTAACCTAAGGGGAAGAAAATGAGCAAGCATGGCACAATCATCAAATGCTCATTATGTGGTAACCCTCGACACAACAAGTCTGGCTGTAAACATAATCCAAAGAGAGGAAAGGAAAAGAATGCCCATCTTGGCAAAACTACCAAGAAGACTAACCCAACTGATGTATTTTCTGGCTCATCTACTTATTTCATATTTATCCTGGTTGTTACTCTTTTGTTGATACTTATCCTAAATTTACAGCAAGCCAAAGGAAGTGCTTCTTCCTCTGCATCTCATCCCCAGGCTCCACCAACAGGAAGTAGTTCAGTACCACCAGGCCCTTCTGCTGGTACAAGTTCCAACAAGTTTAAGCCTCCAAGAAAGAGAACTGCAACTGCTGAAGCTGGATCATCTGCTGCCCCTGCACAACCAGGACCATCTACTTCTAGAAGGACTGGATCTAGAGCTAAGAGGGGAAGAAGAAGGGTTGCATCATCAATGCCAAGCTTCCAGTATTTCACTTGCACTGGAAACTACTAGTCATAGTTGAAAACAAAGGAAGAAGAAGGGCTGCCTAGTACTTTTATTGATGTTGCAATGTTCCAAAACATTTGTGATGTAATGTTGCAAACATATATTTTGTTGATGGCTCAAGCAGGGGTCATGTATGTGTGGGTCTATGACTTGTTTCAAACCAAGTTTATATGGATTTAATTTGGTCTGGATGACCTTGCTATTATCAGTTGCATTTCTTTCTTATTTAATTGCTAGCAATGGTAACTTAAATGGCAGTACTTCTTTCAGTCCAACTTCACAATGTTATCCTGAAGTTTTCATTTGAGTGGTTTTAGTACAATTTCAGTGGTACAAAATTGCCAGCAAAGATTGCAAACTTGTATGCATTATCTTCCTATTTTCAGTGTTGTCTGCATGATCTTGCTATTTTAGTACCAACTTGACAGCAAGTTTCAGTGTTGTCTGCATGATCTTGTTATTTTAGTACAAATTTGACAGCAATTTTCAGTGCTGTATGCATGATCTTGCTATTTTACTACAAATTTAACAACACACATTTTAGTGCTTATATGCATTATGCAAATTTGTCAGCACAAATTTGACAGCGCACATAACTTCCACTCAATTTAGTCTAAACATTGCATGCATACAACTTCCAGGTCACAAATTTAAACATGGCTTACAACTTGCATCTTCAGTACCAAAAGATCACTTGAGTCTAAACCACTGACCAGTACTGCATTGCATACAAGTACCACTAAACAAGCTTACTGCACCAGCATCTTCCCTGCCACTAAACCTACCACAAAGACAAGAAAAAGAAAGACAACATTCTGATATTTCCCCTTCAGTGCATCTATCTCTGCATTTTTCTCCTTGAGCTGATCTTCCAGAGACATAGCCACCACCACTCTTCGTCTTTGAGCTTCAGGCAGAGCCACAAATGCAGTGTCATCTCCAAACACATCAACACTTGATTCACCTCTCAGCCTACGCACTTCATCTCGCAAAATCTCCAACCAAATCACTCAAAAACTTCGGCAGAGGATCATCATGCCATTCAACAAAGCCACAACCACCATGTTGTACCAACAGAAATCAGGGTTTGAGAGGGGAGAAGAACTAATGAACGGAAAATCAGAACCAAAATGAAGCTCACCATGGCATACACGCAGGCGTAGTGCCTCCTGCCTGGGTTCTGACGGCTCCACGAGATCCATCTCGGCGCCTTTCGACGCGGCCTGCACCAGCAGAGCTTCTCCGGCTTGTACGCCATCGGGCTCTCACGGTAGGGCACCGGCAACCTCGATTCGTCCCCTCTCCTTCCGGAGGCTCGACAGAAGTTGGGATCCTGAGAACGACCCGAAGACCATGACATTGCCTTGGACGCAGCCGCCGCCGCACCCTGCGAGATCGCCTCCGCCGTCGCCTAACCCTAGTTCTTCCCCCCAAATCCCCAATTTGTTTCCTGTTCACCCCCGCGCATTGCAGTTATAACCAGGTCCACCACTCAGAGCAATCCCGGTTGACAGTGGCCACGTCAGCGTTTTTTGGGCTAAAACGGAACTAAGATTTGATTTGGACCGGGATTTGTTAGTTTAGGGTGAGAACGACAGGGATTTCGACTTCAGGGTTTGATTCTCCAAACCTCTACAAGTTCAAGGTTTAAAATGGACCTTTTCCATTTTGAAGGGCTCTTTTGTTTGTTGAATGGGGACTGATGGGCGCCGGCGCACCGGCCCAACCGTTGGGCCGGTCGAGCCCCAGCCGCCCGATATAGCAATTAAGGCCGTCAGATCTGAACCCCGCTTCGTCCTCCTCGCAGTCGTTCCCCACACCCACCCTCCCCTCCGGGATAAAAATTGCAACGGCCTCGAGCTCCGCCGACACCTCCACCATACCTCCGCGAGAAAAACGGAGCTTGAAGCTCCACCGCGGCATCCTCGTCGCGGTCGGGACCCTTGCCGGCCGTCCTCGTCGCCGGTTGCCATCTGCATCTCCTCGCCCCCGGCTCCACACATGTAGCAGCTGCCTTCTATGGTTGCAGCTCCACGTAGCGATGGCTATAGCTCGGTGCCGATGTAGCACCGTCATGCCATCAACGGCCATGCCGCGCTCGCCGGAGCCGCTCGCTGGCGCATTCGCCGGAGCCGCTTGCCGCCGGTGCTCACTGGTCTACCATGACGCAACAATTTGTAGTGTCGGTTCCAGCAAAAATCAAATATAGTGGTAGCAAAAAACAAAAACACTCGTAGCAAATTTGGAGTGGTTCCAAGCAAAAGAAGATGAATCCAACAAAAAATATCAAAAAGCCAGGGTGGTAGCAAAAATCAACAACGGTGGTAGCACAAAACCAAGACAGTGGTAACAAAAGAATTGAAAATGGTTCGAGATGCATCCAGCAAAAAATCAAAAATAGGGTGGTAGCAAAAATCGAAGACAGTGGTAGCAAAAATTGAAGACGGTGGTAGCAAAAATTTGGTACACTGGTTCCATCAAACAAAAGAACATGGTAGCCCGCGATCTCCATCGCCGGCAACGCTGGTTGCAGCTTTTCGCCGGCGTGGTTCCAGCTTTTCGCAAGCATGGTCCCAGCAAAATAGCCAGCCGGTTGCAGCATCGGAGCCCACCATCTCCATCGCCAGCAACGCCGGTTGCAGCTTTCGTCGGCATGGTTCCAGCTTTTCTTCGACATGGTTCCAGCAAAAAAGTCAGCCGGTTGTAGCACCGGAGCGTGTCCTCTCCATCACCGGTGGCTGCTGGTTTTGCAGCGCCGATGGACTGTTGTCCGGTCACCACCATGGCTGTTCTAGCCGTGGCTTGCTACACCACCCGTCCCATGGCCACCGGCGCTCTCCATCACCGTCACACACCACACCGCCACTCCCGCATATGTGGGTGAGGGAGGAGTTGCGCGAGCACCGTAGCAGGACAAACTCGTCGGGGAAGATTGCTGTGGCGTGGCTAGCCATGGCTAGCAAAGAGTGGTTGTGGTGGGATGGGATTAAAATTCGAGGGATTGGGAGAAGGGATAGGAAACGAGTGGCTGGGCTCAACTGAGAGAGAGGATAAGACCATGAGGCAAGGCGGTGTGGTGGACCCATATGCCTACATGGATCCATTGAAAAGGGGTGTGACGCGGCGCGACCGGCCGAGCGTTGGGCCGGCGGCCCGGCCACAAGCGTTTCCCTTGTTGAATTGCACTATTTGTTTGGGGTGTAATAATTGTACTTTCAAATCGTCGAGTCGTCTAGAAAATCCTAAGAAAGCCATCACCTTCACTATTCGCTACTCACCCTCCTCCTCCCGTAACCCTGGGTCCTCTCCCGTCGATCTCCCGTTCCCCTTTGCGGCTGCGCATCGCCATCGATCCAGGCCGCCGCTCGCCTCATCCCGCCTTCCTCCGTAGCCAGCGGCGGCGCACTTCGGCAGGTCCCTCCCATCTCGCCTCGTCCCGCATCCCTCGTGCTGCTCGACTCCCGCCTCATCCGCATTACCTCGTGGCGGCGCGAAGGACAAAGGGTAACCACGACAGGGCGGCTCGACTCCCGACCAGCACCCTGGTTTGCTAGAAAAGAAAGCAAGGGGCGGCGACCACGGCAGCGCAGTACCTCGTCATCAACGGATCCTTCTCTTCAATAGCAATCCCAAGGTACAGACCGACACTATGCGTGATTGTGTGATTTTGCATGTGTATGTATTGGGTACTTCTGTTTCCAGCCAAAGACATTGAGCTCGTGTGTGCTTCTAGAATCTAGACTATGGCATATATTACTTTCCAGAATCTGAACTATGACAATGGCATGCATTGCTCCAAATACACATATGTGAAGCAATTATAAAAGATCATGTATTACTATAAGTAATGTTTCCAGCAAGCAGTTCTTGCCAAAGAAAAATTGTTGTCTCTGGGAAGGAGTATTGGTTGCAGATTGCTTGGTATCTGCAGAAGTTGCATGCTACTCAAGATTTTTATTGATTAGTTGTTGTATTATGACATTCCTAAACAGGCGCTGTCAATTCTGAACCTTGTTTTATTGCAGGTTTGTTTCGAGAAATAAGGTTAAGTGAGCTTTAACTGAAAAACAAAAGGCGGATTTTCCCGTCAAAGCTGGAAAGAAGAAGCAGAGGCGAACAATGGTATGACGGACTGTAAATTTCACTAGCACAAATATTTTCTTGTATTCTGAATTTCATCGTTGAAGCCTATATATGTATCATTGATACCCTTTCTAACCTTGGAGATGGACCTTCATAAGTTTATCAAAGTGTACACTTACTCATATTACCTGAGTTCATGCATAATTAGGTGTGCATGTTGAAATTCTCCAGAATTTATCCTTTTATTTACCCTTCTGCTATTGGTTTGCGGAGTCGGTTCAAAATGTCCATGTTCATATTACTTGGATTCATGCATAATTAGGTATTCATGTTTATAGTTTCCAGAATTAGTCCTTATACTTCCCCCTTAGCTATTGATTTGTAGAGTCGGCTCTTATACTTCTCATTATACCATAAACTTAAATTCTGTAGGAGTTGCCGAAGACTTCATTGCTTGATTTGACTGTTACCAGAAGAGGTGCTCTGGCTTGCACATCGTATGAATCCTACACCCTGGGAAAAGAAGCTGTCCAAACTGTTACTGTAGCAGGTTCTAAAGCTAATCATTCTGAACTCCACATGCAAACAGCGCTTGCCAAAGGAGTTATCAACTCAGTCTTGTTGTTTTACTCATCAACACACTTTGCTGGGTGGAGTTTTTGTGGGAAGCTCAAACCATCAGATTTTTTTGTCACACCTTTGGGTTACTTCAAAGTCTTGGCCTCGAAGCTTCAAAAGTTGAAACCCAAGAACGAAAGGAGGGTTCGGAAAGATTTCCGTGCAGTCTTCCGTATGCTGAAGTCTCTTTTCCGCGGAGCATTGCATCTGCCACAGGAAGTTCGACACCTGTTGAAGCTTTTGAGAAAATTCAGAGAGAAGGATCTTTTAATTGTGAACAATCATCCGTCTGGTATGAGTGAGCAGGAGAAATTATCCCTTCTTGTGAGATGTTGCCAGAAATTAGAACGCCTGGAAAAGGAATATCCTGAAAAGTATATGCAGCTGATAAGCGGGCTGCCATTCTGCGACACGAAACCCCATTGGAAGATAAGAGTCAGTAAAAATCAATATTTGGATCATGTGCTAGGTGTAACAATTGACACCTACCCGGATGATGGGACAGGTGTTGTCGAGTTTGTATGGAATTCATTGGAGTACTTGGGCACACAGCAATCTGCCAATTTGATGACGGGCCAGACAAGAAAAAGGAAGAACTTTGAGGATGAGCAAGTGGAGCGCATGCTGGGGAAAGCCCTGCCTGGGTTACTTTGTGAACTTATGAAGCTACTCAATGATGTGGGAGAACTTCAGAAAATCCTTGGTAATCTTTATTTTATTTTGGTAACTGAACCTTGTAAATTTTTGTTAGCCAGCAGTTAACCATTATACGTATAATTTACAGGGGCGTCGCGTCCTAGGCTTGGTGGTTGCTGCAGAACAGATCACTGGTAAGCCTTGGAGGTTGCTGCAGAACAGATCACTGGACCTCTTGAAGATACCGATGATAATTACTCGTATGCAGCCTTCTCTCTCGGACACACCGGTCCTCACCGGGACCGGTGAACAGTCAAGATAACATGGTGTTTTTCTAGGTAACTGAGCAGTCATCAACACCTAACGTGTGTGATCCTTCCCCACCCTTTCCATCTGCGTCTCCGGTCCCTGTTTTGCGTCTCCGCGTAACATGTTGACCGCTTCCTCCATCAAGAGGAAGTTGTTCCCCGAAGATTACATCCATCAGGCTTTGTTTGGCAGAGGAGTAATTGAGAGGTTTTGGGAGGAGGGGATTTGGGAGGATTTGGTGAATCCCTCCCTTCCACCCAATCCCCTCAAAACCCTTTGAATACACAAAACCCCTCCATCCACAATCCTCTTTGTCCAAAATTTCTGTTTGGTACGCAGGATTTATAATATTGACTTAACATGGTGTAGAACATTTAAAAATTTAATCTTTACAATGTAACTAACTCCCCTTATATCTTTCTACAGAATTGTAAAGTCACCAAATAAATATGAGACGAAGTGACTACAGGGGAATGATTTAGCAGCAGTTTTTCCCAGCAGCAACATAATTTTGCATGACTTGAAATTAATATCTCATCACAACAACATAATTTATCATAATAACATGACTTCGAATCCGTATCCCATCAATCATAATTTATCATAACATCATAATCTTTCACGGCAATAACAATTCATCACAGCCACCACATAATTTTACAACAAAGATAAAACTTGCTACAAACTATAAAATCTCAAGACGGCGGTAATTTGTTCACTCTGACAAGATTCCACGCGGTAGGTCTCTGTCAAAATAAGAACATACCAAAGTTGAGAACTCCACTTCGTTTGCATAGAACAAGGGGAAACAAAGCTTAAATAAAAGCTCAGTAGCTATATTCGGTACATCTCAGTATCTATAACTAGCAAGCCGCTTGAATAATGATTAACATGATCAGGTGGCACACTAATTTTGTAACATGATCAGGTGCCAAACTAATAATCGTCTCTGATAGCTTGCTTCAATGCTAATTTTGTAAGTCTAGAGCACAAACACACATGAAAATATAAGAAGTAACTGCCTGAAAACGTGAATAAAGATGGACAGAGAAAAACGGTAGACGAATGAGTATCCATGTAGCATGGACAGATGTACTAGCATGTAGACATCTAATGCATGGCTGCCACACTTCAGACTGCTTCATTTTAGTTGTACTTGCCATCTTACTAACCGAATATAGCATTCGGGAGCTCGCTTATCACTGGCTAGACAATGGCAGCTAAACTGATATGCATTTTAAACAGACTGAACCAAAAGTGAACAGTGATATACTGAAAGGAATAACTGAAGAAAGACTGAACCATATAACACAACATCATCTCAAGCTGTTATACAAGGTCTGAAATAAAAATGCTATGATAACTGAACATTTCTGGAAAAAAGGATCGATGAAACTGAGAAACATTCCTTTTAGTCTGGTCCGGGTAGAACTAGGTTCAAAACCAAAGTTTCCCAAGAGGCGCACCACATCGTTACTATATTTCAGATCAGTTAGAAAGGCATCGTTACTACAAGTTAGCAAGGTCAATTACATATATTTGTGTGAGAACAGAACGCATAATTAATGTATCAACTTAATAGGGAGGTAGATAGATAGAAACTAGTCATTTATATTTGAGTTACAGGGAATTGGTTCTCCCATGTAACAGAAACTAAAACCAGTTAAACAAAATGAGGCAACACTAAAGCATGCAGAAGATGGACAACTAGAATCAAGACCAAAATCAAAGAGACTTTTCCCTTGCATAAGCAACAACCATCAGGTATATTTACTGATCTACAGTCATAAGTAGCTTACCTTAGAGGGGAAAAGGTCAGCTCTTCGGTCGGGGTTAAGGAGGCTGATGGTGGTGGAGCGTGGAAGAGGCTGCAAGGTCCATGGAGGGAGAACAAGTTAGCAAGGTCCATTACATAGATTCAGTTCAATGGAAATGGACCAAATTAGCTAGCTAGCTAGATAATAAATCGATGACAGAAATAGGAACCAATCTGTGTGATACCGTCAGTACAAGACCAAGTTAGCTAGCTAGCTAGAGGACTATTTGCTTCACCAAAAGTGCACAGAAATCAGACTTGTTACTTGTAGTCGATAAACAGGGAGGCAAGCAAGTAGTCTAGATCTCCACTGTTGTTTAGGAAATAACAGATGATAAGAAATGAACAACAGCTCTAGAACTATCAAGAGCTAGACTAGAGTTAAATCAAGACCTACGTCAACTGTATTCAACGAAATCTTCAAAGGTTAAAACCAGAACAAGAGAGCACTTCCACTAAGCAATTACGATCAGCACACAGGAGCACTTGCTTCTGAAACATTTATTTGTACCATTGCCTTCACCTCTCGATTGAAAACTTAGAAATATCCCAGGTTCAGGAAAACAGGGCACAACAGTCGTAAAATAATTTATGCGTATCAGCGGCAAGCATGACAGACCCAAAACTAACCACATTCTGAAACCTACCATCCCTAGGGCTAAATTACACAGGAATAAAGTAATCTACCAGATTATGAACGCCGCAGATTGCCTGCCATGTTCCTGTACAGTCTAGTGTACATGAACACTGATCTGGAACAACAAACAGAAGGAGCTGTTACAACAATCTGATTAAAATTCAGTAAAAACTTAACAAGTCTGATCAAATAAAAACTTTCCATTGGTACAACAATATGTAGCTGGTACATCTCCTTACTTCAGTTGGCAGCCAGTCATCTAATCAAAAGAATTTCTACAGCATGCCAATCATCTAATCTCCGGACTTCAGTTGACTCATTTTACACTGTTTGTACAGCAACAACGAGCAGCAAGTAGCAGCGGCAGCAAGCAGTAGCATCAAGAATTCAAGATAATTGATTCTTGCCTGATTGAACACACGTACACAGCTCCTGGATCTGATTCTTTTCGTTTATGGTACACATGCGCACACAAAACCGGTGTATTGGCACAAGCTCGAATCAAGCCTGCTTCTTTTCGTTTATTTCTCGTCTCTGCTCAGGGTTTACATGCGAATATATACCGTTGGTGGCCCATGAGGATGAACTGACTCCACATATCAAACACGCATCCAGTGGTAAAAATACTTAAAAAGGAGTACAACTATAATCCAGAGGAAAATCTATCGTTAATTCAGGTTACAGAACAAGCCACACAGCAGGAAGTGCGCATTTCTATTCCAGATTAGAGCATCCCAAGAACATCCAACAAATTTCATTCATCACTAACACTTCTAGATTCAGACAGACGAGTCAAACACCAAGGTAACTACAAGCACCACCAAAAACTAGCGATCTAAGAGGAGGTGAACTTGGTGACGGCCTTGGTGCCCTCGAAGACGGCATGCTCGGCAAACTCGCCGGGGAGGACGAGCCAGCAGCCATGGCCGGGCGGATGGAGGAAACCTAAACGACGAGGGGAAGGAGGGGACGCGAGGCGAGGGCTTACCACCGGGGAGAAGGCCAGTACGGCGGAGGAGGTACGTCGGCGTCGAGGCGTCGGTCGGCGGCGTGTTGAGGAGTCGGGCGGCGGTGTCTTGAGGAGGAGCCGGGCGGCGGCGGCGGCGTCTCCTCCAAATCCTCGAGGGGGACTCAAGGGCTTAGAGCCGCGTGGAAAGGAGGGGTCCGGAGGGGGTTCGGAGGAATTGGGCGGTGAAAACCCTGTGTACCAAATGGGCCAACGGGATTTGGGAGGATTCTGGGCCACGCGAGGAAATTCCATTGAAAACCCCTCCTATCCGCTTCTACCAAACGAGGCCTCAAGAGGGAATCACGTGGAGAGCAAGGAGCTAAGCCACATCATCTTAGTGTGCGGGTCGTTTGCGATTGGCGTGTGCCTGTGGGTCGCTCTGCGTGGCAATGTTGTTTGTTGTGGTCCACAGGTCAGTCAGCGTCGATTCGTCGTCGCCGCGCGTGGCTCGCTGTGATCGGCCGCAGCAAACGCCAGATGGCGTGTGTCGTGCCACGGACCTAGCTCGTCCTTGGCTCCATGTCTTGTTTCCTCTGCGCCTCCTGTCGCCCTCTTCCTCCGTCCCTCCCGCTTCTTCTTCTCTATTTGCCCGGTCTCTAGCTACCATGGAGGCGATCTTTCCTACGGTTTGCGCGCACAGGACGGCAGAGGAGGCGCGCCCCTATCACTAGTCAGATATAACAAGGAAGCGTACCCGTGCGCCCCGTCGCATCACACCACACGCATGCACATCTTGACGAGGAACCGGAGTATTATCTAACACATAAACGCTGCTATGTTACCCGCCATTCTAGCGCTATTGCGTCCCGCGAGTGATTTCGTTCGCACGATCTACCACGGTGAGTATTTTTCACGCTGCTGTCAAAAATCCATCGGTTGATTTCTTTCCACGTTATGCTTTTGTGCTCAAGTGAATGACTGGTGGGCCTATTTCCCCGGCGGTCCCAGCTATGTGGTCTATCTTGCGTGCGTTCTCGGTGAGAAAAGAGGTGCGCGCTGCAGCGAGCGTCGAATTAGGCGGATCGAACATGGGTCGGCAAAAATATCTCCCTCGTCACCCCCTTTCTCTCCCTCGTCTCTTCCCATCCCGCTCCCCTTGTCTATGCCGCCGCCGCTGCTTCCCCTCTCCCTCTCCCCCGCCTCCACCACCTCCTCCTCTCCTGCCTCCTCCCCAACCAGCACAGCTAGAGGAGGTGACAGATTGGGAGGCGGGCAAAAGGAACCAGGCGGTTCTCCTTCCATGGTTGGGCCTCGACCTGCCACATCTTCCTCCTCCCAGTCCGGCGAAGAGGAGTGGCGGATCCACTTCCTCAAGCGAGCAGGGGCGCACGGGGATTCGGATCTCGTTGCGAGAGGCCGCCACCACAGAAGTAGCTCCGCGGTGCCGTCACTCTGCTCAAACTATTGATTCATCGCGTGCGGCGGCAGAAGGAGGTCCTGCAGCCTGCTTCCGTACTACTCCTTGCCGTGTGGGTCGAATTCTCCAGCGGTGCTGTCGGCTGGGTGAGCCCCCCGTCACGGCTGAGACCAGCTCGCCGCCGTCGGCCATGCCACGCTCGCCGGCGCACGGAGCACCTCCCCTCCAAGCACAGGTCCTCCCCCGCTCCCCTCTGTTCCCTCTCTCTTTCGTACATGAAGAGAGCCATGGTAGCAACACACCAGAGTACCAAATTGGAGGCCAAAGAAGCAGATTTGTCTAATTCTCATACTAGATTTAATGAAGGATGTTGCAGGTCGTTACAACGCCGATTATGGATATGGATTCATCCAGCTGCGCTGGATGAAGGGATGGATGGAATAAGAATTGCATGTGACAAACAAGTGCTTCCTCTAGGTATTCTTTCTTGCTAATATCATTGAATTTCTCGTGAGATTTCTCCAGACCTTTCCAGATGTGATTTAGTTTTATCTTCTACATATGTTCTTGTAATGTTATCTTAGGTTCGACTTCAACAAAATATCAAACAAGAACCCTAGCAATTTAGACCTTGGAGGCTGCTTGTGAAAATGAAGTGCTTCAGGTTACTTTTTTGACTATTTGTAGTTCAGTGTTTCTATTAACTAGCTGAAGAAGGGATGCAGATGGATTCTATCTCAAGAAAATAACACCAGCCTTTCTTTGAATGTTCTTGCCCAGCCTTTTATACGTGCCATAAATATTTCTTTGTTATGGTTATTTGCTTTGTGTTCTTGATTGAGACGAGCAAGGAGGACCAGTACTATCTAGCTAGGCAATCCCATGTAAGGGAAAGCATCTACAGTTTTTTGTACGAGTCAAACTTATACAGAATACTTCATGGAGGAAGTAATATATGGGTTTTCTTTTCACTTCCTTGCTCTTGCTTACTCCAGTCTCTTGTTTATTGATAAAGGAATCAACTGACATTCCCTTTCGTTCTACAGATGGGATTCCAAATGTCAGGTGGTTTGGTGTAGAGAGGGTGATTACAATGTTTTGGTGATGGACCCACTGAGGCTAAGCCTTGAGCATCTTTTCGTTTAGTTTTATCTTTGTTTGCTGAGATAAGCGAGATCGTACTCATTCCAATTCCGGGTATAGTTTCCCTTTTTTATTATTGGCTGATGAGAAAATATAATGGCATTCCACACTATACTTTTCTGAATCATGCATAAGGGAGGAATCTCTTAAATACTAATACACAAACTTCTCTTTACCCCTTCTGTAATTTTAGCTTGTGTGTCTTGCTTTATGCAGATAATTTGTCTGCATAGCCTTCGAATGGCACATACTGACCTCAGACTGGAGAATGTTCATGTAAGACCAGTAGACAAACGTTGTCAAAGTAAGCGCCATTCTCTTTCATTCTTATTTTTAGAAATGGCCTTTCTTTATTATTGGTTGGTGAAAAAAATATTATGTCATCCTACACTATACTTTCCTGAAGTATGCATAAGGAATCTCTCAAATACTAATACACAGATTTCTCTTCACCCGTTCTGTAGTTTTAACTTCTGAGAAATGCGCAACTACTTTCTAAACCAGTAAGGTAAATTTGTATGCAAGCTATAAAGTTATTGCTTCTCAAGAATGCTATTTTTGAAATCCAATGTTCAGTTACAAAAGAAAAATATTGTACGGGGTTGTTGGAATGGACTAAGTTAGCGGTGTTGTTCAAATGCTATTCTAGGATCTTTGTATGTCAACAGTCTTAAATGGTTTTCCCTCTGTTTTACAACCATTTGTGTTGCTAGACCTACTTTCATGTTCTTAGTTGGCAAATAATCAACTTAGAAAAGGTTATTTTAATTCATCATCATACATATAAACATAATAAACTTCGTTTGGTTTATGGAAAATTGATAAGCTCTATTTATTTGTTTCACTGAGCAATCTATTTATCATTGGACTTTTGGATCAGAAAATCTAATTAGTGCAACTTATTTTTTGCATAGTATGTGCATGCTTGATAGGAACAACTAACTCATGTCTCTTAGATAATACTGCATGAGGCATGCCAGCATGCCGGCCATTCCTCATGTAAATAACTGAATTTGACATTTGAGATGTATTCTTTAAGCATGGTGGTGTACATAAGTGTACTTGTATCACTTGCCTCATGGGATTATTGTCAGCGGCCTGATCTCCTGTTATGCTACCCTTTGTCTGAATGTAGGAAAGATTTCTGATTCTCAGAGAATTATACTATTGAGATGTTCACAAAGGGCGTCCCTAATGCAAGGATGCACTTGAATACTCTTCAGGAGACCAGGAAAAATTATGCATATTACCTAAATAGGGTTTCCATATTATTTATTTATTTGTTTTGCTTTTGTGCAGCAATTAGATTTTCCGACACTAAAATTGTTGTTTGTTGCAGACATGGTTGTCACACATGCGTCCTGTCCCAATGGCTCAAATTGTTGGTCCTCGCATGGCAATGTCCCTGCTTGTATTCATGGAGTTGGTCAGCAACTCTCTTATGGCCAGCAACCTCCAACGTTTATTAACCCTCTACAGGTGAGCAGAGTTAACTTTATTCCCTGATGGATGCAGGCCTTGTTAGCTAGCTAAATTTGAATTTACACTTCCTAACATTATTATGTCGAGTTGGGCTTCTGGATTTTCATGCAAGCTTGTATCATTGATTTTTACCGCAAAGATCCATTACCAATACTTTCTCGTTGTTCTTGCTTCTAACCCATGGTTCACTGAAATTGTCGGGCATTGTTGCGTGGTTACAAATTACCTATCTGCTTTTGTACCAATCATAACTACTTTTTAGTTGTCATTGCCAATAATCTAAACACTTTTTATGTGTCGAGGGAGAGCGATTATGATGCCACTGCCTGCTGCTTTAATATCCAAGGATGATCTTTATGTTATTTATGAGACACCTTCTCTATGGTTAGAAGATCATGGTATATAGAAGTTAAGTGAACTTGGTCTAATGATTGTGTATTTTCTGTTGTTTTATCCCTTAAATATGGATTTGTCTAGCTTTCTCTTGTGATTTACTTATTATTAGAAGTGCTTTTCATTGCCTTGGTATTTTGTTGTTTTTCATTGTATTAGGGATACAAAAGTTTATCACTATGCCTAAATATCACAGAAGACCTGGAAATAATTCAATATTCCAAAATACTTCAGTCAGACCAGAATACTTCAAAAATGGCAGTTGCATTTGTTGGTCTGATGTACATGAGAAGCCCCCATTTTGTTGGCAATAGATGCATGATTTCTCAAAAATTAAAAATAACTTCATGTTGTATATGATGTATGGTAGTCATGTGTCTCATGTTCTTCGTGTATCGGATTCCAAGTTTTAGGATGGGTGATAAGGTTCCCATGTTTGATATTTTTTTACTTACGCAAAATTGGTCGATGCTGATGAGAATGGCACCGTCTTCCACACTTATATTTTTAATATACAATGTTCCCAATTTTATTGTTTTACTTTTTTGGTTCAATAAGATTAAGATATACACTTTATCTTGTGCTGAATCTGATGTCGTTCAGATTGTAGGAATTTTAGGATGGGTCACAAGTTTCTCTTGTTGGATGTTTTCTTTCTCTAGGCAATGCATGACATAGATATGTACTCAGCTGGACATGTTGTTGCCGAGTTTGTGTTGATTTGGCGAGAACCATCAATATTAGTTGACAAAAACCATCAATATTTCTATCTTAAAATGTTTGACATTTGTGTAAAGATCTCTTTGCTCCTCATCATATCGTGCTATAGGAATAAGGCATACACTAATGCTTATTTGTATCTTAAAATCTTGTCTGCTGCTACTTTATGTGGTTAGCGTACTTCCCATTCGGTTCTAATAAGCAAATAAAGGCTCTAATTTGGTTTTTTTGGTCATGGGCGCAAAGCGTCATCGAGCCACTATAACTACTAAATGTTCAGGCTTTCTCCAAACAGCGGAGATTCAAGGTGATTAATACTCAATAGAACTTCTCTCCATTCGTGTCTAAAGAGAAGATATCAGTGATTATGCGGGCATCAAGAGAAAGAGATTAATTCACAAGTCTGTTCTTGATAGGTTGTACAAATATACAGGGTACTACTATTTCCTTGTATGTTTAAATAGCTTTGTGATCACAACTATTTGGAAATTCTACGATTCATGGTGGAAGCAAGTGTCTTTGTTTCCCCGACTGAAAATACTTAGCTTCATAGATTTTATGAGTTGAGTATTTCTTAGATTTTTTGAATGCAGAGCTGAATTGAGCATTTCTTATATTTTCTGAGCTTCAGTAATCTGTAAATGTTTATTTTTCCTGTGGTGTCCATTCATTTTGGAAGCTATTTGCATGTATACTGGTATGTCATTGTTTGTGTGCCCCATTACTGCTTCCTACTCCATTTATAAGTGTGGTTATATTTTATTGCTTGTGTTTCTACAGTTAATAATTTGTTAGAATATGATCTGAATTGTTCGCATATTATTATGCCTCCATGTTATATTTAGAGGCGCAACCAGATGTGAGATTTCTACTTAGCTAGATAAGATACAGCGTTGATGGTCTTGTCTGATGTTGTAAACACAAAATATGTACAGATGAGCCTTCCAAAATATGGGTCATCTTGTCTGATGGTCTCCTCTCCTGCCGTCGCCGCCGCCGGAGAAGCTCGCCTCCGCGCCCACAAGCCTCGGATTCGGCGGGATCCGGGACGAGGAGGGGTGGATGAGACGGGGGAGGAGGAGGAGGAGAGCGTGGGGGCGTCTGGGGAGGAATATCCCCGCCGCCTCCTCCGCTCGTGACGCAGGGCCTCGGGCCATGGGGGCGTTCGTTGCAGGAGCCTCGCCGCTGACCTCCCGTGCGCGGCACCCGGCCCTGGCAGCGCCAATCTCCTCTTCACACACAGGTACTCCCCCTCTCTCCTCTGTGCCCTCTCTCTCTCTCTCTCTGTCTCACTCCCTTTCTTTTAATAATTCCTACAACTTTTTGTTGATTGATATTGGGGATAAATAAACTGTTATTTGTGTTGTTGATTGTTTTGATCTGGACATGGATTGGATAGTGGAGAATTGATACTAGGATAGAGAAATTGTTATTTGTGTTGCTGTTATTTTTTTTTTTGATTTGGACATGGATTGTTCAGTGCTAGAACTTCATATCATTATTGTTGAGAAGGTATTGCTAAAAGACAGTTAACTCTCTGATATTTGTCCATTCGCTTCTATATGGAGTGGAATTAATATGTACAGATGAGCCTTCCAAACTGAATATTTGAGTGCTCATCCTAAGAAGATTAATCCACCTGGACTTTTAACTTGACTTCCAAAGAAGTTCTGAATGATCAAGCATGTTCGGGTTTTTAGTAAACTGAAATAATGTTGCACTCTGACAATAGTATTCTGATTTTCTAAGTTAACAAAATCTTCTCACATACGCGATACGTCATGCAGATCGGGTCGTAGTCGGAGCACAATTAAGGTTGGCGCTGCTCAAGTGTTTGCAGCGGGATCCTCTTCTACAACGGCGATGACAAGGACTCCGCTCCCAGTTCAGTCTATCAACTACACACACAACTCCTGGACCTGCCTTCAGATTTAAGGCAAGCGCTTCAGTACTTCCTTGTGTTGCATAGGCACTAGACTGGGTTTTCTTTGATTCTATGATTGGTTTGTTTTCATCGCAATGTATGTGTCCACACAATCAAAAGGATCAAGATAGCTTCACATAGATTAGTTAATTGGCCAGGTACATACGAAGCTGTGAATCTAAATAGGACGCACCTACATCACCACACCAATATGTTGTGTGTAACATGACCATTCCTAACATACCATGGTTTGCATGCTGGATAACCGATGTGTGTTAAGATGAGCAGCAGCACGCTCACACATTATCTTTGCCGTTTAAATAACCATATTTGTTCTATGAAGTTTCTGTTATATATCTCTATGTCCATGTACTTCTCAAAAGTTACCTTGGATGAGAAGCATTGTTTTGCTGGTCTTTGTGAAGACAAGATAGGAAGATCCATGTTCTTGATCAATCAAATATGGTCAAAACTGTAGTTTTTTCACCAGTGTAATCTTATTAATAACTTTGACCAAAAGTCCTACAATCTCATTAGTAATCAGGTGTGGACAAATATGTTTTTAGTCCAGTTTGATCTAATATATCCTATTGAAGCATACTTTGACCAAACGTCCTACAATCTCATTAGTAATTAATCAGGTGTGGACAAATATGTTTTCAATCCAGTTTGATATGATATTTTCAATTGAAGCAACAAAACCATCGTATTTGGCTTTCCGTAAGCACCAAGTTAACAATAATAGAGTTGATTAGTAGCTGATACAGTGCTATGAATTTTTATTATAGTCGTCGTTGGTATCAAATCAGTTTATACAGTAGAAACTTGGACAGTGCTAAGATGGATTAGCACGTACAGTTGTAAACTACAGAAAAAAGATTATTTGTCCATTAGTCGATACCGAATTTGATCATATATATTGTTCTATTGAGCTTATTATTGTAAAGTCACCAACAAGTTGAATCAGCTATAAGCCTCTCAGAAGGGTATAGCCGCCTCTGCTTCCGCATTACATCTCCATGCAAGTTTCTAATGTACGTTCACATATAATTTTGGTTGACATTATCTCTTCTGTGAATTCTGCTTGCATTTTTTCAGTTGAAACAGTAACCGAATTTGATAAGTATGCAACGATTTCTACCCTGCAGCATGAGTAAAATGTTATGAGTTATCACTTCAGATAAGTAACCACTATATTATTTTCTCTGTGTAATTGACCTGTACACATGTTGTCGCTCTGCTTGAACCATCCATCTCTATATGTATTTGAGCTCCTCTCACAGGCTGACTCCTATGTTCGTGACTGAGCATGTGTGTGTGTGGCCATGGGGCAGACTTTATCTTTGACTGAATCCTTGCAACATTTTCCTTTCAGGCCAACGAACAATAAGATTCTTCTGACCTTACATGTCGAAAACCCTTCGGAAGATTTCGCTGTCCTGATCCCTGAGGGTTCCGGCTGACCTGAGGATATGATGTACTTTTTCTCTGAAGTAGTAATAAGGATTGATACAACGACGGTGTGGTACCCGAATGGCTACTTTTATTGCCTTTCGACATGCGCAAGTATTTGAGTAGCATGTGACTAATCTTACAGCCCCCCTCCCCTGATGTTTGGGATGAATGTTGTAAAATGTTTCACAAATAGATGATGGATTGATGCAATGTCTTACCCAATACAAAAGAAAATCACCCCGATAGTCTGAATGTCAAGCATTTTATGTTTCTGTTTATGTTTACAGAACGTGGGAAGGGGGCATGGCGCACTATTTCACCTTCAGGAGAGAATTGCAGTGTCTTATTTTGTCCATTTTTCTTGCACGAGTTGTGCTGTCAAGAGATTTAGAATACCACTGTTAATAGGCTCTCTGCTCTATATTCTGAAATAATAATCATGTGTCATGTATCATCCTTGGGTGATGTTTAGGTCTAGATGTGGGTCGTTTTGTCCATAAAAAACCGTGAAGTTGTATGTGCATTTCCTTCTATGTATCTCTTCAGATATTTGATTGATGCAAATATGTACTTTGAATTCTTATTGGATGTCTCTCAATATTGCTAAGAGTATCCAATACCCTATGAACCAACCTTCAACGTAATATATAACACTATGTAGGAACATCATACCTGTATCTATTTCCCTATGCTACAAGGAGTTATTGATCGGTCTCTAAATATTCTTACTCTCATGGTTTGGAAGCTTGGTTTGCTCTCGTCCTTTGCGCTATCAAGGGTGTTGACAAAAGAGCCACCATCACTAGAGGCTAGAGCGACTTCTTCCATCAGGCGCACATGGAGGAAGGTCAAGCATATGCTTTCATCTTCAAATGCACTTCCAAGGGAACCCAAGAACCGACTATGTTTGTGACAGTACACTGGGGCTCAAGTGACAATGAGAAGGTTGGTGCTTTGAGTGTTTTGTCTTGCGATGTTTCGCTTGTTCTTGTTTCTTAATTTTTAGTCAGCTTTCTTTGGTAAGCTCCTCTTATGGCAGGTGGGAGGATTGTTCAGCTGACCAAGTGCAGTATGATGGTGATCTCTGGCGGTGATCGTTCAACAGACGCAAAAAACCCAGGCCCTGGCCAACCAAAGCCCGACGCAAAAAACCCAGGCCCGGCTCTCGGGCCGGGCCAACCAAAGCCCGACGCAAAAAACCCAAGCCCGGCCCAGCCCGGCTGTCGGGCCTAAAAATCGGGCCTGAGCCCGGCCCATCACGCTAAAAGCCCGTCGGGCGTCGGGCCACGGGCTGGGCCTGGTGGCAGGGGGCAGATGCGTGAGGAGGAGGAGGTCGTGGTCATGGTGGCCTGGCTCGCTCGCCGCCGCCAAACTCGCGCCCCCCTTTTCCCCGCCCCCTCCCCGGCGTCCTTGCCTCTGTCATAGCCTTCGCCCTCCCTCTCCATCGACCTTCCCGTTCTCTCCCTCTTCGGGTAGGAGTTCTTGTGTGTTATCCTCATAAATTTTATAAGAACAAGGTTTGGTGGTGTTGCTTTTGTCAGTCACTCGGTGGACATCGGGGAGGAAGGAGGTGCGAGGCTTGGAACTCTCCTTGTGAAGGGCTCAGGGACATTGGCCAGGCGCATGGCAGGTGTCCAGCTCGACATCTCGGCAACAGCAACAAGAACAGTGGCCGTGGCGACAAGGGAGACAACAACCAGCAGAGCAATGAGATCGCAAAGTCTATGATACCTTCGCTTCCTGCTTGATTCGCTTGGTTCCTCCGCTGATTTCTCCTTGTTTTCCCAGGTTTGTTGTGGTTGTAGAATGGCGCAGAGCAACTGGGAAGAGGACAAGCAAACAGAAGCAGGCTTCCTGGTTGATTAGGTATTTCCTAGAGTTGAGCCTCCTTTCAGTTTTAGATGGACAGCCATTATTTGTTAGAGATGAGAAGTACCTAATGTAAGACCAGAGGTTGCTATTTCAGATCAAGTGTTGGTTTAACAACATGTGTTTAGGGAAAGTATCCAGTCACTCTTCACATTTTTATCGGGCGCATTCACCATTCTGCGTGTATATATGTTGTTTGGATATATATATTTTGTTTGTGTGATATCATTCTTTAAAAAATAATTATAGTGTCCTGTTGTGCTAGATGTTTGGTATTTCGCTTGAATAAGAAGCTATTTCTCAAGCAGAGGAATACAGTTATGCTGCGCTCTTCCATTTTTCAGGCTTTGGTTTTCACTGATATCAAGATAAAGTTGCTTCGCATGGTAGCTTCCTCTGATCCTAATTTTCTTATCCTGGTATTTTTTATCATTAAAGCTGAGAAATGTTTCTCAAGCAGAGGAAATACAGTTAAATTGTTCACTTACATTTTTGCATGCTTTTGTTTTCATGTAGAGATGTATTTTAGTGTACACTGACCTGCTTTTATATACTCCTGTGTATTTTGTTTATCGCTGCAACTGCTCTCAGTATTAAATGCACAAATGGTACCAACTTTATAGCGAGCTATGCCTGATAGTTATTGCTGTCATTTCCCCTCCTAAAATCAGCATTTTTCTATTTGTAGGAGCTTCAGTAAGGTTGCTCACCAATGAGCTGGAAGTGTTTTTTTCCTGGGTACTTGCACGATTGAGGAAGAGACTGGTTATTTCTAAATGTGCTACTGCAGATAAAAGATGAACTCATCCTATTTCCTTTCTTCAATCTCAGGTGCAGATTTACCTCATGTTCACTAACATTAGTTTTTTTACGTACTTATTTCATTGATCCATGACATCAGCCATCCTCTGTTTGAATATTTAGCTTGCTTTTGCTACAAATTATGATTTCCTACATCTGTTCATTTGGCTTGCAATAATATAAGTGTCGGTTCTTTTCATTGTGGAAGTTATTCTGCTATTCAGATAGGTCCTATCAGTGCTTGATAATATACAATTAGCTGTGCCAATGTCTCTAACCTACTAGCACTCTACAGAGTGTAGTCTTAGGTATTGCCTGTGCCAATGCAATTTTATCTAAAGTGCTCAATGACGTCTTTCTATTCTCTGATTTGCAGGCTAGATAGATACAAAAGGTTTAGTAAAGGAGGACTCAAGTCTGCAACCACCATAGAGATATGGCCATGGCCCATGGAAGTATGGAACAATAGTGTGTGGATGTTCTATGCAATTTTTCTCTCATCGAGCTATGCCTCCCGTCTCACTGGGCCAAGGCTCGACTTGCCTACCATATACTCCTTCCGTAAAGAAATATAAGAGCGTTTAAATCACTAAAGTAGTGATCTTTAGTGATCTAAACACTCTTATATTTCTTTACAGAGGGAGTATTTGTTTTCTTTGCTGCAAAGTATTTTGATATTATAGTGTGTTGAGCATGCAATCCTGATTCCAGGAAAAAAAGATTATGTAGTCTATCGCACATGCTCGGTTTCAGAGTAAATCCAAAGCCATTTGCTGCCTCTTGAATTTTTGGTTCTACCTCATGCACAAAATCTCTCATGGTTCTACTTCTACCTTTCTGCCTCTTGAATATTATCTGTTGATTGGCTTATTGATGTTTGCTACTGCGCATATTAGTTCCCTAGGGCCGTAAAAAAACTACATTTCTACTCTATGATTATGTCTCAAACATGTTTTCTAGATTTCAAGTTTGATTTCTTTGTCTTCCACATGGTTGGTTTAGTTTCTCACCTTGCATAAAAATTCAGGTTGGAATGTTTCCAGTCCAGCCTATGCTGATGATGTATCTGCTATAATGGGATCATGACAGAAAATTATTTATTTTTTTATATATCTGCATCTCACTTTGTTAATTTACACAACGCCATTTCATATTTACATTTAATTGTACTCCCTCTGTTCTTGAAAAGAAGGCATATCAATTTTGGTCAAAGTCAAATAATGTAAAGTTTGACCAAGTTAATCCAACAAACTTATACATTTTCTTTCCAGGAACGGAGGGAGTACCTACTTAGTTTGATTACTGCATCTAAAGTTTATTTCTGCTTCTACTTCTACTTCACCTTCATTTCTGTACTTACATTTAAATTATGCACCTACTTTATTTCTACTTCTACTTTTTCTCTGCACCTACAGTATCAGTGTTGTATCTGCTTGTGGAGCTATGCTCTGTTGCATTGAGCTAAGATTGATTGCATGCAGGGGTATGTCAAGGTGTAGGTGCAGACTCATTGTTGGTGTTGAATACTGGAGTAAGAATGATGATCAATGCTCTAATGAACCTGCATGATGTAGCGTTACTATTAGGATATATGGGTTATGCACATACTCTTTTTTGACAGTAGGTTAGACAAGTGTGGTTTTTTCAGTTTTTCTGTGTCGATTTCTCTACTGTAAAGCAAAGGCTGGTTGTTAGTCTTTGGAGTCGAGAGTATTTTTTTACTTGGAAGATCGCAACATTGCCGATAGAAGAATGAGTTTTATAGCAAATCAGGTTCAGACTTCTATACTACTGGTTACATCACCATGATGGTTGGAATATAATTAAGACTTTGTTCCTGGATGATGAGATCATCTATGACAGTGATGGGCGGTGCACTGTGATTGTGAGTATCTATATAGATCACGTTAACACATGCGTTTGTCCACCATGCTCACTAACCAGTTACGCCACACCAAATTCCTATTGGCAGTGTATATCAACTATATGTAATTGGTCGGCTATATGACAGCAGTGTACTACTGTTCTGTGTTGGTGCTTATCCAATCAAACATAGTATGTACTTATTTGAACCCGGCCTCACCGGCATCCTGAGGTGACACAGCGACGGCCGCGCTCAACACCCTCTTTCGCGACTCAACGACAGCCTAGCGTCATAGGCGGCTCATACGGTGGTCCAGTGGATGGCGACCCATTTGGGTGGGCGACGAGGACCGCAGCTGGTGCACGAGCTTACACTCAACCTGTCCATACTCAACTCTTCGTCTCGGTATGAGCCTTTTGCAGCCTGTTTGAAGTTTTCTCTTTTCCCCCTTCCCTGTTTGTTTGACCTGGTTCTGCTCGGGTGGATGTAGGTTGCGGACTGAGAGTTGGATGCTCTGTGCCAGCATATGGAAGTGTTGTGACCACTGTTGTTCCGGCTGTGAGGTAGAATGCTAATTGGGCTTGTGAATTTATCATGTCTTGGAATGGATTGCCAAATTGTTGGGGTTTTCTCAGTATGTAGTTTCTTTTACTTATTTTTTATTCTCATAATTCAGTGGTCCTTGATTGCAACCTGGTGTCATCCTGTTCCTACTCACAGGTTATAGTAGTGCACGAGCTGACAGGGAAGAAATCTTGGTTTCAAAGTTCTCTTTGTCCGTGGCCAGCTGAGTCGGGTCTACATAACTTTGCTATCCGGCAGATATAGCTATTTTATTTTCCCATTCAATTAGGCAATCTTTTGAGGAGGTTAAAATGAGTTATATTTTGGGCATGCTTGATGGCTATTTGTATGTTGGGTCATGTTAGTGGTGTTCTTTATTTGTTCATGGGTCAGATTGTTTGTTTGGTCTTATGGTTTACACGTTTGTCTTGACAGTTTTGATATGTTTATATAGTACTTTTGGAATGGGATATGATTCTTTTGGGGCTTTTTAGTTTATGCATTCGTTCTAAGAATCTTGATATCCGGCTGTGTTGTTGTAGATTTGTATTTTTTTTCTTGGGATCCATCTATTCAGCCATGTTGGAGTAGGCTATATGATTTTTTTAGTTCTGACCACATATGCTTCTTCCTTGGTCTGTTCACCAAGGTTTTCTCCCTTCCTTTCTCACTATTGATGCATTAGCTTTGTTTCATTATACTCTTATGATGCTCTGCGTCTGTGATGATCCACCACCAACTGAGGTATATAAATAAGCTGTGTTTCCTACATTTGTGCTGATCCACACAACTTGCTGGTCTCCAACTTATTTCTTTTCTGACCATCTGCATTTGTTTATGTAGTCATGGACACCGACTTCAAAAATGAACAAGGCTACCCCTTCAGCTGCAGGTGCATGGTACCATGTCTGGACTTGGCTTTTGATTTCAATTCGTCTTGCTTTTTTGTACTAAATCTTTGATTCATGCTTTTTCTCTCTTCAATAGTAAATCATCTTGCAATACCCATGGTGCCACACGTGTTTTATTCACCAATCCTATCAAGAGAAATCAAAATCAAGACGCCGATCAGCTTAGCCTTGGGCTGCTCCTTTTCTGCCTTTTGTTTCTTGTATACACTCATCTTTCTTTGATGTACCTGAATTTCTTTTTATTGTGTTAGGTTGACAGTGACACTGCAGATGTAGCTTCTCTGACCGCTGCCGGCTTAACCAGACGAAGACAAAGTGCTATGATGTAGGCATGGTTTAAAAACTAGAGCCTTTGGCTGGTCAAGTAGCCTTGCCAAAGCGTTTGTGTAATCTCTTCAAGTGGTATGAAGCAAATTCTATGTATGTAACACGCAGGAAGCAAATAATAATTATATAGAAGCAGAGAATCAACCTTGCTAGAGCGTTTGTCAAATCTCTGCTCGAGTAGCCTTGCCAAACTTTATCTGCTGTGTTCTTTACATGTTGTTTCAGTACATTCTCTAGCGTAAAGTTTCCTTTTCAGTCAAGCAAAGTTTTCTTTACAATTTTTTTGAACTTCAGTTTTCTTTCATGAAGTTCACTTATAGTCGCTCACTAGGCTCGGTATCAGTTTATGACAGACACCCCGTTGTGGCCTCTCCTAAATCAGCAAATGATGTGGTGATACACTCACCCCCAATATCCACAAAAATATATACTCTCTCCGTTCCTAAATATAAGTCTTTGTAGGGATTTCATTAGGTAGACTACATACGGAGCAAAATGAATGAATCTAAACTTAAAATGCATCTATATACATCCGTATGTGGTTCATAGTGAAATCTCTACAAAGACTTACATTTAGGAACGGAGGGAGTATATCATATTCTCCTTGACAACCCCTTTTCACTGGTTAGGCCTAGCCCAGCAAATGTCAGTGGGTCGCATGAGTTCCGTGTGAAATCTATAGCATTTGATCTGAGATAAATAGTTAGGTTCTTTTACTCATCATAGAGCATCCAACATAGCAAAAGCCCAAAAGACCTTTAAACCATGTCTATATACCATATCATGCAGATTTTTGGTTTTTATTTGTTTCACATGCTAAAGTATATAGTTTGAACATAGATATTCCTTAATTTTTCATATAAAAGGTTTAGAATTATTACCCTCGGTGCTTGCTAAAACTCGAAGTTACTAACAAACGCAAAGATTTTTGTTATAAAAGGTTTAGAATCATTACCCTTGATGCTTGAATTTGGACCTTGCACCTTGGGTAATAGAGGCAAATGGCACATTGTCCAAATACACGTTCAGAATACTTCGGGTTTGACATGGTCTCTATCCTTGATCAAACATAAAGTTACTACAAAAGGCAAATATTTTCAACGCGAACATAGTTTCAAACAGGTCTCTGCGCCATTTGGCGCACCGGGTCATCTAGTTAGATCAAACTCCGGCCCTCTGCCCCGCGCGCGCGCCGAGCTCCCACGTCCAACAATGGCATCGCCATACTCTGCTCTCTTCCTCGCCTTGCTCCTTGCCGTGCTAGTGCACCACCACCAGCCAGGGCTGCTAGTAGCCGCCGCGCGGACCAACCTCACGGCCGGAGTCCCCATGACGCCGCCCAGCTACATCACCAGCCCGTCCGGCGTCTTCGCCTTCGGCTTCCGCGCCCTCGACGCCTCCAGCCCGGGCCAGTTCCTCCTCGCCACATGGTTCCGCTCCGGCACTGACGACGACGACGGCCGGCCCAGCAGCACCTCCCAGCTGCAGTCCGTGGTGTGGTTCGCCAAGCAGTCGGATACCTACTCGTCGGCCGCCCTTGCCACGGCGCGGTCCGCCCTCAGCGTTACGGTCGACGGCCGGCTGGAGCTCGCCGACACCACCGACGGCGGCAACCGTGTGCTGTGGAAGGCGCCGATCCCCCTCTTCAAGAGCGGGTCCGTGCTCACGCTCCTCGACTCCGGCAACCTCCAGTTCCTCGGCGACGGCGGCGGCGGCCCGGAGAGCGTGCTGTGGGCGAGCTTCCGGTACCCTACGGACACGCTGCTGCCGGGCCAGTCCTTGACCAAAGACGATCAGTCCCTGGGGAAGCTCATCTCAAGGCGCGCGGACACAGAGTTCACCACCGGCCGGTTCACCATGGGCGTCCAGACGGACGGCAACGTCGTGCTCTACGTGGACCTGCTCAGCGGCAACAGCCCGACCAACGCCTACTGGCAGGCCGATACCATCAGCTCCAGCGGCGACACAACGGTGACCTTCAACGACCACGGCGTCCTCAGCTCCACTCTCTACAACGGCGACGTCCAGAGCCTGATATCGTCGGTGGCGACCGGCAGCCCAGGCAAGTTCTACAGGTTCGCCAGGATGGACCCCGACGGGGTCGTTCGTGCCTATGCCCGTGCCCTGGACGGCGGCGGCAACACGTCGTGGAGCGTCTCGGGGGCCTTCCCCAGCGACGCCTGCAGCAGGAGGACGTCTGGACTGCAGGGCCTGTGCGGCCCGGGGTCGTACTGCACGGATCAGAAGGACCGGCTCCGCTGCATGTGCCCGTCGGGGTACACATACACCGACGCGCAGCACATGGACAGCGGGTGCACGCCGGAGTTCGCGCCGCAGAGCTGCGACGGGGAGAACAACACCAAGGAGTGCCCAACACTACCTGGGAGACATCGATCTACTACAAGAAGTTCACGTCAGTCACGGAGGACCAGTGCCGGGTCTACTGCCTCAACGACTGCTACTGCGCCGCCGCGCTGATGATCGACGGGACCGACTGCGCTGAGATGGCGGCGCTGACAAACGGGCGGCATGCCAGTGACGTCACCACGAAGGCACTGATCAAAGTACGGCGAAGCAATCCTCCGGCGAGGGTGTCGGCGAGGACAAGAACCATACTCTCCGTGACAGTCTGCGTGGCCTTCGTGCTGCTGGCCGTCCCCGGCGTTTTCCTGGCAAGGCACTACGTGACCAAGAAGAGCAGAGAGAGGCAGGACTTGCTGAGCGTGAGAGCTTTCAGCTGGAAGGAGCTCCACAGAGCCACCAACGGCTTTGAGAAGCTGCTGGGGAAAGGGAGCTTCGGCGAGGTCTACGAAGGAGAGCTCAAGTCCCCGCGGCGGCGCCTCATCGCGGTGAAGAGGCTCATCAACTCGAACGAGTACAGCGAGAGGGAGTTCAGCAACGAGGTGCAGTCCATCGGGCAGATCCACCACCGGAACCTGGTTCGCATGATCGGGTACTGCAAGGAAGGCAAGCACCGGATGCTGGTGCTGGAGTACATGCCGGGAGGGTCGCTTCGAGGCTTCCTCTTCAAGCCGGAGCGGCCGCCGTGGAGCTGGCGCGCCGAGGCGGCGCTCGGCATCGCCAGGGGGATCGAGTACCTCCATGACGGGTGCGTCTCCCCGATCATGCACTGCGACATCAAGCCGGACAACATACTCCTCGACGGCGCGTACGCCCCCAAGATCACCGACTTCGGGATCTCCAAGCTGCTCGGCAACCAGCAGGTGCACACCACGGTGACCAACATCAGGGGCACCAGGGGGTACATCGCCCCGGAGTGGTTCCGCAGCGACGCTCGGATCGACACCAAGGTGGACGTGTACAGCTTTGGTGTCGTGCTGCTGGAGATGATCAGCTGCCGGAAGTGCCATGACCCGCTGGTCGACCAGGGCGGGGACGAGACGGTCACGCTGTTCGGGTGGGCGATCCAGCTGGTCAGCAGCAAGAGGACTGAGCTCATACTGCCTCACGACGACGATGCGGCGGCGGATATGGAGAGGGTGGAGAGGTTCGCGCGCGTGGCGTTCTGGTGCATCGAGCCCAACCCGTCGCTCCGGCCGACGACGCACCATGTGGTTGCTGAGGCTGAGGTGCTACCTGACCCTCCCTCTTGTTACATGGACTCGGCTCCTTTGATCGTGTCTTCTGTTTGATTAGATTGGGAACAACATTGAGAACAACATTGACATAGAATGATCCACCAACCATCCATCTCTTCCTCGAAAGAACAACAGAGTGGTGGATATGAGCAACCGTAGCCTAAGCCCCTATGGCAGTATTGTGCAATTTACTCTTTTGGTTTTACAGTAGTTCCATCATGTTGGCACTATTTCTATACATGATACCAGAAAACTAATCCATGCTTCACACATATCTTTAGCAATAAACTAGCTTCACATATGTTCCACACATTTTTTTCCCAAGATGTCTTCAACCTAAAGCATTTAAAGCGGATCGCCAAAAAAAAAATCCAATTCAAACTCTCTGAACATTGTTTAAGTTCGACGTGCGCATATGTGTGCTCCTGGCCTTTTGTGCATGGAGATGTAGCTGTCCCAACAAAGTAGCCACATTAAAAAAAATAGTCATGCAGGATGAACTTGAGGAACTCTAAATCCACGAAGAAGTGGGCCGAAATTCGTTTGATTTGGCTTTTGATATACGTAGCGTGCAGTTCCACGCGACCAATTCGATCCGTGCGCCTTTGCTGGTACGCGTAGCACCTTGACTGGTCGTTCAGTGCAACTACCATTGCCTTTGCCGGGGCACTTGTACGGTTTCCGTGGAAAGGGAACCCGGCGTACCCAAGCCGACAAGCGGGAGAGGGACACCGAGCCCTGCCTCTCGTACCACACATTGGTTGGAGCTGGTCAAGCGAAAGCAGTGATGTTTCCGGGTTGACGATGGTCACGACACATCGGCTGTGTTGTGTCTGTCGCCGGTCAGGGCCGTAGGCACGCACGACACGACCGGAAGTCTTCCCCCTGCCGCGCACCGGCGGTGAGATGGACACACGAGGAAGCTTCGCGCTATCATCGTTCACGTACGGTGCATTGCACGTACAGCGACAGTAGGTCCGTATGGGACACTGACCCTGAGTCTTCTCCTGCTTTCCACGGATGAAGAGGGAGATGATGGGGAACGTCGCGGCGGATCAACTGTGAAGACGCGCCGCGCGTGCGTGTGTCGTACACGACGAACACGACGCGTTATCGACTGTGGAAATGTGTTTTTGATGCGAGCTGCGACCGGTCCGGCACTCGCTGTCACCTTTTTTTTTTCATGGACTCGCCCTCACCCTGCGGGCATCTGATCAATCAAAGGATATATAGATGAGGTTTTTTTTAGGATTATATAGATGAGAATTAGGAAATGGCTACAGATCAATCGACTAACACAAGAAAGAGGTCAATCGATTGGTACAATTCAGAAATATGAGGCAACGCAAAAGAAAGCTGACTGGCCCAAAATTCTGGTCAATCAGTCAGCCCAACAAATGAAAAGGCTGAGCACTTTCTGTTTCAGTCAGCCATCAGTTTAGCCCAGAAATGAAAACGGGGCTGGATTACTAAGCTATAGATCCAAGTGACGTACAGCTCACTAGGTCTTCCTCCTTGCGCCTCTGCTTACTTCATCGACACCCATACAACCGTCACCATGGGAGGAGGAACAAACGTCAAATCTCCTGATGTCTTCTGAGTGTTTTGCCAAACTTGTCCCCACGATTCTTGATTCAAGCATACTTCTTCAATTCCCAAAGTTTTCTTCTCTCTGATCCATAGAAAGATGTCAGATCTGCTAAAAAAATGGATGCTCCTTAATTTTCTACTCAGATCTCAGATGTGTCATCACGAAAAACAAAACGGAAAAGAAAGAAACATGCTGATCAAAGTGCTTCTGGTCAGTCAAAGGTATATGATTATCTTCTGCCCACCTCCATTCCATATGCGAAAATTATTTTTAGGATGTTCCCATTCTGTGAAATCACCCGCAAAAAATTTCCAGTTCATAAGTACCACACACATGTTTTTCGGTTAGGAACAAAAAAGGCTAAATCCCATGCATCATGTGGAACAGATGGAATCATATGAAGATGCACTTCTTCGATTTGGTTCGAACTTATCAGGTTGAAGCCTTTTGACATAAGCATCGCATCCTCAAATTATAAGAAACGACATGTTAGGTTTATTGCCAAACCACAGTTCATACGGTGTCGTCTCAACGGATTTTGACGATGCCCTATTTAACATGGATGCAGCTGCCTCTAATGCATAACCCCAAAATGATAGTGGTAAATCGGCAAGAGACATCGTAGATCGCACCATATCGAATAAAGTATGGTTACGATATTCGGACACACCATTACGCTGTGGTGTTTCAGGTGGCGTGAGTTGTGAAACTATTCTACATTGTTTTAAATGAAGGCCAAACTCGTAACTCAAATATTCACCTCCGTGATCAGATCATAGAAACTTTATTTTTTTTGTTATGATGATTCTCCACTTCACTCTGAAATTCTTTAAACTTAACGTCAGAAAATAACGATACCTGTCGCGAGCCTCAGCACTCATCGGACGACATACATCAGTATGTATTATTTCTAATTAGTCATTGGCTCGCTCCATTGTTCTGGAGAACGGAATTTTAGTCATCTTGCCCATGAGGCATGGTTCACATGGTTCACAAGTATTAAATGATTCATAATCAAGTGATTCCAAAACTCCATCCTTTTTGAAATGACTTCATTATCCCTCGACTAGGAAACAAGAGTACTCTTTACCATAGGAAAGAAGCTAACTCTGAAAAAGAGAAATGGACTGCATGGAGTTTTTTCATGCGCTTTACACCAATATGACATAAACGGCAGTGCCACAAATATTTTGCACTATCATTGTCAACTTTGCATCTTTTGGCATCAATATTATGAATATGTGTATCACCATAATCATGATTCAACAGAAATAGACCACTATTTAAGGGTGCATGACCATAAAAGATATTACTCATATAAATAGAACAACCATTATTCTCTGATTTAAATGAATAACCGTCTCGCACTAAAGAAGAACCAGATATAATGTTCATGCTCAACGTTGGCACCAAATAACAATTATTCAGGTCTAAAACTAATCCCGAAGGTAGATGTAGATGTAGCGTGTCGACGGCGATCACATCGACCTTGGAACCATTCCCAACGTGCACCGTCACCTTGTCCTTAATCAATCTTCATTTAATCTGTAGTCCCTATCTCGAGTTACAAATATGAGCAACCAAACCGGTATCAAATACCCAGACACTACTACAAGCATTAGTAAGGTACACATCAATAACATGTATATCAAATATACCTTTGTTCACTTTGCCATCCTTCTTATCCGCCAAATACTTGGGGGCAGTTCCACTTCCAGTGACCAGTCCCTTTGCAGTAGAAGCACTCAGTTTCAGGATTGGGTCCAACTTTGGGCTTCTTCCTGGGAGTGGCAACTTGCTTGCCATTCTTCTTGAAGTTCCCCTTTTTCCCTCGCCCTTTTTCTTGAAACTAGTGGTATTGTTAACCATCAACACTTGATGCTCCTTTTTGATTTCTACCTCCGCAGCTTTGAGCATTGTGAAGAGCTCGAGAATAGTCTTCTCCATCCCTTGCATATTATAGTTCATCATGAAGCCTTTATAGCTTGGTGGCAGTGATTGGAGAACTCTGTCAATAACACTATCATCTGGAAGATTAGCTCCCAGCTGAGTCAAGTGATTATGATATCCAGACATTCTGAGTATGTATCGTGGATTTGTCACGACAGATGTCCTTAGTGCGAGGACTTAGTCGTGAGGCCAACACATCTATGTGGTAGCTTGAGAGGGATTGAGTGGGACGAGAGACGCGAGGCCCCTCACGGTGGAGGTAAAAGCCTACATCCTGCTTCATTGATATTGATGATGATGATCACGATTACAGTGGCGCTCTATCTCGAGAGCTATTGACTTGTCTGTCTATCTAGACTTGTCGGACTTGTGAAAACTTGTCCCTCTTGGGGTGCCCTGCCCCTCCTTATATAAGTTGAAGGGGCGGCTTACATGACTAGTCCTAGTAGGATTAGGATTACTCTTTTACAAGTGGAGTCCTAGTCTTGCTTCCTTTATAAGGGAATATTCCTTATGCTTTCCTCTTAAATCGGCCCACCATAACATGAGCCGGCCTTCTGGGCCTTGAGTCTTTTGGGCCTCCGGGTCTTGTCGCTCCTCTAACCTGCCTGTCGGGTCACCAATGAGTCACCTGGCTCGGCCGGGTCACCAATGAGTCGCCAAGTCCGGCCGGGTCATACTTCCGGCCGGGTCATACTGCGGGGTATATCCCCGACATTATCCCCCAGTTTAATTTGGATTTGTCCATGTTAAACTGATCCTGCAAAATAAACACAAGAACAAATTTGACAGGTCGTGCTCCGGGTTAAAAATTCTTGTAAGTCGACACCTGATCATCCTTAAGTCCTTGTCATTTCCTTCTCGTGGGAAGTCCAGGTCAATAGACTAGCTTCATAATCAATTTGCTGACATTGGTTTCTCACAGAAAAATATTGTGAAGATAAATTCATTTGATTCAGCTCCCAATGCTTAACAAAAATATTGGTCTTGAAATACTTATCTGATTTTCAGCCGGCTTGAAGATGTAGAACTTGTCGGTTTATCATTGCCGAAATTACCGGTTTGTAACTATTGATGGCACCGGGTCATAATTGTTAGTGTCATCAGGTCATAATTTTGCTGACACCAAGCTTGAAAGTGTACCTCCCTTATATTCATATCACCTGTAGCCCCCAAGTCTTAAGACGGGAGCGTAGTAACAACTTAAGACTTGCTTCAATAGAAATGTTGCAACCTTGAAGGAATCCAAGTTGCTCATCTCAGTCACTAGTCAGAAGTGAATATTCCACCTATGTAGCCCCCAAGTGTCGGGTTGTCATGCTTGCAGCAACCTGGGACTTGTAATTGCCTTATTCTCATAAAAACTTCAACCAGTGTAGCCCCCAAAGGCCGGGTCATTATGTAATAATGAGCATGGACTTTTTAGATATGATCATGTAGACTTGAACAGCAACATGTATCCCCTACGGGCCGGCTCAGCAAGACAATACTAAGCTGGAGCTTAATAAAAATAACATCATATGATGTAACCCCCACCATGGGGCTCGAACCCATGTCCATAAGGTTAAGAGCCTTGTGCTCTACCAACTGAGCAATATATCCTTCAATAGATTAAGTCTTGTGTACTTTGAATTTTTGACAGGAGCAATTGGTAGCCCTCAAGGGCCGGCTCATTACGATGTGATGAGTCGGGTCTTCAATAAGACAAGTAAAAATGACCTTGCATTAGCCCCCAAGTGCCATGGTGCATGATGGCAGTGACATGGGACTTGCATATTTGATGTAATCTCAACTTGAATAATGTAGCCCCCAAGTGCTGTGTCGTAAGCCTGCAGCGACTCGGGACTATTCCCTCCACTGTAAAATAAATCATATCCATTGATAAAATAATAGCCATTATGCTGAAGCGATTTTGAAAGCCTCAATCATAATATTGGTTATTGATAACCATAAATAAAAACCAAGTCATGTTGTCTATTCAAGATTTGAATAATATAATCTAGTATGAAAATCTCAATCATTCAATATCATCATGAAAATCCAGCCAAGTTTGTCTATTAAAGATTTGAATACCTCATCTGTTGACAAGTAAATCCGGAGTTTAAATACTCAGTGGCTCTTGGCCGATGGCGACTTAATGCGCATCCATTGTGATCCGGGATTTTTGTAACCCGGCGGCTTATAGCCTTTGTGAAAATCAATAATTGATAACCCTTTTGAAACACCAATTTCAAATTTTGATGATGGACTTGAACTTAATCATTTATGTAAGTCATAGCTCTGCAAATCCTATACAGAGTTTAAACAACATATGCCCTGACGACTTAACGTCAAAATCCAGGGCGGGTAACAACCCAATATAGTCTTATGTAATTACTGAAAATACTAAACAAGGCCATTCAAGCCTAAACATACTGGTGACTTAGAGCCAAAAGTCAGGGCGGGTTATCATACCTCGCATAATTATATAACCAAGAAAACATACTTGTAGAATTAACGTATACTGCCGACTTACATCGCCATATGCAGTGAAGATAACAATCCAATGGTTTATAAACGCATGATTCCTCGGTATGTCTTAGTCATGGTGGGGTGCCAGATTTGGAGTTCGATGGTATGTCTGGGGTGTTCCCTCGGTCTAATTCATTCAACGACAATGGCTTCACTTTTGGTGAGCCACATTGGAGGTCCGCAAAGCTGCATATCAGCGATGGAGCGGCATCGAGCTCGGGCGAGGAGGTGATCCATCATTATTTTCTTCGATGGCTGTTGTGGTGGTGCCAGAGGCAGGTGACGGTCGTTGGTGTCAAGCTCAGAGATGTTCTACTATCTTTTCAGTTTTGTCATGTCGGTTCTTACATGACTTGTACTTTGTTCTTTATAATATGAATGAGACACGTATTACCATGAAAAAGAGACTACATGTGGTCCTGTGCCACGACACGACCTTAGCATCCTGCGGGTGGAGCCGTACCCATGCACCGCATCGCATCACATCTTGATGAGGAATTAGAGTAAATGAATGAATACGAGGAGAAATACACATTGGTTCCTCGGTGTATACTTCTGATTTTTTTCTTTGTCTTTTTGTAATTATTAAAATAAATCATGAGTATATATAGTGAAGGAAATATGCCCTAGAGGCAATAATAAAGTTGTTATTTATATTTCCTTATATCATGATAAATGTTTATTATTCATGCTAGAATTGTATTAACCGGAAACTTAGTACATGTGTGAATACATAGACAAACATAATGTCACTAGTATGCCTCTACTTGACTAGCTCGTTGAATCAAAGATGGTTAAGTTTCCTAGCCATAGACATGAGTTGTCATTTGATTAATGGGATCACATCATTAGAGAATGATGTGATTGACTTGACCTATTCCGTTAGCTTAGCACTTGATCGTTTAGTATGTTGCTATTGCTTTCTTCATGACTTATACATGTTCCTATGACTATGAGATTATGCAACTCCCATTTACCGTAGGAACACTTTGTGTGCTACCAAACGTCACAACGTAACTGGGTGATTATAAAGGTGCTCTACAGGTGTCTCCGAAGATACTTGTTGTGATGGCGTATTTCGAGATTATGATTTGTCACTCCGATTGTCGGAGAGGTATCTCTGGGCCCTCTCGGTAATGCACATCAATATAAACCTTGCAAGCAATGTGACTAATGAGTTAGTTGCGGGATGATGCATTACGGAACGAGTAAAGATACTTGCCGGTAACGAGATTGAACTAGGTATTGAGATACCGACGATCGAATCTCAAGCAAGTAACATACCGAAGACAAAGGGAACAACGTATGTTGTCATGCCGTTTGACCGATAAAGATCTTCGTAGAATATGTGGGATCCAATATGAGCATCCAGGTTCCGCTATTGGTTATTGACCGGAAATGAGTCTCGGTCATGTCTACATAGTTCTCGAACCCGTAGGGTCCGCACACTTAACGTTTGGTGATGATTTATATTATGAGTTATGTGTTTTGATGTACCGAAGGTAGTTCGGAGTCCCAGATGAGATCGGGAATATGACGAGGAGTCTCGAAATGGTCGAGACATAAAGATCGATATATTGGACGACTATATTCGTACATCGGAAAGGTTTCGAGTGATTCGGGTATTTATCGGAGTACCGGAGAGTTACGGGAATTCGCCGGGGAGTATATGGGCCTTATTGGGCTTTAGGGGAAAGGGAGAGGGGAGGCTGCACGCCCCCCCAAGGCCTAGTCCAAATTGGACTAGGGGGAGGGGCTGCGCCCCCTCCTTCCTTGTCTTCTCTTTTCCCTTTCCTTGACTCCTACTCCTACTACATGGAAGGGGGGAATCCTACTCCCGGTGGGAGTAAGACTCCCCAGGGCGCGCCATAAAGAGGGTCGGCCCCTCCCCTCCTCTCCTCCTTTATATACTAAGGCAAGGGGCACCTCTAGACACAACAATTGATCTTTTGATCTCTTAGCCGTGTGCGGTGCCCCCTCCACCATATTCCACCTCGATCATATCGTAGCGATGCTTAGGCGAAGCCCTGCGTCGGTAGCAACATCATCACTGTCACCACGCTGTCGTGCTGACGAAACTCTCCCTCAAAGCTCGGCTGGATCGGAGTTCGAGGGACGTCATCGAGCTGAACGTGTGCTGAACTCGGAGGTGCCGTACGTTCGGTACTTGGACCTGTCGGATCGTGAAGACGTACGGCTACATCAACCACGTTGTGCTAACGCTTCCGCTTTCGGTCTATGAGGATACGTGGACAACACTCTCCCCTCTTGTTGATATGCATCACCATGATTTTGCGTGTGTGTAGGAATTTTTTTGAAATTACTACGTTCCCCAACAGTGGCATCAGAGCCAGGTTTATGTGTAGATGTTATATGCACGAGTAGAACACAAGTGAATTGTGGGCGATACAAGTCATACTGCTTACCAGCATGTCATACTTTGATTCAGCGGTATTGTTGGATGAAGCGGCCCGGACCGACATTACGTGTACGCTTACGCGAGACTGGTTCTACCGACGTGCTTTGCACATAGGTGGCTAGCGGGTGTCAGTTTCTCCAACTTTAGTTGAACCGAGTGTGGCTATGCCCGGTCCTTGTGAAGGTTAAAACAACACTAACTTGACGAAATATCGTCGAAGTTTTGATGCGTAGGTAAGAACGGTTCTTGCTCAGCCCGTAGCAGCCACGTAAAACTTGCAACAACAAAGTAGAGGATGTCTAACTTGTTTTTGCAGGGCATGTTGTGATGTGATATGGTTGAGACATGATGAGATATAAGTTGTTGTATGAGATGATCATGTTTTGTTGAAGTTATCAGCAACTGGCAGAAGCCTTATGGTTGTCTCTTTATTGCATAATATGCAAGCTTGATGTCTACTACACAACCTTCTTCTTGTAGACGTTGTTGGGCCTGCAAGTGCACAGGTTTGTAGGACAGTAGCAAATTTCCCTCAAGTGGATGACCTAAGGTTTATCAATCCGTGGGAGGCGTAGGATGAAGATGGTCCCTCTCAAACAACCCTGCAACCAAATAACAAAGAGTCTCTTGTGTCCCCAACACACACAATACAATGGTAAATTGTATAGGTGCACTAGTTCGGCGAAGAGATGGTGATACAAGTGCAATATGGATAGTAGATAAAGGTATTTGTAATCTGAAATTATAAAAACAGCAAGGTAACTAATGGCAAAAGTGAGCGTAAACTGTATTGCAATGGTAGGAAACAAGGCCTAAGGTTCATACTTTCACTAGTGCAAGTTCTCTCAACAATAATAACATAGATATATCATATAACAATCCCTCAACATGCAACAAAGAGTCACTCCAAAGACACTAATAGTGGAGAACAAACGAAGAGATTATGGTAGGGTACGAAACCACCTCAAAGTTATTCTTTCGGATCAATATATTCAAGAGTTCGTACTAGAATAACACCTTAAGACACAAATCAACCAAAACCCTAATGTCACCTAGATACTCCATTGTCACCTCAACTATCCGTGGGCATGATTATACGATATGCATCACACAATCTCAGATTCATCTATTCAACCAACACAAAGTACTTCAAAGAGTGCCCCAAAGTTTCTACCGGAGAGTCAAGAATGTGTACCAACCCCTATGCATAGGTTCATGGGCGGAACCCGCAAGTTGGTCACCAAAACATACATCAAGTGGCACATGATATCCCATTGTTACCATAGATAAGCACGACAAGACATACATCAAGTGTTCTCATAAAAGACTCATTCCAATAAGATAACTTCAAAGGAAAAACTCAATTCATCACAAGAGAGTAGAGGGGGAGAAACATCATAAGATCCAACTACAATAGCAAGGCTCGGGATACATCAAGATCGTGCCATAGAGGGAACACGAGAGTGAACACGAGAGAGAGAGAGATCAAACACATAGCTACTGGTACATACCCTCAGCCTCGAGGGTGAACTACTCCCTCCTCGTCATGGATAGCGTCGGGATGATGAAGATGGCCACCGGTGAAGGATCCCCCCTCCGGTAGGGTGCCGGGAAGGGCTCCCGAGAGGTTTTTGGTGTCTACAAATGCTTGCGGCGGCGGAACTCCCGATCTATCTTGATATTCAATGTTTTTAGGGTACGCAGGCTTGTATAGGCGAAAGAAGTCGGTCGGGAGGTGCTCGAGGGGCCCACGAGATAGGGGGTGCGCCCAGTAGGGGGGGATCCTATCTCGTGGCCTCCTCGAGGCTTTTCTGACGTGAACTCCAAGTCTCCTGGGTGATATTCTTCCTAAAAATAACGCTGCAGAAGGTTTCATTCCGTTTGGACTCCGTTTGATATTCCTTTTCTTCGAAATACTGAAACAGGCAATAAAACAACAATATGGGCTGGGCCTCCGGTTAATAGGTTAGTCCCAAAAGTAATATAAAAGTGTATAATAAAGCCCATAATCATTCAAAACAGATAATAAAATAGCATGAATGCTTCATAAGTTATAGATACGTTGGAGACGTATCAGCATCCCCAAGCTTAATTCCTACTCGTCCTCGAGTAGGTAAATGATAAAGAAAGAATTTATGAAGTGTGAATGCTAGAGGTGCACAAGTTTGATCAATGATAATTTCAATCACCTTTACTAGCATCATTATATGTCATAACAGCAGTTCATCTCATAAAATTTTTCACGAACTAGTAACAAGCAATTCACATGTTAAAGCATAGACCATAAACTTTCTTGAAAACTAGCAAACTTCATTCTTAGTCATCAAACAATTGCAATTCATCTTACTTGCAGGAAGAGTCTATGTCAGAGCTTTGATTTAGCAAACTTCACATACTCAACTATCATATAGTCTTCTACAATTGCTAACACTCACGCAATACTTGTGGTTATGAAGTTTTAATCAGACACAGAGAAAGATTGAGGCTTATAATGTTGCCTCCAAAAGTATTCACCTTTGGGTGATGTCAACAATAATAGTTCATGCTAACATACATCCAATTGGATATATATATCAGGATCACCCCAACCCAAAGTGCTTGCGAAAGGATAAAATGAAAAAGGGAAAGGTGAAGATCACCTTGACTCTTGCATAAAGTAAAAGATATGCCCTTCGCAGAGGGAAGGAGAGGTTGTCATGCGCTTTTAGGGTTGGATACACAAAATCTTAATGCGAAAGAACGTCACTTTATATTGCCCCTTGTATATGGACCTTTATTATGCAGTCTGCCGCTTTTATTGCTTCCATAACAAGATCGTACAAAGCTTATTTTCTCCTCACTAATAAGTCATGCATTTTTAAAGAGCAATTTTTATTGCTTGCACCGATGACAACTTACTTGAAGGATCTTACTCAATCCATAGATAGATATGGTGGACTCTCATGGCAAAACTGGGTTTAAGGATATTTGGAAGCACAAGTAGTATCTCTACTTGGTGCTAGGAATTTTGGCTAGCATGAGGGGGAAAGGCAAACTCAACATGTTTGAATGATCCATGACAATATACTTTAACTAAGATGCGAGAAAACATAACCCATTATGTTGTCTTCCTTGTCCAACATCAACTCTTTAGCATGTCATACTTAATGAGTGCTCACAATTATAAAAGATGTCTATGATAATATATTTATATGTGAAATCTCTCTTCCTTCAATATTCTTTCATGAATTGTTCAAATGACCAATACAATGCTTGCTAACCGTCAATAAATTTATAACCTCTACTTCTTAGACGTGAAGTCATTTCTACCCATGGGATAAGCAAATGAGACATATATAATTTCAGATTTATGACAATCAACTCATTGAACCATTTACTCATAGGATATAAGTGAAGCACACGAGTAAATGACAAACTACTCCAACAAGATATAAGTGAAGATCAATGAGTAGCTAAATAATTATGCAACTATGTGAAGACTCTCTCTCATTTAAGAATTTTAGATCTTGGTATTGTATTCAAGCAGCAAGCAAAACAAAACAAAATGACATTGCAAGGATAGCACAACTCATGTGAAGAAGAAAAAACTTAGGTTCAACCGATACTAACCGATAGTTGTTGAAGAAGAAAGGTGGGATGCCTACCGGGGCATCCCCAAGCTTAGATGCTTGAGACTTCTTGAAATATTATCTTGGGGTGCCTTGGGCATCCCCAAGCTTGAGATTTTGTGTCTCCTTAATTCCTTTTATATCACGGTTTCTCTTTTTATCAAAAAGCTTCATCCACACCAAACTCAACAAGAACTCGTGAGATAAGTTAGTATAAAACAATGCAAAACCTTATCATTTTCTACTGTAACAAATTACTAAGATTATTATTCAACATTGAATACTAAATGTGTCTGCATATTTAATACCCCTTTCCTCAAATAGAATCATTAAACAAGCAAGCATATGCAAACAATGCCAACATAACAGCAATCTGCCAAAACAGTATAGTCTGTAAAGAATGCAAGATTCATCATACTTCCCTAACTCCAAAAATTATAATAAAAATACTACGCTGTAATAGATTTATTAGAGCTCAATGTTCAAAACGATTCAGTATTATATCATTCTCTGACTTTTCTACGGAATTTTTGCAACAACAGTAAACTTTCTGTTTTCAAACAGCAACATGTATACTTGCAAAACAAGCATGGTAAAGGCTATCCTTGACATTTTATTGAAACTAAAGATTCAAAATATTAATCTAAATAACATCAAGCAAAAACTAACAACAGAAAATGATGCTCCAAGCAAAACACATATCATGTGGTGAATAAAAATATAGCTCCAAGTAAAGTTACCGACGAACAAAGACGAAAGACGGGATGCCTTCCGGGGCATCCCCAAGCTTAGTTGCTTGGTTGTCCTTTAATATTACCTTGGGGTGCCTTGGGAATCCCCAAGCTTAGGCTTTTTCCACTCCTTATTCCATAGTCCATCGAATCTTTACTCAAAACTTGAAAACTTCAACCACACAAAACTCAAAACAAAACTCGTAAGCTCCGTTAGTATAAGAAAATAAATCACCACTTAGGTACTGTAATGAACTCATTATTTATTTATATTTGTGTTAAACCTACTGTATTTCAACTTTTCTATGGTTCATACCCTTACATACTAGCCATAGATTCATCAAAATAAGCAAACAACACAATGAAAACAGAACCTGTCAAAAACAGAACAGTCTGTAGTAATCTGTATCAAACATATACTTCTGGGACCCCAAAAATTATTAATTAAATTTCTGGACCTGAGTAGTTTGTCTATTAATCATCTGCAAAAAGAATCAACCTAAAAGCACTCTCCAGTAAAAAATGGCAGCCATTCTCGTGAGCGCTAAAGTTTCTGTTTTGTACAGCAAGATCATATAGATTTCACCCAAGTCTTCCCAAAGGTTCTACTTGGAACTTTATTGAAAAAAAGATATAAAACATGATTACTATTGTAGCATAATCATGTGAACACAAAAAACATTAAGGATAAATATTTGGTTGTCTCCCAACAAGTGCTTTTCTTTAATGCCTTTCTAGCTAGGCATGATGATGGCAATGATGCTCACATAAAAGATAAGAATCGAAACATAACGGGAGCATCATGAAGCATATGACTAGCACATTTAAGTCTAACACACTTCCTATGCATAGGGATTTTGTGAGCAAACAACTTATGGGAACAATAATCAACTAGCATAGGAAGGTAAAACAAGCATAACTTCAAAATTTTAAGCACATAGGGAGGAAACTTGATATTAATGCAATTCCTACAAGCATATGTTCCTCTCTCATAATAATTTTCAGTCGCATCATGAATTAATTCAACAATATAACCAGCACCTAAAACATTCTTTTCATGATCTACAAGCATAGAAAATTTTCTACTCTCCACATAAGCAAAATTCTTCTCATGAATAATAGTGGGAGCAAACTCAATAAAATAATTATCATGTGAAGCATAATCCAATTGAAAACTAAAATCATGATGACAAGTTTCATGGTTATCATTATTCTTAATAGCATACAATTCATCACAATAATCATCATAGATAGCAACTTTGTTCTCATAATCAATTGGAACCTCTTCCGAAATAGTGGAATCATCACTAAATAAAGTTGACACTCTTCCAAATCCACTTTCATATTCATCACAATAAGATTCAATATCCTCCAAAATAGTGGGATCAATACTACCTAAAGTTGACACTCTTCCAAACCCACTTTCATCAATACAATCATCATAAATAGGAGGCATGCTATCATCATAGTAAATATTCTCATCAAAACTTGGGGGACAAAAAATATCATATTCATCAAACATAGCTTCCCCAAGCTTGTGGCTTTGCATATCATTAGCATCATGGATATTCAAGGAATTCATACTAACAATATTGCAATCATGCTCATCATTGAAAGATTTAGTGACAAACATTTTATAGATTTCTTCTTGTAGCACTTGAGCACAATTTTCCTTACCATCATTCTCACAAAAGATATTTAAAAGATGAAGCGTATGAGACGAACTCAATTCCATTTTTTAGTTTTCTTTTATAGACTAAACTAGTGATAAAACAAGAAAGAAAAAGATTCGTTTGCAAGATCTAAAGATATACCTTCAAGCACTCATCGCGCCAAAAAAGAGCTTAGTTGACGGGGTGTGAGTGCCGTTTACCTATCCTCTCCGGCAACGGTGCCAGAAAAGAGCTTGATGTCTATTACACAACCTTCTTCTTGTAGACGTTGTTGGGCCTGCAAGTGCACAGGTTTGTAGGACAGTAGCAAATTTCCCTCAAGTGGATGACCTAAGGTTTATCAATCCGTAGGAGGCGTAGGATGAAGATGGTCTCTCTCAAACAACCCTGCAACCAAATAACAAAGAGTCTCTTGTGTCCCTGATGACCCACAAGTATAGGGGATCTATCGTAGTCCTTTAAATAAGTAAGAGTGTCGAACCCAACGAGGAGCAGAAGGAAATGATAAGCGGTTTTCAGCAAGGTATTCTCTGCAAGTACTGAAATAAGTAGTAACAAATAGTTTTGTGATAAGATGAATTGTAACGAGCAACAAGTAACAAAAGTAAATAAGGTGCAGCAAGGTGGCCCAATCCTTTTTGTAGCAAAGGACAAGCCTGGACAAACTCTTATAATAGGAAAAGCGCTCCCGAGGACACATGGGAATATCGTCAAGCTAGTTTTCATCACGCTCAAATGATTCGCGTTCGGTACTTTGATAATTTGATATGTGGGTCGACCGGTGCTTGGGTACTGCCCTTACTTGGACAAGCATCCCACTTATGATTAACCTCTATTGCAAGCATCCGCAATTACAACAAAAGTATTAAGGTAAACCTAACCATAGCATGAAACATATGGATCCAAATCAGCCCCTTACGAAGCAACGCATAAACTAGGGTTTAAGCTTCTGTCACTCTAGCAACCCATCATCTACTTATTACTTCCCAATGCCTTCCTCTAGGCCCAAATAATGGTGAAGTGTTATGTATTCGACGTTCACATAACACCACTAGAGGCTAGACAACATACATCTCATCAAAATATCGAACGAATACCAAATTCACATGACTACTAATAGCAAGACTTCTCCCTTGTCCTCAGGAACAAACGTAATTACTCACAAAGCATATTCATGTTCATAATCAGAGGGGTAATAAAGTGCATAAAGGATCTGAACATATGATCTTCCACCAAATAAACCAACTAGCATCAACTACAAGGAGTAATCAACACTACTAGCAAACTACTAGCACCAATCCCGGACTTGGAGACAAGAATTGGATACAAGAGATGAACTAGGGTTTGGAGATGAGATGGTGCTGGTAAAGATGTTGATGGAGATTGCCCTCTCTCGATGAGAGGAGCGTTGGTGATGACGATGGTGATGATTTCCCCCTCCCAGAGGGAAGTGTCCCCGGCAGAACAGCTCTGCCAGAGCCCTAGATTGGTTCTGCCAAGGTTCCGCCTCATGGCGGCGGAGTCTCGTCCCGAAAGGTTGCTTCTTCTTTTTTTCTCATCGAAAGACTTCATATAGGAGAAGACGGGCGTTGAAGAGCCACCAGGGGGCCCACGAGGTAGGGGGCGCGCCCGGGGGGTGGGGGGGTGCCCCCACCCTCATGAGCTGGGTGTGGCCCCCCTGGCCTTCATCTTTGGCGACGATTTTTCTTTATTTATTTTAGGGTATTCTGTGGAGTTTTAGGACTTTTGGAGTTGCATAGAATAGGCCTTCAATATTTGCTCCTTTTCCAGCCCAGAATTCCAGCTGCCGGCATTCTCCCTCTTCATGTAAACCTTGTAAAATAAGAGAGAATAGCCATAAGTATTGTGACATAACGTGAAATAACAACCCATAATGCAATAAATATTGTCATAAAAGCATTATGCAAAATGGACGTACCAACTCCCCCAAGCTTAGACCTTGCTTGTCCTCAAGCGAAAAGCCGATAACAATAAATATGTCCTCATGTTTAGAGGTAGAGGCGTCGATAAAAATAAAATACGGACATGAAGGCATCATGATTATTTCATAACAGCAACATATATAGATTTTTGTCATATGATTACTCATGTTCAAGTGATGATCTTTTCACAAAGCCAAAGCATGAATCAGAAACCTTATTGAGCACCAACAAATTATACCCTTAGTCATTGAAGCAGTTGCAATTTATCATAACATCGGAAAGAGTCTATGTCAGAGCTCAAAAGCAAGTCGACATATTCAACTATCATTTAGTCCTCCATAATTGCTAACACTCAGAAGATACTTGTGGTTATGGAGTTTTAATCGGACACAGAGAAAGATAGGGGCTTATAGTTTTTGCCCCACAACCTTTTACCTCAAGGGTAATGTCAACAATAATAATTCATGCTCCCCACATCCAATTAGATATATATATCATGTTCTTTCCAACATGCTAAGCTTGCCAAAGGATAAAATGAAAAAGGAAAGGTGAAAATCACCGTGACTCTTGCATAAGGTATTGGATAATAATAAAAGATAGGCCCTTCGCAGAGGGAAGCAGAGGTTGTCATGCGTGTTTAGGGTTGATGCACAAAATCTTAATGCAAAATAACGTCACTTTATATTACCCCTTGCATGTGAACCTTTATTATGCAGTCCGTCACTTTTATTGCGTCCACAACAAGTTCGTACAAAGCTTATTTCTCTGCATTAATAAGTCATGCATATTTAGAGAGCAATTTTTATTGCTTGCACCGATGACAACTTACTTGAAGGATCTTACTCAATCCATAGGTAGATATGGTGGACTCTCATGGCAAAAGTGGTTTAAGGGTATTTGGAAGCACAAGTAGTATTTCTACTTGGTGCTAAGAATTTGGCTAGCATGAGGAGGTAAGGCAAGCTCAACACGGTACAGGATCCATGACAACATACTTTATCTCGGATGTAAGAAAACATAACTCATTATGTTGTCTTCCTTGTCCAACCTCAACTCTTTAGCATGTCATATTTTAATGAGTGCTCCCAATCATAAAAGATGTCAATGATAATATATCTATATGTGAAACCTCTCTTTCCTTATTACTTCCTATTAATTGCAACGATGACCAAAGCTATATTTGCGAACTCCCAACAACTTTTAATCATCATACTCTTTCTATGTGAAGTCATTACTTTCACTAAGATCAATATGAAATCTTTGATTCTTTTTATTCTTTTTCTTCTAATCACCCAAGATCATGGCAAAACAATCAAGCCCTTGACTCAACACTAATCTTTATTATATAGCTCACGGACTCGATTACAAAGAAGGATCACAAAGCAAAACTTGAAACTAGATCATGCCATGACTTTATTCTACTAAATCAAGATACTACTAATAGGATTGAACTAAGAAAAACGGTAAAGATAGGAGTTATGATGGTGATACGATACCAGGGCACCTCCCCCAAGCTTGGTAGTTGCCAAAGGGAGTGCCCATACCCATGTAGTTATTTCCTTGGAGGTGATGGAGGTGGTGAAGTAGGGGTTGTTGATGATGAGGGTGACTTCTTCCTCAATTTACGCTTGAGTATAATGTTTTGCTCTTTTAGGTCTTCGATCTCTCGCTCAAGACTTAATACTCTTTTGCATAGTTCTTGCTTATTTTTCTGCAAGAGACAAAAAGGGATAAACTCGATCTTTGGCTTCTTCGCTCTATCAGGTAGACTTGACTTTTTAAACTCCACATGCACATCCCCCGGTTGAGGTAGCGGAACTTCATCTTCGTCTGAGCTTGTTTCCTCCTTCTCCTTAGGCTCATAGTCTTCTTCTTCTTTCGTGGTCCAACCAGTATGGTCCAAGTCCACATAGACCTTAGGGTCTACAAGGTAATCAGCCACATAGCTTTCTCCCTCCGAATCTTGAGATGACATCTTGCTTTAATCTGCAGCAGCAACAGCTCGAGACGAAAACAGAGGATATTTGCGTGGTACGAGAGTCAAAACCTTCGGGAGTATATATAATGAATTTTTACAGACCAAAATACGTAACATGCAAGGAAACGGAGTCCGGAGGGCACACGAGGTGCTCACGAGGTAGGGGGGCGCGCCCAGGGGGGTAGGGCGCGCCCTCCACCCTCGTGGAGGCCTCGTGTCCTCCCCGGACTGCTACTTATTTTTCTATTTTTCTAAATATCCGAAAACAGAGAAATATTGCCTTAAAAATTGTTTTGGAGTCGGTTTACTTACCGTACCACATACCTATTCCTTTTCGGGGTCTGGAACGTTCTGGAAAGTGTCCCTTATGTATTCCTCCGGGGTTACGGTTTCAATAATATTAGTTTCAACATTTATAGGATTACCTGAGATATAGTGTTTGATCCTTTGACCGTTTACCACCTTTGGATTTGTGCCTTCAAAGTTGTTGATTTTTATGGCACCGGAACGATAGACCTCCTCGATAACGTAGGGATCTTCCCACTTAGAGAGAAGCTTTCCTGCAAAAAATCTTAAACGAGAGTTGTATAGCAATACATAATCACCTACATTAAACTCACGCTTTTGTATCCTTTTGTCATGCCATCTTTTAACTTTTTCTTTAAACAACTTGGCATTTTCATAAGCTTGGGTTCTCCATTCATCAAGTGAGCTAATATCAAATAGCCTCTTCTCACCGGCAAGTTTGAAATTATAGTTGAGCTCTTTAATAGCCCAATATGCCTTATGTTCTAGTTCGAGAGGTAAGTGACAAGCTTTTCCATAGACCCTTTTGTACGGAGACATACCCATAGGATTTTTATATGCAGTTCTCTAGGCCCATAATGCATCATCAAGTTTCTTGGACCAATTCTTTCTAGACCTATTAATAGTCTTTTGCAAAATTAATTTGAGCTCTCTATTGCTCAATTCTACTTGACCACTAGACTGCGGGTGATAAGGAGATGCAATCCTATGATTAACGTCATATTTAGCAAGCATCTTACGGAAAGCACCATGAATAAAGTGTGAACCACCATCAGTCATTAAATATCTAGGGACTCCAAACCTCGGAAAATAAACTTCCTTAAGCATTTTAATAGAAGTGTTATGATCAGCACTACTAGTTGGAATAGCTTCTACCCACTTAGTAACGTAATCAACAGCAACTAAAATATGTGTGTATCCATTAGAGGCAGGAAAAGGTCCCATATAATCAAAGCCCCAAACATCAAATGGTTCAATAACAAGTGAATAATTCATAGGCATTTCTTGACATCTACTAATATTACCAATTCTTTGACATTCATCGCAAGACAAAACAAACTTACGAACATCCTTGAAGAGAGTAGGCCAATAAAAACCAGATTGCAATACCTTATGTGCAGTTCTATCTCCAGCATGGTGTCCTCCATAAGCTTCGGAGTGACACTTGCGTAGGATCTGTTCCTGTTCATGCTCAGGTACACAACGTCTAATGACACCATCTACTCCTTCTTTATAAAGATGTGGGTCATCCCAAAAGTAATGTCGCAAGTCATAGAAAACCTTTTTCTTTTGCTGGTATGCGAAGCTAGGTGGTATAAATTTAGCGACAATATAATTAGCATAATCAGCATACCATGGAGTGCTACGACAAGTGCTTATGACATTTAATTGCTCATCAGGGAAGCTATCATCAATAGGTAGTGGGTCATCAAGAACATTCTCTAACCTAGATAAGTTATCTGCAACGGGGTTCTCAGCTCCTTTTCTATCAACAATATGCAAATCAAATTCTTGCAGCAAGAGAACCCATCTAACGAGTCTAGGTTTTGCATCCTTCTTTTCCATAAGATATTTAATAGTAGCATGATCAGTGTGAATAGTTACTTTAGAATCAACAATATAGGGTCTAAATTTATCACAAGCAAATACAACTGCTAAAAGTTCCTTTTCGGTAGTGGCATAGTTTCTTTGAGCATTGTCTAGAGTCTTACTAGCATAATGGATAACATTCAATTTCTTATCAACTCTTTGCCCTAGAACAGCACCTACAGCATAATCACTAACATCACACATAATTTCAACGGGTAAATTCCAATCAGGTGGCTGAACGACAGGTGCAGAGACTAATGCTTTCTTAAGTATTTCAAATGCTTCTACACAATCATCATCAAAGACAAATGGTACATCTTTTTGTAATAAATTAGTCAGAGGCCGAGAGATTTTTGAGAAGTCCTTAATGAACCTCCTATAAAATTCGGCGTGACCAAGGAAACTTCTTATACCTTTAATGTCCTTGGGACATGGCATCTTTTCAATAGCATCAACCTTGGCTTTATCAACTTCAATACCTCTTTCAGAAACTTTGTGCCCCAAGACAATACCTTCATTAACCATAAAGTGGCACTTTTCCCAATTCAAGACAAGATTAGTTTCTTCACATCTCTGCAAAACTCGAGCAAGATTGCTCAAGCAATCATCAAAAGAGGAACTATAGATGGAAAAGTCGTCCATGAAGACCTCACAAATCTTTTCACAAAAGTCAGAGAATATAGCCATCATGCATCTTTGAAAGGTAGTAGGTGCATTACATACACCAAAAGGCATGCGTCTATAAGAAAAAGTACCAAAAGGGCATGTAAAAGTAGTCTTTGATTGATCTTTAGCTGACACAGGTATTTGAGAGAAACCAGAATAACCATATAGAAAGCAATAATGTGTATGTTTGCATAATCTTTCTAGCATTTGATCAATAAAAGGTAAGGGGTAATGATCTTTCTTAGTAGCCTTATTTAACTTACGGAAATCAATTACCATCCTATAACCTGTGATAATTCTTTGCGGGATCAATTCATCTTTATCATTAGGGACAATAGTAATACCTCCCTTCTTAGGGACACAATGGACAGGACTTACCCACTGACTATCAGCAACGGGATAAATTATACCTGCCTCCAAAAGCTTGAGTATTTCTTTTCTTACCACTTCTTTCATTTTAGAATTCAAACGTCGTTGAGGATCACAAACTGGTTTGGCATCCACTTCCAAATTTATGTTATGTTGACATAGAATCGGACTAATGCCCTTAAGACCATCAAGTGTATATCCAATAGCGGCACGGTGCTTCTTCAGAGTTTTCAATAATCTTTCTTCTTCATGCTCTGAGAGGTTAGCACTAATAATAACAGGATATATTTTCTTTTCATCAAGATAAGCATATTTAAGATTATCAGGCAACGGTTTAAGCTCAAACACGGGATCACCCTTGGGTGGAGGAGGATCCCCTAGGATTTTAACAGGCAAATTGTGTTGCAGAATAGGTTCCTGTTTAAAGAATACTTCATCTATTTCCCTTCTTTCATTCATGAACATATCATTTTCATGGTCTAGCAAATATTGTTCTAAAGGATCACTAGGAGGTACGGCAATAGAAGCAAGACCAATAATTTCATCCTTACTAGGCAATTCTTCCTCACGATGTTGTTTACTAAATTTAGAAAAATTAAACTCATGAACCATATCATCCAAGCCAATAGTAACAACATTCTTTTTGCAGTCTATCTTAGCATTAACAGTATTCAAGAAGGGTCTACCAAATATAATGGGACAAAAGCTATCTTGTGGAGAACCAAGAACAAGAAAATCAGCGGGATATTTGGTTTTCCCACACAAGACTTCAACATCTCTAACAATTCCCACTGGAGAAATAGTATCTCTATTGGCAAGTTTAATTGTAACATCAATACCTTCTAACTCAGCAGGTGCATTATCATGCATAATTTCTTTGTACAAGTCAATGGGTATAACACTAGCACTAGCACCCATATCACACAAGCCATGATAACAATGATCTCCTATTTTAACAGAAATAACAGGCACGCCTACCACAGGTCTATGTTTATCTTTATCACAAGGTTTAGCAATTCTAGCAGTTTCACCCTGGAATTGAATAACATGCCCATCGATGTTATCAGACAAGAGATCTTTAACAATAGAAATATTAGGTTCTACTTTGACTTGCTAAGGAGGTGTATAAGTTCTAATATTGCTTTTATGAACAACAGTTGAAGCTTTAGCATGATCCTTCATTCTAACAGGGAAAGGTGGTTTCTCAACATAAGAAGTGGGAACAATAGGATCATTATAATTGACAATCTTTTCTTCAACTTTAATAGGTGCAGCTACTTTTACTTCTATGGGAGGATGATATTTAAACCACTTCTCCTTGGGGAGATCAACATAAGTAGCAAAAGATTCACAGAAAGAAGCTACTATTTCAGAGTCAAGTCCATATTTAGTGCTAAACTTACGGAAAATATCGGTATCCATAAAAGATTTAACACAATCAAACTTAGGTGTCATACCTGACTCCTTACCTTCGTCGAGGTCCCAATCTTCAGAGTTGCGTTTAATTCTATCCAATAAATTCCATCTGAATTCAATAGTCTTCATCATAAAAGAGCCAGCACAAGAAGTATCGAGCATGGTGCGATTGTTATCATAAAGCCGAGCATAAAAACTTTGCATAATTACTTCTCTTGCGAGCTCATGATTGGGACATGAATATAACATTGATTTAAGCCTCCCCCAAGCTCGAGCGATGCTTTCTCCTTCGCGAGGCCAAAAGTTATATATATAATTGCGATCACGATGAACAAGATGCATAGGGTAATACTTTTGATGAAATTCCAACTTCAATCTTTTATAGTTCCATGATCTCATATCATCACATAGCCTATACCATGTCAATGCCTCTCCCTTTAAAGATAAAGGGAAAGCCTTCTTCTTAACAACATCATCGGGTATACCTGCAAGCTTAAATAGTCCACAAACATCATCCACATAGCGTAGATGTTCATCAGGATGCTTTGTTCCATCTCCTGTAAAAGTATTAGCTAGCAGTTTTTCCATCAAACCCGAAGGAATCTCAAAAGGAGTTTCATTTTCAATAGGTTCAGTAGGTTCAGTAGGTTGAGGAGCAACTCTTTGCTCTACTGTACGGGGTGAAGATACCCCGAACAAGCCCCTCAGACAATTACTTTCCATAGTAACAAGTGACAGAAAATTTCAGCACACTAAATAAATTTTTCCTTACCAAATTCCACCTACCAAAGGCGCTTCACTCCCCGGCAATGGCGCCATAAAAGAGTCTTGATGACCCACAAGTATAGGGGATCTATCGTAGTCCTTTCGATAAGTAAGAGTGTCGAACCCAACGAGGAGTAGAAGGAAATGATAAGCGGTTTTCAGCAAGGTATTCTCTGCAAGTACTGAAATAAGTAGTGACAGATAATTTTGTTATAAGATGAATTGTAACGAGCAACAAGTAACAAAAGTAAATAAGGTGCAGCAAGGTGTCCCAATCCTTTTTGTAGCAAAGGACAAGCCTGGACAAACTCTTATAATAGGAAAAGCGCTCCTAAGGACACATGGGAATATCGTCAAGCTAGTTTTCATCACGCTCATATGATTCACATTCGGTACTTTGATAATTTGATATGTGGGTGGACCGGTGCTTGGGTACTGCCCTTACTTGGACAAGCATCCCACATATGATTAACCTCTATTGCAAGCATCCACAACTACAACAAAAGTATTAAGGTAAACCTAACCATAGCATGAAACATATGGATCCAAATCAGCCCCTTACGAAGCAACGCATAAACTAGGGTTTAAGCTTCTATCACTCTAGCAACCCATCATCTACTTATTGCTTCCCAATGCCTTCCTCTAGGCCCAAATAATGGTGAAGTGTTATGTAGTCGATGTTCACATAACACCACTAGAGGCTAGACAACATACATCTCATCAAAATATCGAACGAATACCAAATTCACATGACTACTAATAGCAAGACTTCTCCCTTGTCCTCAAGAACAAACGTAATTACTCACAAAGCATATTCATGTTCATGATCAGAGGGGTAATAAAGTGCATAAAGGATCTGAACATATGATCTTCCACCAAATAAACCAACTAGCATCAACTACAAGGAGTAATCAACACTACTAGCAAACTACTAGCACCAATCCCGGACTTGGAGACAAGAATTGGATACAAGAGATGAACTAGGGTTTGGAGATGGGATGGTTCTGGTGAAGATGTTGATGGAGATTGCCCTCTCCCAATGAGAGGAGCGTTGGTGATGATGATGGTGATGATTTCCCCCTCCCGGAGGGAAGTGTCCCCGGCAGAACAGCTCTGCCAGAGCCCTAGATTGGTTCCGCCAAGGTTCCGCCTCATGGCGGCGGAGTCTCGTCCCGAAAGGTTGCTTCTTATTTTCTTCTCATCGAAAGACTTCATATAGGAGAAGATGGGCGTCGAAGAGCCACCAGGGGGCCCATGAGGTAGGGGGCGCGCCCGGGGGGGGGGGGGCACCCTCGTGAGCTGGGTGTGGCCCCCCTGGCCTTCATCTTTGGCGACGATTTTTATTTATTTATTTTAAGGTATTCCGTGGAGTTTCAGGACTTTTGGAGTTGCGTAGAATAGGCCTTCAATATTTGCTCCTTTTCCAGCTGAGAATTCCAGCTGCCGGCATTCTCCCTCTTCATGTAAACCTTGTAAAATAAGAGAGAATAGCCATAAGTATTGTGACATAACGTGAAATAACAGCCCATAATGCAATAATTATTGTCATAAAAGCATGATGCAAAATGGACGTATCAGTCCCCAACACAACTAATACAATGGTAAATTGTATAGGTGCACTAGTTCGGCGAAGAGATGGTGATACAAGTGCAATATGGATAGTAGATAAAGGTATTTGTAATCTGAAATTATAAAAACAGCAAGGTAACTAATGGCAAAAGTGAGCGTAAACTGTATTGCAATGGTAGGAAACAAGGCCTAAGGTTCATACTTTCACTAGTGCAAGTTCTCTCAACAATAATAACATAGATATATCATATAACAATCCCTCAACATGCAACAAAGAGTCACTCCAAAGACACTAATAGTGGAGAACAAACGAAGAGATTATGGTAGGGTACGAAACCACCTCAAAGTTATTCTTTCGGATCAATATATTCAAGAGTTCGTACTAGAATAACACCTTAAGACACAAATCAACCAAAACCCTAATGTCACCTAGATACTCCATTTTCACCTCAAGTATCCGTGGGCATGATTATACGATATGCATCACACAATCTCAGATTCATCTATTCAACCAACACAAAGTACTTCAAAGAGTGCCCCAAAGTTTCTACCGGAGAGTCAAGAACGTGTGCCAACCCCTATGCATAGGTTCATGGGCGGAACCCGCAAGTTGGTCACCAAAACATACATCAAGTGGCACATGATATCCCATTGTTACCACAAATAAGCACGGCAAGACATACATCAAGTGTTCTCATAAAAGACTCAATCCGATAAGATAACTTCAAAGGGAAAACTCAATTCATCACAAGAGAATAGAGGGGGAGAAACATCATAAGATCCAACTACAATAGCAAGGCTCGAGATACATCAAGATCGTGCCATAGATGGAACACGACAGAGAACACGAGAGAGAGAGAGATCAAACACATAGCTACTGGTACATACGCTCAGCCTCGAGGGTGAACTACTCCTTCCTCGTCGTGGATAGCGCCGGGATGATGTAGATGGCCACTGGTGAAGGATCCCCCCTCCGGCAGGGTGCCGGGAAGGGCTCCCGAGAGGTTTTTGGTGGCTACAGAGGCTTGCGGCGGCAGAACTCCCGATCTATCTTGATATTCAATGTTTTTAGGGTACGTAGGCTTATATAGGCGAAAGAAGTCGGCCGGGAGGTGCTCGAGGGGCCCGCGAGACAGGGGGCGCGTCCAGTAGGGGGGGCTCCTATCTCGTGGCCTCCTAGAGGCTCTTCTGACGTGAACTCCAAGTCTCCTGGGTGATATTATTCCCAAAAATAACGCTGCCGAAAGTTTCATTCCGTTTGGACTTCGTTTGATATTCCTTTTCTTCAAAATACGGAAACAGGCAATAAAATAGCAATATGGGTTGGGCCTCCGGTTAATAGGTTAGTCCCAAAAGTAATATAAAAGTGTATAATAAAGCCCATAATCATTCAAAACAGATAATAAAATAGCATGAATGCTTCATAAATTCTAGATACATTGGAGACGTATCAAAGCACCGAATAATTGCTTTACTTTATCGCTATGCGATAGCAATAGTTGCAAGAGCAATAGTTGGCGAGACGACCATGTGACGACACATTGATATAGATCAAGATGATGGAGATCATGCTGTCATGCTGGTGATGATGGAGATCATGACGATGCTTTGGAGATGGAGATCAAAGGCACAAGATGATGATGGCCATATCATGTCACATATTTTGATTGCATATGATGTTTATCTTTTATACATCTTATTTTGCTTAGTTCGACGGTAGCTTTATAAGATGATCTCTCACTAAATTTCAAGGTAAAAGTGTTCTCCCTGAGTATGCACCGTTGCCAAAGTTCGTCGTGCCGAGACACCACGTGATGATCGGGTGTGATAAGCTCTACGTTCATCTACAACGGGTGCAAACCAGTTTTGCACATGCAGAATACTCAGGTTAAACATGACGAGCCTAGCATATGCAGATATGGCCTCGGAACACTGAGACCGAAAGATCGAGCGTGAATCATATAGTAGATATGATCAACATAGTGATGTTCACCATTGAAAACTACTCCATCTCACGTGATGATCGGACATGGTTTAGTTGATTTGGATCACGTGATCACTTAGATGATTAGAGGGATGTCTATCTAAGTGGGAGTTCTTAAGTAATATGATTAATTGAACTTTAATTTATCATGAACTTAGTCCTGATAGTATTTTGGAAATAATGTTGTAGATCAATAGCTCACATTGTTGCTTCCCTATGTTTTTATATGTTCCTAGAGAAAACTAAGTTGAAAGATGATAGTACCAATGATGCAGACTTGGTCCGTGATCTGAGGTTTATCCTCATTGTTGCACAGAAGAATTATGTCCTTGATGCACCGCTAGGTGACAGACCTATTGCAAGAGCAGATGCAGACGTTATGAATGTTTGGCTAGCTCAATATGATGACTACTTGATAGTTAAGTGCAACATGCTTAACGGCTTAGAATCGGGACTTCAAAGACGTTTTGAACGTCATGGACCATATGAGATATTCCAGGAGTTGAAGTTAATATTTCAAGCAAATACCCGAGTTGAGAGATATGAAGTCTCTAACAAGTTCTATAGCTAAAAGATGGAGGAGAATAGCTCAAGCAGTGAGCATGTGCTCAGATTGTCTGAGTACTACAATCACTTGAATCAAGTGGGAGTTAATCTTCCAGATAAGATAGTGATTGACAGAGTTCTCTAGTCACCATCACCAAGTTAGAAAAACTTCATGATGAACTATAGTATGCAAGGGATGACGAAAACGATTCACGAGCTTTTCATGATGATGAAATCGATGAAGGTAGAAATCAAGATAGAGCATCAAGTGTTGATGATTAACAAGACCACTAGTTTCAAGAAAAGGGCAAAGGGATAGAAAGGGAACTTCATGTAGAATAGCAAACAAGTTGTCACTTCCGTGAAGAAGCCCAAAGCTAGACTAAAGCCTGAAACTGAGTGCTTCTACTGCAAAGGAAATGGTCACTGGAAGCGGAAATGCCCTGAAAATTTGGTGGATAAGAAGAATGGCAAGGTGAACAAGGGTATATTTGATATACAGGTTATTGATGTGTACCTTACTAGTGTTTATAGTAGCCCCTAAGTATTTGATACTTGTTCGGTTGCTAAGATTAGTAACTCGAAATAGGAGTTATAGAATAAACAGAGACTAGTTGAGGGTGAAGTGATGATGTGTGTTGGAAGTGGTTCCAAAATTGATATGATCATCATCGCACACTCCCTATACTTTCGGGATTAGTGTTAAACCTAAATAAATGTTATTTGGCGTTTGCGTTGAGCATGAATATAATTTGATCATGTTTATTGCAATACAGTTATTCATTTAAAGTCAGAGAATAATTGTTGTTCTATTTACATGAATAAAACCTTCGATGGTCATACACCCAATGAAAAATAGTTTGTTGGATCTCGATCATAGTGATACACATATTCATAATGTTGATGCCAAAAGATGTAAAATTGATAATGATAGTGCAACTTATTTGTGGAACAACCATTTGGGTCATATCGGTGTAAAGTGCATGAAGAAACTCCATAAAGATGGATTTTTGGAATCACTTGGTTATGAATCATTTGATGCTTGCGAACCGTGCCTTTTGGGAAAGATGACTAAAACTCCGTTCTCCTGAACAATGGAATGAGCTACTGATTTATTGGAAATAATACATACCGATGTATGTGATCCAGTGAGGGTTGATGCTCGTGGCGAGTATCGTTATTTTCTGACCTTCACAGATGATTTGAGCAGATATGGGTATATCTACTTAATGAAACACAAGTGTGAAACATTTGAAAAGTTCAAAGAAATTCAGAATGAAGTGAAGAATCATCGTAACAAGAAAATAAAGTTTCTACAATCTGATCGTGGAGAAGAATATTTGAGTTATGAGTTTGGCCTTCATATAAAACAATGTGGAATAGTTTCACAGCTCACGCCACCTGGAACACCACAGCGTTATGGTGTGTCCGAACATCGTAACCGCACTTTATTGGATATGGTGTGATCTATGATGTCTCTTATCGATTTACCACTATCGTTATGGGGTTATGCATTAGAGATAGTTGCATTCACTTTAAACAGGGCACCATCAAAATCCGTTGAGACGACGCCTTATGAACTATGGTTTGGCAAGAAACCAAAGTTGACATTTCTTAAAGTTTAAGGTTGCGATGCTTATGTGAAAAAGCTTCAACCTGATAAGCTCGAACCCAAATTGGAGAAATGCGTCTTCATAGGATACCAAAAGGAAACTGTTGGGTACACCTTCTATCACAGATCCGAAGGCAAGATCGTTGCTAAAAATGGATCCTTCCTAGAGAAGTAGTTTCTCTCGAAAGAAGTGAGTGGGAGGAAAGTAGAACTTGATGATGTAATTGTACCTCTCCCTTATTGGAAAGTACTTCATCACAGAAATCAGTTCTAGTGATTCCTACACCAATTAGTGAGGAAGTTAATGATGATTGATACATCTCCATCGTATCTATAATTTTTGGTTGTTCCATGCCAATATTCTTCAACTTTCATATACTTTTGGCAACTTTTTATACTATTTTTGGGACTAACATATTGATCCAGTGCCCAGTGCCAGTTCCTGTTTGTTGCATGTTTTATGTTTCACAGAAGCCCAATATCAAACGGAATCCAAACGGGATAAAAATGGACGAAGAATTATTTTGGAATATTTGGGATTTTCCGGAGGAAGAATCAATGCGAAACAGTGCCCGGGGTGGCCAGGAGATAGGGGGCGTGCCCTCCCCCTGGGCACGCCTGGCACTCTCCTGGGCCACCCGTAAGGCAGTTGATGCTCTTCTTTTCCACAAGAAAGCTAATTTTATGAGAAAAAAATGGGCGAAAGATTCACCACAATCGGAGTTACGGATCTCCGGATATAAAAGAAACGGTGAAGGGGCAGAATCTGGGAATGCAGAAACGAAGAGAGACAGAGAGATAGATCCAATCTCGGAGGGGCTCTCGCCCCTCCCACGCCATGGGAGCCAAGGACCAGATGGGAAACACTTCTCCCATCTAGGGAGGAGGTCAAGGAAGAAGAAGAAGAAGGGGGGCTATCTCCCCCTTGCTTCCGGTGGCGCCGGAGCGCTGCCGGAGGCCATCATCATCACTGCGATCTATTGGAAATATGCCCTAGAGGCAATAATAAAAGGATTATTATTATATTTCCTTGTTCATGATAATTGTCTTTTATTCATGCTATAATTGTATTATCCGGAAATCGTAATACACGTGTGAATACTTAGACCATAACATGTCCCTAGTAAGCCTCTAGTTGACTAGCTCGTTGATCAACAGATAGTCATGGTTTCTGACTATGGACATTGGATGTCATTGATAACGGGATCACATCATTAGGAGAATGATGTGATGGACAAGACCCAATCCTAAGCATAGCACAAAGATCGTGTAGTTCGTTTGCTAGAGCTTTTCCTATGTCAACTATCTCTTCCTTAGACCATGAGATCGTGTAACTCCCGGATACCGTTGGAGTGCTTTGGGTGTACCAAACGTCACAACGTAACTGGGTGACTATAAAGGTGCACTACAGGTATCTCCGAAAGTGTCTGTTGGGTTGACACGGATCGAGACTGGGATTTGTCACTCCGTATAACGGAGAGGTATCACTGGGCCCACTCGGTAGTGCATCATCACAATGAGCTCAAGGTGATCAAGTGTCTGGTCACGGGATCATGCATTACGGTACGAGTAAATTGACTTGCCGGCAATGAGATTGAACGAGGTATTGGGATACCGACGATCGAATCTCGGGCAAGTAACATATCGTCTGACAAAGGGAATAGTATACGGGGTTGCTTGAATCCTCGACATCGTGGTTCATCTGATGAGATCATCGAGGAGTATGTGGGAGCCAACATGGGTATCCAGATCCCGCTGTTGATTATTGATTAGAGAGCCGTCTCGGTCATGTCTGCATGTCTCCCGAACCCGTAGGGTCTATACACTTAAGGTTCGGTGACGCTAGGGTTGTATGAATATGAGTATGCAGCAAACCAAAAGTTGTTTGGAGTCCCAGATGAGATCCCGGACGTCACAAGGAGTTTCGGAATGGTCCAGAGGTAAAGAATTATATATAGGAAGTGTGGTTTCGGCCATCGGGAAAGTTTCGGGGTCATCCGGTATTGTACCGGGACCACCAGAAGGGTCCCGGGGGTCCACCGGGTGGGGCCACCAATCCCAAAGGGCCCCGTGGGCTGAAGTGGGAGGGGAACCAGCCCCTAGTGGGCTGGTGCACCCCCCCCCCCCTTGCCCCCTGCGCCTAGGGTTGAAAACCCTAGGGTGGGGGCACACCCCACTTGCCTTGGGGGGCACTCCACCCCCCTGGCCATCGCCCCCCTTGGAGATCTGATCTCCAGGTCTGCCCCCCCCCCCAAGGGGGCCTATATAAAGGAGGGGGGAGGGAGGGCAGCCGCACCTAAGTCTTGGCGCCTCCCTCCCCCTGCTACACCTCATCCTCCTCCCGTAGTTGCTTGGTGAAGCCCTATCAGAGCCCTGCTGCATCCACCACCACGCCGTCGTGCTGCTGGATCTTCATCAACCTCTCCTTCCCCCTTGCTGGATCAAGACGGAGGAAACGTCACGCTGACCGTACATGTGTTGAACGCGGAGGTGCCGTCCGTTCGGCGCTAGGATCTCCGGTGATAGGATCACGACGAGAACGACTACCTCAACCCCGTTCTCTTGAACGCTTCTGCACGTGATTTACAAGGGTATGTAGATGCATCTCTCTCTCTCGTTGCTAGATGAACTCATAGATGGATCTTGGTGAACGTAGGAAATTTTTTATTTTATGCAACGTTCCCCAACAGTGGCATCATGAGCTAGGTCTATGCGTAGTTCTCTATTGCACGATTAGAACACAAATCTATTGTGGGCGTAGATCTTGTCAACTTGCTTGCCACTACTAGTCTTTTCTTGCTTCAACGGTATTGTGGGATGAAGCGGCCCGGACCGACCTTACATGTACGCTTACGTGAGACAGGTTCCATCGACTGACATGCACTAGTTGCATAAGGTGGCTAGCGGGTGTCTGTCTCTCCTACTTTAGTTGGAGCGGATTCGATGAAAAGGGTCCTTATGAAGGGTAAATAGAAGTTGACAAAATCACGTTGTGGTTATTCGTGAAGGAAATATGCCCTAGAGGCAATAATAAAGTTATTATTTATTTCCTTATATCATGATAAATGTTTATTATTCATGCTAGAATTGTATTAACCGGAAACATAATACATGTGTGAATACATAGACAAACATAGTGTCACTAGTATGCCTCTACTTGACTAGCTCATTTATCAAAGATGGTTATGTTTCCTAGCTGAAAGGACATGCGGTGCCCCCATGTGTGGTTTTGGTAATTGATGACATTCTTTATGGACTAATGGTTGCATTGAGTTATATTTGAAGGATTTGTCCATAGGCATTTCTTGAAGTCCATGTGTTGGTTTCAAGGAGTTTATGTGTTGACCAAGGTGCTATTAAGGAATTATCCAAAGATTGGTCATGTGAGTGTTGAGCTTATTGCAAGCATGTCTTGAAGAAGAAGATTGTGTGATCATTCATGTTTACCTTCAAGACATCATCCAAACTAAGAGATTTGGAAAGATTCAAGGTTGATCAAGACTAAGTCAAGAGTGAATCAAGTTGATGAACTCACAAAGCGTAAAAGATGTACCGAGAGGGATCAAGTGATCCCATGGTATGGTAAGCATTGTCCATTGCACTTTGTGTACTAACCCATGGTCTATGTGAGAGTTCTATGTGGGGTTAGGTACATGTCCATGGGCTTGCGTCAAGAGGAATATATCATACAACCCATGGAAAGGATGACATCAAGTAGTGATCGTCATCAAGATTGTCATGTGCAAGTTCAAGTGTAGCATCACGAAGAGATCAAGTGCTTGAAGCTTGCCATCCATTGTGGTGTCAATGGACTTGTGAAGATGTGCCGAAGAATGGCTCACCCATAGTGGAGTATGGGGGAGCAATCATCTAGTCTCCATCGACCCAACGCAATCAAGAAAGGTGGTCCATCTTGCGGAGGACAAGATCGTCATCATCTAGCTCAAGTAGATCATGTGCAAGGCAAAGGTTTGCCCTTGATAGGTTTTCTATTTTACTGGTCTCATGGTGGTAGTTGGGAGACCGGGTTATAGGATCGATAGCCGTACTATCAAGGGGGGCTCTCAAGTGAGTAGCTTGATCGTATCGTTTGTCGAGAGCTCAAACCATTGCATCCTTGCATCATGTTTCTTGGTTCTTGTTTGGTTCTCTTTGTGAGTCTTAGAGCTTATGGTCATCTTGATGACAAGCTTGAGTTCATCGAAAACGGAGTTTGCATGCGTCTTCTATGATGTTTTCGGTGTTGGAGGTTTTACCGGTCTTTTCCGAGTAAGGGTTCTCACCATTTTCTTTTGAGCCTTTTCTCATTTGCTTATTATTGGTATTTCTATCAAGATTGTGTTAGCCCTTGTCGCTAGCTTTCCAACAAACTTGGTTTCGTCGAATTCGGAGTCCGAATGCAGAAGTTGTGGTAGTTTTGGTGTTCTGAAAAGGCTGCAGCGGTACTACCGCGGGTACGAGCGGAAGTAATTTTTTACTACCGCCCTTGGGAGCGGTACTACCGCTTGTAGCAGTACTACCGCGCCTACTTCCGTGGCTACTTCCGCACGGGACCAAAAACTCGTCACAAGTCCAGCGGTGGTAGGCACGGATGTAATTTTTTAGTACCGCTCGCAAGCAGTAGTACCGCTACCCTTAGTAGTAGTACCGCTACCCCTAGTGGTAGTACCGTGATGTCAAGCGGTACTACCGCTCGGTGCGGGCTGTGAGCATAACGGTTGGATTTTTTCCCCACCTATAAAAGGGGATCTTCTTCCCCATTGAACCTTATCCTTCGAGCTCGTGTTCTTCCCCCATTGTTGACCTTCTTCGAGCTTGCTAACTCTCAATCCCTCCATGGATTCTTGCTAGTTTTTGAGGGAAAAGAGACAGGAGATCTAGATCCACATTTCCACCAATCACTTTCTCCTCTATGTGAGGGGAACCCCTTGGATCTAGTTCTTGGAGTTCTTGGTGTTCTCCTTCTTGTTCTTCCTCTCATTTTCCTCCCTAGCATTAGTTGCTTCGGTGGGATTTGAGAGAGAAGGACTTGGGCACTCCGTGTGCCCTTGCCATTGCATTTGGTGCATCGGTTTGAGTTCTCCACGGTGATACGTGGAAGTTACAAGTTGAGAAGCTTATTACTCTTGGGTGCTTGGTACCCTTGAACTTGTTCCTCTTGGGTGCTTGGGCGCCCTAGACAGTTGGTGGTGTTCGGAGCTCGATCATTGTGGTGTAAAGCTCCGGGCAAGCGTCGGGGTCTCCAATTAGGTTGTGGAGATCGCCCCGAGCAATTTGTACGGGTTCGGTGACCGCCCTCAAGGGTCCCTTAGTGGAATCACAGCATCTTGCATTGTGCGAGGGCGTGAGGAGATTACGGTGGCCCTAGTGGCTTCTTGGGGAGCATTGTGCCTCCACACCGCTCCAAACGGAGATTAGCATCCGCAAGGGTGTGAACTTCGTAATACATCATCGTCTCCGCATGCCTCGGTTATCTCTTACCCGAGCCCTTTACTTATGCACTTTACTTTGTGATAGCCATATTGTTTCTTGTCATATATCTTGCTATCACCTAAGTAGTTTTTCTTGCTTAGCATAAGTTGTTGGTGCACATAGGTGAGCCTAGTTGTTGTAGGTTTTGTGCTTGACAAATTAACCACTAGGTTTATTCCACATTTGTTCAAGCCTCAACAGTAATTATTTTAAAGCGCCTATTCACCCCCCCCCCCTCTAGGCGACATCCACGATCTTTCAATTGGTATCAGAGCCTCGTCTCTCTTTGTTGGGCTTAACCGCCTAGAGAGTAAAGATGTCGACTAGAGGATTAGGATTCTCTGACACTCTTAGTTTCGATGGCACAAATTTTGATGTTTGGGTAATTCGCATGCTTAATCTCTTTAGGGTCATGGACCCAAATTTAGAGCGAATTGTAGATATGGGTTTTTCTCCTCCAAGGGATCCCCAAAGATTATCTTTAGAGGATGAGAAAAACTCTTATCTCAATGCTAAAGCCTCTAATGTGCTTTTCGATGCTTTGAGCAATGTAGTTATATTTCAACTCATGTCGTTCCGGGATGCTCATGAGTTATGGAAAAAGCTTCAAGATAAATATGGTGTGTCCAAGATTTGTGGGGATGGTTGTTCTCCCTCCACCTCCGGTCATATAGTCTTCTCAACTTCTTCTACTTCACCTACATGTGGTTTGCCACAAGGTAATGATATGGTGAGTAGTGTTGGTCATTGCAATGATGATAGTATGCTTATTGTGGATGATCCTTCATCACTATATTATTGCAATGCTCCCTCTTTGGGCTTTAACACTTCGAGCACTCCAAATGTTTCACATGTTTGTGTTGATAGTCCTTGCATATCATGTAGAAATTGCTTGACTAAATATCATGATGATATGCTTGCTATGTTTTGTTGCCATGATAAAAATGCATCTATTTCCTCGAATTGTTGTGCTAACAATGTAGAGGAAACCAAACACTCCATGGAATAAGATGTGGTGTTTAATGGTGCCTCAAGGGATCCTACATCATCATCTATTGCGTTTTGCCTTATGGCTAAGGCGTCAAAGGTATCTCCTACTTTGTACCCCAATATGTCTCTTGATGATGATGTTGATGCTAATGATGATGAGGATAATGATGAAGAGAATGATAATGTTGCCTCCTTAAAAATTAAGGGGGAAATGATTTTTAAATCTCTTCATAAAAATAAAATTGCTCATTCCAACTTCATGGAAATTATGTTCATTGCTATTGAGAGCAAGAAATATATTGATGAGTTGGAATCTCGTCTTGAGGAGCATGAGGTCACCATTGATAAAATGGAAGGTTATGGACGTGATTACGCTAATGAGATTGCGGACCTCTCTCAAGCTCTTGAACTTGAACAAACCACCAAGGAATCTCTTGAGGAGACTTCTGCTCTAGAATTGTCTAGAGTGAAGGAATCTACTGATAGAGCTCTTGAGGTGGCCAATGTTTTTGAAACTAAAAATGCTAAGCTTGAAGATGCTCATGCTAGACTCCTTGAGGATTTTGAGCACCTCGAAAATGGCTCAAGGGTCATCAAGGGTGAGCTCATCAAACTCACCCAGTCTCATGCTCAACTTGAAGCTTCTTATTTAAAAGAGCTTGCCAAGTTGCCTTCTCCTCTTGTTGTTAATGATGATGCTTGTGCTACTAATTCTATTACTTGTGAAGCATCCATTTTAAAGGAGAATGTTGAGCTACGGGCTCAACTTGAGTTGCTATCTAGCAATTATGGGAAATTGGAAGAAAGCCATGAAAAGCTCTCAAGCTCTCATGACGATCTTCTAGTATCCCATAATGTGCTAAAGATAGCTCATGAGGCCATGATTGCTAAGGTAACATCTAGTGAGCCTCATGTTGATACTAGCACCACTTCTAGTCAAAATACTATATTGCCATGTGCTAGTCCTTGTAATTCATCTACTCACAATGTTGGTACATCTTGTGATGAATTGCTTTCCTTGCCTTGTTGCTCTAATGATGAAGCTTATACTTCCTCTAGTACTTGTGTTGAGACTAACCATGTAGAGGAAATCAAAGAGCTCAAGGCCCAAGTCACTTCTTTGAAGAAAGACTTGGAAAAGAGTCATGAAGGGAAATCCACACTCAACAATATCTTGAGTGTGCAAAAATCCCCCAATGACAAAGGTGGACTTGGATTCAACTCCAATAAGAAGAAGAAGAAGTCCAAGAGTAACAAGAAGAAGGGCCAAAAACAAGTCAAGAATTCGGCCAAGATTATTTGCTTCAAGTGCAAAATTGAAGGGCATCATGTTAGATATTGCCCATTGAAGAAGAATGCCATTGGTAACAAGCAACAAGGGAAGAGGACACAAGTTCAATCTCATGCTCAACCTCAAGTTGAAGAAAGGCCACTTCCCAAGAAGACTCAAGTTAATGCCTCTCTTGTTGAGAAATCAAGTGAGAAGAAAATGAAGAGTAGACATTGCTACTTATGTCGTGAGAAAGGTCACCTGGCTTCTTCATGCACTAGTGGTAACTTATCTAACCCAATTATTATTGATGATATCTATTCTCTTGGGAAGGATAAGGTTGGCAATGTGTTTGCCAAGTTTGTTGGTACTCAAAGTGGTGTCAAGAAAAGAACCATTTGGGTTGCCAAGCCTATTGTGACTAACCTCTTAGGACCCAACTTGGTTGGGGACCAACAAGCTCAAACTTTATCAATAGGTGTTGTTGGAGGGCATTGGAGACTTGGCTACATTATGAAGAATTAAGGGGACTTCATCTTTCTTGTTGTCTCAAGCCAAGTCAATTGGGTTGTCAAGTCTCTATCTTATATCCAATATGCCTCCTTGCGGTAACTTGTACTTAAATTGTTTACATTGAAAGTTACTTGCCCCTTTGCATGATTTGGTTTTGTTCCTTGCATGTGTTTGTATATGATGTGTCTCCAAATTGCGGTTGTGTATGTTGGTTTACACATCATGTACTTGTGTGTCGTTCGTTGAGCCTTAGTGCATCTTGTTTATTTCTTAGTTGGCTCTTGTGAGAGATTAATGGAATATCCATTATGGGGGAGTGGTGTGCTTTGTGCACCTCACAATCCTATAAATGTGTGCACATGAGTAATACCATCTAGTATTGATATTTCAAGATTATCTAGTCGCTAGGTGGTATATCTCTCATGAGAAATTCAAATTCTAAAAATTCCATTGATTATCTCATGTTGGATCCTCTTATTGCCTCTTGTTAAGTTCTCTTCATTGGTATCACATTATGGGGGAGTAATATGCTATGTATATTACTAGCCTAGAAAATGTGTACATTTGAGATGTTGTCACCTAGTGTTGATATTGTAGATTATCTTGTTCCTAGGTGGCATGTTAGCTCTACAAGTTGCAATTTGCTTGTGTGTGGTGTGAAGATGATGTTGGATATCCTTGCTATCTACCACCGGGAATTCTTTCCATCTACTTCTTGTCTTTTGACAATTGGTAGTCATTTATGTGTGGTAGAATTTATTGATCATCTTTACATTGGCTTTTGTTTTACTTGCCTTTTCTCTTGCCAAGGATTGTGTCAACTCCCGTTGTCTTCCATACCACTTGTGGATCTTGTTTATTTCTAGTTCTTGTCTAGTGTTTTCTAGATATAGTGAAAGCAGTGATCCCACCTTGTGCATTTTGTATTCAAATACAAATCCTATATAATGCACAACTCGTGGGGGGAGCTATTATATTTTCTTCACTCTTCTCGTGATCCTAGTCAAGTGTGTTTTGGTGGAAGGCAAGCCATTTCTTTTTGGTACTTTGTGCCATCATGAAACTTTGTTGAGAGCTTGGTATGTTTGGAACCATCCTCTCTTTGGGAGTTTGGCATCTTTAGTTTAGTGTGTATCAATGGATATCTCATTCCTTGATGTATCTTTAATGATATATTCCAAGTGATGATTTCTCCATTTGGTATCCTTTTCACTTGGCATTTCTTTGTCTTTTGGTTTCGGGTTTTGAAAGTCTTGAGCATGCATGTTTACTTCATGTATTTCATTTGGCATGCTTTCTTTCTTTGACTCAATATATAGGGGAAACTCCACCTACTCTCAATTTGGATGAGATGTGCATGAAATTCATTTTCATATCTATATGCACATATTTATGTGGAGTTTGTCCTATGTATTGGTGTTTCTAACTATTTGGTCCCGATGAGTTTGGGTACCGTTTAGTTTGTGTTGTTCTTCTAGGAACATTTGGAGATGCATTGGATGCTCGGCTCACTCACAAGGAAGGTGTTGTCACCATGTGCATATTGGAGTCAAGCTAGGATGATCAATGAACTACTATCTACCTTCAATTGGTATCTACTACATCCTTCCAATGATATCTCGGTAATAAGTATCTATTCATGCTTTCCCCTCTTGCATTCAACCTTGTGTAGGTTGTATCTTGGCATGATATTCATTTCATATCTTGTGATACTTGTTTCCTTTCTCAAAGCATCCCAACGATGATCTCTATTGCTAGTTATGATGCCCTTGATGGATGTGTGTTTGGACTTCATTTATATACAATAAGACCATATCTAGCCAAGTGCTATGCTTTCAAGCAAATATCTTATTGGTATATTTATGACTTCCTTGTGGATATCTTGTTCCTTCGTGTTGTAACTATTTCGGGTGTACATTCTTCTTTGTAGATATATATATCATCATGATTTCGTCTACATAGAACCTTATACACTTGAGAGAAATTACATCTGTAGTTGATATCCTTTCTTTCACGTCCACCTTGTCTTTCTTATGTTATTTCTTTGGTGGCTCCGTGAAAGCTTTTGCCTTGAGTGCATGTCCTCTATCATTGCATCTTGATGCACTCTTGTGTGGTGAAGATTATTTTCCTCATGCTTATCTTTACGAGGCTTTTGCCATCTTAATTGGTATCCCTTGTCTTGATGAGGCTTTCATCTTCTATCTTCACCACGGGTTGTCACAAGTATATGTTCTTTATATGCTTATTAGTAAGCTTGTTAACCCATTTGCTAGTTGTGTGTGGGAATGATAGGCCTTGCACCGTGTGCCTCTTTCTTTCAAGACTTTATTGATGCTTAATGCTCATCCGTACATTAGTCTTCTCAAGTGCATTGCCTTGACTCACACACATCATTTTGGTTGAGCCCATTCTTAAGTTGCCTCTTTTACTTGTTGCTCAACCATGTGTTTGTTGCAAGTACTAGGCTTTGTTTCCTATATGCTCACTTGCACTTTTTGTAAGTTTCTATTGATTTTGGGGGGGCTATGATCCTATTTTGTGCACTTTGTATCCAAATACAAATATTCTTATGTGTGCACAAATCACGGGGAGCTTCTCTAGTTTATTTAGAACACTCCTTTGCCCATATCATAATATCCTTTATTCATGTGGCTCGTAGGATCTTTGGTCTAGTTGTTTCAATTGATATCCTTTGATTGCTTGCTTCAATTGGTATCTTTTGATTGCTTGTGTCTCTCTTTGTTATGTCTTTGTGGCATATCTTTCTGTTGCAATCTTTGGGCCTCAATATAGTTTGTCTTCCTCCAAGTACTGACAGTTGGATATGTGTATGGCATTCCACTCTCTTGTTGAGAAATACACAACTTTTTGAGGAACACCTTTTATATTGGTCTTCTTAGCTTTTCGCTCATTTTGGCAATCGATGCCAATGGGGGAGAAGTTTCAGAGAGTTTTGTGGAGAAGTCTTCAGAGTTTTCTCCTTGCTTTGGTTTTGTTCCTAAGCATTTGCATCTCATACGCATGCATTATTGGTTGTTGCATTGCATGGTGATGCATAATTCCTTATATAAACTCTCTTGAAAGTGATTGTCATCAATTACCAAAATGGGGGAGATTGAAAGGACATGCGGTTCCCCCATGTGTGGTTTTGGTAATTGATGACATTCTTTATGGACTAATGGTTGCATTGAGTTATATTTGAAGGATTTGTCCATAGGCATTTCTTGAAGTCCATGTGTTGGTTTCAAGGAGTTTATGTGTTGACCAAGGTGCTATTAAGGAATTATCCAAAGATTGGTCATGTGAGTGTTGAGCTTATTGCAAGCATGTCTTGAATAAGAAGATTGTGTGATCATTCATGTTTACCTTCAAGACATCATCCAAACTAAGAGATTTGGAAAGATTCAAGGTTGATCAAGACTAAGTCAAGAGTGAATCAAGTTGATCAACTCACAAAGCGTAAAAGATGTACCGAGAGGGATCAAGTGATCCCATGGTATGGTAAGCATTGTCCATTGCACTTTGTGTACTAACCCATGGTCTATGTGAGAGTTCTATGTGGGGTTAGGTACATGTCCATGGGCTTGCGTCAAGAGGAAGATATCATACAACCCATGGAAAGGATGACATCAAGTAGTGATCGTCATCAAGATTGTCATGTGCAAATTCAAGTGTAGCATCACGAAGAGATCAAGTGCTTGAAGCTTGCCATCCATTGTGGTGTCAATGGACTTGTGAAGATGTGCCGAAGAGTGGCTCACCCATAGTGGAGTATGGGGGAGCAATCATCTAGTCTCCATCGACCCAACGCAATCAAGAAAGGTGGTCCATCTTGTGGAGGACAAGATCGTCATCATCTAGCTCAAGTGGATCATGTGCAAGGCAAAGGTTTGCCCTTGATAGGTTTTCTATTTTACTGGTCTCATGGTGGTAGTTGGGAGACCGGGTTATAGGATCGATAGTCGTACTATCAAGGGGGGCTCTCAAGTGAGTAGCTTGATCGTATCGTTCGTCGAGAGCTCAAACCATTGCATCCTTGCATCATGTTTCTTGGTTCTTGTTTGGTTCTCTTTGTGAGTCTTAGAGCTTATGGTCATCTTGATGACAAGCTTGAGTTCATCGAAAACGAAGTTTGCATGCGTCTTCTATGATGTTTTCGGTGTTGGAGGTTTTACCGGTCTTTTCTGAGGAAGGGTTCTCACCATTTTCTTTTGGGCCTTTTCTCATTTGCTTATTATTGGTATTTCTATCAAGATTGTGTTATCCCTTGTCGCTAGCTTTCCAACAAACTTGGTTTTGTCGAATTCGGAGTCCGAATGCAGAAGTTGTGGTAGTTTTGGTGTTCTGAAAAGGCTGCAGCGGTACTACCGCGGGTAGGAGCGGAAGTAATTTTTTACTACCGCCCTTGGGAGCGGTACTACTGCTTGGAGCAGTACTACCGCGCCTACTTCCGTGGCTACTTCCGCACGGGACCAAAAACTCGTCACAAGTCCAGCGGTGGTAGGCACGGATGTAATTTTTTAGTACCGCTCGCAAGCAGTAGTATCGCTACCCTTAGCAGTAGTACCACTACCCCTAGCGGTAGTACCGTGATGTCAAGCGGTACTACCGCTCGGTGCGGGCTGTGAGCATAACGGTTGGATTTTTCCCCACCTATAAAAGGGGGTCTTCTTCCCCATTGAACCTTATCCTTCGAGCTCGTGTTCTTCCCCCATTGTTGACCTTCTTCGAGCTTGCTAACTCTCAATCCCTCCATGGATTCTTGCTAGTTTTTGAGGGAAAAGAGAGAGGAGATCTAGATCCACATTTCCACCAATCACTTTCTCCTCTATGTGAGGGGAACCCCTTGGATCTAGTTCTTGGAGTTCTTGGTGTTCTCCTTCTTGTTCTTCCTCTCATTTTCCTCCCTAGCATTAGTTGCTTTGGTGGGATTTGAGAGAGAAGGACTTGGGCACTCCGTGTGCCTTTGCCATTGCATTTGGTGCATCGGTTTGAGTTCTCCACGGTGATACGTGGAAGTTACAAGTTGAGAAGCTTATTACTCTTGGGTGCTTGGTACCCTTGAGCTTGTTCCTCTTGGGTGCTTGGGCGCCCTAGACGGTTGGTGGTGTTCGGAGCTCGATCATTGTGGTGTAAAGCTCCGAGCAAGCGTCGGGGTCTCCAATTAGGTTGTGGAGATCGCCCCGAGCAATTTGTACGGGTTCGGTGACCGCCCTCAAGGGTCCCTTAGTGGAATCACGGTATCTTGCATTGTGCAAGGGCGTGAGGAGAGTACGGTGGCCCTAGTGGCTTCTTGGGGAGCATTGTGCCTCCACACCGCTCCAAACGGAGATTAGCATCCGCAAGGGTGTGAACTTCGTAATACATCATCGTCTCTGCGTGCCTCGGTTATCTCTTACCCGAGCCCTTTACTTATGCACTTTACTTTGTGATAGCCATATTGTTTCTTGTCATATATCTTGCTATCACCTAAGTAGTTTTTCTTGCTTAGCATAAGTTGTTGGTGCACATAGGTGAGCCTAGTTGTTGTAGGTTTTGTGCTTGACAAATTAACCACTAGGTTTATTCCACATTTGTTCAAGCCTCAACCGTAATTATTTTAAAGCGCCTATTCACCCCCCCCCCCCTCTAGGCGACATCCACGATCTTTCACTAGCCATGGACAAAAGAGTTGTCATTTGATTAACGGGATCACATCATTGGGAGAATGATGTGATTGACTTGACCCATTCTGTTAGCTTAGCACTTGATCGTTTAGTATGTTGCTATTGCTTTCTTCATGACTTATACATGTTCCTATGACTATGAGATTATGCCACTCCCAATTACCGGAGGAACACTTTGGGTGCTACCAAACGTCACAACGTAACTGGGTGATTATAAAGGAGTACTACAGGTGTCTCCGAAGGTACATGTTGGGTTGGCGTATTTCGAGATTAGGATTTGTCACTCCAATTGTCGGAGAGGTATCTCTGGGCCCTCTTGGTAATGCACATCACTATAAGCCTTGCAAGCAATGTGACTAATGAGTTAGTTGTGAGATGATGTATTACGTAACGAGTAAAGAGACTTGCCGGTAACGATATTGAACTAGGTATTGGATACCGACGATCGAATCTCGGGCAAGTAACATGCCGATGACAAAGGGAACAACGTATGTTGTTATGCGGTTTGACCGATAAAGATCTTCGTAGAATATGTAGGAGCCAATATGAGCATCCAGGTTCCGCTATTGTTTATTGACCGAGAATAGTTCTAGGTCATGTCTACATAGTTCTCGAACCCGTAGGGTCCGCACGCTTAACGTTACGATAACAGTTTTATTATGAGTTTATAAGTTTTGATGTACCGAAGTTTGTTCGGAGTCCCGGATGTGATCACGGACATGACGAGGAGTCTCGAAATGGTCGAGACATAAAGATTGATATATTGGAAGCCTATGTTTGGACATCGGAAGTGTTCCGGGTGAAATCGGCATTTTACCGGAGTATTGGGAGGTTACCAGAACCCCCCGATGACCTAATGGGCCTTATTGGGCCTAGTGGAGGAAGAGGAGAGGAGGCCTAGGGGCATCCGGGCGCCCCTCCCCCCAAGTCCGAATAGGACAAGGAGGGGGCGGCGCCCCCCCTTTCCTTTCTCCCCTCTCCTCCTTCCCCCCAAGTCCTAGTCCAACTAGGGAAAGGGGGGAGTCCTACTCCCGGTGGGAGTAGGACTCCTCCGGCGCGCCTCCTCCTAGGGCCCGCCGCACCCCCCCCCCTTTCTCCTTTATATACGGGGGCAGGGGGCACCCTAGAACACACAAGTTGATCTACGTGATCGTTCCTTAGCCGTGTGCGGTGCCCCCCTCCACCATATTCCACCTCGGTCATATCGTCGCGGAGTTTAGGTGAAGCCCTGCGCCGGTAGAACATCATCATCGTCACCACGCCGTCGTGCTGACGGAACTCATCCCCGACACTTTGCTGGATCGGAGTCCAGGGATCGTCATCGAGCTGTACGTGTGCTGAACTCGGAGGTGTCGTACGTTCGGTACTTGGATCGGTCGGATCGTGAAGACGTACGACTACATCAACCGCGTTGTCATAACACTTCCGCTTTCGGTCTACGAGGGTACGTGGACACACTCTCCCCTCTCGTTGCTATGCATCACCATGAACTTGCGTGTGCGTAAGATTTTTTTTTGAAATTACTACGTTACCCATCAGTGGTATCAGAGCCCAGGTTTTATGCGTAGACGTCATATGCACGAGTAGAACACAAGTGAGTTGTGGGCGATACAAGTCATACTGCTTACCAGCATGTCATACTTTGGTTCAGCGGTATTGTGAGATGAAGCGGCCCGGACCGACATTACGCGTACGCTTACGCGAGACTGGTTTCACCGTTACGAGCACTCGTGCTTAAAGGTGACTCGCGGGTGTTTGTCTCTCTCACTTTAGTTGAACCGAGTATGGCTACGCCCGGTCCTTGCGAAGGTTAAAACAGCACTAACTTGACAAACTATCATTGTGGTTTTGATGCGTAGGTAAGAACGGTTCTTGCAAAGCCCGTAGCAGCCACGTAAAATTTGCAACAACAAAGTAGAAGACGTCTAACTTATTTTTGCAGGGCATGTTGTGATGTGATATGGTCAAGACGTGATGAGATATAAGTTGTTGTATGAGATGATCATATTTTGTTGAAGTTATCAGCAACTGGCAGAAGCCCTATGGTTGTCTCTTTGTTACATAAGATTCAAGTGCCAAATAATTGCTTTACTTTATCGCTATGTGATAGAAATAGTTGCAAGAGCAATAGTTGGCGAGACGACCATGTGATGACACATTGATATAGATCAATATGATGAAGATCATGGTGTCGTGCCGGTAACGATAGAGATCATGACAATACTTTGGAGATGGAGATCAAAGGCGCAAGATGATCATGGCCATATCATGTCACATATTTTGATTGCATATGATGTTTATCTGTTATACATCTTATTCTGTTTTGTTTGACGGTAGCATTTTAAGATGTTCTCTCACTAATTATCAAGAAGTGTTCTCCCTGAGTATGCACCGTTGCGAAAGTTCTTCGTGCTGAGACATCACGTGATGATCGGGTGTGATGGGCTCTACGTTCAAATACAACGGGTGCAAAATAGTTGCACACGCGGAATACTCAGGTTAAACTTGACGAGCCTAGCATATAACAGATATGGCCTCAGAACACGGAGACCGAAAGGTTGAGCGTGAATCATATAGTAGATATGATCAACATATTGATGTTCACCGTTGAAACTACTCCATCTCACGTGATGATCGGACATGGTGTAGTTGATATGGATCACGTAATCACTTAGAGGATTAGAGGGATGTCTATCTAACTAGGAGTTCTTAAGTAATATGATTAATTGAACTTAAATTTATCATGAACTTAGTCCTAGTAGTATTTTGCAAATTATGTTGTAGATCAATAGATCGCGTTGTTGCTTTCATATGTTTGTTTTGATATGTTCCTAGAGAAAAATTGTGTTGAAAGATGTTAGTAGCAATAATGCGGATTGGATCCGTGATCTGAGGTTTATCCTCATTGCTGCACAGAAGAATTATGTCCTTAATGCACCGCTAGGTGACAAACCTATTGCAGGAGCAGATGCAGACGTTATGAATGTTTGCCTAGCTCAATATGATGACTACTTGATAGTTTAGTGCACCATGCTTAACGGCTTAGAATCGGGATTTCAAAGACGTTTTGAACGTCATGAACCATATGAGATGTTCCAGGAGTTGAAGTTAATATTTCAAGCAAATACCCGAGTTGAGAGATATGAAGTCTCCAACAAGTTCTATGGCTAAAAGATGGAGGAGAATCACTCAACTAGTGAGCATGTGCTCAGATTGTCTGGGTACTACAATCGCTTGAATCAAGTGGGAGTTAATCTTCCCGATAAGATAGTGATTGATATAGTTCTCTAGTCACCATCACCAAGTTAGTAGAACTTTGTGATGAACTACAGTATGCAAGGGATGACAAAAAACGATTCCCGAGCTCTTCGTGATGTTGAAATCGACGAAGGTAGAAATCAAGAAAGAGCATCAAGTGTTGATGGTTGACAAGATCACTAGTTCCAAGAAAAGGGCAAAGGGAAAGAAAGGGAACTTCAAGTAGAATGACAAGCAAGTTGTCAGTCCCGCGAGGAAGCCCAAAGCTGGACCAAAGCCTGAAACTGAGTGATTATACTGCAAAGGAAATGGTCACTAGAAGCGGAAATGCCCTGAATATTTGGTGGATAAGAAGGATGGCAAAGTAAACAAGGGTATATTTGATATACAGGTTATTGATGTGTACCTTACTAGTGTTTATGGTAGCCCCTGAGTATTTGATACTTGTTCGGTTGCTAAGATTAGTAACTCAAAAAGTGGGTTACAGAACAAACAGAAACTAGTTGAGGGTGAAGTGACGATGAGTGTTGGAAGTAGTTCCAAGATTGATATGATCAGCATCGTACACTCCCTATACTTTCAAGATTAGTGTAGAACCTAAATAAATGTTCTTTGGTGTTTGCGTTGAGCATAAATATGATTAGATCATGTTTGTTGCGACACGATTATTCATCTAAAATGTAGAATAAATTGTTATTCTATTTACATGAATAAAACCTTCTATGGTCATACACCCAATGTTGATGGTTTATTGAATCTTGATCGTAGTGATACACATATTCATAATATTGATGCCAAAAGATGCAAAGTTAATAATGATAGTGCAACTTATTTGTGGCACTGTCGTTTGGGTCATATCGGTGTAAAGCGCATGAAGAAACTCCATAAAGATGGATTTTTGGAATCACTTGGTTATGAATCATTTGATGCTTGCGAACCGTGCCTTATGGGCAAGATGACTAAAACTCCGTTCTCCGGAACAATAGAATGAGCTAGTGACTTATTGGAAATAATACATACTGATGTATGCGGTCCAATGAGTATTGATGCTCGTGGCGGGTATCGTTATTTTCTGACCTTCACAAGATGATTTGAGCAGATATGAGTATATCTTCTTAATGAAACACAAGTCTGAAACATTTGAAAAGTTCAAAGAATTTCAGAGTGAAGTGGAGAATCATCGTAATAAGAAAATAAAGTTTCTATGATCTGATCGTGGAGGAGAATATTTGAGTTACGAGTTTGGTCTTCAATTAAAACAATGTGGAATAGTTTCACAAACTCATGCCACCTGGAACACCACAGCTTAATGGTGTGTCCGAACATCATAACCGTACTTTATTGGATATAGTGCAATCTATGATATCTCTTATCGGTTTACCACTATCGTTTTGGGATTATGCATTACAGACAGTTGCATTCACTTTAAATAGGGCACCATCGAAATCCGTTGAGACGACGCCTTATGAACTGTGGTTTGGCAAGAAACCAAAGTTGTCGTTTCTTAAAGTTTGGGGCTGCGATGCTTATGTGAAAAAGTTTCAACCTGATGAGCTCGAACCCAAATCGGAGAAGTGCGTCTTCATAGAATACCCAAAGGTAACTATTGGGTACACCTTCTATCACAGATCCGAAGGCAGGTTATTCATTGCTAAGATGGATCCTTTCTAGAGAAGAAGTTTCTCTCGAAAGAAGTGAGTGGGAGGAAAGTAGAACTTGATGAGGTAATTGTACCTTCTCCCTTATTGGAAAGTAGTTCATCACAGAAATTAGTTCCAGTGATTCCTACACCAATTAGTGAGGAAGTTAATGATGATGATCATGAAACTTCAGATCAAGTTGCTACCAAACCTCATTGGTCTTCCAGAGTAAGATCCACACCAGAGTGGTACGGTACTCATGTTCTGGAAGTCATGTTACTAGACCATGATAAACCTATGAACTATGAGGAAGCGATGATGAGCCCAGATTCCGCGAAATGGCTTGAGGCCATAAAATCTGAGATAGGATCCATGTATGAGAACAAAGTATGGACTTTGGTTGACTTGCTCGATGATCAGCAAGCCATGTTAAATAAATGGATCTTCAAGAGGAAGACGGACACTGATAGTACTGTTACTATCTACAAAGCTCGACTTGTTGCGAAAGGTTTTCGACAAGTTCAAAGGTGTTGAATACGATGAGATTTTCTCACTCATATCGATGCTTAAGTCTGTCCGAATCATGTTAGCAATTGCCACATTTTATGAAATCTGGCAAATGGATGTCAAAACTGCATTCCTTAATAGATTTATTAAAGAAGAGTTGCATATGATGCAACCAGAAGGTTTTGTCAATCCTAACGGTGCTAACAAAATGTGCAAGCTCCAGCGATCCATCTATGGACTGGTGCAAGCATCTCAGAGTTGGAATATACGCTTTGATAAGTTGATCAAAGCATATAGTTCTATACAGACTTACGGTGAAGCCTGTATTTACAATAAAGTGAGTGGGAGCACTACCGCCTTTCTGATAAATATATGTGAGTAACATATTGTTGATCAGAAATGATGTAGAATTTTTCTGGAAAGCATAAAGGAGTATTTGAAAGGAGTTCTTTAAAAGTAAGACCTCAGTAAAGCTACTTACGTATTGAGCATCAAGATCTATTGAGATAGATCAAAATGCTTGATAAGTTTTTCAATAAGTACATACCTTGTCAAAATTTTGAAATAGTTCAAAATGGAACAGTCAAAGAAAGAGTTCTTGCCTGTGTTGCAAAGGTGTGAAATTGAGTAAGACTCAAATCCCGACCACAGCAGAAAATAGAAAAGAGAATGAAAGTCATTCCCTATGCCTCAGTCATAGGTTCTATAAAGTATGCTATGTACCAGACCTATTGTATACCTTGCTTTGAATTTGGCAATGGAGTACAATAGTGATCTAGAAGTAGATCACTGGACATTGGTCAAAATTATCCTTAGAGAAATAAGGAGATGTTTCTCGATTATGGAGGTGATAAAAGAGCCCGTCGTAAAAAGTTACAACGATGCAAGCTTTTACACCAATCCAGATGACTCTAAGTCTCAATCTGGATACATATTGAAAGTGGGAGCAACCAGCTAGAGTAGCTCCGTGCAGAGCATTGTGGACATAGAATATTTGCAAAATACATATGGCTCTGAATATGACAGACCCGTTGACTAAACTTCTCTCACAAGCAAAACATGATCATACCTTAGTACTCTTTGGGTGTTAATCACATAACGATGTGAACTAGATTATTGACTCTAGTAAACCCTTTGGGTGTTGACCACATGACGATGTGAACTATGGGTATTAATCACATATAGATGTGAATATTGGTATTGAATCACATGGCGATGTGAACTAGATTATTGACTCTAGTGCAAGTGGGAGACTGAAGGAAATATGCCCTAGAGGCAATAATAAAGTTATTATTTATTTCCTTATATCATGATAAATGTTTATTATTCATGCTAGAATTGTATTAACCGGAAACATAATACATGTGTGAATACATAGACAAACATAGTGTCACTAGTATGCCTCTACTTGACTAGCTCATTTATCAAAGATGGTTATGTTTCCTAGCCATGGACAAAGAGTTGTCATTTGATTAACGGGATCACATCATTAGAGAATGATGTGATTGACTTGACCCATTCCGTTAGCTTAGCACTTAATCATTTAGTATGTTGCTATTGCTTTCTTCATGACTTATACATGTTCCTATGACTATGAGATTATGCAACTCCCGTTTACTGGAGGAACACTTTGTGTGTTACCAAACGTCACAACGTAACTGGGTGATTATAAAGGAGTACTACAGGTGTCTCCGAAGGTACTTGTTGGGTTGGCGTATTTCAAGATTAGGATTTGTCACTCCGATTGTCGTGAGGTATCTGTGGGCCCTCTCGGTAATGCACATCACTATAAACCTTGCAAGCAATGTAACTAATGAGTTAGTTGCAGGATGATGCATTACGGAGCGAGTAAAGAGACTTGCCGCTAACGAGATTGAACTAGGTATTGAGATACCGACGATCGAATCTCGGGCAAGTAACATGCCGATGATAAAGGGAAGAACGTATGTTGTTATGAGGTTTGACCGATAAAGATCTTCGTAGAATATGTGGGATCCAATATGAGCATCCAGGTGCCACTATTGGTTATTGACCGGAAATGAGTCTCGGTCATGTCTACATAGTTCTCGAACCCGTAGGGTCCGCACGCTTAACGTTCGGTGACGATTTATATTATGAGTTATGTGTTTTGATGTACTGAAAGTATTTCGGAGTCCCGTATGATATCAGGGACATGACGAGGAGTCTCGAAATGGTCGAGACATAAAGATCGATATATTGGACAACTATATTCGGACATCGGAAAGGTTCCGAGTGATTCGGGTATTTATCGGAGTACCGGAGAGTTACGGGAATTCGCCGGGGAGTATATATGCCTTATTGGGCTTTAGGGGAAAGAGAGAGGGGAGGCTGCACGCCCCCCAAGGCCTAGTCCGAATTGGACTAGGGGGAGGGGCTGCGCCCCCTCCTTCCTTGTCTTCTCTTTTCCCTTTCCTTGACTCCTACTCCTACTACATGGAAGGGGGGAATCCTACTCCCGGTGGGAGTAGGACTCCCCAGGGCGCGCCATAGAGAGGGTCGGCCCCTCCGCTCCTCTCCTCCTTTATATACTAAGGCAAGGGGCACCTCTAGACACAACAATTGATCTCTTGATCTCTTAGCCGTGTGCGGTGCCCCCCTCCACCATATTCCACCTCTATCATATTGTAGCGGTGCTTAGGCGAAGCCCTGCGTCAGTAGCTACATCATCACCGTCACCACGCCGTCGTGCTGACGAAACTCTCCCTCAAAGCTTGGCTGGATCGGAGTTCGAGGGACGTCATCAAGCTGAACGTGTGCTGAACTCGGAGGTGCCGTACGTTCGGTACTTGGATCGGTCGGATCGTGAAGACGTACGACTACATCAACCGCGTTGTGCTAACGCTTCCGCTTTCGGTCTACGAGGGTACGTGGACAACACTATCACATCTTGTTGCTATGCATCACCATGATCTTGCGTGTGTGTAGGAATTTTTTTGAAATTACTATGTTCCCCAACATATACATTCAGGAACCAAACCTTCACACCCTGAATACGAGTTTTTTTAGGACCCTAAATACGAGTTATTATTGGGAAAGGCTAGGTGCCACTGTGCCAGTCACTTGGAAATTGAAAAAGGGGCAGTCGATTCTCATCTTTCTATCTCAACCGTTGGATCAAGATTCAATGGACAATGCTTCGTCTTCAACCTCAAAGCGGCACCTATTGTTTCCCTTCTTTCTCTCACACCCGCTAATCTAGACCGGTCGTAATTGCCCACTTCCACCGCCCATGGTTGGGGGCACTCCCGTGACCAGCTCGCCGCCCTGCCCTCCCCTCACCCGCCGCCCATCGTCGTGTTGCTGCTGCCCCCAGCCATCCCTCTAACCCCGATGATGTCAAGTTTTTTCCCACGAACTTGCACCACTCCACACCCCTAAGATAGATCCTGGGGTCGCCTGCCGCCCAAAGATAGATCTCCAGCGAGCTCCTTCCTTTCCTCCGGTTGTTCCTTCATTCATGCAACATTCGATTGACCCAAATTCAAATTATAGCTATTGTGTATCATTGTTGTTCTCGGTAACAAAAATATGGTTGTGCTCGATGCACTCAATGTAATTAAACAAAAGACACGGTCAAAGGAGCCAAGTCCATGTAACACGAGGGAGGGTCAGGTAGCACCTCAGCCTCAGCAACCACGCTCTCCAGCATCTCCACATGGTGCATCGTCGGCCGGAGCGACGGGTTGGGCTCGATGCACCAGAACGCCACACGCGCGAACCTCTCCACCCTCTCCAAGTTCGCCACCGCGTCATTGTCTTTCGGCAGTATGAGCTCAGTCCTCTGGCTGCTGACTAGTTGGATCGCCCACTCGGACAGCGTGACCGCCTCGTCTCCTCCCTAGTCGGACAGCGGGTCCTGCCACTTTCGGCAGGAGATCATCTCCATCAGCACGACGTCGAAGTTGTACACATCCACCTTGGTGTCGATCCGCGCGTCGCCGCGAAACCATTCCGGGGCGATGGACCCCCTGGTGCCCCTGATGTTGGTCACCGTGGTGTGCACCTGCTGGTTCCCGAGCAGCTTGGAGATCCCGATGTCGGTGTTCTTAGGGGTGTGCGCGCCGTCAAGGAGTATGTTGTCCGCTTGATGTCGCTCCCGACCTCTTCGGCCTCGCGTTGGCCGAAGACTAGACTAACCGAAGTTAATCTCTTCGGCCTACGGGCCGCCGCCGATGGCTCTTTGTCTCAGTTATGCCACTCTTCGGCCCAAGGTAAACCGAAAACAACTCTTTTGCCCAAGCTGGACAAAGAGTGAATCTCCTGCCTAAGCGTGATCAAAGACTGGCTCTTCGGCCTGAGTGAGGCCGACGGGGTCATCGTTTTGATTTTTCCGAATTAGACCAACATTTTCGAGAATTGTTATAAAGAATGATATTTTAAAAAAATCTAATTCGAACCATATCCCGTGATCAGCCGCGTAGTGGGGTCACGACAAGTGTCGGACTAGTCGCAACTCGCAACAAAAAACACGTCTCCACGGTCAAGAATGCGCGTGTACGACAAATGCGCGTCACGTCTTCACAATTCATTCCGTTACGACTTGCGACGTTGCTCGTGCTCGAGTGAAGTCTGAATTAAACCTTGAGGTTGTAGAGGGCGATGCAAATGAACCCCGACATCAAAATCCCTGAAGTCCATACCCTAACCTCACCGATCCCGGATGTTTTTGACCTTCAGGCATTTTTAGGACTGGATTTGATGACGTGGCACTGGGAGGCTGGGATTGTTGACTTTGACCAAATAAGTCAGCACTCAGCGCGGGCGTCTTCTTCTTCCCCGCATGTAGTGGCTTGGTCTCCGCCAATCCGCGTACTGCATGGTGGGAACGCCTCTGCCACCTCAGCGACGAGCCGACAAGCCCCTTTGTGGCTTGCTGCTGCTGCCGACTCACGGTGAAGCTCGAGAAGCCGGCGGCGGGGCGGAGCTGAGTGTGGGAGTAGCCGATGCAGTGGTGCAGGTAAATGATGGAGGCCCCCTGCTGCGGCGTTGCGTTGCCGGCTACGCGCTAGTGGCCGACGCGAGCGTGCACATCAGGAAACCTCGAGCAGCGCTTGTTCCCATCAGGAAACCTCGAGCAGCGCTTGTTCCATCCTTCACGACCGCGCGCCTCGGAGCGTGCACGGACGACGCACGCCTCCTCCCGCGGACGAGATCACGGGGTGCTCGCTTCTCCCGCGATGATAGCTCTCGCGGTGGCGTGCGCGGCAAGGTGCCCGGCTGCCCACGGAGACTCTGGTCGGCGGTGTGCTCGGCGAGATGGGGACTTCAAAACGCCACTGCTTTTTGCCCCGCTGATCCCGTTCATCCATGGTGAAATGTTTTACGGCCGCCGGCGAAGCCATGAAAAAGTCCGTAGAGCAGTCGCCGTTCGTATCTGAAGTTGTACAGTTCCCATGTACCTTCCGGTTGCAAAGCTTGTTCCCCATCCCGACGTCACACAATCACCCTCATCTGTCCTCCCGGTTCCACTAATGCTGAAGTGACAACGGTCCTCGAGGTACTGCGCCTATAGCTGGCTTGCCGCGGTCGAAGCATGTGAGGCCGGCACATGCCTTCGCCGGCGTTAAGGTTTGATGCCTCTTGTTGCATTGCTGAACGAGAAGGAAAGCCATCAGCCATGTGCATGGCCCATTGGAGAAATGCGGCTTAATTAGGACGATCGACCAACATGAGGCTTTCGATGGTTAACCCAGATTGATGGCGGATGAGCATGCTACTGCTCTCTGACGTAGGTTCCCCTAAACGTTAGATCATCTGATCTGATTCCGGGTTGCTAGAGCCTGGGGCCCACCTGTAGGTCATTGACTCACCCTGATCCCGGTCTTTTCCAAGCCACATATGAATCCCCCTGTTTGGATAGAAACTAAAGGTCAAAAACGACCGGGATCAGTTAGGTCAGGGTATGAACTTCAGGGATTTAGACGTCGGGGTTTATTTGCGTCGTCCTCTACATTCTCAGGGTTTAAAATAGACTTCACTCCTCGTGCTCCACCCATCCATGTCCCATTTCATCTGCGGAAAACCGGACAAGACTCGGGGTCCATGCCACATGAACGATGATCGTGCCAACTGCGAAGCATGCACCCTACATGAACGATGATCGTGCCAACTGCGAAGCTTCCTCGTGGTGTCCATCTCAGATCTCACTGTAGTGCGCAGCAGGGGAAGACTTCCGGGTCATGCGAGCCTATGGCCCTGACCGGCGACAGGCACAACTGTTGTGATGCGCTGTGACTATCGTCAACCCCGAAGCGTCACTGCTTTCGCTTGACTAGCTCCAGCCAACATACGGTACGGGAGACCTGCCAATGTACAGTTCGGGAGACGGGGCTCCTCGGTGTGCCGCTTGCGCACGCTGGGTTTCCTTTCCGCGGAAACCGTACAACTGTCCCGGCGACCACGTCCGTGACAAAGTAATGGCAGTGACCCTACACTGCACTGAACGACCAGTCAACCGATGGATCTTACTCTACTTGTCTCATGGACTTCATTAAAAAAGGCTGGGGCCTCGCTTTATAAATAAAACAACGATCATACAGCTTGACATCACACCACACACACGCGAGGTAGGATAGAATGGTGCATAAGAACGTCAACATCACCTCAACCCATTCCAAGCCCGCAACTACCACATGAAGTTGTCGGAGTTCTCCGCCATGAAAGAGGCATTTGGAGAAGACGAGCTACACCCGATGAACCATGGAATACAAGATGACGCGTTCCAAAAACATCATGGTTTTCACCCGGAGCAAACCGAAGGAGAGTAATCATGACGAAGCCCATGGACGTCGCTGTCCTCGGCGTGGCCCAAGCCAGACAAGGATTACCCCCCAACACACACTATCAGCCTCCGAGACCACCATTGATCACTGAACACCAGCCATCACACTGCCCACACGGCCATGGCCATCGGCCCGCGCCTGAGTTGCAAGCCTGGCCCATAGGCACCACCAACAACCTCCCCATGCCTTTTAGACTACCCGCACGAGTGTAATGACAGAAATGATCGCCCCTGAGTGGAATTGGCCAAAAAGACCACCTGCGTGGCGGCAGGTGAGGCAAACTTAGGCACAAAATATGAAGATGACCAATAAACCAGGACTATGGAACATGCTTAAATGCTTAAGGCTGGCCATAGTGGGGATAACATAACCGGTAGCATGCATCTGGGACTAGCAAACATGCTTATGTGGCACACAATTAAAGAAGAGAGAGAGGGTTAGAGTAACATAGATAGATACCGTATCATGTTAAATGTTATGCTACTTTGTGTCATGCATGGCAATAAATATGATCATCTATGATACTATGCACTGTGAAGTTAGTAGAGACCTGCTATACGTACGACATTCTCACATTCGATTACACATACGATTGTTGTTGCAAGTGCTTTCGTCCAATCAACCAGATCCATCGGGAAAAGAAAAGGAATACAGCATGGAGTCTAGTAGAGACACGTCAGATCGTGTGCAAATCAATTTCGAAGTTAGTATCATACACTAATATCATATGCATGATATTAGTATATGATACTTCCCACTATAACTAGCCTAAGAAATCAAGGGTGTCATTTTAAAGTGCTTTTATGAATACAATAAAGCATCTCTGAACTTTATCTAAAGTTAACAAATACCGTGTGACACATTTCTGAAACATGGAAAAAGTCAATATAAGTACACAAAATCATATTAGGATTATGCGAATATGTTCCAAGAAAATTTGTAAGAAAATGTTGAAACCCGCCGAAATTCGTTTGAAACTTCTCTAGAAACATGTTTAATCTGGATCGATTCACAGGTTTAAGAGAAAGAAAAGGGGAGTATTTGGCGTGTGTATTTCCACTTTGAACAGCAGAGATGATCATGGCTGGTTGGTGGATCATTCTACAGCACTGTCTCGATAAGCACAAAAAATCGTTGTGCTCGGCGCACTTAATCTAATCAAACAGAAGACACGATCAAAGGAGCCGAGTCCATGTAACAAGAGGGAGGGTCAGGTAGCACCTCAGCCTCAGCAACCACATGGTGCGTCGTCGGCCGGAGCGACGGGTTGGGCTCGATGCACCAGAACGCCACGCGCACGAACCTCTCCACCCTCTCCATATCCGCCGCCGCATCGTCGTCGTGAGGCAGTATGAGCTCAGTCCTCTTGCTGCTGACCAGCTGGATCGCCCACCCGAACAGCGTGACCGTCTCGTCCCCGCCCTGGTCGACCAGCGGGTCATGGCACTTCCGGCAGCTGATCATCTCCAGCAGCACGACACCAAAGCTGTACACGTCCACCTTGGTGTCGATCCGAGCGTCGCTGCGGAACCACTCCGGGGCGATGTACCCCCTGGTGCCCCTGATGTTGGTCACCGTGGTGTGCACCTGCTGGTTGCCGAGCAGCTTGGAGATCCCGAAGTCGGTGATCTTGGGGGCGTACGCGCCGTCGAGGAGTATGTTGTCCGGCTTGATGTCGCAGTGCATGATCGGGGAGACGCACCCGTCATGGAGGTACTCGATCCCCCTGGCGATGCCGAGCGCCGCCTCGGCGCGCCAGCTCCACGGCGGCCGCTCCGGCTTGAAGAGGAAGCCTCGAAGCGACCCTCCCGGCATGTACTCCAGCACCAGCATCCGGTGCTTGCCTTCCTTGCAGTACCCGATCATGCGAACCAGGTTCCGGTGGTGGATCTGCCCGATGGACTGCACCTCGTTGCTGAACTCCCTCTCGCTGTACTCGTTCGAGTTGATGAGCCTCTTCACCGCGATGAGGCGCCGCCGCGGGGACTTGAGCTCTCCTTCGTAGACCTCGCCGAAGCTCCCTTTCCCCAGCAGCTTCTCAAAGCCGTTGGTGGCTCTGTGGAGCTCCTTCCAGCTGAAAGCTCTCACGCTCAGCAAGTCCTGCCTCTCTCTGCTCTTCTTGGTCACGTAGTGCCTTGCCAGGAAAACGCCGGGGACGGCCAGCAGCACGAAGGCCACGCAGACTGTGACGGCCGACATCCTCGCCGGAGGATTATTGCTTCGCCGAACTTTGATCAGTGCCTTCGTGGTGACGTCGCTCGCCTGCCGCCCGTTTGTCAGCGCCGCCATTTCGGCGCAGTCGGTCCCGCCTATCATCAGCGCGGCGGCGCAGTAGCAGTCGTTGAGGCAGTAGTCCCGGCACTGGTTCTCCGTGACCGACGTGAACTTCTTGTAGTAGATCGATGTCTCCCAGGTGGTGTTGGGCAGATCGACGAGCTTGTACTCCCCGGTGTTGTTCTCCCCGTCGCAGCTCTGCGGCGAGAACTCCGGCGTGCAGCCGCTGTCCGTGTGCTGCGCGTCGGCGTACGTGTACCCGTCTGGGCACACGCAGCGGAGCCGGTCCTTCTGCTCCGTGCAGTACGACCCCGGGCCGCACACGCCCTGCAGCCCGGACGTCCTCTTGTTGCAGGCGTCGCTGGGGAAGGCCCCCGAGATACTCCACGACGTGTTGCCGCCGTCGTCCGGCACGTTCTTGGCGCGGGCGTAGGCACGGACGACGCCGTCGGGGTCCATCCTGGCGAACCTGTAGAACCTGCCGGCGCTGCCGGTCGTCACCGGCGATATCAAGCTCTGGACGTCGCCGTTGTAGAGAGTGGAGCTGAGGCCGCCCTGGTCGTCGAAGGCCACCGTCGTGTTGCCGCTGGAGCTGATGGTATGGGCCTGCCAGTAGGCGTTGTCCGGGCTGTTGCCGCTGAGCAGGTCCACGTAGAGCACGACGTTGCCGTCCGTCTGGACGCCCATGGTGAACCGGCCGGTGGTGAACTCCGCGTCCGCGCGCCTGGAGATGAGCTACCCCTCGGACCGATCGTCCATGGTCAAGGACTGGCCCGGCACCAGCGTGTCCGTCGGGTACCAGAAGCTCGCCCACAGCACGTTCTCCGAGCCGCCGCCGTCGCCGAGGAACTGGAGGTTGCCGGAGTCGAGAAGCGCGAGCACGGACCCGCGCTTGAGGCTGGGGATCGGCGCCCTCCACAGCACCCGATTGCCGCCGCCGTCGGCGGTGTCCGCGAGCGCCAGCTGGCCGTCGGCCGTGACGCTGAGAACGGACTGCGCCGTGCCTGGCGAACCACACCACGGACTGCAGCTGGGAGGAGCCACTGGGCCGGCCGTCGTCGTCGGAGCCGGAGCGGAACCATGTGGCGAGGAGGAACTTGCCCGGGCTGGAGTCGTCGAGGGCGCGGAAGCCGAACGCGAAGACGCCGGAGGGGCTGGTGATGTAGCTGGGCGGCGTCATGGGGACTCCGGCCGTGAGGTTGGTCCGTGCAGCGGCTGCTACGTGGCCACTTAGCACTGCAAGGAACGCGGCGAGGAAGAGAGCGGAGGAGGGCGACCCCATTGTTGGGTGTGGGAGCTCGCCGGAGCAAGCGGAAAGGAGTTTGATAATGAACACTACGTAGTACTACTGACTCGGGCCCATTCGTTGACTCCAGTTCCTCGTCAAGATGTGCGTGTGGCACCGCCACCATGTGATGCATCAGTTTATATCTGATTTTCGCGGAGCTGATGTGCGGCTCCACATGCACGCCGGAGTCGTGTCGTGTCTTGGACGAGGTCTTGGCCTTGCGTAAAGTTCACAGCCGGCTCAAAGAAAGTGATCACAAGATCACACGTGATCACTTATTTGCTCTTAACATATACTGTCTTGGACGAGGTCGTCTCGATGATGCACGGGCACGTACAGATCCACATCGTCCGAGGTCGGCACGATTTCTATTTGGAGTATAATTGTAGATGCTCACATACATGTGCATACACTCACATATATAAACACACACGCACACACTATATATCTCTAAAGCAACTTTGGAAAACTTAACCGATACAACATTTTAACATTGACGAAGTCAACACGACGAACAAATATCTCTAGAAATACTGAAATAAACCCAGAAAATGCAGGTAACAAGTGTCAAGTTTGGCACTTAAACCTGATAGACTGACTTCATAAGACAGAACTTTTTTTTTTGCATGGTAATACGTGTCTCATTCATATCATAAAGATTAAAGTACAAGTCACGTAAGGACCGACATGACAAAACTGAGAAGGTAGCAGAACATCTCTAAGTTTGACACCAACGCCCATCACCTGCCTCCGGCACCACGACAGCAGCCACCGAAGAAAAGAATGATGGATCATCTCCTCACCCGAGTTCGAGGCGGCTCCATCGCTGATATACAGCTTTGTGGACTTCCAAGGTGGCTTACCAAAAGTGAAGCCCTTACTGTTGAATGAATCAGACCGGGGCAACACCCCGGACACGCCATCAAACTCCAGATCTGACACCCCACCGCGACTAAGACGTCGCAGAAGGAAACCATACCTGCCATCCACGAACCACGAACCTAGCACATGTTCCGTCTTTCAAATGTCGTCGATACAGACCTCAATCTGCATCCGCTCCTGGACTACCTCCCAAGCTCCGTGCGGACGCTGGAGCAAACGTCGTCGCAACGGCGGTGCCCGAGAACACAGGTCCACCACGAGGATGCCATCGCCGCCACGCCATCCTTGCTTGAACAGACTGGTTTCCAAATCCATCCCCAACCATAGGACCGATGGCCTTGTCAAGAAAGGATCCGAAAAATCTTTATTCAACGTTATCATCGTCGCCGCTGAAACAGAGACGATGAACAGTCTAAAAATCTAAACTACGAAGGAGTAAAAATGATCCACACGTGTGGATCCGGCGACCCCCCCCCTCACCACCGACGACCGAAGTCGCCGGCGGAGGGGAGCCGCCGGAGGACGGCGCTGGAAGATTGGGTCTCCTGGCAGCGGCTAGGGTTCCGGCCGCCAGGGACAGGAGGAAAACTTAAAAGCCAATGTAACTAGCACCACAAGACAGAACTTAGCCATCTAAGCTATGACTCGGTCAGCTGTCGTCACGATAGTTGAGTTGAGTGTTCTATTAATGATCTCTGTTCAAAACAAAACAAAAACACCTTTATTTTCCTTCTTAACCCAGGAGTCGGTCAATAAGCTACGCGGGATGGAAAACAGGGCCAACAATGTATGCATGTAGGCCGAAAGGATCGAAAGTCTTCCACAGATGGAAAGGGGAAAGATTCACAAAACTAGCTCCCTCCATTTTTGTATACAAGGCCACTATTAAAATTATAATTTGCAACTATACAAGGCCATTAACATCAATCGAGGTAAAATTAATGAGGTTTGCCACATATTAGCAACCGAGGACATTAATATCCCTTGCATGCATGTGGAAGTGAAAAGCTTGGTTTTCATGTACCACATTAATCAACCAACGAGGAGTGAGAGGGTTGTCTTGTTGTGCGTTTAAGAGAAAAATACACATTAAGGCTGGTGCCAATGGACTGGTGCTTAGATGGGGTGCTAAGCATATTAAATAGCTTAGCAACCAAACTCCCCAATGCATAGGTGCTTAGCTTCTTGTAGCTAAGCTCTCTTCATTTAATTAGTCCGAGGATCTTTTGTAGTATATAAACTTTGTAGCATATTTGTGCTACGTATTAAGCAAATAATATCCCTTGAGGAAAACACATGAAAATATAGTTGACTTGAGTCCATACATAAAGTGCCGATAAGATATTATGAAAATACATGAAATTACACCTACAATTAAAGATGCTTAAAATAAATGATGATGATAGTCTATTTTGGCCCAAACTTTTTCCAAATATGCTCTACCAAATCAGTTTTGAGTGCTCTATGAGTCCCACGATCTCGGATTCTTGCATTCCTTTGTAGCACCTGGGCGAATACCGGTATGTCCTCGGCGAAGGAGTCTAGCATGTCCTCCTCGGCTAGGAATTCATCAAGTGTGTATAACTCTGTTGGATATGTAGTGTTTCTGGCATCACTATCATGTTGTTGATCTGTATCATCAAGATCATCTGGTGGATGGTTATACATAGGCCTGAAACATGTAACAAACAAGACAACGATTGTGCACATCAGAATAAGATCGAACCAAAAAACATAACAGCTGGGTGACACTGTTTAGATTCCTGAACTAGAGAACAATGACATGGAAGTTAAGTGACGAACTTCCCATGATAAAAACAGAATTGCGTTTGATTTCATAAAAAAAGTTCGTGTCTGATTATTTGTATGACTAGATAGCATCAGTGCAAATTTTACTTCATCTACTAAAAACAGAGTAATTTTGTACCCCCTAATCTTATTCTGTCTGAACCAATTTCTCATAGAACTTCAAATTGTCTGTGTACAACATCTGAAACTTCAGATAAATAGATCCTTATGCATTTCCATCAGATCAATAAGTAGATAGCAATACCTTGAAATTACTTGTTGGTTCTAAACTGAATTGAACTCAGTTTGATCCTATATAAAAAGATCGCTACAGATGTACCTAGATGTAGTATAATCAACTACGTTCCTTCCAACTACAAGTAACTCCAAACTAAACTAAACGAGCTTGTACTCCCCGGTGTTGTTCTCCCCGTCGCAGCTCTGCGGCGCGAACTCCGGCGTGCAGCCGCTGTCCGTGTGCTGCGCGTCGGCGTACGTGTACCCGTCTGGGCACACGCAGCGGAGCCGGTCCTTCTGCTCCATGCAGTACGACCCCGGGCCGCACACGCCCTGCAGCCCGGACGTCCTCTTGTTGCAGGCGTCGCTGGGGAAGGCCCCCGAGATACTCCACGACGTGTTGCCGCCGTCGTCCGGCACGTTCTTGGCGCGGGCGTAGGCACGGACGACGCCGTCGGGGTCCATCCTGACGAGCCTGTAGAACTTGCCGGCGCTGCCGGTCGCCACCGGCGATATCAGGCTCTGGACGTCGCCGTTGTAGAAAGTGGAGCTCAGGCCGCCCTGGTCATCGAAGGTCACCGTCGTGTTGCCGCTGGAGCTTTGGGTGTGGGCCTGCCAGTAGGCGTTGTCAGGGCTGTTGCCGCTGAGCAGGTCCACGTAGAGCACGACGTTGCCGTCCGTCTGGACGCCCATGGTGAACCGGCCGGTGGTGAACTCCGTGTCCGCGCGCCTGGAGACGAGCTTCCCCTCGGACCGATCGTCCATGGTCAAGGACTGGCCCGGCAGCAGCGTGTCCGTCGGGTACCAGAAGCTCGCCCACAGCACGTTCTCCGGGCCGCCGCCGTCGCCGAGGAACTGGAGGTTGCCGGAGTCGAGGAGCGCGAGCACGGACCCGCGCTTGAGGCTGGGGATCGGCGCCCTCCACAGCACCCGGTTGCCGCGGCCGTCGGCGGTGTCCGCGAGCGCTAGCTGGCCGTCGGCCGTGACGCTGAGGGCGGACTGCGCCGTGGCGAGGGCGGCCGACGAGTACGTCGACGACTACCTGGCGAACCACACCACGGACTGCAGCTGGGAGGAGCCGCTGGGCCGGCCGTCGTCGTCGGAGCTGGAGCGGAACCATGTGGCGAGGAGGAACTTGCCCGGGCTGGAGTCGTCCAGGGCGCGGAAGCCGAACGCGAAGACGCCGGACGGGCTGGTGATGTAGCTGGGCGGCGTCATGGGGACTCCGGCCGTGAGGTTGGTCCGTGCAGCGGCGGCTACGTGGCCACTTAGCAACGCAAGGAACGCGGCGAGGAAGAGAGCGGAGCTAGGCGATGCCATTGTTGGGTGTGGGCTGGGAGCTCGCTGGGAGCAAGCGGATGGAGTTTGATCTAATAAATACTAGCACTACTGACTCGGGCCCATTCGTTGACTCCAATTCTTCGTCAACATGTGCGTGCGGCACCGCCACCATGTGATGCATCAGTTTATATCTGATTTTCGCCCAAGTCAGGTTTTGGCCTTGCGTAGCAGGCTAAGAGCATTACTAGTAGAACCCTCAAACCCTCAAATCTAAAAAGCAGTTTTAAGGGTTGAGTTGTGCCACTTTTAAGGATTGAAAAAGAGGGGCAAATACTAGTACCCTCAAACCCAACCTGTAAACGAAACGAACGAGAAAAGAACAGGGCGTGAGGTCTTCTGAACTCTGAAGAACAGGGCGTGAGGTCTTCTGAACTCTGAACATACACACACTACCACGGCTTGAGGTCGCTGTCGAGGCCGGCGTTCCAGTCGAGCACCTTCTGCCCGGTGCGGCAGCTTGCGGGCGAGCCCGTTGAGCACCTGGTCGAAGGCGTCGCCGGGCCTGGCCGGCTGGTGGAAGAGCACGGCCTGCTTCATGGCCGGGCTGGCCAGCAGGCGCTGCTTCCGGAGCACGTCCTCGGGGGCCACCGACGGGGATAACGACCCGCTGCCCGCCGCCAGCACCGACTGGTGCGTCCGCGCGCGCCGCTCCGCGCTGCGCTCCATCGAGGCCCGCCATGGCCGGCGCGGCAGGAGGCGGCGGGACGGGCGGGGCGGGCGGGACGGGCCGGGCTGGGCGGGTGCAGGGGCGGGGGCGGGCGCCGGGGCGGCGGCGGCGGGGCCTTTCATGGCCGGCGCGGCAGGAGGCGGCGGGAGGAGGAGGCCGGGAGGAGGAGCGGTTGGCTCCCGCGCGTGGGAGGAGCGAGCGACGAGGAGGAGTGCGGGTTGGGGGGAGATTTTCCCCTCAACCCCTACTTCTACAGATTGCAAAGTGGTTTGAGGGTTGGACCTCTAAATTTTTTTACGGGTTTGAGGGTTTAGAGGTTCTAGTCTACGGTGTTTTTTCGTGAAAACAATAAAAAAGCGGTTATTTTTAGGGGTTTGAGGGTTTGAGGGCACTACTAGTAATGCTCTAACCTCAGCAGCGGAAAGTTCACGGCCCGCTGCACACACGTGATCACTTATTTGCTCTTAACCTACACTGTCTTGGACGAGGTGGTCTCTGATGATGCACGGGCAGATACAAAGATCACATCTAAGTTTCTTACACGGGGTACCGGTCCGGGTCGTCACGATTTTTATTTAAACATAGCGTAATTGTAGATGCTTACAGACATGCGTATACACTCACATCTATAAACGCACGCATACACACTCTATCTCTAAAGCAACTTTGAGATATTGAACCGGCACAACATTTTAACATTGACAAAGTAGACACGATGAACGAACATCGCTAGAAACACTAAAATAAACCCAAAAAATGCAGGTAACAGTGTCAAGTCTGGCACTTAACCCTGATAGACTGACTCCACCACATAAAACTTAATCATCTGAGCTACGACTCGGTCTGCCGTCGTCACGACGGTTGAGTTGAGTATTCTATTAATGATCTTCGTTCAAAACGGAACAAATACACCTTTGATCACGTGGGGTGGGTTTTCTTTTCTTCTTAACCAAGGAGTCGGTCAACAAGCCACGCGAGATGGAAAACAGGGCCAACAATGCATGCATGTAGGCCCGCAGGGACCGAAAGTCTTCCACAGAGGAAAAGGGAGAAGATTCACAAACTGACTATCAATGTTACTCTACAAAAACTGACGCGTTGACTATTGAGTTACCAAGACGTTTGGTCTTGATCTTGCGTACGCAATGACGATATTTGGTGTCAGATTCTTCAGACCCATTCAAGGATTTAACTACAATGAATGTGTCTTCTGGGCACTGGCCTTTAGGAGCACGTGTATGAGGACTTTCAGACTATCATTGAAAGGCTAGGGGGGCTTCGATATAAGAGCAACGATAGGTCAATACTTATTAGGCTCCAAAATAGTTACGAGTTAATTAGTTTAGAAGCATCAATGAATTAAGTTGGCTTCTGAAATAAGACAAGTAGGGGGTGGCTTATGCGAATATTGCTAGTTGCGCACGGGCACCATGATGCCCGTTTCACAACAACAGTTTTTACCGTGCAAAAAATTTCAAAACTTGTTGTAAACACACACACACACACACACACACATACCACATATGTCCAAAAATTCATTACATTTTACTTTACACGTGGCTAAAAAAGACAAATATGTATTTTCAAATGGGCCGGAATTTTTTGTTTTTGGGCCAGAATTTTGTTTTTTTCTGCATAGCTTACAAATTACATTTTTCCAAAACAAAGTTTCATGGATCCGTAGTGAAAAATACATACAAATTTCTGCAGAATTATTTTACATTTTTTTGAGACTTTTAAATATGATTTTTGATTTTATTTTTTTCAAGAAAAGGCACCATGATGCCCGAGCGCAGAAACTTCGCACTCGCGGCTTATGCCCTAAGTTAATCCGTCAAAAGAACTGGGCAAACTATATAGGCCTCTATTAAGGTGCCCCGCCCGCTGGAGGTCCTCTTGGGCTTGACGGGCCAAGGCTTGGGCCTTGCTTTACTAGCCCAGCTTTGCCCTTCACTTGCCACTGCCATTTTTGTCTAATCTAAAAAAAAAAAGAACTCACCACTGCTTTTCCTCCTCGTCTCGCTCAAACCATGCCTCCGCCAGCGGCTTCCCGCCTCCTGGCCGCCCTCTCCGCCCGCCCCCCTCCGCCGCTCCGGCGCCTCCTGCAGCTCCACGCGCACCTCCTCACCGCCGGCCTCATCTCCTCCCCGTCCCCACTCCCCTTCGCCTCCGGCCTCGTCGTGGCACTCGCCCACTCCGACGACCCGCGCGGCGCGCCCCGCCCGCTCCTCCACGCGCTCGCCCTCCTCGCCTCGCTGCCCTCCCCGCCCGACTCCGCCCGCCCCTACAACGCCGCGCTCCGCGCCCTCTCCCTCTGCGCGCACCGCGGCCTCGTCCCGCGGTGCCTCCCGCTCTACCGCTCGCTCCTCCTCTCCGCCCGCCCGGACCACCTCACCTTCCCCTTCCTGCTCAAGGCGTGCGCGTGCCTGCAGGAGCGGGGCTACGGAGACGCTGTCCTCGGGCACGTCTTCAGGCTCGGGTTCCACGCAGACGTCTTCGTGGTGAATGCCGCGGTGCACTTCCTGGCGGTGCGCGCGTCCATGGCGGAGGCACGCAGGCTGTTCGATCAAATGCTTGTTAGGGATCTGGTATCGTGGAACACGCTGATTGGCGGCTATGTGCGAAGGGGCCTACCTGGGGAGGCCTTGGAGGTGTTCTGGAGGATGGCCGAGGATGGGACGCTGGCGCCTGATGAGGTGACGATGATTGGGGTCGTGTCAGGGTGCGGGCAACTGCGGGATCTGGAGCTTGGGAAGAGGCTCCATGGGTATGTGGAGAGCAATGGAGTGAGGTGCACTGTGAGGCTGATGAATGTGCTAATGGATATGTATGTCAAATGCGGTGATTTGGAGCGGGCCAAGTCTGTGTTCGAGAGGATTGATGGCAAAACGGTTGTTTCATGGACAACCATGATTGTTGCCTATACAAAGTTCGGGTTGATGGATGATGCGAGAAGGGTGTTTGATGAGATGCCTGAAAGGGACGCATTCCCATGGAATGCACTGATGGCCGGTTATGTGCAGTGTAAGCAGGGCAAGGAGGCTCTTGGATTATTTCATGAGATGCAGGAAGCAAAGGTGAAGCCTGATGAGATTACCATGGTCAATCTTTTATCGGCTTGCTCGCAGCTTGGAGCGCTAGAAATGGGTATGTGGGTTCACCATTACATCGACCGACACCGGCTTTCACTTAGTGTCACACTAGGCACAAATCTAGTTGACATGTACGCGAAGTGTGGGAACATCGAGAAGGCCATCCATGTTTTCAAAGATTTGCCGGAGAAAAATGCGCTCACATGGACAGCAATGATATGTGGTCTGGCAAATCATGGACGTGCTGGTGAGGCCATAGAATGCTTCCGGAGAATGATAGAGCTTGGATTGCAGCCTGACGAGATTACATTCATAGGGGTTCTGTCTGCATGTTGTCATGCTGGCCTGGTTAAAGAAGGCCGCGAGTTTTTTTCCCTACTGGTCTCAAAGTATCACCTTGAGAGGAAAATGAAACATTATTCATGTATGATAGACTTGCTAGGCAGAGCAGGTCATTTAGACGAAGCAGAACATCTAGTAAACACCATGCCGATGGAGCCTGATGCAGTAGTGTGGGGTGCTCTCTTCTTTGCTTGTAGGATGCACGGTAATATTACTTTGGGTGAAAGGGCAGCAATGAAATTAGTAGAGCTTGACCCGAGCGACAGTGGAATATATGTGCTACTGGCTAACATGTATGTAGAGGCAGGAATGAAGAAGAAGGCTGATAAAGTGAGGGTGATGATGAGGCACTTGGGAGTGGAAAAAGTTCCTGGATGTAGTTGCATCGAGCTAAATGGGGTGGTTCATGAATTTATTGTGAAGGACAAGTCACATACAGACAGTGATGCTATCTATGACTGCTTGCATGAGATCAAACAACAAATAAGGCACACTGCAAACATGATTGACATTTATGCAACTGGTTGAGGCCTGCAAGATGTGATATGTTTGATTATTTTGCGCAACTCGATCATCTCGTGAGTTATGCCAGGCAATGTGCTAAGATAAGTAGGATTTGCTAATGTCCATCAAACTTTGGGCCATTACATCAGCATTATGGCTCTTTTACAGCTTACCAGTCTATGAAAATAGCAATTCCAGTGCAGATGCTCAAGGCAGTATCTCAATTCAAAAGGTACTGCTGCACCTTACAAGCCAAAAAAAAATTAAGCTTGTCAAAATTTGGATTGGTGCTTAGCTTCCTTTTTTCTTATTTCCGTACCAGTACTTTGAATTCTGTTAGGCTGGTAAAGAGTGCAGGAAGCAGATCCATCTGTGAAGTCTTCAACTTTGTAAGTTACCCTTAAACTTTTCCTTTTCCTACTCACAGTTGTATCTGATACTGATTAAATTTGCATATGCTAGCCTCATGATTTAAGTTCGTGAAAAATATTTTTTTCAAATGACAGTGTCAAATACATCACCAAATGGACCCCCTAGGGAAGTTGCAAAAGATGACTCTTATGCTAAACCAAAAGGGCACTGTAAGCATTCAGTAATTTGTAGCAATATACAATTTGTTGCTGAAAATAAGCACTATTGACAAAAAAGTCGTTTCAATATCTGAATATCTGACTATAGTTTATAATTCATCAAGAGGGATGAAACAGAATATAATATGTCATGGAATGGTGACATCACTTAAGAGTCTGGAAAAGTAGCATCTCTTCTCCTGAAGACCTGAACCTCTAGCCATTAAGCCGAATTTGAATCTCCTGTGAGCCTTCAGGAATGGTCCAACAAAACTTTTTTTTAATGTGAGCATAACACTAAGACAAGTCTACTAGTATAGGATCCCATTGTATTCAGCCATGTGTTGAAAGAATTAGCAAAAGCATTTATGCCAATTGGCATCAGACTCCTTATTTTGTCTATCATATGTTCCGTATCAAAAAACATGTTATGCCATATGCCAATGTTATGTCCTCATCTAGTGAAGCAGCCAAACGTTTGCATCTGATCTTTCTTTAATGTACTGTCACAGATTCAAATCTGCAGAGAATACGAAATGTCCCATATAGCTAATTGATAGGCTTAGCAATGAGGGTGATAACATTTCCAGTGATACTGGACTTTAGGTGATACAACGAATGGATGACACATGGTCCGTTTGATCTTGATCTTGCGTGTAGGAATATGATCACAACCTGGTGATATTCAGGTCAATGGTTCGGGTCCCCTATTGGTGAATATGCAGAAACACACTCTTTCCTTATTTCTGTAATAATTGAACTAACCGTTTCTTCCTCTCCATATTTTCCTAGCACCTCCATATCCGGAGCATGAAGCGTTGCTTGCTTCTGTTGGACCTGGACCCTCTCAGAGTGTGATTCAATGTCTGCTAACAGCCTATTTCTCGGCAAATGCCAAGAAGATTGGACGAGCCAAGGTCAATTTGGTTAGTTCATTGCCTAAAGTTCTATAATCGCTAGTCAATAAAGAAACTCCATGCCAGTTGTTCTGCAATTGCAGCCCGTAAGGATTGGTTATTAAAGTAATGTGCTTTCCAAAATAATATTATTTGAGCAGTAGTAGATTGTAGGATTGTATTGTTGTTTGAGGGCTAAACTTACGATCTGGAATGCACATCAGTAAGCTATCCATATCACTATAAGTCAGACAAAGATCAGATCAAGTAAGTATCTCCTTGGGATACACACATCAAGCTCAAATTCCGCAAGTGTTGCTCAACGTTGCTGGTTCCGATTCCTTCCATTTTTCTTGACTGAACCAAGCTTCACATAACAGTTTCAAATGAATGTGAAAATGTGTGATAGAATAAGGAACAAGAGTCCAGTACTGGATTTAATTTGCAGGTAATATCTAATATGTACTCACTAACTCGCTAAGTACGCCATATATTATTCAAAGGTCTACTTAGATCGGAACAATACTGTATATGTTAGACAAGGTGGGACAGCCCAATCGGCCACCTCCCCCACTACACTATTGTACTCGAGTGGGTGGATCTGAGATGTCCAATCATTACTAAAAAAAAGTGCTGATACAATATTGTTTCTTGCAAAATTGGTATTTTTGCATCTATGGAGTAGCTCCTCACCCAATGCAAACAAATCGTGGAACAATGCAACTGCGGGGCTTAGCTTGGGTCACAAATGGGCAGTGCCCCTTCTCAATATTTTAGCCTTTCATAAAAGAGCTGGAGCTACTTAAGCATCAAGGTAACCCTATTTCTCATGCAATTTATCCACCTTTGATGGCCCCTGCTTAAATACACTTGTGCAGCATGCAAAAACAACCTATGGCAAATCATAATCTGCAAATCAATACCAGGCTCATCACCTATGGTTACACCACTACCAATACAGTCGACCCAAGCACGTTTACCACAGTTCTGTGAGCTTGATGACACAATAAACGGCTGATTCTTTTCTCTCCTTAGGTTAGATAGAAAAGTAAGGGTTTCCTTTATTTTTAACTATGTACATCATACTCACAACTAAAAATGTAGCTCCCCAGGTGATCAGCACATGTGCATCTATTTAGGCATCTCCAACTCCAAGTACTACAGCATGTAGTTCAGTTTATGTACATTTTCTGAATGCATCATCACTAATAATCAGTAAAATATACATTGTGATTCATCCTTCGAACTCACATTTCTGGATCTCAATGTCATTTGATTAAGTATTGTGATCAACTTTGCAAGAAATATTTTGCAGCTTCCAGTTAGGCAACAACTTCATTGGCTTCTTTAATTAGCCCTTGCGTTTCTTTCGGCCTGACTGCCTGCAAATGTTTCCCTGAAGCTATCCACTGCATCATCTTTCTGTATATGGTGTACGGCAGGTGTCAAGGAAATGAAGGCAGCAAACATACAAGGGATGAAAGTGGAAACAAAGGAAGAACATGAAAAGCGTGCTAGTGCATACCAACTCTGTGAACAAAGGCACAATTTTCCCAATCCTGTGGTTTGATGGTATGAGATCCCAAGGCCTTTTCGCCTTGTCACTCTCCCCCTTTTCATCGGCGAAAGAAATATGCTCATTCGGACAGAGATTCAGCTGTTGCAAGACCTGGGCCAGAGAACAAGACATTATAGATTTGCATGTAAACATTGCCTGAATGCAAGTAATTCATAAGTTGGTGACAAACATCTTTTGAGAAGGACGGCATGAAAGGCTCTAGCAAACAAGCGAGAAGGTAGACAACTCCAACTGAAGTTTTCATCACAGTCGCGCAACTAGCTGGATCTTGTTTGTAAAGCTTCCAAAATTGACTCTCCTGCATATCCAGGTAGAAAACCGGAGTCAAATCCCGTGCAAGTTAAATGATGCAGAGTAGAAATGAAATCAGCAAAGGAAGGAACAAGAGCCTACTTGAAGGTAAGCATTTCCCTCACTAGAGATGGCCATTGCAATCTTCAGCCCTTGTTTTAGTTTGACCTGTTAACGGCAACGTTTATGTCACATAAATGCTTCAGATCTATGGTACTTATTCAAATTTATTCACTAGTACAATTCGGAGTTCACACAGTTCAGGTTAATGCATTACCTTGTCCATTGCATCAATATACTGCTGAATCAAATTACCAACAGTTTCTGCTAACGACTGACTCAATGGATGTATATCAGCATTAGGTGCTTCAGGTATGATGGAGCCGTAGCCAGCTCCTGCAGGAACAATTGAATTTTTTTTATCAGCACCACCAACAAAGAAAATTTAAAAGAGAATGTTCGTCTTCTAACCCTCTGGTTTTGCGATAAAGCTTAGCACTCGATAGATGAAGTTGCCCAAATTCTTTAGCAGCTCGTTGTTATGCTTTATCTGCAAACCTCCCCATGTGAAAACTGCATCTGATGCCTTAAAGTTTTACAAAATAGACCAAAATGAACAATCTTACATGCATAGAGGTTTAATATAGATAATTCAATTTAACCAAAACCTAACTTCAGGACGATTACTAAGCAAGTAGTATCGCCACACATCAGCAGGAATATTTGTGGCTTTGGCGTCATTGCCAAAGACTCCGATGCCCTTAGTTTTCGAGAACTTTCCTGTGCATGATAACAGAGTGAACAAAAAAAAAAGATGTCCAAGAATAAATAATGGCCTGAACAAAACCTGTGCGATACCTGATTCATAGTTGAGATATTCAGTCACACTAATATTCTTCATCAGAGTCCAGTTTTCACCAGTTCCAAGTAGAGCAGAGGGAAACATGACCTGCAAAATTGTTATATATGCAGCAAAATAAGTTTTTTTTAGAAGGTAAGATAAGAATTGCATGCTACAGATCTGTATGCATTTGCACATACAGAATATATATTGAAGCTTCTTGAGCAGCGTCGTACGAGTATATTAGAAACTCCAAGTTGGCAAAAGAATCTCACCGTGTGGAATGGGACATTGTCTTTGCCCATAAACTGATACAATTCGACATTCTCTGGGTTCTTCCACCACTTTTCCCACTCGGGCGTGTAGCAGGCCGTGATGGAAATATATCCGATTGGCGCGTCGAACCAGACATAGAACACCTGAACCCATTCATCACATTACTAACATTAACACAAACATGGGAGATATAAACTTTCCCAAATGAATCTCTGCATGCTCAGATGGATGGCAAACCTTATCCTTGTACTTCTCATGTGGGACAGGGACGCCCCATTTCAAATCCCTGGTGATGCAGCGAGGCCTCAGCCCTTCCTTCAACCAGGCATCCGTGATGCGAACTGCATTCTGGCTCCATGATCCGGTCGCCGAGGCCTCGTCGATGTACTTCTCCAGTTTCTCCTCCAACAAGGGAAGCTCCAAGAACAAGTGGTCCGTATCGCGGACGACCGGTATGCCCTCACAAACCTGGAGAATGGTAACAGTTAAGCACATGGAAGATTGATACGTGGTGAGAAGAGCCAAATAGAACTGGAGAAAGCTTCTCCTGCCTTGCATCTGGGATCGATCAGCTCGGTCGAATTCAGCAGCCTCCCGCATCTGTCACACTGATCGCCCCTCGCGGTGTCGTTGCCGCATCCCTCCACGGGGCATGAGCCCACGACGAACCTGTCCGCCAAGAATCTTTGACATGATTCGCAGTAGAGCTGCAATATATAGACAGAGTAAGGCCCTTGAAGTGAACCTGTGATAACACGAAGCAGGGCAAGGAAATTGCGGCTTGAACAGCGTGAAGCAAACCTGCTGCATTGTATTCTCTGAGAGCCAGTTGTTGTCCAGCAGTTTGTGGAAAATCGATTGGCAGATCTGTGTCTGCTGGGGGGTGGATGTCCGGCCGAAGTGGTCGAACCTGATGTTGAACCACTCGTACACTTCCTTGTGGATTGCATGGTACCTGCATCAGTCAGCAATGGGATGGATTTTCAGAAGGTATGCAACACGGATGCAGTTTCCCTCTTTATTCTCTGATGAAGCAAATTCCCTTCTGTTCAGTAATTTAGTTTAATCCAAATTGCAGTACTACTAGCTAGCTGGATACTACAGCAAAAAATATCCAGACTGCCCCTCCAATACAATTCGACCAAAATTTCAACCTGAATTTGCACAAATATCAGTTCCCGACGATACTATAATCTCTATTGAATATCACACTGTCACGTCTCAGGCTATGGCCGAGATGTACACAGTGAAGGTGCCATCCAGCAACAGCAAGAGGGAAGACCAGCTAAGTTGTCAAGTCGTGTTGCTGTGGCTGAAGCAAACCAAGTCTGAAGTCTGAAGTTTGTAAACAATTCTGAATTCTCCTCCTACTCTTCCCCTTTGACTATGAGTCGTCGTCTTCTTCCTCACGCAATCAAGGGGATGTCTCACACACAGAGCAACGGTTAGCCAAACGCTCCAACGCATCCAAGCCAAGCCAAACTACAGCATCATTTAGCCTAGCCTAGTTCATCATGCAAGTAATAATGCGTATGTATGGATGGAGTTGGGCGGGTGCTCACTTGTCGCAGATCTCGAGGGGGGAGCATCCTTCCTCGAGGGCCTTGTTCTCGGTGGCGGTGCCGTACTCGTCGGTGCCGCAGACGTAGAGCACGTTGTGGCCGCGGAGGCGGCAGTAGCGCGCGAAGACGTCGGCGCTGAGCACGCAGCCGATGATGTTGCCCAGGTGCGGCACGTTGTTCACGTACGGCAGCGCGCTCGTCACCAGCACGTTCCGCCGCCCCGCCACCGGCACCTTCGCCTCCCCCGGCGCCGTCGACGACGACATCGCCAAGCTTCCCAGGCCTGATTGAAAACGCCGGAGGGAGTGGTGTTTCTGTGTGCGTGTATTTCTTCCTTTCAGCGCTTGTCCGATTGGTCGCGGGTTGCATTGCATATATATATATATTCTCTGGTCTGGCGGATGCAGAGCTGACGCGTTCGACGGCGATGTCTTCTTGACGGCCAAGGAAGCTTGACTTTCTTATTACCGTGGGTGTTCGTAGTACGCCAGTTGCCTAAACTAGGACCGGGCCTTCCGTGAAGGAAGCCCAAACTTGCATAAATAAAGGGACGAAACCACTTACGTTTTTTTTGAGGGGTACGAAACGGGACGACTTAAGTGCATCGTAATCAGGGGCGCCCCCAGTCTGGCAGCCCCCCCCCCCCCCCCCCCCCCGGTTTTATTTATTTTTGTTTTTTCCTTTTCCTTTTTTATTTTCTGGTTTTGTTTTATTCTATATTAAAATAATTCGGGATTGGTTCTAAAATTGCTAAACATTGTGAATTGTCAACAAAACAGGTATTGAATTAAAAAATGTTGCGATTCAAACGAATGTTTTTTTTGAATTTTAAGCAACATTTTATTATTTTGATGAAGAACTTTTATGAGAATTTTTTAATAGTGATGAACCATTTTATATTTCATGAACAAATTTTGAATTTGACGAAGAATTCTTGAACTTCATGAACAAAATATGTATTTAATAACTTTTTTTTGAAAAATAGATGAACAAATTATAAAAACGGTGGAACAAATTTTAAAATCAATGAACAAATTTTGAGTTTCAATGAACAAAATCAATGAACATTTTTTGAAAACGATGAACAAAATTTGAAATTAATTAAGATTTTTTTAGATTGGTGAACATATTTTGAATTCTCATGAACATTTATTAAATCTGTCGAACAAAAAATTGAATTTGTAAACATTTAAAAAATGTGCATCTTGAACAAAAAACCAGAAAATGTTTGTGAATTCAAAAAAGCCATTTCAGAAAATATTCATGAATTCAAAAAATGTTGATGATTTCAAAAACATGTTGAAAATTCAAAAACGTACACGAATATATAAATTGTTCGTCAAATTTTAGAAATGGTCGTGGTTACAAAAATGTTCTTGGTTTTATTTTTTTAATGAATTCAAAATATGTTCACGGGTGAAGAGAATGTTCACGAATTAAAAAAGATGTTCACTATTTCGAAAAAATCTTCATGAATTTCAAAAAATATACATGATTTCAAAAAACTGTTCATAAATTTGTAAAATGTAATTTCCGATTTCAAAAAAATGTTCATTATTTCCAAAATTATTCACAATTTTAAAACATGTTCACGAATTCAAAATAGTGTCAAAATTGAAAAAACAAGGAATAAAACTAAAAAGGAATAATAGAAAAAAAAACAAAAACAAAAAAGAAAACAGAAAAATAAACATAAAGGAATAAAGAAATATACTGGGGGACCTTGCGCCCCATAGGCGCGCATGAGAAGCTGGGGTGTTGCGCACTCCGGTGCTAGAGGGCGCTCTACGCGCTATATAAGAGCAACCCGTAATCAGGGTAGTGCCATATTCCACACAGGAGGCGGATCCTATTCCCCATATCTCACTTATAGTGAGTTGGCCTCGCCTAAAACTTTATAGGTCACTACAGTATTAGGCCGGCCTACTACTGAAGTAATATTTTTTTTTACTATTTTGCATTATTTTTTCCTGTCTTTTATCCTTTTCAGTTTACTTTAGTTTTTATTTAATTTTTTCTTTCGGTTTCTCTCATTTCTTTGTTTCTATTCGATTTGTGATGATTTTCATTTTTTTCTCCTTTTCCTTTTCTTTATTTCTTTAATGGTTTTATTTGATTTTGAACACAAGTCTACATTTACATGCTTACCATTTTTTAATACATGATATACATATTTTCAAAATATATGTTTTGATGCCTATTTTTTCATACACAATATTTTTTTGCATTCAAATAAAGGTATATTATGCATTTATGATTTTTAAATACATGATTAACATTTTTATAAATATATATTTTGAGGTCTATTTTTCAGATAGATTGTATATTTTCTGTTACAGTGGAAACATTTTTTAGTCATTAAATATTTTTTATGCACGATCCACATTTTTCTGATGTATGTTTTCATGTCTACATTTTTTTATACATCATGTACATTTTTTTCTACATCAAAACATTTTTCTATACATGCTGTACAATTTTTTGTCTACATCGAAAACATTTCTATGCACGATTAACTTTTTTTCAGATACATGTTGTGATGTCCAATTTTTGTAAAAATGTTACGTAAAGAAATTTTTATAGCATATATGTTTGGAATATCTCAAAATATATATGAAGAAGGTAAAAAAGGAAAGACAATATTGTAAAAAAAACAAGATCTCTAGCACGCTAGGGCAGCACATTGTCTGGTCTGGCACCAAGCCATACAAGGAAAATCACTTATTTGTCTCAAAAAAGAAAAGTTAAATCACTTATTAAGGAGTACTCATTTTAAAGATCACTCCCACAACCTCAGATTGCGACATATGGCGCCTTGCATGCGCGCCACTTGTCGTAACCTGTGAGTTTTTCCTTTTTTCCGTACATCTCTTTATTCAAAACGTTTTATCTCTTAAACCGTACGTCAAAATCTAGAACCGATTTCACAATTTTATTCCTCGCGTCGATATCTTCAAACCTAGATCCCATGTTGATAGGTTTTGACGATTTTTTTTAAAAAGTAAACAGACGGAAAAACTGAACCAGGAGCATGTTGTTTCCCTTTCCGAAAGAGGTACGACCGTGCCTCCCGCGAAAGCACAACCATGCCCCTCCCGGAAGCAAAACCGTGCCTCTTACAGAAGGAAAACAAATATATAAACTATTTTTTTTTCATTTCTGAGAGGTACGGGCGTGCCTCTCGCGGAAGCAAAATGTGCCTCTAGCAGAAGGAAGAATACATAAAACATATATATTTTTTTCGTTTCCAAGAGGCACGGACGTGTCTCTCGCGAAAGCACAATTGTACCTCTCATGGGAAGGAAAAAGATAAAATACAGTTTTTTCCGTTTTCGAGAGGCATGACCGTGCCTCACGCAGAAGAAAAAAACATGTTTATTCGTGCAATTTTTTTGAATTTTTTTTGTTCTAAAAGCTAAGAAAAACTGGTGAAAACCAAAAAAATCAAAAAAAAACCCAAAATAACGGGTTAAAAGCCGAAAATGCATGCGAAAAAAACAAAATACGGAGGGAACTCCCAGAGCGCGGCAAGTGGCGCGCTATCAGCCCACCCCCAAGTTGTTGGGAGGTTCCCCAAGAAGCGCTCGCCAACTAGTTGTTCTGCATACATAGTCACGCCCTTCCCCGCCTAGGTCAGGGAATAGCGAGACCCTCTATCTGACACTTGCGTGCAAATGAGGGACCTTCTCACGGGCGCGCACCTGCTGGGTCGGTCCACTCTGCCTGCAAGCGATTTTTTATTTCGTTTTCTGTTAGCAGTTTACTTGGTTTACTGTAGCATTGAGTTTAACTGTAGAATCCGGTTTACTATACCAGACTGATTTTTGGTCGGTCTTTATTTTGAGCATTTTTAAAAATAGGCATTGGACATTTTCTAATATCTGTTGAAAATTATGTAATACACATTGAACATTTTCTTAACATACGATGAATTTTTTTGTATTATATGATGAACTTTTTCTAACATACGATGAATACTTTTGAAAATATATGAATATATACGTTGAACAATTTTTGTATACACATTGAACATTTTGTAGTATACGTTGAACAAGTTTTGAACACACATCAAACATTTGTGTAATATACAACGATGTTTTTAAAAACACAGTGAACATTTGTATATACGTTGTACAGTTTCTAATATTTGATAAACATTTTTATAATGCATGATGATCCTTTTGTAGCATACCCTAAACATTTTTGGAATTTTTGAATTTATGAAAAACAAAAAACGATATAGAAAAAAGGCAATTAAAGAAAAGAAAGAAATAAGCAAAAAAAGGAAAAGAAATTTAAAAAGTAAATAGAAACGGTAAAAATAAACAAGAAATAGGGAAAACCTGGTTAAGGGAACCTACTAGAAGTGGGCTGGCTTATTTTTTTCCCCCTTTCTACTTTTCTGGAATCTGTGTTTTTTTAAAACCTGTGATTATTTCCCAAATTCTCGAATGTTTGTCAAATTCGTGAACTTTTTAAAAAACATGAACATTTTCTCAACACTTATTTTGGCGATGAGTATGTTTTTTTGTCTCGACGGCAACGTGAAACGAAGCATGTATGTTTTTCAACTCTTGTCTCGGCGCCGAGTCTGATTGGTCGTGGGTGCAAATATATTGTTGGGTGGATCAATTTGAGCTGACGAGTTCGATGGTGGTGGATTCTTGAGGGCAAGGAAGCTTTACTTTCTTACTGGGTTGTTCGTACACCATTTGACTAAATTAGGATTGGGCTAAATGTTGCCTGGGCGGGGTGCTCGCCTATGACGCACAGAACATAGGCTGGGCCTACGCGATTCGTGTAGCATGCGTGCAACGTTCTCGTCCATTTCATCACGTTTGTTTTTTATTTTTTCTCTATTTCTTCAGGTAAAATACAAAAATATGTGTTAGATATACATCAAAACCTAATTTTTAAACGCTCATGAACTTCCTAAAACATTGTCCACGTGTTTTGAAAATATATTGATGTACTTCAAAAAAGTGTTAAAAGATTTTTACATAAGTGGTCCGAATTAAAAAAAAATGTGCATGTGAATGAAAAGGGGCTGCGTACTTCTTTCAATTACATGATGGATTTTTTGAAAACAAGCTGAATAGTTTTTGAAAACATGATGGACATTTTCCAAATACACGACGAACATTTCTTATAAACCATGGTAAATATTTTTTAAAACACATGATGAATTTATTAATAAGAAAAAGACATTATAGAAAAAATGATTTTTTTTAAATAAACATGATGAATTTTTTTCAAATACACCCTGAACATTTTTTTTGTAAAATACACAATGATTTTTTTAAGTGCATGATTGAGTATTTTTTTATATAAGACGGACATTGCTGAAATACATGACCTTTTGTTTTCTGAAAAATATTATGAACAATGTCTTAAATATAGAGGATGTTTTTCTAATAAGCGAAATAGTTTTTTTAAAACACAACGAACATTCTTTAGGTGCACCCTTGAACAGTTAAAACCCAATATCGGATGCATATGTTTTAAATGCATGCTTAACCTCCTTTAAAAACACGATGAAAATTGAAAATACAAGATGAATACATTTTAGCCCCTTTTCAAATACACTATGAACATTTTTAAAAACCACGACGAACATTTTTAAAAAAACACCATGCTCATTTTTTAAATACAAAGTGTTCAACACATTTTACAGACACGTTCTAAATTTTAAAAATCCTCATGTAGTTAAAAGTAAAGTTAGAAACAAAAGTGAAAAACACGTAAAGGACAAGAAAAAGGAAAGGAGGAAAACAGAACAAATGAATAATGGGAAAACGAAAAATAGAAGTAGAAAACAAAAAAAAGGAACAAAGAAAAACCAACTACCAAAAAACCGACGAACAGCTGACCCAAAAACAAAATTACAACCTGGCGCTGCTACTGGGCCTGACCTGTGTCCGCTATAGTGCGAGTGCAGGGCCGAGATAGCCTTTGTTGATGAGACTTTGTTAATTCTCATATAGATGAGAATTAGCAAATCTGCAAGAAAAAAGAAGAGCCAGAACCCCGGTGCATTGCATAATAATAACAATGAAACATGAGTATTAATATGTTTCCCTTAAGAAAAAGAGTATTAATAGGTTCAGTGCTCAGGGCAAGCCAGAGTTTTAGTTGCGCAGATTCTGAAGTCGCCGCCCAACACAAGGCAAACGAGCTTCAACTAACTAGGATATAAGATAGCAGCTAGCTACAAATCAAGCTTCAATCAACACAGAACCGGAGGATCAAGCACAGACGATGCGAAGCAGCGCCCCACGGTGGAGGTCCAGTAATAGCAGGCAGCGAAGAAGCAGTCCTCAGACTCCAAAGCACAGCAGCACAGAGAGCATTACAGGCAGCATAACGTTTACTCTCCAGCCACCAACGGCCGATGTCTTGTAAAGACGCAGGGGTACGAACATGAAAAGAATCTGCAATAAATTGACACGTTTGTTTAGAAATCTACACGATAGAAAAAACAAGTGCTGCGAACTTTATGATTCACCTGTCACGCCCCTAGATCAGGAGCTGACAAATCGATACCGAACATCACCAAATCCATGGATACAAGTGTCCCCCCCCCCCCCCCCCCCCCGGGCTCTCGCGTCGCCCCTCTCGGGCGACTCGGGAGCGACCCCAAACCCTAGCCGCCGCCACCTCTCCTTCCTCCTTCCCCCGCCTCGCCGCCACCCGAGGATCCCGCCGGCTGCTGCGCGTCTTCCGGTGAAGGTGGCGGCGAGGATCTGTTGCCTCACGCCGCTGTGAGGGGCTCTGGAAGCCAGGGCGGCGGCCCTGGGTGGAGATGGCGGCGTCGATCTCTCCGGTGGATGGCGCGCGCTGGTGCTGGTCGTCCCTTCCGGCCGCGTGGGTGGCGTGAGGGCGGCGAGGCCTTGCTGCAGCGGCGGGCGGCTTCTTCCTCTCAGCCCCTTCCCCTCGCAGTGACCTCCTCTCCTGATTTGGTGGCTGGCCCGCCAGATCTGGCCGAGGATGGGGTGATGGAGTCTTGGAACGGGGGAAACCCCTGGTCGATTTCGCGTCGACCTCAACGCCGGCGGCGCTCCGGTGTCGTTCCCCTCTTGAGGGCGGGTCGAGCTTCCAGATCCGTCCCCATCTTTCCTCTTCCTGCTCCAGGCGAAAGTCTTGGCCTTTTGGCCGGACGGCGGAGGCGTTCTGGCGTCTCGATCCTCCTTGGAGGCGCCGTTCAAGGAAAGGTTGGTGGATTGGGCGTGCTGCTTGGTGGTGGGTGGCGGCAGCTGTGCTCGGATCCCCTGGTTGCCGGCGTTGATGGTGGCATGTTGGCTCTTCCGCATCTTTCTGTGGCTCCCCGCCTTGTCTGCTGGTTGGCTGCCGGCCGGTGGTGGGCGTCCGGCACGGTCTGGGCGAAGGGGAGATAGTGGTCTCCCCTCCGGCAATGGCCCGAGGCAGTGGGCGGCGGAGTCGATGGTTTCCTTCAAGCGGTCTGGGCCTTCATGTCCACGGCAATTGTCGGCGTAGGGTGGCTTCGGCCCTGCTGTTCTGTCTGCACAAGATCTCCGGTGGCTTGATCGCTATTTCTCTTAGATGCTCTGTTCGCTGCTGCTCCGGTCGTAGTGATTTGGCATGTACTTTTCAGTTTTTGGTCAAGTCTTTGCCTTTGTAATTCAGCACCATTGTATCCTAGCCGGTTGATGGCTTCATTAATTTGAAGTCGGGCCTTCGTGCCTTTTCTCTAAAAAACAAGTGTTCCTGGTGTATGAATTAAATCACCAAACCAGAGTTCACAAAGGGACTACAATCCAAAGAAGAGAATCAAGGATGGGAAGAGCATAGAATCAAGGTAGGCAACAAGAGAGGATCAGGGAGAGGGGATACACTCGTCTGGTACGAGGGAAGGGAGGAGCTGGAGGAGGAAGAAGGGCCAAGCCAAATCTATTCTGTTCGATGCCTCACTTCTGGTGTCGCTGATTCTTTTATCCTCTCCAGCGCCAACACAAGCCCAAGACCACCTGGGCCACGGCCCATGACAGCAAGCCTTGTGCGGTTCTATGCACGTGTATGACATCACCACCGAAAAAGCAGAATATATCATCAACAGTTCGGCGCTTCAAAAGATTATCTCTGGTTAGGATTTTGTTATGAACCAGCATCTACTCCCTCCGTCCGGAAATACTTGTCATCAAAATGGATAAAAGGGGATGTATCTAGATGTATTTTAGTTCAAGATACATCTCTTTTTATCCATTTTGATGACAAGTATTTTCAGACGGAGGGAGTATAAGAGAACATGAATCTTAGGTGGAACCTGGATTCCAAAGAGCATCACCCCACCGAGATTTAATCCCACCAAAGTTGAGGAAATAATAAAAAGATTTCAGTGTAGCATCCAGATAAATTATATAAAAGACTACAATACAAGTTACACAACTTGTTTCATTTTCTGATTTTCATTTTGGTTACAAATAATTATATTTTGTAACAGAAAGATCTCAGCGTAGCATCCAGATGAATTATACTATAAAAGACTGCAATACAAGTTACACAACTTGTTTTATTTTCTGATTTTCATTTTGGTTGCAAATAATTATATCTTGTAACAAAATTTATTAGGGTAAGTTTCTTTCCATCTTTTACTTGCATGTTTTTTTGCATAAATTTTCAAAACTTCCAAATATGTATTTCGCCGAGCTCTAAAAATTGTATGTACACCCCAGATTATAAAAGTCCTCTCCTGGAGCAGATGCCACATATTCCTCTTGTTCTTGCCAGTTAGGTGCGTCGTCCTGGTTGGGTTGGACCATCACTATCTTCAAGGCTTGAACCCTCCTTCCTATCAGTAGAGGGAGTCCACGGTCAGCTTCGTTCGACTCAACGAATTCCACAGTTTCGTTGTGAACAGGAGTATTACGCTTCACACCAGCTGTACTTTTGCTGTTCAAGACTAGTTTCTGGTATCATCCCCTCGTTTTCATGCAACTGCCTACTTACGCTGATGTAAACGTTCGGATTTGGAAATAGTGGTAATGACATAGCAGTGCTATTTATTTATTTATAGCATCAAGAATGACTCCATGCAGAAGTTGTTCAATCTGGCCCATCAGAGATAAGCAGGGAACAGGGGACACACTGAAATGTCTTCATCTTTTGGCCCCTTAATAACAAAAATACCAGAAAAATCTGAACCTTAATTTCCGATACTAGACAGATTTAGTTAGCAATCCAATCAAAGCAGTATTACGGATTATGTGCAGGCAGCCAATCAAACAAAAATAAAAATGATCAAAAAACAGGAAAGATGCAAATTGAGGTTAAAATTCAGATTCATTTATCTGCCGTCTAGTTTTATCATTATTATCCTTTGTTTACTGTGCTACCATTTGTGCAAAACCATTGTCACATCATAGGATGCACTCTACCACTTTGGCTGAACCAAGGAACAAACCTACTATGCTGCACTATACGTCTATACCTACAAATAAATGAACTGGGAAAATGGCCCGCACTTTGTGAGACCAAGGAAAACAAAGCAAAATTCACTGTCACTGAAAAGTATTGGGTACACACTATGACACTAATCAAACCACAAAATAACAGCTGTCTAAGCAAGGGGAGGGTGCCCTCTGCGGGGCATTTGATCGAGCAAATGACGACCGATCTTGAATCTGAAAGGAACCATTCGACATTCAAAACTACATACATAGTTCGTAGTCCAGACGCTGCTGTCCAGCAAGGCAGCAACGTCTCAGGAGTCATGCATGACAACCAACCAAGCAAATAATTATATCTTTACCGCCGCCGGTGCCTTTGATTCCAGATAGGGAGCCTTGACCTCGACCGTCTGCAAGAGACAAAACGGCCGGCCGGAGGAATACTTCGATTATTAGGGACTGACCGCTGGCGCTAATCGCAGGCAGTATAAAGAACAACCTTGCCCGGTTACTACCTCCACAGACCACAGCTCCACACAACAAATGAAGCCCTTAGGCACATCGCCCTCTTCTGGCCTGCACCTTGCTCCGTTGCTAATTGTCCTATTGATGTACCGGCCTCATCTGCTTGTCGTCGTAGCGGACAACCTCACGGCCGGATCGTCTCTCAGGCCCCCTCAGTACATCACCTGCCCCTCCGGTGACTTCGCCTTCGGCTTCCGTGCCCTCGACTATGACCCCAGTCACTTCCTCCTCGCCGTCTGGTTCAACCTCAACCTTGACCCGGCAGCCGACCCCGGGCAGAAGAAGGTGGTGTGGTACGCGAAAGACCCGGTCTCAGACTCGGCAATCATGGCCACGGGGCAGGCCGTGTTCAGCATCACCCCCCATGGTGAGCTCTTGCTCACAGACTCCACCACCGGCGGCAACATCTGGACGAACCCGAGTCCTGGCCAGTCAGGGAACGTCCTCACGCTACAGGACTCGGGCAACCTCCAGTTCATCGCCATCGGGGGGAGCACCGTCGTCTGGGAGACCTTTCGGCACCCGACCGACACGCTCCTCCCGGGGCAGACAATGGCCTCCGGAGCAAAACTTCAGTCTAAGCGCTCGGACACGGACTTCTCCCGTGGCCGCTTCAGCATGTATGTGCAGGCTGACGGCAATATCGTCTTGTACCTCATGAACCTCGCTGGTGACAACATGGACTCGTACAATTCATACTGGCGCACCCGCACCGACCAGCCCGGCCAAACCCAGGACGGCAACACCACCCTTTTCTTCGACTCGCCGGGGCACCTCCACTACCAGATCAAGGATGGCACGATGCACGATCTGACACCTCCCATGCTGAACTCCAACGTTAGTTACTTGATCCGGATGGCATTTGTCGTGGGAAACGAACACCTATGGGGCAGGGCCCCTTTTCGGTCCGGCAAGGGAGCGGAGGGCGCACGAAGAGCAGATCGAGGCGAAGCACGCGAGGGATTTTACCCAGCTTCGGAGCTCTCCGGAGAGATAAAACTTCTACTGCTGCTTTGTGTTTCTATTCTGTTCTTGCTCGAGAGCGTGGGTGTGTTGTAGTTTCGAATGAGTCCCACCCCCTCTACGTGCGCATGGACCTCCTTTTTATAGTCTAAAGGGGTCACCGACAGGTGGCAGCGTAGAGAGAGGGGTAAAAAAGTAAAAACAGGGATTGGTACAACCGCTATCAACAGTGCCCCCTACCTAACTCTGACGGCAGGGGATAAGGGCATTTAATGCCCGTCCGGTCGCCTAAACAGTGCAAAAAGCGACCGTTAAGAGCGCCACCGATCGCCACGATGGCATTCTAGTCATCTTCACTTGCCACCTCGCACCGCTTGGCTGCATAGCTACCCGCCACGTGCACCAGGAGCGATCCTGTGGCGACACGTCGTCGGATGTGCTGGAGCGTGGGCGCAGAGTGGTGGCTTCGCCGCGGCAAGCGCCTTGCCGCGGTCGCTGTCTTGTCCGCTTGCCGCGGTCGCTGTCTTGTCGTACCCGCAAGCTTGTCGCCCGCCGGGCCTTGCCGGGACGCGCGGTGCGTCACGGCAAGTCTCTTAAAATGCCTAGGTTGGCCTTCCCGGCAAGCTCCTCTTGCCGGGGCCTTGTCTTCACAGTTAAACACTTTGTTCTTGAATGACAGTAATAGGAATAGCGAAGGATCTTGGCGGACGCCCGGCAAGCCTTGCCGCGGGACGCTGCGACTGCCCGTGCACAAGTTCGGGATACTAAGGTACCCCTACTTTAGTACACCGACAGGAGCCCCCGGGCCTGGGCCATACACGGTGCCGAGCGCTGTTGGGCCAGGCCCAAAACAGGGCACGGGCACACGCCGCCTGGGTCCACACTAAATCTGACTCCGTATCCACCGCGCCCTCCCGTAACGGCACGCGTCAAACGCGGCGTCGTGGGGATCGTGGGCAATTCTTTAATCAGGAAAGGCGTAACGTTCGCCTCCCCTGTTTATAAGCAGAGGAAACAGGGCCGTTCCCCCCACCTTCGTCACTTGCAGTATCTTCCTCCGAAAGCTCCGCCGCTCCCCTCCGCTTCCCAAGCCGAAAGAGAGCATCGCTCCGCCGCCCGTCGCCGCCGTCGCCCTCAACACCTCCGCGCTCCCCCGCCGCTTCCGCCATGGCTCCGAAGACCGGCAAGGGCTCAAAGTCGAGCACCAAGTCGGCCGAGGCGTTGCGGCTTGAGGCGCTGCGCAAGGAGCGAGTGCTTTTCCCCCCCGAGCTCACCCCGAAGGCGCTGCGGGAGGAATTTTACCTCTTCTGGTCGACGCAGACGCGGGCGCATCCGCGCACGCCGGTGCTCTCCGCCGAAGCTTCCACTTCGAAGCGGTGCCCAAAAGGGTACTATTTCTTTCCGGTGCCCACCTTTTTCTGATTTCCTCTGCGACATCATGAATACCTACGGGTTTCATCTCCTTGATTTCACCCCCAACGCCGTTCTGACAATGGCGGTTTTCGCACACCTCTGCGAGAACTTCGTTGGCATCCACCCAAATGTTGCTCTTTTTCGCCACTATTTCACCCCCTGAGCCGAGAAAGGAGAGCCATTGGCTGGCGGAATCGCCTGGACCTCACGAATCGGCATGAAGGAGGTGTATCTGGCGGGCGAGCTCCGCAGCAAGTGGGATGAGTGGAGGGAGGAGTGGTGCTGGATCGTTGACGCCAATCCGCAGCCATTCACCAACCTGCGCCAGACTCGGGTAGTGCGCGGCGGCCACTGGAGCGCTCTGTCGCCGGACGACGCCAAGCTGAAGATTGCTACCACCCGAATCCTTCGGCTTGGGCTTGCCGGGCTCACAGCAGTGGCAGTTGGCGCGGATTTCCTTCGCCGTCGCATCGCCCCACTGCAGAAGAGGGGGAGGCCCGCCTGGCTGTTTGGCGGCCCAGAGGATATCATGAGGTTGCGTCCAGGCCTCAACTTCAACTTCACAGTTCTGGGGCTTGACGGGATGCTGAAGGAGCTGTTCAAGCATGACGCCAACCATCCAGAGTGGTTCAGGCTGCCGCAGGGCGTCATCCCATTGTGCAACAACTCCCAGCGCGATCGCATCTGCGCAATGATGCCAGAGTGCGACTCGCACGGGATAAGCCCAACTTGGATGGAGCCCGCCGACGACGTCGTGCGGCAATTCTTCGATGGCTTGACGGAGATAGCAGTCAATGCCGACGAGCAGAGGCTCCTCACCCGCGACACCACCGACGACGAGATGCGGTACATCGCCACCAGGGCCGAAGAGGCGGCGGCAGCCGCCGCCGCGGGAGAGTTTGGCTTCACGTTGGAGGAGGCAGAGGCGGCCGAGGCGGCAAGCCTCGCCGACCGGGAGGACCTTGCTGGAGGGGTCGTTGGCGATGGGGAGCCCGAGGCCGAAACGAGCGAGCCCGCCGGGGGCGCGAGCGGCCAGCCGTCTTCGAGCAGCTTGCCGCAGGCGGAGCCCCCAGCGCAGCCCCAATTCCAACCAAGAAGGCGCCTCCATCAAGTTGGAGATACAGCAGGGCGGCAGGCAGGCCAACAGCCGCAGCGTCGTGGGACGCGCTCCACTGCGGCAAGTACCGTTGCCGCGGGAGCATCTCAGGCCGTGCCGGCAACTGAGGCGGGGTCTTCCCGGGCTGCCACGCCCGATCCTGCTGCAGCTCCCGGCAAACGTCCAAGGGAGCCTACTCCTCCGCCTCGCCGCGCAGAAAGGGTACCAGACTTCGACCTCTCTGCGCTGAGCTCCGACGAGGAGGAAGAAGAGGAGGAGGAGTAAGGCTTTCTTCTCGCTGTACTTGTATTTCTTCAATCTTTGTTGTTTCTGGTTTTGCATCTGATTTGCTTCCCTCTGAATCCTTATTCCATTTCAGGACTCTGGCCGAGAGAGCGGCGAAGAGGGCCAAGGTCCCTGTGGTTGTCATCGAGGACGATCCTGCTGTGATGGCAGAGGACACGTCTGAGACTACCTTGACGGACCCGGTTCCTTCTCCTCGCAGCAGCCCCCAGCACAGCCCCCATCGTAAGTGTTTGGTTCACTTTCTGTTGTGGGGCGCGCATGAGTGCTTCTTCTTTTGCTGACATCTTGATTGCTGATTCATTCGTGTAGGAGTAGAGCAGGCCCATCAGGAGCAATCAGAAACCGCCCCGGAGGTGCTGTCTACTTCGACTACGCCGCCAAGGGGCGATTCCCCGACAAGGGAGCGCTCCCCGGCAAGGGAGAGGTCCCCGGCAAGGGACGGAACCAGTGAGCCCTTGGTGGAGGAACCCATGGTCACAGAGCCCAGCACAGGTAACCTTCCTTGTCGGAAATCTTCCCTTGGGTTCTTCTTCTGATCTTCTTTTTGGATCTTTGCTTGACTTTTCCTTCCTCTTCCTATCCTCAGATCCCCCTCTCGCAGACCCGATGGAGACTGAGGCCACCGGCGAGGAAGGCGCACGCGGCAATACTGAAGATGCCGCTGCTGACGAGGAAGAGGCCGGCGCTGATGAACCCGCCGACGAAGAAGCCGCCAAGGCTGCTGGCGCAGGAGCCGGCGAGGGGTCCGGCGATTGTACTGGCGACCCGGAGGGCGCAGGAGCGCAAGGCGCTACACCGACCGCCGACCCCTCTGCCGCTGATGCAGCGCCGGGCTCCAAGGAGCCCCAGCCAGGCGCTTACTTGAAGGCCGGCGAGGGTGTATACATCAAGCTTCCCTGGGCGTCGAGCTCCAGGGCGCCGGTCGAAGGAAAGGAGTTTGACGGGGAAGTACTCGCCTCTGCTGGGCTGGCAGTGGTTGACGCGCCCAGCAGCAGCAGTGGCGAGTCCGAGGAGGAGCAGTTGCTCCGGAAGTTGGTGTCACTCTACCGCGCCCGTCAAGCGAAGCTTGAGTCCCGGGAAGCGCTTGTCGCGCGGGCGGGAGTTGACATAGAGAAGCATGCGGAGGAGATCAAGAGCCGCAACCAGGAGGCCCTCCGATCCATTGCGGAGGAAAGGGCGCAACTTGACGAGGCGAAGAAGGCGTTCATCCTGGAAAAGGCTGAAGCCGAGGAGCAGCAGAGGCTCGCCGCCGAGGAGCTGTCCAAGCGGGAAGGTGAACTGACACAGAAGAAAGTTAATCTGGACAGCCACGAGGAGGAGCTCGAGGCCCGGGAGCAATCACTTGGCGGGGCACTCAAGGAGGCGAAGGATGCCGCCGCGGCCGCTGAGGCCGCCAAGAAGGAGTTAGAGGTGAAGGTGACGCAGCTGGAGGCGGACATGAAAGGGAAGAATGAAGAGCTTGCCACACTCCAGCGCGAACGCGAGAAGGATGCCCTTGCCCATGGCGATCTGCAAGTTCAGCTTGCCGACAAGATCAAGGAACTGAACGCCGCCAAGGACTCGAGCGCTGATCTGGAGCTGAAGCTGGCCACATTGACAGAGACGCTGGACGCCGCCAAGAGGAGAGAGGATGACTTCAAGAAAGAGGTCAAGGGCAACGAGGAGCTGCTGATGAGGGCCGCCGAGACTCAGAACACCTTCAAGGCTACGATGGAGCTCTGGACGGAGGGCCTCGTCAACATCGCTGCAGCCATCGACGAGGAGCTGGCGGAACTGGACTTGGCGGGCTTCGGGTACTCCACCGACGAAAATCTCCAGCCCAGCGCCAAGCTTACTCTTTTCTTCAAGGGCGTGGTGACGGCCCTCCAACAACTCCGGAAAAGGATCCCGAAGAAGCTGGTGGACGAGTCGCGCGCAATCTGCGCCAAGGTCTTGGAGAAGGTGTTGATGAAGATACTCTTCCGCAATCTGGGCCTCGACCTCACCCGCGTCCTCAAGAAGCTGCCGGCGGGTGCTGATCTTGAAGAACTCAAAGCCATTGTCGCACCCATCGTGGACAAGGTGAATAAGGTCAGGAGGGTTGACGGCGAGCGCGTGGATTAGGCCACCCTTCTTCTCCCATCCTTGTCGCTGTTTATTTAAGTTATGAGAACAATTTAGTCAGTGCCGCAACAAGTTACTTTTGTAATATAACTTTATTCTGGGCAATGCTTGCTATGCTATCTCCTTTACTTGGTCCTTTTCTTTGTATGTTTTTACCCTACGCTTTTTAGGGAACTTGCCGGTACGGGCACGCTTGCTGCGAGTGCTGAGTGCGGAACATTAGCAGCTCGCTGGCGGTGCCGGCTCCGGCAAGAAAACTTGCCGCAACTAGTTGCAGCACACTTAAGTTGTTGAGCGGACTCGAAACAAAGTAAGGGCGCAACTAGCTACGAGGAGGTTCCTCCGCGCACAGGTTTTCCATACAAAGCACAGTCGTTCAAGGAGGATAGCTTAAAATTTTAAAACTGACTGTGCTCAAACTTTGGCAACTTAGCTTTTCTGTCGTCTGCGTCCCGGCAAGGTTGTATTTTTTTTGAACGACGCCCGGTCCACACCTTTATCCTTTCCTCCCCCCCGGTGAACTTGTGGGCGAAGGAACCTTCTTTTTGAGAAAAAGAAAGAAGAGGAAATAATGGTATGGGGCCTTAAAGCTCGTTATTGCTTACCGGGGGCAAGTGCTGCACAAAGTGTCAGATAAAACATGCAAAAAAGAAAGAATGCATGAAATTCGACAAGATGTGCGAAGCACATGAACTTTATTTACGCACGGGATCTGCGCCCGGCTTTGTACAAAGGGTTACATGCAACAGCGGCAAGGCTTGTACAAAAGGTGGTTGCCAGAACAGATTCCGGCAACCGCGCCTTATGGGTAAAACTTGCGAAGATGCTCTATGTTCCAGGAATTGCTCACCGGAAAGCCATCTTCGGTCTCCAGGCGGACAGCGCCGGGCCTAGTGACTCGTTTCACCCGATAAGGGCCTTCCCACTTTGGCGTCAACTTGTTGAAATTCTTGGCGGATTGAACGCGCCGAAGAACAAGGTCGCCTTCTTCGAAGCTTCTGGCATTAACTTTGCGGCTATGGTAGCGACGCAAAGCTTGCTGGTAGCAAGCAGCTCATACAGCAGCCTGAAGACGATCTTCCTCGAGGAGCAGCGCGTCATCTTGCCGCAGCTGCTCTTGCTCAAGCTCATCATAAGCGAGCACTCGAGGCGATCCGTATACGAGTTCCGTGGGGAGAACTGCTTCTGCTCCATAGACTAGAGCAAAAGGTGTCTGGCCAGTGGCTCGATTTGGTGTCATCCTGATCGACCAAAGAACCACCGGCAGCTCCTCGATCCAATTTCTTCCGCACTTGCGCAGCCTGTCGAAAGTTCTGGTCTTGAGCCCGCGCAGCACTTCAGCGTTTGCCCTCTCCGCTTGACCGTTGCTTCTCGGGTGAGCAACAGAAGCGAAGCAGATCTTGGCGCCAAGATCTTGGACGTACTGCATGAAGGTGCGACTCGTGAATTGTGTGCCATTGTCGGTGATGATCCTGTTAGGGACTCCGAAACGGCAAACAATTGACCTGAAGAACTTGACTGCTGACTGTGCTGTCACCTTCCTCACTGCTTCCACCTCTGGCCACTTCGTGAACTTGTCGATCGCTACGTACAAGTATTCGAAGCCCCCGACAGCTCGGGGAAAGGGGCCAAGGATATCGAGCCCCCAGACCGAAAATGGCCAGGATAAAGGGATTGTTTGGAGAGCTTGAGCTGGTTGATGTATCTGCTTGGAGTGGAACTGGCACGCTTCACACTTGGTTACTTGTGCAGTTGCATCCTGGAGGGCTGTCGGCCAGAAGAAACCTTGCCGGAAGGCTTTGCCGGCAAGTGCTCTTGCGCCAATGTGGTGACCACATATGCCTCCATGTATCTCCGCCAACAGCTCCTGTCCCTCTTCCCGGGAAATGCACTTCAATTTCACTCCGTTGAATCTTCTTCTGTACAGTATGTCGTCGACAAACTGGTACATACTTGATTGCCGGGCTACTCTCTCCGCTTCTTCTTGCTCTTCGGAAAGTTCTTCTGTCTGAAGAAAATGGATGATCTGCTGTGCCCATGCCGGAGCTTGTGGCTCAACGACAAGGACTAAAGGCGCAAATGCTGCTGCGGGAACATCTGCTTCCACGGCAAGAATCTGTGATTCAGCCGGAGCGTGATGCTCCTCGGCAAGCGTGTCGGGACACAGCTTGTCGGGAGCGTCTGCTTCAACGAAACAAACCCTAGGGCTTGTCGGAGCAGACCGCTCCTCAACGCTCTTTGTGTTGATCTTGGGGACCTTCTTGACGGCGGCTCTGGGGAGCTCTGCCGGAAAGTAGTCGCCGGTAATCAACTTCCTCTTCTTGCTCTGTCCAGTTGATGGTGTTACAGATGGTTGAGTCAGCTTGAGCACAAAAATCCCTGGTTCCACAGGTAACTTGAGTGCGGCGCACTTTGACAGGCCGTCTGCAATGTCATTTTGAGCTCTTGGAACATGTTCCATTTGCAGGCCATCAAAATGCTCTTCCAGCTTCCTCACTTCATCGATGTAGGCTTCCATCAACGGACTCTGATAATCTTTGTTTACTTGACGGACAACAAGCTGTGAGTCACCCCGGACAATGAGCTTCTTGATCCCAAGGTCCGCGGCGATTCTGAGTCCGGCAAGCAAGCCTTCATACTCTACAGTATTGTTTGTTGCTTGCTCCTTGGGAAAGTGCATCTGGACCACGTACTTGAGGTGCTCTCTAGTGGGCGCGACGAGTAGTACGCCCGCACCGGCGCCTTGCAGCGAGAAGGCACCATCAAAGTACATGATCCATTCCTTGCTCGCTTCCTTGACGGGGATGCTCCTCTTCGGAGTTTCTTCATCAGGTGTTGGCGTCCATTCTGCTATGAATTCTGCCAATGCTCGGCTCTGAATAGTTGAAGTACTTTCAAACTTGAGGCCAAAGCTTGACAATTCCAGTGCCCACTCGACAATCCTGCCTGTTGCTTCTGGATTCTGCAATATCCTCTTTAACAGAAAGCGAGTGACAACTGTGATCTCATGTGCTTGAAAATAATGGCGCAGCTTCCTCGAGGCCATGAGAAGACCGAAAAGCAACTTCTGCACTCCAGAGTACCTTGATCTAGCCCCCTGTTGGAGGGAACTGACAAAATACACTGGGCGCTGCACCATCTTCTTTTGTTTTTCTTCCGGCAGCTGCACAGATCCATCCTTGTCGGGACCAGAGCTTGTCGGGGAAGCCCCCTGCTTGTCGCTGGATTCGCTTGCCGCGGTCGCTGGCTCATCATCCGCCTTCCTCTCCGCTACTAACGCAGCACTAACCACTTGATTGGTGGCCGCTAGATATAGCAGCAACTTCTCTTGCGGCCTAGGTGCGACAAGTATTGGAGTGGAGGATAGGTATTTCTTCAAGTCTTGCAGCGCAGCCTCCGCTTCCGGAGTCCATTTCATTGGACCTGCCTTTTTCAAAATTTTGAAAAATGGCAGGGCGCGCTCAGCAGACTTGGAGATGAACCTACTGAGAGCAGCAACACAGCCGGCAAGCCTTCGCACATCCTTGACGCGCTTCGGTGCTTCGATCTGCTCAATGGCCTTGATCTTGTCGGGATTGACTTCAATCCCCCTCTGGGACACAAAGAACCCGAGAAGCTTGCCGGAAGGAACTCCAAACACGCACTTCTCGGGGTTCAACTTGAGATTGATCTTGCGCAAATTTGCAAAAGTCTCGTCCAAATCTTGGATCAGAGTTTCTTTGTCCTTGCTCTTGACCACTATGTCATCCATGTAAGCTTCTACATTTCTGTGCAGCTGTGGCTCAAAAGCATGACTGACTACCCTTGCAAATGTTGAACCGGCATTCTTTAGTCCGAAAGGCATCCGTATAAAGCAGTACGTGCCACATGGAGTAATGAATGCGGTTTTCTCTTCATCCTCTTCCACCATGAAGATCTGATGATATCCTGAATATGCATCAAGGAATGAAAGCAGATCACATCCTGCCGTGGAGTCGACAATCTGGTCAATGCGCGGCAAGGGAAATGGATCCTTGGGACAAGCTTTATTAACATCAGTGAAGTCAATACAAAGCCTCCACTTCCCGTTTGCTTTGCGCATGACTACTGGATTGGCTAACCACGTTGGATGGAGTACTCCTCGGACCAGGCCTGCTGCTTCCAACTTCTTGATCTCCTCTGCAATGAACTCTTGGCGTTCTACTGCTTGTTTTCTGACTCTCTGCTTGACGAGCCGCGCGTGAGGGCAGACGGCAAGGTGGTGCTCAATTACTTTCCTGGGAACACCGGGGATGTCAGATGGTTGCCATGCAAACACATCGACATTCGCCCGCAGGAAAGCAACGAGCGCGCTTTCCTATTTAGGGTCAAGCGTGGCACTAATGGTGAAGGTACCACCAGTGCCGTCCTGCTTGGCGGCCACTTTCTTGGTCTCTGGTGAAGCTGTCTTTGCTTTCTTGCACTTGCCGGTGGAGCTCGATGGTGCGTCCTCGACAGTAGCGCAGCACTCCGAAGAGGTGCGCTTGCCGGAGTGGGCATCAGAGCTACTCTTGCCGGACTTGGTCTTCTTCTTCCCCCCGAGAGCTTCAGCGGCAAGTGGTTTGCGTTCTGCTGCGGCTGCTGCTTCCCGGTAGATCTTGTCGATACAGATAAGTGCATCTTTCTTGTCGCCATGGACAGAAATGACAATTATTGGACCGGGCATCTTGAGCACGTTGTAGGCGTAATGAGAGGCTGCCATGAACTTGGCAAGCGCTGGACGGCCAAGTATCCCATTATAGGGTAATGGGAAATCAGCAACGTCAAATGTGACTCTCTCTGTCCTGAAGTTCAGCTCGCTGCCAAACGTTACTGGCAGTGTGATCTTCCCCTTCGGCTTGCTCCTTCCCGGGTTGATTCCTTGAAAGGTGCCGGTTTCTTCGAGCTCGCTGTCGGGGATCTGGAGCTTCTTGAGCACCGCGGAAGAGATCAGATTCAGGCCGGCCCCACCGTCAACCAGCATCTTCGTGACCTTGAGGTTGCGGATTGTTGGCGAAACCAACATCGGCAAGCACCCGACCGCAGTTATGCGATCAGGGTGATCCTCAACGTCGAAGATGATGGGCGTGCTGGACCACTTCAAGGGCTTGCGCGACTCAACGGACGGTTCTGCTGCGTTCACTTCCCGCACCCACTGTTTGAGTTGGCGGTGCGAGGTGTGCAGAGAAGCACCGCCGTCGACGCACAAAACCTCTGTTGCCTTCTGGAACTCCTGCCCGTCGGTCTCATCCTCCTCCATCTCATCATCTTCATCTTCGTCTTCGTCTTTGTCGTGGCCGCGGGGAGGCCTATCTCCTTGCCGCTGCTTGGCCTTGCCGCGGCGCCCTCCCCGGGCGGGATGCTTCTTGCCGGATCCTCCGCCACCTTCCTGGGCCTTCTCCTTGTCGCGGCGCTCGTATTCAGCTTTCTGCAGCTCTACGAGCTGCTCAACCTTCTTGCAGGCCTGGAGGTCATGGCCCTTGGTGCGGTGGATCTTGCAGTACTGCTTGCCGGAGCCGTCCTGCTTGTCGGCGGCCACCACAACCTCGCCGGAGTCACCAGCTTTGGCCTTCTCGGCGCCGCCTCCGTTGCCGGACTGCTCGACGACTAGTACATCCTTAGCTTTTCTCTTTCTGTTGTTCCGCCTCCGGTTCTTCTTTGTCGGGGCGGCATCCTCACTGTCAGATCCTTCTGCTCCCGCGTTCTCTCCGGGGAGTTTCCTCCCCTCCTCAGCACGTGCACACTTGTCGGCCAGAGCATATAGCTCACTGACATCTCTGATTTTGCACATCGCCATCTCCTCCCTCATCCTGCGGTTACGCACGTTCTGATGGAACGCGCTGATAACTGCGGCAGGGTGGACGTCTGGGATGTTGCGCTGCACCTGGCTGAATCTCTGTATGTACTTGCGCAGGGGTTCTCCTTCCTTCTGGGCGAGCAGATGAAGGTCACTCTCCTGGCCATGGGGTTTGTGGCCGCCTGTGAAGGCGTCGACAAACTGATGGCACAGGTCCGCCCACGAAGAAATGGAGTTGTCCGGCAAGTGCATGAGCCAAGATCTGACGTTGGGCTTGAGCACCAGCGGGAAGTAGTTGGCGAGGATCTTCTCGTCGCGCCCCCCGGCAGCCTGCACCGCGATGGTGTAGACACCGAGGAACTCTGACGGATGTATCCTGCCATCGTACTTCTCGGGCACGTCTGGTTTGAAGTTCTTGGTACTGGGCCACTGGACCTGCCGCAGCTCACGGGTGAACGCAGGGCAACCTACCGCGTACGGCAGGTCGCCTGGTTCCCCTGGCGCATGCATATCAACAGTGGGACCAGCGCGCTGGTCTGACTGACGCCGCGCTTCTCTTCGGCGCTCGATGCGAGTACGAGCGTCTTCGTGTCGTCGTTCTTGGAGAACTTGGCGTTGATCGCGGCGAGCTCGCGGGTCCGACGATGCGGTGGAGTCGCTGTCGAGGTTGGCCCGGCGAGTCGGCGATCTTGGCCTTCGGGGCGGGGAGTGCACGGTGGTGGCACCCCCAGCGGTCTTGTCGGCGTCGGCTTGCGCCTGGGCGTCTTGCCGGGGCTTCGATGTGCTCGGTTGCCGGGGCCTGTCGCCGTTGGCGAAGCCGATGAGGCTCTGAATGGTGGCCCTCTAGTCGTCGATCTTGTCTAGCGCCGGAGGGTAATCTAGAAGCAGCTGGGCTCGGGCCAGCGCTTCCACTGGAGTCTTGGGTGGTGGTGGCGAACGACGCGAGGAGCGAGATATGCTCAGACTTCTAACATTGTTAGAAGGAGCAACATCTTGACCAGGCGACCGTCCTGCGCTCGTGCCAGCGTGTTGACGTGCATGTTGGCCTTGAGCGTCCTGCGACCCACCAGCTTGGCCTTGCTCCAACGCGAGTACGATGCTAGGAGCACCATGGCGTTGTCGATCTTGCACTCCCTGGGAGGGGTGCGGTGTATGTACAAACGCTGAAGCTTGCGGGGCCTTGTCCTTGGACCTGGTGACGACGTGGGTCCCACCGTCGGCGCCCGCTCCTCCGCCGGCGTCCACCCCACCGCCCGTTTGCTCCGGTGACGGCAGGATCGACGTGGACGGAGCGGCCACCTCCGAAGTCTTCTTCTTCGGTGGCATGTCGATGAAGATGTTGATGTAGCGCGCGCAAATGCCGGATCAGGTTCGCACAACCTCGACGCTCCCCTATCTGGCGTGCCAAAGATGTAGTGGGAAACGAACACCTATGGGGCAGGGCCCCTTTTCGGTCCAGCAAGGGAGCGGAGGGCGCACGAAGAGCAGATCGAGGCGAAGCACGCGAGGGATTTTACCCAGCTTCGGAGCTCTCCGGAGAGATAAAACTCCTACTGCTGCTTTGTGTTTCTATTCTGTTCTTGCTTGAGAGCGTGGGTGTGTTGTAGTTTCGAATGAGTCCCACCCCCTCTACGTGCGCATGGGCCTCCTTTTTATAGGCTAAAGGGGTCACCGACAGGTGGCAGCGTAGAGAGAGGGGTAAAAAAGTAAAAACAGGGGTTGGTACAACCGCTATCAACAGTGCCCCCTACCTAACTCTGACGGCAGGGGACAAGGGCATTTAATGCCCGTCCGGTCGCCTAAACAGTGCAAAAAGCGACCGTTAAGAGCGCCACCGATCGCCACGATGGCCTTCTAGTCATCTTCACTTGCCACCTCGCACCGCTTGGCTGCACAGCTACCCGCCACGTGCACCAGGAGCGATCCTGTGGCGACACGTCGTCGGATGTGCTGGAGCGTGGGCGCAGAGTGGTGGCTTCGCCGCGGCAAGCGCCTTGCCGCGGTCGCTGTCTTGTCGTACCCGCAAGCTTGTCGCCCGCCGGGCCTTGCCGGGACGCGCGGTGCGTCACGGCAAGTCTCTTAAAATGCCTAGGTTGGCCTTCCCGGCAAGCTCCTCTTGCCGGGGCCTTGTCTTCACAGTTAAACACTTTGTTCTTGAATGACAGTAATAGGAATAGCGAAGGATCTTGGCGGACGCCCGGCAAGCCTTGCCGCGGGACGCTGTGACTGCCCGTGCACAAGTTCGGGATACTAAGATACCCCTACTTTAGTACACCGACAGCATTGTTCATGTCTACACCCTGCAGAAGAATGCCACCGGAAGGCGCAATGTGCCATGGATGATCTTCGGGCTGTTTCCAAGGAATGGTTGCAGAAGAAGAACTACGGGCTGGGAAGGAATGTGCGGCCCCAACTCGTACTGTGTTTATGGTCCTAACAACAAGCTCGATTGTGAGTGCCCAAGTGGTTACTCCTTCATCGATCCTAGGCTCAAGTACAGAGGCTGCACACCAGTGTTCGTGCCACAGAGCTGTGATGGGAAGAACCGGCCCTCCGAGTTCAGTCTTGTTAAGTTGCCCAACACCACTTGGTTGCTGTCATCATACAGAGGGTATTCGTACACCACAGAGGAGCAGTGCGACAACTCATGCTTGCCAGACTGCTTCTGCACCGCCACTCTGTTCGATGGAAAAGTTTGTTATAAAATGGCATTATTGGCGGGCGCAGGATGGCAGGAAGGAAGCCTCAACATGAAGGCATCGATCAAGGTGCGGACAAGCAGCCTCCCGATGCCGACATCACCGAGAAGACCATTGCCTTATTTACTGCTGATTTGCTCGGTGCTATTGATGCTGGCTGCAGCAAGTAGTCTCATGCTACATTTTTGCCTTCGGAAGAAGAACACTAACCATGATTTCCTGAGGGTTTTCACCGGAAAGGAGCTTTACAAAGCCACCAATGGCTTTCACAAGTTGTTGGGCAAAGGAGGCTTTGGAGAGGTCTACCATGGGGTGATAATGTCGCTACAGACCTCTGATGTTGCAGTGAAGAAGCTCATCAACTCCAACGAGTACAGCGAGTGGGAGTTCACGAATGAGGTGCAGTCCATCGGCAGGATTCGTCATAGGAATCTAGTGCGCATGGTCGGTTACTGCAAGGAGCAGGAGCAAAGGATGCTTGTGTTTGAGTTCATGCCAGGCGGCTCCCTTCGAAGCTTCCTCTTCCAACCTCAACGACCGTTGTGGACGTGGCGTGTAGAGGCAGCAATTGGATTTGCCAAAGGGCTAGAGTATTTACATGAAGGCTGCGATTCTCCGATCATTCATTGCGACATCAAGCCTGACAATATACTTCTAGATGGCAAGAACAATCCAAAGATAACTGACTTTGGGATCGCCAAGCTTCTCAACAACCAGCAGATGCACACGACAGTGACCAATATCAGAGGCACAAGGGGATATATTGCCCCTGAGTGGTTCCAAAGCGACAGGCGCATCGACACCAAGGTTGATGTTTACAGCTTTGGCGTTGTGTTACTAGAGATGATATGCTGCCGGAAGTGCCACGAGCCGGTGACAGGGCAGGATGGTGAAGATTCAGTCACATTGTTCTGGTGGGCCGGTCAATTGGTTCATCATGGCAAGACTGAAATTCTGCTGCATGATGACGATGATGCCATGGAGGACTTGGTCAGGGTGAAGAGGTTCTCACGTGTCGCATTCTGGTGCATCGAGCAGAATCCTTTGTTGCGACCAACAATGCACCAAGTTGTGCAGATGTTGGAGGGTGTTGTTGAAGTTGGCATCCTACCTGATCCTCCAAACTCCACAGACCATCCTTGATCTCTTCGGTTGGCCGGAGCACTTTGCCGTCAAGTTGTACTGATTGTCTGATCTTCAAGTGGAGTGATTTGCCTTGTATTGTCAAGCGTGCTCAACATTTCTAAGTCGTATAGGCTGCAGAGCTGAAATAAAATTTCTTTTCTTCTCTCCAGTGCTTCTCACCATGACTTAATTGTTCACTACTGTCTGTGTATTTAATTTGTGATAGTGTAGCTCATTCCTTGAAACAACCTAACAGTCACACACTGCAATCTGCGTAGACATCTTCTAGTAAATGGGAGAGTACAACTATATTATAGCAGTGCCTACCTTTTTCAATTAAAGATTAGGTAAGCTTCCTTGGCCCATGAAAAGCGAATTCCACTATGTTGAGTGTCTGGAGTTATCAAGAGCTGTACCTAAAATTTTAAGATTTTTTTTTGAGATTCGACTGATTTTCTCTTTATTATTTGGCAGATTTCGTAGAAGAGATTATACAGTTGGTAGAGATGTGCTGGAAGGACAGAACAGAATAGAACTTCTGAAAATTCCTCTGTGAGTAGAAGCAAGAGTACAAATTGTCCCATATGAATGGCAGAACTAGTCACAGGACGTTATTTGGTCCGACTAAGTGCATACAACAACAACAACAACAACAAAGCCTTTAGTCCCAAGCAAGTTGGGGTAGGCTAGAGGTGAAACCCATAAGATCTCGCAACCAACTCATGGCTCTGGCACATGGATAGCAAGCTTCCATGCACCCCTGTCCATAGCTAGCTCTTCGGTGATACCCCAATCCTTCAGGTCTCTCTTAACGGACTCCTCCCATGTCAAATTCGGTCTACCCCACCTTCTCTTGACATTCTCCGCACGCTTTAGCCATCCGCTATGCACTGGAGCTTCTGGAGGCCTGCGCTGGATATGCCCAAACCATCTCAGACGATGTTGGACAAGCTTCTCTTCAATTGGTGCTACCCCAACTCTATCTCGTATATCATCATTCCGGACTCGATCCTTCCTCGTGTGGCCACACATCCATCTCAACATATGCATCTCCGCCACACCTAACTGTTGAACATGTCACCTTTTAGTCGGCCAGCACTCAGCGCCATACAACATTGCGGGTCGAACCGCCGTCCTGTAGAACTTGCCTTTTAGCTTTTGTGGCACTCTCTTGTCACAGAGAATGCCAGAAGCTTGGCACCACTTCATCCATCCGGCTTTGATCCGATGGTTCACATCTTCATCAATACCCCCATCCTCCTGCAGCATTGACCCCAAATATCGAAAGGTGTCCTTCCGAGGTACCACCTGACCATCAAGGCTAACCTCCTCCTCCTCACACCTAGTAGTACTGAAACCGCACATCATGTACTCGGTTTTAGTCCTACTAAGCCTAAACCCTTTCGATTCCAAGGTTTGTCTCCATAACTCTAACTTCCTATTTACCCCCGCCCGACTATCGTCAACTAGCACCACATCATCCGCAAAGAGCATACACCATGGGATATCTCCTTGTATATCCCTTGTGACCTCATCCATCACCAATGCAAAAAGATAAGGGCTCAAAGCTGACCCCTGATATAGTCCTATCTTAATTGGGAAGTCATCAGTGTCGACATCACTTGTTCGAACACTTGTCACAACATTATTGTACATGTCCTTGATGAGGGTAATGTACTTTGCTGGGACTTTGTGTTTCTCCAAGGCCCACCACATGACATTCCGTGGTATCTTATCATAGGCCTTCTCCAAGTCAATGAACACCATATGCAAGTCCTTCTTTTGCTCCCTATATCTCTCCATAAGATGTCGTACCAAGAAAATGGCTTCCATGGTTGACCTCCCAGGCATGAAACCAAACTGGTTTTTGGTCACGCTTGTCATTCTTCTTAAGCGGTGCTCAATGACTCTCTCCCATAGCTTCATTGTATGGCTCATCAGCTTAATTCCACGGTAATTAGTACAACTCTGAACATCCCCCTTGTTCTTGAAGATTGGTACTAATATACTCCATCTCCATTCTTCTGGCATCTTGTTTGCCCGAAAAATGAGATTGAAAAGCCTGGTTAGCCATACTATCGCTATGTCCCCGAGACCTTTCCACACCTCAATGGGGATACAATCCGGGCCCATCGCCTTGCCTCCCTTCATCCTTTTTAAAGCCTCCTTGACCTCAGACTCCTGGATTCGACGCACAAAACGCATGCTGGTCTCATCAAAAGAGTCGTCCAGTTCAATGGTAGAGCTTTCATTCTCCCCATTGAACAGCTTGTCAAAGTACTCCCGCCATCTATGCTTAATCTCCTTGTCCTTCACCAAGAGTTGGCCTGCTCCGTCCTTGATGCATTTGACTTGGCCAATATCCGTCGTCTTCCTCTCTCGGATCTTGGCCATCTTACTAAGTGCATCAGAGTGATTTATGAAAACATACCACATAGGCAGTGCATGTAATGTCCCGCAGTCCATGATCGCTGAGACGTGGATCAATAGAAGTTGCATGTGAAGCAACCCCAAACCATATAGTTGCTTGGGTAGAGCAACCAGTCCATAAGAGAAGAAACAGGTATAGGATGCCGAGCCGGGACTGTGCGCAACTCCATGATCCCATAGCCCTTGCTGTCCAGTTATCTCCGCTCATCGTCCATCACTGCCCCGCACAACAGTAAAATGAACCTAGCTGAGACTTTCCAGGCCACCACTAACAACTACAACCAAGATCCAAGGGTCTTAAGAGTAGCATGCAAACCTTGAATAATATGATGCGCAGGAGAATCTTCCATTGCAGAAAGAAGAAAATCCATACTGCAGTGCCACGCACCACCTTTAGTGCAAGCATATGGCTTGCCAAGGTGTTAGACCAATTGTACTGGTTGAAGTTGCATCAACAGTTTTGTACTGTTGTTGTTCCCCAGTCCCAAGTGATTCCATGACCCTGAACAACCACGATGACCAATAAGAAACACTATTGATTCATCGAATGCTTTAGCTACAATCAACAAGAAATACATAATCTGTATAGCATAATTCCTTCTACACAGAAATGTGTTAAGGACTTACTGTAGTTTGATTTGGAGGCTGACTTGGCTGCCGCACTATATAGCTTAATGGGCTCATCTGTATAGCACGTCCTTGAGAAGCACTTCATCATTCCATACCACTTCCTTGAGAAGCACTTCATCGAACACCGCATCAGCAGAATCACTGTCTAGCTCCAAGAAAAGTGGCAAGCCACCACAATCATAAGTGAGCACATTGTCAGCAATCTCATGTTCTACACCATGTCCTAGAAAAAAACTTCAAACAACATCATTTCAGAAGAATCCACATCCAACTCCAAGAAAATTGATGATCCACCGACATGAGCGAGAACGGATTCCCCTTGCCATCCAAGCACATGATCCGGTGGGCAGCGCCACATCTTGTATCTACCGCAGCAACATGACATTCTGCGGTAGCTTTCTGCCAGCCTGGAACAACACTGGATGAGGGCGCGACTTGTGAAGTTGTGATCATGAAGACATTGTGTGCAGCGCTGCAGACACAGGGGCAGGCCAAGCCATTTCTGTATTACCCAGTTCAGAGGTTACGAGGCAGCAACGCCCATCATAGGTGCACCAGACATGCACTGTCCTGCGCCATGACCGGAAGGAACTCCACTCGGGCGTCCACATGAGTGATTCTCTACAGCACACACATCTCATTCACGCCATAGGAATCAAATAGCTGCTGAAAAACTCTTCTGTCACCTGGTAGAGTGTGAGGGTATCAGCGACGAGCATAACGCTGCCGGTGGCCACCTCCTGGCGCCCAGGCACTCCGTCGAACACATGGCGTGCGCTTAACTGCTGTGGCTCGCCCTACGGAAATGCAGCACCGCATGCTGTCCCAGGCGGCATGATCCCATGAATGCGGCCGGGGAAGGAGGGGGCGCGCCGTGGGATCCCGCGTGGTTGGCACGGCCTCGCGGCCAAGGCCAAGGCCTGATGTCAAACACTTGGCGGGCGTTGAAGGTACCAGGGCCGCGTTCGCGCGAAGCGTGGTGGAAGCGGCGGCGGCCTCGTCAGGGTCCGCACCCTCCCGTGCTCCGGTGTCGCCTCCGCGCGTGAGATGCCGCCACAGAATGAGCCGTCGCTTCTTGCTCCCCGCCGGCAATGGTGTGCCGACATCGCTACGCCTCTTGCTCGCACCAGAAAGCGCGCCAACGAGTCTACTTGCCAGAGTAAATTGCAAAAGTACCGCCCCAATTGTCAATTGTGGACCCTAAATCACAAAACACTACCATTCGTTTTTTTTTCAAAAACCCACCGCTGTAGCCGGGCATGGCTAGCTCAAGCCTGGCTCACATGAGATTAGTTGGAGCAAATGCAGGCTATAATGCAGCATCTGCACATTGTAACAAAGGACATTAAGGGCCCGTTCGGGGATCCACCGGCTCCTCAAAATACGCGGAGCTGGGGAGCAACGTTTCAGCCGCTCTGAATTTTCTAGCCGCAGCTCCGTCCGCTCCGGGAGCGGAGGCCGGAGCGGAAGGCCTCCGAACGGCCCCTAAACAGGGCTGGAGCCCGGAACAGCTTTGGGACTGCACTAGCAAAGCAAATGAGTTTAGTGATAGTCAGCTAATAGTATCAACCAACATTTGTCAGTGTTGATGTTTCTTTGCTTAGGAAAACAACAAATGAATACTCCCCCGTTGCAAATTGGTTAACCGCACTACTGAGACCCAAACTGTGAAACTGAATTCTGGATGGGCGCAATGCCTTAAGGAATCTTGCAGAAACGGGTAAAAAGAAACTAACAAAACCCAACTGGGCTATATCAAAACATGCAATCTGTTTGAACCATCTTCACAGTCCAGACGTGAAAATACTGAACAGCTATCTCACAGTGCTAGCTCCTGCCCAAGCTCGCCCTGCGCCGCTGGCCACTCCGGCCGCAGCAGCCACCCTCTGCGCCCCCCTCCCCTCGAGGCGGCATGGGCTCATCTCGCTCCCCTCTGTCCGGATCAAGCTGCAGCTCCGCTGCTAGGGGGCCGGGCAGGGTTTCGCCCTCCGGTCCGAAGGCGGCCTCTACTCCGCCCCATGCGCCCCGGTGCTGCGGTGCCTCCCCCGCCCCAGATCTGACATTTCAGCCTCGAATCCTGCTTCGGGGTGAACGCTCAATGGCCGCGGAGGCAGCATTGGGGCCGGATCCAGCGGAGCAGCCGGCTCAGCGCCTTAAATCCATTATCGTGGATCCTGCCGCAGATCCTGCGGATCTTGTAGAGCCTCCTCCTCATCACCTTCAATCAATTGTAGTTGTCCCGTCCCCTGCAGTCAATCCTTCCTCTTTGGGGCTGGACGGACGTCTCCTCCAAGAAGAACCGCGGGCGCGTCTCTGACCTGCCTTTTCCCCTGCCGCTGCACCATCTGCAACCCTCCGCCCCACCTGCGCCTCTGATGGCCGATCTCAGCCTGGCTGACCCCGTGGACCGCCCCCGCACCAGTCACAAGGTGGGGGTGTCCTCGGTGGAGGTAGAGCGGGCCGTCTTATTCCTCATGCAGCATGCGGTGACACTGCGTGCTCTGGACGGGGTGGCGTCCACTTCCCGGATGGCGGTCGGGCGGGCGATGGAGGCCCAGCTCTGCGTCCCGCCCCACCAGCTACGGGTCAGTGCTCACCAGCCTGAAGACTTCCTCGTCGTCTTCACCTAGCCGACTCACCCCGCTAACGCCGTGCGTCGCGGCTCCCTGCACATCGACGGCATCAACCTCGCCATCCAGCCTTGGCGTGAGGACGACCACGCCGGCTTCGCCACATTCAACTTGCATGTCCACTGCGTCATCGAGCATATGCCCATGCAGTACTGGTCCATCGAGGGGGCGCAGGAGGTGTTCCCCGACAAGGTGTGCGTCGACAGGCTCGATAACCGCATGCTGGAGCGCGGCCACACCAAGACCTTCGCCTGCTGGGTCTGGGTGTGGGACATGTCGTTCATACCAACCAGGCACACCTACTGGAAGCTCCCGCGCGGCGCCGGACGAGTGGAGGAGATGGAGGGGTTCTCGCCGCCGGACCACAGGATGGCACCTCCTCCGGGCGCGACGCGGTACGACCTCCTCATCCACGTGGACCGCATCGAAGACTGGTCTCGGCGCTCCCCATGCCCCTCGCACTCCACGCAAAGCGGCCTGCCATCCTCTGGCTCCGACGACGGTGACGCTCTGCCTCGCACCCACCCTGGTACCGAGACCATGCATGTGGAGGATGGCCAGCGGGAGGAGCCGCACAGGTGGTAGTCCCTCGCTCCGGTGGTGGACACAGGCTGCCGGGGCATGCCCTGGCGGCTCCAGGCGCGACCCCGACAATGATGGTGCTGGCAGAAGATCTTGGAAGGACACGCTGCTGGGACGCGGGCGCGGCCACCAAGCACAGGCAGAGGTGACGCATAGGGAGCGCCGCGACCGCAGGGGCTCTCCTTCGATGCCTCACTTCTCAGGTAGCTCCAAGGGACAGCAGCAAAAGAGCACCCACCATAGAGCCAAGAAGAACGCAAGAAAGGAACCTACTGCTGCCCCTGCTCAGCTAAGCTCCAAAGCCCTCAACGACGACCTCGACCAGTTCTTCGCCAAAGTGATACGTCTCCAATGTATCTACTTTTCCAAACACTTTTGCCCTTGTTTTGGACTCTAACTTGCATGATTTGAATGAAACTAACCCGGACTGACGCTGTTTTCAGCAGAACTACCATGATGTTGTCTTATGTGTAGAAAAGAAAAGTTCTCGGAATGTCCTGGAAATCCACGGAGGCACTTTTTGGAATTAATAAGAATTTTTGGCGAAAGAATTAATGCCAGGGGGCCCACAGCCTGTCCATGAGACAGGGGGGCGCCCCCCTAGGGCACGGCCTCCTATCTCATGGGCCCCCTAGAGCTCCACCGACCTCAACTACAACTCCATATATTCACGTTCGGGGAGAAAAAAATCAGAGAGAAAGTTTCATCATGTTTTAAAACACGGAGCCGCCGCCAAGCCCTATTCTATCTTGGGAGGGCTGATATGGAGTCTGTTCAGGGCTCCGGAGAGGGGGATTCGTCGTTGTCGTCATCATCAACCATCCTCCATCGCCAATTTCATGATGCTCACCGCCGTGCGTGAGTAATTCCATCGTAGGCTTGCTGGACGGTGATGGGTTGGATGAGATTTACCATGTAATCAAGTTAGTTTTGTTAGGTTTGATCCCTAGTATCCACTATGTTCTGAGATTGATGTTGCTATGACTTTGCTATGCTTAATGCTTGTCACTAGGGCCCGAGTGCCATGATTTTAGATCTGAACCTATTATGTTTTCATGAATATATGTGTGTTCTTGATCCTATCTTGCAAGTCTATAGTCACCTATTATGTGTTATGATCCGACAACCCCGAAGTGACAATAATTGGGATACTTCTTGGTGATGACCGTAGTTTGAGGAGTTCATGCATTCACTATGTGCTAATGCTTTGTTCCGGTTCTCTATTAAAAGGAGGCCTTAATATCCCTTAGTTTCCGCTAGGACCCCGCTTCCACGGGAGGGTAGGACAAAATATGTCATTCAAGTTCTCTTCCATAAGCATGCATGACTATTTACGGAATACATGCCTACATTACATTGATGAATTGGAGCTAGTTCTATATCACCCTATGTTACAACTATTACATGAGGAATCTCATCCGGCATAATTATCCATCACCGATCCATTGCCGACGAGCTTTTCACATATTGTTCTTCGCTTATTTACTTTTCCGTTGCTACTGTTACAACTACTACAAAAACCCAAAAACATTTATCTTTACTTTTGCTACAGTTACCTTTATTATCATACCACTTCTACTACTAAACACTTTGCTGCAGATACTAAGTTATCCAGGTGTGGTTGAATTGACAACTCTACTGCTAATACTCAAGAATATTCTTTGGCTCCCCTTGTGTCGAATCAATAAATTTGGGTTGAATACTCTACCCTCGAAAGCTGTTGCGATCCCCTATGCTTGTGGGTTATCAAGACTAATTTCTGGCGCTATTGCCGGGGAGCATAGCTCTATTCTCTGAGTCACTTGGGATTTATATCTGTTGATCACTATGAAGAACTTGAAAGATGCTAAAACCAAGATTTTGCCCTCAACTACGAGGGGAGGTAAGGAACTGCCATCTAGCTCTGCACTAGATTCTCCTTCCGTTATTAGTAGGATTGCGACACCTAAACCTACTACTGCTATGAATTCTGATATGTTGCATGTTATTGATGATGCCACTTCTTCTATGCATGATGAAACTACTTCTGTGCGTGATACTACTATGCCATTAGGTGAATTTCTTGATGAACAACTTGCTAGAGTTAGGGGGAATGAAATTACTGAAGATCCTATTACTGATGATAGTGATGATGAAGGTCCCCCCCATGATTATGTATTACTTGTTATTCGTAAGGGTTATGTTATGAATGAAGCAACTGCTATGGGAATCCTTGCTTGCAATGATAGAAATGATCTTAAGAAATTATTAGCTAAATGGAAGCAGCAGTCTCTTAATGCTAGAATGAAACCCAATCCTGCTTTTGCTACTTCACCTATCTATGTTACTGATAAGGATTATGAATTCTCTATTGATCATGATATTATTACTTTAGTTGAATCTGATCCTTTCTATGGCCTTGAATCTGAAACTGTTGTGGCACATCTTACCAAGTTGAATGATATAGCCACCCTGTTTAATAATGATGAGAAGTCTCACTATTTATATATCCTTAAGATATTTCCGTTCTCATTAAAGGGTGATGCCAAGACTTGGTATAATTCTCTTGCTCCTGGTTGTGTGCGTAGTCCCCAGGATATGATTTATTACTTCTCTCCTAAATATTTCCCTGCTCATAAGAAACAAGATACCTTGCGGGAAATATATAATTTTGTGCAAATCAAAGAAGAGAATCTCCCACAAGCTTGGGGGAGGCTTCTCCGGTTACTTAATGCTTTGCCTGATCATCCTCTTAAGAAAAATGAAATACTTGATATCTTTTATAATGGACTAACCGATGCTTCCAAGGACTACTTGGATAGTTGTGCTGGTTGTGTTTTCAGGGAAAGAACAGTCGATGAAGCTGAAATACTATTGAATAATATGTTGACTAATGAAAATAATTGGACTCTTCCCGAGCCAGTTCCTGAAGTAATTCCTGAACCAATTGAGCCAACTCATGAGCCTATTCCTAAACCCACTCCGAAGAAGAGAGGTGTTTTATTTCTCAGTCCTGAAGATATGCAAGAGGCAAAGAAATCAATGAAAGAAACAGGTATTAAAGCTGAAGATGTTAAGAATTTACCTCCTATTGAAGAAATACATGGTCTTAATATACCGCCTAAAGAATCACATTGTCTTGATAACCCGACACAGGTAGTAAAGGTAAATTCTCTCTATAGATATGATAAAGTTGAAATACCCTCTACTAAATTTCATAGCCCATGCTTAGATGAATTTGTTGACTTTATGGCTATACAAGAAAGTTTTAATGCTTATGTTGGTAGAGAGTTAAAGAATAATGCTTTTGAGATAGGATGCGTAGGTGATAATCTGGCTAGAGTTAAAGATGAACTTCACCGCGTTAGCAAATATGCTTCTATGGTTGCTACTCAAACTGAGCAAGTACTTAAAGCTCAAAATGATTTGCTTGATGAATTAAATAATAAAAATGACTTTGTTGTTAGAGTGGCTACTAGAACTGGTAGAATGACTCAGGAACCTTTGTATCCTGAAGGCCACCCTAAGAGAATCGAGCAAGATTCTCAGAGAAATAATTTAGAGGCACCTAGTTCTTCTAAAAAGAAGAAGAAGAAAAACGATAGGACTTTGCATGCTTCTAGTGAACCTACTTTAGACACACCTAAGAATCCCAATGATATTTCTATTTCTGATGCTGAAACACAATCAGGTCACTAACATGAACCTAATGATAATGTTAATGATAATGTTCATGTTGATGCTCAACCTAGCAAAGACAATGATGTAGAGATTGAACCTGTTGTTGATCTTGATAACCCACAATCAAAGAATCAACGTTATGATAAGAGAGATTTTGTTGCTAGGCAGCACGGTAAAGAAAGAGAACCATGGGTTCAGAAACCCATGCCCTTTCCTCCTAAACCATCCAAGTCAAAGGATGATGAGGATTTTGAGCACTTTGCTGAAATGATTAGACCTATTTTCTTACGTATGCGCTTAACTGATATGCTTAAAGTAAATCCTTATGCTAAGTATATGAAGGACATCATCACAAATAAAAGAAAGATACCGGAAGCTGAAATTTTCACCATGCTTGCTAATTACACTTTTAAGGGTGGAATACCAAAGAAACTTGGAGATCCGGGTGTACCAACTATACCATGCTCTATTAAAAGAAATTATGTTAGAACTGCTTTATGTGATCTTGGAGCCGATGTTAGTGTTATGCCTCTCTCTTTATATCGTAGACTTGAATTGAATAAGTTGACACCTGCTGAAATATCTTTGCAAATGGCTGATAAATCAACTGCTATACTTGTCGGTATTTGTGAGGATGTGCCTGTTGTAGTTGCAAATGTCACTATCTTAATGGACTTTGTTATTCTTGATATTCCCGAGGACGATAGTATGTCTATTATCCTTGGTAGACCTTTTATTAATACTGCAGGGGCTGTTATTGATTGCAACAAAGGCAATGTCACTTTTCATGTTAATGGTAATGAGCATACGGTACACTTTCCGAAGAAACAATCTCAAGTTCATAGTATCAATTCTATTGAAAAGGTTCCGACTATCATTTTTGGAGGTTTTGAATTTCCTCTCCCTACTGTCAAGAAAAAGTATGATATTCTTATTGTTGGGGATTTTCATATCCCCGTTGAGGTAACTTAGTGTTATTCGAAATTTCTCTGGTTCCGTGTTATTCGGAATGAGTTTGTTAACAAGACTTGATCAACGTTGTTAGTGGGTTCATTTTGATGATCACGAGATGGATGAAACTAGAAGGCACAACCTTCTGTACCCACTTTTTACTTTCTGTTATTTAGAATAAATAAAGCAAAAATAGTATTATCCGTCTGTTTTCTGAATTATCCATGCAATAAAAAAATAGTCCAAAAATAAAAGTGCTCCACATGCCCTGCAAATTTAGTATGATTTTTTTGGATTATTTGAGGATTTTAGGCACTGAAAACACTGCAGGAGGGGCAACCACCAGGCCACGAGAGAGGAGGGTGCGCCCCCCCTGTAGGGCGCGCCCCCTGTCTCGTGGGCCCCTGGTGGCTGCCCTCCACTTATGCCAGCACCCACACACTTCATCTTCTATCCAAAAAAATCCCATCCAGCTCAAGCACGAGTTCTAGCTCGTTTTGCTGCGATTTTCGATCTCTTAGCTCAAAGCTCCATTCGCAAAACTGCTTTGGGAGATTGTTGCTTGGTATGTGACTCCTCCATTGATCCAATTAGTTTTTGTTCTAGTGCTTTATTCATTGCAAATTTTTGCTGCATAGGTTACCATGTTCTTGAGCTTGCATGTTAAAATTTTGAGGTCCCAAGCAATTCCAATGCATGATATAGGCTCTAGGCACTTATAGGAGTAGTTGCTATCAATCTTATTTAGTTTTATTCACTTTTATTTTGAAGTTACTAAAATTTCATAGATTTTCAGAAAATGTTAAGGAGGCTCTTTAAAGGCTCTTCTAGCCAAAGCTCTGAGGAAAAACAAGCAAAAGAGAAGGAAAAGGCCAAGTATAATCCTCCTCGCTTAGCGGAAGTACGGTCTTGTGAGTGGCCGTGTGAGGATTTCTTGAAAGAAGCCGGAATTCATGAAGACTTTTATGCTTTAATCGAGACTGCAGGCCTCACCGGTTCCATCAACGACCAAATCGATCAGTATCTCTTACTTACCGATACTTTCGTGCAAAACTTTTATTATTATCCTAAGAAATCACCGCCTGCAGTATCATTTCATTTATATGATGAATTCAAAGAAATGTCTTTACGTCATTTTTGTGCGGTATGTAGAATACCTTATGAGGGAGAATTAGAGGAACCCCATCGTGAAGATGGGGGTGGCTTCGTTAAAACTATTGCTATGGAAGAGCCAAAGAAGGGCTCTGAAGCAAAAGTCTCTAGCATACACTTTCCTATTTTACGCTACTTTGTCATATTTGCTAGCAGATGCTTGGGTCGTGGAAATAGTGGAAATTTGAGCGTTCCAGATATTATTATTCTTCAACATGCTTTGCTGGGAGACAATACTTTTAGTATGGGTGCCATCGTTGCTAAACGGCTAGCCCTGAATCGTAGAAAAGGCCCCATATTTGGAGGTATCTATGCTGCACGTCTTGCTGAATATTTTCAGATACCCATTAGGCACCATGAGGAGGATGAGATAAAATTGCCTCCTCACATCTTAGATTACAAGAGCATGGTAGCACACAAGTTTATTGTTGACAACGAAGAGAAGATGCTCTTGTATAGACTTAGATTCAATAAGAAACACTTTGAGTTTGTTATTTTGCATGCGCCTTTGTTGTTTGATTTGCTTGCAGAAAATCGCCTTGTCACGCCAGAAGTGGTGAAAAATCACCGAGCTCAAGCCTTTACTCCAGAACCTGAACCTGAGCTGGACCCTTATCGTGCATCATCTGTCCAGTGGGATCCAAAGATGACCAGCCAGTGGTATCCTGATTACACCTCCCACTACACCAGGGAGAGTAGCGGCGGTCCTTGGTATTAGACCAACCTAGGCCAAAAGCCTGAGCTTGGGGGAGTACGTATTTCTCACCGACTTTACATTCATGTTCACACACTAGTTGTCGGTGCTCATACTCTTTCATTGTATTATCCATGTTAGTTTAAATTTCTTTTTCTAGTTTCTTCTTGTGTGTTTGATAAACCTTGAGAAAAACCAAAAAAAAATTAGTTAGTTTAATTTCCATGCTTGTAGTAGGAATTAAAATGAAAACCCAAAAAGATTTCTCGTTCTTCTTTTACTTGTTGGGAGCTTTCCCGTGTAAATAGTTTTCTTTTCTTTTCTTTCTTTTGGGGGTCGAGAAGACCATATTGAAAATGTTTAGTGGCTCTTATATGCATGATTGTTTATTTAATTCAGAGCCCATATTACTTGTCTTCTCTCTTGAGTTGAATGCTTGGAGATTCCAGCTTAGTCCAATGGACGTGCACTCTTATTATTATACACATCACTCGGTCGTGCAAGTGAAAGGCAATAATGACGATATATGATGGACTTATTGGGATGAGAAAAGCTGGTATGAACTCGACCTCTCCTGTTTTTGTAAATATGATGAGTTCATCGTTCCTGAGTCAGCTATTATGAAGTAAACATATTTGCAATGACATTTAGAGATTATAGTTACTTGTGCCATGTTTGATTAGCTATGAGTTATAATGGTTTACCTTGCGTGCCAACATGCTATTAGAATGATTATGATGTGGTATGATGGGATGGTATCCTCCTTTGAATGAATTGAGTCTCGACTTGGCACATGTTCACGCATGTAGTTGAATCAAATCAACATAGCCTTCACGATATTTATGTTCATGGTGGATTATATCCTACTCATGCTTGTACTCGGTGTGAATTAATTTTAATGCATGTTTACGACTGTTGTCGCTCTCTCAGTTGGTCGCTTCCCAGTCTTTTGCTAGCCTTCACCTGTACTAAGCGGGAATACTGCTTGTGCATCCAAACTCCTTAAACCCCAAAGTTGTTCCATATGAGTCCACCATACCTACCTATATGCGGTATTTACCTGCCGTTCCAAGTAAATTTGTATGTGCCAAACTCCAAACCTTCAAATGAAATTCTGTTTTGTGTGCTCGAGCATCTCATGTTTCAACTAGGGCTGCCTATATCTTCCATGCTAGGTGGGCTATTCTCAAGAGGAGTGGACTTCGCTCCTCACTCACGAGAAAAGGGCCGGTAACCGGGATACCCAGTCCCATGATCCAAAAAGATCAAAGCAAATCAATAATTAAACAAAACTCCCCCAGGGCTCTTGTATGTTGGAGGCACTCATTGTTTCGAGCAAGCCATGGATTGATGCTTGTTGGTGGTTGGGGGAGTATAAACCTTTACCATTCTGTTTGGGAACTGCCTATAATGCGTGTAGTATATATGGAAGATACAACCATCTCATAGTTGTTGCGTTGACAGCAAAAGTATGCCGCTCAAAATGTTATTCAATCTCTATTTTAAAATCGAGCTCTGGCACCTCTACAAATCCCTGCTTCCCTCCAAGAAGGGCCTATCTATTTACTTTTATGTTGAGTCATCACCCTTCTTATTAAAAGCACCCGTTGGAGAGCACACTGTCATTTGCATTCATTATTATTGGTTTATATTGGGTATGACTTGACTGGATCTCTTTTACCATGAATTACAATGTTTAGTCAGTCCTTGATCTTTAAAGGTGCTCTGCATTTATGTTTTGCGGTCTCAGAAAGGGCTAGCGAGATACCATTTTGTTATACCATGTTATGATTATTTTGAGAAAGTGTTGTCATCCGAGTTCTATTATTATGGCTCGCTAGCTGATTATGCTATTGATATGAGTAATTGTGAGACCTATGTGTTATTATGAGTATGGTTAGTTCATAATATTTGCCGAAACTTGAATGCTGACTTTTCATGTTACAACAACAAGAGCAAACAGAGTTTGTAAAAGTTTTTCTTTATCACTTTCAGTTTATCAACTGAATTGCTTGAAGACAAGCAAAGGTTTAAGCTTGGGGGAGTTGATACGTCTCCAACGTATCTACTTTTCCAAACACTTTTGCCCTTGTTTTGGACTCTAACTTGCATGATTTGAATGAAACTAACCCGGACTGACGCTGTTTTCAGCAGAACTACCATGATGTTGCTTTATGTGTAGAAAAGAAAAGTTCTCGGAATGTCCTGGAAATCCACGGAGGTACTTTTTGGAATTAATAAGAATTTTTGGTGAAAGAATTAATGCCAGGGGGCCCACAGCATGTCCACGAGACAGGGGTGCACGCCCCCCTAGGGCGCGGCCTCCTATCTTGTGGGCCCCCTGGAGCTCCACCGACCTCAACTCCAACTCCATATATTCACGTTCGGGGAGAAAAAAATCTGAGAGAAAGTTTCATCACGTTTTACGACACGGAGCCACTGCCAAGCCCTAATCTCTCTCGGGAGGGCTGATCTGGAGTCAGTTCGGGGCTCCGGAGAGGGGGATTCATTGTCGTCATCATCATCAACCATCCTCCATCACCAATTTCATGATGCTCACCGCCGTGCGTGAGTAATTCCATCGTAGGCTTGCTGGACGGTGATGGGTTGGATGAGATTTACCATGTAATCAAGTTAGTTTTGTTAGGGTTTGATCCCTAGTATCCACTATGTTCTGAGATTGATGTTGCTATGACTTTGCTATGCTTAATGCTTGTCACTAGGGCCCGAGTGCCATGATTTCAGATCTGAACCTATTATGTTTTCATGAATATATGTGTGTTCTTGATCCTATCTTGCAAGTCTATAGTCACCTATTATGTGTTATGATCCGACAACCCCGAAGTGACAATAATCAGGATACTTCTCGGTGATGACCGTAGTTTGAGGAGTTCATGCATTCACTATGTGCTAATGCTTTGTTCCGGTTCTCTATTAAAAGGAGGCCTTAATATCCCTTAGTTTCCGCTAGGACCCCGCTTCCACGGGAGGGTAGGACAAAAGATGTCATGCAAGTTCTTTTCCATAAGCATGCATGACTATTTACGGATTACATGCCTACATTACATTGATGAATTGGAGCTAGTTCTATATCACCCTATGTTATAACTATTACATGAGGAATCACATCCGGCATAATTATCCATCACTGATCCATTGCCTACGAGCTTTTCACATATTGTTCTTCGCTTATTTACTTTTCCGTTGCTACTATTACAACTACTACAAAAACCCCAAAACATTTATCTTTAATTTTGCTACCGTTAACTTTATTATCATACCACTTTTGCTACTAAACACTTTGCTACAGATACTAAGTTATCCAGGTGTGGTTGAATTGACAACTCAACTACTAATACTCAAGAATATTCTTTGGCTCCCCTTGTGTCGAATAAATAAATTTGGGTTGAATACTCTACCCTTGAAAGCTGTTGTGATCCCCTATACTTGTGGGTTATCACAAAGCAAAGAAGTCGATCACCGCATCTGGGCAGGCCAGTGTTGATGCCGCACACCTTGACACCGAGATAGGGCGCTGACATCACTACTAGATTTTGTTGACAAGAAAAAGAGGACTAAAGAAGATGCTCTCGCGGCAGTCCCGGAAATTTTCGGGCCAATGCTGTCAGAGCCAGCCCACAACCCGGCCAGTTTCAACTGCAGCACGCCCGCGGCTGTGGCAATGGTGGAACTTCAGCTGGGAGAGATAACTGAACAAGTCTGTCATTTGGAGCTCCAAGATGCTGGCTCTGCTGCTCGTCACCTCCTCGCCACTCCAGCCCCAGCTCTGCTGCCTCTGTCGCCGGCCAAGAGGTACCCCGCTCCGTCCAAGTCCAGAGCGACGTCCATGCCTCCACTCGGTCAGAGTGCTTGTCAGGCCGCGTAGAACAACACCACTCCAGTGGCCGAGCGCGCCACGCTACGGTTGGTGAAGGGCTTAGGCCTGCTGGGCCCAAAAGAGAAAATGACGGCCAAGGCGGACGAAGCACTCATTCACAGGTTCGACGAACCGCTTTCGGACGATGACATCAACATCATCGCCAAGCTGACTAGGCTCAACAAGGAGGCGCTGCGTGTTGCTGTGGGCATGGCAGGTCTAGATGCTGATGCCGAGGAGGCCGTAGTGTAGTCATGTTAGCTCTCCTTTGTTGCTGTAGTAGTTTCCGACGGCGGTTGACATTAGGCCGGCTTGAGTTAGGTTTAGTTCTTTCATGTAATAGTAGTGGTAGGAGGAATCGCTATCGTCGTCGAGGTTTGGGGTCTATTGGTGGTCGATGACGTCCCCCGTAGGGAACGGCTGTGCATCAGTTTCAGTTTCAGTTCACTTTCAATGAAGATTGCTGTCAGAATTTGGTGGTGTTTAAGAGTTGATGTCTGTTCTCGGATGAGTAGTACAAAATGTGCAATACTAAGCTGGAACATTAGAGGTTTAAACACACCGGCCAGGCAAACGGCCAGGCGAGAGATAGCTGAAGCATAGCAGGCAACCATTCTCTGTTTGCAAGAAACCAAACTAGACACTTGGGGTCCCAGTGTTGTCAGAGAGCTGGGAGAGGAGCTAGATTAGATGGATGTGCCGTGCTCCCATCAATTGGAACAAGGGGAGGGATTGCTGTCTTCTGGGACAAGAGCCTGATCAGCTTCGCGACGCATGCGGTCGGGAATTTTTCAGTCACAAGAAAGGTTTCTCTACTTCAAGATGGACTGGAATTTTGGCTGACAATAGTAAAGGGCCAGTTGATGATGCGAGAAAGGATGCCTTTCTAGCCGAGCTCGCCCACTCTGCACCTCCTCAAGGACAACCCTGGCTCCTCAATGGAGATTTCAATATCATCTACGAAGCCCGTGACAAAAACAACCTAAATTTGAACAGAAGGATCATGGGTATGTTCAGGGCAGCGATCGACAAAGCAGGTTTGAAAGAGATCAAACGTAAAAACAGGAGGTTCACATGGTCAAATGAGCGAGAAAATCCAACGTTGGTTAGCATAGACAAGGTGTTCTGCAACTTGGAATGGGATCCCTCTTCCCCTCTTTCATGCTCATGGCAACGGCAACAGCCTGCTCGGATCACTGTCAGCTGTTGCTTGCAAACACTGTGGCGCCGCGTAGAAGGGCATCTTTTTGCTTCGAGTCTTTCTGGACTAGCTTTCCTCATTTCCAGGAAACAGTGGAAAGAGCGTGACAGCAACCTGTTAATCACACTTGCCCGATCATCAAGCTAAAGAAGAAGATGCAGAGGACAACACACGACCTAAATATTTGGGCAAGGACTCTCTTCAGTGAAGCAAAAGTCTAGTTTCACTTGGCGTGCGAAGTGATCTTGCGTCTTGATGTGGCCCAAGAGAGAAGACGTCTGAAACAAAATGAATTCAGTTTAAGGAAGCAGCTTAAGATTAGAATACTTGGCATGGCTGCTGTGTAGAGAGCAAGGAAAAGGCAAGCATCAAGGATAACCTAGCTCAGGGCTGGAGATGGACGAACAGCCTTCTTCCAAGCCAAAATCAATTCCAGAAGGAGAAAGAACTTTATTCACTCTCTGCAAACGGACACGATTACAACCACGGCACATGACGAAAAATCAGCTATTGCTCATGACCATTTCGCAAACCTGTTGGGAAGAAAAGAGGACATGTTGTGCTCCATCAACTAGGAGGAGTTGGACATGCCAAATGTGCAAAACGAGGGGTTGGATAACCCCTTCTCTAAACTTCAAGTCTGGGCCACGATAATGGCATCACCGTCAGACAAAGTGCTAGGACCGGATGGCTTCTTGGGGTCATTCTTCAGAGCTTGCTGGAGTACCACAAAGGACGATGTTATGGCTGTCTTTGATCACTTCTATAGATTGGCTGATGGAAATTTTGCTGAAGTCAACACGGCTATGCTTGCACTCATACCAAAGAAGGACGGGGCCACAAAAATGAGCGAGTTTAAGCCTATAAGCCTCATTCATTCCATGGCTAAGCTGATCACAAAGGTGTCATCTATGAGGCTGGCAGCGATCATCGATAGGATCATCTCGCCTGCTCAAACCACCTTCCAGCAACGAAAATGCATCCACAATAGCTACCTTTACATCCAGAACTCTGTTCCAACTCTACATAGGAGCAAAACACCGGCGCTTCTGCTTAAGTTAGTGATACGTCTCCAACATATCTACTTTTCCAAACACTTTTGCCCTTGTTTTGGACTCTAACTTGCATGATTTGAATGAAACTAACCCGGACTGACGCTGTTTTTAGCAGAACTGCCATGATGTTGTTTTATGTGTAGAAAAGAAAAGTTCTCAAAATGTGCTGGAAATCCACGAAGGCACCTTTTGGAATTAATAAGAATTTTTGGTGAAAGAATTAATGCCAGGGGGCCCAGGGCCTGTCCACGAGATAGGGGGGCGCCCCCCTGTAGGGCGCGGCCTCCTATCTCGTGGGCCCCCTGGACCTCCACCGACCTCAACTCCAACTCCATATATTCACGTTCGGGGAGAAAAAAATCAGGGAGAAAGTTTTATCGCGTTACACGACACGGATCTGCCACCAAGCCCTAATCTCTCTTGGGAGGGCTGATCTGGAGTCCATTCGGGGCTCCGGAGAGGGGGATTCGTCGCCGTCATCATCATGAACCATCCTCCATCACCAATTTCATGATGCTCACCGCCGTGCGTGAGTAATTCCATCGTAGGCTTGCTGGACGGTGATGGGTTGGATGAGATTTACCATGTAATCAAGTTAGTTTTGTTAGGGTTTGATCCCTAGTATCCACTATGTTCTGAAATTGATGTTGCTATGACTTTGCTATGCTTAATGCTTGTCACAAGAGCCCGAGTTCCATGATTTCAGATCTGAACCTATTATGTTTTCATGAATATATGTGTGTTCTTGATCCTATCTTGCAAGTCTATAGTCACCTATTATGTGTTATGATCCGACAACCCCGAAGTGACAATAATTGGGATACTTCTCGGTGATGACCATAGTTTGAGGAGTTCATGTATTCACTATGTGCTAATGCTTTGTTCCAGTTCTCTATTAAAAGGAGGCTTTAATATCCCTTAGTTTCCGTAAGGACCCCACTGCAACGGGAGGGCAGGACAAAAGATGTCATGCAAGTTCTTTTCCATAAGCACGTATGACTATTTATGGAATACATGCCTACATTACATTGATGAATTGGAGCCAGTTCTGTGTCACCCTATGTTATAGCTATTACATGAGGAATCGCATCCGGCATAATTATCCATCACTGATCCATTGCCTACGAGCTTTTCACATATTGTTCTTCGCTTATTTACTTTTCCGTTGCTACTGTTACAACTACTACAAAAACCCAAAAACATTTATCTTTACTTTGCTACCATTACCTTTATTATCATACCACTTTTACTACTAAATACTTTGCTGCAGATACTAAGTTATCCAGGTGTGGTTGAATTAACAACTCAACTGCTAATACTCAAGAATATTCTTTGGCTCCCCTTGTGTCGAATCAATAAATTTGGGTTGAATACTTTACCCTCGAAAGCTGTTGCGATCCCCTATACTTGTGGGTTATCAAGACCAATTTCTGGCGCCGTTGTCGGGGAGCATAGCTCTATTCTCTGAATCACTTGGGATTTATATATGTTGATCACTATGAAGAACTTGAAAGACGATCGAACTACTATTTTGCCCTCAACTACGAGGGGAGGTAAGGAACTGCCATCTAGCTCTGCACTAGATTCTCCTTCCGTTATTAGTAGGATTGCGACACCTAAACCTGCTACTGCTATGAATTCTGATATGTCGCATGTTATTGATGATGCCACTTCTGCTATGCATGATGAAACTACTTCTGTGCGTGATACTACTTTGCCATTAGGTGAATTTCTAGATGAACAACTTGCTAGAGTTAGGGGGAATGAAAATATGAAGAACATATTATTGATGATAGTGATGATGAAGGTTCCCCCAATGATTATGTATTACCTGTTGTTCCTAAGGGTTATGTTATGAATGAAAAAGATGCTAGGGAAATTCTTGCTTGCAATGATAGAAATGATCTTGAGAAATTATTAGCTAAATGGAAGCAGCAGTCTCTTAATGCTAGAATGAAACCCGATCCTGCTTTTGCTACTTCACCTATCTGTGTTACTGATAAGGATTATGAATTCTCTGTTGATCCTGAGATTATTACTTTAGTTGAATCTGATCCTTTTTATGGCCTTGAATCTAAAACTGTTGTGGCAAATCTTACCAAGTTGAATGATATAGCTACCCTATTTACTCATGATGAGAAGTCTCGGTATTTATATATCCTTAAGATATTTCCGTTCTCATTAAAGGGTGATGCTAAGACTTGGTATAATTCTCTTGCTATTGGTTGTGTGCGTAGTCCCCAGGATATGATTTATAACTTCTCTGCTAAATATTTCCCTGCTCATAAGAAACAAGCTGCCTTGCGAGAAATATATAATTTTGTGCAAATCAAAGAAGAGAGTCTCCCACAATCTAGGGGGAGGCTTCTCCGGTTACTTAATGCTTTGCCTGATCATCCTCTTAAGAAAAATGAAATACTTGATATCTTTTATAATGGACTAACCGATGCTTCCAAGGACTACTTGGATAGTTGTGCTGGTTGTATTTTCAGGGAAAGAATAGTCGACGAAGCTGAAATACTATTGAATAATATGTTGACTAATGAAAATAATTGGACTCTTCCCGAGCCAGTTCCTGAAGTAATTCCTGAATGAATTGAGCCAACTCCTGAGCCTATTCCTAAACCCACTCCGAAGAAGAGAGGTGTTTTATTTCTTAGTCCTGAAGATATGCAAGAGGCAAAGAAATCAATGAAAGAAAAAGGTATTAAAGCTGAAGATATTAAGAATTACCTCCTATTGAAGAAATACATGGTCTTAATATACCGCCTGAAGAACCACATTGTTTTGATAACCCGACATAGGTAGTAAAGGTAAATTCTCTCTATAGATATGATAAAGTTGAAATCCCCTCTACTAAATTTCATAGCCCATGCTTAGATGAATTTGATGACTTTATGGCTAGACAAGAAAGTTTTAATGCTTATGTTGGTAGAGAGTTAAAGAATAATGCTTTTGAGATAGGACGCGTAAGTGATAATCTGGCTAGAGTTAAAGATGAACTTCACCGCGTTAGCAAATATGCTTCTATGGTTGCTACTCAAGCTGAGCAAGTACTCAAAGCTCAAAATGATTTGCTTGATGAATTAAATAATAAAAATGACTTTGCTGTTTGAGTGGCTACCAGAACTGGTAGAATGACTCGGGAACCTTTGTTTCCTGAAGGCCACCCTAAGAGAATCGAGCAAGATTCTCAGAGAAATAATTTAGAGGCACCTAGTTCTTCTAAAAAGAAGAAAAAGAAAGACGATAGGACTTTGCATGCTTCTAGTGAACCTACTGTAGACACACCTGAGAATTCCAATGATATTTCTATTTCTGATGCTGAAACTCAATCAGGTGATGAACATGAACCCAATGATAATGTTAATGATAATGTTCATGATGATGCTCAACCTAGAAAAAACAAGGATGTAGAGATCGAACCTGCTGTTGATCTTGATAACCCACAATCAAAGAATCAACATTATGATAAGAGAGATTTTGTTGCTAGGAAGCACAGTAAAGAAAGAGAACCATGGGTTCAGAAACCCATGCCCTTTCCTCCTAAACCATCCAAGTCAAAGGATGATGAGGATTTTGAGCGCTTTGCTGAAATGATTAGACCTATTTTCTTACGTATGCGCTTAACTGATATGCTTAAAGTAAATCCTTATGCTAAGTATATGAAGGATATCATCACAAATAAAAGAAAGATACCGAAAGCTGAAATTTCCACCATGCTTGCTAATTACACTTTTAAGGGTGGAATACCAAAGAAACTTGGAGATCCGGGTGTACCAACTATACCGTGCTCTATTAAAAGAAATTATGTTAGAACTGCTTTATGTGATCTTGGAGCCGGTGTTAGTGTTATGCCTCTCTCTTTATATCGTAGACTTGAATTGAATAAGTTGACACCTACTGAAATATCTTTGCAAATGGTATACCCGTCGGTATTTGTGAGGATGTGCCTGTTGTGGTTGCAAATGTCACTATCTTAACGGACTTTGTTATTCTTGATATTCCCGAGGACGATAGTATGTCTATTATCCTTGGTAGACCTTTTCTTAATATTGTAGGGGCTGTTATTGATTGCAGCAAAGGCAATGTCACTTTTCATGTTAATGGTAATGAGCATACGGTACACTTTCCGAGGAAACAATCTTAAGTTCAGAGCATCAATTCTATTGAAAAAGTTCCAACTATCATTTTTGGAGGTTTTGAATTTCCTCTCCCTACTGTCAAGAAAAAGTATGATATTCTTATTGTTGGGGATTTTCATATCCCCGTTGAGGTAACATAGTGTTATTCGAAATTTCTCCGGTTCCATATTATTCGGAATGAGTTTGTTAACAAGACTTGATCAACCTTGTTAGTGGATTCATTTTGATGATCACGAGATGGATGAAACTAGAAGGCACAACCTTCTGTACCCTCCTTTTACTTTCTGTTATTTAGAATAAATAAAGCAAAAATAGTATTATCTGTCTGTTTTCTGAATTATCCGTGTATTAAAAAAAATAGTCCGAAAATAAAAGTGCTCCAAATGCCCTGCAAATTTAGTATGATTTTTTCTGGAATATTTGAGGATTTTAGGCACTGAAAACACTACAGGAGGGGCAAGCACCAAGCCACGAGAGAGGAGGGCGCGCCCCCCCTATAGGGCGCGCCCCCTGTCTCGTGGGCCCCTGGTGCCCCCCTCCACTTATGCCAGCACCCACACACTTCATCTTCTACCCAAAAAAAATTCCCATCCAGCTCAAGCACGAGTTCTAGCTCGTTTTGCTGCGATTTTCGATCTCTTAGCTCAAAGCTCCATTCACAAAACTGCTTTGGGAGATTGTTGCTTGGTATGTGACTCCTCCATTGGTCCAATTAGTTTTTGTTCTAGTGCTTTATTCATTGCAAATTTTTGCTGCATAGGTGACCATGTTCTTGAGCTTGCATGTTAAAATTTTGAGGTCCCAAGCAATTCCAATGCATGATATAGGCTCTAGGCACTTGTAGGAGTAATTGCTATCAATCTTGTTTAGTTTTATTCACTTTTATTTTGAAGTTACTAAAATTTCAGAAATTTTCAGAAAAAGAAATATGCTTAGAAGAATGTACCAAGGAGGTTCCTCGGCAAAGAAAGGGCCAAGGATTGCTATACGTGAGCAAGATGTTAAATTGCCGAGGGACGCAAATGTACAGGCTTGTGAGTGGCCATTCGATGATTTTATGGTCGAAGCAGGCTTCAAGGAGGAATTTGACGCGTATGTGCGTAATGCCGAGCTGGTGGACTTCTTACAAGATAAGTGTCCTCAGTATTATCAATTGACTGATTCCTTTGTGCGGAGGTTCGAATATATTTCTGCGCGTAATTCTCCTAGTGTCATGTTTGATATTTATGATACATCTTATACCATGGATTTAGAGGATTTCACAACTGCTTGCAAACTCCCGCAGTGGGGTAATATCAATGATCCTCGCAAATCTGAATTTAGAGATTTTCTTGCTAGTATTACTGTGGGAGAATCTAGGGACATAGCGCATGCTACCATAGGGAGCATTCATTATCCTGCTATACATTACTTTGCTCTCTTTATTGGTAGATGCATTAACGGTAAGGACGAAGTATGTCACATGTGTGCCCCTGATCTTTGTGTCCTCAAGAGTGCTGTGTCAGGTTATAAAGGTTATAACTTGGGGGCAATAGTTGCACGTAGGTTGCAGAATAATAGTAGAAGGGGAGATTTCTTTGGAGGCATTTATGCAACCCGTGTGGCTAATTTTCTTAATACAGCTCCACGAGAGGAGGGTATGATTGTACCTCTTGTTTATTTGGATAAAGAAGCTATGTTTGATCATCATTTTCTTGAGAGGAATGAACAATTCCTCCATTATCAACTAATCTATGACAGGCGCAATGTCGTCCCTGTTACTCTTCCTGCCCCCCTACCTTTTTGATTATCAGGCAAAAGGAAGATATGCTGTCACCAGGGAAGAGGCAACTGAATATGAGAGGGGAATGGAGGCAGCTCGCCAACATGCTGCTGCTCAGGAGGCTGTTGCCTCTGCATCTCAGTACAACCCCAGTTTCACTTATGGATATCAGCCAGGCAGTCCTTGGTATTAAACCAACTTAGGCCAAAAGCCTAAGCTTGGGGGAGTACGTATTTCTCACCGACTTTACATTCATGTTCACACACTAGTCGTCGGTGCTCATACTCTTTCATTGTATTATCCATGTTAGTTTAAATTTCTTTTTCTAGTTTTCTTCTTGTGTGTTTGATAAACTTTAAGAAAAACAAAAAAATTAGTTAGTTTAATTTCCATATTTGTAGTAGAATTAAAATGAAAACCCAAAAAGATATCTAGTTCTTCCTCTTATTTGTTGGGAGCTTTCCCGTGTAAATAGTTTTATTTTCTTTCCTTTGGGGGTCGAGAAGACCATATTGAAAATGCTTAGTGGCTCTCATATGCATGATGTTTATTTAACTTAGAGTCCATATTACTTGTCTTCTCTCTTGAGTTGAATGCTTGCAGATTCCAGCTTAGTCCAATGCACGTGCACTCTTATTATTATACACATCGTTCGGTCGTGCAAGTGAAAGGCAATAATGACGATATATGATGGACTTATTGGGATGAGAAAAGCTGGTATGAACTCGACCTCTCTTGTCTTTGTAAATATGATGATTCATCGTTCCTGGGTCAGCTATTATGAAGTAAACATATTTGCAATGACATCTAGAGATTATAGTTACTTGTGCCATGCTTGATTAGCTATGAGTTGTAATGGTTTACCTTGCGTGCCAACATGCTATTAGAATGATTATGATGTGGTATGATGGGATGGTATCCTCCTTTGAATGTATTAAGTGACTCGACTTGGCACATGTTCACGCATGTAGTTGAATCAAATCAACATAGCCTTCACGATATTTATGTTCATGGTGGATTATATCCTACTCATGCTTGTATTCGATGTGAATTAATTTTAATGCATGTTTATGACTGTTGTCGCTCTCTTAGTTGGTCGCTTCCCACTCTTTTGCTAGCCTTCACCTGTACTAAGCAGGAATACTGCTTGTGCATCCAAACTCCTTAAACCCCAAAGTTGTTCCATATGAGTCCACCATACCTACCTATATGCGGTATTTATCTGCCGTTCCAAGTAAATTTGTATGTCCACACTCCAAACCTTCAAATGAAATTCTGTTTTGTATGCTCGAGCAGCTCATGTTACAACTAGGGCTGCCTATATCTTCCATGCTAGGTGGGTTATTCTCACGAGGAGCGGACTCCGCTCCTCATTCACGAGAAAGGGCCGGTAACCGGGATGCCTAGTCCCATGATCCAAAACGATCAAAGCAAATCAAAATAATTAAACAAAACTCCCCCAGGGCTGTTGTATGTTGGAGGCACTCGTTGTTTCGAGCAAGCCATGGGTTGATGCTTCTTGGTGGTTGGGGGAGTATAAACCTTTACCATTCTGTTTGGGAACTGCCTATAATGCATGTAGTATGGAAGATACAGCCATCTCATAGTTGTTGCGTTGACAACGAAAGCATGCTGCTCACAATGTTATTCAATCTCTATTTTAAAATCGAGCTCTGGCACCTCTACAAATCCCTGCTTCCCTCTGTGAAGGGCCTATCTATTTACTTTTATGTTGAGTCATCACCCTTCTTATTAAAAGCACTCGCTGGAGAGCACACTGTCATTTGCATTCATTACTCCTTGTTTATATTGGGTATGACTTGACTGGATCTCTTTTACCATGAATTACAATGTTTAGTCAGTCCTTGATCTTTAAAGGTGCTCAGCATTTATGTTTTGCGGTCTCAGAAAGGGCTAGCAAGATACCATTTTGTTATATCATGTTATAATTGTTTTGAGAAAGTGTTGTCATCCGAGTTTTATTATTATGGCTCACTAGCTGATTATGTTATTGATATGAGTAATTGTGAGATCTATGTCATTGTAAGTATGCTTAGTTCATAATATTTGCTGAAACTTGAATGCTGGCTTTTAATGTTTACAACAACAAGAGCAAACAGAGTTTGTAAAATTTTTTCTTTATCACTTTCAGTTTATCAACTGAATTGCTTGAGGATAAGCAAAGGTTTAAGTTTGGGGGAGTTGATACGTCTCCAACGTATCTACTTTTCCAAACACTTTTGCCCTTGTTTTGGACTCTAACTTGCATGATTTGAATGAAACTAACCCGGACTGACGCTGTTTTCAGCAGAACTGCCATGATGTTGTTTTATGTGTAGAAAAGAAAAGTTCTCGAAATGTCCTAGAAATCCACGGAGGCACTTTTTGGAATTAATAAGAATTTTTGGCGAAAGAATTAATGCCAGGGGGCCCAGGGCCTGTCCACGAGACAGGGGGGCGCCCCCCCTGTAGGGCGCGGCCTCCTATCTCGTGGCCCCCTGGACCTCCACCGACCTCAACTCCAACTCCATATATTCACGCTCGGGGAGAAAAAAATCAGGAAGAAAGTTTTATCACGTTTCACCACACGAAGCCGCCGCCAAGCCCTAATCTCTCTCGGGAGGGCAGATCTGGAGTCCGTTCAGGGCTCCGGAGAGGGGGATTCGTCGCCGTCGTCATCATTAACCATCCTCCATCACCAATTTCATGATGCTCACCACCGTGCGTGAGTAATTCCATCGTAGGCTTGCTGGACGGTGATGGGTTGGATGAGATTTACCATGTAATCAAGTTAGTTTTGTTAGGGTTTGATCCCTAGTATCCACTATGTTCTGAGATTGATGTTGCTATGAATTTTCTATGCTTAATGCTTGTCACTAGGGCCCGAGTGCCATGATTTCAGATCTGAACCTATTATGTTTTCATGAATATATGTGTGTTCTTGATCCTATCTTGCAAGTCTATAGTCACCTACTATGTGTTATGATCCGACAACCCGAAGTGACAATAATCGGGATACTTCTCGGTAATGACCGTAGTTTGAGGAGTTCATGTATTCACTATGTGCTAATGCTTTGTTCCGGTTCTCTATTAAAAGGAGGCCTTAATATCCCTTAGTTTCCGTAAGGACCCTGCTGCAACGGGAGGGTAGGACAAAAGATGTCATGCAAGTTCTTTTCCATAAGCACGTATGACTATTTACGGAATACATGCCTACATTACATTGATGAATTGGAGTCAGTTCTGTGTCACCCTATGTTATAGCTATTACATGAGGAATCGCATCCGGCATAATTATCCATCACTGATCCATTGCCTACGAGCTTTTCACATATTGTTCTTCGCTTATTTACTTTTCCATTGCTACTGTTACAACTACTACAAAAACCCAAAAACATTTATCTTTACTTTTGCTACCGTTACCTTTATTATCATACCACTTTTGCTACTAAATACTTTGCTGCAGATACTAACTTATCCAGGTGTGGTTGAATTGACAACTAACCTGCTAATACTCAAGAATATGCTTTGGCTCCCCTTGTGTCGAATCAATAAATTTGTGTTGAATACTTTACCCTCGAAAGCTGTTGTGATCCCCTATACTTGTGGGTTATTAGTTAGACATAGCTAGGGCTTTTGATAGAATTTCATGGGAGTGCCTACTTGAATTGCTACAGCGTCTTGGCTTCTCGGCTAGGTGGAGAGATTGGATTGCTCTTCTACTCTCTTCCTCCTCCTCGTCCTGCATCATCAATGGTGCCCCGGGAGATTTTGTCATTCATCTGCGAGGACTCTAGCAAGGGGACCCCCTCTCGCCACTGCTCTTTATCCTTTGCATTGACCCCTTGCATCGCCTCTTGGAGGCAGCCACCAGGACGGGTGTGCTGAACCCGATCCTGGGTACAGCAGCGACGATGCGCACAAGCTTATATGCCGCCGTCGCCGTTATCTTCATCAATCCTGCACGACAGAATTAGATAGCCTGCTCGAACTGCTCCGTCGCTTTGGCGACGCCACGAGGCTCCGGGTCAACCCCTCAAAATCTGTAGTGGTTACCATTAGATGCGATGACATAGATTTAGAAGACATCCTACAAAACTTTGGGGGCACAATGATGAATTTCCCCATTAGATATCTAGGTCTTCCTATTACGACCGGGCGTATTAGACTAGTGCATATCCAAGCTATTTTGGACAGGATCCAAGCTCGACTTGCTGGGTGGAAGGGCAGGTTGATACCGTTGGCAGGGCGGCACGTCCTGGTACGATGCATGCTCTCGGCCATGCCAACTTTTGCTCTTACAGCCCTCCGAGTCCCAAAGAAGTTTTACAAAGAAATAGACAAATCAAGACGACAATTCCTCTGGGCGGGGGATGAAGAGATCTTCGGTGGAAAATGCAAAGTGGGATGGAGCACGGTGACCACGCCCGAGCAAAATGGTGGTCTTGGCATTCATGATCTGCCTCGTTTCGCGAGAGCTCTATGCCTACGTTGGTTATGGCAATCGTGGAAAACCCCTGAAAGACCCTGGGCTGGAACAGGCATGCCCTGCGACGCCTCAGACAGGGCATTGTTTGCTGCATCCACTACCGTGAGCATCGGCGATGGAGCAACTGCTTCATTCTGGTTCTATTCTTGGCTTGGAGGACGGCGACTCTGTCAATCCTACCCCCTCCTCTTTGCTAGATCCATGAGGAAAAACCGGTCAGTGAAAGAGGCCCTGCATGAGGACAGATGGATCCTGGACTTGTGTCAAGGTGACCCGGATGCCATCGTGCAACAGGTCGTGCAGCTCACGAGGAAGATCAGGCAAGCGACCATCACCCTGGAGCCTGGAGTACAAGATAACATCACCTGGACGCTTTGTAGCTCGGGCAACTACTCGGCAAAATCAGCGTACAATGCCCAATTCATGAACAACTAGCCTAGCATCGTCAAATCCATAATCTGGAAAATCTGGGCACCAGGCAAGATAAAGATGTTTCTTTGGCTGCTGCATCTAGACAGACTGTGGTGCAATGATCGTCTGCAAAGGAGGGGCTGGGAGAACGGATATTTCTGTCTGATGTGTCTGCACAACCTGGAGACTTCTGTTCATCTTTGCTGGGAGTGCCCCGTCGTCTTGCAAGTCTGTGCACCGTGGCATCCTGGAACGGCTGTGCATCGTTGAGGCAGAGCGCTTGGTGCATGGGAGAAACAACAACCGACAGAGTTCAGAAGATTGTGGCCGCAGATGACCTTGGCCACAGGAAGGGCGTGAAGGCCATTGTGGCACTGATCTCCTGGCATATATGGTTAGAGCGCAACGCATGTACCTTTCGAGGAAAGCAAGCGAACACGGATCACATAATCGAAGCTTTCAAGCGCGACAAGCAGTGGAGGATGGCTGGTGCAAAGTGCCTAGAGTTACCCTTCGGGGAAGTGACGTGAGAATATCCCACATAGGGCTGGAGTCCGCAGTCCTCCTTGGCTACAGACCAGTTGTAATTTTCGCTTTTCGATTCATTTTCTGATCAGTTGATCACCCTTTGTTACTCTTCCTTCTGCTTAAATCAATGAAAAGTTGGCATTGCCGACTACTTCAAAAGAAATATCAAAGCATGCAGTTGATTGAAGTTGATGTAAAGTATCCATGAGCAACCCAGCCTTTGACATGTTTTGAAGATACATTCACATGTCATGAAAGTACTGCTATCGCTGGTTGCAAAATCCATGTGATGACGATGAAAGTTGTTAAATCTTCTTGCTCTATATGTCTAATCTTATGGTAGCGAACCGGTAGATGTTGGATAGATTAACATTTTTCTTTTGTGCCTGCCTAAGTATGTGTAAAAATGATGATAATGTGGAAACGTAAGAACGGGAGCTTGAGATGAGATAATAATATCTCCCTCATATAAAATTTTGGCTCTGATAAAATAGCATTACCTTCCAACTTATCAATCAATTTACCATATTGATACGTCTCCAACGTATCATTATTGATTGCTCCATGCTACTTTATCTACTGTTTTGGACTATATTGGGCTTTATTTTACACTTTTATATTATTTTTGGGACTAACCTATTAACCGGAGGCCCAACCCAGAATTGCTGTTTTTTTTGGCTATTTCAGTATTTCGAAGAAACGGAATATCAAACGGAGTCCAAACGGAATGAAACCTTCGGGAACGTGATTTTCTCACCAAACGTGATCCAGGAGACTTGGACCCTACTCCAAGAAGCTTCCGAGGAGGTCACAAGGGTGGAGGGCGCGCCCCCTGGGCGCGCCCCCCTACCTCGTGGGCCCCTCGGAGCTCCACCGACGTACTCCTTCCTCCTATATATACCTACATATCCCCGTATGATCAGAGGGGAGCCAAAAAACCTAATTCCACCGCCGCAACCTTCTGTATCCACGAGATCCCATCTTGGGGCCCGTTCCGGAGCTCCGCCGGAGGGGGCATCCACCACGGAGGGCTTCTACATCAACACCATAGCCCCTCCGATGAAGTGTGAGTAGTTTACTTCAGACCTTCGGGTCCATAGCTAGTAGCTAGACGGCTTCTTCTCTCTTTTTGGATCTCAATAGAATGTTCTCCCCCTCTCTTGTGGAGATCTATTCGATGTAATCTTCTTTTTGCGGTGTGTTTGTTGAGACCGATGAATTGTGGGTTTATGATCCAACTTATCTATGGAAAATATTTGATTCTTCTCGGAATTCTTTTATGTATGATTGAGTTATCTTTGCAAGTCTCTTCGAATTATCCGTTTGGTTTGGCCAACTAGATTGGTAGTTCTTGCAATGGGAGAAGTGCATGGCTTTGGGTTCAATCTTGCGGTGTCCTTACTCAGTGACAGAAAGAGTTGCAAGGCACGTATTGTATTGTTGCCATCGAGGATAACAAGATGGGGTATTTATCATATTGCATGAATTTATTCCTCTACATCATGTCATCTTGCTTAAGGCGTTACTCTATTTTTAACTTAATACTCTAGATGCATGCTGGATAGCGGTCGATGAGTGGAGTAATAGTAGTAGATGCAGAATCATTTCGGTCTACTTGTCACGGACATGAGGCCTATATACATGATCATACCTAGATAACCTCATAACTATGCTCGATTCTATCAATTGCTCAACAGTAATTTATTCACCCACCATAGAATACTTATGCTCTTGAGAGAAGCCACTAGTGAAACCTATGGCCCCCGGGTCTATTCTCATCATATCAATCTCCATCACTTTATTTACTTGCTTTGTTTTTACTTTGCCTTTATTTTTTACTTTGCATCTATCTATCAAAAATACCAAAAATATTATCTCTATCAGATCTCACTCTCGTAAGTGACCGTGAAGGGATTGACAACCCCTAAGCGTTGGTCGCGAGTTGCTATCGTGTTGTGCAGGTACAAGGGACTTGCGCGTGACCTCCTACTGGATTGATACCTTGGTTCTCAAAAACTGAGGGAAATACTTACGCTACTGTGCTGCATCATCCTCTCCTCTTCGGGGAAAACCAACACAAGCTCGAGACGTAGCAAGAAGAATTTCTAGCTCCGTTGCCGGGAGGCTTACGCAAAAGTCAACATACCAAGTACCCATCGCAATCCCTATATCTCACATTACATTATTTGCCATTTGCCTCTCGTTTTCCTCTCCCCCACTTCACCCTTGCCGTTTTATTCGCCCTCTCTTTCCCAATCTCCACCTCTCTTTCCCGTTTGCCTTTTCCCTTTGCCTTTTTGTTTGCTTGTGTGTTGGATTACTTGTTGCCATGGCGCAAGATAATACCAAATTGCGTGATTTCTCGAATACCAATAATAATGATTTCCTTAGTACTCCGATTGCTCCTCTTAATAATAATGAGTCTTGTGAAATCAATACCGCTTTGCTGAATCTTGTTATGAAAGATCAATTCGCCGGCCTTCCTAGTGAAGATGCCGCTACTCATCTAAACAATTTTGTTGATTTGTGTGATATGCAAAAGAAAAAAGATACGGATAACAATATTGTCAAATTGAAGTTATTTCCATTTTCCTTAGAGATCATGCTAAAGTTTGGTTTTCGTCTTTGCCTAAAAATAGTATTGATTCTTGGAACAAGTGCAAAGATGCTTTTATCTCTAAGTATGCTAAGATTATCACTCTTAGCAATGATATCATGAATTTTAAACAACTTGATCATGAGCATGTTGCCCAATCTTGGGAAAGAATGAAATTAATGCTTCGCAATTGCCCTACTCATGGTTTGAATTTATGGATGATCATACAAAATTTTTATGCTGGATTGAATTTTGCTTCTAAAATTCTTTTAGATTCGGCCGCGGGAGGCACGTTTATGGAAATTACGTTAGGAGATGCTACAAAATTGCTTGATAATATTATGGCTAATTATTCTCAATGGCATACTGAAAGATCTTCTAGTAAAAAGGTACATGCTATAGAAGAAATCAATGTTTTGAGTGAAAAGATGGATGAACTTATGAAGATGTTTGCTCCTAAAAATACTCCTCTTGATCCTAATGATATGCCTTTATCTACTTTGCTTGAGAATAATAATGAATCTATGGATGTGAATTTTGTTGGTAGGAATAGTTTTGGTAACAACGCTTATAGAGGGAATTTTAATCCTAGGCCTTTTCCTAGCAATCCTTCTAACAATTATGGAAATTCCTACAACAACTCTTATGGAAATTTTAATAAGATGCCCTCTGATTCTGAGAGTAGTGTTAAAGAGTTTATGAATTCACAAAAGAATTTTAATGCTTTGCTTGAAGAGAAATTGCTTAAAGTTGATGATTTGGCTAGGAACGTTGATAGAATTTCTCTTAAAATTGATTCTTTAAAGCTTAAATCTATTCCTCCTAAGCATGATATCAATGAGTCTCTCAAAGCTTTGAGAATTTCCATTGACGAGTGCAAAGAAAGAACCGCTAGGATGCGTGCTTCCAAAGATGCCTTTATTAAAGCGTGTTCTTCTAATCCCTATGAAAATCAAGATGAAGATCTAAAAGTTATTGATGCGTCCCCCATTAAATCTTTGTTTTGAAATATGAATCTTGATGAATCTGAATATGATCTTCCCTTACCTAGAAGGCGTTCTAAGAATTCTGAGTTTCTAGATCTTGATGATGAAATTGATGAAATTAGGATTGAAATTAATAGAAACTGTGATGTTGCTAAACCTACTATTTTGGATCTCAAGTAATTTAATTATGAAAATTGCTCTTTGATTGATTGTATTTCCTTGTTGCAATCCGTGTTAAATTCTCCTCATGCTTATAGTCAAAATAAGGCCTTTACCGAACACATTGTTGATGCCTTGATGCAATCCTATGAAGAAAAGCTTGAGTTGAAAGTTTCCATCCCTAGAAAACTCCATGATGAATGGGAACCTACCATTAAGATTAAAATTAAAGATTTTGAGTTTCATGCTTTGTGTGATTTGGGTGCTAGTGTCTCTACTATCCCCAAAACTCTATGTGATTTACTAGATTTTTGTGATTTTGATGATTGCTCTCTAAACTTGCATCTTGCGGATTCCACTATTAAAAAGCCTATGGGAAGAATTAATGATGTTCTTATTGTTGCAAATAGGAATTATGTGCCCGTAGATTTTATCGTTCTTGATATATATTGCAATCCTTCATGTCCTATTATTCTTGGTAGACCTTTCCTTAGAACGATTGGTGCAATTATTGATATGAAGGAAGGGAATATTAGATTCCATTTTCCCTTAAAGAAGGGCATGGAACACTTTCCTAGAAAGAAAATAAAATTACCATATGAATCTATCATGAGAGCCACTTATGGATTGCCTACCAAAGATGGCAATACCTAGATCTATCCTTGCTTTTATGCCTAGCTAGGGGCGTTAAACGATAGCGCTTGTTGGGAGGCAACCCAATTTTATTTTGTGTTTTTTGTTTTTGGTTCTGTTTAGGAATAAATAATACATCTACCTTCTGTTTGGATGTGGTTTTATGTTTTAATTAGTTTTTGTGCCAAGTAAGACCTATAGGATAACCTACGATGATAGTTGATTTAATTCTGCTGAAAAACAGAAACTTTGCACGCACGAATTTAGTTATGGTAAATCACAGCAATGTGCTTTTGCGTTGATTCTTTTTGCTGATGTTCAATAAACAAATTTTCCAGAACTTTCTATTTTGGTAGAATTTTTAGAGTTCCAGAAGTTTGCGTTAGTTACAGATTACTACAGACTGTTCTGTTTTTGACAGATTCTGTTTTTCGTGTGTTGTTTGCTTATTTTGATGAATCTATGGCTAGCAAATTAGTTTATAAACCATAGAGAAGTTGGAATACAGTAGGTTTAACACCAATATATATAAAGAATGAGTTCATTACAGTACCTTGAAGTAGTCTTTTGTTTTCTTTCTCTAACGGAGCTCACGAGATTTCTGTTGAGTTTTGTGTTGTGAAGTTTTCAAGTTTTGGGTGAATTCTTTTGATGGATTATGGAACAAGGAGTGGAAAGAGCCTAAGCTTGGGGATGCCCATGGCACCCCCAAGATAATCCAAGGACACCAAAAATTCAAAGCTTGGGGATGCCCCGGAAGGCATCCCCTCTTTCGTCCACTTCCATCGGTAATTTACTTGGAGCTATATTTTTATTCACCAACATGATATGTGTTTTGCTTGGAGCGTCTTGTATTATTTGTGTCTTTGCTTGTTAGTTTACCACAATCATCCTTGCTGTACACACCTTTTGAGAGAGCCATACATGATTTGGAATTTGTTAGAATACTCTATGTGCTTCACTTATACCTTTTGAGCTTGATAGCTTTGCTCTATGTGCTTCACTTATATCTTTAGAGCGTGATAATTTTTTTGCTCTAGTGCTTCACTTAGATCTTTTAGAGCACGGTGGTGGATTTGTTTTAAAGAAACTTGATCTCTCATGCTTCACTTAGATTATTTTGAGAGTCATTAATAACATGGTAATTTGCTTAATGTTAATATACTTGGTGTTCAAGATTTGTGAAACTTTCTCTTTTTTTGAGTGAATTAAATTAAGTTTGATGCTTGATAATTGTTTTGAGATATGGAGGTGATAATATCAAAGTCGTGATATTTGAATAGTTGTGAATTTGAGAAATACTTGTGTTGAAGTTAGCAAATCCCGTAGCATGCACGTATGGTTAAAGTTGTGTAACAAATTTGAAACATGAAGTGTACCTGGCTTGTGCATCCTTATGAGTGGCGGTCGGGGACGAGCGATGGTCTTTTCCTACCAATCTATCCCCCTAGGAGCATGCGCGTAGTATTTGAGTTTTTGATGACTTCTAAATTTTTGCAATAAGTATATGAGTTCTTTTGACTAATGTTGAGTCCATGGATTATACGCACTCTCACCTTTCCGCCTTTGCTAGCCTCTTCGGTACCGTGCATTGCCCTTTCTCACCTTGAGAGTTGGTGCAAACTTCGACGGTGCATCCAAACCCCGTGATACGATACGCTCTATCACACATAAACCTCCTTTTATCTTCCTCAAAACAGCCACCATACCTACCTATCATGGCATTCCCACAGCCATTCCGAGATATATTGCCATGCAACTTCCACCATCATCATCGTGACATGCATTACTTTTGTCATATTGCCATTGCATGATCTTGTAGTTGACATCATATTTGTGGCAAAGACACCATGCATTATTTTCCATACATGTCACTCTTGATTCATTGCACCATCCCGGTACACCGCCGGAGGCATTCATATAGAGTCATATCTTGTTCTAGTTTCGAGTTGTAATATCAAGTTGTTGTAATCGAAGTGTGATGATCATCATTATTAGAACATTGCCCTAGTGAGGAAAAGGATGATGGAGACTATGATTCCCCCACAAGTCGGGATGAGACTCCGGACGAAATAAAAAAAAAGAGAAGAAAGGCCAATAAAAAAAGGAAGGCAAATAAAAAAAAGAGAGAAAAAGAGAGAAGGGGCAATGTTACTATCCTTTTACCACACTTGTGCTTCAAAATAGCACCTTGTTCTTCATGTAGTGAGTCTCATATATTTGTGCTTCAAAGTAGCACCACATTTTTCATATAGTGAGTCTCATAAATTGTCTTGTTTATACTAGTGGGAATTTTTCATTATAGAACTTGGCTTGTATATTCCAATGATGGGCTTCCTCAAAATGCCCTAGGTCTTCGTGAGCAAGCAAGTTGGATGCACACCCACTAGTTTTATTTTGTTGAGCATTCATAGCTCTAGTGAATCCATTGCATGGCAATCCCTACTCCTCATGTTGACATCAATTGATGGGCATCTCCATAGCCCGTTGATTAGCCTCGTCAATATGAGAATTTCTCCTTTTTGTCTTCTCCACACAATCCCATCATCATATTCTATTCCACCCATAGTGCTATATCCATGGCTCGCGCTCATATATTGCGTGAAGGTTGAAAGAGTTTGAGATTATTTGAGTATGAAACAATTGCTTGGCTTGTCATCGGGGGTATAGAAGTTGGGAACATCTTTGCGTGACGAAAATGAAGCATAGCCTAACTATATGATTTTGTAGGGATGAACTTTCTTTGGCTATGTTATTTTGAGATGACATAATTGTTTGATTAGTATGCTTGAAGTATTATTATTTTTATGTCAATATGAACTTTTATCTTGAATCTTTGGGATCTAAATATTCATGCCATGATTAAGAAGATTGACATTGAAATTATGCCAAAGTATCACTCCGCATCAAAAATTCTTTTTTATCATTTACCTACTCGAGGACGAGCAGGAATTAAGCTTGGGGATGCTTGATACGTCTCCAACGTATCTATAATTTTTGATTGCTCCATGCTACTTTATCTACTGTTTTGGACTATATTGGGCTTTATTTTCCACTTTTATATTATTTTTGGGACTAACCTATTAACCGGAGGCCCAGCCCAGAATTGTTGTTTTTTGCCTATTTCAGTATTTCGAAGAAACGGAATATCAAAAGGAGTCCAAACGGAATGAAACCTTCGGGAACGTGATTTTCTCACCGAACGTGATCCAGGAGACTTGGACCCTACTCCAAGAAGCTTTCGAGGAGGTCACGAGGGTGGAGGGCACGCCCCCCTACCTCGTGGGCCCCTCGGAGCTCCACCGACGTACCCCTTCCTCCTATATATACCTACGTATCCCTGTATGATCAGAGGGGAGCCAAAAAAAACCTAATTCCACCGCCGCAACCTTCTGTATCCATGAGATCCCATCTTGGGGCCTGTTTCAGAGCTCCGCCGGAGGGGGCATCCACCACGGAGGGCTTCTACATCAACACCATAGCCCCTCCGATGAAGTGTGAGTAGTTTACTTTAGACCTTCGGGTCCATAGCTAGTAGCTAGACGGCTTCTTCTCTCTTTTTGGATCTCAATAGAATGTTCTCCCCCTCTCTTGTGGAGATCTATTCGATGTAATCTTCTTTTCGCGGTGTGTTTGTTGAGACCGATGAATTGTGGGTTTATGATCCAACTTATCTATGGAAAATATTTGATTCTTCTCGGAATTCTTTTATGTATGATTGAGTTATCTTTGCAAGTCTCTTCTAATTATCCGTTTGGTTTGGCTAACTAGATTGGTAGTTCTTGCAATGGGAGAAGTGCATGGCTTTGGGTTCAATCTTGCGGTGTCCTTACTCAGTGACAGAAAGAGTTGCAAGGCACGTATTGTATTGTTGCCATCGAGGATAACAAGATGGGGTATTTATCATATTTCATGAATTTATTCCTCCACATCATGTCATCTTGCTTAAGGCGTTACTCTGTTTTTAACTTAATACTCGAGATGCATGCTGGATAGCGGTCGATGAGTGGAGTAATAGTAGTAGATGCAGAATCGTTTCGGTCTACTTGTCACGGATGTGATGCCTATATACATGATCATACCTAGATAACCTCATAACTATGCTCGATTCTATCAATTGCTCAACAGTAATTTGTTCACCCACCGTAGAATACTTATGCTCTTGAGAGAAGCCACTAGTGAAACCTATGGCCCCCGGGTCTATTCTCATCATATCAATCTCCATCACTTTATTTACTTGCTTTGTTTTTACTTTGCCTTTATTTTTTACTTTGCATCTATCTATCAAAAATACCAAAAATATTATCTCTATCAGATCTCACTCTCGTAAGTGACCGTGAAGGGATTGACAACCCCTAAGCGTTGGTTGCGAGTTGCTATCGTGTTGTGCAGGTACAAGGGACTTGCGTGTGACCTCCTACTGGATTGATACCTTGGTTCTCAAAAACTGAGGGAAATACTTACGCTACTGTGCTGCATCATCCTCTCCTCTTCAGGGAAAACCAACGCAAGCTCGAGACGTAGCACATATATATTAGGAAACTTATAGTCATTGTATTTTCAAAATGGACGGGCCCGGTAACGCGCGCCTTCGATGAACTAGTTAGTTAGACAAAGGGGAGTACAAATTAGTCCTAAAGGTACCCGCAAAAAAAGTAGTCCCAAAGGGACAAAGAACCAGAAAGGCTCAAAAGAAAAGAAATCAAGAATTGGACCATCTATTCCTTGCCATCTAATGGATCAAATCAAATCGTACTCCCACAATCTAATTCGGAGTACTATCACCAAGGAGGTGTTTGTTTCGTTGAGTGGTAACATAAATGGAAAGGGGAACTGAATACCGTCTGTAACAACTCCAGACTGGACCAACCACGTTTTGTTGGGTTCTGCAGTGTAAAGGAAACATGTACCTTAATAACACATATTTTTTGACTTCAAATCAAGAACATGGACCATTAACCCTAACCTTGAGATATGCAGAGGAGGTTGATGTAGGAGGAAGAGATTAGCTAGAAATCCGTAGATGGCCCTTTGCTCCTCGCCGGCGGCTTCAACAGTCCATCCTCGTCGGCATCGGCGGCAGCTGGAGTGGTTGTTGCCGGCGGCTGGAGCAGGAGAGGAGGAACGAGGGAAGGGAGCTGCGCTCGACTCGAAGGGGGTCGAGGGGAGGTGGCGGTGCTGGATTAGAAGGGGGTCGAAGGTAGGCGGCGGGGCAGACAGATCGAGGGAGTCGTGGGGGAGGAGGTGGGCGGCGCAGACAGATCGAGGAGAGTCGCGGGGGAGGAGGGCTCGGGGTGAGGAGCGCTCAGGGTGGTAAGGAAACGTTACTGGTGGGGGGTGGGGGTATCGACTGATAACTAGCCTGGACCCGATTACGGAGGGATGTGATTACTGAGGGTTGTTACCAAACGCATGGAACAGTTTCTGTTTACAACGTAAACAGTTGACGGGTGAAAAAAGATGAAACAAACACCTCCCAAATATTATGGAGTAACATGGCATGGGATAAAACCAGAACTTTGGATTGTTCAACATTAGTCTCCTATGGTGACACCAGGGCGGCAGACGATGCTAATTACGTGGTGTCTTGGTGTCAAAGCCATCTTCGGTCTTGAAGATGAAAACCTCTGCCTGTCAGGCACCGCCGGAGCTTGGCATATTGATATAGGAATTGCAGTTGTTTCTAGAATTTTCCTGTAGAAACCTTGCATTGTCTATCATATATAGAAACAAGTTAACATGTTCAAAGCTATATTAATTGGCCCACATATATATAGATATTTATTACATACCTTCTGACGTGGATGACATGAAAGAGGAAGGTGCAGATGAAGAGGGTGATGCAGAGTAATATGAAGCCATCACTCGGGTCACTCATGTAGACGCTAAGAGTGAAGGCACGAAGCATGCAGGGCCGGTCCCACTAGTAGAAAAACCATCACTCGTCCCGGTTCGTGAGGGCTATTGCTCCCGGTTCCCAAACCGGGACTAAAGGGTCGTCACTAAAGCCCTGAACATTTAGTCCCGGTTCGCCCAGGAACCGGGACAGATGGGGACTCCACGTGGCCGCTGCCGCTTGCCCAGGCAGGGGACCTTTTGTCCCGGTTGGTGCCACCAATCGGGACCAAAAGCCTTCCACGCGTCAGAATTTCAGAGGCTGGGCTTTTTTTTCTAAAAGAGGGGAGGGGGGTTGGGGGGGGGGGTTTGTAGGGTTAATTTACGGGGTTTCATATATTGTATTAGCTAGCTAATAGAGAGAAGTGTCCTCTCTTATCTCCGTGCTTGGTCGATGCTACGTGTAGAGAGGACTCGACACGCTAGCTAGCTAGTAAGCAAATGAAGGAAACTATAAAGTATACAGAAGATCGTCATGAACATATACAGAAGTGATCGACCTCCCCTATATATATATATAGGACAGCACTATTCTAATCCTAGGATTAGAATAGTTATTTGGATCACAGCAGCCCTATATAGGGCCCGAAGACAGGTTCCCAAACTTCCGTGGACTGCCGACCCGGCCCGACATAATCCCACCTGCACCCCGATCCTGACAGAATCCCACCTAGACCCCGATCCCGATTGAGCCGCCCCTCCCCAACCCCCCTCCTCGCCGCTCCTCCCCTCGATCTCCGTCGTGATTCGCCGCCGAAAATCCGCCGGATCCAGCGCCTGCCTTCCTTCTCCAGATCCTGGCCGACTGGATCGAGCTCCGCCCCCTCCGACTCCACCTCCTGCCCGACCGTTGGCACGGGCGAGCGAGCGACGATGGACACCGGCGCGAGGGAGCCCGTGTCACCTGGAGCCGGCGGAGCCGGCGAAGCCGCCTGATTTCTACGACGAACGACCGCCATGGACTTCCGGAAGCCTCATCCTCGGTCCATCGTCACCGCCAGACAGCTTCGCAGTGCTCGTGACGGCCAAGGCACAACCTACGGCGAACAGCAAACCCAAGGAAGCATCTCGGCGGCGGAGGCCGCATCGGCGGCGCCTTCAAATCTAAGAACTGTACATGAACTTCCTCCCTGATCTTGCATTCTTCTTCAATCTTGCCTTCTCTGACCTTCTTGCTTCGTTAAGATGAACTTTGCGCCCCCTACAAGACTTGGATTGCCATGGGATTCCTCTCATACCTCCACGATGAATTGTATTCAAGGTGGCCTATCAGTTGCTGGAAAAAGGTTGGCCGAACTTCTAGCCAGGGTATGGTTGAACTTCTTCCTTCCTTCGGTTTGTTATTTGCTTATAGCTTTGTGAAGTTCAGGTGGTGTGTGAGCGTCAGTCCATGCTACAAAAGCTTTTTGTAAAATCTGCCTGCTTACAACCATGTGAAGTTCTGGTAGTGTATGAGCCTCAGTCCAGGCTACAAAAACAACATTGTAAAATATGCCTGCCTGCTTACACGCATGTGAAGTTCAGGTAGTATGTGAGCCTCAGTCCAGGCTACAAACACTATAAAATCTGCCTGCATTCACATTCACATTCAAAAAAATAAAAAGGAAAATAGAACATGCTTGTGATATGACTTGAAGGTCAGGTTGGTATGCACTAGCAGTCCAACCATTCAAAAAACTCATGAAGGTTCAGGTTTTCTAACTGTAGACAGTATTTCCCCTTTGCAAGACAAGAAGTTCAGGTTGTGGAGAGTGCTCAGTTCAGGTACATATAAGTAATCTAATATTGTAGAATTAAAAAACAGGATGTGAAGTTCATTCTCTGAAAGGTGCTCAGTTCAGGTACAAAGGCATTGGCAGATGCTCAGCTCAGTGCATAGTGTGATAGCTCTCACCACTTTTATATGAGAAGTTCAGGCTGTGAATAATGCTAAGTTCAGTTATGAAGGTATATGCAGATATAACTTGTGTGCTAATAGACATTTTTTCCTTTTATGTCAGCAAGACGAGAGACGCATGAAGAAGCTTAGAAGTTCCCAGCAGCAAGTACACAATCCAAAGCCTGTACGCGTTGCACCACCCTCTCAATGGGTCACACCTCAAACGCACCAACAACATTACCAACCTGCTCCAGACCAAAAATGGATGACACCCGAAACACACGGATACTCCCAAGAAGTTGGGTAACAGCCCTATCCGCACAAGTTTGCGCCTCCACCTAATTGCGTGACACCGGAAATCCACCACGAATTCTTTGTATCCACCAGCAGACTCCCAAGCACGCCGATGGAGGAGGGGGTTAGCTCAGGTCCTGCGTGTAACTCTGGAGGTTATCCTGGTGTGCCTCATCAATGCCAAAGCAAAGCAACTAAACCGGATCCCAGGACAAATCCAACAGCAACAGACACACACGGAGGAGAGTGATCTGCACACTACCACCGTTTGATCCTCCTGCTGCTGCTACAAGTCAGAATTTACGGGGCATAAGGTAGATGGATTGCTTCACAAAACAAAAGAGCAAACCAAGACTAGGATCGCAATACCTCCAAAACCACCTCAAGCAAAAAGGACGCAAACAAGAGAGAGGACATCTTCAGCCCTCCTTCCTCCTCGTGATCCACTGCTGCATCCTGCTATGATTACTCCGTCATGCCCCATCCCAGAGGGACAGCAGCCGACACCAGCGGAGTTGCGATCATACACGCACGTAAGTGAAACAAAAAATATTTATATATGCATCTTGTATTATCTGCAAATTTTCTGCTCCCTCCAGGATAAAAAGTTCATAAACTGCATTCTAAGGTGCTGTTTGGATTTTTTTCTTTTTCCCCAGACGCCAGATCTACCAAATTATCTAATACCAAGACTAAAGATGTGATTCAAAGATGTAGAGAAAGCAAGGGAATTTTATAACAGATACGCTGGTTTTGGAATCAGGAAGACGGGTGGAAATGACAACCACAAGTATTTTGTTTGCGCCTTCCAAGGGATACACACACCTTCTGTTTCAGAGGCCAGCAGGAAGCGAGACAAAACATCGCAGAGGACGGGCTGCAATGCAAGAATGAGGGTGAAGGTGCAGGAGGATGGCACATGCGTGGCAGTGGATATTGAGTACAATCATAATCACCAGCTCATGCAAACTGATGACATGCTGGTGTTTTTGCACTCACACAAGAATTATGACCCCACTATTTTGGAGTACGTAAAGCTCCTGCAGTACCATGATTTCAAGCACACAACAGTCATGTCCATGCTATCTGAAAATGAAGATGGAAGCTACTTCCTAAGCATGTCCGGACGAGACCTGCTAAACCAGTAAGTACTCAAACACCCACATACTGCAATGTAAAATAGCATCCTAGCTCACAACCCTTTGCTAGCAAAAAATAAACAAATGCATGTTTGCATGTGATTTGCAGGAAAGCCATGAATGCAAGGAAAGATGATTTGGATGATGTATTGAAACTTGTTTCATTCTTCAAAGACATGAAGGCGATAAATGATGAGTTTTTCTATGACATCCAAGTGGACAAGGACAAGTCAATTAAAAACATTTTCTGGTCCAATGCAAGCTGCCGAGGAGCCTATCAAGACTTCGGCGATTGCGTAACATTCGACACGACTTATAAGACCAACATATTTCATATGCCCCTGGGAGTGTTCGTTGGAACAAACCATCACTTGCAGTCAACGATATTTGCTGTTGCCCTGATAAGAGATGAAGATGCAAATTCATTCAAGTGGCTGTTCGATGCATTTCTACGGTGTATGAACAACAAGCACCCAACTTGCATTCTAACAGGTGAGTTCAAATAAAAAACTCCTCAAGTTTCATCATCTTTTCAGTCTATGGGTCTGTATTGGGTATATTTGGTTTTATCTGAAAATAATATACAGCAAGCAGTTCAACCACTGTTAGCACATAAGTCCAACTAACAGTAGAAGAAAGCAAAATTATCTGTCACATGTTTAGAAAAAAACTAGTCATGAATGTGAAGTTCAAGTACAGGAATCATAGAAGTTCAAGGACAAAAACATGTAAAGAAAAAAACATGTAACATGTTTAGAAAAATATAGTTATTTATGTGAAGTTCAAGTACTGGTACCATAGAAGTTCAAGAACACTGCTGTAAGAAAAGTTTGAGTGTGACAGTACTAAGTAGTCCCGCTGCTACCTGTTAAGTTCAAGCACTGGTACCACAGAAGTTCAAGAACACTGCCGTAAGAAAAAAATACATGTGCCATTTTTAGATAGTCATATTGCTGCATGTGAAGTTCAAGTACTTGTACAACATAAGTTCACCATCAATACAAAAAAAGAATCAAGTTTCATTTTTTTAATTCATGCAGACCAATGCCCATCGATGGCGAAAGCTATACCACAATCATTTCCAAACACCGTCCACAAGCTATGCCGTTGGCACATCTTGAAGAAGTACAGGGAATACCTCGCGTTGCTGTACAAAAAGTATAAAACATTCAAAGAGGAGTTCACAGCTATATTTAACTGGCCGCTGATGCCAACGGAGTTTGAAGATGCCTGGGCTAAACTCGTGCACAAGTACAACCTGGAGAACGACCAGATGATGATGCAGCTCTAGAGTGATAGGAAGATGTGGATTTTAGCATATTACAAGAACATTTTCTGTGCTAGAATGACTTCCACACAACAAAGCGAGAGCATGAACCACGTGCTAAAGAAAGGGTTTGTCAAGGGGACCCAGAACCTACACAAGTTTGCTAGGCGGGTCAATGCTTACATACAAACTCGGATGCAGAAGGAGAACGACCAAACAATGACTAGCTATGACAAGTACAAAACACCCCCGTCATGTTCTGTTTTACCGTCAACATGTGCACTTTGAATTTTAAAAAAAATGAAACCCATGACTCTGCTCCGACTAATATCTCGCTTTTTCACATGTGTAGACCAATCCTGTGACAAAAACAACTTACGGCTACGAGGAAGACATGTCTATCAAGTACACGAGAGATGTGTACACCGAGATGAGGAATAGGATGAGAAAGGCCACGCTATTTCGCGCAAAGCATATAGCAGAGCCCACTAAGTACCTTGTGTACTACCACAACAAGCCTGGCCATGATGATGAAGAAAGATTTTCCTGGTCAAAGCATGAATACCAGGTTGTAGCTGACCCAGAGAATGAAATATACGAGTGTGAATGCAAGCTCTGGACACACACAGGTGAGCGAAAAAACAAGCTCATTAAATAGCTAGACGAGTAGTATCATATCAAAATTTATGAAACTCATTGCTGGCTCACAAACTATGTATTCTGCATTCATCACCAAAATGCAGGCCTGTTTTGCCTTCACATCATGAACATACTGGACTACCTCAAGCCTGACAAATTTCCAAACAAGTATATCCTCAAACGGTACACAAAGACTGCAAGATCACAACCAACCTTTGATACAAGGGACTACAACACAACCGCATTGGATGGCAGCTCAAGGCTATCAAAGCAAGACATCTTGTTGCAGCTGAATTTGATGGTCAACAAGAAAGCGATGAGATGTGACCAGCAATATGACAGAGCCTACTATGTTCTCAAGAGGCTTGTGGAAGAGCTTGATGCAATACATTCAGTAAATCAAGCGAATGCTGACGAAAGGAGGATGAAGAGGACGCTGAAATTGAAGATGACCTTCATTATTATGCAGCTGAAATGCTCAACGCCGCCGCTGAAGCCAACCAATGCAAGCAGGATGTTGACCAATCAATGGAGCAGCGCCAACAAGAGACGATGAAACTGCCGCTGTACTCTGAAACAAAGGGTAGGAAGAAAATTTCTATAGCAAAGAAAAGTGGCAAGGGAGCTCAAATAAAGCCACCACCTGCAGGAAGAGTCGTCGTGCTCGATCAGAACGGAGTGCCACTTGGACACAGGAAATGCAGTGTGTGCAACCAGGTTGCAGGACACAACAAGCTCACCTGTCCAACACTCTTGGAAAGAAACGATGCTGAGGAGGTCAAGCAACCCAAATCTCAAAAACAACAGCCCAAAGTTATGGAACAAAAGAAGGGACCACACCCAAAGAAAGCAAGCAGCAGACTTTGTAGCATATGCAAGGAGTATGAACCACATAATGCAAGAACATGCCCGAAGCGCGTAGATGCTGAAAAGACAAGCAAAATGCCAGAGAAGAAACAGAAAGCAAGACCTAGAGCCAACAACAAGAAAGTGGTGGAAGATGAAGAGGAAGACGAAGATGAAGACACCGTCAAAGAAGATGAAGACGAAGAGGAAGAGGAAGTGGAATGCGACGATGAAGAGGAAGACGACAATGAAGAGGAAGAGGACGATGAAGAGGAAGAGGTACATGTCAAGCAAAAACCTCTACCACCAAAGCCTAGGAGGAGTGCAAGGCTCATGAACAGTTAGAATAGGTCAATTAACACAATGCAAACTTATGTCATGTCAATGTGCAGAACATTATGTCATCCCCTGGTAATATACACTGTGAAGTTCAAGTAATATTACTGCAGAAGTCCTGGTATGTTATGAGAGGAAGTGATGTGCTGGTGTTGTATTGCATGGAAGTGCAAGCAGTAATAAATTGAAAAACATACACTGTGAAGTTCAAGTAATATTACTGCAGAAGTCCTGGTATGTTATGGCAGGAAGATGTGCTGGTGTTGTACTGGATGAAAGTGCAAGCAGTGTTAAATTGAAAAAACATACATTGTGAAGTTCAAGTAAGATTACTGCAGAAGTCCTGGTATGTTATGAGAGGAAGAGATGTGCTGGTAATGTATTGCATGAAAGTGCAAGCAAGAACAAACATGAAAAACATACATTGTGAAGTTCAAGTAATATTACTGCAGAAGTCCTGGTATGTTATGAGAGGAAGTGCTCGTGTTGTATTCCATAAAAGAGCAACCAACAAATAATCATACAGTTTTGAAGTTCATGTCAGCTTACAGAAGAAGTTCTGGTATGTAAAATCGATGTAGGAAAAGAATATGCTTAAAAAATAAAGTTTCGCCGCATAAACTAAGGTTAGCAAGCCTAAGACAACGCGTTCAAATGTGAAGTTCTGCTTGGATATGTGCAGAAGTTCATGTACAATGCCTACAAAGATAAATAAACGTCAACAATATCTCTGCACAAATTTACATATGAAATACATTCGCACTTGAAAAAAAACAAAAAAACAAATGTAGATTCTACACAAAAGCATACATATTGGTTGGGTTGAAAATTACCAATGCATTACACAACACAGAATATCCTCTCCATCTGAAACCAGCAGCCCAACCACATCTCAAAGCATAAGTTCAAGTCTACGATCATATGTTGGGGACCCAAAAATAAACAACACAAAAAAATCAAGCAGTTCCACCAAAACCGAGGCAGAAGTTTAGGTACATCTATTGGGGCAAAAACATTCAACACATGGATACTGAAAAACGATGCAGTACATTGAAATTCACAAAAGCCAAATCATTCTTCACACCAAATGCATTTGTCCACAATATCATAAGTAATAGTGCTTCACCTATAGTAGATACACAAATCACTAAAAACATTCTTACAACAAAATCTTTACGGAATTGTTCTAATTATTATCAAACCTAAAAATCTATACGAAATCAAATCTACAATGAAACTAATGCTTTGAATTCACGGGCCAAAGGACTGGATCTCTTTAGGGAGCTCTGAACGCATGACTTCATTCTTCTCGCTAAAAACCAGAGTGTGCATGAACGCAGCCTTCCAGTCATCTGCAGCAGCCTGCAAACAAAAGAAAGGTGAAAATGATGGTTTAGTAACGGATATCTAAAACCACAGTAGGAGCGTCATAGCAAAAACACACAAGAAAAATCAAAGGATGATGAGACAAGAACAAAGATAGAACATACTTCCACATCACCAAAATCTTCAACAATCTCATCACCATCATACGAAGAGCTGAACTTCACGGCAAAGAAACCACAATCATTATTCTTCTGCTTCGGAACATCGATGAAAGTCGGCCTCTTTGCAATATCAGCCAGTTAGGCTGCTTGCTCGCCTTGTATGCAGCCTTGCCGTACACCTCCTCGAGCAACCCAACAAATCTCTTCATCTGCCAGAAATAACAAAATTAGATGAAGTCAAAAACATGTTAACCAAAATAGTTAAGTTCAGGTACATAAAAAAGCGACACTTGCATAAGATCCACCTAAACAAAATAGCAGAAGTTCAACTTCTAAATGATAGTCAGTTCATGCAGTATTACAAAAACAGAGACAACAACATGTTTTGTCAACACAAGGCATAATAAACTTCGTGTCAAACAAGAGAATGTGAAAGGAGGTTCAGGCTAAGAAACACTCACGATATTTTGGCAGTCCCCATGGAACTCGATCGTGATGTTTCCATATTATCGTAAGAAAGTGAATCAAGGATGTCAATGCTCCCATGATATCTATTCACCACGTACACACTATAGTGCACCATTGTGCCAATTGGCTTGAATAGAATCAAATAAAACCTGCCAAGAATGAAAGGACAAGTGAACACAAACTATAAAGCGTATGTACTGAAGAAACGGCATGAACAAAAACTTATTGACAAACTCAGCAAAAGGATGCACATGAAATTGAAAAAAAAGCAAGAGTTATGAAAAACTAACCAGCTTTGCGTTAAGAAGGTCTTCTTCCTTGCGAAAAAACATTGGGAGGAGTTTAGCCGAATTTTTTGCATCGAACTTTGGAACTGTTGCGGCGTAGAAATCATACTCCAGGCAGTACTGTGCATTCACCAAAACACAATTAAAACACCTCCCAGATGCCACTACAACAAAACTAAGGCAAAAAAAAGGAGATAGGGGTGCAAAGAACTAAAACATGTATGAAGTAGGGACTAAGTACAACCCTGCAGCATTAGAGAATATCTCAGAGGTCTCCGGCTTATCCTTCCACAAATTTATGAGATAATCCATTATGTCTCCTTCCATCTGCTGCCCTTCACCAAAAAGCCTATAAAGGAAATCTCCTGTGAGGTCAATCACATTCCCAGGCATGGTAAACATGTAGTAGCTTGTCCTGCAGAATACAAAAGGATGGTAAAAAATATATTAGAAGTTCAGATACAATAACAAAACAGAACTCCAGACACTATAACTCAAAAGGCAAGAGGAGACATAAAACAGAAGTTCATATACTACAACAATGTCAGTTCAGACAATACAACAACAGAAGTTCAGACACTACAACTCCAAGGCAAGGGAACAACAGAGAGGGTAACTCACCCAGAATACTTCTCCACACCATCTTTACTCAGCACATACTGTTTCAACTTCCGGGCCTCGGATAGATGAGGGTAACTGTATTTTTTCAGGGGAGCGACAGGAGAATGCCACTTCAAAGGCAATCTTGATGCTCGCTTGCAGGTAGTTATGTTCCCAGACTCAACTGCCGGTTTCCTCCTAGTCATCACAACATTCTTCCCACCTCTACCAGCAACAGTTCTAGCAGCACGTTTAACATTCTTCGGGTAAGCAATCTTCTCAAAATCATCATCGGACGAAATCACTTCTGCTTAGGCTGCTTCGACTGCATCAGCCTTCCTGTAGCAAGGGTTTTTTGGAGTACCACGAATACCACCAGCCTGCTCCCCCAACTTGGAAGGAATGAGGGTCCGAGGTCTATCATCTTCTATCGGAGCTGTACTCATCGGTTCCTCCCTAGGCTAGTATTCATGTGACCCGAGGAATGAGTAGTGGTAATCGGTCAACTCCAACGGATCCACTGTCAAAGAAAAAAAGAAGAGAAAACATCACCATTAAAATACAACTAAAGTTCAGGAACATCACAATGTGCAGTCCAACTAATAAAGATGACATGGTTACTACTCAAGCTGACCTAAAAAAATTAGTTGCAGTAAAAAACTAAATGAAGTTCAGGCACAACCAGAGGCACAGTTCAAGATAAACCGATGAACTCGAAATCATTCAACTACAGCTAAAAAAACCATAGAAAGGCATCATCTCTGAAGTTCAATTAGAAAAAAAATGCTCATGTCCATTTAAGCAATGGAAGGACAGAAATTACTAAAACCAAACACACAAGCAAAATTAAAAAAGATAGAAATGAAGTTCATGTACAAAGAAAATGCTCCTCTCCTTCCGAAACCAGCAGCCCAGCCAGATCTCAAGCATAAGTCCAAGTTTGAGAGAAAAAATATGAAGTTCAGGTAGAATAAAAGATGCAGTGCAGGTAAGCAGTCCAACTTCCAAATACTTACATGTGTAGTAGCCAAACAGAGATTGGAAGTCTGTCTCAAACAGGTTAGAAGAAGCGATTGAGTACAACCATGTCTTCCTGATATCCCCGATATTCTCATGGGAATAATTTGCAAGAACCCCATCATGATACGAATTAACATTCGTAAGCATGAAGAATCCGCAGTTGATACTGCCATCAAACGAAGTAAAAAGAATAGTGTTAGAACAGAAAAATAAAGCCAATGAATTAAACACGTCGCATCTTAAGTACAACTACAGTTAAACAGATGTGATAAAGAGAAAAAGTGGAACTCATACTTGTTTTGCTGCTGGGGGACATCAATCCAATCCAGAGGGAAATTGTCGATGCTAACTGGACTGAAGGGTGTCTCCTTGTCGTTGCTGGCATCCTTCCAAAGCCTCTTGATGTTGTCGGTCATCCGCCGAAACAGGCGTACCGCACATTCATCTTTTGGTCCATAGTAGGAATCAAGAAGCTGGAACCTTGAATTCTTCAGGTCAAGGAATACGGACACCCAATGACCAACACCACCCATGGAAGCAGGAACCTCAGGCGGGTCAAAAGTAGGGAAAACAAAGTGAAGCATCATAAACACATGAATCATTAAAAAATGAGAATTAATATCAGAATGGTACAAAAGAAAAATAAAACAAATATTAACACAGTGGATCGCACTGCAAAACTAATATAGAGGCAAAGAACAAGGTATTGCATACCGAATCATGTGCATCCATGCTATCTGGACCACTCGCCATGAAGTACTTCCTCACACGGGAATCAAATTGACCTCTGAAAATCTTGTCCTAAAATAATGCAGGCAACACCAACATATGAAAAAATACAAAAATGAGACAAACAAGTTTTAACTAAAAAATGGTAAGGAAAAAAACGGAAAAGAAATCACTGTATGGTTGACTTACACAAACCCAATATGGCAGGATGAGTTTGTCTGATCCCTGGTACTTCGCACGTAGACAGTAGAGTGCACACTCAGCCACATTAGACCGAAGCATTCCGCGAGGACCAAAAGATATTGCGACATCTTCAACAGAAGCTTCACACTCCTTGTTTTGGAACATAATCATTGATCTAAAACAAGCGAACAGAAAGTAAAAGAAGTTCAGCATCAGGAAACTCAGGAAGTTCATAACACATGTTAGCACAGAAGTTCAGCTATATCACAACAGTCAATACGGTACAAAAGAGGCCAGAAGTTCAGCACCAGATAAGTAAAAAACAAGAAGTTCAGGTACATAGAGTTGGGAAGTTCAGGTAAGAAACGACATGCAATTCACAGGGGGTACATGGATGATGTAAATATTGAGCAGCTGCACTCACCTCTTGGAACGATCATTCCTAAGCCTAGTTACACTGTAATAAAAGTCATCAACCTTCTTTCAGACGACAGCAAGGTCGCTATCTGCTCACCAAAAAGAAAATAGCAATTAACAGCAACACTCAAAGCACATAGACTCACGACAGTTTCAATTAAGACCAACATTCAAGCACAAACATTCAAAACATAAGCACATCTCAGCTAATACATCAGAAAGGACAAAACCACAGCATCATAGACATCACAACACTTGCATTACAAACCTCCACCCACATAGAAAAATAGGTTCACTTAACATTCTTTACAACCCACACGACAAACAACAAAACCAGAAGTTCAACTTAGACCACACAGGCAGTTCACAGGGGATATCATGGACTAAAACCAAACAACAAAGAGGGGAGGGGATGGGGAAAGAAGAGAGAAGCATGCTCCTCTCTTCATGGATCCTTGCCTAGACCAGTGGCAGCACTGGAATTATCAACCTCCTCTCCATAGCTATCGCTTTCGGTATCTTCATCATCGTCTCCAGTAGACGTTGCAGCGTCGTCGGGAAGGACACCAGCAGCAGCTGTAGCAACCGAAGAATCTGAAACAAGAAAAACCTTTGGTTGTGCCTGTACAGCATCAACATCAACTGATGGCTCTGCTGCAGGAGACTTCTTCGGGCTTGCAGCAGCACTACCACCAGTTTGTACAGCAGACTCAACATGATCTTTCTCCAAAATGATGTCTCCAGTTGTCTTGCCCTGCTCAGCATCAGAAACCTCAGCGCCAACGGACGACTGAGGTTCAGTCAGGACCACCCCGTCGGAGCAGCCGGTGCCTAAGACGGACATGTCTGCAGCCTTCTCTGGAGCAACACTAACATCATCATTCTGCTGCTGCAAAAAGAAACAAAAAGTCATTACAAAGGGCTACAGGGGCAGCAAGTCCGTCTCAGGGGCAACAAGACAAATGGACAAGAAAAAATGGTACCTTATTTTCACTGCCATGAACCTCATCAACTAATACATCACTAGAGGGGCAAGGATCATGCACAGGGTAGCTTCATGCACAGGATCAGCTTCATGCACAGGTAAAACATCCTCCCTAACCCCAGCACCATCATCAACAGCCAAGAAAATAATCATGTAGAAAACAAATACCTAATCAGCAAAAGTTCACGTTACATAATCAGAGAAGGTCAGGTATCACAACTGGCACATCATGGAAGTCCAAATACAGTAAACATAGCAGATAACATACCAGACTACCATAAGATACAAAAAGGCACAAAAAGGGCCAGTCATCAAAGTCATATAAGTTCAGGTGCTGAAGCACTTGAAGTTCAGGTCCTATAAACAGAAAAGGTCACCCTATAACTGCATAACAATAATAACTCAAAGCTAACAATGAACACTAGTGCAAAAGAAATATCAAAAGCCAACATAAACAAACCTCTTCAGTACGCTCCACATAGCCTCCTTCATGACCCAAACGAACGGGATCCTGCCTCTGAATCTCTCTCACAACAACACTCGCCTCATCTTCAAAAGGCTTGCAACGGGCGTCCTGCATTTCCTTGAACAGCACAAAACTAGCCCAGAGGTGGAAAGTGCTCTCACGAAGCTCAGCAAGATATTTAGCTTCAATCGACAAAAGCTCCTTCGAAGACTCAGCATCAAAACCGTGGCCGGGAGGAAGAATCCCATCCACGCGACTAAGACGCTCAACCATTGTCGGAACACGAGCCATCTCTCCACAACAGTTTCCAGAAGTCCATCAATCCTAGAAAGGGAAATATTCGCAGCATCGAACAAACTCTGGGAAGAAACGCCACCTGCAGCACTCACACGGGCAAAAGAACCTCCTGGATCTACAGGGGGGCACCAGTGTTAACATCCCGCGAGAATTCAAATCTCGGAGAACTTCCACTACCTAGGCCGGCGGCATGAGGCATAGTAAGAACAGGACGTTTGATAACCCTAAAGAACACAACCTCAGCCTGTGTCTTCCACTGCATATATGAAAACAAAAATCAACACGTCGCAGAACAAATGAAAGAACATGGAAGCAGAAATACAGAAGACAGTAGCAGAAGTTCAAGTTAGTACCACAAGCTGATACTGAAAAAAAAGACAATGACAAGGAGAAAAGGCAGAACAATCAGATACACAAACTTCACCAAAAATTCCACTAATGCCTACACATGCAGTACATTTTAGAAGTCCAACTATGTCTACATAGGCAGTACAACCTTGTATGACGAGAAGTTAACATGCTTTCAAAAATGTTGGAAATTTACATAGCAGAAGTTCAACCATGCATGTGCAACAACAAAGTTTAGCTTATTTCATATGCATATATCCAGAAGTTCACATATGTACACAAAGGCAGTAATACCATATAAGCCAAGCAGTTCAGCTAATTTACTCGTCTATATGAACTAGAATGTCATCTATGTACATAGCAGAAGTTCAACCATGCACACAAAGGCAGTACTAACTACACAGAAAAGAAGAAACACTCACAGGTAGTCTCCCAAACACCCAGTTGGCTGGGTCGTCATCACCTTTCCTGACCAAGTCAGCCGCAGCGAGCTCAAGAAGCTTGGCCTGATCCATGTAATTGATGCGAGGCGTCCTCAGGTCAACATTAGGCGTCTTGCTAATGATAAGGCAGTCCAGGTACATAAGAAGCGGCGCGATGGCACAGCCTGTGACAGATTTTCCTCTGCTAGTACCTTGCTGATACCTAACAACAGCACTTCGAAGGTCATCAACAACCAACTGGCAGTAGTTATCCTCAAACACAAGATTCTCAGCCATTGCTGCCTCCCTGGACACTCGTGTAGATGTTCCAGGGATAACCACCTTCATGAAAACAATCAGGTAAAACACCTGCAGAGCAAGATCATCCTTCATCTCATCCTTCACAAGATCCGCGAGGATATTCCGCAGATCCTTTGTCTTGATGTCGTCACTCCTAGCGTACCCAAGCTTGCCCTTCAACCTCATAACAGCATCATCAAACCCATCACTCGAAGGCCTAGGAGGGGTACGATTACCTTGAGGGAATACAAACAGATGGTAAATATCATCACTTGTAATACGCAGAACCTTGTTCGCCTCACCCATGTCCAGAATCATGGTTGCAGGGTCAATCCTCGTGTAGATGTTGCCCATCAAAGGACGAGAAATGTTGGAATCAACCTTCAGGTCAAACACACAACCAAAACCAGCCTTGATAACCCTCGTCTTGTGCCTAATCTGTAGCATTTTCGCACACGTCTTCACCTCTCCTAGTGAGCAGCGAACCATCTTGTTAAAACGTTTCGCCTCACCTCCTCCTTGGCCACCTTCTTCGGGCGCTTTGCATCCTCTCTTCCTCCTCTCAGGCTGCTCCACAAGATGATACTGGAAAAAATGAGATACACAAGCTACACCAAAATTCTACTAGTGCCTACAAAATTACACACTCAGTACATTTCAGAAGTCCAACTATGTCTAAATAGGCAGTACAGCCATGTATGACCAGAAGTTAACATGCTAACAAAATGTTGGAAATTTACATAGCAGAAGTTCAACAATGTACAACAAGGCAGTAATAAAACATGAATACCAGAAGTCCAACTATGTCACATAGGCAGTACAACCATGTATGACCAGAAGTTAACATGCTTTCAAACTGTTGGAAATTTACAAAGCAAAAGTTCAACCATGTATACAAAGGTAGTAATCAAACATATATCTCAGAAGTCCAACTATGTCAACATAGGCAGTACAACCATGTATGAACACTAGTTAACATGCTTTCAAAAATGTTGGAAATTTAAAAAGCAGAAGTTCAACCATATACACTAAGGCAGTAATCAAACATGTATACCAACAAGTTAAGCTAATTTCTTCATGTATATACCCAGAAGTCCAACTATGTACACAAAGGCAGTAATACCATAAAAGCAAAGCACGTCAGCTAATTTATTCGTCTATATGGAGATGGAGCAGAAGGTCAGCTATGTACGCCAAGGCAGTGCTAAAAACAATAAAACTACAGCAATAGCAACAAATGCTCTAAAAAACAGTAAACATGAGACATTCATACCTGATTAGCGGCAGCAGCAGCATCGACGTCGTCCTCATCATCAACATTGAAATCAGCATCATCCTTGTCCTCTGGATTAACACGAGAACGCTTCTTCACACTCTTGTTGACCTTTGCAGGTGGAACCTTGCGCTTCACGCCGCATTTCTTCCCCTTACCAGATGCACCAGCACCAAGCGGAGAAGGTGTAGGCGCGGCAGTGGCAAGCACACAAGGACTACGGCGTGGCGTACCACCAAGGCCTAACCCTTCATCTTCAACAACTTCTGCAGGCCTTGAAACACGTGGGCTCTTCCGAGGAGTAACTTCACCAACTACTAGCTTCCTCGCAGCAGTCTTCTTGATTTTCTTATTAACAGGGACAACCGTGCCATCACTACCACACGGCACGTCTTCCTCAACAGTGAGCTCAGCCGCATGAACAGATCCAGGAACATCAGAACCTTTCTCAAGGCGGGCCGCCCTCGTCTTGACAAAATCTTATTGCTTCTTCCTCTTACGTTGGTCCTCCAGGAGAAGCTGAACAGGCACATCCTCGGGTTGCGTGACAGGTTCAATGCCATCAACAGACTGCGACTGCGTCTCTGACATCTGAAGAGAGCACAAAGGATCCTGAACGAAATCACAACCTTTGACTGACGGAGACCCCTCCTCAGCAGCAGCAAGGGTTTCTGATAAACCCAAATCAGATAAAACATCGTTGATGGTGTTCACAGCTTCCTCCTCTGTGGACACATCTGCAAAGAACAGAAAAATCGAAGAAAAAATAAAAAAAAGTCAGGAACACCATCACAGTCAAAGGAATAATGGGTGATTTAGCCGCATCAGATATTGGAGCATCAGTATTAACCTCTGAAGATCCATCTTTATCGTAGGCATTTTTTCAGAACTATTCAACTCATCACCAACTACAAAAAATGCAAGTAAAAAGGCAGCTGAGTTCTAATGCACAATCCTACACCAAAGGGACTTCTACTTTTACATCAATGTCCAATACCCTGAAGTTCAACAATAACTAACAAAGCAGTAAACACAGGAAAATAATCTAAAAATTACATACTAAATATAAAAACAATCTACACCAGAGGTGCTACTACATACAAGATTAATCTCCAGAAGTTCAACAATATATAACAAAGCAGTAAAACAAAAGGTGCATAACAGAACTTCAACCAAATTTCATTATAAACAAACAATAACTAAAACCAGAACTTCAACTACGTGACCAAAGATAGTAGCACATAAAAAAGATGTAGCATGACCACAAATAGTATTTCACAGGAAAACTAAATATCAATACCATGAACATGATAACAAGAAAACAAAAAACAAAGATATACACTTTAAAATATGAAATGGCACACACATAAACTATGTGTAAAATGCATACACACAAACCTTGTTAGAAGTTCACACTACTAAGACTGGCAGTCCAACAAGAAAACCAAATAAAGATATGGGCAGACATATATAACAATACTACTGTTTAAAATACAAGATACAACTACATTAAGATACCTGGAGAAGATTTTGAAGCCATGACAACACAACCGCCTCAATGAATGCAACTCCAAACACTAGAACAACCTGTAAACACAGAAGATTGATTCCATATAGTTAGCAAGTAGAAAAACATAGAACAAAATACAAAAAAGGAAACTGAATCAAACCCTAGAACCAACTACAACCAACAAAGTATGAATAGATGACAGTAGCACATATAGGCAAGCACAACAAAAAATGTATCCAGAAACTAACTACAATGTCACAAACATAATCTAGACCTCCAAATCCACAGCACTAATGGCATTACATACAACAGCTCTAGCATCAACAATCACACCACACCCTCTCTGACATGCATCTGACTGCTAAAATCAACAAAGAGGAAACGAAAATCCACACACAAGCATATCACAAACAAATCTGGCTATGGGGGAATGCATTACAACCACCACACGCCCAAGAACCCTACCTAATGTCCCACCAAACCATCAGAAAAATGGGGTAGGAGGCGGACGCGAGAGCAAACAGAGCAAACAGGCATGCCTCCACAGATCTTGCGAAAGTGAATACAAGCATTATGGGGGGATGGGGCGGGGGCAGTGTTTGTACCTCTCCAAATGAACCGCGCACGCATGAATCTGCGGCGGTTCTTCACTCCCCAAGACGCCACGCACAAGCAGTTGCTGCCCTCGCTTCAGAGCAGAGGAGAGCGGGCTGGGCGAGGGAGAGCGCGGCGCGGGGGAGAAATAGGAGCGGGGGAGTGCGCCAGTTACTCCACTCGCGAGGGCAGGCGGAGAAATCGGGGGGAGTTGCAGTTGAAGGAGGCAGCGGAGCGACGGAGAGGGGGGAGAGAGCGAGCGACAGAGGGAGAGGGGTTTTCTGACAGGTGGTGGCGAGGGAGATGGTCAGTTAATGCCTATCTGTCGTGGTGGGAGTTGCAGCGCAGGTGAAATTGCAGTTTTACCCCCCAACAGCTATAAAAGTAAATACATCTATAGATAAATGAATGCACCATTTGAATGCATATATTATAATGAGATAAGATCATACAACAGCACAGCTGATATCCTTAAAACCAAAAATAGATGGCAAATACACTACCAAGGGAAGAAAAATACAAACAAAAAATATACACCTAAAAAAACAAGAGAAAAGAAGTTCAAAAAATAAAGAACAGAAGTTCAAGTACTCTAATAAAAGAAGTAAAGGAATAAGAATAAATAAACCATAAAGAAACAAAAAGAACAAGTTCAAGTACAAAAACAGATGAAGTTCATATCTAACCCTAAACTCTAAACCCTAAAAACCCTAAGATAGACAGTGGGGTCATGGATGTGACGGAATCGCCTCCGCATGCGATGACGCGGCACGCCGCGTCGTCGCCAGCTCTGGCTCGTTCCTGTCTCGGCCTCGCAGGGGGAGGGGAGGGGGGGCCTGACCCCCCTCCCCCCTGCTCGGCCTCGCGCTACCGCATTGCTGGGCGCTAGGACTTGATAGGATGCAATGCAGTTATTCTGTTTCCACCTCCACCGCACGCACCCTAAACCCTAAACCCTAAAAACCCTAAGATAGATAGTGGGGTCACGGATGTGACGGACTCGCCTCCGCATGCGACGACGCGGCACGCCGCGTCGTCACCTGCTCCGGCTCGTTCCTGTCTCGGCCCCACAGGGGGAGGAGAGGGGGTCCCGACCCCCCTCCCCCCTGCTCGGCCTCGCGCTACCGCATTGCTGGGCGCTAGGACTTGACAGGACGCAATGCGGTTATTCTATTTCCACCCCCACCGCACGCACCCTAAACCCTAAACCCTAAAAACCCTAAGATAGATAGTGGGGTCACGGATGTGACGGACTCGCCTCCGCATTCGATGACGCGGCACGCCGCGTCGTCGCCTGCTCGGGCTGGTTCCTGTCTCGGCCTCGCAGGGGGAGGGGAGGGGGTCCCTCCCCCTCCCCCCCTGCTTAGCCTCACACTACCGCATTGCTGCGCGCTAGGATTTGACAGGACGCAATGCGGTTATTCTGTTTCCACCCCCACCGCACGCACCCTAAACCCTAAAAACCCTAAGATAGATAGTGGGGTCACGGATGTGACGGACTCGCCTCCACATGTGACGACGCGGCACGCCGCGTCATCGCCTGCTCCGGCTCGTTCCTGTCTCGGCCTCGCAGGGGGAGGGGAGGGGGGTCCCGACCCCCTCCCCCCTGCTCGGCCTCGCACTACCGCATTGCTGCGCGCTAGGATTTGACAGGACGCAATACAGTTATTCTGTTTCCACCCCCGCCGCACGCACCCTAAACCCTAAATCCTAAAAACCCTAAGATAGATAGTGGGCTCACGGATGTGACGGACTCGCCTCCGCATGCGACGATGCGGCACGCCGCATCGTCGCCTGCTCCGGCTCGTTCCTGTCTCGGCCTCGTAGGGGGAGGGGAGGGTGGTCCCGACCCCCACTCCCCCTGCTCGGCCTCGCGCTACCGCATTGCTGCGCACCAGGATTTGACAGGACGCAATGCAGTTATTCTCTTTCCACCCACACCGCACGCACCCTAAACCCTAAAAACCCTAAGATAGATAGTGGGGTCAAGGATGACTCGCCTCCGCATGCGACGACGCGGCACGCCGCGTCGTCGCCTGCTCTGGCTCGTTCCTATCTCGGCCTCGCAGGGGGAGGGGAGGGGGGTCCCTCCCCCCTCCCCCCTGCTCGGCCTCGCGCTACCGCATTTGTCAATAGGCCCAATGCCTATTTCAATGTCTACAACTATTTAAATCCTAAAATAACAAACATAATTATATTTAAAGAAGTTCAAATAGAAAAGATAGAGAAGTTCGGGGTTTTGTCAAAACCTTAAATTAACATTTTAAAAACGATTAGCATACAGAAGTTCAGGATAGTTATTCACTGAAGACCAACAACTACTATAAGTACGAAAACATACTAGAAAAAATAAGAAATATACGCATATCCGTAGGAAAATTACATGGTTGCTCATGGGACTATCAAAAAAATCCAAAGCAATGCAAAAGAATGAAAAATAACATAAGAACAGAAAGAAATACATAGGGGCTTGCTCCATTACCTTGCAAAGAAGGAAAAACAGAAGTTCAGATATGAATAGTACAGAAGTTCAGCTTGTACACCGACCATTAGATGATCTGGAAAAAGTGCATGCATACTTGGACTAATCCCATGATTGCCCACGAGACAAACTCTAAAAATAACATCTCAGGAACTAAAATTATAAAAAAAAAAGAAAATATATAGCACCATGCACCTTCGCCTTGCAAAATATGGAATGCAATGTGGAAAACCAGAAGTTCAACCATTAATTAGAAAGAAGTCCAGCATCTACTGAAGATGGTGGATGATCGAAAATAACAACCATCGACTGAAGTCCAGCATCTACTTAGAGCACAGAAGTTCAGGTGCGGAAGTTCTAGCAGTCCAGCTTATACAACAGAATGAAAATTGATTGAAACAACAACCCCAATTAAATTTGGTTCCCAGATTTAATCGTTTGGGTCAATTCTGACACGTCAACAGCCATTTCGAATGTCGTCATGACTACTGGAATCAGAGGATTTGCCATCAGCCCTCTCTTTGCCGTCTGCTAGCGCACGGCAAAGGAGGTCTTTGCTGTCCGTTTCCAAAAAACAGACGGCAAAGAACTGGCTGATGGCAAAGATCATGTTTGCCATCAGCCTCTTCTTTGCCGTCCGCTAGCGGACGGCAAAGAGGGAGGGGGCCCCACTGACGAGCTGCTTAAAAAAAACTTAACGGCACCCCCTCTTTGCCGTCCGCTAGTGGACGACAAAGAGCAAAAAAAGCGGACGACAAAGGGGGGCGGACGGCAAAGATTTAACTTACCTAACGGCGGCCGCGCCCCACCCCGCCCCTCTCTCTCTGTTTCTCTCCCTCTTTACACGCGCGCCGCTGCCCCCACCACTCTCCGTCGCCCCGTCGCCCCACCACTCTCCGCCGCCACTCTCCGCTGCCTCGTCGCCCCACCACCCCGCCGCCCCACCGGCCTCCCGCCCCGGTGCCACCGCGGCCCCGTCGGCCCCGCCGACCTGCCGTCTCGGCGCCACCGCGCCCCGGCCTCCCCGAGCCCCACCGCCCCGGCTCCCCCCCCCGCCGCGCCCAACCACCCGGCGCCACACCGGCCACCCGCCCCGTCGCCCCCGCCGCCCTGCCGTCTCGGCGCCGCCGCGCCCCGACCCCACGGCGCCCTGGCCCCCACGCGCCCCACCGCCCCGGCCCCGGCCCCGTCGCCACTGCCGCCCGGCGCCGCCGCCCCAGGCCGCCCCGCCCCCTCCTCCACCGGCCACCTCCTCCACCGGCCCTGCCCCAGGTGAGCTCTACCTCCTCTTTTTTCTGTTTTTTTCCTGTTTTTTTAGTTTCAGGTTTATGTTTAGTTTAGATTTAGTTTTAGTTTTAGTTTTAGTTTTAGGTTTAGTTTTAGGTTTAGTTTTAGTTTAGTTTTAGGTTTAGATTTAGTTTTTTCCTTTTTTTCTATTTTTTAGTTTTACTTTTATGTTTAGTTTAGATTTAGTTTTAGTTTTAGTTTTAGTTTTAGATTTAGGTTTAGTTTTAGGTTTAGGTTTAGGTTTAGGAAAGAAGAAGAATAAAAAAAGAGGAGAGGAGGAGAAGAAGAAGAGGAAAAAGGAAAGGAAGAAGAAGAAGAGGAGGAGGAGAAGAAAAAAGAAGAAGAGGAAGAAGAAGAAGAAGAAAGAGGAGAGGAGGAGAAGAAGAAGAGGAAAAAGGAAAGGAGGAAGAAGAAGAAGAAGAAGAAGAAGAAGAAGAAGAAGAAGAAGGAAAAAAAGGAAGAAAAGGAAGAAAAGGAAGAAGAGGAAGAAGAGGAAGAAGAAGAAAAGGAAAAAAAACCCGACCCGACACGGCACCCCGACCCCGACCCGGCACCCCGACATGACACCCTGACCCCGAGACCCTGACCCCGACCCCGACCCCGACACCTCGACCCCGACCCTGACACCCCGACCCCGACCCCGACACCCCGACCCCGAGCCTGACCCGACCGACACCCCGACCGCGACACCGACACGGCACCCCGACACCGACACGGCGCCCCGACCCCGACCCGGCACCCCGACCTGACACCGCGACCCCGACACCCCGACCCCGAGCCTGACCCGACACCCCGTCCCCGAGCCTGACCTGACTCGACACCCCGACCCCGACAACCGACCCCTTAACCCCGACACCCCGACCCCGACACGACACCCCGACCCCTTGACCCCGAAACAGCACCCCGATCCCGACATGGCACCCCGACACCGACACGACACCCTGAACCCCCGACCCCGAAACAGCACCCGATCTGACGCATATGCTTTGCTCCACTTGATGATGATACACTTAAGTGATATACATATTATTATTCATGTCGGTACTTTTTTTTATGTTGTACTAATTTCGTTTATTCTTTGTCATGGCAGGTGTTGCAAGATGGTGGACGCTGGTCGGGAGCGCGCCGAGGCCCCTTCTTCGTCGGCACGTGTTGCGAGGTCTTCCATTGCACACGCACCTCTTCGCCGAGCGTTGCTGGACAGTATGTCGACACCACCGGGCCCTTATTCGTTGACTGCGGTGCCCAGCAGGGGACGAGGTAAGAAGAAGCGAGGAGGTGGAGCACGTGGTCACGGAGAGGAGGTAGGGTGACTCTTACGGCGCCTTCCTCGCCGCCACCCCCAGTTGTTTCACCCGAGCACGTGACTTCTAGGGTGGAATCGTCCAAGGAGGAGGCTACACGGACTCCGGTCCATGAGCCTCTGATCCACGAGTCTTCGGCCCACGAGCCTCAGGTCGATGGGCCTTCGGCCCACGAGCCTCCGGTCGACGGGCCTTCGGCCCGCGAGACTCCGGAGGAGCACACGTCTGGATGGGGTACCTGGTCGGGTCAGACTGAGGAGCCGAGTGGCCATGCTAATGATGGCGGGGAGCCGAGTGGCCATGCTGATGATGACGGGGAGCCAACTGATATTGAGGAGGAGGGGGACAACGTCTACCAGCGTGGTGCTACACAGCTCCCGTCCGTGCCGGCGACCCGTGAGCAGAGGTGGTTGATTTTCCCTGATGGGGAGAGATAAGTGCATTTAATCTTTTTGTACCTTCTGCATTCACGTTTCTTTAAATAACTAATGTGTTGGCCTTGTCATGCTGCAGGGGTTGGGACCACCATGAAAGTGTCCGCCGGCCCAATTCCGTCCTTGGAGTTCTGATTCGGCAAAACTTCCCGGGGTTTGTCATGTTGCCTGGTGAGTGTCGGCTTCCAAAGGTTGGATTGAGTTGGGAGCACTACTTGGCTGCCCCGGCCCCGCCGGGTGAGATTATCGACGGTGTCTTGTGCAAGACGAGGGCAGACGTGGCGATCAGAAAGTTCTGGGTAATTTCTCCTTTACACAATTAAAAATCTTGAACTAGCTAGTTATTAATTGTACTAATCAATATTGTTTCATTTGATTGCAGACATTCTACAGGTGTGAGGAGGGATACGAGGAGGAGGCGGCAGATGTTATCGACAAGGAGTGCAAGCGCCTACTTCAAAACTTACGGCATGAGGTTCGGGTGCAGGCTGTTCGAGACTACTACGCCGGGCGTGGTATCAAGAAGCCCAAGCAGGAGTGCCGCGATAAGTTCTTGAGTAAGGAGCAGTACATGAAGGTAATTCTTAAGGCCTTGTACTTACTTCCTTCATTTAGTAATTCATAGATGTAGCGCTCAAGTTTCTATTTTCTAACTTAGGCCCCTCCGAGATGGTGTGCGGATCGGATGGATTGTTGGGAGGTGTTGGTCAATGCGTGGTACTCAAAACAATGGTGGGCTACCCACAACGAGGCCAAGGACAAACGTGCCCAAATGGAAGGTGTGCCACACCACCAAGGCAGCTCCAACTTATTTCAGTACGGGCGGAACTGGGTATGTGGTTTGCTTCATGATTCATGCAATTCATTCATCATGCTAGCTTTAGCCCTTTAATTACTAATTTACTTTGTTTCTCTCTTTCAGGCACGCTACAATAAGGCGGATAAGGTGCCAGAGGTGTACGACCTGTATGCCATGGCCCACACTGGCTCTTACAAGAAAGTCAAGGCATTCTCTGCGTCTGACCTCGATGATCCAAAGAACTTCACCAACATCTCCGCCCACGACAAGCTCGTGCAATATAGAGATCAGCAGAAGGCGAGGAAAGGGGAGGACTTTAACCCGAGCCAGGGTCCCATTGATACAGAGCTGCTGATGATATCTGGTGGCGGGAGGTCCCATGGCTCCATAGCCATGGGAGATTGACTTATCCGTTGTCCTAGCACTCTCTCGGAGATCAAGGCGCGCCAGTCGAGCTCCACTCCTGAGATAAGGCCTCGTGAACGGCCAGTCCAACTCGCCTTCAAGGTTAGTTATAAGTACTCAGCTATCTTTCTCCATTACATTGTGTGCGCTTCCATCAATGATTACAAATGGTCATGTGAGTGGTGTTGCAGGCTGCTATACAGAGTGAGAGAGATAGAATGGAGAAACTTCTGGCGGAGGCGGCGGAGAGGCAGCGGGAGTTGGAGGAGAGGACGACAAAGATGTTGGAGGAGGAGAGGGCACGGAATGACATGCAGGCAAGGGCCATGTACGAGCTCCTTGTGGTAAGTTTCTTCTGCAGATTACTTGCTAGTATTAACATTTGAGTCTCATTACTAACTAGTATGACTCTGTTGTGAAAACCAAATGTGCAGTCTGTGTGCGAGAAGTCCGGTCAGACCGCTCCGCCGATGCCAGTGATTGCTCCTGGGAGCACGGTGAGTTTAATTAGAATGGACATTACTTGCTAGTCTTAACATTTGAGTGTCATAATGCTAACGAGACATTGGAAATGATCTTTGGTGCAGCTTAACTCCAGAAACGCATCGCACGATCCTTCTCCAGCTACCGGCGCGAGCCAGCCCGCTCGTACACCTCCCTGATCACGGTAAGTTTCTCTAGTGTTTTGCTTAACAAATGCATAAAAACCTAGACTTAGCTTTATTTCCTCCAATATGCTTACCATAATGACCTAGAGTTAGCTTCTTTTCCTCCAAAATGACTTAATATGCTTACTGACCTCATAAACCATCCATTCTACCTAAGTTAGCTCTAAAACGATATGTACTTAGGTTACTTATGTCAAAAATTGCATAATTAGCTTAGTTAGCTCATAAACAATCCATTTTACCTAAGTTAGCTCTAAAATGACTCATTTTACCTTAGTTAGCTTACAAGTGATCCAATTTATCCAAGTTAGCTCTAAAATGACCCATTTTACGTAGATTAGCTCCTAAATGATCCATTTTACCTACGTTAGCTTTAAAATGACCCATTTCACCTAGGTTAGCTCCAAAATGACCCATTTCACCTAGGTTAGCTCCAAAATGACCCATTTCACCTAGGTTAGCTCCAAAATGACCCATTTCACCTAGATTTGCTCCTAAATGATCAATTTCACCTAAGTTAGCTAAAAATGATCCATTTCACCTAAATTAGCTCTTAAATGATCCATTTCACCTAAGTTAGCTAAAAAACGATCCATTTCACCTTAGTTAGCTAAAAAACGTGGCATTTCACCTTAGTTAGGTCATAAACGACCCATTTCAACTAAGTTAGCTCATAAAAGCTCATAAATGATCCATTTCATCTAAGTTAGCTAAAAAACGATCCATTTCACCTTAGTTAGCTCAAAAACGTGGCATTTCACCTTAGTTAGGTCATAAACGACCCATTTCAACTAAGTTAGCTCATAAAAGCTCATAAATGATCCATTTCACCTAAGTTAGCTCAAAAACGATCCATTTCACCTTACTTAGCTCGAAAACGATGCCCTTCACCTTAGTTAGCTCATAAACGACCCATTTCAACTAAGTTAGCTCATAAATGATCCATTTCAACTAAGTTAGCTCATAAACAACCCATTTCAACTTTGTTAGCTCATATATGATCCATTTCACCTAAGTTAGCTCATAAATGACATATACTTCTTGTTCTAGTCTTCTTCTTGTTCTAGTCACCTATTTCTAACTTTCTTATTTACCATTTTGCAGATTTCATTCACTTCATGGAAGCTAGCTTGCTATGATGGAGTTCTTGCTTTTCCTTTGATGAAACTTTGCATTGTATCTAGCTTGCTATGATGGAACTTGCTTATGTATGAAGAATGTGTATGGATGGAACTTGCTTATGTATGAACAATGTGTATGGATGAAACTGATGTGATATGTGATATGAAACTTATGTGCTGGATATGTGATATGGAAATATATCTATATATGTCATATATATTTGCTGTGAAAATTGTTGGATTAAAAAAACAGAAAAAAAGAGACAATATGCAGGCTCTTTGCCGTCTGCCACCGACGGCAAAGGGGATCTTTGCCATCAGCAGCGGACGGCAAAGAGGCCACATGGCAGGCAACTGTGCTTCTTGGGAGGCTGACCAATTTGGTCAGTTTGCCTACAGTGGCTGACGGCAAAGGCTTTGCCGTCCGCAGCGGACGGCAAAGGCCTGCCGTTAACCACCTAACGGAGTAACAGCTCATTTATTGCCGTCTGCCTTCTTTGCCGTCCGCTGCTGATGGCAAAGGCCCCTTTGCCGTCAGCTGCCCAAAGCATACGGCAACGTAGCTCTTAGCCGTCCCCTACTTTGCCATCCCCTTTTGCCGTCCGCGGCTGATGGCAAAGGTCTTTGTCGTCCGCCATCCATGCCTTTGCCGTACGCCATGGCTGATGGCAAAGTAGCTGATTCCTGTAGTGCATACTCCAGATAAAACATCCAAAAAAGATTCGCCATCAATCAATGCGCTCGAACAACGAACCACAACGGGAGGCGGAAAGTGCAATCCGCAAATTCGGAATGAATGAGCTAGCCAAATCGAATTAACAAAACGGCAAGGATTCAACCGCCATTTCGGACGTCATCATGCTCCAGATAAATAAGAAAATGATCCCCATCATATTGTCGCTCGAACAAAAAACCACGGCGGGAGGCAGAAGATCCAATCGCCGGATTTTGATTTGTATGAGCCCGAATAATCAAATTAACAACATGGGCAGCATTTTGTCTCACTGATGCACGCAAATCCACACCCAATTTGAACAGAAAACCTACAAATCTACAACATCGGCCGAAACCAATCCTGTAGACGAAGAACAGATGTGGCGGAACACCAAATCGAATTCGTTCGAAAATAACAACAAATCATGAAGTAAACTCGTACCTAAACCCAATTTTCATCCTGTTATAGATCCTAAAACATCCAGTACATGCAAAACACTTGTGACAGACCCATGTTCATCACCGCCCGAGAGAACATCCGCCAAAGAGCTAGATTCCTAATCAAAACAAGCATTTAGATTCTAAAAACCGTGTAAACATTACACTTACATCGCCAACAACACGAATGATTAGAAAAACTCGCGGTAGAAGGCAGGTTGCGAAGATAGCCCGAAGTTCGGGTTCGTATAGAGGGAAGTTCAAGAGCATTACTCGGGCAGTTCAGGTTGTGATCAGAATATTATTCTGATCCCGTGATCAGAATAGTGTTTATGTATATATATATATATATATATATATATATATATATATATATATAATGTGTAAGATCTCTTACAATACCCTAACATATGAACTCAACTTCCACATGCATGGTGGTATTCTCCGGCTTTATTGATGACATGATCAAGAAAGAATCCAGCCAATTCCTCTTGAATTGCTCGCATGCGATCTTCTAGTAGGAGTTCATTCCGCATCTCCCATATCTAATTTGAATAAGCGGGGTCAATACATATATTTGAATGAAACTCAATAGAAATGATGCTAATAAAATAAACTTGTGAATATTTTTGCTTACGCACTTCATATTATCTTTTAGAGTAGCCCCGCCTATTCTTGACCGTCGCGTTGTAGATGAAGTCGGAGACGTAGTATCCACAGTAATTATTCCCGGCTTCCTGCCACAAGCACTTTACGAGAAATAGAGGTTAATCAAACTAATAATGAAGCATTATAAATGGCATTGATGAAAGTAGTTAGAATCAACGGGAGATGCGCGGAACTAGCTAGTTAGTAGTACTTACTTTCGGGTATTTCCATCGCAGATCCTGCGGCAATGAAGTAACTTGTGCGGTGAATACTTTCCAAACCCTGCGAGACAAAGAAAACAATTACTTGATATCGTGAAATGAACAAAGTTGCTGATACTACGATAATGATTGATTCAACTTACTTCTCGAGCATTTTAGACATGTCCGCATATTCCTTGGGATCTTTTCGTCTCGAGTCTAATACGCTTACTAGTCCATTCTCAAGCTTAATCTCTAGGAGAATATGGTGGAAACTGCGCACGCGTGCATATAACTCATCAATTACATTAATTACTATAACCTCGAGTAATAATTAAGGGAAACCGAATATGCACAAGACAGTAACACTCACCTGAAGTTGTAAGGAAAGAGTATTGTATCTTTGTTTTGATTTATTAGCAACGATCGTAGCAAGTTCTGCTCGGTTTCTTCGGCATGAAATTTAACCGTAAATTCATCTATGAGATTTGTGTTAATGAACCCAATATCATACATTTCATCTCTTCTGCATTCGACGATCTTCAATCTACATAATATAGTGAGGATAATTATATATACATGCAATGAAAGAGCTGAGCTATATATAGAGACTTAATGAAAGAAGTAGTACTTACATACAGTAGCAAGCGACCGTTAATTTATCGAGGGCCTTTAGATTGAAAAACTGGAAGAACTCCTCAAATGGAACAGACAACTCCCCAATTCCAACGAGGTCGTGTACATCCTCTTTAACTTTCAACGTCAAAGTATCAATTTTATTCCCAACTGACATCGCCTTTCTGCAGGTTTCCATGTACCAATCATGGAATTTTCGCATCATCGTTGTTAGAGTAGTTCCATCTTTGACGAGAGGCTTCTTGTACTCGTATTTGAATTCGTCCGGCTCCATTATATTAAAATGTGCATCATCGTAATCTCCAGAATTGGTACCGGGCAAGACCCCTGGATGATTAGCGACGATATCGCTAGACACCTTGAGCGGGGGGCACGATTGGTTCGCTTGTTCGCTGAGCTGGGGATTTTTTTTCCCAGTTCTTCATTCTTGTAACCTTTTGTCACTGCAAGTACTTCCCGACCTCTTCGCTTCCTTATATGTCTTTTCAGTAGTGCGCTCATAGTTGGTTTGCGGCGGAGATGGTGGTGGTTGCTGCAGGCCGTCCAAAGTATGCTTCGCTTTCACCGGATCTATCTTCTCCTCCAGAGGTGGATATCTCTTAGCTCTTTGCGTTGCGAAGTAGTCCCTCACTTGGGCTTGACAAATCTCCTCATTTTCCTTCTTGGTCCTCTCGTATGGTAACCTCTATGGAGTCTTGAGAGATGGACCAAATCTGTATTGCCTCCCGCCTGTACTGCTAGACGTCGGAGCAGGCCGAGCGGCTGCAGATATCTTATTTAGTTGCTTACAAGGCGGAGGAGAAGGACTGATGCGCCGGAGCAGCCGCAGCGGTGGCGTGTCTCTTCCGCCCTTGCTGACGAGGCGGAGAAGAAGGAGGCTGGCTGGTCGGGTGCGCCGGCACAGGTGGAGAAGGAGGCGGAGTGCCGCCATGCGCCGGAGAAGGAGGCAGAGTGCCCTGATCACTCGCCGAAGGAGCAGGCGGAGGAGGAGGCAGAGTGCCGCCAGGCGCCGGAGAAGGAGGCGGGTGTCCTGATCACTCGCCGGAGGAGCAGGCGGAGGAGGAGGCGTACTGCCCTGACTCGCCGGAGGAGGAGGAGTAGGAGGCGGAGGCGTCTAGTTCGGAAGGTTGATGAGCTCTTTCCTCCATAGGCATGGAGTCCTCAAAGCAGAACCCAGCCGAGTCTCCCCTTCACTGGTAGGGTGGTCAAGCACGAGCTCCTCAAATCCCTCCGTTATTTCTTCCACCATCACCCTAGCATATCCTTCTGGAATTGGATGGCAGTGAAAAGTTGCGCCGGGTTCAGGAGGTCGAACAAAGCCAACAGCTGCCTTGACTTTGTACTTCTCTCATTGCGTCATAAGGTGGCAATGTTGAGACTCTGTGATAGCATCCACAGGGTAGCTAGCAGGAGCCGTGAAGACAGGCTCCAGCTGAAGCTGCTCGGTGGAAGCCATGCTGCTTCTCTGCTGAGATGGCGGGGTAGCTTCGGCAGGCCACTTGCTTCGAACTGCATCTCGTTCCTCTAGCTTCTGTACCCTTGAGTGCAGCTCTTGCAGTTCACTCTGCTCCACCTTCCTCCTCCTCTCTTGGCATTTGTAACCGCCTGCGTCCAGAAACCCAGCCTTCCACGGAACGGAGCCTGGCATGCCTCGTGTCCGTCTAGAGTGCCCAGGATTCCCGAGGGCCATTGTGAGCTCGTCCTTCTCTCTGTCTGGAACGAACGTCCCTTCCTGTGTTGCGTTAATATAATGTTGAAGCTTCGTGAGGGGTATTCGCAGTTGCTCCCTCGTCCAAACGCACTTCCCTATTACAGGGTCCAAGGTTCCGCCAACCCCAAAGAACCAAGTCCGGCAACGGTCTGGCCAGTTCAATGTCTCTAGTTCGACCCCTTTATCAAGCAGGTCATTCTCAGCCTTGGCCCACAACGGTCGGGCTTTGAGGTAGCCACCTGACCCCGTGCAATGGTGATGCTCCTTCTTCGCAGCATTTATCTTGTTTATGGCTGACATCTTCTTACTCCTCTCCGATGTCTTGTTGGCCACAAATGCGTCCCATTGATCTCTGAGCTTCTCGTACCGGCCGATGAATTCTGGTGTCTTTTTTTGGTCGATAAACTTTGCTTTCAGGTCATTCTTCCACTTCTTGAATAGATCTGCCATCTCCTTGAGAGCAAAAGACTTGATCAATGGCTCTTTAACTAGATCCTCCAGATCGTCCTCTTCCGGTAGGGTGAAATTTACCTTCAACGCTTTCCAAAGATCAGCTTTCTGTCTATCTTCGACAAAAGAAGCCTGAAGCTCTTCATCCTTAGGCTGATTCCATAGCTCTATGCTAATCGGGATCATGCCCCTAACAAGAACCCCGCACTGAGAAGTAAATGCCTCCTTGGTCCGGAGGGGTTCAATCGGTTGGCCATCGCGCACGATTGCTGTGATCGTGAACCTTTCATCTGATCGCAACTTTTTCTTCGAGCCTCATCTCTTTACCAAAGTTGTGCTCGATCCGGAGGGCTAGAAATAAGAAGAAAGATGAGAGTTAATATGTGTAGATACCAAAACAATGAATGCATCAATTAGCTATAGTCAGCACAGGCTTAATTAATATATATACCTGGTCGGACTCTGTTCAGTCACCGGAGCCGTCATCACGGCCTCCTTCTTGCACCGGCATTCGGTCACCGGTCACGGTCTCCTCCGTTTTTCGAGGACCATAGCCTGCTTCTTCACCCTCTCCTTCCAGACCATCACTTTCGTTGAGATACGACATGACATCAGCTCCAGCTGTGATTATGTCCCCCAACACCCGTTCTGCTTCCTCGTCTCGGCCGTGCTCCATAGTTTCTGCAAATATTACAACATGGCAATTATTATACAAACATGACAGATGGATATATTAGTGGCAAACGTAGACCTAGCTATAGCTATTCACAACAAGGAATTATATTAATTAATGGCCTTGACGCTTCTCTAGGCTTTGGGGTGGCCTCAGCAACTTTTAAAGGGTTCGGGGTGGCCTCGACGACAACGCTCTTTTAACTTGGTAAAGGAGGGGGTATATCGACAACGATGACATACATACATGGAAAAAAATGTTATCGGGGAGGGGGTATATCGACCCCCCTCATGTCGAAGTTATCGGGGAGGGGGTATCGACCCCCCCCCCTCATGTTGAATTCCCGAGAGAGTTAGGAACCGGAGGGGGACTCCTCCCCCCTCATGTCTGATGAGTTTTTACTCCCTCTCTCCCATAAAACATCCATTGAACAAACTTAATACAAGTTTTAACAGAAAACATTCATCGAACAAAATTACAACAGAAAACATTTACTAACCTAAAATGCACTAAAATGCTCAAAGAAGAAGAAATAGACTAACCTAAAATGCACTAACAACAACTAACCTAAAATGCACTATAAATCAACTAACCTAAAATGCACTAACCTAAATCAACTAACTCAACATATGAAGAAGGAAATGCTATCGGAGAGGGGGTATATTGACCCCCCTCATGTATCCACATACATACATCTATACATACATACATCCATCTATGGATCATCATTGGAAAAAAATGCATACATCCATGGATCATCATTTCTCATATATATTCATCTATGGCCACATACATATATAAATGGAAAAAAATGCTATGAAAAAATACATATATGAACAAAAATATATCCATGGATCATCATTGCTCATATATCCATAGTCATATATAAAAACTTTCTATATATGAACAAAAAACTTTCTACGAACAAAACAAACATTTTTGACATATTTAGCATATTCTAAATTTTCCTAACTCTTCTACAACCAGAAAAATTACTCCGACTTCATGACAGTACCCACACTCCATTTCACCAAAAACCATCTGATCCATAGTTCAAATTTTTCAAATTTCATTCAAATGAAATTTGAATAGATTCAAATTACTTTTTGAAAACCTATTCTAAACCACTCCAAAATTTCTGAAATTTTGCCTCTCCTCTCCTTCTGCTCTTCTCTCCTTCTCCTCTCCTCTCCTTCTCCTCTCATTCTGCTCTTCAATGCGTCGGGGCCGGCGGCGACCATGGAGTAGGGGCAGAGCAAGGGGCGCTCGGGCACAAGAGCGGCGCTCGGGACCATGGGAAAGGAGGGGTGGGGGCTCACTTCGAGGGGGGCAGCGATGGCTAGAGTTCGGCGACGAGCACGGCGGGCTCGGGGTGGCACGCGGTGACGGGACGGCAGGTTCAGGGCGGTGCGGGGAGGTGACGGTGACGACGCGAAGTGGCGCGCGACGACGGCGTCGGGGCGGCGTGGGGCACGGGCGGCGACGGGGGCGGCGACGATGGGCGCGGGCGACGGCGACGAGGAGCAGGGCGTCAGGGCAGAGGGCGGCGTCGGCGGCGGGGAGAATGAGGGACTGAATGAAATTTTTGACAAGTGTTGTATATATAGCCAGAGCATTGGTCCTGGTTCGTGGCACCAACCGGGACCAATACACCCCTTTAGTCCCGGTTGGTGCCATCAACCAGGACTACAGGCCCTGTGCTGCCCGCGTTGCGGGCAAAGTTTAGTCCCACCTCGCTAGTTGAGAGAGCTCAAGAGTGGTTTATAAGCGCTGCTGCGCCAACCCTCTCGAGCTCCTCTCAACTGCAGGCTTTCGGGCCTAATCTGTCACTTTGTGCCTGTGGGCCTACTGGGCCTACTGCGGGCCTGAATCCTGGCCCATTGTTGGGTTTCTAGTCGTATTCAGGCCGTGGTGGCACTTTTTTTTTACTTTTTTTGTTTTATTTTTGCTTTGTTTATTTTGTTTTGTTTCTACTTACAGCAAAATACTTACTAATTTTTCGGTGATTCTTTTTGCTTTAGGTAATAAAAATTATAAACTTTCTGTTTGTGCCATTTGTTTTCTAATTTGAATAGTTTAAATTTGAATTTTTGGAAATTTGTGTGAATCACTAGTTTTTGAATAGCTTTACTATAAAAATAGATTTTAAGTGATTCTTTTTCCTGCTATTTCATATCACTGTGTTTTATCATTATATTCAGAAACATATTTTGTTATGTTAGTTTCTAACAAAAAATTCTTTATGATAATTCTTTTTTCTATTAAAGTTTCTAACAAAAAAATTCTTTATGAAAATTCTTTTTTTAATGTTCTGAACAGAAAATACTTTGACAATTTTAGTTGCATAAATTTTATATAATTTTAGTTTCAATAATACTAGAGGTTTTATAAAAGTTTATTTTGTGTTTACTTCTTTATTAAAGTTTATTTTGTTTCTAGTTATTTATTTTCTTTATTTTTTTCTTTATTTATTTTATTTTGTTTCTACTTACTGTTGCTATTTATTTTATTTTATTATAGTTCATTTATTTTACTTTATTAAAGTTTATTTTGTTTCTACTTACTTATTTTATTTTGTTTCTACTTATTTATTTTCTTTTCTCCTTTTGTTTTTTTATTTATTTTATGAAAATTCTTTTTGCTTTTAATGTTTTACACACAAAAGCCCACTCCCCTGGCTGGGTCATTGGTCCCGGTTTGTGGCCTGACCCGGTCCTAAAGACCTCCCTTTGGTCCCGGCTTAGGCCACCAACCGGGACCAATGGTGGTGGGCCAGGAGCGAGGCGCATTGGTCCCGGTTTGTGCCACTAACCAGGACCAAACAGCCCAGACGAATCGGGACCAATGGCCCCACGAGGCCCGGCAGGCCCCTGGCCTCATGAACCGGGACCAATGGGCCCATGGGTACCGGTTCGTGACCGAATTGGGACTAATGGGCTTATCTGGCCCAGACATATGCCCTGTTTTCTACTAGTGTCCTAGCATTATGGAGGCCCTAGTGCGATTAAAGCACAAAGAATCTTAATAGAGTAACGTATATACTTTCAACAATAAATAGCGTATATCATGAAAAATAAATAAAGGCATAAGCATAAAGAAAAATATAATTTTTGTTAGCAAATAAAATCTCAATACACCATCTACATGTGATTATATGATGCAAATAATGATTATAAGATACATGTACTCAACTATACATAACTGTTGAATAAATACAATGTAATGAAGTGCGCAGAGGGGGGGGGCATATGCCCCTATCCATGTTGATTTTGGATGGGCCCTAGGCCACCACACATTTTGCTGTGCCCTAGGGCCGGGTCCGAAAGGATGCAAAAGATGACCAGATGGGCCCTAGGCCACCACGCATTTTGCTGTGCCATGGGTTGGGTCCAAAAGGATGCAAATGATGTAGAATATGGTGATGAGAATCAGCCCTATCATGTCGTTAACCGTCTTGTAGAACCTCCCATTTGTAACTAGCAGCATAATCTAAGCATATGTAGTGTTGAACTTGTAGTGCAGCATTGAGGCATCAGCGTCGTGTCTTTCTGGCTTGTCTTTGTCGTCCTGCTAGTAGCACCCCGAGGGATTCTGGCCGACTTTGAAGGACGCCACCACAATCACAAATGTGCACTTCTCCTCCAACCATCTCTTTCGCTTGGCTAGAGCGTCATCCCCTTGTTGGATGAGTGTGATATTCTCCCCCTCTGTTTAAAAAAAAGATATTCTCCCCCTCTTAGTAGAGCTTGAGGTTGCCAATGTCAGGCAAGGCATCTCTCATCCTCTTATCTAGGTGCAATAGTTGGGAAATAACATCATTAATCAACACCTTAGAGCCGTAGACTACACAATACTGTTCGAAAAAAGCCAGAAAAAAATAGCAATCTCAACCGAGGCCTCTCCCTCTCCCTATCTCTCGGGGTTGTTTGGATAGAAATATACATGTTTACTGTTGTAACAAGCTAAAATTGTGTTTGCCTAGCGTAACAAATCCCAAGATAGTGAATGTTTGGTTCGATGAAGGCATATGTAACTTTCCTGCACAAAAAACTCTATATGCAACTAGTAAAGCTTATATCATAAAGTAGATTGTATAGCATGGTAGTGAGACAATCGATGCCATAAGTGAAGCATTGGACTTTCCGAGCCTTCTCACACTATCAACATTTTTGGCCATCTGATTCCGCGTCCTGGACATTTGAAGCCATCCGATGGCTGTCTCATCCCGTGAATAACTGCTAAGTGGGCTATGTCCTGGAGCAACACTTTTTTTTTGACTGGAACACCGTGCATTCCAATTACCAAGGACCAACCAGATCGGTGGTCACAACACAAGTTACATTGTCAGGGAGGTTTGAAAGCCAAACAAATTCGTTCCCATAGGCACCACTACAGCCTAAAGCAGCCAGTACATGGGCTGGGGCATTACAAGTGCGTGGACAGTGGTATACATTCCACTTAATAAAACCGAACTGGAGCAGGTATTTGAGCTCGCGAAAGATGGCACCCAGTGAGGATCGATCAAGAGTTCCAGAATTGATGGCCTGCACAAGAGCCAAGCAATCAGTCTAAAAAACAACACAACCCATGCCATGGTCTTCAGAAAACTGGACCGCATGCAGCAGGGCAGAAGCTTCAGCATGAAGAGCATCAGACATGTTTTCCAATACGCCGGCGGCCGCGAAGAGGACGTCTCCAGCATGGTCCCGAGCAATGCACCCCCAGCCACCAGGTTGTGACAGGCCCCTAAACGCTGCATCAATGTTGATTTTAACCACATCCAGAGCTGGCTTGACCCATTTCTCAATCCTCTGCACTCTTGGCTGTACAGGTTTTGCATTGTATTCCCGCCATTCAGTGACATGTCTGGTAATTGAAGACTGAAACTCCTCCACTGATGCTCTGTTTGGGTTATGATTCGCTTTGTTCCTCTCTGTCCACCACAACCACATGAGGCAAATTGCTCTTAGTTTTACATCCTCAGGTATGCGAAAGAGCTCGTCCAACAGCCGGCGAGATGTTTGGCATTCAAGCAGGCTACGACGAACACCCTCCAGGCCACAAGCTCTCCATATTTTCTTTACCTCTTTGCAGCGCAGAAACAAGTGCCCTCTGTCCTTCGGCAGTTGATGGCACACCACACAACTTGTGTCCAACTCAACTCCAATGTGCTCCACATTTCGCAGCAAAGGGTGACTATTGTGTGCCAATCTCCACATGAAGTGATGTACCTTCCCGAGGCAATTCACCTGCCAGAGGTGCAGCCACATTTTCTTTTCCTCCTCCCGCCCTGACGAGCATTCACTAGTTTGCCGCTGGCATTGGCGCCGAAGAAGGTCGACATGAATCCTATATGCTGAGCGGACAGAGAATAACCCCTTCCTGTCAAACTGCCATGCCACGAAGTCCTCATGATGTTCAAAGATGGGGATCGACAAGATCACATTTGCATCCTCCTGACAGAATGTTTGCCTGACCAGCTGAGTATCCCAAGAGTTAGTGTATGGATCAATCAACTCCGCAACCCTAGTCAGCAGGGTGCTTCCCCTCCTCGTTCTTGGGTACCTGACCGCACCAGAAGGTAGCCATGGATCCTGGCAGATCCTAATATTGTCGCCACTGCCAACGCGCCACACCATCCCCTCCTTAATGACCTCAACTCCCTGAAGGATGCTCCGCCAAACATAGCTTATGCCAGGAGCAGTTGCAGCAGAAAGAATGTCTCCGTCTGGATAATACTTGGCTTGTAGGACACAAGCACAAAGAGAGTCAGGGGCTTGGATCAGACACCACACCTGCCGGGCAAGCATTGCGATGTTAAACGAGTGGAGATCCCTATACCCCAGTCCTCCTTGCTCCTTAGGAAGCTTCATCTTATCCCATCCTACCCAATGGTGTCTACATGTGATTATATGATGCAAATAATGATTATAAGATACATGTACTCAACTATACATAACTGTTGAATAAAGACAATGTAATGAAGTGCGCAGAGGGGGGGCATATGCCCCTGTCCATGTTGATTTTAGATGGGCCCTAGGCCACCACACATTTTGCTGTGCCCTAGGGCCGGGTCCGAAACGATGCAAAAGATGATCAGATGGGCCCTAGGCCACCACGCATTTTGTTGTGCCATGGGCTGGGTCCAAAAGGATGCAAATGATGTAGAATATGGTGATGGTGATGAGAATCAGCCCTATCATGCCGTTAACCGTCTTGTAGAACCTCCCATTTGTAACTAGCAGCATAATCTAAGCATATGTAGTGTTGAACTTGTAGTGCAGCACTGAGGCATCAACGTCGTGTCTTTCTGGCTTGTCTTTGTCGTCCTGCCAGTAGCACCCCGAGGGATTCTGGCCGACTTCGAAGGACGCCACCACAATCACAAACGTGCACTTCTCCTCCAACCACCTCTTTCGCTTGGCCAGAGCGTCATCCCCTTGTTGGATGAGTGTGATATTCTCCCCCTCTGTTTCAAAAAAAAAAGATATTCTCCCCCTCTTAGTAGAGCTCGAGGTTGCCAATGTTAGGCGAGGCATCTCTCATCCTCTTATCTAGGTGCAATAGTTGGGAAATAACATCATTAATCAACACCTTAGAACCGTAGACTACACAATACTGTTCGAAAAAAGCCAAAAGAAAATAGCAATCTCAACCGAGGCCTCTCCCTCTCTCTATCTCTCGGGGTTGTTTGGATAGGAAGATACATGTTTACGGTTGTAACAAGCTAAAATTGTGTTTGTTTGGATAGGAAGATACATGTTTACGGTTGTAACAAGCTAAAATTGTGTTTGCCTAGCGTAGCAAATCCCAAGATAGTGAATGTTTGGTTCGATGAAGGCATATGTAACTTTCCTGCACAAAAAACTCTATATGCAACTAGTAAAGCTTATATCATAAAGTAGATTGTATAGCATGGTAGTGAGACAATCGATGCCATAAGTGAAGCGTTGGACTTTCCGAGCCTTCTCACACTATCAACATTTTTGGCCATCTGATTCCGCGTCCTGGACATTTGAAGCCATCCGATGGCTGTCTCATCCCGTGAATAACTGCTAAGTGGGCTATGTCCTGGAGGAACACTTTTGGACCGTGAAGAAACATCTGAGCATTCTGGTTGACTGGGTCGTATGCACAAGCCCGCCTAGCATCGTTTGTCGAGTTCTTCTCTCTTTGGATGCTCGTGAATGAGGTCCACCTTGACGAGCATGCCGAGGATGATATCACCTAGAAGCACTCCAGCGACGGGATTTACTCGGCATCCTATGCCTACAAGGCTCAATTCCTTGGATTGATTCTCTCCCCTATGGATTTCATGGTGTTGAAAGCTTGGGCTCCACCCAAAGTTAAATTCTTCTCGTGGCTGGCTCCACCCAACTGCGGCCTCTGCCATCTTTGCAAAAGGGAGCAAGAGTCTGGCGTCACCATCTTTTCTTCAAGTGTCGCTACACTCTTAGGCTTTGGAGGATGCTCATTGACAAGTTGGGACTTGTGCACATGGACACCACCACTTGGCATCTTGCTGGCTCGGTGAAGGAGTGGTGGGAGAAGCAAATCAACTTGCAGAATCCTAATAGACGAGCAATGGCCTCTCTCACTATGCTCGTCTCCTGGTCCGTTTGGAACGAGAGGAATGCTAGAGTCTTCCGCCACAAGAGTGCTCCACCGACCATCCTTCTTCAAATGGTCCTCGATGAGGCAAAGCTTTGGGTCATTGCGGGTGCTAGAAAGCTAGGGGACATTATATTGCGAGAATAATTTTCATGCCGTGTGTTCGGCTCTTGTAACAACTCTATCTTCTTCTTATTTAATATATGGGGCAAATCTTTTTCGTCCATTTGAAAAAAAAAATTCTATCCAGCCAGACACAGGAAGGCCTCAGGGAAGAGGAACCAATAACATAATCGATACGGTCGAGTTTGCTTTGAAAAAAAATTGATCCAACCTTACACTTTTTTTTGAAAGATCCAGCATGCTGCTGGCATTTCATTGATAAGCAGGAAGCAGTGGGAAACATAAGGTGGTTTGTGGATCCGGAGGATCCGAGGGCTTGCCACAGACCGGCAATCCTCGAGTGGTGGGGGTTACTAAGGTTTACATCTCATGGTGGTTCCCCGAAGGGGCTCTCGATGCAGGTGGCGCCCGCGATTCTCCATTGCTCGACGCCGTCTCTGATCCTTCTAATGATGTTGGCTGCCGCCGGGGTACATTTTCTGAAGGTGGCATTGTTTCTTTCCTGCCAAATCTCCCAGCATGCGAGCAGAAGGATCGTGTTGATGCCTCTTCTCTGCCCGGGCCCGGCCTTCTCCAGGGCGTCGATCACTATGTTTGGGTGCTGGAGCTGCTGCCATCTGGTGTCAGGGGCTAGCGGGGCGCAGCCCGACCATGAGCTGATTTTCTCCCAGACGGACCTTGCCATCGGGAACTCCCAGAACAGGTGCTTGGAGGTTTCTAGGTTTCTGGTGCATAGCTGGCAAAAGTACTCGTTCTTCCATCCCCGTCGCTGGAGCCTGTCGTTGCACCATAGCCTGTTTTGCATCATGAGCCATGCAAACATCTTGATCTTCCCGGGTGCCCATGCGCTCCAGATTATCTTGCCGAACTCCGAGAACGTCATGCCCTGGAATTGCAACCGGTAGGCTAACCTAGCCGAGTATTCGCCCGTTTGCTCAAGGATCCATCTGATGGAGTCGGGTGAGCCGCGCAGCAGAGAGCTGGCTGTGCCATGCAACCGCCGATGCAGGGCAAGGACGTCGGCAATGAGGTGCTCATTGCGTCCGTGGGCCAGGTCTTTGATCCAGGTGTCTTCTGCGATTGCCTCCCTCACTGTCCTGTTCTTCCTCCGTGCGTGTCGGGCCAGCTGCGGGAATTGCTGCGCGAGGGTGCCTGGTCCCAGCCAGTGGGAGTGCCAGAAGGACGCCGCCGCGCCGTCCCCGACGCTAACTGCCGTTGCTGCCGTGAAGAGAGAGAGATCGTCCTCTTTGCAGGGGAGGGCCGAGCCCACCCATGGCCGCTCCGGGTGGCACCAGGCAAGCCAAGGCCAGCGCAAGCGGAGGGCCCGCCCGAACTTTGAAAGATCGGGGACTCCAAGGCCGCCGTTTTCCGTTGGGGTGCACACCGCTGCCCAGTTGACCTTGCATCTTGCAACGGAGATCTGCTCGTTTTGCTTCCAGAGGAAGTGGCGATGGCACTTATCGATCTCTTTGAGGATTTTCTTTGGCACTCGCAGCACGGTGATGGCGAAGGTTGGCAAAGCACTGAGGACACATCGAACTAACACGCGTCGCCCCGCGATGTGGATTAGGTTTTTCTTCCATCCCGCCAAACGGCCTTTGATTCTGTCTATTAGGAACTGCAGGTGCACGAGTCGTAGACGCCCGGTGAGGAGTGGCAGGCCCAGATATTTGATTGGGAAGGGTTCGATTGAGCCACCGAAATTTCGGAGCACTTCTGCTAGGTCAATTCCGTTGCAGCTTATCGGCGACGCTGTTGATTTTGTGGTGTTGATGCATAGTCCTGTTGCATGTACGAATTGCCGTAGGATGCCTAGGAGGGAGTCAATTTCCCCGCGAGAGGGGTTTATGAACACTACAGCGTCATCGGCGTAGAGGCTAACCCTAAGCTTCAGCTCGCGGCCTGGAATCTGATGGAGGATCTGATGCTCAACCGCCAACGCCAGATGGTGGTGCAGCGGGTCTATGGCGAGAATGAAGAGGAAGGGTGATAGCGGGTCTCCCTGGCGTAGTCCCCGACGGTGGATGAAGTGTGGGCCTAGCACCCCGTTCAGGGAAACAGCGGATGACGCCGAAGATAGTAGCAGGGCGATCCAGTCTCTCCAGCGCGCGCTAAACCCTAACTGCTGCATCAGCTCCAGCAAGTAGTCCCATGAGACGGTGTCGAAGGCCTTTTTGATGTCTAGTTTCATGAGCAGCGCCGGCGTCTTCCGACGGTGGAGGTGGTGGACAGTGTTCTGCATGTAGAGGTAGCTGTTGTGGATGCATTTGGATTTGAGGAACACCGTTTGCGCCGGGGAGATGATGGTGTGGATCACCTTAGCCAAGCGCATTGACAGAACCTTGGAGATTAGCTCTGCCATCGAGTGGATTAGACTGATCGGGCGATAGTCCGTGATCGCGGTCGCACCATCCTTCTTGGGCAGTAGAATGATCATGGCCCGGTTGATGGCGGCTAGGTCACCGCCTGCTAGGTGGTAGAACTGGTGGAAGACTGCCATGACATCAAGCTTGATGGTCGGCCAGCAAGCTCGAAGGAAGGTGCCGTTGAAACCGTCTGGTCCTGGCGCTTTTTCCTGCGGGGAGGCGCAGATGGCCTGCCAAACCTCCTCCTCTGAGAATGGGTTATCTAGCCCAGCTGCCGGCAGCGACGGCAGGTTGATCGAGTCCCGGGCGATGGTGGTGCGTCTGACTGTCGCCGCCCCCAGGAAGGAACTGAAGTGATCGTGGATGGCGCTGGCCTTGTCGTCGTGCGCTGTGGCGATGGAGTCTTGGTGTGGATGGCGTGGATGAAGTTCTTCTGTCTCCTTGAGTTTATCTTGGCTTGGAAGAAGGCCGATCGGGCGTCGCCTGCCCGCAGCCAGGTGATGCGCGAGGCCTGGTGCTTTCTGGCTCTCTCTATCGCGGCCAGGCCGAGCACGCGGAGCTTCAGGTTCTTACGAAGCGCGAGCTCGCCGCCAGAAAGCTGCCTATGCTCTTGGGCTGTGTCCAGGCGGAGTATTACTTCGTTTGCGATCCGCAGCTGCAGGCGGGTGCTGCTGCAAAAGCCCTTTGCCCAGATTTTGAGATCCTTGGCCGTCCTCTCCAGTTTCATGCGGATGCGTTTGAAGGCGCAAGAAGCGGCGACGGGCCTATTCCAAGCATGATGCACCGTCTCGTGGAAGCGTGGGAACCGAGGCCAAAAGGATTCAAAACGGAACCGGGCCGGCCGGCGCGGCACGGCCGCCGCGGCAAGCATTAGGGGGCAGTGGTCGGAGCAGGATGTCGACGCGGCGTGCAGGAGGAAAGTTGGGAAGAGGGTGTCCCACGCGTTGCTACAGAAGAACTTGTCGATGCTGACGAGCGTTGGATCGTCGTGCTCGTTGCTCCAAGTGAAACGGCGATTTTTGCATCTGATCTCCCTGAGTCCTGTGGTGTCGATCGCCGCACGAAATTTGCCCATCATTCGGCGGTTAATATTGTTGTTGTTCTTGTCGCTAGCCTTGTAGATGAGGTTGAAGTCACCGTTTATGAGCCAAGGGTCGCTTTGCGGGGGTGCCGTTCTAGCTATTTCCGATAAAAACTCGTCTTTTCTTCTATCGTCGACGGGGCCGTACACTGTAGTGAGCCAAAAGTTTTCTGAGGATGCTCTAATGGTGACGCGGGCGGTGATGGAGAAAACGCCGATGGCGTGCGATTGCAGGTCCACCATCGAATTGTCCCAGAAGATTGCGGCGCCGCCCTGGTGCCGGAGGCGGGGAGCACTATGCAGTCGGAAAGTCTTGCGCCGCCTACATCCTTTACTAGTGGCCAGCTCCAGGTTTCGATTTTGGTCTCCTGGAGACAGAGGATAGCTAGCCTATGGTTTTCTGCCGTTTCACAGACTACTGCACGACGCGCCGGCGTGTTCAGCCCTCGGATGTTCCAGCTCATGATAGGACAGGTTGTGTCAGTCATTAGATGATTTGAAATAGCTCCGGTGACTATGTTTTGCACTGGTAGGGAACGGGTACACCTCCTCACGGGTCGGGGGTTGCCGGCGGCCACCAATAGGCCCCAATATCCGCCGGCAGACGGCAGTGCCACTACTCCTACTACAATGACGACAAGGAACTAAACCTAACTCGACCCAGCCGCACGCTGGGCGTCGCCGGAGCGGGCTACAGAACTGGCGTACTAACATGGGGATGGCCTGGCCTCCGGGGCCTCACCGTCAGGCCCCTGCATGCCGGCTGCCACCCGCAGCGCGGCCGGGTCGAGGTTGGTGAGCCTGGCAATGGCCAGGATGTCGGTGTCGGACAATGGCTCGTTGAAGCGCCTGATGAGGGCCTCGGCCGCCTTCGCGGTCATGGCTTCCTTGGGGCCGAGGATACCGAGGCCGTGGACGATGCGGAGGGTCGCACGCTGGCTGACGGGGACCGTGGAAGGGTTGCTCGCCTATCTCGCACTCTGACGGGTCGGCGCCGGCCTGGGGCGCCGCGGTGTCTTGGAACGTGGTGGCGCTGCGGGGGCCCGATCTAGCACCGGGGCCTGGGTATCGGAGAAGAGCTGCTTGGTCGCGTCCACGGCGCCGTCCTCGCCGATCTGCAGGTGGCAGACCTTGCTGGTCACGGCGCCAAGCTGCAGGGAGTGCGTGTCCGCTGGCGCCGGAGTGTGCCTGATGAGGGAGAGGGCAGGGCCCATGTCGATGCCGTCCGTGTCGGCCTCGGTGCCCTCCTCGAGCTCGGTGAAGGAGAGGGGCTTGGTCACCTTCCTAGCCGCCGCCACATCCACGGCGGCGGCCCTTGGGTCTGGGCGGGGCGGAGGGGGCAGCTCTTTGCCAGCATCCTTGAAGAACTCGGCCACCGGGTCCGCCTCCGCGGCCGCTGCCGGTTGTGACAGCGGGCGCGGCGGGGCAAGCAGGTGGTTGGCTGGAGGCGGGGCGGACCCTGACGACTGGCCCCGCTCAAGGCGCCTGGAGCCGCCCGCGCCCTTCCCGCGATGGACCGCCTGGAGGTGGCCAGCGCCATCCCCGATGCCGTGGTGCTTACCGGAGCTGTCGGCGCTGCTGCGGCGCCCCCTGGGCGCCCCCTGACGATGGCGGGAGGTTGGCGTGCGGCTTCGATGTCGTTTGGGGGCGGGATCAGCGGCCGCCGCAGCGTGCTCCTTGCCGCGGCCCCTCCCGAGCAGCGTGTCCTTCCAGGACCGCCTCTGGCCATCACCGTCGCCGTCGTGATCACGCCTGGCGCCCGCGGACGGCAAGCCCCGGCAGCCCGTGGAGGCCACCGGCGCCTGGGGACGTGCCCGGCCTAGGACGGCACCAGTGGCGGGCGCCGCCTGCAGGGCACTCGTGCCCAGGTCTTGCATCGAGCGCCCGTCCTCCACCCCGTGCGTCCAGCCGCCGGCCGGGGGGGGGGGGCGACGTGGGAACGGGCGATCGTCGTCGTCTTCGTCGTCGGAGGGGAGCCCACTCTGCCTCGAGTGGGACGAGCGCGAGGACAGGGGGGCCCAGTCCTCAATGCGGTCGATGTGCACCAGGACATCCCAGCGCAGCAGGGCCGATGGCGGCGCAACGGCACGGCTAGGCGGCGAGAAACCGTGCATCTCCTCCACCCGGCCCGCCCCGCGCGCGTGCTTCCAGAGCGTCCGCCTGGTGGGGATGTGGTGCAGCTCCCACACCCATACCCAGACGGCGAACGTCTTCGTGTCAGCCCGCTCGGAGGTGCGGCTGTCCAGCCGGTCGATGATGACCTGGTCGCCGAGCGCGTCCGCCGCCCCCTCCAGGGTCCAAAGCTGCATGGGCAGCTTCTCGAGGATGACGTGCACGTGCAGCATCCAGGTGGCGTGCACCGCGTGTGCGTCTTCGCGCCAGGGCTCCAGGAGGAACTGGACGTCGTCCACCAAGATCGAGCCCTGGCGCACGGCCAGGTCCTTGTGGGCGGGCAGCTGGAAGTGGACGAAGAAGTCCTCCGGGTCGTGGTTGGTGACGCGGAGGAGGTGGGGCGGGATCTTGAACTCCTTCTCGATGGCCCGGCCGATGGAGAACGGGCTTGCGGCGTGGACCTTGCTGACGGCGGTCACCACCACCGCGTGCTGCTGCAGGAGGAAGACCTGCTGCTCCAGGGGCGGCGTGGAGGCGATCACCTTGTGGCTGTGGCGGGGCCTGCGCCTGTGGTCGAGCCCGGCGGCGCCAACAAGAGCCATCGGGGGCGAGGTTGAACGGTCGGGGAAGACGAGGCGCTCGCGGACGGGGCGGGGGGCGGCACCCGAGCTCGGGCCGCGCCGGTTCCGCGCGCTCTGCGGGCACTCTCTGCCGTAATGGCCTGGCCTTCTACAGATGATGCAGTGCAGGGGGTCGTGGCAATCTACTCGGCAGTGGCTGGAGCTCAGACAGCGGAAGCAGAGCCCCTTAAATCTACTCAGGAAGGCCTTGCGCCCCTGGGCGGCGCCGCGGCCGGACCGTGGTCCGAGGGGAGGCCTGCGGCGGGGCTGCGCACGGACCGCTGAGGCTCGGAGCGCCCTCTTGCTTTTGCGGGAAAGGTGGAGCTCCCATCCCTCATGAATGCCGTCGGAGGGCTCATCAATGTCCGCGGAGGCCAGATCTGGCAAGGGAGATGGCGCTACGATGATGGATCTAAGGCGCTGCCTCCCGGGCTCGGGGATCCCAGCTTGGCCTTCCGGTCCGAGGGCGGGGGCGTCGACTGGGGCCGCCTCACGCCGCAGGATATGCGGCGGCGAACCCGCCTCCCGCGCGGCCCGGGGCGAGGGGGTGGCAGCAACCTCGGAGAGACCGGCGGACAGATCCAGGCCCGCGGGGGAGGGGCATTCAAGGCCGGCCGCTGGCGACCCCGGATCCCGGGCGGGGGCAGGGGAAGGCATGGAGGTGGGCGGCGGCCCCGGGAGCGGGGTGGCTGCGGCAGGTGGCTGGTCTTGGGAAGTGATCTGCGCCGGCACGCTGGTACAAATTTGGGCCGGTCGGCCCGCAGCCACCCGATTAATTAGATCGATAAGAACCATTCGATGCGTCGTTTCTTCGTGAACGCACTGGTATGAAAGGATCCTTTCTGCATCTCATCGCTCTCCTTCCATCTCACTGATCGTGCATGTTCTCCTGTCGCCGCCTCGTTTCGACTATCCTCGCCGCTGGTTGCCGTCCTCGCCGGCCGGAGCCCTTGCCGGCCGTCCTCGTCGCCGGCTTTCACCCATGCAACAGATGCATCTTGCAGCTCCGTGTGTAGCTCCTGTGTGCGACGGCATCATATCACCGGTGTGCTTGCTGTCACTCATGCCTGATGCCCCTGACGTAGATCGCCATCCCCCGTCACCCATCGTATCAAAAAAGTGGTCACTAGTTAGTAGCTTTTGCGGTTGCCGGTTGAAGCAAAAAAGCAACACGGTAGGGTCGACGCTGGTGATGGCTCGTAGCTAAACCAGGCGTCGTTGCCGTCCCGACCGATTCGCATTTCTGTCATGAATGGATGTAGCAAATTTTTTGAAAAACGATGATCCGTCAATCAGAACATTTCGAGTGAAAACCTGACTGTTCGGTCCTGCTGTCAGGCAACACGTGGCCCGGGTGGAGACAGCGCTCGTCACTACGTCACTAGATCGTGCGTTTGCGCCGGCCCGCGAGCTCCACGCCGCCCGGAGGTGGCCTGCGCTGCCTTGGCCTTCCCTTCCGCGTCGCCTGGAGCTTTCCCGTGCCGTCTCCTCCGCATCTCGGATGACGGATACGATTCCCATTCGAGGATGTCGGGCAAAGCCTGCGAGCGGCGGCTCGACCACTGGAAATGTCTTGAGACGGCGGTGTCGTGGTCAAGCGGCGGCCGGCACGCTCCCAAGACGAAAGGCCACAGTGCAATAGGGGTGTGCACCGGCTTGTCTGTGTGTGTGCGTGCTCAGGCAGAGCTGCGGCTTGAACTGAGGAGCGGGTGCGCCAGGGAGGTTCGCGGAGAGCAGTAGCAGCAGGAAAGGCAGACATCGTTTATTTTCTTCTACTTACTCTGCACCACACCCCCGATCCCGCCGACGCACCCCACCGCTCCTGAGCATGCGCGCCGCATACCCGACCGATTGTTGCCGTCTTCTCCTTTAGCGCCGCCACCACCTCCCCTGAGCATGCACCACCGTCGGGAGCTTCTTCTCCGTCCCTCGGGTGCTAGATCCACTGAGAACTGGTAGTACCACGTCGCGACCTTCGACGATTACCCTTTGGTTCCTTCGGCAGGAGAGCTCCCTTGAGCACGACGGAGCTGCCAGACAAGGTTTGGCGGTGATTATCAGACATCGGCCCCGCGGGCGAAAGTCAATGTCAATGGAGGCGTGCTTTGGGTACAACGATAGTTGACCCAGAGCACGACCTTTGGTAGCTGGAGCACCGACCAGGTCGAGCTTCTGCCGGTGCACTGGGGCAGCCGATGGGGAGCTAGCTAAGAAGGGCTCCTCGAACGGCGGCCGGAGTGAGTGCCGACACGCACGGGCGGGCTCCTCCTGGCACGCATGCACGGTCGTGTAGGGGTGGATTAACGAGTTGCTCGGCTCGTTAAGCTCGTGCTCATTAAGACCGACGAGTAGAAATCCTGCTTGGGTTGGTTCGTTTGAAGCTCGTTAAAACTCATGAGTACCCACAAGCGCTTGTTGACAGATTCTCATGTGTTACAATCTACATGATGAGTGTGTACATGTTGTTTTTAAGAAGGAAGATGATGACTAAAAAAAATGCACTAGTTTGTTGCTTCCTTAGTCGATTAGATTAAATAGATGGCTGAAGTGCTAAGAAACTTTTGTCAGGTAAGATGAAAATATGTGTTGTGTTGTTACTAACGAGTTTAACGAGGTACTAATGAAACTCGTTAGCTCGTTATGCTTAACGAGCTGAAATCAATGACTGGCTTTGTTCATTAAGAAACGAGACATGAGCTTAACGAGCCGAACTATCGAGCGCTCATTAAGCTCGCGGTCTACGAGCTTTTGATCCAGCCCTGGTCGTGGGTTCTCCTGACAGCTGACGGGTGGGCCCGTGAATAGTTTAACAGGCTGATCAAACATCGTGAGAGCTCAGTGCCACGTCGGCCCAATGAGTGGGACCCGTCGATCAATTTTTGGTTTTTTGAAAACTGCCAGCACAATACCGTGGGTTTTTGCAAAAAAGAAAAAGACATATGGTGGTGGTTTTTTTATTAACGGTCCATAATTGTGGTGGTTTTTTGCAATTTACTCCTATTTGCCACGCGAGGGAGAGTACTCGAGGTAGTAGACCACTCGCGCTCGCGTTATGAGCCGGCTCAGTTAATGAGCGCACCTCTCATATGGCTTTTTCCAGCAAGATTGTAAAATGGCAAATCTTGATTTCACTTTCTTTTCCTGTTTTTCTTTTGTTTTACATGGAAAATATATTTTCAAAAGAATTTTATTACATGAATTATTTCCTAAAATTTATGGGAATACTTTTCAATTCAATATTTTTGAAAGTGTTAAGCTTTAGAAAATATATGATTTTTTTCAAAAATATAAATGAATTGTTTTAAATTTTAAATGAACACAAAAAAAGTTCATGTGCATTGGAAAATGTTCACCGTGTATTTAAAAAGGTTCATCATGTATTAAAAACTACACCTTATGTTGAAAAAATGTTCACTGTCTATTGGAAAAAAAATTATCGTGCGCATGGAAAAGTCATCATGTAATTGGGAGAAATGGTTTATAAACACAAAGGAAAAATGTGCGTTTACTAATGAAAAAAAGGAAGAAACAATGAAAATAATAGGCCCAAAAAGGGAAAATGATATACCAGAAAGAAAAAAAGGTAAACTGATGAAAAACACACCAAACCAAAGAAATAAAATAAAGTAAAAACATGGAAAACATCGGGAGCATGGGCCGATGCATGTAGCTCGGGAAAATCCTATTGGACGCTCGCTGCGTCGACTTGTCGAGGCTTCGCACAGAGAGCTAGCGATAGCGATCAAGATGGGCCGGCCCAGTTAGGAGATAGCGCTGGTGCTGCAGCTTCCGGTTTTGGGAACCTTCTGGAGGGTTCCTGAACGGTTTTGGGAACCTTCTAGAAGGTTCTTGAACCGGGTTTTCACTGGTTTTTTCTGTTTGCTCTTTCTTTGTTGTTTTTCCTGTTTTTTTCTTTTTCTTTCTTTGTTTTTCTGTTTCTTTATTTCATTTTTCAATTCCTTTTTCTTCTCTTTTTGTTTTCTTTTTGTTCACATTTCAAATTATGTTTGGGAGTTTCAAAAAAATCTTCCCATTTCAAATTCGCGCTTCCAAATTTGTTCTCCATTTTAAAATTTGTTTTCAACATTCAAAAATTGTTCGAGCTTTAAAAAATTGTCCGCGCTTCTAAATTTGTTCTCCATTTCAAAAAAAATTCTCAACATTCAAAAATTGTTCGCGCTTAAAAAATTGTTCTCCATTTCAAAATTTGTTCTCAACATTCAAAAACTGGTCGTGCTTTCAAAAATTGTTCGTGCTTCCAAATTTGTTCTCCATTTCAAAATTTGTTCTCAAGATTCAAAAATTGTTCGTGCTTTCAAAAATTGTTCAAGCTTCCAAATTTATTCTCCATTTCAAAATTTGTTCTCAACATTCAAAAATTGTTCGTGCTTTAAAAAATTGTTCGTGCTTCCAAATTTGTTCTCTGTTTCAAAATTTGTTCTTAAGGTTTAGAAAATGTTTGTGCTTTAAAGAAATGTCACAAATTCCAATAATATTTGGGAAATTCAAAAGTTGTTTGTGTTTCCAAATTTTGTTTTGAAATTTGGAAAATTGTTCCTGTTCAGTTTTTTGGGTAGTTTAAAAAATGTTTCCGTTCCAAAAAAAATATGTTCGCGTCTCCAAAATTCGTTTGTGTGTTGAAAAAATGTTTGAGTTTTCTCAAAATTTGTAAAATAAAACTAATAGTGTTCGTGTTTGATAAAATATTCACCTTTTGTTTTTGCTATTTGGGAAATCGTAAAGTATATTTTTCAAACAGTCTTATACTTTCTTTAGTTCTTGTAGGTACCCGCTGCAGTTTGGTCAACTGTGCTCGTCCATCCTAGTGGCTAGTAGGGTGCGCGTGCGAGTCGCCAGTGCTGAGTTCGATTCCCAACCATCGCGCCCTACTATGTTTTGCAATTTATCACCTGGTATTTGCAGTGCACTGCAATGGGCCGGCCCAATCAGCGCACCGACGACGTGCCTGTGCGAAAGTGCAGCATTTTGACGCAGAATGCGTTATTTGCAGTGCACTGCAATGGGCCGGCCCAATCAGCGCACCGACGACGTGCCTGTGCGAAAGTGCAGCATTTTGACGCAGAATGCGTCACATAGGAACTCCCTGTAGCTCCCTCCCCTATGCGATAACCCAACGTTTTGAGACCAGAAAGTTGTTGTTGGTTTGACCAATGAATGGCCCATGTCCACCAAGCCCAATATGGCAATATCTCTCGTCGATTTTTGTGGGGCGTGTGTACATATCGTCCCACATGGCCTATTACGATACATTTCTTTTATATGTGTGCATCTAGAAAAAGAAATATTTATTTCACAAAATCTGTGTAGTCATTTTTCTAAAAATGAACAAATGTTACATGTTGTAAAGAAAACTGCACACATCAAATATTTTCATGTATGTGACAAAAAAATTGGGTGTTGCAAGGAAATGATGTTTGATGTATATGAAAAATAAACGTTCATGTAATTTCAAAAAGCATATAATTTGAAATATATTTGGAAGAAACTGTTCACATCTCAAAGATATGTTCATGTTTTGACAATTGACATATACCAAAACAATTTTTGCAAATATAGTTAATGTTTAAGTCTATTTTAAATGTTCTTGTATATGAAAAGAGTATTCATATATCTTCAAAAGGCATTCTTCTCTTTATAAAATGTTCATGTTTTTAAAAACAAATATTTATGTATCACGTCAAAATATCATGTGTCACCACTGGCAATACCATAAATGAAAAACGAATAGTAATAATAAAAGAAACAACACAAAAGAAGGGAAATAAAAAACACAACAATGGTAAAAGAAAAAATTAAAAAGAAAAAGAAAAAGAAACATAATAATAATAATAATAATAATAATAATAATAATAATAATAATAATAATAATAATAATAATAATAATAATAATAATAATAATAATAATAATAATAAATAAAATCCATTGTCTAACCGCGAGCCATCCAGTGCTGGTGAGCGCTTCCTATAACTTTCAACAAGAGAGGCATAGTGTTTGCGAGTTGTGTATGTTACAAAGCAACACTACCAAAGAAAAAAATGTTGGTATCTGTCAATAAATCTTAACATCGAGGAAATTGGAAAAGGCGACTTGGTGAAGAACTTGATCAACCGCTTTCCCTGTACTCTCGCTAGAGTTCGACTCTCTCGTGACCCTGCCACGGTGTTGAGTACCCCCCCCCCCCACCCCCCCCCCCCCCCCCCCTCACACACACACCGTAGGCGCCTTCTCCCTGACTTCGTCTACTTGGGTTGGTTCTGGGGTAACCTTTGTGTCGTTGCCCGACCTTGGCGGTATGTTGTTAGGGTTTGGCCGTGGGTCAAGACAAAGTTGAAGAACATTTTCTAACACATGATGATTTTTAATACACTATAAACATTTTTGAAGTACACAATGATCTTTAACACACGATGCTGATGTTGAGGAACATTTTCCAACACACGATGATTTTAAATACATGATAAACATTTTAAAAATACACAATGTACATTTTTTGGTAACAATGAGCATTTTCAAATACATGTACATTTTTTAATATGTGATGATATTTTATGAATACATGTTGACCATTTTCAAAATATATGTACATTTTCGGTACAAATGAACATCTTTGATACACGATGAATATTTTTGAAATACACGATGAATAATCTTTTAATACACGATGAACATCTTTGAAGTACACAAAAAAATTTAAGAAGATAATGATGAACATTTTTAAATACGAAAAAAAATTCTAATACCATAATGATTTTTTCGAAATACTAGATAATTGTTTTTTATTACATGGTGCATATTATTAATATTCTATGATGTAGTTTTGAAAGATTTACTCTATAAAAATATATAAATAATAATGAAAATAGTGAAGAAAATAGGAAAGAAGCAGAAAAAAGGAGAAGAAAAGCAAGAAAAAACCACTAGAAACATGCAGATACAAACAAGAACCGCATTGAAAACAAAAGACAAACAAAAAAGAACCGCGCTAAAAACCAGAACAGAAAAACCCTTGCAGAAAAATTGAAAATAAAAACAGACGTGAAAGAACCGTGCTAAAAAAGATACTCCGTACTTCTGACTCGGCGAAATATACCACGGGCGGGAGCGCTACCTCGCAGGGAGCATGGGCCGGGACCAACGTAGCGGCAGGTTGCATGTTCGCATACCTTCGTGCAACGTTCTCTTCCATTTTCTAGATTTATTTTTCTTTTTCTGTATTCCTTTTTGATAAAATATAGTAATATATTTTATAAATACATCAAAAATAACTAAAAAAATGTCCATGTGCTTTAGAAAACAGTTTGTACGCGTTTTATCATGTATTGATGTAGTTTCCAAAAGCATTCACAGGATTTTCTTACAAAAGTTGTCTGAATTTTTCTAAATGCTAGTGTAAATAAAAATATGAGAACATATTATTTTAAAATACACCATAAACTATTTGGAAAACACAATGATCATTTGTGAAAAATTGATGAACATTTTGAAGTACACGACGAACACTTAAAAATAAATGATAAACATTTTTAAGTACACAATGGATTTTTTAATACACGAAGAACATTATTGAAAACACAATGAGCATTTTTTTAAAAACATTATGACCATTTTTCAAATACACCCTTAGAATCTTTTGTGAAATACGCAATGTGAAAGCTAGTAAGAGGATGTAATATCTCATTGTTGTTGGCGATCACAAGTGGGGAGATCGACAGATAAGTTGCTTGTGGAGACAGCCAAGCCGTAAGGAAGAAGAACAAAAAGTTGCTTGGTTGCTGCTACCACATATACGCACATACTCTCTCCGTTCCTAAATATAAGTTTTTTTAGACATTTCAAATGGACAACAACATACGGATGTATGTAGACATATTTTAGAGTGTAGATTTAGTCATTTTGCTCTGTATGTAGTCACTTGTTGAAATATCTAGAAAGACTTATATTTGGGAACGGAGGGAGTAGTCAACTAGACACCGATAGAGCAGTCCACGTCCACCTGGCCAATAGCCCAGACGCCCAGTACCCATCCTGGATTCGTACGTGTTGCACTCCCACTTAACGCCAGAATCTCAGGGCATGAGGAGTACTCCCTCCGTTCCTAAATATTTGTCTTTTTAGAGATTCCAATAGACTATCACATACAGATGTATATAGACATATTTTAGAGTGTAGATTCACTCATTTTGCTTCGTACGTAGTCACTTGTTGAAATTTTTAGAAAGACAAATATTTAGGAACGGAGGGAGTAGAATGCAAACCTTGGATACTGGAGTATATGATGGGCACAAGGATCTTTCACTGCAAAAAGAACAACGTCCATATGGCACTACTTGGCTACTTGCACAACACCAATGATGCAAGCATATGGCTTTCCAAGGTAAGGTGTTTGGCCGACAACCTTCCTGGTTGAAGTTGCATCAGCCATGCCGTTGTTCCCTAGTCCATATGGCACCTACCTGCACAGCACCAATGGTGTGAGCAGATGCCCTGAAGAAGCTGATAGTGTTAAAACAGAAGCACTAATGTTTGCTCAAAAGAGTTGGCAGCAATGGCCCCATCTATTGAGCAGTAATCAGCAAGGAATACGTAACCAGATTTGTGTAGCACGATCTCCTTATATTCAGAACCATAATTAGAGCTGGCCGTAGAGCATAAATCAAGGAGTTGCACACTAGTATGAGAAGCGGGGTTTTTTTTTTTGAGTAATATGCAAAAGTAGAACAAATCTGATCCGAGTCCTACTTCAGTACAACGCCCCTCACAAAATGTATAAAGGGCAATATAGACATTTGAGCAAATGGTTGCTCTGGAAGTATTTCATATTTTAGTCTGCAAATAGTAAATATTCCCTCTGTAAAGAAATATAAGAGCGTTTAGTACTTCTTTACAGTAGGAGTACATACCAAACTCTACAGATATCCATGGAATCTTTTCAGCTCAATAGAAGTAACAAGCTTATGATTTTCTGAGAGTGCAATGTGTGGCAAACATACATGGTCATATCACATTGAATATCAAGATACATAATTTCAGTTGCTTAGAGATGGTGATATAATTTATATGACAGATCATGGGAGAAGAGGCTTCACATAATTTATATGATGATACATAATTCCAGTTGCTTAACAAGATTGCATGCTAGGAACTTACTTTTCCCAACATCTTTTGAGAAGACACAAACAGCCTCCACACAAGGAGAGGGGCTTAAAGACTCTTCACTGGAAACCAGAGTATCATCACCCACATATCCTAGATCAGCCCCTTCAACAACTTCTTGCATAGCAGCATCTTCCTCAGACTGAGCTCTAGCAACTGTAGGGATAGATAGAAGAAACATATCAATCTGTCTAGCTGCTAAGAGCATCTCCAGCCGTTCGGCCCCCCACGGCACATAAAAATCGCCCCCTGGGGGCGAGCCGGTGATTCTTTCGACGTTGGGGGCGGTTTTGCGTCCAGTCGTCGCCCCCAGTCGTCGTTTTTGACCCACTTTTGAAGCCCCATTTCGGTGAAAAAGGCCCATATGGACGAGAATAGGCCCATATTCGGCGTGTTTCGCCGTGGCTCGGCGTTCAATTATGAACATAAATATATTTTTTATCACATATTTCATCACAGAAATTTCAAATACTTCAACAAAATAGTACAACAACAAATAGTTCAATACAAATTATATAGTTCAACAAATAAAAACTCATATTTCATCACACGTCGCGCCCGGTGTCGCCCTTGAGCCTCCATAGGTGCTCTATCAGATCTTGCTGCAGTTGATGATGCACCTGTGGGTCTCGGATCTCCTGACGCATACTGAGGTAGGCAGTCCATGTTGCCGGTAGCTGGTGATCAACTTGGGCAAGAGGACCCTGCCTGTGGTATGGTTCAGTGTCAAACACTGGCTCTTCCTGCTCGCTCTCAATGATCATGTTGTGCAAGATTACACAGCAGGTCATGATCTCCCACATTTGATCTTTCAACCAGGTCTGAGCGGGGTACCGGACAATAGCAAATCGAGATTGGAGCACACCAAATGCCCGCTCGACATCCTTCCTGCAAGCCTCCTGAATCTTCGCAAACCAGGCGTTCTTGCCTCCAGGCACAGGGTTTTTGATGGTCTTGACAAATGTCGACCATCTCGGATAGATGCCATCAGCTAGATAGTACCCCTTGTTGTACTGCCGCCCATTGATCTCGAAGTTCACCGGAGGAGAATGACCTTCAACAAGCTTGGCAAAGACAGGAGAGCACTGCAGCACGTTGATGTCATTGTGAGTTCCTGGCATACCAAAGAAGGAGTGCCAAATCCAGAGGTCCTGTGTGGCCACCGCCTCAAGTACCACACTGCAACCGCCTTTGGCGCCTTTGTACATCCCCTGCCAAGCAAATGGGCAATTCTTCCATTCCAATGCATGCAGTCAATGCTTCCAAGCATCCCAGGAAATCCTCTTGCTGCATTCTGTGCTAGGATCCGAGCAGTGTCTTCCACATTGGGTGTTCTCAAGTATTGCGGTCCAAACATTGCCACCACTGCCCGACAGAACTTGTAGAAACACTCTAGGCTGGTGGACTCGGTCATGCGCCCATAGTCATCCTGTGAGTCACCAGGAGCTCCGTATGCAAGCATCCTCATCGCTGTCGTAAATTTCTGAATGGAGGTGAATCCAAGTTTGCCGGTGCAATCCATCTTGCATTTGAAGTAGTTGTCGAACTCCCGGATGGAATTCACAATCCGGAGGAAAAGCTTTCTGTTCATCCGATAACGGCGCCGAAATGTTCTGTCGCCGTGAAGTGGAGCATCGGCGAAGTAGTCGGAGTAGAGCATGCAGTAGCCGTCGAGACGATGCCGGTTCTTTGCTTTCACTCGCCCCGGCGCCGAGCCACCTCGCCGCGGCTTTTCATTGCTCGCCAGCAGCTGGGCGAGGGCGGCGAGCACCATGAGATGCTCTTCTTCCTGGACGTCGGCCTCGGCTTCCTCCTCCAGCAGCGCGGCGAGCACTTCCTCGTCATCCGAGTCCATCGTCGAGGTAGACAAATCGCCGAACACCTTGTGCATGGTGGGCGTGCACCCGCCGCTAAACTGACCTCCGTGGCCGGAAACGCCCAGAAGTAGTCGGAGGGGCTGTCGCGGCGAACCTCCGCTATTTTTCAGGCGGGGAATGGCTATCTACAGGTGAAGGGCGGCGGGGCGGCGCCGGAATATGCCTAGTTGCGGCCGAGAGCGCGGGGGATGGGAGGCGAGTCGGGGAAGAAAATCTTGACTTTTCACCTGACGGCGTGGGCCAGCCGAGTTTTTCCCTTGCACCGGAGCCCCCAAGCGCCCCCCAGCGTGCCGGGTTCGGCCTGCGGCCGCCGGGCGGAAAAAAGGGCCGTACCTGCGCTTTTCGTCGTTCTGGGTGCGTGACTGGACCGTTTTTTTGACGCCGGCGCCGAAAAAGTCGCCTGGGGGGGCCTGTTGGGGGCGCGGCTGGAGATGCTCTAACCTCCCACGAGGATTCACTGCCGCAACATGCAAGCACGTATAGAACATAACATGCATGCATTAAAAATAGCATCCTCGTTTAAACTTTGCCCCAAAGCCCGCACCAACCAAGTGGTCTGGAGTCTCAGCGGCCGCATCCAAGACTGCACTCCGGTCTTTATCAAATATAAACGACTGAACTTTAGGATCGAAATTTTGATTTCACTTCAGGATTTTATTTAGAAAAGCACATGTACTCCAGTACCACCAATTAAATAAAACTTAAACCATGAATTTCAGAATATTGTAGTAGCATATGTTCATTTTTCAGCAGAAGAACTTGGTTATAGGAAACCTTCAACCAAGACAAATGTTGGGACCGGTTATTTTACCTCTTTTTAGCATTCAGGTTACAAACTAATTTATGCAGGATACAATCTAGATGAAACCATTTATGGAATCTTGGTAAACCAAATACTTGGCAAGTTCATTGAGCCTTATGAAACTGGTAAGCCAAACAATATGATTCATTCTAAATTTCTTAGATTGGGGACCAATAAAATCAAGTCAGCCATGCCATAGATTTAGTGGCTCCGAGATAAAGTCCAGGTTTGCAATAGAATGGCTTATGTCATTAGATTAGCAGGATCAAGTTCTCAGCTAACACGTACTTGTCACTGCAAGGACAAGGGTGGCAGGGAAAATAATCCAAACTCACCTTGACAAAACGATCCCATCAGTGGCGTCCTTACGCCATCAGTTCCATCGCGTTTGAGCTGCCAGCACCGGCGCAAGGCGGCGTAGGGAGCAATCACGGGGACATGCTATAGCATAAAACAAACTCTTTTATGATGAAAATACAATTTTGTCAGCTAATGTTGAATAAAATGAGTTGAACCATGGGACTGCAACATGTTCATCTCACATCATATATAACAAAGAGAATTTTCCTAATTCTGTCCGGTAAGGAAGATCTTAATAATCTGTGCAGATTTGGCTTTTCTCCACAACTCAGAGAGAAGGATAGTAAAAAGAGTACTCTAGTAAAAATAAATAAACACAAGCACGGCATGACAGGAGGGCATACCAATGCAACTAGAGAAAACTGATGAAATAAACTAAATATTTGTGATGATTCGGTGAAGTTTGGAAAATGCATGAACTTGATAAAGGATCAGTTTACCATCAAAGCCTGCAAAATGTCACCAACTTCTCCACTGTTCATATCGAATATAAACCCTATACAGGCATACTATTTTCAAGGGATATGCAGATCGAAAATGGTTTAAATGGAGAATTAAGTACCATTAGGTGAATGAAATTTCACTAGATAAGTTATAATTAGTTTTGGTACAAACGCGATTTGCATGGATCTCAATTTGTGTCGATATGTAGGAAAGAGCAAGCTAAATGTTCAAACAGATTGACAATGAACAAAGAATGTTGATAAAGGGGAGAAGAGAAATGTGATGGGCAAAGGAAAATTTTGGTTCATATGCAATATACACAAAGCAAGAAGCCTGAACAACCAAAATGCTATAATCACCTCAGCCCCACTCTAAGAAATAGAGCCTAGGTAAATCCTGATTACGCAGCAGCACCACCAAAGAGGTGCATGAATGAAGTTCTCACGATTTAGTGTTTTGTGTTTGACTTGACACAATCCAACGATTCCAACCAGTAGGCACAGAGGAGCTCAGAAACAATCACATGATATGAGAAACACTCGCATATGATCGGAGACCCAAATGATGAACACTAGCAGATTACATAAGATAAATTATCAGTCGCACATGACATTGATCCATGGGTGGCTAATAACTTAACCATAATGAGAGCATACATCTAGGTGCATGGATAACATAGATGTTCACAGGATCAACTACAGATATAGATAGATAACTACATCTACATGGATAGCTTTGGTGACCTCCATCGTCTCACTGGTTCTCAGACTGGTACCACTGGAGCAACCCCATCATCAGCCACGGGCTGCTGCCTGTTGTACAAAGCGGAAGCCTCCCCATGCATCTTGAGGATATCGGCGGCGGAGTCATACTTCAACCAGGGAAGGCAAGCATGCCGCTTCCGGACCTGCTCCTCGTACCATGCAGCGAGCTTGGCGTAGACGGTGTCTGGATCATCGTCTGAGTCGTAGGGGCAGTTGTCGTACAAGTCCTCCACCTCAGAGTCCGAGGTCGCATCGGCGCCCTTCAGTCCCACCACCGCCTCCTCCTCCGCCTTGGCCTTGACGGTGAACGCCGCCTCCTCCACCGCCGTGTCCTTGAGAGACACCTCCTCCTTCTCCGCCTCCGACTTGCCCTTGAGGATCTCCGCCTCCGCCTTGCCCTTGAGGTCCTCCAACTCCGCCTGGGACTGGGTAGCGGTGATGGGCGTGGGCGAGAAGCTCCCGTAGCTGAGAAACTGCATCTTCTCGACGCTGAGTGATTTTGGATTTGCCTTGCCTCTTTCCTCTCCTCTCGTTGCTAGGGTTAGGGTTCCAGTGGGGTGGGGATTTCTCTCAGCTGGATCTGATCAGGAACGGGAGGCGGCGGTGGCTAGCCTATATATATATGTGTGCCCAGGCCAACCCGCTAGCTGCCTCGGCTCGGAGTCGGTCACGTCTCCGGACCGGCCTCGTCATACGATCTGATGCCTCCCATGCCGAACTCCACCGTTAGTTACTACCAGCATGCAACGCTTGATCCGGATGGCATTGTTCGTGTCTACACCCTGCAGAAGAATGCCACTGGAAGGCGCAATGTGCCATGGACGATCTTTGGGCTGTTCCCAAGCAATGGTTGCAACAGCAGCACTACAGGCTGGGAAGGAATGTGCGGCCCCAACTCGTACTGTGTTTATGGTCCTAACAACAAGCTCGATTGTGAGTGCCCAAGTGGTTACTCCTTCATCGATCCTAGGCTCAAGTACAGAGGCTGCACACCAGTGTTCGTGCCACAGAGCTGCGATGGGAAGAACCGGCCCCTCCGAGTTCAGTCTTGTTAAGTTGCCCAACACCACTTGGTTGCTGTCATCATACAGAGGGTATTCGTACACCACAGAGGAGCAGTGCGACAACTCATGCTTGCGAGACTGCTTCTGCACCGCCACTCTGTTCAATGGAAAAGGTTGTTTCAAAATGGCATTATTGGTGGGCGGAGGATGGCAGGAAGGAAGCCTCAACATGAAGGCATCGATCAGAGTGATTGACAAAAAACTACCACTTTAGGGGTTCGTGTCCCACGGAACTACCACTTTTTTAAAAGTGGCCAAAAACTACAAAAAAATGTAAAAACGTGACTAAAAACTACCAGGTTGACTTAATGGTCATTTTGACCGTTTTAAGAGCGATTCTGATGATAGTGACCCACTTGCCAGGCGGGCGGCCCGCCTAACGGCTAACGGCGCACGCGCGGGGCCGTTAGAGCCGCTCGTCGGTCGCACCTGGTCGGACCAGGTCATAACCTGGCCGACCGGGCTGCTCGTCCCCACCAGCTCTCTCACCCTCCCCCGAGCTCACTCCACTCTTTGATCTCCTCTGCTTCTGTTTCTTCTTCTCGCGCTCCGGCGACGCCGCGACCATGCCGTCATGGCCGAACAACAACGAGACATCGGACGGCGATGACGAGTACATGAGCGAGTTCAGCAGCATGCAGTACTTTGTAAGTCAGCTCAGGCTATCCTCTCCCTCTCCTGTCTGTTCTGTTCTAGGGTTAGGGTTAGGGTTAGAATTTGAAGATATTTGAGATTTTTCCATTTAAGTTGATATATGTGAGTTGTTCTTGATATAGATATGCTTTTGCTTTTGCAGCAAACTCCTGACACTGTGATAGACCCTAGTTTCTGTGGGCTTGTGACTGAATCTGACAGAAGGTGCATCCTGCACAGGCAGAGGGCGGGCAAGTTTGTGGCATTTGAAGGCACTGACACTGGCAGGAGATTCATAGGATGTGCTACTGAGGTAATGGACCAAGTTGGTGTGGATTTGAGTAGCTTGAATTTCTGCTATGTAGTGGAAACAGACTGTTTAGTTGCTGTTTTTCTGAATTTTCCTTAAGTCTGAAAACATTGGTATGTCTGAATACTGTACTTGTAGTAAAGAGCACTGGAAACATATGAAACATATTGATGTATTGTATTTTTAGTATAGAACTAACTAGCTAGTGTAGCTTATATCATTATTGTTTATGATTTGTTATTCTGAATTTGCTTGTTCACAGTAAATTTAAATTGATTTTCAGGATGGTGTGAACTGTGGTGTTCTGGAGTGGGTAGATGCCCCCTGGCCTGTAATTCTGCAAAGGTGCTTAAGCAAGCTCTGGGATATGTATCATGAGCAGAACCTTGGTAGAGCCTAGGATAATGAGGCTCATGGGATAGAGGTTGCAAAACTGCAGAAGGAGCTTGATTCTCTGGCCAATCAGTATAGCCAGCTGGTGGATGATGTGTCCAAGTTGTTTGATTACCAGGATGGAATCAAATCTCATGACATGGATTGCACAAGCCAGGCAATCAATGAACTGAAGGAGAAGAAGAAGCAACTTGAGGAGCAGGCAAAGATTGAGCTTCAAATGGAGAAGCTTAAGCTCAAGAAAGAACAAAGGTGCATCCTTCAGAGTCAAGCTGATATAATCCAAAACACAAGGAAAGCCATGAAGGAGCTAGAGGTGGAGAAAGATCTCCTTAAAGAGGAGAAGAAGAAGCTGGAGAATGTCATTGCTGAGCTCCTTAAGGTTGGTCATGGGTGCAAGGAAAAGCTGGACAAGATAAAGAAAGTTGTGATGGAGGAGTGAAGTGGCAGCTCTGGATGGTAAGTATATATGAGGCCTATATATATAATTGGCCTAGGAATGATCAGTCTGATGCAAATATGCCCTGATCTACCTATGAACTACCTTTGAACTACCTAAGAATTGTAATGGGTTCAGATCATTTTGGTTGGTGTGGGGGTGGTGTTTGCCCTGATCTGTACTGCCCAAATATTATCCTGATGCTGAGAACTGGTGCTAAGTTAAGTTAAGAACTAAATTATCTAAGTCTGATGTAGTTTATTTGTGTGTGTTGTATCATAAGTTCTTGCTGAGATCTGTTTACTTCATAAATTGATTCATCACAGGTTCAGACAAATTCAGAGAAGCTTGGAAGACATTTAGTCTCCCATAGATAGCATTTAGTCTTACATAGATAGGACATGGACACTGAAATTGTTCAAAGACACTTAAACTGACAGAACTAAATCTCACTGAGATTGCAAACACCCTGGTAAACTGACAGAACTGAATCTAACATAGATCTGGCGATAACTGCTGTAACTGAATCTGAAACTTACAGTTTCAGATTGTTAGGCCCCTGCCCTGCTATGCGACCTGACCGTCGCACCTCTTGCTTGACTTGAGTGGTAGGTGGCAGCTCTGGCACCTCCTCTTCGTCTCCATAGATGACGATGATGGGAGGAGGACGTCGGCGAGCCAGCAGTGCTGGTGGGGCGATGATCTGCAGGTCCTCGTCGTCGTTGCCCATAGTAGTTGGAGTTGTAGCTTGTGCTGGAGGGATATAGCGGTGGGCTGCCCACCGTTCCCTCTGCCCAGCATCGCCGAAGTCCGCCTCCTTCATTGCCCACAGCAACATGTCGATGGGCATGATACCCTTACCTGGGGTTGCATAGCGTTGGTCCATGCGCTGCTTCTCCTTAGTCGTCGCCTTCTTCCTCACCTCTTCTGATGCATCCACGAGCCCTTGTGCGCTGCTGTATCTCATGGAAATCTTCATGTAGTCGAGGAAGAGGTCTTCGTCGCCGCGAGCCGACCCAAAAAGCATGGCAACCCAGCCCTTGCCGGTGGGGAAGGGGTTCAGCCATGGGTCTGGCGTAGAGGAAGAACCAGCCATGGATGTAGGTGGAGTGAGGTTTTCGAGAGAGAGGTAGAGTGAGCAGATATAGAGTGAGTTGTTGGGCTACTTAAATGTTGGAGTGGAGGAAGTGCGGTGGAGTGTGACAGGGAAGTGGTAGATTGAGTGATGAGAAATGGTGGTAGTTGTGTTTTGCAATTAAAGTCTTTGTTGAAACCCAGCAACTTGGAACTTGTGTGCTCAAACGGTGGAGTAGTTGATGGTCAAAGTATTTCACAAATTAGAGTGACCAAAAAATCACATTTCAGCAAACCCAAGTATAGAAACATTCAGATAAATGCAGATAGATGGATTCAGGCATAAGTTCAGACTTAAAAATATTGTGCCATGGATACATTTCTTAGAAAATAATCAAGATGGGAATGGGTCGGCCCGGCCCTGGCCTTGGACCCGGCCCTGGTGGCCTCAGGGCCAACATAAGAGGCCACGGGCCGACCCATATCGTGAATAGTACTGGCCTTGTTGGCCCGATGGGTATTTCGGGTCGACCCAATTATTAGTGACGTGTGTTTTTTCTCAAAAAAATAAAATTATTAGTGATGTGTGTTTTCTTTTTGTGATGTGCCGATAGCTAAAATCCTAATAGAGTAGTAATCTAGGAATAGAAGAAAAAAATTATACGGAGATTCAAGTGGTCTAGCTGCTGCATCTGTTCATTGTACATGCATACATTACCTAGACCATTGTAAGCTCGTCTGTTTCTTTCCAGGCATTGTACACAGATGCATCCATGCGGGTGAATTGTATCTAGCCATCGGATGCCGCTAGCACTACTAGTTGACATCAGACTGACGCTCTACCTACTAGTCTCAAATTTACACTAGAGAGTTGGATGGTGCGGGGAGGACGGGCTGACGGTGAGCCGGATAATGAGCTCGACGTGACTAGGAAGATGAGCGGGAGGCAGCACCACCGGCACGGCAGAGATCGGCGAGGGCGAAGATTGGGACATAACTGTCATGAGAATAGAGACCACGAGGTGGGCCGATCCCGCTAACCCAATGGGTCACTTGGTGTCGGCTCTACTGACCCAAAAAAAATTTGGGGCCGACCCATGTGACCCATCGGCCTTGAATTTTTGGGTCGGATCAGCGACCCAGCGGCCGACCCGGCCCATTCCCATCTTGAGAAAATAAGCATAGTCTTTATCATAGTTTTTCCAACAACCCAAACATAGATAGTTCAGAAAATAAGCATAGTCTTTAACATAGATTCAGGCAGCCACATTGCATCATCTTCATCACGGTTGGTGCATCTCCTGAACTACATCCTTCACTGCAATCATAAAGTTCAGAAAGTTCAGAACAAGACAAGATTCAAAGCAAGACTAAGAACAAGATTCAGGGCAATATTGAGCACAAGACAACCTGATTCAGAAACACTAGAATTTAGTCAGAAACTACCACGTTGAACTAGTCCCAATCCTGTCTTCCTTCTATTGCAGCCAGGATCTGAGTCCATCTCTTCCTTGTTGCTTGGAATCGATGGAAAGATGCCCTATCTCTGGCCCACCAGATGATTAGTTCATCTATGAGTTGGTTCCTTCTGGGAACACCTCCTTGAACTGCTTCACGTCATTCTGGTTGCGTTCCGCCATAATCATGGCAGCAATCCTCTGACGTCGCTCCTGTGCTTGTGCTTGACGGTTGGCCCTCCTTTCAGCCCTCCTTTCAGCCCTAGCAACCTCGTCTTGTTCATCAACTACCTCTCCTAACTGTGGATCCATCAAGACCTATAAATGGTCTGCAACCATTAAGGAAACCTTCCTTTGAAGCTGCTAAACAATAGAACATATACTTGAATCTAGGAGTAGGTGCTGGGTTCTCTGGATCTTCAAATGTTGTTACTATACACCTGCTACCTGGGTTTGTGTCAAGAACTGCTTGAAGATAATCCCTGAGCCTCAAGTACTGCTGCTTGTGGTCACCTTGAACTACATCAACGGCCTTCCTCCTTACCCTATATGCCACACTTCTTGATACATCCACTGAAAACTTACTCTTGGTCTTCTTAATTAATGCATCCATAGGAGATCTAATGTCTTCTCTCAATGCTGCCTCTACTGACCTTGACATCCACTTAGTAGTAACCTTTGTGGACTCTGCACATGCTCCACAAGTGTGCAACATATCACACTTCTTGATGCAGAATGTTTTTTCATAAGCTAACTTAGAGGCACATATATAAAAATCACATCCCTGGGTGGCTCTCTCTGAGCACCAAATGATAATCCTATCTGGGGCATTTCTGTGGTATTGAAAATTTCTCAAAGTCCTAATGTGAAAATCCCTAAGTGCATCTCTGAACTCATACACAGTGGTGAAGCACAAGCCCTTACAGAACTGTTCTACTAGTCCTTGAAGTTTGTGATCATACCATACCCTGTCTTTCAACTTCTTATTCCTTCTCTTCCTACCACTTGGTAGTTTATAGGATCCTTCAGGCTCATCTTCTTCATCACTGATGCCATAATCACCAGGGAAACATTTTTCATCTGCTTCAGGGAACCATTCTGCTTTCTCCATTTTCTCAACCTCATGGTGAGATCTACTAGTTGGACCAGGTTTTCTCACTACCTTCAATTTCTGTACCACTGCTGTATCTTGTTTTGCAGCTTCATCTTCAGAGGAATACTCTGACTGAAAATCCACATTGTTCCCATCTGAACCTGAATTTGCAGCTTCATCATCAGAAACAAATTCAGACACATCAGTGTCACCTTCAAAATGGTTAAGGTCAGCCTCTCTCTGCACCATGCTTTTCTTCAGCTCTTCCTTTCTGTCCATGCTTATATCCACCAACTTAGTGCAACTTTGTTGAGTGTTAATGCAATGTTCAACAAAATAACTATCTCTGTTTCCATGATTTCCATCTGCGTTACATTCCTCAAGAGCTCCCACTACTCTTATGTTCAGAAACTTTTCATTATGAGAGTGTGCCAACATCTGTTGCACATCATCTTCACAGCATATTTTATCTAAACCTTCTAATCCTTTCTCCTCATCAAATACATAGTACATATAATCATCAGCCACAAAGCCCTCACTCCCAATAAGAGAAAGCATTGTCAAATACTCCCTCTGTTCCTCAATATAGAGTGTATAGTTTTTGGCACGGAAATTAAAGAACGCACGTGGAGGGAAAATTTCACAAGTTTTGGGCGAGATTACACGTGACTAATTGACATGAGAAAATAGAGGACCTTGCCCTATATAAGAAAATGTAATCAAATCCCTTCAAAAATTATTCAAACGAGTGGTGAAACGCAATACACCTTATATTTTGAACTTTTTTTCAAAAATCTATACACCTTATATCAAGGAACGGAGGGAGTATGATATGTCTGACTGGTATAAATTTTGAACCACAGATTCTCTGGCATTGAAATGGAACCAAATTGACCACTTTGGGTCATCAATTCTGAAAATTATAAAATGAAATACCTTTATTAACTGAAAACAGGATAACTGAACCTAACTAGGCACAATATTGAGTTTCTGTCAAACTGCTTTTTTCAGTTTCTTACACAACAAAGTATGCACAATACTAACAATTTGCAAGGTCACCATAACTGAATCTAACCATGCAAAAAACTACCCTAGTTTACTGAATCTCTGAATCTCACAACCATGCAAAAAACTATGCCGTACCTGCCGCCGCCCGCAGAACGAGGAAGCTTCCATCGACCTTGAGCTCTGCTTCTTGTCGTCGACGGTGATCGCGCCGGCGCCGACCAATCCAATCTCTGCTGCGCACCGCCAGCGGAAGGATTAGATTCGGACTGAGAAGGCTGCTGCGCCGCGCTGCCGCCCGGAGGTATGCCTGGATCGCCGCCGGAGTTTGCATCCACAGCCGCCATGGCTGGCGACGGCTAGGGCAAGGGAGGAGCTCCGGGGAGAGTGAGAGAGCTGGTGGGGAAGGGGGAACCGGCCGGCCAGGTCTGACCTGGTCCGACCAGGTGCGGCTAACGAGCGGCTCTAACGGCCCCGCGCGCGCCGTTAGCCGTTAGGCGGGCCGCCCACCTGGCAAGTGGGCCACTATCGTCAGAATCGCTGTTAAAACGGTCAAAACGACCATTAAGTCAACCTGGTAGTTTTTAGTCATGTTTTTACGTTTTTTTGGTAGTTTTTGGCCACTTTTAAAAAAGTGGTAGTTCTATGGGACACGAACCCCTAAAGTGGTAGTTTTTTTGTCAATCACTCCATCGATCAAGGTGCAGACAGGCAGCTTCCCAATGCCGACATCACCGAGAAGACCATTGCCTTATTTACTGCTGATTTGCTCGGTGCTATTGATGCTGGCTGCAGCAAGTAGTCTCATGCTACATTGTTGCCTTCGGAAGAAGAACACTAACCATGATTTCCTGAGGGTTTTCACCGGAAAGGAGCTTTACAAAGCCACCAATGGCTTTCACAAGTTGTTGGGCAAATGAGGCTTTGGAGAGGTCTACCATGGGGTGATAATGTCGCTACACACCTCTGATGTAGCAGTGAAGAAGCTCATCAGCTCCAACGAGTACAGCGAGCGGGAGTTCGCGAATGAGGTGCAGTCCATCGGCAGGATTCATCATAGGAATCTAGTGCGCATGGTCGGTTACTGCAAGGAGCAGGAGCAAAGGATGCTTGTGTTTGAGTTCATGCCAGGCGGCTCCCTTCGAAGCTTCCTCTTCCAACCTCAACGGCCGTTGTGGACGTGGCGTGTAGACGCAGCAATTGGGATTGCCAAAGGGCTAGAGTATTTACATGAAGGTTGTGATTATCCGATCATTCATTGCGACATCAAGCCCGACAATATACTTCTAGATGGCAAGAGCAATCCAAAGATAACTGACTTTGGGATCACCAAGCTTCTCAACAACCAGCAGATGCACACGACAGTGACCAATATCAGGGGCACAAGGGGATATATTGCCCCTGAGTGGTTCCAAAGCGACAGGCGCATCGACACCAAGGTTGATGTTTACAGCTTTGGCGTTGTGTTACTAGAGATGATATGCTGCCCGAAGTGCCAGGAGCCGGTGACAGGGCAGGATGGTGAAGATTCAGTCACATTGTTCTGGTGGGCCGGTCAATTGGTTCATCATGGCAGGACTGAAATTCTGCTGCATGATGACGATGATGCCATGGAGGACTTGGTCAGGGTGAAGAGGTTCTCATGTGTCGCATTCTGGTGCATCGAGCAGAATCGTTTGTTGCGACCAACGATGCACCAAGTTGTGCAGATGTTGGAGGGTGTTGTTGAGGTTGGCATCCTACCAGATCCTCCAAACTCCACAGACCATCCTTGATCTCTCCGGTTGGCCGGAGCACTTTGCCGTCAAGTTGTACTGATTCTGATTGTCTGATCTTCAAGTGGAGTGATTCGCCTTGTATTATCAAGCGTGCTCAACATTTCTAAGCCGTATAGGCTGCAGAGCTGAAATAAAATTTCTTTTCTTCTCTCCAATGCTTCTCACCATGACTTAATTGTTCACTACTGTCTACTGTGTATTTAATTTGTGATGGTGTAGCTCATTCCTTGAAACAACCTAACAGTCACACACTGCAATCTGCGTAGACATCTTCTAGTAAATGGGAGAGTACAACTATATTATAGCAGTGCCTACCTTTTTCAATTAAAGATTAGGTAAGCTTCCTTGGCCCGCGAAAACCGAATTCCACTATGTTGAGTGTCTGGAGTTATCAAGAGCTGTACCTAAATTTTTAAGCTTTTATTTGTTTTGAGGTTCGAGTGATTTTCTCTTTATTAGTTGGCAAATTTCGTAGAAGAGATTATACAGTTGGTACAGATGTGCTGGAAGGACAGAACAGAATAGAACTTCTGAAAATTCCTCTGTGAGTAGAAGCAAGAGTACAAATTGTCCCATATGAATGCTAGAACTAGTCACAGGACGTTATTTGGTCCGACTAAGTGCATCAGAGTGATTTATGAAAACATACCACATAGGCAGTGCATGTAATGTCCCGCAGTCCATGATCGCTGAGACGTGGATCAATAGAAGTTGCATGTGAAGCAACCCCAAACCATATAGTTGCTTGGGTAGAGCAACCAGTCCATGAGGAAGAAGAAACAGGTATAGGATGCCGAGCCGGGACTGTGCGCAACTCCATGATCCCAGGGTATCTGCCAGCCTTGCTGTCCAGTTATCTCCGCTCATCGTCCATCACTGCCCCGCACAACAGTAAAATGAACCTAGCTGAGACTTTCCAGGCCACCACTAACAACTACAACCAAGATCCAAGGGTCTTAAGAGTAGCATGCAAACCTTGAATAATATGATGCACAGGAGAATCTTTCATTGCAGAAAGAAGAAAATCCATACTGCAGTGCCACGCACCACCGATAGTGCAAGCATATGGCTTGCCAAGGTGTTAGCCCAATTGTACTGGTTGAAGTTGCATCATCAGTGTTGTACTGTTTTCTTCCCCAGTCCCAAGTGATTCCATGGCCCTGAACAACCACGGTGACCAATAAGAAACCCTATTGATTTATCCAATGCTTTAGCTACAATCAACAAGAAATACATAATCTGTATAGCATAATTTCTTCTACACAGAAACGTGTTAAGGACTTACTGTAGTTTGATTTGGAGGCTGATTTGGCTGCCGCAGTATATAGCTTAATGGGCTCATCTGTATAGCACGTCCTTGAGAAGCACTTCATCATTCCATACCACGTCCTTGAGAAGCACTTCATCGAACACCGCATCAGCAGAATCACTGTCTAGCTCCAAGAAAAGTGGCAAGCCACAACCATAAGTGAGCACATTGTCAGCAATCTCATGTTCCACACCATGTCCTAGAGAAAAACTTCAAACAACATCGTTTCAGAAGAATCCACATCCAACTCCAAGAAAATTGATGATCCACCGACATGAGCGAGAACGGATTCCCCTTGCCATCCAAGCACAAACGATCCGGAGGGCAGCGCCACATCTTGTATCTGCCGTAGCAACATGACATTCTGCGGTAGCTTTCTGCCAGCCTGGAACAACATTGGATGAGGGCGCCCAGACATTCTGTCGAACATATGGCGTGCGCTTAACTGATGTGGCTCGCCCTGCGGAAATGTAGCACCGCATGCTGTCCCAGGCGGCATGAGCCGATGAATGCGGCCGGGGAAGGAGGAGGCGCGCCGTGGATGGTCGTGGGATCCCGCGTGGTTGGCACGGCTTCGCTGCCAGGGCCAAGGCCTGATGTCAAACAGTTGGCGAGCGTCGAAGGTCGCGCGAAGAGTTGTGGAAGCGGCAGCGGCCTCGTCACAGGCCGCACCCTCTCGTTCTCCGGTTTCGCCTCCACGCGCGAGATGCCGCCGCAGAATGAGCCGTCGCTTCTTGCTCCCCGCCCAGCCGCCCGCAATGGTGTGTCGACATCGCTACGCCTCTTGCTCGCACGCCAACGAGTCTACTTGCCATGCCACGGAGTAGTACTCTTCTTTATTCTAAGCATCTCAGATATGGCGCGCGGAAAAAAAAAGGTGTTTTTAGCGCCCGCGGGCCGGTTTGGCGGGCCGCAGCAGTCGCGGAAAAAAAATTGTGGGCACGGCATCGGACGTGCTCTATAAAACCCACGCGTGTGAGCCCGCCGACCACCGCCTCTCTCTCCTTCTTCTCTATTGAGTATTACGTTTAGTTAGGAAAGACAAGATAGACTAGGATTTGTTCTGGCTTGTCTTGTACTCCAAATAAATCATTGTACTCCTATATATATGCCCACGAGGCTCAAGCAATAAAACGAACTATTCCACCAATCCCTCTCTCTCCCTTCTAACATGGTATCTATCACAAGTCGATCCTAAACCCTAGCCGCCGCCGCTTCCGCACCTGTGCGCCGCCCCGGGGCGGTCGGCCTCCATGACCGCCGCCGGGGGCCGCGCCGCCCATACCTAGGGTTCATCCGCCGGCCGTGTTGACCGGCTGCCCTAGAGAGTTTTTCTTCCGATCCTTTGATCCGGGTTTTCTCTCTCGCCGGTCACTTTGATCGGCGTCTACTTTTTGGTTTTCCGGTCTATGTGATCCGGGTTGCGTCGCCCACCGCCGCCGTCGACCCCGTGCGCCTCTACTCCAACACCAGCGCGATTGGCCGGCTTCTTCACCGACCCGGCGGCCTCGCGCGTCGTCCGCGCGTCGGCCCGCCGGTCGCCCCGACCCGGCGGCCTCGCGTCATGCGGCGGCCCTTCACCGCCGCCGTTCGCGCGACGTCCCGCCCGTCGATCTACGCCGGCCGTCACCGCCCTGCTCCGATCGGGACTCCTGCATCACCCTGACCCGGCGGCCTCGCGTCATGTGGCGGCCAATCATAGCCGCCCTGCCGCCCGCCGCCGCCGGCTTCATCTCGGACTCCGCCGCCACCACGCCCCCACCGAGCGGCGTCCCCGACCTCGCGCGCGATCGGCTTGATCACCCGCTCGTCGCCGCGATCTGCCTCATCTACGTCGCGCGACCGACCTGGCCCGTCGGTTACGCGCGCCTCCGCAGGTCCCGTGAAGATCGTCCCCGAGTTCAGCGCGCCTCTCCACCGATCGAGCATCGGGCTGCCGCTGCATCGCCCCGTCGGGCCGCAGCGCCACCGCCCCGTGGTTCTTCTCCCGGCTGCACCGACCTGCGTCACCGCTGCGTCGCCCCTTCGGGCAATAGTGTCGCGGCCCGCGGTCCCCCGCCGCCCCGAGGGCGTCCGCTCTAGGCCGTCCCGTGGCTGCATCGCCCCTCACGCCGCCGCTGCGTCGCCCCGTCGGGCCGTAGCGAGCGTGGCACGCGGTCCACACTGCCGTCCCGAGGCCGTCCCTGCGGTTGCACCGACTCGCGAACCGCCGTTGCGTCGCCCCTTCGGGCCGCAGCGTCGCGGCCTGCGGTCTCCGCCGTTGTCCCGAGGTCTTCCCGCCGTCGCCCCGACCCACCTGCCGCCGCTGCGTCGCCCCTTTGGGCTGTAGCGCCGCGGCCCACGGTCCACTCCGCCGTCACCGCACGTCGATCTCCCGTGGTATGCGCCGCGCCGTCTCCCTTGGCGAGGAAACACCACCGTCCGCGCCGGTCTTCGTCACGCTGTCAGGGTTTTTCGCCTACTTCGAGCACCGCCGCCGCACTCCTAACCTAGTTGCCGCCGCCGCCGTCAAGCCGCCGCCGCCGCTCTTCTTTCGCCGCCGCCGCCGCTACCTTCGTAGCCGCTGCCACCGCCCGTCCACCCCCTTCGTCTTCGTCCAAGCACCAGCCCGTCGCCAGCGTCGCCGTCATCTACCCCGACCACTTCGTCTACTCCGACCACTGTTGGTGACATCGGCCCCGCGCCGATGGACGCCGCAATCGTCGTCGAGTTCTTCTCTGCCGGCCCCTCCGACTTCTCCGACATGGCGTACAGCTCGTGCAGGTCCCTCGTCTACGCATGCTCGGTGCTGGCAACACCGATGCGTGCCTTCATCCACGGCGTGTTCCCGGGCCTGGCAAGCCTGGTCGGCGCTTCGTCAACTTCGTCTTCGTCCGTCTACGCATGCCCGGTGCTGGCAACACCGGTGTGTGCCTTCGTCCATGATGTGTTCCCGGGCTTGGCAAGCCCGCCGCGACGCGTCGTCAACAACATCTTCTTCCCGGCGCACCACTACTTCGACACCACTGCGCCCATGACTAACTCGGCGCCTCCTTGCGCCCGCGGCTCCACGGCGACTTCCTCGACACCGGCCACCCGACTCGACATCGACCACGGCATTCGTCGCACGGCTACCTCGACCACGGCTCCACCACAACATGCTCTTGGCTACCTCGACAAACGGCATAAAGGGCTACCGCCTTGCTTGAGCAACCTCGTCGGTTTCTACTCCAGTCACGACTTCCGCGATGCGTCGACCGTTACGACTGTGGGGGGTGTCCGTCGGCTTGCCTTCGGATTCTTCTCCAGTCTCACCGTCTGCGTCGCTACCGTTGTGACTGCGGGGGGATATTGAGTATTACGTTTAGTTAGGAAAGACAAGATAGACTAGGATTTGTTCTGGCTTGTCTTGTACTCCAAGTAGATCATTGTACTCCTATATATATGCCCACGAGGCTCAAGCAATAAAACGAACTATTCCACCAATCCCTCTCTCTCCCTTCTAACATTCTCGTTTCTGGTGCCCCGCCATCGCGGCGACTTGTTTCTCGCCTCCAGCGCCTTCTCCCCCACCGTCGACATGCCGCCGCGCGCCCGGAGAAGCTCCGGCTACCGCGGCATCCGTGCCGGCCCCTCCGGCGTGTATTACGCGGAGATCCGCTCTGGCGATACATGTCTCGGTCTCGGGATGTTCGAGGCCGCCCACGTGTACGGCGCGGCGGCGTGGCGCCTCAACCGGCCACGTTCGCAGATGAATTCTCGGACGCGTAGACGCGTAGGACCTCGCACCTCCGCAGCGGCTAATCACGGACGAGGATCGCCGCATCCAGCGTAGGCGGGAGTGCCGCCTCGTCATCGCCGAGGCGGACGAGTACGTCATGGCGGAGTGGCGCCAGCGCTTCCCGGAGGATGTTGCCGCCGAGAACGACTTCTGGGCGCGGCGAGCCGCGGATCGGGATCATAGGCATGCGCGGAAGGCACTGGCGATAGCGCAATGCGAACTGGGATCTGCGTCAACCTTTGACAACAATGATCCTCGGTGGGATGATGCGTTTCTGTCGTCGAACTACACCATTGAGGAGGACGACGACGAGGAGTAGTTTTATCTAGTACTCCCTCTGGTCCTTTTTACTCTGCATATAAGAATTGCTGAAGTCAAACTTCATAAAGTTTGACCATATTTATATGAAAAAATATCAACATCTACTATACTAAAGTTATACAATATGAAAATGATCATGCATCTACAGATATTGATTTCACGTTATGAATGTCAGTATTTTTTTTATAAAGTTGACCAAACTTTACGTGGCTTGACTTCAGACAAATCTTATATGCATACTAAAAAGGACCGGAGGGAGTATATCTGCATCGTAGTATCATTTTTATCTATTTTTATTTGTAGCGTATGGACTAGCTTGTGGTGTTGGGCTTGAACTATGCTATTTGAATTTTATCTATATATTGTTTTATATTGTTTGTATGTGTTGCATTGTACTATCGGTTGCTCTTACGCGCCGGATTTTGCAGTGCCTGCTGAAGCTATGGCGCCACGCCTTATTTTGCAGCGTCTACTATGGCGCCACGCCTTATTTTGCAGCGTTTACTGGAGCAAGCGCCCTCCTGCAATAAAAAGGACATTCCCAGTATCCCATGATCGCTCCTGTAGCAGGCCGTGTTAAACTAAACACGGATGGATCGGTGCTTAATGGTGTAGCTGGCGCAGGTATGGTCCTCCGAGATCACGATGGGAATATTATCTTCAGCTCATGCGGACATCTTTTCTCGTGTGACGATTGGAAACAGAAATCCTTGCTATCAAGGAAGGGTGCCAATAGACGTAGAATCAGACTGCCTTGAAGCAGTAAAGATGATACATCAGGAGGACATTAACAAGTTAAAGTATGGTTTTTTTGGTGAAGGAAATTAAGGATAATCTAGAGGAACGTAGATCTTGTATTACTCATATACGACGTAGTCAAAACATAGCTAGTCACTCTATGGCCAATTTTGGCAGATCCCAAGTTAGAACTGTTGTATGGCTTGGATCTGGCCCAGAGGAAGTCATCGACATTATTCGTCGTGATTGTAACACTTGAGTTTTGAGTAATACAAGTTTCCGCAAAAAAAAAACCCTCCTGCGGGCTAATAAAAAGGCTATTTGAACACTGTAAAAATAATTTTGCTCGCCGAGCGTTTTGTGCCTGTTGGCAGGGGCGGACCCATGTTGAGCTGAGTGGGGTCCCAGGCCCCCAGTCAATTTATATTTTTACTGCTTTGAGTTCCAACATTTTACTAGTTGGGCCCCCAGTTAGCCAAACATTTGGGCCCCCAGTCACTTGGGGCCCCACTGAATTCTTGGGCTGGGTCCGCCCCTGCCTGTTGGAAATACTCATAGGCACAAAACGGAGTAGTACCCGAGTTTTTTTTTCTTAGAAACGAGTAGTACTCGAGGTAGTAATTTATTTAAGAAGAGTACATCCGAGGTAGTCAAAACATAAAAATGATTTATAAGGAAATTTTTTCAATTACATGAAATTTACGGGAACAATTTTAATTAAATATTACGTCAGCACTAAAAAATGCGCATGATGTATTTAAAAAATGTTCACCATGTATTTAATAAGGTTCATCCCATATTACAAATATTTTTGTCGTATGTTGAGAAAATGTTCACTGTCTATAGGAAAAATGTTTATCACACGCTTGAAAAAGTTCATCATGTATTTGGGAGAAATGGTTCATATACTCACAAGAAAAATGTGCTTTTATTAATTTTAAAAAGGGATAAACAATTAAACAAATAGGTTAAAAGGGGGAAATAATATACTGGAAATAAAGCAAAAAAAGAAAATGAAATTGATGAAAAACGCACCACCAAAGAAAATTTTAAAAAAAACAAAAAAAATTTGGGAGCATGGGCCGATGCATGTAGCTGGCTTCCCTATGCGATAACCATGAGCATCCTATAGGATTTGTCTGAAATCACTAATTGAGGAGTACTCCTCGCAAAGATCACTCCCACCGCCGCAGGTTGTGACAAGTGACGCGATGCATGCGTGTCACTTGTCGCAACCTGATAGTTTCCCTTTTTCGTAGATTTGTTTATTCAAAACATTTTATCTGTTAAACTGTGCGTCCAGATCTCGAATCGTTATCACCGTTGAATTCATCGTATCAAGATCTTCAAAGCTAGATCCCATGTTGATAGGTTTTGACGAACTTTTTTTCACGAAAAAACTGAACCAAGAGCACGGTTTTTCCCTTTCCGAAAGAGACACGACCATGCCTCTCGCGAAATCACAACCATGCCTCTCACGAAAGCAAAACTGTGCCTCTCACGAAAGGAAAAAGGAAACAGAAAACATATTTTTTTTTCGTTTCCGAGAAGGCACGGCCGTGCCTCTCGCAAAAGCGCAGCCAAGCCTCTCGCAGGAACAAAACCGTGCCCCTCGCGAAAGAAAAAACAGACAGAAAATGCGGTTTTTTTCGTTTCCGAGAGGCACAGTCGTGCCTCTCGCGAAAGCAAAAACGTGCCTCTCGCAAAAGCAAAACCGTGCCTCTATCGGAAGAAAAAAAAAGAAAACACGTTCTTTTTCGTTTTCGAGAGTCATGGTCGTGCCTCGAAAGCAAAAGCGTGCCTCTCGCGGAAGCAAAACCGTGGCTCTGGCGGATAAAGAAAAAACAGAAAACGCGTTTTTGTTTCCGTTTTCAAAGAGTCATGGTCGTGCCTCTCGCGAAAGTAAAAAGGTGCCTCTCGGAAGCAAAACCGTGCCTCTGGTGGATGAAAAGAAAACATGTTGTTTCGTGCAAAAATTGTTTTTTCCCGAATTTTTTTGTCCAAAAGTTAAGGAAGACCGGTAAAAAACCGAAACGTCGAAAACCCTGAAAAAACAAAAGGGAGTGCCCAGAGTGCGACACGTGGCGGGCGGCTGAGAGCACGCCAAGTGGCGTTGATCGTTGTGAGGCTCCCGAAGGAGCGCTCGTTAACTAGTTGCTCCTGGATTTGTGGTTGGTCCGGTCGACCCACACGAGAGCAGTAATCGTTGTTGATTTGACCAGTAAATGGCCCATGTCCACCAAGCCCAACATGGCAATGTCTCTCCTCGATTCTCATGGGGCGCATGTATATATCATTCCACAACAAAATTTCCTTTTTATATGTAAACATATAGAAAACGAAATATTTATTACACAAAAAATGTATAGTCATTTGACAAAAAAAAGAACAAATGTTTTGTGCATATAAAAATCTTCATGTATGTGACAAAAAAATCAAGTGTTACAAGGAAACGATGTTTGACGTATATGAAAAATAAACGTTCATGTAATTTCATAAAAGTTATAATTAACTATATATTTGGAATAAACTGTTCATATCCCAAAGATATGATCATGTTTCTAGGGTTAAGGGTTTTTCATCTACCAAAACATTATTTTGCAAATATAGATAATGTTATGTCTACTTTAAATGTTCTTGTATATGAAAGGAGTGTCCATATATCTTCGAAAGGACATTCTTCTCTTAATAAAAAATGTTCATGTTTTCCTAAACAAATGTTTAGGTATCGCATAAAAAAAATCATGTGTCTCCACTTGCAATACCATAATGAAAAATGAAAAAAAAACAAGGAAAATAAAAACACAACAATGAAAAAAGAAGCATAATAATAATAATAATAATAATAATAATAATAATAATAATAATAATAATAATAATAATCTCTCCCTAATAATAAAGCACGGATTGGGTCTCCGGGTTCACCGTCACAATACGCTTTCTTTTCATGTCATAATATGCTTTTTACGATTTGTATTGATAAAATTGCAATATAAACGAGGTGGTATTATTTTACCGTCACGATGATTCTTTTAGGTTTTCCTTTGTCCTATCCCGGCAATCGACCCGGTCCTCACCTGGAATCGAGTCCTTCACGACTCGGTCTCTCGCCCGTAGTCGAACTCTCTTTCCGTCTCTGCCTTTGCTAGCTTCTCCCATAAACAGATTGCCCGAGAGAACAGAACAGATCTACCCGCAGTCCTATTTTATAACAGAGATAACGTTTCGTTCCAGGTTGGGCCTTTCTAATAGGCCTGCATAAAACGATACATTACTTCCACACGATGTTCGAGCGAGCACAGAAAACACAGGAGCATGGGCTCCCCAATGCGTACAGCAGCGGCGCCGCCGCGCGCGGCCGTTTCTCTCTGGCACTGGCGCCACCGCCCTACTCTCCTTCCCCTCCCCATCCGCCCCCTATCTTTTCTGGCGCCACCCCAAGCCTCCGGGACCTCCAACCTTCTGATGCCGATTTGGATTGAAGTCCATGTTCCCGCAGCACAAGTGCTTCAACCTGAATCCAGGGGGTGCCCGACCCGGATTTCAGATTGACTTGCTTCCATAAGAAGGAGCCCTCGGCCGGAATCTTCATTATCGCATCACATCGCAGCTTTCAAGAGTCCGCCCAATATTTTTGCCTCCGCTGAGTTCGCCGGAAGAACATCCGCCGCCGGAGCGTGCTACACCTGAGCTGGAAGAACATCTGCCGTCCGAACGTGCTACACCACAGGTATGTATCAGTTTTTGCCAAATTATTCTGTAAAATTCTCATCTACAATCATAAAAAGTACTATTCTCCTTGGTCTGGTCCGAAAGATTAACATATGCGTAGATAGCTTTCAGTGATTGAAAATATTTGAGATGGGCTGATCTTTTGGTCCGTTTGGTGTCAATGAGTAAATGTGTTGTACAAAAAATCAGTGCTCCAGGATACAATTGCTTCATATATAATACCAAATATATTTTATGTGCTTCCTGCTACAATACAGTGAATACACTTCAGACTTTCAGAGGTCCTTTTCCTCGGGGCGTGAGCTGGTTATTCCATGTTTTTGTAACCCCCTAATTTTGATGTTTTAAAGTCACAGAGTTAGTGAATTTTGATAGCTTATAGCTAGACAAGTGAGCTTAAAAGTACACTTACTGTTGTGGTGATACAGAAGCTTTTGTTTCTGTTCTTTTTGTCTATGCCCTTTACTCAGTTCTGCCAAGTATGTATATATAGAAAATATTTATTCTACAGAAATTATTAATTGTTACTGTAGCTTCATGCCTACCAGACCAAATCATAGGTAGGTGCTTTGTTTGTCAAGTGAAGTAAATCAAACTGTTATAGTAGGAGGATTATCCCAACATAAGAGCCTTTATTTGTTTGGTAGAAATCATGTACAGTCTGTTCAGACAACACTTAACTTGCTGTTGTTACGATCAAGTTCAGTTGCTCTTGCATTCTTAGATCGATTTGAGTTTCTACACCAAGCCTAGAGCTTAAATGTTGAAAGGCACATTCTGATTTTATAAGGAGCATTCTAACTGTTAGTTTTAAAAGCAGATTCTGCTATTTTCTGAAATGAAATATGAGAAATCAAACCGTATGGTTCTCCAATTTTATGGTACTAAATTCAGATATATCAAAAGTACTATTATGTTAGCTGCATTTAGTTTACATGAACATGCCAAGTCAGATGATATTATAGTCCTTTGGGTGTTGCTATTCACTATCCTCGGCCACATCTTATAAAAACGTAGATAAGCTAACACCTCTGTACCAAATCATATAATTATCCACATCATTTCAGGAAACTCAACCTTTTTCCCATGTCTAAAGTGATTTGGGAAGATTGCTCTAATTGTTTTGAGTGTGTGCTCTTGGCAGTAACTTATGAAATACTCAAATACTGACAGTGATATGTTTTTTCTGCACCAGATGTGGAAACTAAAAAGTGTATATAATGCAAAGGAGGCAATGTCCAGTTCCTAGGTGCGTAGGTGCAGCCCTGGCCACAATAGCCTTGGACGGCCTGAACGGCGGAGATGAGTGCTTCTCCTTAGGGAGGGCCATGTCGCCATCGGTGAGATCCGGCCTGAGCTGGCAGACTTCTGCTTTCCTTATTTATTTTGTGTTCATCATAGTTTATTTATTTTGCACCATATCGTAGCATGTTCGAGGGGCACAGGCAGAGATGGCCATGATGCTAGCTCATAGCACATGTTAACTTAAGAAGTTTGCATGCCTTTTCTCTAATTAAAATAGAGTTTCTTACCAACTATTGAGCCTACCAGTTATATAGATTTATGACTCTAAAGCCACTACTCAACTTCAGGTGGTACTCTGCTGTAGAATAAAACTCCATAATTCTTCATCTAAGATACTGGAGTTTATTGATGATTCTTTATTTCAGGATATGTGGAAAAGGTATTTGCGCTACATTTCAAGGCAGATAGTAGATTACATGGCTAAGCAGCCCACCTATATTACTAATTGTTTATTTTGTTATTTAAATTAAAATGGTTTATGTATTCTGTCGAAGCATTCACATGCCTTATTAATTTCAGGAAAAAAATTCTTATTTAATGGTTCATGTATTGTTATGTCTAAAATGAAAATTCCAAACAAAATCATAGTCATATATTGTATTTATATGATGAATATTGATGTTCCAGTCACTATATTTAAAGTAAAATTTTCAGCACAAAATGTGGTCTCTAAGCTTGTGTCATGTGGTCCATCAACTTAACGTATCAATTACTTAGCATGTCTAATTCTTAAGCGCTACCATCGATCAGTTTTATTTGATTTGAATTAACAAGGCACGGGCCCTTTTGTACATATCTATAATCATGATAGATATTATGTTTTCGATGGCTTTATTTGATGGCCACAATTTTGTTACCCCGTTGCAACGCACGGGTCCTTTTGCTAGTAATAATAATAATAATAATAATAATAATAATAATAATAATAATAATAATAATAATAATAATAATAATCCATTTTCTGGCCACGAGCCATGCGGGGTGCTGCTGTTGGTGAACCCTCGAGAGAAATATATTGTTGCAGGTTGTGTGTGCTACAAAGAACCACTACAAAAGAAAATATATTGTTGGTATTTGTCAATAAATCATAACCTCGAGAGAAATGGAAAAGGAGACTTGGTGAGTAGGGGTTTCCAAGGTGGCAGATGCGCCAGCTTCGATGTCCAGGGATTGTGAGTAGGAAGACATGATGCTTCGCTTGCGATCAAAGAGGGCAAGTTGGATGATGTTATCTTTGAGGAGGAGAGTCCACCGGCGGGGGCTGCACCATGATGGCTAGTGGTAGCTAGGGTTCACATGCAAAAAGATTATGGATATTTCTAGTTCTACAAGAACAAGCGCAATGCATGGGATCTGGCGTAAGATGTCAAGTTGAGACCGTTGGGGGAGAATCTTTACACAATGCAATTTCCTTCTTAGGTGATTGGGACAAGGTCATGGAAGGGGGCGTGGATGTTTCGCAGCAAAACGGTATTGCTAGTGGCATACAATGGTTCTACAAAACCTTCATCTATCGACCTGAATAGTTTCAAGATATGGACCCAAAATCCATGATTTGCCTGATGGGTTTGGGCCAACGACTAAAGCTCTTGCTGGGAAATTAGGGTTTTTTTATTCAGAGGAGGTCCACTCCAATAATTTTGTTGGGAATTTCTTTAGGGAGAGGATTATATAGGATGTGAGAAAGCCTATCAAGAATTATCAAGGATAAGAAGCGGCAAATTTTGAAAGTCAAGTACAAGAGGCTCCCAGATTGGTGTGCATTTTGTGGCATGGTCGAGCAATTACATACTGAACATGGCGATTGCGTCCATCCTCCATCGTCGCTTGTTTTTAAGGATTTGCGCGTGACTTGGAGCATGCGATCAGGGAGACGTGGGAATGACTGTTGAAAGTCTAGTGGTGGTGACCGCCCAGATTCTTCTTCTTAAGAAAAATCTGTAGATGGCGATATGGAGGTCGATGCTAAGGATGGCACTGAGGGTGGTGGAGTGGATGCTGAGGTTGATCTGAGCCGGAAGGTGCCAGTACTAGGGCTGGGGAGTACTGCTACTCCTAAAGGTACCCAGGCCCTCATGGCTCGCGGGCAGCACACCAACACACGTTTTCCGTTTAGCAATTAACAAACGACAAGTGACCATCCCTTCTGATTTCCACGTGGGCGTGAAGGATATTTAAGAAAGCATAAAGGGAGTCAAAGACGCTATTCTCTCTCAAATATCTCAACGTCAACGACTCCTCGACAAAGTTTCTTTTACTTATCAAAGTAGAAACTCAAATAAAGAGGCAATTTTTCTTTTAACTCTGTCGTTAGGCTGACACGTCTGGTTCCTTCAGCCTCCAGACACTTCCGTATCTGAAACATTAGTAATTAATAAAAAGTCATCCGACTTGTTTGACTCCTATATGACAATTTACTTTTTTTTTTATTTTTTTATTTATGTTTCATTTTTCTTTTATTTTTATATTTCACTAATTTTAAACAAACTAGTCTTTAGAAAAAAGTGCAAATAATTCATGACATATTTGAAAATTGTTCATCGCTTACCGAAAAATAAAAAAACATCATGTAATTGGGAAAACAATTGATCATGTATCATCGCATATTTAAAACATGTTCATCGCATGTTCAAAAAGATGTTCGTGGAGTATGAAAATTTTCATTATTTTTCTTTCTTAGAAAAATCTAAAATAATACACAACATACATTGTTAATACATTATTGAACATTTTTAATACACGATAACCATTTTTAAAATATATGATGGATATTTTGATACACAATGTAAATTTTGATTCGGAATTACCATGTTTTTAGTATAAGATGAACATTTTCAAATACATTTTAAACATTTTGTAATGCTTGATTAACATTTTCTCATACACGATGAACCCTTTTAAATACATGGTCATGGTGAACATTTTAACAGTACATAATGGGCTTTATTTTTAACAACAAGAGGAACATTTCCTAATACATGATAAATATTTTTAAAGTACACGATGTACATTTTTGGTGCAGAATGAACATTTTCAAGTACATGTACATTTTTTAATGCGTGATGAAATTTTTTTGTAATACATGATGATGATTTTCAAAATATATGTTCATTTTTTGGTACAATTTAACATCTCACGATGAACATTTTTTAAATACATGATGAATATTTTTTTTTAATACAAGGTGAACATTTAAAACAACATGATAAACAATTTTTAATACAGAATGAATTTTTTATATATATATGGGAAAACCATTATTGAAAACACAATGAACATTTTTGAAAAAAAATACGATGACCATTCTTCAAATAAACCCTGAGCATCGTTTGTGAAATACGCAGTGTAAAAGCTAGTAAGAGGATTTGTTATTTGGTTCAACTAAGTGCATTAGAGTGGTTTAGGCAAGCATACTAGAGAGCCAGAGAATGTAATATATATCTCATTGCTATTGCCGATCACAGGAGGGGAGATTGATAAAAGAAAAAAGTTGCTTGTGGAGACAGCCAAACCGTAAGGAAGAAGAACAGATAGGTTAAGCAATACTCGACTTTGTTATGTTCAATGCCGTCCTTTGGGTGTAGTGTCCATAGATAACAGAAGTCCACGTCCGTCCACACGGCACTACCTGCACAACACCAATGATGCAAGCATATGGCTTTCAATTCCAAGGTGTTTGGCCGACAACCTTCCTGGTTGAAGTTGCGTCCCCAGTCCATATGGCACTACCTGCACAGCACTAATGGTGTGAGCATATGCCCTGAAGAAGCTGATAGTGTCAAAACAGGAGCACTAATGTTTGCTCAAATGAGTTGGCAGCAATGGCCCCTTGTATTGAACTGTAGATAATCAACAAGGAACTCATAACCAGATTTGTGTAGCACGATCTCCTTCTATTCAGAACCATAATTAGAGTTGGCCGGCCGTAGAGCATAAATCAAAAAAGCAGCTGCACACTTGTTGAGGGAATCTCATGCTCTTGGGTTGAGGGTAAGCATAGCCGAGAGTCCTTTCCAAAATCTGGCCTCCGTGTCCGTGATTAACCACAGGTTCCACCAAATGGCACCAAATGGCACCCCATCTGGCATTTCTTTTAGCAACAGTTGTTGCAGCTTGTCATCTTCTGATGACCTTGAATAGAACATGCCAATTCAACTCCACACACGCCATGATCGTGGGCCAAAGTAATTGGTATTTTCAACACCTCCGAGAAGCTCCTGGCGACTACGCACATCCAGCTCCAGGAGTAGTAACAAGCTGCCGAAATGAGTTATCACATGCATGATCAGCAAACTCGTTATTCCCGTACCACGTCCATGGTCACCAAACAACACATCAGCAGAATCCCCGGCCAGCTCTAAGAAAAGTGGCAAGCCATAACCATAAGTGGGCACATCAACCGGGTTTTCGCCCGGGTTTTTGTTAATTAATTAGGCAACTATCTTCTTCTTAATTAATTGATGAGTCAGAATCTTTTGTCTCCATTTGAAAACAACCCTAAGTGAGCACATTGCTAGCAATCTCATGTACCACACCGTCTTCCGGAGAAAGTTCAAACCAACACCATTTCTGTAGAATCCACACCCAACTCCAACAAAATTGATGATCCACCGACTGAGATCGGATTCCTCATTGTCATCCAATGCACAAATGATCTGGTGGGCACCACCACATCTTGCATCTGCGGCAGGCAATGTCTCTTCAGGATTCATAGGTGTTTGTATATGCCGTTCCGTGCGGTTATACGATACAAAAATTTCTTTTTGTATATAAACTTAAAATGCATGGAGTGTGCTCCTTTTCAAAAATGAAAAATATATGAACTTAAAAAATAAATATTTTTGGAGGGCGGCAGCTCTACTGCGCAAGGAGGGATCACTCCTGGTTAGGGTGGATAGGTTGACGATTAGGGTAGTTGGCATGTCACGTGTTGGCTCCTGCAGCCATGGGTAATCTGTAACGAAAGCTCTGTGCCATCTTATTGTTGTCTATCTCTGATCTCGACACGTCAATCTTGACGTATCCTTGAAAAATAAACGTTTATTTCACAATTTTTATATGATCATTTTAAGAAAAGTGAACAATTGCTCACATGTTGCAAAACTAAATTTCACATATAAAAAAAATGTGCATGTATCTAGGGAAAAATAGGTGTTTGAAGGAAAAAATGTGCATGTATATGAAAAATAAATGTTCATGTATTTTCAAAAAATCATAGATAAAAAATTTATTTAAAGAAAGTGTACATATTTTCTCAGAGAGATGTTCATGTTTAACAAAATAAAATAAAATAAAATGTGTGGATATACATATTGTTTTATGTGCTTTTTAGATGTTCTTGTCTTCGGAAAGACATTCCTTTTCTAATTGAAAAATGTTCATATGCTGGTCGGTGTGCCATGAATGAAGCCGGCCCTAGTTTTACTCCAACGGCTTAAGTGAGGACCAAATATAGGCAGTAGAGCAGATTTTGAGAAAGGCAAGAGGTAAAATTATAAGCATTGTACATTTTTAGGGGATCTGATAGTTAACAGTTTTTGTCCCCAAACCTCAAATTGGTCTTCAAATATGAGTTATAAGGGATATGCTAGCCCTAATGCATGTTAATCGGATCAGCCTAGTAGCAACTACCTGCCTGCCTGCCTTTTGATATGATTTTTTTGATCCTCTCGCTTCCTTCCCTAACCCTAGGTGGTTACGACAAATTTTTTCCTCCGGACTTCACCGGTGAGCCCGTGGAGTCGCCTCTTCTCTGCCTACCGCTTCGGCGGCTGGTGGTGGGGAGGAGAATCCATGTGCCTTTGCCCAGGTTAGTAGTTTAGTGTATGTTTTTTCGTAAGTGCGACACTTGAGCAGATGGCGGCGCTTCTTCTTTGAGTTTGTCTTCCAGGCTTTGATCCTCCTCTAGTTCATCCGTTTAGATATAGTCGATGGATCTCCGGCGATTCCTGTCGTCTACTTCGAGCAGTGAGGTTAGGGTTTTTGTCACATGACGAGATTTGGTGTCAGGTGCTTCAGATCTGTGCAAGGATACAACGACGATGACTGCGGCTCCGGGGCATTGGTCCTTAGGGGCACGTGCACGAAGACTTCCCGGCTGCCATCGACAAGGTCAAGCCGGTTTCGGTAGGGGAGGGACAACATCGGCTTGTTCTTGCGGTATTAGTGATCGTTCGGTGGTGGTCTTGGAATTTTATTGTAATTTTTATTATGTTTGAGATACTTTGTATTTCCGATGAACTTTTCTAATAGATATGATCTTTTTCACACAAAAAATATAATTCTTTTTCTAGTGTTGGTTTAGTAAGCGCAAGAGCATCTTCAATATATGATGTAGATGACAAAATAACCGAAATATACATCACCAAGGCCCAAACACGTCCCTCCAATAGATGAAGTAGATGAAAATAAATAAATTACATCTATGTTAACATCTGATGCAAAATGTAAAATGCATCACCAAGTGATGCCAACATACATCACCGGGGTGCGGATTTTACATCTAGATGTAAAACGCAGTAGCGTCATGCGAAGCCCAATTGCCACTAGAACCTTCCACCGTGCGACCGCCCTTCCTTCCGCCGCACCCTGCCACCGCGCCGCCCGCCCACCGGGCCCTGCCGCACCCCACCGCTGGCAGATCCAACCTCCCCACCCCCGCCGCCGGATCCACCGCTTTTTTCCGCCGCCCCATGCCTTGAAATCACCGAAATCGAATCCGCTCCGCCGCCGCCGCGCCGTCCTGATTTGAAGCATCTCCGTCACTGCCGGCACTCGCACAACCTCCACCTCCATCTCCGGTTGTCTCCATGTGACTCTGCTGCTTCCCCGCCACCGCACGCCTCGACTTCAGCCGAATCGAAGCCACTCGATTTGGAGAATCTACGTCGCCGCCGCGCCGCTCAGCCTCCGTGACTGCGCTGGTCGTCTCCCTGCGACTGCGACGCCCGACTCCAAGCCGCCCCCGTGCCACTGGCATGCCGCCGAAACACTAGTTTTACATCATCTATTGGAGCACTAGTTTTACATCGTCTATTATACACCATCTGATGAAGTTGGCCATTTTTCGATGATATAAAAATCACATTTTGGTGATGTAAATTTTACATCTACTACTTTTAGGTGATGTAAGATACATCTATTGGAGATGCTCCAAATGTTGCAGAACTTTAACACTAAAAATCTAACGATCAGATTTGCCATGTGAAAACTGATAAAATCGCCATGCTTATGTATAGGATTTGCCACGTACAAAAGTGAAAAATTGCCACGTAGTGCAATTCTTTCTCAAAATAATTACCATGCTGCAGCGAGTATTTGCCATGCGTTCGATCAGGATTTGATGTACCTGATGGTGTTATACATCATATATATGTATATTGGGGCCCTTAGTGAATCTACCTCCTCTCATCGTGTAGTGTACTTTTGTGTACTGGCCTATTGTGACATGGTACCTGCTTACAACACTGCTTTACCATATACTCCCTCCGTTCGGAATTACTTGTCACAAAAATAGATAAAAATTGATGTATCTACAACTAAAATACATCTAGATACATTCATTTCTAGGATGAGTAATTTCGAACGGAGGGAGTACGAGTATGTGTCAGGTACTGTCTCGGTACCGAACCAATCAATCAAGCAACGTGCAACAACAAGCCCGTGACCAAAATTCATAACAAAACCTGACAGTAGATACAATGAAATCGCAAGAAATTAGCAAGCTGGATCCTTTTTCAACAGACTGGCCGCGTCGCGTTTTAATCCGTCCAGATACGTGCGTGCGTGCATATATAGCAGCAGCTGGATTCCTGGAACCAGTCTAGCCGCGTTTTTAATCCGTCCAGATACGTACTCTAGTAAATACTAGCAATGCTGATGTATACCGGATTAATAACGACTTACCAGACAAACCAAATCCTTCATCGCAACGGCCAGCTACGAGCTGATTTGATTTCCATCTCTTTCCCGCGAGAGATTTGATTTCCATCCAAACACGGCCGAAATCCGATCAGGAAAACTTTAAACGTGATGCCATATATATACCGGGACAACGCCCCGAGGAGGAGGAGAGCAGAGTACCACGTACGTAGCAGTTCACGAGCGGCTTTGGTCGAGCGATCTACGTACGTCGAGTGGCCATGACGATGTCGAGGGCGGCGGCGGCGGTCGTCCTCCTGCTGGCGCTCGCGCTCGTGTCGACTACGACGACCGTGGCGGCGGCGAGGCACCACCGCCACCACCGCCACCACCACCAGGACGGGTTCGGGAAGGTGTTCGACCGGCAGGAGGCGGACCTGGTGGAGGCGCTGCCGGGGCAGCCGGAGGGGCTCGGCGTCCGGCAGTTCGCCGGGTACGTGACGGTGAACCAGACGCACGGCCGCGCGCTCTTCTACTGGTTCTTCGAGGCCACCCACGACGTCGTCAAGAAGCCCCTCGTCCTCTGGCTCAACGGAGGTACGCGCCATGAGCGTCCACTCGATCGATCCCTATCGTTGGTCGTTCTAGAGTAAAAAATGTTAGTGCATGCATGCAGGGCCCGGATGCTCGTCGCTTGGGTACGGGTCGCTGGAGGAGCTGGGCCCCTTGCTCATCCAGAAGGGCACCCCTGAGCTCAGGCTCAACCCCGACGCATGGAACAAAGGTACGTACTGCCAATCAACACTGTCACAAATTTACGGTGCCGTCAACTTTGGTAATTACAGTTAAATAGTTCATCTTAGTTGTTAATTTTCTTGTATGTGTGCAACTGCAGAGGCAAATCTGCTCTTCTTGGAGCAGCCTGCCGGCGTCGGATTCTCCTACACGAACACCACCGCCGATCTCGAGAGATTCGGCGACGAGCTCGCCGGTACGTATCCATCCATGCATGAACCCAGTACCCAGCCCATGCATATTTTCCTAGTAGTTTTTCTTTGATTGATTGACTTACTCGGTCGAGTGGATGCGTTTGTGAATGAATCAGCTCATGACGCGTACACGTTCCTCGTCAACTGGTTCGAGAGGTTCCCGCAGTTCAAGGGCCACGATTTCTACATCGCCGGAGAGAGCTACGCCGGTGAGTATTGCTACTACATTAAGTACGTAATAGGAGGGGGAAATCTAATCAATCTTCTAAATTTGGTAGGGCACTACGTCCCCAATCTCGCCGAGAAGATCGTGGAGCAGAACAAGAAGGTGCACAGGAGCAGGCACATCAATTTCAAGGGATTCATGGTACGCAATCATTTCTGTTGATTTACGGTTAGATATTTCTACCTTGTCGTCGATGATGTTAACCTCTAACATTGTCCCAGATCGGTAACGCGGCGATCGACGAGGCGTCGGACGACCGCGGCATGGTGGACTACGCGTGGGACCACGCCGTCATCTCCGACGAGCTCTACGACGCCATCAACAACAACTGCACGTTCGACCAGGCCGGCAACAGCAGCGACTTCTCCTCCACGGGCCACAACCCCGCCAGCAACCCCGCCTGCGACCGCGCCTTGAACGGCTTCTACGGGGCCTTCGACCACATCGACCTCTACAGCCTCTACACCCCCGCCTGCACCGCCAGCCCCGCCGGCACGGCGGGCCAGCTTCCGCGCCGCCTCCACCGGTCCGACAACGGAGGCCCCTGCGGCCGCGCTACAACAGCTACGACCCGTGCCTGGACAGCTACGCCGCCGCGTACCTGAACCGGCGGGACGTGCAGCACGCGCTCCACGCCAACGCCACCGGGAGCATCCCCTACGCGTGGGCCGCGTGCAGCGACCCGCTGTTCCAGCACTGGCAGGACTCGCCGGCGTCGACGCTGCCGGTGATCAAGAGGATGGTCGACGCCGGCCTCCGCGTCTGGGTGTACAGCGGCGACACGGACGGCCGCGTGCCCGTCTCCTCCACCCGCCACGCGCTGCGCAAGCTCGGCCTCAAGACCCTCAAGCAGTGGAGGGAGTGGTTCACCAGCGACCAGGTCGGCGGCTTCCAGGTGGACTACGACGGCCTCACATTCGTCACCGTCCGCGGCGCCGGCCACATGGTGCCCACCGTCACCCCCGTGCAGGCCAGCCAGCTCTTCGCCCACTTCCTCGCCGCCAAGGAGTTGCCGCCTAAACCCATCGTCGCTTAAGCTTGGAAAAATAGTGCTTCGTTGAACTATATATATTGGAGGTTGTTTGAATGGATTGTAGTCGATCGATCTTATAGGTTTGAACGAAAATCTAGTTTCATACTGTATTTCGTATGTAAATCAGAACTTCCATTGCTCCTTAGTAAATAAATACAAGTATCTTATTTAGAAATACAAGTAATTTTTGTTGTTGCAATACTCAGTGCAACGTCTTCTTTTTCATGGTAACACGTGTCTCACTCATATCATAAAGATTAAAGTACAAGTCACGTAAGGACCGACATGACAAAACTGAAAAGATAGCAGAACATCTCTGAGCTTGACACCAACACCCATCACCTGCCTCCGGCACCACGACAGCAGCCACCGAAGAAAAGAATGATGGATCACTTTCCTCACCCGAGCTCGACGCGACTCCATCACTGATATGCAGCTTTGCGGACCTCCAAGGTGGTTCACCAAAAGTGAAGCCCTTACCGTTGAACGAATCAGACCGGGGCAACTCGGACACGCCATCGAACTCCAGATCTGGCACCCCACCGTGACTAAAACGTCGCAGAAGGAAACCATACCTGCCATCCACGAACCCAGCACATGTTCCATCTTCCAGATGTCGTCAATGCAGACCACAATCTGCATCCGCTCCTGTACTACCTCCCAAGCTCCGTGCCGACGCTGGAGCAAACGCCGTCGCAACGGCGAGCCCGAGGACACAGGTCCACCACGAGGATGCCGCCGCCACGCCATTCTTACTTGAACAAACTGGTTTCCAAATCCATCCTCAACCATAGAACCCATGGCCTTGTCAAGGAAGGATCCGAAGGATCTTATTCAGCGCTGTCATCGTTGCCGCCGAAATAAAGACGATGAACAGCCTAAAAATCTAGACTACGAGGGAGTAAAAACGATCCACACGCGTGGATCCGGCGACCCCGCTCCACCACCGATGACCGAAATTGCCGGCGGAGGGGAGCCGCCAAAGGACGGCGCTGGAAGATTGGGCTCTCCTGACGGCGGCTAGGGTTCCAGCCGCCAGGGACAGGAGGAAAACGATTGGCGCTTGTCTAGCAGGGAGATTTGCAGAACTAGACTTTGATCACAATGAGAGGCGTCCAGACCGATTTAACAGTACGTGCAGGTCAGTACATTGAGGTGCACTCTCAAAGCTTGGTACGGTCAGACCGAATTCAGCTGCTGCTATTGCGGTCATGGAGGACCAAACATTCCACATAACACTCCAGCTAATCACAGAATGGTCAAAATATTGTTGCACACATCACACGTGTGCATTCAGAAAAGGCATATTTCATACTATCAAACTGAACGGGGAAACAAACAACTTATCCTACTTCCTTGGTCCGGGTTTATTAGCACCCCTTGTATTTTGTGATAAATTTTGAAAATACATTTTATTTTATAAAATAAGTGGTATATGTAGCAAAAATAGTACATATTAGCTCCAAGACCCCCCGGTACCCCCTCATCTCGGCTATAACCCAACTGTCTGGAGGGACAACCGACAGGAGTTTGTCCTCTGGCGATCGTCCATCCCGACGGCCGTTGTTCCGGCGGCTTCGTGGGGAGGGCGTATCGGGAGGGGATGTGGTCGATCGGCGGTGCATGATCTCGGACGCCGACAATGGCTGGCGTGACGGTGGGTTCTCCCCGTAGCGTCTGGAATTGGGGCGGCGGACTCCCTGGTCGCGTGGGCCACTCGGAGACTGAATCTTGAGGTGGTGACGGCCTTTTTGAGGCTGGCGGCGGTACGAGACGTCCCCTTCATGAACAAAACGGGTTTAATGCAACTCGACAAGTGACACATGTGTCTCTTTCGGAGTCGTCGGGCAGTGCCTGCCGCCGACAGGTGAAGCCTCCAACAGATGCCCCACCCGGATACTACGCACGACGTCTCATGCAGAGGCGTCAAGTCATGCATGCTACCGGCATGTGTTGCACGATGGCTCTGGCGGAGGTGTCATGTCTAGCCTATTGCTGCTGGATTGAAGGTAGTGCGACAGTGGTGGGAGGCAGGCGGTATGGGATGTCTGTCTTCTGGTGTCTTCTCCAAAGGTATCTGGTTATCGAGGCGTCGGTAGTCGGATAAAGGATGATGGTACATACGGCTTCAACGATGACTTTATGCACTCTGATGGAAACATAAGATTTTTTATTAGGCTATGTCGACGCATGCCTATGTTGTGTCCTTGTTGAAGGTGCTGGATCGAAACCTGGCTTCGGGTATGAGAATCCGGAGTTCAAGCTTGTGTTGGACTCGTCATCACCGGTGCACGTGCGGGTTGTGCGGCGATCCTTCTTGAAGGCATAGCCTAGGAATTGTGTATTTTTTATTTTGATTTCGCCTTGCATCATAAGGTGAGTGGTTGTCTAGTGGAGTTACTATCGTGAGATATGCGGACTCGGGTTTTCTTTTCGTTTTTTCGGGTCAAGGGCGTACGACTGCTGGATTTTAGATTCTTCATAATATATATGACTATATGCATCACTCGATGCAAAGGCCATGGGTCATCCACCTTTTGAGAGAGAAATGTAGCAAAAATAGTCTCATCGAAACTTAAATATGAATCCAACAATATAATTTTTATGGCATGACTTGTATTTTGCTAATTAATTCTACGACCAAAGTATGAGCTAAAATATGAGGATGACTTGTAAATCTGGGCAGAGAAGGTCTAACAGTATTCACAAAAAAGGAACTAATTGCTAGCAGTATACATATGCGGATAGATCATCGTCGAAATAAGTTTTCTTTCGTGACATAAAACAGGTGCATAACTTGCCACAATGCACACGGGCATGCCGATATTGGACCTTGGCACTAGCTAGTAGTAGTAGCAATGCTTTCTGCCACGGCCACAATGCACACGGGCAAGCCGACGTTGGACCTTGGCTCTAGCTATTAGCCACGCTTTCTGCCACGGGCGGACTTGAGCAGCTCGCGCAGCACCAAGGGGCAGCTTGCCTCCAGGTGCTGATACCCTTCGGTCGCCATGACAGCATCAAGAGTCGCCGGAGTTCTGACTATAAACTCCAAGCACTTTGCCTTGAGCAGGGAGCAGTTATGCTGCTCCGATAGAGCCAGAGTCGTCGTCGCCGTGTCGACGCTGATGCCGCCAGAGAGCGTGCCTTCACAAATCAGCTTGAGCCTGTCGAGCCCGTACCTGTCAGCAGCAGCAAGCAGGTGCTGAGCCATAGCCGTCACCCTCTCCGTCTTCTCATCAGCAAGTTCAGGCCCCGTGTCGGTGTAGACGAAGTGCAGCATGGCCTTGAAGGCCGCCACCTCCATGTCCTTGACCTCGGCGTCGCGAGAGCTCCTCTCCTTCATTTGCCCGAAGAACTCGGCCATGAGCACGGGGGATCTTGCAGCGAGTATGGCCTTGTGCGCAGCAAAGGACTCGCCGGCGACAAGAAACGAGACGTCCGCTCCCGTCCCGCTCCTCAGGAGCTCGCCGAGGTGCTCGTGCAAGTTGGACGATGGCACCTCCATTATTCCCCTAACCGAGATCGCTGGCAGATCGGGTATTTCCTTGAGCACGGTGATGGTGCACTGCACGGTGAACGAGTCGTCCTTGAGATAGGCCGATCTTTCTAAAGCGCTTTTTTCGATGAGCCAGAATGCAGACGAGCTGTCCTGCTGATTCTTGAATGTTCCACCACGTCTCGTCTCATCAGATGGTTTCAGCTTCCCCCTCGGATCCACCAGACGACAACGGAGAGTCGCCTTAACGTTGCGCGCCCGTGCTTCACCGAGGAAGAAGAGCTCTACTCATATCCACGAAATGTACATGGAATGATGGCCAGGCAACCCTGCGGTATACAGGTGGATCTCCCAATCGTACCCGTAGACGTTCCATCTGGATTTGATGCAGCCCTCGAGGCTGTCCATGGTCTTGGTCATGCAGTAGCCGTTCACCCTGAGCAGCTGTACCGAGCGGACAACGTCGGTGAGGTTGATGCGGGTGCTTGCCATGGCGAAGGCAGAGATACGAGAGTGGAGAGAAAAGAGGAAGTGGAAGTTACGAGAGACGACTGAAGTGAGAATGGTGTCCGTGCATGTGAGGAAGATTGTTGGGTACTTCGCCACGATTTTTATACCGGGACGTAAGCTGTCGACTGGACTCTTCGGGTAAAGAGGCATTGCGCATGCCAATAAATGGACGTTGGAGGTTGCATGCGTGCAGTATACCAGGAGTCACCATTGATGATGGGGACGCTGCAAGTTGGAAATACGAAGCATTTTTTGTGTTGGTGAACATCGCGTGGCTGTTGGCGTACCGCATTGACAGATCATTTGTTAGCTCGATCTTGCAGCGTCAGATTCAGACCATTGGTATTCTATTCATGCATCTTTACCCGAGGAGTCATGGTTACTAAGTTTGAGGTGTACAACTACAACCTCCATAAAACCTCCACAATCATTCTCAGTTTCTCACATCGTCTCCTCTGTTTCTCTGTTCATTCCACTTCCCAGCTATCTCCATGGAAGATGCCTGCACAAACCTCACGGACGTCGTGCGCTTGGTGCAGCTGCTCACGATCAATGGCTACTCCATGACCAAGACCATGGACAGCGACGACGGCTGCATCAAATCCAGGTGGAACGTCTACGGATACGATTGGGAGATCCATTTGTATCCTACAGGGCTGTCCAATCGTTACCACAGTTCATCTTTAGCCTTGAAACTCGTCTTCATCGGTGAAGCCCGTACGAGCAGCGTGAGGGCCAGTCTAGCCTGCCAGCTCGTAGATCCACAGGGAAAGCTCGACCCCTCCAAAGAAGAGAGAGAAGCAACAACATTCAAGCGCCCGCAAGACAGCTCGTCTCCAGTTTTCCTCATTCAAATGAGTGCTCTGGAAAAATCTGTCTATATCAAGGATGATTCTTACACCGTGCGGTGCACCATCACCGTGCTGAAGGACATACCCGGTTCAGCAACGAGCTCGGTTCATGGAGCGGACGTCCCGTCCTCGGACTTGCGCCGGCATCTCGGCGAGCTCCTGCGGAGCGAGGCCGGAGCGGACGTCACGTTTCTTGTCTCCGGCGACTCCTTCGCCGCGCACAAGGCCGTGCTCGCCGCAAGGTCTCCCGTGCTCATGGCCGAGTTCTTTGGGGAAACGAAGGAGGAGAGCTCCGCCCGCGTCGAGGTCAAGGACATTGGACCCGGAGGCGTTTATTTCCATGCTGCACTTCGTGTACACCGACGCGGCGCCTGAACTGGATCAATCGCCGGAGACGGCTGTGGCTATTGCTCGGCGTCTGCTTGCAGCTGCTGACAGGTATGGGCTGGACAGGCTTAAGATGATTTGTGAGTGCAAGCTCTCCGACGGCATTGGCGTCGACACGGTTGCGACGACTCTGGCTCTGGCCGAGCAGCGTGGCTGTTCCCTGCTCAAGGCCAAGTGTTTGGAGTTCATCGTCAGCACTACTGAGATCCTTGATGCGGTCATGGCGACGGAGGGGTATAAGGAACTGGAGGCAAGCTGCCCTTCGGTTCTGCGCGAGCTTCTCAAGTCTGCACGTGGAAGAATGTGCAGCTAGCTAAGTGCAAAGGTCCAAACCACTCCAGCATTCTTCAACATGCTAGTTGTTTACAAACTACTAGTACCATCTCTTTTCAGATTTGGCTGTATGAAAGCTTTTAAATCCGCTGAACATGACCGTGCTCTAATTGGTCAAAACTTAGTAGCGTGGAACAATCTTGTGCATGCCTAGCCATTGTTTAGCTAGAGGGTGAGGTGGACTCTAAGTCAATCTCGTGGCTTTTAGATGGAATTTGTGCAGGTGTTCGGATTCCATCATACCTAGCTGGGTTGATTGTGGGTTTCCCCGGCCCGACTCGATCAGGTACACCCAAATCCAATTCTTTCCCGGATCGAACTGGCGTGGGAACGAAGGATCTATAAGTACTACAACGAACGCTGACAGAGTTTGCCTCCCCTGCCGTTGTATTCCACCTGCTCTAGGTTCGCCAATCATCCACGACGATGGAAGCTCCATCTCCCGCTCCAGATTGGTCCGAGCTGCCCGCCGACATACTGTACGACGTGCTCACGCTGCTCGAGTGCCCGGACCTCCTCCGATCCGGCGCCGTCTGCGCGGCCTGGCACACGGCGTACTCCACGCTACGCCGCGCCGGCATCTGCCCCGTCCGCCAAACCCCCTGCTTACTCTACTGCACCGAGGCCGCCGGCGGGCTCAAAGCCCTCGGCATGTACAGTCTTTCAGAGAAAAAGGCCTACACCATGCCGCTCCCTGAATCTCCCATCAAGAACTGGATTGGCGCATCGCACGGATGGCTGGTCACTATGGATGACAAGTCTGAGCTGATGCTGCTCAACCCGATCACGGGCAACACTAATGTACTCCCTCCAGTTACAACCATGGAGCATGTTAAACTTGTCCTAAACGGCGACGAGGTTCTAGAAAAGTATGAGGTGTTTTACTACGACGGAGAGATTCCAAGGGTGGTGGAGGAGGACACCGCTATATGGTCCTTGGAGGAGTATGGTCACATGGTCTATCTAAAGGCGGCCTTATCGTGTGATCCATCGGTAGGTGGATGCATTGTCATGCTCATCCACCAGCCGTACGGCCAGCTCTCGTTTGCCAAGGTAGGAGATGATCGCTGGAATTGGCTCACCGTATCTAGCTACTACAGAGATTGTGTATACCACGACGGGTGGTTCTACGCAGTTACTGAAGAAGGCGCGATTGATGCATACAATTTACCTGGACCGTCTGTCATCCACAAAAGGTTGTTACCCCAAATAATCCAGACAGTTTCGAAATGTCACGTTGTTCGTGCACAATCGGGAGATGTCCTCCAAATCATTAGGCGGCAGATTCTAAATCCTGATCATGAACAACCAGGCAGTCGGGAGTGGGTCACTGAAATCAAAGTGTACAGGGTTGATTCTGATGAGCAGAAGCGTGTCAACATAACAGAGATTGGGGACTATGCGTTGTTCATCGGGAGCAGCACAACGTCTTGCTTAAGCGTCAAGGACTATCCAGACTTGATGCCAAACCATGTCTATTTTACAGATGACGACAATGCAACACACATTTTCTGGAGAGATGACCCTCCCGAGGTTGGAATTTATGACATTAAAAATAATACCAGGGTGAATGTGGTTCATCCTGAACTTTGGATGAATTGGTTGCCTCCATTATGGTTGACGCCGAGTCTTGCAAAAACAGGTATGGTTCTACTTGTCCCTTGATATCTATTTTGGAAGATGCTGGTTGTCGTATAACTCGAGCTTTGAGCAACATTTATTATTTACGTGTTATATTTTCTAGTGCCCTCCTCATAGAATTTATAGAAATCAACTCCCAACACTAAGACAGTTAAAAGTTTTGCCATGTAACATTTTTTCCTTCTCTTGGAACATCATTATTGCTTTGTATTAATTACTTGTACTTTTATTTGATAAAATTCGCTTGGTTATGTTGAACTTGCAAAACCTACTTTTCCTAAGGTTGGCTTGTTTAGATGGCATGAACATGACACTTTTTTTTACCGAATCCATAGAAATTTCTTCCCATAGCTTTATATACAGAGTTAAAAGCTACACCTATACTAGGCTAGAAAGAGAAGGAACTGTACAACAAAGGCCCACACAGTACCTGGAGAGCTAGTTATGCAAAAGAATGGACCAAGACCTCAAAATTCTCATATTTTCATCTCTTTGCCCTATGAACGATCTACTGCATTAATGTATTGTTTACCCACATGATCCTAGTGTATTGATCTTTCAAATGTCTTATTGGATCTCGTATTGCGCTGGTCTACAGAGAAACAAAAAAACAGACGCTTCATGCCGTGGCATCACTGCTAGTTGATATTGCAAATGGTTTCTTCAAGGCAAAGGTTGAGCACCAATGACAACAAAATCAAAGGAAATTACTCGCCAACAACAGTAAAATCCGGCACCAAATCATCAATAATGGGAACATCTGCGTGAGAAGGATACATAGCTCTTCCACCATTCCACGTACAGCAGTAACTGCATCATCAAGCCATCTACAATGAGAAGTTGTCAGGTTTTAAACTTGAGTGACAAAAACCACACAAGTCAATAAGTATAGGGACAAAAATGGACTTCTATACAAGTCGATATAATTATGGAAATAAGTTACTTACTACCTTTGGTGCAAAAAGACACAAGCATACCGCTCGGCATGAACGGTACCTATTTTACCAACCAACGAGGAAAAGACACATGTATAACTTGCCATAGTGTGCACACACGCATGATAATCAAACCCTGGACCTTTGCACTAGCTACGCTTTCTCCCACGGCAGATTTGAGGAGCTCTTGCAACACCAAAGGGAACCTTGCCTCTAGGTGCTTATACCCCTCAGTCGCCATGACAACATCAAGAGTCGTGGAAGTTCCAAAAATGAACTCCAAACATTTAGTCTTGAGAAGCTACGAACTATGCCGCTCCGCAAAAGCTAGAGTGGTCGCTGCCGTGTTGACATTTAGTCCATCTGAGAGCTTGTACTCAAAAATCAGGTTGAGCCTGTCTAGCGCGTACCCGTCAGCAGATGCAAGTAGATGTTGAGTCGTAACCATCACCATCTCCGATCGATGATCAGCAAGTCCATGCGCCGTATCTGTGTATATGAAGTGCAACATGACCTTGAAAGCCTGTGTCCATGTCGCTGATCTCGAAGTGTCGAGACCTATTCTCTCTCATTTGGCCAAAGAACTTGGCCATACGCACCGGGGACCTTGCTTTGAAGGCACACTGTAATGATACACAGTAGTGTAGCGAATAGCAAAATCAAGCCGAGTGATGTGAACATTTTAAAAACATTTTTTGAAGTTGTGATCAATTTTTGAAACACAAACGTTTTTTAAAATTATTAATATTTTTTGAAAGCATGTATTTTATAAAACTCTGATTATTTTTAGAAAAATACAAGCAAATTTAAAAATGTGAACGTTTTCTGAAAATTGTTATTTTTTCTGAAATTTCACTCATTTTTTGAAAAGCAAACAGATTTTGAAAATGTAAAAAATGAATTTTGCAGCAAAATTTGAAATTCATAGCATTTTGGAAAATGGGAACATTCTATTTAAGCAGAACAAAATTTGAAATTCATAGCATTTTTGGAAAATTGGAACATTCCTTTTAAGCAGAAAAAATGAAAACAATTTTTGAAAAGCACGAACAAATGTTGAAATTCCAAACATTTTTCGAAAATTCTGATATTTTTTGAAAGAAGGAAAAGAAAAAACACTGAAAAAAAGAAAAAGACAAAAATGAACACCAAACAGCAAAAAACGAAAAAACTCTACACTTACACTGGTAGAAAAAAAACCGACAAAAATTCTAAGCCGAGGCTTCTAGAATGTTCATAAACCGATAGAAAACCAAACAGCAAAACCCAAAAACCGCTAGACTGGCTAAACATGGGCCGGCCCATCTCCGAGCGCTCCCGTTGCTTGTCTGTGCGAAAGGGGGCATGCGTCAAATAGCCCTCAACGAAAAAAAAGGATTTGGCGGCGGCACCAGCTCGGAGCAGCGTTCCATGGCTGCTACCGGGGAGGGCACTCCGCTCGATCTGCGCTAATGCAGTTCGAGCTGCGAAAACGCGGTCATGGCGGCGCCATGGGTCTGAAGCCTGGGTGGACTCCGACTCAGTAAATAAGCAGTGTCCGGATTCCATCATATATCAAACTGAATTAATTGGGGGTTTCTTGGTTTTCTGTTGTTTCCAGATCCAAATCCAGTTCTTTCCCGGATCGAATTGGCGCGGGGCGGGAAGGATCTATAACTAGTCCACCTGCTCTAAGTTTGTTCATCCACCCATCCACCATGGAAGCTCCAGATCGGGATTGGTCCGAGCTGCCAATCGACATATTGTGCGACGTGCTCAAGTTGCTCGAGTGCCCGGACCTCCTCAGATTCGCCGCCGTCTGCTCAATCTGGTACAAGGCGTACTCCACGCAACGCTGCATCAGTGCTTGTCCTGGACACCAAACACCATGTCTGCTCTATTGCACCGAGGCTGCCGGCGGGCTAAAAGCTCTTGGCATGTACAGCCTCTCCGAGCAAAAGGCCTACACCATGCCGTTCCCTGCACATCCCATCAAGAACTGGTTCGGCTCATCCCACGGATGGCTAGTCACTATGGATGACAAGTCTGACCTGATGCTGCTCAACCCAATTACCGGCAACACTAATGTACTCCCTCCAGTGACAACCATGGAGCATGTTAAACCTATCCTAAACGGGGACGAGGTTCTTGAAAAGTATGAGGTGTTTTACTATGATGGAGAGCTTCCGAGGGTCGTGGACGAGGACACCAGTATATTTTCTTTGGAGGAGTATGGTCATATGGTCTACCTAAAGGCGACCTTATCGTGTGATCCATCGGTAGGTGGATGCATCGTCATGCTCATCCACCAGCCGTACGGCCAGCTCTCGTTTGTCAAGGTAGGAGACGCTCGCTGGAATTGGCTCGACATGGGTATTAACTATACAGATTGTATATACCACGACGGATGGTTCTATGCAGTTACTCATGGAGGCGCAATCGATGCATACAATTTAAATGGACCGTCTGTCATCAAAAAAAGATTTCTACGCAGAATAATTCGGACGGTTTCAAAATGTCACATTGTTCAGGCAGAATGGGGAGATGTCCTCCAAATCATTAGGAAGGAGATTCTCGATCCTGAACGACCGGACAGTCATACGTGGATCCCTGAAATCAAAGTGTACAGGGTTGATTTTGATAAGGAGAAGTGTGTCAGCATAACAGATATAGGGGACTATGCGTTGTTCACTGGGAGCAGCACAACGTCTTGTTTAAGCGTCAAGGACTATCCAGACTTGATGCCAAACCATGTCTATTTCACTGATGATGACGACGGAGCACACATACTCGAGAAAGACTACCCTCCCAAAGTTGGGATTTACAACATTAAAAATAATACCACGGTGAATGTGGTTCACCCTGAACTTTGGACGAATTGGTTGCCCCCCATATGGTTGACACCGAGTCTTGAAAAAACAGGTACGGTTCTACTTGTCCCTTTATCTACTATATATGGAAAATGTTGCTTGTTGTATGTCCCAATCTTTGAGCAGCATTTATTTACGTTTTATATTTCCTAGTGCTGTTAAAAGTTTTGCCATGTAAGATTTCTTTTTCTTTTCTCTTGGAACATCATAATTGCTTCATATTGGTCTTGATGTGGATTGTTAGTTTTACTTCTTATTTATGAAATTCGCTTGGTTATATTGAACTTGCAAACCCTAGTTTTTCCAAGGTTGACATGTTAGGTCATTTGGTCTTCTTATTAGATGGCATAATACATGATGCTGTTTGTTTAACAAAATGTGTAGAAATTTCTTCCCACAGTATTTTTTAGCAAATTATGAGAAGTTTTATATACAGAGTTAAAGCTAGAATAGGGCAAAAAGAAAAGGAACTGTACAACAAAGGCACAGAAAGTCTCCGGAGAGCTAGCTATGCAAAAGAATGAACCCAGACCTCAAAATTCTCATATTTTTGCCTCTCTGCCCTATGAACGACCCACTGAATCTCTTCCTTGAATTTTCGTCAGCAAGCATATAAATTTGGTCCGATGCATTTGAAATGAAGTCATTTGGGGTTCCAAATAGCCCTGGCGATTAGAAATTTGCAGCTATCTGGTTGAGTTGCTCCTGGATATCACTTTAAATTGGGATCCGAGTAATTTGAGCAAATTTGCGCAGCTGGCAGTGGAAGAACAAACGATACCTTGTTTCCAATACCCTCAACCCACACATGACACAGGTGTAATCTGGTACGAAAAAATTATTTCGTTGCACCATACTCTAGTGTTCAGTCTGTTGTGGATTAAGAGCCAAAATTAGTTTTATGCTTCAGCTGACAGCATGGTTGCCAAAGCCATCTTCCGGCTGGAATTGCCATCATCCTACCAATCAAAATTTGATAAGCCACACATCTATATCAAAGCTCCCTTTGGAAATTGCCACACATCTTGACTGTCAGATAGCTGCAAATTAAGGCCAAATTTTCCATCTCCTGAAACTAAGAATATGCTTCCTCAGATAGTGGCAAGTAAAAGAGCTCAGATAAATCTTCTACCAAAGTGGTGTCCAGAATTGAAATGTTACCGGCCTTGGCAAAGGAATATAGATGTGGCCAACACTCTTCTCATCGCATTCCAGTCATCTTTCCAAAGCAAAATTGATTGCCCATTCTGAAAAGAGCAATCAGCTCAAGATGTGTGGAGAGGCAAAAGTTTCAGGCGGTCTCTCCACCATAAGGAACAATTGGTATTTGGTAGTTTGCTCAGGAGGAAGCCCATATTGACCCAAACCATATTAATCCAAGGAATGTCTTGGTGATTTAGGAATTTATGCACCATTTTATGTTTTTAACAACAAACTACTCCCTCTGTAAACTAATATAAGACCGTTTAGATCTCTACTTTAGTGATCTATAAACGGTCTTATATTAGTTTACAGAGGGACTATCATTTTGGATCTTCAATTTTTGGATATTAATCCAAACCATATTAGCCCTCCTGGTCTTTAGGTGAACAGATTAAACCCCAAGCAACAAGTGGAGGAATTTTTCTCTCCCAATCTTTCTCCCTCCAGAAGCAGTGCCTCGTGTATTTATCCAGCTACACAATTATTCCTTTATACAGTTGCAAGCATGGTGCTGTTTTTCTTAGAAGAACTCTTTTTTCGATAACTATATTCGCTCGAGTGTAGAAAACTTTAAATCCGTGATTTGTGATACTACATCACCATGCTCGTGTTTGTAACTAACTCCAGCTTGTAATGACAGGATCTCAAGATAATAACGGCGGGGGGCGGTAATTCCATGGCGGTCATCAATAACCAGCTGGAGACAACAGAGTTGGTATCAATAAATTGAACTGTAGGTTGTAGCAGTAATTTATTCTCATGTGAATTCCATGAGAATTTGAGAAGGCATATTGTGTTAGTTGTAGCAGTAACTTATTCTCATGTGAATTCCATGAGAATTTGAGAAGGCATATTGTATCAATGTAACACCTCCACATTTTGTTTGCTGCACTTGTGCTTTTGTCCATTGAACAACAACAGTAGTGCATTATCATGTGAGGCCGGATTTGCTGAACCCTTTTTTTTATGTACTCGATTGTGGCAAATGCCGAGAGTTGGTCCCGGGTGGAGCCTAGCCCAGTGTATCTGTCAATGCATTCACAAGCCTGCTTTATTTGTTCAGTCATGGCTACAACATTTTCACTGAGATGAGTACTAAGTACCTCCCCCATTGTAACTATCTTTTGCGAAAACCATTGTAAATTTTCAATAGACGTACATACCAAATCCAGTATAGGTAGCCAAATATTATATGAAGAAACAAAAGAGTACACAATTTTGCAAGTGAAAATAATATAAATATATTAGCAATATATGTGCACTCTTGAGAGTATCATGTTTTTTTTTTTAGAATCTCTCAAGAGTATCATGTGCGTTTCTGTTAGGACTCCTTGACATATTCCTGTATATGTGTACATGAAGGCCCGCCCAAAACCCAGGACGGGTCCTTACACTCCAACCAAGGCCACCATACCCAAAACCCCGAGGGAAATGGGCACGAGCTTGTCTTGCTTGGGGCGCCTCATTTTCTTATTTTATTTTTCATTTCTTGCTTTTGTTTACTTTATTTATACTTCCAAATATTTTAAATAAATATATTAAAAAACAACTTTACATAAAACATTTATAGAAAATGCCAACCAAGCGTTTGAAAAATATTGAATAAGTATATAGATGAAATGTTTCTCATGTACTCCCTCCGTTCCGAAATATAAGTCATTTTAGAGATTTCAATATGGACTACATACGAAGGAAAATGGGTGAATCTATACTCTAAAATATGTTTATAAACATTCGTATGTAGTCCTTATTGAAATCTCTAAAATGGCTTATATTTTGAAACGGAGGGAGTATATGAAAAATGTATACAAAAAATATAAAATATGTGTGAAAAAAGATGATTATTTACTAAAATATGTTAATCAAAGCATTTTATAAAATATTAATCTTGTATTGAAATTTTTTAACAAGCATTTGAAAAATGTTAATCTTGTATAGAAAAATGTTGACCACGTATAAAAAATGTTAATCTTGTATTTGGAAATGATAATCAAGCATTCAAAAAATGTTAAATGTGTCTAAAAAATGGTCACCATGTATTAAAAAATGCTAATCATGTATTTACAAAATATTAGTCGGTCGTTTAAAAAATATTCAATATGTACAAAAAAGTTGTTTCCATGTCTTTATAAAATGTTAATCTTATATATGAAAAATGTTAAACCGGTATTACAAATATGTATTAGATATATGCCAAAAATGTACAATGCGTATGGAAAAAAAGTAGACATAAAAAAATATAAGTGTTCAAAAAAAGAATCATGTATTTTAAGAAAAATTAAATGTGCATATAAAAAAGTTTCTGATGTATACAAAAAATATTGAACGTGTACTGAAAAAGTTGACATGCGTGGAAACCACAGAAAATTTACAAAAGCAAAGAAAACCAAGAAACCCAATAGGAAAACCAAAGAAACCCAAAGAAAAAGAATGGAACAGAAAAATTCGAGAAAGAAACAAAAAGATGAAGAAACCCGATAAAACCAAGAGAGAAATATATATAAATTGAAGAAAATAAAATAAAAATAAAAGCAATGAAAACCAATAAAAAGAAGAAAAAACCCAGTGAAAACCGAATGAAAAAGAAGAAAATCAGAGAAATAACAAAGAAAAGGTGAAACTAAAAAATCAATGAAGGAACAAATAAAAACAAAAGGTAACATAAAGAACAAAAAACAAAAAATGGACCAAACTTTTTCACCATTAGACGAAAAAAGGGACCAAAAAATGGTTACGTGCAGCCCAATACAACGCCAACGTGCGATAGAAAAAGGGGCAAATTTGTTTTTGCCATTTTTTCTTATGCCACTCTAGATTTTTTGACATTTGACACTTGTGAGTCTTTTCTTTTGTGAATACGCAAGCTGTGTATCTTTCATTGATAGAAGGAGAATAAGGCATGAGATTACAATGCTTACAAGGCCATGTACGCACGAGGCATGGTGTACAAGCGTAGGAGCAAACTAGAACAAGGGGGGAGGGGGGGTTTGCTCAGCCCCAAACACGAAACTAGCAACTACCCGCCGGGGATGATGTTGTGTAATCCGTTGGCGCCCGCCTTGGCCCATAGACGTGCCTCGCCTTGATGGTGTTGGTGATGAGGGTGAACGATGGTATAGCGCCGTCAAAGATGCATGCATTGCGGTGTTTCTAGAGCCACCATACCATCAAAATGATGAGAGAGGATAGACCTTTTCACATGGGGGGCGGCGCGTGGTCGAGGGAGGAGCTCCACCAAGTCAGGAAGGGGGTGTCGGTGTCGGGCAGGTTGATGGCCACACGAGCCCAACCGAGGATCTCGTGCCAAACTTGTCAGGAGAAAGAGCAACCTGCAAGGAGGTGGTGCATGGTCTCCATTTCTTGATCGCATAGTGCACATGCATCCTCGTGCGGTAGGCCGTGGCGGGCAAGCCGCTTCGCGGTCCAACAACGGTCTTGCATGGCCAGCCAGAGGAAGAACTTAACGCGAAGGGGCGCCCAGGGTCGCCAAGTGAGATGCCTGTGGGGGGCTTCGTACGAGCCAATGAATAGTGCCTTGTAACATGAGCTCGCCGAGTATGTGCGGAGGCAGTCCATCACCATGCGAGCACGTCTGGTGCGGTGGATAGGGTTGTGTGGCGCACCTGACGCCAAAGGTCGACGTATTGCACCATGGCCGCCGGACCAAGTGCTCCCCGAATATCCTGAATGCAAGAGCGTAGGTGTAGACCATCACACATGCTTCGTGCCTTACAGTGGCGGCGTGGGACGAGTGCATAGACAAGTGGGGCGACCTCGGCCACGGATCTTCCATCAAATCTAATGGTCGGTCCAGAATCTGCAGATATCACCTGCGCCAAGCTGCCAAGTCGTGGAGGCTCTGAAGATGGCACTCACATCTGTGTCGTGAGGTATGTGGAGGTGACACCAAGGTCGTGAGGGGTCCGTCTGTTGTAGCCAAAGCCAGCAGACACGTAGAGAGGTGCCCGCGTGGTAGATATCCCGGATGCCAAGCCTGCCGAGGGAGATGGGACGACAGACACGTTGCCAGTTAACAAGGCACTGGCCACCGTTGGCCTCCTTGTGGCATGTCCAAAGGAATCTGCGGATGATCCGGTTCACTTTCTTGATTGCATTTTGTTGAAGGCACTGACAGTAAGGAAGTGCATGGGGATGGCACAGAGGACATGGCGCACAAGGGCAAGGCGATCTCCCCTTGAGAGCATGGGAGCCCGCCAAGTGGATAGCTTTCACCCGAGCTTGTCGATGATCGGCCGCAGGCTCGTTATGGTGGCCTTGCGGACGGCGAGGAGCAACCCAAGATAAGTAATGGTGAAGTGGGCAACAGGGCACTACATCTCGGAGGTGATCGTGGCGATGTGGTCATCGGTGCACTGGATCGGAGTGGCCGAACATTTAATGAAGTTGGTGTGGAGCCCGGATGCCCTGCCGAAGACATGGAGGAGTGTACGCACGACAGAAATGTCGTGGTTGTCCGGGTGACAGAAGATGACGACGTCATCCACATATAGAGGTATGCTCAACGCCGCATGGCGTGCAGTCAGGCAATGGAGGAGGCCGAGGTCCACCGCACGAAGCAACATAGTGTTAAGTACGTCGATGACCAGCATGAAGAGCATGGGAGAGACCGAGTCACCTTTGTCATAGGACATGTGCATGATCAATCGGTGGTTGTCGGTGTCAAAACCGGCGGATCTCGGGTAGGGGGTCCCGAACTGTGCGTCTAGGCGGATGGTAACAGGAGACAAGGGACACGATGTTTTTACCCAGGTTCAAGCCCTCTCGATGGAGGTAAAACCCTACTCCTGCTTGATTGATATTGATGATATGGGTAGTACAAGAGTGGATCTACCACGAGATCAAGGAGGCTAAACCCTAGAAGCTAGCCTATGGTATGATTGTTGTAATGGTTGTTGTGTCCTACGGACTAAAACCCTCTTGTTTATATAGACATCGGAGAGGGCTAGGGTTACACAGAGTCGGTTACAATGGTAGGAGATCTACATATCCGTATCGCCAAGCTTGCCTTCCATGCCAAGGAAAGTCCCATCCGGACACGGGACGAAGTCTTCAATCTTGTATCTTCATAGTCTTGGAGTCCGGCGGACGATGATAGTCCAGCTGTCCGGACACCCCCTAGTCCAGGACTCCCTCAGTAGCCCCTGAACCTGGCTTCAATGACGATTAGTCCGGCGCGCATAATGTTCGGCATTGCAAGGCGGGTTCCTCCTCCGAATAATCCATAAAAGATTGTGAACACCAGGATAGTGTCCGGCTCTGCAAAATAAATTCCACATTCCACCGTAGAGAGAATAATATGTACACAAGTTCAATCTGCTGACGTATTATGTAGCATGACGTCACGCCACTACCAAGCCTTTACTTGAATCGTTTTTTATTATACCACCTCAGCGCGTTTAGCGAAGCGGTTTCCTTGGCACGTCTTGTCGAAGCAGAGATCGTGTTCCCCTTATTCCGGGATTCTCAGCAATACGGACGTGGGTAACCCAACCGCGCCCGTCGCCACGCCCCCTCTATTGAAGGCGAGTCCCGAACGGTCACGGAGACGGCTCTTGGTATTCTTCCTCTTTATAACAGGACCAAGGCTCGTTTCTTTTCTTTAATCCTCCATTGAATCTTCTCCTTGCCCCGAGTTCCAACACCCAAAGCCCCAGATTCGAGCGCTTCGGACCTTCAACAATGTCCGGTTCCGACCTTCAGGGCCGGTGGACGCCCTCCTCCGTCACGGAGGAAGACGTGCTAAAGCTGCGGGAGGCCAGGTACCTGTCCTACGAGATTTCGCACAGGCTGCCCGCCGAAGGGCAGGCCATCCCCACCCCCGAGCCCGGCGAGTACGTCGTCTTTCTATCCCACCTCCGTCGGGGTTTAGGCTTCCCGATGGATCCTTTTGTGAGAGGGCTCATGTTCTACTACGGGTTGGAATTCCATGACCTGGCTCCGGAGTCTATCCTCCATATTTCCACGTTTATTGTTGTCTGCGAAGCCTTCCTTCGCGTCACCCCCCACTTCGGCCTGTGGCTGAAGACCTTCAATGTGGAGCCGAAGATGATCGGGGGGCATCAAGCAGAGTGCGGCGGGGCGGCCGTAAGCAGGAGGGCCGATGCCCCGTGGCCCGAGGGCTCCTTCCAAGAGGAGCTCGGCTTGTGGCAGCAGGAGTGGTTCTATATCACCGCCCCGAAGGGCAGCAGGCAGAAGCCGCCGCCCGTATTCCGCTTGGGACCTCCTCGACGGTTGATGTCGTGGGTCAACCAAGGGATCAACTGGGGGCCGTCAAAAGACGTGACCCTATTGCAGGGCCGGATTCGAGACCTCCAGGCAAGGGAGATCGATCTGGTCGTGGTGATGCAGGTTATGCTAATTAGGCGTCTCCTGCCCTGCAAACGCCATCCTCTCCGGCTATGGGAGTTCAATCCGGAGGGACCACGGATTCTCCAACACTTTATGGGTACGACACCCGTGGAGATGTACGAGTTGTTCTTCGGATCACGGGCGGTGTGTCCGGAATTGACCGAGGACGCCGGCCTAAGCTGCAATCGCCCGGATACTCAAGTAAGTAGCTCAGTATTTGGAAGTACCGTTTGTTTGCCTTTCTACAATTCGCCTTTTAACCCGTTATCCTTCAGCAGGAGTGGATAGTGCAAGCAAAGCTGATACGGTGTCCGGCCCCCCTCCCAGAGACCGCGCCGGATCCCGTGCTGGTCAAGATGCTGGAGGTTGCGCCTTCAGAAGAAAGCGAAGGGGAAAGTAGAGGAGCTACTACCTCGTCCAAGGAGGCTCTTGAAAGAGGGGGGATCGAGAATCCCTCCCTCCAAGGGGAGAAGAGGACCGCATCTGGAGACCCGGAGGCCAAAGCCCCTAAGCGGGGGAAGAAGTCTTCACCAGAGGGTCCTGCGTCCGGGGAGGCCCCGGCCGCACAATCTCCCCTAAAGCATCAGCCCTCCAGCGAGTCGTGAGTAGAAAAAAGGGAGTTCGGTAATGAGAGACATCCCTATTTGTGCTTCTGAGGATAACCGATTTTTTTTACCTTGTAGTTCGGTTCTCCGACCTTCTCAGATGAGCTCGTCTTCGGGGGATCTTCGTCCGGAGATGATGGAGAGCGAGACGCCTCCGTCTGCTGTGCCATCGGATAGGGCGGGCGAGCTTGAAGTGTCGTCACGGAGGGTATCCCCGAGCTCGGCAGAGCCGAAGAGTTCGGCGCCGACTAGTGTTCGGCCGGGGGAGCTGAAGGATCTGCTTGAGAGGGCGTCTATCTCAGAAGATCACCGTGCATTGATGAGTACGGTGATTGGAAGGATTTCGTCCGTCGAAAGCGGATTGCATAATGCCGTCAGGAGTTTGCTGGCGGGGTTTGAGGTACGTAAAAACGACGCACCTTTTTGACAGTTTTGCACATAAAAGTGCGCCCTGTATAGATAGTAGCCCCTGAGACTCGGTAGGTTGTCGAAAGCGACAGCGTGCCGAGGATCAAAATCGCAGGTATTGAGTGTCGCCTTTCCTATGCGGGTGGCAGATAGTCCGGGGGCTAGCCGGACTGATGGAGTTGCTGAATTAATGCGGCAACTCGATGTTGCGGATGCGGACATCGCGCTAGTCAACAAGCGACTTAACGAGTTGCAAGGTAAGTTGTCTCTCCGCAGTCACCTATTAAGGGAGCCAAAGCCCACCTCTTACAATATTTATGCTTGACGCAGATGGTGCTGCTGCTGTGGAGAGCCTTCGGGCAGAACTTGCTCAAGCCAAGGAGCAAGCCAGAAGAAGTAATGCAGCTGCCTCAAGGGCGGCCGAGGAGTTAGAAGCCGAAAGGGCTGCACACTGCCGAAGCAGGGAAGAGATGGCCGAACTGGCCGTTAAATTGAAGGATGCTACCGACCGCAATGAGGCTCTTGAAAAGGAGCGCCTATCGGAGCGAGAAGACCTGGGGAAGGCCACCGCCGAAGCCAAGGATGCCCGTTCTGTAATGCGGGCTATAAAGGAGGAGCTGCGTCAGGCCGGAGACATTGTGGCTGGCAAGCCTTTTCTGCTGCGCCGCAGGTTTACAGATCCAAAGTATGCCCAGCTTGGCCAGCTGTGGGGTCCGAAGGATCCATATATGGACTTAGCGGCGAGTGCAGCGGATGCCGTTGTGCACTTCCGAAGTCAGAAGGATCACAAGACGGAAGAGCTGTTTTGGTCTCAATTCCATAGTCCGGATCGTTCACTTCCGCTGACCGATCGGTTGGCCGAATGGGCTGAGCTGAATAGGTTGTCCGGACTTGCCATGACAGATATCGTGACTCATGTCTGGCCGGATAGGCCCAAGGCGACAAGCTATTTTGGCTTATTGCAGCAATTTCTTGGGGCGGTGCCGCATATCAAGTTGATGAAGCGGTCGGCCTGCATAGAGGGTGCGCGGATGGCCCTCGCCCGTGTGAAGACACATTGGACAGAGATGGATGCCACCGCTGTTGCAACCCAGGGTTCGGACGAAAGCCGGTTACCCGCCGAGCACTATTTTGGGGAAGTTCTGCGTGGTGCTCGTGTAATAGAGTCGCAGTGCTCGAAAAATGTCACGTTCAACTGAACGTTTAATTTTGTAAAACAATGTTTATGATGTAAGCACTTTTTTATACTTGTGCGTTCAAGTATTGAAATATCTCCTATGCGGCCGTTTATGTATACGTGTGTATAACCTGAAAGATGGCAGTCTTCGGCTTCATCCCCCACGCACAAGGTGCGGGGGTGTTCGCAAAAATAGCGCATTTTCACACTTAATCCGACGTCTCGGTCCTGTTAAGGAGGTGGTAGCGTAGAAAACGAGGCAACCAGACTATGATGCTTTATCACTTTCACTTAGCCATTGGAGTTCGAGGGTGGGACTATGATATAGCCCCTGGGGGCACCGCGCTCTCCGAATTTGGGGCGTGTATGTGCCTGACCAGGAAACGGTCCTTCGTCAAAGCGGAGGAATTCTAAACATTCCGGTGGTCGATCGAGTGGTTGACCAGTCTCTCGCTGTATCATGACAGTCAGTTTTCGGTTTCTCTACTGAGGTGCTCACCCAGCCGAACTAGGGCACAATCGCAGTAGTTCTCCTGGTGCCGCGTTAGCCGATGATACGGAACATAAGGCAGCAAAACACAGGAGCCGGGCAAACCCAACATTTGACCAAAGACATGATTCGGAGCTGATGCATATAAGGCCTAACTCGAGACGCTGAACACTCCCTAAGGTGTTCGGTCTTTATAATAATGGGCAGAACAATGCCCTAAGCCCCTAGTGTCCAAGTACGGGCGAGGTCCTCTGACGCGGCCGATGCCAAAACGTCAGTCTCCACTCTGGTTATAATGAGGAACCAGGGGATTATAGCAACAAGAGACAGTAAAAAAGGTTTACGCAGGGTCTTAATCTGAAAAGAATCCTTGCGACGGGTCCCTACTGCATGTCTGCGCCTGTGTCTCTGTTGTGCCGTTATCTTGGACGGGTATGCATGTTGTTCATCCGTAAAAAGAGAGGAACTTAGTTTGAAAGGAAATCGTGCGAAAAAGTGCATGAAAAATATTAATAAATAAATAAAGCGGAGTCTATATTAGCTCATTATTGCTTATACGCACAGCCCCTTGTGAAGGGGTGTGCGGCTAGGGAGCCCCTAGCTTATTTATGCCGGACTCGTCTAGCCGTGTCCGGGGTCTTTGAGTGACCCTCTTAATGAAATGATGCCACGTGGACCGGGCATTTTAAGTGTAAGAGACGCGTAATGTGGTATGGCGTTAAAGCGGACAAAAGCTTCGCGTCCCAGTAGTGCTTGATAGCTACTTTTGAATGGGGCGACATGGAAGATTAGCTTTTCGCGTCGGAAGTTGTCCGGTGACCTGAACACAACTTCTAGTAATAAGGAGCCTATGCACTTGGCGTAAGGGCCTGGCGTCACTCCTTTAAAGGAAGTGCGGCTATGTCGAATTTTAGTAAGGTCTATCCCCAACTTGCGGATTCTGTTCGGATAGAGCAGGTTTAAATCGCTGCCGCCGTCCATCAGGACTTGTGTAAATTTTAGTCCGTCGATTATAGGATCCAATATCAGAGTAGTCCATCCTGCATTTCGAACAGTTCTGGAATAATCCAGGTGGTCAAAAGTGATTGGTTTTGACATCCAATCTCGAGGTTCCGCTGGGTGGACCGTGCGAGACCCATCTTAGCGGGTGTCGCATTGTTTTTCCGTATTATCGCATGAAGTGAGTTTACTGCTTTGACTTCTTGTGGGAAAGTCTTCTGTTTTTCGGTGCCCTGCTAGTGGGGTTCGTTGTCGTCCTCGCTTGGTGCGTCAAGCCCCTTGTGTTCGGCATTGAGTCGGCCGGACTGTTTGAAAACCCAACAATCTCGGTGGGTGTGGTTTGCAGGTCTTCCGGAGGTAATGTGGATTTGACATATCCGATCCAAAATTTTGTTTAAGTTGGATAGCTCATCACTGTTGTCCTTAAGAGGCAGTGTTTTTTTGTTTGGCCGCGAGCTTTTGAATCCGGCGTTGACCGCCGTGTTCTTTGGGCTTTTCTCTTTATTCCGGCGCTGATCTTTTCTGCGCCGTGATTTTCCGTTTCCATCTCTGATCTCGGATGTACTTGGGTCGCTGGTGCTGCATCTTGCTAGCCAGCTGTCTTCCCCCGCGCAAAAGCGGGTCATGAGGCTTGTTAGCACGGACATTGTCCTCGGCTTCTCTTGGCCGAGGTGTCTGGCGAGCCAGTCATCTCGGACGTTGTGTTTAAAAGCTGCTAAGGCTTCAACGTCCGGACAGTCGACTATTTGGTTCTTTTTAGTAAGGAACCTGTTCTAGAATTTGTGCGCTGACTCTCCGGGCTGTTGAGTTATATGACTTAGATCGTCTGCATCCGGAGGGCATACATAAGTCCCTTGAAAATTTGCTCTAAACGCGTCCTCAAGCTCTTCCCAACTTCCAACAGTGTTTTCTGGGAGGCTTTTGAGCCAATGCCGAGCTGGCCCTTTGAGCTTGAGGGGTAGATATTTTATGGCGTGGAGATTATCTCCTCTAGCCATGTGTATGTGTAGTATATAATCCTCTATCCAGACTCCAGGGTGTGTTGTTCCGTCGTAAGCCTCTATGTTTATGGGTTTAAACCCTGCTGGGAATTCATGATCCAGCACCTCATTGGTGAAACATAGTGGGTGTGCGGCGCCCCTATATTTGGGTGTACCGCTATCTTCGAACACTTGGCGTGTTGTGTTGCTTCCTGGGGCCCTCTTTTTTGGCCCGTAAATGGACCTGGCTGGGCCATCTGTTTTCCCAGGATCATGAGTCGGCTTGTGTGCGGTGCCGCTTGTAATTTTTGGCCTATCATCTGGCCATCTATCCGGCCAGGCGGCCTCTTTGTTTTTTGACTGTGGGGGCTCTATGGCTTCCTCGTCAAATTCCGGCAGCAGCTTGCACTTCGGGTAGCTCTTTGATTGATGGCCATTGCCGTATATGTCCGCGGTTTTGAGCACTTTGCTCCACCTCATTCTGAGTATGTCTTGCGCTGTTTTGAGCTTTCGTTTTTCCTTCTTCAGACTTCTTGCAGTGGCGACGAGTCTTTTGCGAAGGCTCTTATTCTCCGGTGGTGTGTCCGACGTGAGGTCGTTTGGACTATTGGTTTCACCGGGCATGGATTGATTATCCGATTCGTCCTGTTCGGACGGTTGCTTGGTTGCATGTTCGTCGTCCACTGGTTTGCCCTGCTCTATTGCTGGGTCATTAGGAGCGCTGTTGTAGTCGAGGCGGGACTTAGGGCGGTGTCTGCATCGCCGTTTTGGTTGTTTATCGGCGGGATTATCCTTTGCCACGCCCCGTTGGTCCTCGTTATCGCTTCCTTTTGGGGTATCCACCATATATACATCATGGGTTGGGGTGGCCTTCTAGTGCTCTGTGAGCGCTGGTTCTTGATCGTCTCCGGCATCGTCGTCCATACCGTCGATGTCTTTGGAGTCGTAGTCTAGCATGTCGGTTAGATCGTCGACAGTGGCTACAAAGTGGGTGGTGGGTGGGCTTTGAATTTCTTCGTCGTCCGCATCCCAACCATCCTGGCTTTAGTCCGGCCAGGGCTCTCTGGATAGCGAGAGATGCTTTAGCGATTTTAAGATGTCGCCAAAGGGTGAGTGCTGAAAGATGTCCGCAGCGGTGAACTCCATGATCGGCGCCCAATCAGATTCGATTGGCAGGGGCGCAGGAGGTTCGGAGTCCGGCAGGGAGTTCGGCACCTCGGAGTCACGAGCTTTATAAGGGACGGGGTCAGTGTTCGGCTCCATCGCCGTAGAAGTTGCAGCTCCCGAGGCGGTGTCCAGCCACTCGCCCTCGATCTGCGCGATCGGCTCCAGACTATGGGTCAGAGCGGATTCGTGTGCGGCCTCCAAGGTACTGTCCGGCGGCAGAGCTAGATCGTGCCCATCGTGATAGTGCGGCACGCTCAGCTACGGATCGGATCCGTTGAAGATCAAGTCTCCGCGGATGTCCGCCGTGAAGTTTAGGCTTCCAAATCTGACCTGACAGCCAGGGGCGTAGCTTTTGATCTGCTCCAGATGGCCAAGTGAATTAGCCCGCAGTGCGAAGCCGCCGAATACGAAGATCTGTCCGGGGAGAAAAATCTCACCCTGGACGGCGTTGTTGATTGAAGAAGCCATCAAGCCTATCAGTGACGACACAGAGGAACTCTCAATAAAAGCACCAATGTCGGTGTCAAAACCGGCGGATCTCGGGTAGGGGGTCCCGAACTGTGCGTCTAGGCGGATGGTAACAGGAGACAAGGGACACGATGTTTTTACCCAGGTTCGGGCCCTCTCGATGGAGGTAAAACCCTACTCTTGCTTGATTGATATTGATGATATGGGTAGTACAAGAGTGGATCTACCACGAGATCAAGGAGGCTAAACCCTAGAAGCTAGCCTATGGTATGATTGTTGTAATGGTTGTTGTGTCCTACGGACTAAAACCCTCCGGTTTATATAGACACCGGAGAGGGCTAGGGTTACACAGAGTCGGTTACAATGGTAGGAGATCTACATATCCGTATCGCCAAGCTTGCCTTCCACGCCAAGGAAAGTCCCATCCAGACACGGGACGAAGTCTTCAATCTTGTATCTTCATAGTCTTGGAGTCCGGCGGACGATGATAGTCCGGCTGTCCGGACATCCCCTAGTCCAGGACTCCCTCAGTGGTCCTGGGTGGCAGTTGTTGAGTACCCTCGTCGAGGCCATAAATAGAAGTATGGAGATCCACTCGCGCCAACGTGGCCCGAAGCCGAGGTGGTGAAGGATTTGAAGGAGGAAGGGCCAGGATACGTTGTCGAAGGCCCGCACAATATCCAGCTTGAGTAGCATACGCAACGCCTTGAGGTTGTGAAGTAGGCGGGCCATCTGTTGCACCAACATGTAATTGTCATGGATACATCATCCCGCAATGAATGCACTTTGGTTGGTAGAAACCATGGATCCTAGATGTGGTGACAGCCACAGGGAGAGCAGCTTCGCGGCAAGCTTGGCAAAGATGTGAATGAGACTGATAGGCTGGTAGTCGAAGAGCGATCGTGCGTCTGCTCACTTCGGAAGCAAGGTGAGGAGGTCCTCATTGAAATTTTGAAAGCCTCCGTCGTTCATGGTATAGAGCTTGTCGAGTGCTTCGTGTTTGATCGTGTCCCAACATGCAACGAGGAACTCAAAAGTGAACCCATCGGGGCCTGGGGCCTTGCCGGCCGGCAGACTCTTGACGGCGTTCCAAATCTCTTCTTCGGTGAAGGGCGCCTCCAGCTCGAGTAAGTCAAACTGCGGTACTTGGAGAGCATGTAGGTCGAGGGTGATATCGCGCTCGGAGGTGCTGCCAAGGACGTCGGAGAAATGGGCGAAGGCAGCGTCGGCCATGGCATCCTGATCGGTGACAACATGGGAACCAATCTGGAGGCTTGTCATGAGATTACGCTACTTGCGGTGAGCCGCATGCACTTTGAACTAGGAGAGGGCAGCATCGCCGCTGCGTAACCAGGAAATGCGCACACGTTGTCGTGCGATAGATCTCTCTAGGGAAGCAAGACCAAGGTAAGAAGCCTTTAGCTTGAGCCGAAGCCAAGTCTCGGAGTGGGAGAGTGATACATCTCCAACGTATTTATAATTTTTGATTGTTCCATGCTATTATATTACCCGTTTTAGATGTTTATGGGCTTTACTTTACAATTCTATATCATTTTTGGGACTAACCTACTAACCGGAGGCCCAGCCCAAATTGCTGTTTTTTTGCCTATTTCAGTGTTTCGAAGAAAAGGAATATCAAACGGAGTCTAAACGGAATGAAACCTTCGGGAGCGATCTTTTGGGAACAAACGCAATCCAGGAGACTCGGAGTGGACGTAAAGCAGCAAACGAGGCGGCCACGAGGGTGCTCGGCGCGCCCCCCACCCTCGTGGGCCCCTTGTGGCTGAACTGACCTACTTCTTCCTCCTATATATATCCACGTACCCTGAAAACATCCAGGAGCACCACGAAAACCTAATTCCACCACCGCACCCTTCTGTATCCGCGAGATCCCATCTTGGAGCCTTCGCCGGCGCTCCGTCGGAGGGGGAATCGACCATGGAGGGCCTCTACATCATCTCCAAGGCCTCTCCGATGAGTTGTGAGTAGTTTACCATAGACCTTCGGGTCCATAGTTATTAGCTAGATGGCTTCTTCTCTCTCTTTGAATCTCAATACAAAGTTCTCCTTGATCTTCTTGGAGATCTATTCGATGTAACTCTTTTTGCGGTGTGTTTGTCGAGATTCAATGAATTGTGGGTTTATGATCAAGTTTATCTATGAGAAGTATTTGAATCTCCTCTGAATTCTTTTTTGTATGATTGGTTATCTTTGCAAGTCTCTTCGAATTATCAGTTTGGTTTGGCCTACTAGATTGATCTTTCTTGCAATGGGAGAAGTACTTAGCTTTGGGTTCAATTTTGTGGTGTCCTTTCCCAGTGACAGCAGGGGTAGCAAGGCACATATTGTATTGTTGCCATCGAGGATAAAAAGATGGGGTTTATATCATATTGCATGGGTTTATCCCTCTACATCATGTCATCTTTCTTAATTTGTTACTCTGTTCTTATGAACTTAATACTCTAGATGCAGGCAGGAGTCGGTCTATGTGTGGAGTAATAGTAGTAGATGCAGAATCGTTTTGATCTACTTGTTGCGGACGTGATGCCTATATACATGATCATGCCTAGGTAATCTCATAACTATGCACTTTTCTATCAATTGCACGACAGTAATTTGTTCACTCACCGTAATACTTATGCTATCTTGAGAGAAGCCACTAGTGAAACCTATGGCCCCGGGTCTATCTTTTATCATATAAGTTTTCAATCTACTTTATTTGCATCTTTTACTTTCCAATCTCTATCATAAAAATACCAAAAATATTTATCTTATCTTATTATCTCTATCAGATCTCACTCTTGCAAGTTACCGTGAAGGGATTGACAACCCCTTTATCGCGTTGGTTGCGAGGTTCTTGTTTGTTTGTGTAGGTACGTGGGACTTTTGAGGAGCCTCCTACTGGATTGATGAAGGAAATATGGCGTTTGGCAAGAAACCAAAGTTGTCGTTTCTTAAAGTTTGGGGCTGCGATGCTTATGTGAAGAAACTTCAACCAGATAAGCTTGAACCCAAATCGGAGAAATGTGTCTTCATAGGATACCCAAAAGAGACTATTGGGTACACCTTCTATCACAGATCTGAGGGCAAGACTTTTGTTGCTAAATTCGGATCCTTTCTAGAGAAGGAGTTTCTCTCGAAAGAAGTGAGTGGGAGGAAAGTAGAACTTGATGAGGTAACTGTACCTGCTCCCTTATTGGAAAATAGTTCATCACAATAACCGGTTCCTGTGACGACTACACCAATCAGCGAGGAAGCTAATGATATTGATCATGAAACTTCAGATCAAGTTACTACAGAACCTCGTAGGTCAACCAGAGTAAGATCCGCTCCAGAGTGGTACGGTAATCCTATTCTGGAAGTCATGTTACTTGACCATGGCGAACCTACGAACTATGAGGAAGTGATGATGAGCCTAGATTCCGCAAAATGGCTTGAGGCCATGAAATCTGAGATGGGATCCATGTATGAGAACAAAGTATGGACTTTGGTTGACTTGCCCAATGATCAAGCCATCGAGAATAAATGGATCTTCAAGAAGAAGACTGATGCTAATGGTAATGTAACTGTCTACAAAGCTCGACTTGTTGCGAAAGGTTTTCGACAAGTTCAAGGAGTTGACTACGATGAGACTTTCTGACCCTTAGCGATGCTTAAGTCTGTCCGAATCATGTTAGCAATTGCCGCATTTTATGATTATGAAATATGGCAAATGGATGTCAAAACTTCATTCCTGAATGGATTTTTGGAAGAAGAGTTGTATATGATGCAACCAGAAGGTTTTGTCAATCCAAAAGGTGCTAACAAAGTGTGCAAGCTCCAGCGATCCATTTATGGACTGGTGCAAGCCTCTCGGAGTTGAAATAAAAGCTTTGATAATGTGATCAAAGCATATGGTTTTATACAGAGTTTTGGAGAAGCCTGTATTTACAAGAAAGTGAGTGGGAGCTCTGTAGCATTTCTGATATTATATGTAGATGACATATTGTTAATTGGAAATGATATAGAATTTCTGGATAGCATAAAAGGATACTTGAATAAAAGTTTTTCAATGAAAGACCTCGGTGAAGCTGCTTACATATTAGGCATCAAGATCTATAGAGATAGATCAAGACGCTTAATTGGACTTTCACAAAGCACATACCTTGATAATGTTTTGAAAAAGTTCAAAATGGATCAAGCAAAGAAAGGGTTCTTGCCTGTATTACAAGGTGTGAAGTTGAGTCAGACTCAATGCTCGACCACAACAGAAGATAAAGAGAAAATGAAAGATGTTCCCTATGCTTCAGCCATAGGCTCTATCATCTATGCAATGCTGTGTACTAGACCTGATGTATGCTTAGCAATAAGTTTAGCAGGGAGGTACCAAAGTAATCCAGGAGTGGATCACTAGACAGCGGTCAAGAATATCCTAAAATACCTGAAAAGGACTAATGATATGTTTCTCATTTATGGAGGTGACAAAGAGCTAGTCGTAAATGGTTACGTCGATGCAAGCTTTGACACTAATCCGGACGATTCTAAATCACAAACCGGATACGTGTTTATATTGAACGGTGGAGCTGTCAGTTGGTGCAGTTCTAAACAAAGCGTCGTGGCGGGATCTACATGCGAAGCGGAGTACATAGCTGCTTCGGAAGCAGCAAATGAAGGAGTCTGGATGAAGGAGTTCATTTCCGATCTAGCTGTCATACCTAGTGCATTGGGACCAATGAAGATCTTCTGTGACAATACTGGTGCAATTGCCTTGGCAAAGGAATCCAGATTTCACAAGAGGACCAAGCACATTAAGAGGCGCTTCAATTCCATCCGGGACAAAGTCCAGGTGGGAGACATAGAGATTTGAAAGATACATACGGATCTGAATGTTGCAGACCCGTTGACTAAGCCTCTTCCACGAGCAAAACATGATCAACACCAAGGCTCCATGGGTGTTAGAATCATTACTGTCTAATCTAGATTATTGACTCTAGTGTAAGTGGGAGACTGAAGGAAATATGCCCTAGAGGCAATAATAAAGTTATTATTTATTTCCTTATATCATGATAAATGTTTATTATTCATGCTAGAATTGTATTAACCGGAAACATGATACATGTATGAATACATAGACAAACTTAATGTCACTAGTATGCCTCTACTTGACTAGCTCATTAATCAAAGATGGTTATGTTTCCTAACCATAGACATGAGTTGTCATTTGATTAAAGGGATCACATCATTAGGAGAATGATGTGATTGACTTGACCCATTCCGTTAGCTTAGCAGTTGATCGCTTAGTATGTTGCTATTGCTTTCTTCATGACTTATACATGTTCCTACAACTATGAGATTATGCAACTCCCGTTTACCAGAGGAACACTTTGTGTGCTACCAAATGTCACAACGTAACTGGGTGATTATAAAGGAGCTCTACAGGTGTCTCCAAAGGTACATGTTGAGTTGGCGTATTTCGAGATTAGGTTTTTTCACTCCGATTGTCGGAGAGGTATCTCTGGGCCCTCTCGATAATGCACATCACTATAAGCCTTGCAATAAATGTAGCTAATGAGTTAGTTACGGAATGATGCATTACATAACGAGTAAAGAGACTTGCCGGTAATGAGATTGAACTAGGTATTGAGATACCGACGATCGAATCTCGGGCAAGTAACATACCGATGACAAAGGGAATAACGTATGTTGTTATGCGGTTTGACCGATAAAGATCTTCATAGAATATGTAGGAGACAATATGAGCATCCAGGTTCCGCTATTTGTTATTGACCGGAAACATGTCTCGGTCATGTCTACATTGTTCTCGAACCCGTAGGGTCCGCACACTTAAAGTTTCGATGACAGTTATATTATGAGTTTATGAGTTTTGATGTACCGAAGGTTGTTCAGAGTCCCGGATGTGATCACAGACATGACGAGGAGTCTCGAAATGGTCGAGACATGAAGATTGATATATTGGAGGCCTATATTTGGATATCGGAAGTGTTCCAGGTGAAATCAGGATTTTACTAGAGTACCGAGGGGTTACCGGAACCTCCCGGGGGCTTAATGGGCCTTAGTGGGCCTTAGTGGAGAAGAGGAGAGGCGGCCAGGGCTGGGCCACGCGCCCCTCCCCCTAGTCCGAATAGGACAAGGAGAGGGGGGCGCCGCCCCCCCTTTCCTTCCTCTCTCTCCCTCCTCTTTCCCCCCTTCTCCAGGTCCAACAAGGAAAGGAGGGAGTCCTACTCGCCTCCTCCCTGGCCGGCCGCCCCCTTCCCCCTTGATCCTTTATATACGGGGGCAGGGGGCACCTCTAGAGACACAACAACAGATCACTGATCTCTTAGCCGTGTGCGGTGCCCCCCTCCATCATAGTCCTCCTCGATAATATTGTAGCGGTGCTTAGGCGAAGCCCTGCGACTGTAGAACATCAATATCGTCACCATGCCGTCGTGCTGACGGAACTCTCCCTCAACACTCGGCTGGATCAGAGTTCGAGGGACGTCATCGAGCTGAACGTGTGCTAGAACTCGGAGGTGCTGTACTTTCGGTGCTTGATCGGTCGGGCTGTGAAGACGTACGACTACATCAACCGCGTTGTGCTGACGCTTCCGCTTTTGGTCTACGAGGGTACGTGGACAACACTCTCCCCTCTCGTTGCTATGCATCACCATGATCTTGCGTGTGCGTAGGAAATTTTTTGAAATTACTAAATTCCCCAACAATTGATACCTTGGTTCTCAAAAACTGAGGGAAATACTTGCGCTACTTTGCTGCATCACCCTTTCCTCTTCAAGGGAAAACCAACGCAGTGCTCAAGAGGTAGCAAGAAGGATTTCTGGCGCCGTTGTTGGGCAGGTCTTCGCTCAAGTCAAGACATACCAAGTACCCATCACAATCATCTCCCTCGCATTACATTATTTGCCATTTGCCTCTCGTTTTCCTCTCCCCCACTTCACCCTTGCCGTTTTATTCGCCCTCTCTTTCCCGTTTGCCTCTCTTTTTCACTTGCCTTTTGTGTGCTTATGTGTTGGATTGCTTGTCACGATGGCCCAAGATAATACCAAATTGTGTGACTTTTACAATACCAATAATAATGATTTCCTTAGCACTTCAATTGCTCCTCTTAATGATGCTGAATCTTGTGAAATCAATGCTGCTTTGTTGAATCTTGTTATGAAAGATCAATTCTCTGGCCTTCCTAGCGAAGATGCTACTACTCATCTAAACAACTTTGTTGATTTGTGTGATATGCAAAAGAAGAAAGATACGGATAATGATATTGTTAAATTGAAGTTATTTCCGTTTTCACTTAGAGATCGTGCTAAAACTTGGTTTTCGTCTTTGCCTAAAAATAGTATTGATTCTTGGAATAAGTGCAAAGATGCTTTTATCTCTAAGTATTTTCCTCCCGCTAAGATTATCTCTCTTAGAAACGATATTATGAATTTTAAATAAGTTGATCATGAGCATGTTGCCCAATCTTGGGAAAGAATGAAATTAATGATTCGCAATTGCCCTACTCATGGTTTGAATTTAGGGATGATCATACAAAATTTCTATGCCGGATTGAATTTTGCTTCTAGAAATCTTTTAGATTCGGCCGCGGGAGGCACTTTTATGGAAATCACTGTAGGATAATCTACTAAACTCCTTGATAACATTATGGTTAATTATTCTCAATGGCACACCAAAGATCTACTAGTAAAAAAGTGCATGCTATAGAAGAGATTAATGTTTTGAGTGGAAAGATGGATGAACTTATGTAATTGTTTGCTACTAAGAGTGCTCCTATTGATCCTAATGATATGCCTTTGTGTACTTTGATGGAGAATAATAATGAATCTATGGATGTGAATTTTGTTGGTAGGAATAATTATGGTAACAATGCTTATAGAGGAAACTTTCCTAGTAATTCCTCTAATAATTATGGTAATTCCTACAAAAACTCTTATGGAAATTTAATAAGATGGCCTCTGATTTTGAGAATAATGTTAAAGAATTTATGATCTCTCAAAAGAACTTTAATGCTTTGCTTGAAGAAAAATTGCTTAAACTTGATGATTTGGCTAGGAACGTTGATAGACTTTCACTTGATGTTGATTCTTTGAAACTTAGATCTATTCCACCTAAGCATGACATCAGTGAGTCTCTCAAAGCCATGAGAATTTCCATTGATGAGTGCAAAGAAAGAACCGCTAGGTTGCGTGCTAAGAAATATTGCTTTGTAAAAGCGTGTTCTTCTAGTTTCCATGAAAATAATGATGAAGATCTAAAAGTTATTGATGTGTTCCCTATTAAATCTTTGTTTTGCAATATGAATCTTGATAATAATGGGACTGGAGATGAGTCAACTTTAGGTAAAAGGCGTCCCAATGATTCGGAATTTTTAGATCTTGATGCTAAATTTGGTAAAAGTGGGATTGGAGAGGTCAAAACTTTTTATAGCATTGAACCCACTATTATGGATTTCAAGGAATTTAATTATGATAATTGTTCTTTAATAGATTGTATTTCCTTGTTCCAATCCGCACTACAAAAAAATACACTTCCGTGATGATACGTGTTTGTCATAGTAGGTCGTGTGTTTTGTCATGCATGTACATCCATGACAAATTTATGACAGAATCAAGATAGTCATACCTGTGCTGTCGTAGAAGTGTTCGATGACATTACCAAAATTATCATCACGGAAGTGTCCACTTCCATGACGATAAATCGCGCGTCACATAAGTGCTTTCGTCAAGGGTGACCGACACGTGGCATCCACCGTAACGGAACACCGTTAAGCTATCGGGTCGGGTTTTGGATCCGATAACCCGTTAATAGCCCCGACCAATGGGGATTTTTCACGTGTAAAATCATCATTGGCTGGAGGAAACACGTGTCGGCTCATCGTTGGGACAGATGTCATCCACTCATTGGACAGAAGGCGCCTATGATACATCGACACGTGGCACGGCCAATCAAGTTTAAATGGGCCGGCCCAACTAAAGGCCCACAAGATTTTGCGGCCCATAATGGGCCGGCCCAGTTAAAGGCCCACGAGATTTTGCGGACTATAATGGGCTGGCCCAGCTAAAGGCCCACAAGATTTCGCGGGCCATAATAGGCCAGCCCAGGTAAAGGCCCACAAGATTTTTGTGCGCCATAATGGGCCGGCCCAGGTAAAGGCCCACAAAATTCTTGCGGATCATAATGGGTCGGCCCAGCTTAAGGCCCATGAGATTTCGCCGACATTAATGGGCCAGCCCAGCTGTAGGCCCACAAGATTTTGAGGACCCTAGTAGGCCGGCCCATTAACTGGCTGCCATGTTTTGGGCCAAATGCCGGCCCATAATTGATCCGGTCCATTAATGGCCTGCCATGTTCCGGGCCTAATAATGGCCCATATAAGATCCGGCCCATTAAAAGCCTCCCACTTTCTGGGCCAAATCACGGCCCAGATCAGGTCCGGCCCTTTAAGAGGCTTTGGGCTCAATAATGGCCCATATCAGATTCGGCCTGTTGACTGGACGCTATGCTTTTGGGCCCACTTGCTAAAGGCCCATTTAGTAATTCGTCCTGATATTAGTTTCGGCCTGTTAAGGGCCCATTTAACATTTCGGCCCTATATTAATTTCGGCATGTTAAAAGCCCGTCATATAGTTGGGCCTAACTACGGCCCGGTTTGCATCCGGCCTGCTCGCAGCCGATATCTGATTGGGCCAAACAAGGACCGAGACAACTTTGGCCTGTTAAAAGCCCGTGAATTGATTCGCACAATCATGGGCCGGGGTCCATTTCGGGCTGCCGCCGGCCCGTGAGCTATTCGGCACGTTTCAGGCCCAGCCTACTTCTCAGCCTCCTAAAAGCCCATTGAGTTTTCTTGCGAAAAGAGGGCCGGGGGTTACTCGACCTATTAAAGGCCCGAATCTATTAGTGGGCCAGTTTGACGGGGCCCATGATGCGGATCATACATCGTGATTGCATGACGACCCGATTATGTACCGTAATTTTACGGTTTGGCCAGTTTACTGCGAAGACAGGATATATATACAGTAAAATAACTGCAGCATCGTGAATAAGAAAAAACCTAGACTATACAATAAAGAAATTATGGCATATTACATCAACTGGGCATCAAAGTTCGCCACTATGATAATAAAGCACAAGCAGGCAACAGATTACATACATTGGGCATCAAAGATCGCCACCAGTGCAAATAAAACACGCCGACAAAATAATATACAAAACCGACAGCACTTCAATAGAGTTCAAGAAAGGTTAGCCCTGCTGGGGAGCTGCAGCTTAAGCAGCTGAGCAAGATGATGAGACTGCGCTTGTTCAACAGTTATATCTTCCTCATTCTGAAAGATAAACAAGCAGACAGATGACAGGTTTTGCACATAAAAGTATCAGTGCTGACAATTCATCACATTTCTTAGTGACGAATAAAGTGACTCAGTTTAAAATTGCATTAACACAATATGGTATTGTTCAGGTCAAGACATGGCAGGAATTGACATTGTGAAGGAGTTGGCAGCTTCACGACACTACTGGATTACAGATCAAGAACTCATAAGTATCAATGGTTAGTGTGCTGTCAATTTATCCCATTTCAGATTGGCAAATAAAGAGGCGGTTTAAATAATAGTAGAATGATATGACATTGTTCATAGTTAAGACATTGCAGAATATGACATTGTGCTGTAGTGGGTAGGTTCACCACACCACTGGATTACGGATGAAGAACAGAAGCATACATGCAGTGCAAAAGAAGATCACTTGCTCTGTATAGTTTAATTTACATGGTATGAAGAAGGAACTTGGTTGTACAACTGAAAACTTAAATTGAGAAGGACAAACTTTTGTTTATGAACTACATAATAAACTTTAAACATGCAATTTGATGCAAACACCAAAAATAGACAGCTGTTGCAGTCATGCCTAACCAAAAATACACAACAAAGTTTGAAGGCTTGAGAAGGACAAACTTACATTACTGGTGAAGACAGGATCTATAAAGCCCTTGTCCATGCTGATGGGGGGGGGGGGGGGGGCAATTCAAGAAGTTTAGCACAGAATGTTCTTCATAAGCATTGCCTTTATTCTACATTTTGTTAAGAGTAAATATAGATGTGATAATATACGAAAAATGGAGAATATTTAAGATAAGATGAAGAGTGATGCTACATAACCAAGTAGCTATAAATGTATGTGCAGTGATACAGGCAAAAGGCACAGCCAAGAGCAATGCACAACTAAACTTCTTCAGTACCAACCTTATGGTAAGAGTAAATATAGATCTGATGTGTAGGAAATGGAGGGCAAAGGAAAATAAGCTGCAGAGTGATGGTACATGAACAACTACCTGTCAATATAAGTACACTGATAAAGGACAGCATGTACTTACAAGAACAATGCAGAGCTAAAAAAATCATTGGCATTGGATATATTCTACACTAATGTAATCATTCATACAGATCAGATAAATTGGAGCGAACAATTGATAAGCAAGATATCATGCATACTGCTGTCACATAATGAACCATATGCAAGTACAGTGATACAGGACAACAGGTACTAACAAGAGCAAAGCAACGGGCAGAATATTTGTGATATCCTGTCGTTCTTTTCAAACCGGAATTCTTCTTCGAGCTGATTTCCTGCAAAAAAGATCCGTAAGGCACATGCGGAGAAGTAGAAGTTCAAATTGTTATGTGATTTCATAGACAATACCTCATCCTGGGAACGAGACCAGTGCATAACAAGGTTTTTCCATTCAATGTCTTCTAAATTTAGCACAGGAGACTTCACCGGAAATTCGTTTATAGACTTGCCATCAAAGTGTGATTTCCTCAGGTAACACCGATACTGCTGCAATGCTTCCTTGAAAAGCACAAGCAAGCTTTGCTCGTCATGACTATCCAGACTGACCCTCACCTAGTTACAACAATGTAATGTAAATCATTGATGTGTTCGATCAGCAGAAAACAGGAAAATAATAACCATGAATAATAGCACTTACACGTTAGTTGGACAGGAAGATGTGAAAATGGTGTTTGTCTTCACTATAATCTTCCCATGATGGGAATATATGCACGTAGTCCCTAACAACATTGAAAGCATTGTCTTTTAAACTGGGGATAAATGGAATGTGGTTCCAATCTGCAGGAATTGGCCGTCTCTGCAGTTGGGATAGGTCTTCGGCCGGTGGACTTGCTATACTTTTTGCTGGAGTGGGATTTTTCTGTGGTACGGTTGGTGCTATGGCAAATGAAATCGGTATACCTTTTGCTGGAGTGCAGGTCCTGTGTGGTGGGGCTAGTGGTGTGGCCAATGAAGTATGGGTACAGTCTGCTGGAGTCGGTCCTATGTTTTGTGTCACTGGTTGTACAGCCAATATAAGTGGGGCGCTGTCTGATTTCTCCGGCACCACCACGTTTTTCAAGGACTTTGCTGGTGCTCCTTCAGGTTCGGCAATCACCCTCTTACTTTTTGATGTCTGATGCACAAGAACAACATTTGAGTGAAAAAACATGGTATGACGACAGATGGAATATGTATTGATAATGGATGGGCATGGCATCTCGAGTTATATGATGAGTAAACTAAGCAGATGGTGGTGCAACAAAGTAGAAGAAATGCAAGACAACATATGCAAGATATGCGCAATCAATAAAACCTTGCCAAATTAGAACAGGCACCTTGATAGGTGAACAGGACAGACCATCTGCCTTTGACTCCTCGAGGTTAGAATAGTCATTAGAATGATATTCTGAACAAGAATCAACAGGTGGGGAGCATACGAGTTTCATTGCTTCCGGAATGGCACTCAATGCCTTGGTGCCAATTTTGTAAGTCATTGCAGTGTTCCACAATATTCTTCTGATGCGGGGATTCTGATATTCACTATAATTGCGTATAATATCTGAGAACCATGAAAACATAAATAGTTGTGAGATTATCTTTGTAATGCAGATGATATTCTAATATAGGGGCGCCCCTGTAAACACTTATGTGCTATCACTGGATTCTGATGAGAGAGCTCATGTGTGCTGTAGTATCGTGCGTGCATTTATATAATCTGGCACAAGTACACAAAAAAATAGGCTCCAGAAGTAAGGATAGCTGGCAGATGATAGGTTCATAATATACTGTATAGATAGTTTATTGCCAAACCATGATAACAAGAGCACACAACAACTAGGCAGATCATAGTGTACATAACAGGGGTACACCATAACCACGATATATAAATCGGGAAAGTGGAACTGGCTTGAAAATACGGTGTTGTATTGCCGCTAGTAATTGAAAGCCTATCGATCATGTACAGGCCAGCACTATCGAACATGGTAAAGAAGAGCAAGCAGATTTTGGATAATAAAATGTTGGTTGCGCAGTGCCCACACATGATGAACCAGAGTGCATTAAGAATGCAACTCCCAACTATCTCTCGACCATTTTAGGCGGTTGGATGAAGATCCTACATCTCCTAACCCTTCTTCTTCCTCGTCTCTGATTCTTCCCATACAGAACACCGCACGGGCCGCCGGCCGGACCACCGGCCCCCACCGCCTGTGTTCCTCCGCCACCCCCACCCCACCCGCGTCGAGTTTTCTTTGTTCGGCGAGGCCCCACAACCACCCGAGCCCCTTGGATCGCACCGGCGAACTCCGGCGAGCTCTGAAAAATCGACTGACCCAATTTTGAAATTTAGACTACTGTGATTTAACTAGTGTTGAATATAAAAGGGGAAAACCATAAGCATTGGGAGTATAGTGTTGAGCGTGCCATGGCGGATTTGAAGGTGCAAACCGGACAAAGGCAACTTCGCAACCAAGACAAGAAATCAGAGTAAAGCAGTGGCGATCTATTTTCTTGCTGCGATAAATAAGTTGAGCAGATACGAAAGAGTACCGCCTCTGGTGCGGCGCCGTGTACGCATCTGGTGAGAATTTGACGATGCTGCGGTAGCGATGGCTGTTGGCGGCGTGGAAGCAGATCTAGGAGGGTAGACGGTGGCGGTGGGGCGAGGTGGATAAGACGGTCGTAGGAGCGGCACCGGCAAGGTGGACGACGGCGGGGATGAAGCGAGAGGACGGGATGCAAGGATCCCGGTCCGAAGGCGTGAATGAGAGAGGTCGATCTATTGTAATGGACGGCGGCGTCGGGGTATCAGCTCCGGCATGGTGGAGGAGGACGACGGTGGATGGGGTGGCAGACGGCAGCGGACGGAGGAGGGTGGGGTGGAGAGGGTGTTTTGGCGCCCACGGAGTATGAATGGGGAAAAGGGAGGTAGAGAGGAAGGGGGAAACTGTGTATTCAGGGCGCGCTTGTCTCAAATGTGATGAAATTTACAAACTTAGCCCCCGTTTCAAATTTCTACTACATCACAGCAACATTAGTCGGTTGGGGATAGGACGGTAATCTCGCATACACCGAATATTTGCCGACGAGAGTTTGTTTTTGGCGCCCACCGTGTATGAATATGAATCGGGGAGGGAGTCGATTTCGGCCGAGGGCACACTGTGTTTTGGCGCCCACCGTGTATGAATCCGGGTGAGAGGCGGTTACTTCACGTTTGGGTGAAATTACAAACCTACCCATATCGAAACCTATAGAAATCTAGCAGATAGGCTTTGCGCGGCAGGGATAGGCAGTAGTGATTTCCATCTCGCAGATTTTGGTTTCGGGCGGTTACTGCGACTTTCCCCGCTTCGTTCAAATTTTGCACAGTGCACGTTTACCGTGCCATCTCAATTCGAATCCCGTTTGTATTCTACTATTTTTTTGGGTGGGATCCATTTTCAATTGGAATTACATTCTATATACATCATTTTTTATATATATACTTTCAAAAGCACAACACTATTTATACATAAATATGGTTTACAAATGGCGTGATCTCAGATTCATAAGGTTGTATCCATCAATTTGTATTTTCAAATATTTGAAACCACTTTATGTTGAAATCCAATGTATGCATTCCTCACTAACTGTCTCCAATTAATGTGTGTTTCATGCGGGTTTTTTAACTTCTCAAACATGTATAATGTGTTTCACACACGCAACATATAGTGTAATCCCATTTAGACATTAATTGCATATAAACCATGCATTGTTTGTAATTGAAGAATCTATGGATCACCAATATTGATAAACTATATAACATTACACGTTTGCCCAAATTCAAATGAATATGCATGCTTGATACACCAATTTGCGTTATGATATTATCGATGTCGTGATCTCTAGTTTAAATATTTGAATCCCCTTTAATCCAGATATTCGTCTCATATAGCTATCGCTCATGCTTATATAGGACTGTCTCTCTGGACCTATACGCGTTCATCGTCTCTCAGGCATCTCTCGTGCTACCTGTATGTCGACAATGATCTTTTATCTTCATAACACACTGACGGTACTCTCTCCATCGACCTTCATCACTCTATCTCTCTCTAAGTATATCTCGCTCCCTGCTATGTGCCTCTAGCTATGATTCTCCATGTGGAATCTCTTTCTCTCACACAAACACAAAACTTTGTCTCCCGGGGTCTCATTTCTCTCAACTATTCCCATGTGTGCCACTCGCACACCCCTCATACAGAGATGTCTTTCGCTCCTTAGATATGAGAACCTACGACTCTTCCTCTTCAATATCTCTTTCTCACACACAAACACAAACTCTGTCTCCCAGGGTCTCATATTTCTCCATTGTTCTCTTGTATGTCGCTCAAACACACCCTCTCTCCCTAGAGATATCTTGCGTTCCCTCATATGTCTCTCTAGCTATCACTCTCGTTGTGAAATATCTTTCTCTCTCACAGACACAAAACTCCGTCTCTCTGGATCTCATTTCTCTCTGATATTTGTTTGTATGTGACTCACATGCACCCTTTGTCTATCTCTCTCACACCCACACACATAACCCAGCCTTCTGATCTACTCGACTCCTATCTCTAGTGCACACTAGCTAGCATCTTTATCTTTCTATTTATCTGTTTCTCCATCAACCTTCTTTCTCGCCCTCACTCTTGATTCCTATCACGCACACTACATATGTTTCTCTCTACATGCAGTCAAGTGCCCTCTCACACACATATATAACTTCACCCTTTGAACCACCCTACGGTCATCTCCGACACCCAAACTAACGGATGTCTCTCTAGCTAGCATCTCCATCTCGTATCTATCTGTAGTTTCTCCGTCAACATTTCTTTGTCGCATGGAGTCTTTCTTCCTATCACCCACACTATATATGTCTATCCATACAATATGCATTTATAGGTTGATCTCTTTTGCACAATCGTTGCGCCTCACCCCCTCTGCTCGCCATAGATGCATGCTCCAGCCCACGCCACTATCTCTTAAAGACAAAAACACATGCTCAATTGTCGGGCCTTCTTCCCTGCATTCTCACATGCATGCATATTGTTATACCGATCCGTCTCTCCCATGTCATTGATCTTAGGACTTATGTCTTCTTTCTTTTATCTCGATCATGCGTGCGCGCACACCCCCCCCCCCACGTATACATGTATACCTCTCAGACATGCACGTTCAAGGTCTCTATGTCTCCATACATTGTTAATTACCCTCAATCCTAACGCCACATCGAATCGTTCTCCTCTTTTGTGCACATAACTTCTGCCTGGATGGGCAAAACACACACTCACACTTAAAAAAATCTCCTTCTAGCTATCCCCCCTGCCCCGCGCGCCTCTCACTCTTCCCCTATATCCCCGAAACCAATAAGACCATCCCTTTGTTTAATTCCCGCCTACATGCACCATCGATATATAGTAGTCTTCCGTGGTGTCTCTCGAACAAACACGTTATCTCGATGTCGACTCCTCTCACGCGCACGCACCTTCTCTTCCCTCCTACGGGCATTTTCTCTCTCGCACCCCATCGTTGGTGGCCTCTGCCAAACACATCACCTCTCTATGATGAATCCATGCACACTTAAATTACATCCGCCACAGAGGACCCCGCGACACACACACACACACACACACACACACACACACACACACACATGCACGCACACCCCCCACACGCACTAAGACTCCATCTCTCTCTCTCTCTCACACACACACACACACACACACGCACGCACCCCCCCCACACACTTAGACTCCATCTCTCTCTCTCTCTCACACACACACACACAAACTAAGACTCCATCTCTATCTCTCTCATCTCTCTCTCTCTGACACACACACACACACACACACACACACACACACACACACACACACCACACACACACTAAGACTCCATCTCACACACACATGCTCTAGGCGGAGCATTTGTTCCTAACACCCTTCATCCAACCTTACCCGTATGATAAACAATCACCTTTATTTACTTGCATAACATGGAAAGATTCCACTTTACTTTAGTAGTCAGCAAACTTATCATCTGTATACCCTTATAAAAAAACGAGTTGGCGATGATGGTGTGCCTGCCATCTTGTAATACAGACCGTATGATCTATATCTGATGGATAGGAAGCAAACTATGATAATTTTACAAAAGATACCCACACCTCTCTCCACATCATTATCTCCCGCAACCTCATTGCTCAGCAATTAAAAAACGAATAAGTCTCTAGAACAATCTAGCATGCATGGTGGCCGCTGCCGCCTGCCGGCGCCGTCCATCCCCATGCCTCCGCCCATTCCGACCACCAGTCACCACCATGCTCTACTCCTCCTCGCCTTATCTCTCATCTTTCATTTTTTTGATGACATTCTCGAGATACCAGTTTTCCGATAAAATTCTTGAGATATCATTAGTTTTTACACATGGGATTACTCCTGCATGGGTCAATCACAACATGTGTTTTGTAAAAAAAATGCATATTGGTGTTCTGTGCAATGCACGAGAATATTGCTTGTAATTATATAACGCAAATCACGAGTAGGAAGTGACATTTTTATGACACAACCACGTTAACATGGCCACGTAAATCATGAGCAGGAAGGAGAAGGGAAGCGGGCTGTGGAGTAACTTTTTTACCACAATTTCTTAGGAAACTGAGTGCAATAATTGAGTAGTTTTGCAAACTACCATTACTACTACACCTGAAACGGTTCAAAACCTATACTCCCTTGCCAGCGCGCGCTTCCCGCGTGAAACGGTCAGCGTCGCCCTGGAGCGTTAGTGACACATTAATGCCCGGCCAGAGCGGAGGCGACCTGTCACTGGCGCCGGCTTTGAAGTGGCGCGACGGCCGAGAGAGCGCCGCTTCCCGGTGCACGCGACTGCTTCGCGTCGAGACTGGCCATAGGCCCTGTTTGGATCCATGGGTTAGAGTTAGTTTGAGCTAGTTGGGGCTCAAATAGCCCTGAAGTATCCAAGCATGAGGGTTTAAATTGGAGCAAGTTGCACCAAACCCACCAAAAAAACTATCCCACCCAAGAGGTGCTAACTGGAGATAGTTCTCATTGGGACCACTGAAAAATCACTTTTCTCTCTCCATGAAGTGCATTTATTGTCAATCTAACCCTGTCAGCCAAACACCTCTTTGGCTACAGTTAGTTCAGGGTTAGTCATGAGTTAGTCTAACCTCTAGATAAGTTAAAGTATCAAACAGGAGCAGTATAGGACATGCAAGTTGCTCAAAGCATACAGGCAAATTTGTACGTGAAAGGATTTTTTCTTTTTCAAAACGAAACGTGAAAGGAATTTTTTTTAGAATGCTCTTGGCATGTCGCTAACATGTGATAGTTAACCGACCTCAATAGACGGCAGAAATGCCAGCCCGCCGCACTTTGATAGAGACGAGGAGGGAGAAGCGATACAGGTTGCTGGATTACTAGAGATAGGTGTCGCACGGAAGCCAAGAAATATGGTTATAGCGTGGGTTAGCCATGTACTAGTATGATGTAACTACACTGGGCTGCCGTGTTTCGTACTCTGCCAGTCCACTGTGGAGATGATTGGTTAATTTTATATCGCTGAATAATATTAAATATTATGAGTGCAGACGCTCCACCACGAGGTTCCTTGGTCCTTCTTGGTCGTCCGGAATCTATGTTCTTCCACTCTATTTTTTTTACGTGAGCTTTGTTCATCCTTTTGCCAACACGCGAGACATCTAGCATCAAGGTGCACGTGTTATGCAACGATCGTTCCATCTATATGAAGAACACGTGGCACTGGAACTACGAGATGGACATGTACCCAGGAGTGGACGTACGAACCTGAGTAATGTAGCATAGTAAGTGAAGTAGAAAGGCACAAATGGTATGAACATGCGTGGCATACAGGGTGTGTTTGGTTGCGTTCTCGTCTTAGCATAGTTGTTCCCTCTTCATGCATGCTCAACTCAACACCCCTCTTCATGCATGCTTCTAGTGTATTTGTGCTAAACTAGTGTGGACTCATGCACCCTCCATACACTCTACCAAACACCCAAAAGTAGGTCGAGAAGGGAACTCTTGGGCGGCATTTGTCTCTTACTACGTACTACCACTAAATGTTATACGTGCAATGCATGATGATGTTATGCAGTACGTGCCTAAGTACTCTACTACTACTATATTAGTTGGAGGCACATATTAACTTTTATATTTGTTTACGTGTATGCCTCGAGACCTTCCAACTAGATGTGTCTTTCTCTCAAGGTCGCACTTTGTATCGTTCATACAACTAAGTACTACTACGTGTGGTCTCCGACCCAGAAGTGGAAGAAGTGGAGACGCTCTACCACGCTGTTTTTTTACGCTAGGCTCTACCACGCTGTTCATGTCCCACTCCTTTCGCTGACGTGTGGGACATCCAGCACGTGCCGTGTTTGGCACCCTTCGCCGTAAGAGTTGAAACGCTAGCATTCATCAGAAATAAAAAATAATTATAAATCGGCAGTGATACTATTTTTTTGCGAACTAATCAGCAGTGATACTATACCACGCAGTTTCCTTGCTCCTCGATATCGGAAAGAATACTTCCGTTCGCCAACATGTGGGACGTTAACCATCCTGGTCCACTTGCCATGCACGCAGAACTCCAAGGGAGAGTCACCCAGGTCGTCGCGCCGCAGTAACAATGACTAATGAGCCGTCAAATCACAGGCCCACTTCCCACTTTGAAGTTGCTCGGACGAAGGAACCATCATGACTTCGTTGAATTCCGCTTCTTGAAGAAAACTACTGTACCAGCAGTACTGCTAGCTACAGTATTTACTCCAACAGAGGCCTCCTTTCGTTCATAGTATAGGAATATGAAAATCATAGGAAGTAAGATGACATGCATCTCAATTCCTATAGAGAAAGAGATGCCATTTGATGCATAGGATAGGAATTTTTCCATTTAGTCTAGGCTAATGTACTGGTAATTTGCTCTAAAAACTACAGTAGTAACTAGTAGTACTGGTACATGCTCGTACTCAGACATAGACACACACACTAACTACTAGTACTACTACTTCTCAAATGCTGGCCAGACACCGTCGTTCTCCTTCCCGGCTTTGTCGGCGACACCCCACCGTGCTTGGATCTCCGCCGACCTCTCCACAGCAGCGCGTGCGTCCTTTTCTTTCTTGTGGCGGAGGGCCTCTCTTTTCTTGAGTGTTTTCTGACTTTTCCGCTCCCTCTGTGCGGCTTTGGCCGCCTCTTGCTCTACCGCCCATTCGGCCTTGGCATCTTCAAATTCCTCGCACATAGTTGTGAGGTCGCGAGCGGCGATGAACTCGGCACGGCGAGATGCCATCGCTTCCCTACCATTTTGTGTGCGTTCATGGGCGGCGAGGAACTCGGCGCGGCGGGATGCCATCGCTGCCTTACCGGTTAGTGTGCGGCGCGGTGGCATGAACGACGCTTGGTGAGAGCTCTGGGGTGGAGTGGCCGGACAACCGTATAGTGCATTGGTTTGTCAAGAGCTCAAGGACAGAAGATGAAGCAAATTAGGATTCCCCTTCAATCCTGGTCATTTATTACCGAGTAAAATGCATTGGCGGTCATCGAACTTGTCTTGATAGCTCACTTTAATCATTGTATACGAGATATGGTGATTATACGGTCACTGGCTCAGCGTATAGCTCTGTATTTGTATGGTTGACCAGTCAAACAGTCCGCATGCGCCTGAAACGGTCACCGTCTCTCCAGAATGTCAATGCCGCATTCACTGGACTTAACTGCAGGTGCAATTGGTGTGTCACTGACATGCGGGCCAGACGCCCGTTGGGCCCACATGTCAGACACCCAAACGCATCTGCAGTTAAGTCACTGAAGCAGCGTCCGCATTCACGCCCGACGAACCTACTCCGGCGCAAGTTGTCCATCCGTCTGCCGTGGCTCATTGCCATTCGCACGCTATATTAACTTGAGCCCCAGCTCCCAGCCATAGCCAAAGACCCACACTTATTCTCCTCCGGTCCCTTCCTTCTGTCGGCACCACTTCAACCATGGCCTCCTGGCGCTCCGAAGCTCTCTTGGACGTACTGTCGCAGGAGCAGACGAGGGACATCGGCGGCTTCGCTCCGGGTGCGCTCCAAAGCTCTCTTCGACGTACTGTCGCAGGAGCAAACGAAGGAGATCGCCGGCACCCCCCAGGCCGCCCTCCGCCACCACGACCATGAAGCCGGCGCGCGTGCGCGGGTGCAGCCGGCAGCGAGGAAGAGTAGTACACGGTAGGTCGCCGCCGCTCTGGTCCCGGGAAGGCCACCGCTACTCCACTCAGTCGACGCCAAGCTAGGTGGGGTAAATATCGGTGGCCGATTAGCCGGTTGACGGCGACGTGGAGGCGGAAATCTTCATAACCTTGTGCTCCGGCTGGAGGAGGAGGTTATCGAGGCGGATGAGGAGGAGGCAAAGGCAATGACCGGCTTTCTCGGGTTCATGGCCGGACATGGTGGTCGGGAGCCGGCGATCGTTTAGATTAGGTTTAAAGTAGGTTTAGTACGGTTTGTGCAAAATATGTAATGAATTTCGTCCAGTTTGTAGGAAAAGTTTTCGAATGTAATGAATTTCATCCGGTTAATTTGAAATTTGCTTTGTTTGCACGAATTTTGTCCGGTTAGTTCATATAGTTGTCGAAAGGTATGCGGGCAGCATCGGATGGCATCCATCAGTGTCCTCGGACAGATGCCGGTGTAAATTTTTGGGCCAGCGCTGGAGATGCCCTAACTATCATGCTATAATCGCTAACAATCCTCCATTATTTGGCAGGAACAGTTATCCCTCGATCAAAATTAGATCCGCGGTGTTTCGCACTCCTCCCGCGTACGAGTGTAAACTCTTGCTTACATAAAAATGGAGCAAGTGGATGGCACTGTAGCATGTCATATCACTCGAACTAGCCCGCCTAACGAGCGGGAAAGCACCGCCCTCGTCATTTTGTTCTAGATTTCTATCGATCGATCGCGCGAAAATGTTACGCTTCGCAAGTTCTAAAGGAAAAGGCAGCACACTTACGACTCGTACACGTCGCAACCCTGATAGTCCGGCTCGCACGCCGCTCACCAGAGGGGACACGTGTTGTCTTGCAATTTCATTGACATGTGGGACCGTAATTGAATAAACCGTCGATAGCCGAAATCTAATCGCTCGGCGGGCGTCGGCTGAGAAGAGAGAAACGGGGGAGGGAGAAGAGATCGCCCGCCCGCCGCGCACGGACTCCAAGAAATATATGGTGATAATGTGAGGTGGGCCATGCTGGAGTCCGGACCGCTTCCGGAGCCCGCTCTCACCGCCCTGGCCCCTCAAGACGCCAGCTGCCCGCTGCATGCATAGCAAGTAGTCCCCGCTTCTGTGGAGGAGAGAGAGGCATTGACAAAGTCAAGGAGTAACAGTGGAGACAATAGCTTTCATCAAAAATAAACAATGAATACTCGTTGTTCGTCCTCTATATCGGAAAGAATACTTTCATTCGTCGACATGTGGGACGTCGACCATCCTGGTCCACCTGCCATGCACAAAGTTATCCTAGTCTACCCCGATCGTATCGCAGGCCCAACTTTTCCCACTGTAAGTTGTTCGGACGAAGGAACCATCATGACTTCGTTGAATTCCACTTCTTCAAGAAAACTTACTACACCCGCAATACTGCTACCACACACGAAGACTGGATGGCACTGTACCATGTCATATCACTGAAACCCACTAGGACAAACTAGCCCGCCTAGGTCATCTATTTTGGAACAGAGGGAGTATGTCTCTGCACTGCTATGATTTTGTGTTGCACGTTCTCTGTACTTTTGCTACGATTTTCCTACCCTATGAACCAAATGAGGCCTGAATGTATGTCGACTATTGTCTGATCGATCGCTAAGCCTACAATTTTAGGAGCTAGGGCTATTCGTCGATCAACGAGGGATAAGTATAAGTGTACCACGAGCTCATCAGCCCCAACGTTTCTCTTCGGTGAGTGTTTTGCAAGTACTATAGCTCGCACAGTAGCTAGCCTACTAAAACCAAAAATCATCAAACAAGCCCTGCTGATATGATAAACAGTTCAAACTTACATCTAAGCTTGCCATATATTACATCAAAAGCTGGTGAGGATACATCTGTTTCCATAACTCGGAGAGGGTTCGCATGATTCATTGCATGATTCACTATCAAACAAAAGTAGCAAGATCCGCCCACACAAGACAGTGCACTAGCCCTAAGATGGTTTGATAACACGCATCGTTCTGGTAATTAAACACAGGGCAATGCAAACTACCCTGAAGGATTAGCGCGACCAACTATTTCTTGTCATCGATCTCTCGGGCAATGACCACAGCATGGACAGCAGCATGGGAATCGATTTCTGCAGCGATGTCCACAGGACTGACCACGACATCGGAATCGATCTCTGGGGCGATGTCCACAGGATGGACAGCGGCATCGGAATCGATCTCCGGGGCGATGCCAACAGGACGGGCCACGACATTGGAATCATCAAGGACAACCACCGGCACCTGCACAACACTAACATATTAGCAAGCACATTGCAAATAATCAAAAACCACAACTATGGTAATAAGCCATTATTTTTTACCTTGTGCAGCTCACCGGGGGATCTCATCCCTCCGAGGGCCATCTCCTCGTCCTCGATGGGGGCCATCACCTTGCCAGGGGAATACTACTTCTCAATGGCGACTATCTCCTCAAACTCAGTCTTGAGCCTCACATATGTGGCAATCAGAGCTCCTGAGGTAGGCATGGTGGGGCCCTTGCTGTTCTTCCAACTTTCTTTGAGGAGTTCGTCCGCCAACATCCTCAAATATTTGGCCAGTGCTTGTTTCTTGGAGTTCTTCGTCTCCATGGGTTGGCCCGCCAACATGGTCAACTAATTGGTCGGTGCTCGCTTCCTGGAGATCGCTGTCTCCAGTGGGTTGTCTGCCGGCAACTCTTTGCCTAGTGCTCCAGGATCCATCAATGAACTGACAAACAAAAAGCAATCGAAAGGAAACCACAATCGCAATGAAAATGGGAAAAGAATAGGATGTGAGAATCGGTCGGTGCTTTGCAAAAAGAAGATTATTGGAATGAAAATATAGCAGCATAACTGATTCGCCCACCTTTCCTTCGTCGGTAGAGAAGAAAAATGGCAGAAGTGAGTAGCCTGGAGTGAGGTTTTCTTCAAGAAAGGGAAGAAAGGGCTTGAACGAGCGTTTCAATGAAATGATGGTTGCTTCGTCCATTCCAACTTGGAGGCCACCTTACCACTGCTGGTAAAAGTGTGGGTTTTGTGATATGATGGGTCATGACGGCCACACCGGGGTGACAGGTGAGTCTCGACTGTAGCACCTCGCTATGATTTGGTGAATGGCACGCGGGCCCGAATGCTTTGAAATGTCATTAACTTGATTTTAGTCTCTTTAGTATTTGGATCCAAGCATGGATGAGGCTAACAAGTTTTAGTCCCACTACTTTTAGTCATGAGACTAAAACGTATCCAAGCACTCTCTCAATATTGTGCACCGCGACCAAGGCAGAGAGGAAAATGAGAGAACTACGTAATTAATGCATGAGTTTAATTAGGGTAGTTTGGTAAAGTACGAGATGCATTCCTCCAATCGCAAAATGCCTTGGTTCATGAGATTTGAGATTTGAGCCCTATAAACCGGAAGGGAGGGGGTACTGCACACGGTGTAGTCTAGTCACTTGTTTTTTTTTTGCCGAAGTCTAGTCACTTGTTGAAATCTCTAGAAAGGCAAATACTCCTTTCCGGTTTACAGGTCTATACTACTCCCTCCGTCTAGGTGTGTAAGTCATCTTACGAAAACCAAATAGTCCCAAAACACTTAGGCGCGGTGCATTAACTTCTACCTTGTTTCTTGTTTCTTGTTTCTTGACATATGTATCAACCAATAAGAGATGAGAGGTGTCCATGCTTTTAATGACTTGCAATGGCTAGTTCATTGCATGGAATGCTATTAATTAGCAAATAAACATTGGTGACCCTAGGAGGAAACGTTGCTAAGCGTGTGGACCTATGCAGAATGAGTATCAACCAATGGATAATGGAGTTTAATTGTTAAACAATAACAATTTTGTCTCATGCAAGAGCCTGGCTAGTACTCCAAGGAACCGCACCACGCGAGCGTTCGCAACTGCCACGTTCGGTTTGCACTTGGCTCTTCACCTCTTCGAGAAGACGAACAATGATGTTACTCCTACTTCTACAGTATCGAATCCACTGCTGCATGTCCGTCCACCTCGTGCGGGAGGGATAGCGTGTAGCGAAAGCTTCTACTTACTGCTCCTGCCTTTGCGTCCATGACAGGTGGGCCCAACAAGTGGTTGGCCCACCTATCATGCAGCCAAAGGCAGGTGCAGTTAAGGCATCGGAGCTCAGTCTGCGAGGGAGAGGGCGTCATAGTAATCAAATTTCTCGGTCTTGTACGAGTTGACACGACACATCAAAGCACTGCATTCGATAAAAGTCTTTTTATACATTTCAAATGGGCTACTTCGTATGTAGGAGTAGACATATTCTGCTTCGTATGTACTCCCTCAGTTCCAAAATATAAGTCTTTTAGAGATTTCACTATGAACTACATACGAAACAAAATGAGTGAATCTACACTCTAAAATATGTCTATATACATCCGTATGTAGTTTGTAGTGGAATCCCTAAAAAGACTTACATTTAGGAATGGAGGGAGTGGTCAGTTGTTGCAATCTCTAAAAAGACTTATATTTGGAAACGGAGGGAGTACAACGCATGCATGCATGCCGTGACTTTCCTTTTGATACTTGCATGTGTTGATTTGATGCACCTTGCCAAATTTTGACTATAAATTTAACTAACCAAATTTTCATGCATGTCACAAAAAATCACGGGGTTGTTTGGATTGTGACTATGTTTGTCTTATGTTGCCACATTATTTTTCCCACACTTGCCACACTTGCCTAACCTGAGTTGCTCAAATTGTTAGACACACTTTGGCTTGCCTAAGGGAACCTTGCCACAATTTTTGTGTCTATGACATGTGGGGTTCACTGCTAATAAAAAATTCTTGTCTTAGGTGTGGCTAATAAAAAATACTTATATTTAGGAACGGAGGGAGTAGAAAATATAAATAATAATGCATGTTGGGGCAACCCACGTTTCCGCTAATTTTAGCCGTGGGCTTGTTCACAATTTTTACGAGGGGGTGGTTGTTCATTTAATGGAGGGACTTGTAGTACTACCAGACTTGAACGATACAAAGTGTGACCTGGCACACCATAACACCACTTGGAACAAGCGGGTAGCTATCTCAAAAAACAATCAACAACTAAAAAAAACCGCGACCTGGCATGTAGTAGTACAAAATTTTGAACGATTGTTTTGACGGAGTGAAAAAGGAAAACTACCCCACTACTTATATATAGGCCGGAGCCTCCGCGCTTGCTTGCTAGGGCTGCTCTATTCACACACTCTCATCCTCTCCAGATCTAAACAAGATAGGGGTAGTAACCCTGTCTTTCTCCCTTCAAAAAACACTGGCTTTCTATCCTCACCGCTGGTTACAGATCTGGACGTATCCCCCTCCGCCGGTGAAGTGGAGGAGGGGCAGCGTTTAGGCCGTCGTCGACAGCGAGGGAGGAGACCCACTGTCGGCCGCACCGTTATCTCTGGCCGAGCGCCGGCGCGGGAGGTCCTCCGATCCCTTCGTCGTTGCCTGTGGGCGGATCCGGCCTCCCGCCACCCACCTATCCACATCCCGACGACCTTCAGGTATATCTTCGTTCGAAACGGCATTAGCTCTACTTCCCCAGCTTGCTACGTCGCTGCATGTGCATCATTTTCTACCTCTCAGCCCCTCTCGATCGGATGGTCCAACGTCACCTATTTTTTTTCTTCTTCTATTGTTAGAGGTAAAGCTACTTCATGGAGTCGAATCTTGTACTCCCTCTGTCCGAAAATACTTGTCATTGAAATAGAGTGGGGGTGGGGGAATTTAGTATGTACATCGGACTTGGTACAAACAGGAAGGAAAGGGGATGAAAGTAGTACAGGCTGGTCATCCAACTGGTCTCTTGGTCGAAAAGGGAAATATAGGGGTAACGCTGTACACAGTGGTATGAACAGGACTAGATTTGCTATCCACACATAGGAGTAGGTGGCTAGAGTGAACAAAAATGGGACCAACCCAGATATGTTTCTTGGATGTTTGTTTCTCGGGGCAACAAACTATGAATCACCACTTTATGCCCCTATTTACGTACATGGTGCTGTACTGCTAGTGCACCCACTGTCCCATGCCCTTATACCAAATATTTAGGCTCCGGTCGGAATAAAGGGGCAGAAAACATAGGTCTTGATGAAAATAGAGGAATAGGAAAGGAATGTAGGTATAAAACTATGGAACAGCGAACCGGAGGAAACTCTCAAGAGAAAGTGTTCGGATGGACTACGAAATGTACATATTTGTTTTTTTAGAGTAGCATGCTTGGCAGTATGAGATGCTATTTGTTTATTCAGCTGCATAGTGACTACTCTTGTCCTCACCTCACGTACCACACATAGGTTGATTTTTTTATTCCGGCAAACACAGCACAGCAACCTGTCTAACGCATGGCAGCGAGTGCCTGCCTCGGGCTTCTGCCCAAAAAATGAGCAGCGCGTGGATGTTTCTAATCCGATGGAATCAGTACGACCAGACCAGCTTTCCTATGAAACACTATTCACCTTTCCCGTGTTCCGAACGGTTGGAAGGGAAAGAATACCGTAGGAATTGTGTTCCTACAAAAATCCTGCACCAAACCTGTGAACCGAACGCAGCCTTAGCTGTTCTTAATATAATGTCCCTGGTAAAAATGAAGCCATGCCACTATTTTTGCCTGTAATTGTTTGAGACTCTGACAAGTTTAGCCAAATGTTTTTGCCTGTAATTGTTTGAGACTCTGACTGTTTCCTCTGTGCCTTTTTGTGCAAACAGGGATATCCAATTCACCTGGTTGCTGTTGTGACCTTTTGGTGCACTGCACAAAACTCTTCTTAAAAGAAGTGACTTTTGTGTTGTTTAACTAGAATGTTAGATGGAACAGTTGGTTCATTTTGGTGGAACTGCACAAAGGGAGATCTGTGTTCCAATCCTCATCATCCATATTGGCGCCACAACCTTCCTTTAGGTAAGAATGATATTTAATGCATGTGTTCATCTCTATTTTCTGACTGCCATGCGAAAATAATGTTGTTTTTTACTAGTACACTTGTACTCCCTCACTGACAAAACCAATTCTGAATTAGAAGGCCAATCATGTACTTGGTTTCACCAACTGGTGAGGAGAAAGAGAAATAGAGCATGAAGAGGAAGAAGAAGAAGAATAAATAGTGTCAAGGCGATCTTGCTGAAGCCAGAGGCCTCAGTCGAGGCTGTTCAAGGGCTCCGGCAACGACTACCTTACATGTGATATGATCCTCCAGGGAGCCCTTCCACTTTTGTTGTCTCACTTAATTAATTAGGAGTACTTAAGTACCACTAATTTATTGCTGCCTAATTTTCCTGTTGGAGTTAACCAAATCTTTAGTAGGACCCTATGCTGAATCATGTACGTGTGCATGTTTGTCTATGGAGGTGAATCATGTGGTGGAGCAGGGAGGGAATATTATTAGTGTCATGACATAATAGTGCTATTGTTTTGCATGTCAATTTATTGCCATTGGTTCAATGAGGCAATGTTTTGTGTATTGTCCATCATGAATTTGATGCTACTGTTTGAGTAATATGCTAATGTCTTCCTATCCTTTCTCACTAAGCTAATGAAGGTTTCACCTTGTTCCTCCTTGTGCAAACATGGATCATGTTGTGCCAATCATACATTTTAGTGGAACTACACAAGACAATACAATGAACTGTATCCAAGCCAGTGCTTTAACTCTGCTGGAAGTTCTTGATAATCTTTCGATATAATCTCAGCACTGGTAAACAAGAGTGATTTCAACCATACATTTGAAGTGCACAAAAATATATACTATTGTGTGATTCCAGTGAGTGCTTTATCATCTCTTATGGGACTACATGAATAAGCTTTTTTTCTCAGGTTGGTACAGGCCTAAGGCCTTCATCCATATTAGTTTGCTGTCATCTCTATTTGTATCGTGCTACTGTCATGAGAAACTCCTTTATCTTTGCACTTTTAAATTTTGCAACCTATGATAAATGGCAATGCTTTGAGTGTTGAGTTGAGCTAATTGGCACTGATTAAATAAACTAATACCTCTCTTTAAGCAAGACTACTATGTTGCTAACTTGACCCATTAAGATAATGAGGGTGCTTCTATTTGTTAGTGTATGTTTCATCAACTAGTCCCACTATTACAGTAATCTCACTCTCTCAATATATGTGCCAACAGGGATGCTCGATTTTGGTGGAACTGCACAAAAACTTTGGGTGCTTCATTGCCTCGACAGCTTTTGTCCTTTCCTGTCAGTCGCTAATCTCCGCTTGCTTTCTTCCTTTGCTGTCAGTCGCTTGGCTTATCTCGGCTTCCAGTCAAAGGAAATAGTAATTGATATGCTACCTCACATAGGTTGGTACTGGTCTTTATCCTGATTATTGTGCCTGTCATATGTATTGGTAATTTGGTATTGTGCTACTGTTTGCCGATTTCATAAAGGAGTAATTTGGAGCCTGAACTCGCAGGCAAATCATTACATCGGGTGATTTCAGTAGAACTGCACAAAATGATCAGATGGACAGGTACTTATGCTGCTGCTATGTACTCCAAAGTTCACTCAGACAAGCATCGATGTTGACAAGAAGTGCCTATATTCATTCAAGTATCAACTGGCGTCAACCAATTGTCAAACTCCAAGTATTAGGAGAGTGAACGCCAAAAATATTGCTTGGTGCATAGCCCAGAAAAACGCAGTCCAGTCTTTGGTCCCAACTTGTGCCTTTTGGTTATCGGCACATATGGTAGCGAACTATATGGCATGGAGTCTAAAGATTCCAGACAAGTTGGTTGACGCGTATATTCATCTGGGACTTAATCAGTCTGCACGCCAAGGATGCTCCATTTTAGTTGAACTGCACAAAAAATTTGGGTGGTTCATTTTCTCAACCGCCTCCTTTCTCGTCTGTAATGTAGAATTTTGGCGACATACAGGACCAAGATGAGCCAGTAAACTAGTTGGATGAAAGTAGTGGCCAAGTTGCTCGAACCTCCGTCGGCACGAGGCCACTATTTGAGGATAAACCTACAAGCAAAGTTCAGATTGTCTGTGCTGCCTCTTATGTACTCGAAAGTTTACTCGTACAAGAACTAATTTTAGCAAGAAGTACCTATGATTGAACACCATTTACCAGTCTGTACCCTAGGTAATTAAAGTTTGTCCACGGATCATATTGGCTGTGATCTCAATCATTTGGATGCATAAACATACTGAACATGTGTATATCTAAATCTTTTTGTGAATTATGTATGAATATTGTCGTGTGATCTATCAATCATTTGGATGCATAGATATGCTGAGCTTGTGTATATATGAATCTTTTGAGTTGTTGATACTGAATGTTGGCTATGAATATTAACGTGTCCTGTGAACCTGAGTTTGATATGAATTGCAACAGAACCAGTTATAACCCTTCTCCTCCTCTCAATCTGCGACTCCACTGCCGCGTTTTCCCATATTCGAGTCATTCCCGTCCGGGGCATCGCCGTCGTCCATCGCCTCGCTGTGTTCGGTGCGGCATGGCCAACAAACGAGAGTCATCAGAAGAGGACTGTACGTGGAAAGCCTGACGGCTGGGACCCACGAGGTCCATGGTTGCACGCAAGGAAAGTTCCTCCTTATTAAGCTGAAAAAATGTTTCCTCCACCTGACAGCTGGGACCCACCGGCTGTATCTTCGCACGGAAGGAAGTGCCTCCTTGTTTTGCGAAAAAATTAATTCATCCCGTTGACAGCTGGGACCCGTCAGATTTGGTGACTGACTTGTGGGCCTGCTAAGCGGACGTGTACGCACGGCTTTGTCAACTTAATCAACAAATGATTCTAGCAGTTGGACCGTTGGATGTTAATCCAACAGCCGTGCTCCTTCTTCAACCTCTGTTCTTGCTCCTATCTCCCGTGGGCGGCACCGCGGCTGTGCTGCCGTGCACCCGAACTAGTGAAGTTTCCCACTCCTCTCCATCTGCGACTCTACTGCCCCGTCTTCCCCATCTCCGGGTTGTTCCAGTCTGGGTGCGCTCGGCACAGTGTGGTCAACATGGTCAACAGCCGAGAGTCATCGGAAGATGACTATACGTGAGAGGCTGACAGTGGGGACGCACCACGCCCATGGACGCATGCATGCAACGGAATGCGGCAAGGTCAACGTGGTCAAGAAACGACTTCCATCCGAAGTATACTATACGTGGAGAGTCTCAGCTGGGTCCACGGCCGCAGCAAGTAAGTGCCTCCTTATTACGCGGAAAATAATGATTCCTCCAACTGACAGCAGGGACCCACTGGACAGGCCACCGTATTTTGCGAAAAAACGTTTGCCCCCTGACTGCTGGGACCCACCTGACGGGCCACCGTATTTCGCGAAGAAAATGCCCCCCCCCCCCCCGCTGTCAGCTCGGACCCACCGGAAGTGCCTCCTTATTATGCATAAAAAAATGAATACTCCCCCTGCTAGCTGGGACCCACCTTGGTGGGAGGCTGACTTGTGGGCCTACTAAGTTGACGGGGATGAAGGGCTTTGTCAACTTAGTCAATATGAACGATTCTAGCTCCAGTGACCGTACGATGTCCATCCAACGGCCGTAGTACTTCTTCAACCTCTGGTCTTCTTGCTCCAGCCGCCCAAACCAGCGCCGGTCATGCCTCATGCTCCTGCCTCCCGTGGCCGGCTGTGCTGCCGCGGAGGACTCACCGCCCCCTACTATTCCCACTGCTGGCCAGGCCCTGCGGCGACGGCAGCCTCACACTGCAGCCGAACCAGTGAACCCTCGTACTCCTCTCCGCGCGGGCTTCCATTGCCGCGTCTTCCCCGGCTCCGCGTCGTCCCCTTCCTAGGCCTCGCCGTCGTCCACCGCCGTGGTGCTCTCCGCGTGACGTGGTCAACGTGGTCAAGGAACGACTTCCATCGGAAGAGTACTGTACGTGGAGAGGCTGACAGCTGGGTCCACGGCCACAACCCAGTTTTTTTGTGATTTGCCAAGTAAGTCGCTTTGTCAGGCCTGTTGGGCTGCAAATCTTTCAAGACGAGGAGAGCTTTCATTCGGCTGGCCGAGAAAATGGCCCATCAGTAATGAGAAATGGGCCGTACATTTTTAAAACACATCAAACCGGCAATTAGTTTCAAATATCTTTTTTCTCATTTCGAGATTTTAAATTATATTAATTTTTATGCGTGGAGAATTTGTTGGATTTTATATTGATATACATTTATTTTTAAAATCAGTTTGAATGTGATTCGAAATTTCGGGATTAAAAATAGTTCGGACCGCACCGAAATATGCAAAATTTCGTATAATTTTTTAACCGTGGCCATAGTATGGGCTGTAATACTAACAAAAAGAATATGGGCTTCAAAAAAAAACCTTAAGAATTAGCAAATGGGCTGTAAATTATTAGAAATAATGGCAGATGGGTTGTATGCTGTTTTCCACAGATTTGAGGCTTTCCTAAAAAAAGGTTGATGCACAAGCAGTGGCTATTGGATTGCCATCCAATGGCCGTCGTGCATCTTCAATCTCTGCTCTTCCTGCTCCAGCCGCTCAAACAAGCGCAGGCGGGACAGCCTGCTCCCTCCTCCTGCGGCCGGCTCTGCTGCCGCGCAGGCCTCACCGCCCCACCGTACTCCCATCGCTAGCCTAGGCATCCCTCTACTCACCCACACCTGCTATTATTCTCCGGCGACGGCAGACGAACTAGTAAACCCTCGTACAGTCGTACTCCCCTCCGCGTGGGAAACAACTGCCGAGTCTTCCCTGCCTCCGTGTCGTTCCTTTCCTAGGCCTCGCCGTCGTCCACCGCCCTGGTGCTCTCGACGCGGCCTGGTCAACGTGGTCAACGACCGACATGCATCTGAAGTGGACTGTACGTGGAGAGGCCGACAGCTGGGTCCACGGCCGCACGTAAGGAAATGCCTCCTTATTACGCGCAAAATAATGATTCCTTCACCTGACATCAGGGACCCACCAAAAGGGCCTCTGTGTTTCGCGAAAAAAATGTTACCGCCGCTGACAGCTCGGACCCACCAGCTATATCTTCGCACGCAAGGAAGTGCCTCCTTATTATGCACAAAAAAATAAATACTCCGCCTATTAGCTGGGACCAAGTATAGTGGCAGGCTGACTTGTGGGCCTACTAAGTTGACGGGGACGGAGGGCTTTGTCAACTTAGTCAATAATATGCACGATACTAGCTCCAGTGACCGTAGGATGTCCATCCAACGGCCGTAGTGCTTCTTCAACCTCTGGTCTTCTTGCTCCAGCCGCCCAAACCAACGCCGGTCGTGCCTCGTGCTCCTGCCTCCCGTGGCCGGTTGCGATGCGGCGGAGGCCTCACCGCCCCCTACTACTCCCACCGATGGCCAGGCCATCCCTCTACCACCCACACCCCCTGTTATTCTGCGGTGACGGCAGCCTGATACGTCTCCGTCGTATCTACTTTTCCGAACACTTTTGCCCTTGTTTTGGACTCTAACTTGTATGATTTGAATGGAACTAACCCGGACTGACGCTGTTTTCAGCAGAGTAGCCATGGTGTTGTTTTATGTGCAGAAAATAAAAGTTCTCGGAATGACCTGAAACTCCACGGAACACCTTAGAAAAAACAATAAAAAATCCTCGCCAAAGATGAAGACCAGCGGGCCCACGCCCTGTCCACGAGGGTGGGGGCGCCCCCTACCTCGTGGGCCCCCTGGTGGCCCTCCGACGCCAACTCCACTCCATATATTGGCTTTCAGGGAGAAAAAAATCAGGAAGAAGAAATCATCGCGTTTTACGATATGGAGCCGCCGCCAAGCCCTAATCTCTCTCGGGAGGGCTGATCTGGAGTCTGTTCAGCGCTCCGAAGAGGGGGATTCAACATCGTCGTCATCATCAACCATCCTCCATCACCAATTTCATGATGCTCACCGCTGTGCGTGAGTAATTGCATCGTAGGCTTGCTGGACGGTGATGGGTTGGATGAGATTTATCATGTAATCGAGTTAGTTTTGTTAGGGTTTGATCCCTAGTATCCATTATGTTCTGAGATTGATGTTGCTATGACTTTGCTATGCTTAATGCTTGTCACTAGGGCCCGAGTGCCATGATTTCAGATCTGAACCTATTATGTTTTCATGAATATATGTGTGTTCTTGATCCTATCTTGCAAGTCTATAGTCACCTACTATGTGTTATGATCCGGCAACCCCGAAGTGACAATAATCGGGACCACTCCCGGTGATGACCGTAGTTTGAGGAGTTCATGTATTCACTATGTGCTAATGCTTTGTTCCAGTTCTCTAATAAAAGGAGGCCTTAATATCCCTTAGTTTCCAATAGGACCCACTGCCACGGGAGGGTAGGACAAAAGATGTCATGCAAGTTCTTTTCCATAAGCACATATGACTATATACGGAATACATGCCTACATTACATTGATGAACTGGAGCTAGTCTGTGTCACCCTATGTTATGACTGTTACATGACGAACCACATCCGGCATAATTATCCATCGTTAATCCGGCGCCTACGAGTTTTCCATATACTGGTTCTCGCTTATTTACTTTTCCGTTGCTACTGTTACAATCACTACAAAATACCAAAAACATTACTTTTGCTACCTTTACTTTTGTTACCGTTACCACTACTATCATATTACTTCGCTACTAAACACTTTGCTGCAGATATTAAGTTTCCAGGTGTGGTTGAATTGACAACTCAGCTGCTAATACTTGAGAATATTCTTTGGCTCCCCTTGTGTCGAATCAATAAATTTGGGTTGAATACTCTACCCTCGAAAACTATTGCGATCCCCTATACTTGTGGGTTATCAAGACCTTTTTCTGGCACCGTTGCCGGGGAGCATAGCTCTATTCTTTGAGTCACTTGGGATTTATATCTGCTGGACACTATGAAGAACTTGAAATATGATCGAACTACTATTTTGCCCTCAACTACGAGGGGAGGTAAGGAACTAGATTCTCCTTCTGTTATACCTAAACCTGTTACTGCATGGATTATAAGTAAGCTTGCGATACCTAAACCTGTTACTGCTATTCATTCTGATATGTCGCATGTTATTGATGATGCCACTTCTGCTATGCAATGATACTTATGATGAAACTACTTCTATGCTTGATACTACTGTGCCCCTCGGTGAATTTCTTGATGAGCAAATTGCTAGGCCTAGAGAAAGAGAAGTTATTGAACCTGAATACGATGATGTTAGTGATGATGAAAATATGCCTGCTATTCCTGAGGGTTATCTTTTTGATGCAGAATCTTCTGCACCTATTCTTGCTTGCCAGGACAGATATGAACTTAAGAGGTTACTAGTTAAGCAGAGTAAAGAATCTTTTAGAGATAGAATGAGACCCAACCCTGCTTTTGCTACTTCACCTATCTGTGTTCCTGATAAGGATTATTATGATTTTTCTGTTGATCCAGATATAATTACTTTGGTTGAATCTGATCCTTTTTATGGCTATGAATCTGAAACTGTTGTGGCACATCTTACTAAGTTAAATGATATAGCTGCCCTGTTTACTAATAATGAGAGATCGCGCTACCTTTATTTACTCAAAATATTTCCGTTCTCATTAAAGGGTGATGCTAAGATATGGTTTAATTCTCTTGATCCTGGTTGCGTGCAAAGTCCCCAGGATATGATTTATTACTTCTTTGCTAAATATTTCCCTGCTCATAAGAAACAAGCTGCTTTGAGGGAAATATACAACTTTGTGCAAATTGAAGAAGAGAGTCTCCCACAAGCTTGGGGGAGGCTTCTCAAGTTACTTAATGCTTTGCCTGATCATCCTCTTAAGAAACCTGAAATATTTGATATCTTTTATAATGGACTAACTGATGCTTCCAGAGATTACCTGGATAGTTGTGCTGGTTCTCTTTTCAGGGAAAGAACACCAGATGAAGCTGAAATTCTATTGAATAATATGTTGGCAAATTAAAATAATTGGGCACCTGAGCCAGCTCCTGAGCCAGTTTCAGAGCCAATTACTGAGCCTATTCCTAAACCAACTCCGAAGAAGAGAGGTGTTCTATTTCTCAGTCCCGAAGATATGCAAGAGGCAAAGAAATCTATGAAAGAAAAAGGTATTAAAGTTGAAGATGTTAAGAATTTACCTCCTATTGAAGAAATACATGGTCTTAATTCACCGCCTATTGAAGAAGTATATGATCTCAATTACTTATTTACTGAAGAACCTCCCGATATCCCGACACAGGTAGTAAAGGTAAATTCTCTCTATAGATATGATAAAGCTGAAGTCCCTCCTACTAAAATTGCTAGTCAGTGCTTGGATGAGTTTGATGACTTTATGTTTAAGCAAGATGACTTTAATGCTTGTTTTGGTAGACAATTAAAATAGAATACCTTTATGATTAAATGCTTGGGTGATTATATGGCTGATATTAGAGGTAAACTTAAACTTGTTAGCAAACATGCTTCTATGGTCACCACTCAAGTAGAACAAGTACTTAAAGCTCAGAAAGAAGTGCTTGATGAAATCAATGTAGAGGACATCGCTTATCGTTAGCGTCTCGGTTAGCTAGGGATTATAGATTAATCGGAAATCGGCCGATTAATCAATTTTATCGGTCGACTATTAATCGGCCATTTTTTGCAAATCCCAGGTTCCCAACACTACAATATGCTATATTCAACACCAAAACAATATTCGACAGAAGTGTTAGCTTGATTCCTAGGCTTTTAATCCGCTTATAATGACATACAAAATAGGACAATAGTACATATTGTTGGAAATATGCCCTAGAGGCAATAATAAAAGTATTATTATATTTCTTTATTCATGATAATTGTCTTTTATTCATGCTATAACTGTATTATCCGGAAATCGTAATACACGTGTGAATACATAAGACCACAATATGTCCCTAGTGAGCCTCTAGTTGACTAGCTCGTTGATCAACCGATAGTGATGGTTTCCTGGCTATGGACGTTGGATGTCGTTGATAACGGGATCACATCATTAGGAGAATGATGTGATGGACAAGACCCAATCCTAAGCATAGCACAAGATCGTGTAGTTCATTTGCTAGAGCATTTCCAATGTCAAGTATCTTTTCCTTAGACCATGAGATTGTGTAACTCCCGGATACCGTAGGAGTGCTTTGGGTGTACCAAACGTCATAACGTAACTGGGTGACTATAAAGGTGCACTACAGGTATCTCCGAAAGTGTCTGTTGGGTTGACACGGATTGAGACTGGGATTTGTCACTCCGTATGACGGAGAGGTATCTCCGGGACCACTCGGTAATGCATCATCATATTGAGCTCAAAGTGACCAAGTGGTTGGTCACAGGATCATGCATTACGGTACGAGTAAAGTGACTTTCCGGTAACGAGAATGAACAAGGTATTGGGATACCGACGATCGAGTCTCGGGCAAGTAACGTACCGATTGACAAAGGGAATTGTATACGGGGTTGTTTAATCCTCGACATCGTGGTTCATCTGATGAAATCATCGAGGAGCATGTGGGATCCAACATGGGTATCCATATCCCGCTGTTGGTTATTGCCCAAGAGTCGTCTCGGTCATGTCTACGTGTCTCCCGAACCCGTAGGGTTTACACACTTAAGGTTCGGTGACGCTAGGGTTGTATGAATATGAGTATGCAGCATATTGAATGTTGTTTGGAGTCCCGGATGAGATCCCGGACATCACGAGGAGTTTCGGAATGGTCCGGAGGTAAAGAATTATATATAGGAAGTGGTATTTCGGCCATCGGGAAAGTTTCGGGGTCACCCGGTAATGTACCGGGACCACCAGAAGGGTCCCGGGGGTCCACCGGGTGGGGCCACCCATCCCGGAGGGCCCCATGGGCTGAAGTGGGAGGGGAACCAGCCCATAGTGGGCTGGTGCGCCCCCTTAGGCCCACCCCCTGTGCCTAGGGTTGAAACCCTAGGGTGGGGGGGGGGGGGGGCGCACCACATGCCTTGGGGGGCACTCCACCCCCCCTGGCCACCGCCCCCTTGGGAGATTGGATCTCCCAGGGCCGGCGCCCCCCCTGGGGGCCTATATAAAGGAGGGTAGGGGGGAGGGCAGCTGCACCCCTGTGCATTGGCGCCTCCCTCCCCCTACTACACCTCGTCCCCCTCCCGCAGCAGCTTGGCGAAGCCCTGCCGGAGTTCTGCTGCATCCACCACCACGCCGTCGTGCTGCTGGATCATCATCAACCTCTCCTTCCCTCTTGCTGGATCAAGAAGGAGGAGACATCTCCCGTCCCGTACGTGTGTTGAACGCGGAGGTGCTGTCCGTTCAGCACTTTGTCATCGGTGATCTGAATCACGGCGAGTACGACTCCATCATCACCATCCCCTTGAACGCTTCCGCACGCGATCTACAAGTGGTATGTAGATGCATACTCACTCCCTTGACTCGTTTCTTAGATGAACTCATAGATGGATCTTGGTGAAACCGTAGGATAAATTTTAATTTTCTGCAACGTTCCCCAACAGTGGCATCATGAGCTAGGTCTATGCGTAGTTCTCTATTGCACGAGTAGAACACAATTTTGTTGTGGGCGTGGATCTTGTGAACTTGCTTGCCACTACTAGTCTTTTCTTGCTTCAGCGGTATTGTGGGATGAAGCGGCCCGGACCAACCTTACACGTACGCTTACGTGAGACCGGTTCCACCGACAGACATGCACTAGTTGCATAAGGTGGCTGGCGGGTGTCTGTCTCTCCCACTTTAGTTGGAGCGGATTTGATGAAAAGGGTCCTTATGAAGGGTAAATAGAAGTTGACAAAATCACGTTGTGGTTATTCGTAGGTAAGAAAATGTTCTTTCTAGAACCCAATTGCAGCCACATAAAAGATGCAACAACAATTAGAGGACGTCTAACTTGTTTTTGCAGCAATTGTCATGTGATATGATATGGCCAGAAGTTGTGATGAATGATGAATGATATATTGTGATGTATGAGATCATGTTCTTGTAATAGGAATCACGACTTGCATGTCGATGAGTATGACAACCGGCAGGAGCCATAGGAGTTGTCTTTATTTTTGTATGACCTGCGTGTCATTGAAGAACGCCATGTAAATTACTTTACTTTATTGCTAAACGTGTTAGCCATAGAAGTAGAAGTAGTCGTTGGTGTGACAACTTCATGAAGACACGATGATGGAGATCATGATGATGGAGATCATGGTATCATGCCGGTGACAAGATGATCGTGGAGCCCCGAAGATGGAGATGAATGGAGCTATATGATATTGGCCATATCATGTCACTACTATATAATTGCATGTGATGTTTATTATGTTTATGCATCTTGTTTACTTAGAACGACGGTAGTAAATAAGATGATCCCTTACAACAATTTCAAGAAGTGTTCTCCCCTAACTGTGCACCGTTGCTAAAGTTCGTCGTTTCGAAGCACCACGTGATGATCGGGTGTGATAGATCCTTACATTCACATACAACGGGTGTAAGACAGTTTTACACATGCAAAACACTTAGGGTTAACTTGACGAGCCTAGCATGTACAGACATGGCCTCGGAACACAGAGACCGAAAGGTCGAACACGAGTCGTATGGAAGATACGATCAACATGAAGATGTTCACCGACGATGACTAGTCCGTCTCACGTGATGATCGGACACAACCTAGTCAACTCGGATCGTGTAACACTTAGATGACTAGAGGGATGTCTAATCTGAGTGGGAGTTCATTGTGATAATTTGATTAGATGAACTTAATTATCATGAACTTAGTCTAAAACCTTTGCAGATATGTCTTGTAGATCAAATGGCCAACGCTCATGTCAACATGAACTTCAACGCGTTCCTAGAGAAAACCAAGCTGAAAGATGATGGGAGCAACTATACGGACTGGGTCCGGAACATGAGGATCATCCTCATAGCTGCCAGGAAACAATATGTCCTAGAAAAACCGCTAGGTGACGCTCCCGTCCCAGAGAACCAAGACGTTATGAACGCTTGGCAGTCTCGTGCTGATGATTACTCCCTCGTTCAGTGCGGCATGCTTTACAGCTTAGAACCGGGGCTCCAAAAGCGTTTTGAGCATCACGGAGCATATGAGATGTTCGAAGAGCTGAAACTAGTTTTCCAAGCTCATGCCCAGGTCGAGAGATATGATGTCTCCGACAAGTTCTATAGTTGTAAGATGGAGGAAAACAGTTCTGTCAGTGAGCACATACTCAAAATGTCTGGGTTGCACAACCGCCTGACTCGGCTGAATATTAACCTCCCTGATGAGGCGGTCATTGACAGAATCCTTCAGTCGCTCCCACCAAGCTACAAGAGCTTTGTGATGAACTACAATATGCAGGGGATGGTGAAGACCATTCCTGAAGTATTTTCAATGCTGAAGACAGCAGAGGTTGAGATCAAGAAAGAACATCAAGTGTTGATGGTCAATAAGACCACTAAGTTTAAGAAGGGCAAGGGCAAGAAGAACTTCAAGAAGGACGGCAAGGATGTTGCCGCGCCCGGTAAGCCGGTTACCGGGAAGAACTCAAAGAATGGACCCAAGCCTGAGACTGAGTGCTTTTATTGCAAGGGGAAGGGTCACTAGAAGCAGAACTGCCCCAAATACTTAGCGGATAAGAAGGCCGGCAACACCAAAGGTATATTTGATATACATGTAATTGATGTGTACCTTACCAGTACTCGTAGTAACTCCTGGATATTTGATACCGGTGCCGTTGCTCATATTTGTAACTCACAGCAGGAGCTGCGGAATTAACGGAGACTGGCGAAGGACGAGGTGACGATGCGCATCGGGAATGGTTCCAGAGTCGATGTGATCGCCGTCGGCACGCTGCCTCTACATTTACCTACGGGATTAGTTTTAAACCTTAATAACTGTTATTTAGTGCCAAGTTTGAGCATGAACATTGTATCAGGATCTCGTTTAATACGAGATGGCTACTCATTTAAATCCGAGAATAATGGTTGTTCTATTTATATGAGAGATATGTTTTATGGTCATGCTCCGATGGTCAATGGTTTATTCTTAATGAATCTCAAGCGTAATATTACACATATTCATAGTGTGAATACCAAAAGATGTAAAGTTGATAACGATAGTCCCACATACTTGTGGCACTGCCGCCTTGGTCACATTGGTGTCAAGCGCATGAAGAAGCTCCATGCTGATGGACTTTTAGAGTCTCTCGATTATGAATCATTTGACACATGCGAACCATGCCTCATGGGCAAAATGACCAAGACTCCGCTCTCCGGAACAATGGAGCGAGCAACCAACTTGTTGGAAATCATACATACCGATGTGTGCGGTCCAATGAGCGTTGAGGCTCGCGGAGGATATCGTTATGTTCTCACTCTCACTGATGACTTGAGTAGATATGGGTATGTCTACTTGATGAAACACAAGTCTGAGACCTTTGAAAAGTTCAAGGAATTTCAGAATGAGGTAGAGAATCAACGTGACTGAAAGATAAAGTTCCTATGATCAGATTGTGGAGGAGAATATTTAAGTCACGAATTTGGTACACACTTAAGGAAATGTGGAATCGTTTCACAACTCACGCCGCCTGGAACACCTCAGCGTAATGGTGTGTCCGAACGTCGTAATCGCACTCTATTGGATATGGTGCGGTCTATGATGTCTCTTACCGATTTACCGCTATCATTTTGGGGATACGCTCTAGAGACAGCTACATTCACTTTAAATAGGGCACCATCTAAATCCGTTGAGACAACACCGTATGAATTATGGTTTGGGAAGAAACCTAAGCTGTCGTTTCTAAAAGTTTGGGGATGCGATGCTTATGTCAAGAAACTTCAACCTGAAAAGCTCGAACCCAAGTCGGAAAAATGCGTCTTCATAGGATACCCTAAGGAAACCGCTGGGTATACCTTCTACTTAGGATCTGAGGGCAAGATCTTTGTTGCCAAGAACGGATGCTTTCTGAAAAAGAGTTTCTCTCGAAAGAAGTAAGTGGGAGGAAAGTAGAACTCGATGAAGTACTACCTCTCAAACGGGAAAGTGGTGCAGCTCAGGAAAATGTTCCTGTGATGCCTACACCAACTGAAGAGGAAAATAATGATGATGATCAAGGTACTTCGGATCAAGTTGCTACTGAACTACGTAGGTCCACAAGGACACGTTCCGCACCAGAGTGGTACGGCAACCCTGTCTTGGAAATCATGTTGTTAGACAACGGTGAACCTTCGAACTATGAAGAAGCGATGGCGGGCCCGGATTCCAACAAATGGCTTGAAGCCATGAAATCTGAGATAGAATCCATGTATGAAAACAAAGTATGGACTTTGACAGACTTGCCCGATGATCGGCGAGCGATAGAAAACAAATGGATTTTTAAGAAGAAGACAGACGCGGATGGAAATGTTACCATCTATAAAGCTTGACTTGTCGGTAAGGGTTATCGACAAGTTCAAGGGATTGACTACGACGAGACATTCTCTCCCGTAGCGAAGCTGAAGTCCGTCCGAATCATGTTAGCAATTGCCGCATACTATGATTATGAGATATGGCAGATGGACGTCAAAACGGCATTCCTTCACGAGCATCTTAAGGAAGAGCTGTATATGATGCAGCCGGAAGGTTTTGTCGATCCTAAGAACGCTAACAAAGTATGCAAGCTCCAGCGATCCATTTATGGGCTGGTGCAAGCATCTCGGAGTTGGAACATTCGCTTTGATGAGATGATCAAAGTGTTTGAGTTTATGCAGACTTATGGAGAAGCCTGTGTTTACAAGAAAGTGAGTAGGAGCTCTGTAGCATTTCTCATATTATATGTAGATGACATACTCTTGATGGGAAATGATATAGAACTTTTGGACAGCATTAAGACCTACTTGAATAAGTGTTTTTCATTGAAGGACCTTGGAGAAGCTGCTTATATATTAGGCATGAAGATCTATAGAGATAGATCGAGACGCCTCATAGGTCTTTCACAAAGCACATACCTTGATAAGATTTTGAAGAAGTTCAAAATGGATCAGTCCAAGAAGGGGTTCTTGCCTGTGTTGCAAGGTGTGAGATTGAGCTCTGCTCAATCCCCGACCACGGCAAAAGATAAAGAAGAGATGAGTGTCATCCCCTATGCTTCAGCCATAGGATCTATTATGTATGCCATGTTGTGTACCAAACCTGATGTAAACCTTGCCGTAAGTTGGTGGGAAGGTACCAAAGTAATCCCAGCAAGGAACACTGGACAGCGGTCAAGAATATCCTGAAGTACCTGAAAAGGACAAAGGACATGTTTCTCGTTTATGGAGGTGACGAAGAGCTCGTCGTAAAGGGTTACGTCGACGCTAGCTTCGACACAGATCTGGATGACTCTAAGTCACAAACCGGATACGTGTAGATGTTGAATGGTGGAGCATTAAGCTGGTGCAGCTGCAAGCAGAGCGTCGTGGCGGGATCTACATGTGAAGCGGAGTACATGGCAGCCTTGGAGGCAGCGCATGAAGCAATTTGGGTGAAGGAGTTCATCACCGACCTAGGAGTCATACCCAATGCGTCGGGGTCGATCAAACTCTTCTGTGACAACACTGGAGCTATTGCCCTTGCCAAGGAGCCCAGGTTTCACAAGAAGACCAGGCAGATCAAGCGTCGCTTCAACTCCATCTGTGAAAATGTTCGAGATGGAGACATAGAAATTTGCAAAGTACATACGGATCTGAATGTCGCAGATCCATTGACTAAACCTCTCTCGCGAGCAAAACATGATCAACACCAGAACTCTATGGGTGTTCGATTCATCACAATGTAACTAGATTATTGACTCTAGTGCAAGTAGGAGACTGTTGGAAATATGCCCTAGAGGCAATAATAAAAGTATTATTATATTTGTTTGTTCATGATAATTGTCTTTTATTCATGCTATAACTGTATTATCCGGAAATCGTAATACAGGTGTGAATACATAAGACCACAATATGTCCCTAGTGAGCCTCTAGTTGACTAGCTCGTTGATCAACAGATAGTCATGGTTTCCTGGCTATGGACATTGGATGTCGTTGATAATGGGATCACATCATTATGAGAATGATGTGATGGACAACACCCAATCCTAAGCATAGCACAAGATCGTGTAGTTCGTTTGCTAGAGCTTTTCCAATGTCAAGTATCTTTTCCTTAGACCATGAGATCGTGTAACTCCTGGATACTGTAGGAGTGCTTTGGGTGTACCAAACGTCACAACGTAACTGGGTGACTATAAAGGTGCACTACAGGTATCTCCGAAACTGTCTGTTGGGTTGACACGGATCGAGACTGGGATTTGTCACTCCGTATGACGGAGAGGTATCTCTGGGCCCACTCGGTAATGCATCATCATATTGAGCTCAAAGTGACCAAGTGGTTGGTCACGGGATCATGCACTACGGTACGAGTAAAGTGACTTGCCGGTAAAGAGACTGAACAAGGTATTGGGATACCGACGATCGAGTCTCGGGCAAGTAACGTACCGACTGACAAAGGGAATTGTATACGGGGTTGTTTAATCCTCGACATCGTGGTTCATCCGATGAAATCATCGAGGAGCATGTGGGAGCCAACATGGGTATCCAGATCCCGCTGTTGGTTATTGCCCGAGAGTCGTCTCGGTCATGTCTACGTGTCTCCCGAACCCGTAGGGTCTACACACTTAAGGTTCGGTGACGCTAGGGTTGTATGAATATGAGTATGCAGCATACTGAATGTTGTTCGGAGTCCTGGATGAGATCCTGGACGTCACGAGGAGTTTCGGAATGGTTCGGAGGTAAAGAATTATATATAGGAAGTGGTATTTCGGCCATCGGGAAAGTTTCGGGGTCACCCGGTAATGTACCGGGACCACCAGAAGGGTCCCGGGGGTCCACCGGGTGGGGCCACCCATCTCGGAGGGCCCCATGGGCTGAAGTGGGAGGGGAACCAGCCCATAGTGGGCTGGTGCGCCCCCTTAGGCCCACCCCCTGCGCCTAGGGTTGAAACCCTAGGGTGGGCGGGGGGGCGCACCACATGCCTTGGGGGGCACTCCACCCCCCTGGCCGCCGCCCCCTTGGGAGATTGGATCTCCCAGGGCCGGCGCCCCCCTGGGGGCCTATATAAAGGAGGGCAGGGGGGAGGGCAGCCGCACCCCTGTGCATTGGCGCCTCCCTCCCCCTACTACACCTCGTCCTCCTCCGGCAGCAGCTTGGCGAAGCCCTGCCGGAGTTCTACTGCATCCACCACCACGCCGTCGTGCTGCTGAATCATCATCAACCTCTCCTTCCCCCTTGCTGGATCAAGAAGGAGGAGACGTCTCCCGTCCCGTACGTGTGTTGAATGCGGAGGTGCTGTCCGTTCAGCACTTGGTCATCGGTGATCTGAATCACGGCGAGTACGACTCCATGATCACCATCCCCTTGAACGCTTCCGCACGCGATCTACAAGTGGTATGTAGATGCAAACTCACTCCCTTGACTCGTTGCTTAGATGAACTCATAGATGGATCTTGGTGAAACCGTAGGATAAATTTTAATTTTCTGCAATGTTCCCCAACACATATTGCAAAACAAGGTCCACAAAACACAAATAAACATAGTTTTTGCAAACATAATGTTAGGAATAGGCAACGATTTATCGGTAGATTCCTGATAAATCGCTTATTAGACTGATAAATCGGCCCAACGATAAACGTTAAAGATAAGGCATAATCTTATCGGTCACCCCATGAGTAGCGATAAATCGGATGATAAATCGCTGAATCGGAAGATTTCTTGAACAGTGGATGAAATGAATAGTAAGAAAAATGATTATGTTGTTAGAGTGGCTACTAGAACTGGTAGAATGACTCAGGAACCTTTGTATCCTGAAGGCCACCCTAAGAGAATCGAGCAAGATTCTCAGAGAAATAATATTGATGTACCTAGTTCCTCTAAGAGGAAGAAAAAGAAAAATGATAGGACTTTGCAAACTTCTAGTGGACCTATTGCTGAACCACCTGAGAATCCGAATGATATCTCTATGTCTGATGCTGAAACACAATCAGGTGATGAACATGAACCTAGCAATAATGTTAATGATAATGTTCATGTTGATGCTCAACCTAGTAATGATAATGATGTAGAAGTTGAACCTGCTGTTGATCTTGATAACCCACAATCAAAGAATCAACGTTATGATAAAAGAGACTTCGTTGCTAGGAAACATGGTAAAGAAAGGGAACCACGGGTTCAAAAACCCATGCCTTTTCCTCCGAAACCATCCAAGAAAAAGGATGATGAGGATTTTGAGCGCTTTGCTGAAATGATTAGACCCATCTTTTTACGTATGCGATTAACTGATGTGCTCAAAACAAATCCTTATGCTAAGTATATGAAGGATATCATTACTAATAAAAGAAAGATACCTGAAGCTGAAATTTCCACCATGCTTGCTAATTATACTTTTAAGGGTGGAATACCAAAGAAACTTGGAGATCCAGGAGTACCTACTATACCATGCTCCATTAAGAGAAATTATGTTAAAACTGCTTTATGTGATCTTGGAGCCGGTGTCAGTGTTATGCCTCTCTCTTTATATCGTAGACGTGATTTGAATAAGTTGACACCTACTAAAATATCTTTGCAAATGGATGATAAATCAACTGCTATACCTGTCGGTATTTGTGAGGATGTGCCTGTTGTGGTTGCAAACGTTACTATTTTAACGGACTTTGTTATTCTTGATATTCCCGAGGATGATAGTATGTATATTATTCTTAGAAGACCTTTCCTTAATACTGCAGGGGCTGTTATTGATTGCACCAAAGGCAATGTCACTTTTCATGTTAATGGCAATGAGCACACGGGACATTTTCTGAGGAAACAACCTCAAGTTTATAGTATCAACTCTATTGGAAAAATTCCATCGATTATATTTGGAGATTTTGAATTTCCTCTCCCTACTGTCAAGAAAAAGTATAAATATTCTTATTGTTGGGGATTTTCATATCCCCGTTGAGGTAACTTAGTGTCATTCGAAATTTCTCCGGTTCCGTGATTATTCGCAATGAGTTTGTTAACAAGACTTGATCAACCTTGTTAGTGGGTTCATTTTGATGATCACGAGATGGATGAAACTAGAAGCACAACTTTCTATACCCTTTTTATTTTTTCCGTTATTTAGTAGAAATAAAGTAAAATAGTATTTTTCTGTTTGTCTCCTGACTTATCCGTGCAATATAAAAATATCTCGAAAATAAAAGTCCTCGGAATGCCATGTCAATTTAATATGATTTTTTCGGGAATATCTGAGGATTTACTGTGCAAAAATTACCACGGGGGGAGCTGCCACCTGGTCACGAGGGTGGAGGGCGCGCCCTACCCCCCTGGGCGTGCCCCCTGCCTCGTGGGCCCATGGTGGCCCTCCTCCACTTATCCCTACACCCATCTTCTTCCTCTGCCTCACACAAACACGAAAAACCAACTCAAGCACGAGTTCCAGCCCCCGTTGCTATGATTTTCGATCTCCTTGCTCAAAGCACCTCTCGCAAAACTGCTTGGGGAGATTGTTCCTTGGTATGTGACTCCTCCATTGGTCCAATTGGGTTTTGTTCTAGTGCTCTATTCATTGCAAATTTGTGCTGCATAAGGTGACCATGTTCTTGAGCTTGCATGTCAAATTTATATGGTTCCAAGTAGTTCCAATGCTTTATATAGGCTCTAGGCACTTATGGGAGTTGTTGCTATCAATTTTATTGAAGTTGGTTCACTTTTATTTGAAGTTACTAAAAATTTCAGATTGTTTCAGAAACAATGAAGAAATTTTTGAGGGGCTCGTCGAGCCGAAGCTCTAAGGAAAAACAAAAGAAAGAAGAGCAGAAGCCCAAATTTAATTTGCCTCGCACCGCGGAGGTCCGGCCGTGTGAATGGCCTTCCGATGACTTTTTGAGGAGAGTCGAGATTTATGAAGATTTATGTTTATTGATTGAGAATGCTGGCCTCACCAACTTCCTCCATGACCAACATCATCAGTATATCTTACTCACAAATACTTTTGTGCAAAACTTCTACCTTTTCCCTGAGAAATCACCTCCAACAGTAGAGTTTCATTTATATGACGTTGTTAAAGAGATGACATTAGCTGAATTCTATGAGGTTTGCAGAATACCCTTTGAGGGCACCTTAGATGAACCCCACCGTAACGAAGTAGAAGCTTTTATTAACACCATCACAGTGGGAGAAACCAGGAAGGTTTCTGATGCAAGGATCACTAGCATACATTTTCCTGTTTTACGTTACTTTGCCTTATTTGCTAGTCGTTGCTTAATTGGACGCGGTAACTGTGGGAACCTCAGTATTCCTGATATTATTATTTTGCTCCATGGTTTACACCGCAATAACTCTGTTAGTATGGGTGGAATTGTTGCTAGACGGTTAAGTCTGAACCGTACTAAGGGCCCCATCTTTGGAGGCATTTATGCTTCACGCCTAGCTGAACATTTTGAAATACCTATTAGGCATGAGGAGAAAGAAGAAACAGCACTGCCTCGTGTTTATTTAGATTATAAGAGTATGATAGCACATGACTTTCTTGTTAAGAGTCGCGAAGGGGAGCTCAAATACAAATTATACTTTGATAAACATCACCCTGAGACTATTACTTTGCCTGCTCCTTCTTTGTTTAACTTGTCTGCAGAACCTCACATCGTTCCGTGGTCGGCTGTTCAAGCCTATCAGAATATTGCACCAGCCCCAGAACCGGAGCCACAAGATGAGCCTCCATGACTATCTGTTTATTCTTGGGATCCAAAGGAGGCTGCCAGCCAGTGGCAGTCAGAGTCTTCTTCGTCACAGTATGACCCCAGCTACACCTACGGGTATCTGCCAGGCTATCCCTGGCAATAGACCAACTTAGGCCAAAAGCCTAAGCTTGGGGGAGTACATATTTCCCACCGACATTACATTCATGTTCACACACACACTCATTGCTAGATGTTGGTGTTCATACTCTTTCACTTTAATATCCATGCTAGTTTATTTTCTTTTTCTTGCTTTCTTCTTCACTACTAGGGAAAACCCTAGCAGTAGCGCGGGTTTTGTGTCCACTAGTAGCGCGGGAGGCCGCGCTACTAATAAGGCGCTACAGCTATTGCTTAGCAGTAATGTGTGCCAGCACACGCTACTGCTAGGACAAATAGCTGCAGCGTTTGTTCAGTACCACGCTACTGCTAAAGTAACTACTTGCAGCGTGTTTTCTGTCCATCGCTACTAGTATTTTTTAGTGTATTTATGCGCCATCGTACAAATATTGGTACAATACCAGTTATGAGGTTTACATCATTATGTCCATAACAGTGTGTCAAATGAAGGTGGATTAGGTTCAAGTGGAGGCAATATGTGGTGCATGTCAAAAGTATACTACTAATCCAAACTTGATCTAGTTTGGACTAGTAGTACTTTCGATGTGCACCACATGTTGCCTCCATTTGAATCTAATCTGCCAGCACAAGCTATTTAATTATCATCATAGTCATTACCACCAAGAGTATTTATTTAATCACCACTAACACTAGCTAATAATAATCATCATAGTCATTACCACCAACACTAGCTATTTTATCATCATAGTCATAGTGTAGCACATCATCATCCTCAAACTCATTTTTAGCTAGCTAATCACTCCTGCTGCTCTCTCTTAGGTAAAATAACATAAAACATGTATAGATCTCCTCCTTGATCAAACTGGAGCATGCAGATGAACCTGTCTCCTAATCGTGGGTAGCGCATCTATTTGCTGCCCCCTAGTACTTCTCTGCGCTCCCCCATCACATATTTGGTCCAGTCTTGCACTATTAAGCATCCATCGCTAATCTTGAATGCACTAAAGTAATCTATAGGATATCTTGGTCGTAAGCTGATAATACTCATGGTACCTTTAGTCTCGATCCCATAAGGCACAACATTCATCGGGAGTCCCTGTTGAAGAACATCGTATGGTAACATACTTAGCAATGAAGTTTAGCTTCAAAAATAATGTATGGAAAAGATGCACTGATGACAAATAGTAAAAATCTTACCATCCTTCCTAAATAGATGTGACCGTAGTTAATTACGAACACTATTGATCGCACATTTTCAGTACTAACATTTCTAAATGCAGGAAGAAATTTTGTCTTGACAGTATCAAGATCCTCAAGCCATGAAACATAATGACTGAGCTCCTCGCAGTTGAGTTCAGCCCCAGGACAGTATACGGTCCTGTCTACCAAGTGTTGGACATGTTTGCTTGCACCGAAATAAGCTGACAATACAAATTAGTTGTCAACTATTTTTGAATAAACAATATCAAAGACATAGATATGGTTGAGAAACTTACATAATGGTATAACTGGAGGCGTCTGCACATCGACCCAGATGTCGGTATTACCTTCAATATCATCTTCCGGATGAATATCAAAGGTGATAACCATATCAGGCTCAAATGCATAAGTCTTGCATAGTGCTCGCCATGTTTTGCATCCAAAATAGGTGTAGTCGTCTGAATTGTATAATTTTGCATGGAAAATATAACCATGCTCGGTCTTCAAGTAAACTTTCTTTTCCTCCGTACTATGACTGAAACCTATCTTATCCAATACAAAAACTCTTGCATGGCAGGGGATATGCTAGTAGAATAGTAAAAAAATAAGTTGAAGCAAATGAAGCAGATGTCATGCTTAATTACGAAAAAAGACTTGTCGTTGTGACTTACTGTATCCACTTCGAAGTTCTCGTCCATCTTGATGCTGAAGCGCCTATCATCATCTAGGAAGATTCCGTCGCACAGGCCGCGCTCGTCTTCACAGTATTTGCAAATACCGAAATCCTTTTTGTCGTCAGACATTTCCTATGTTCATAGTTAAAACATTAATTGAAAATCGATCGAAGACAACTACCAAGATACTCAACACAGAAATCCCGAGCACTCGATATTTCCTACATATTCTGGCACAAGTCATGCCAAAATTCACGGAAAAATCCGGCATGACCTTTGCTAAAATAGGACATATCGAGCGCCTGAAATTTGCCGGAACGGAAATGAATCAACACTCTGGCAAAACATAGGCCACTCGGAGGTGTAACCTGCAAACATGACTAGCCACTTGGATATTGAGCAACACAAGATATACATTTCAAAATATCTTATAGGACTCAAATTAGCATGCATTCAATAAGCAAAAGTAAATCATCTCATGCGTCCGTACATCGTCGAATATTATCACTAATACATCATGAATAGTGTCATACATATAACATCACTAATACAACTAAAACCCTAGCACACGACGGGTATCGGCGCGGGTGGTGGACACCCACAGAGAAGGAACCATCACGGGATCATAGCTCCAGTGAGATCCCCAGAGAACCTGCCAGGTATTGGAGAATGGCCTATGCTCCAACGCAAACAAGTAGCGACGGACGTGCGCGTCCTCCTCACTGACACGGTGATGCACCACCTCCGCGGAGTCCTCGAGCCTCTGGATCATCACTGGCCCACGTGACCACCACCAAAGAAGGTTCGGGTCAACGACAGGCTGGCTCCTCACCAACCTGCGCCCCCCGGTAGGTAGCGCCTCCCAGTACCACCCCGGCGGAGCCCAGTCCCGGACATGGCCGATCTAGTCAAGCAGGTGTCGTCCTCCGCCGACTCGACGACAAGGATGCGGGATAGGCATCGTCCATGTCGAGGCGGCAAAAATTGCTTTAACTAAAAAATCACCTAATTAGTATCTAGTTCTTACTAACTAGTTCTTACTAACTAAATAGAAGAAGGTCAAATTTTACTCGTTTTACTATGCATTACACTAGTGTTTATTCATCATGTAAGAAAACATCACCTAAGAAAAAATCCCAGCCGCATCTGTATCCAATTCATTTCCACCCATAGATGAACCCTAACTAATTTGATGCAACTAAAATTTGAAGAACCCTATCTAGGCAGAGGTAGGGGAGGGGGAGGAGCAGGCATGCTCACCTCGGGTGCCTGCGGCGAGAGAGGGGCAGGCGGCGTCGAGGTCGGGCTCGGGGCTCGGGCGCATGATGGAGGGCGGCGTCAAGGTCGGGGCCGAGGGCGGCGTCCGGGGCGACGTTGAGGTCGGGGGCGGGGGCGGCGTTGAATCCGGGGTCGAGGGTGTGCGGAGAGCGCGCGGCGCCCGACGGGCGACGGCGGCGGCGAGAGCGGAGGAGTTCGATTTGGGGGGAAGTGGCCGTGGGGAAGGACGATCGCGATGGTTAAGTCAGAAGTAGCAGTAGCGCGTTCCGGAAAGCGCGCTACTGCTAAATTAGCTACAGCGCGTTCCGGGATACGCGCTACTGCTACTACTTTCTCCTTTTTCCCCTTTTTCATTTATTTTTCTTCACATTTTATTTTTTCCTTTCACCTTCTTCTATTTCTTTCATTTTCAATTACCTTTCTATTTGCTTTTCATTTAATTTTATATCCTTTAGTAGTAGCGAGTTTAGAGCAAAATGCGCTTCTACAAAGAAAGTAGCAGTAGCGCGGTTCCGTATAGATCGCTACTACTATGTGTACCATATCGGCTAAGCCGTGAGAATTTTAGTAGTAACATGTATGCAGCAAGACGCGCTACTGCTACGAAGTTATCTGCAGCGCGGTTTGCGCAGGCGCGCTGCTGCTACTTAGCACCAGCATGCTTCTTTGACCCACGCTACTGCTAAAGTTCGGTGTATAAGGTTTTCCCTAGTAGTGCTTGTGTGTTTGATAAACCTTAAGAAAAAACAAAAAAAATTAGTAGTTTATTTCCTTGTAGTAGAATTAAAAAGAAAACCCAAAAATATTTCCCGTTCTTCTTTTACTTGTTGGGAGCTTTCCCATGTAAATAGTTTTATTTTCTTTTCTTTCTTTTGGGGGTCGAGAAGACTTTATTGAAATTGCTTAGTGGCTCTCATATGCATGATTGATTATTTAACTTAGAGCCCATATTACTTGTCTTCTCTCTTGAGTTGAATGCTTGCAGATTCCAGCTTAGTCCAATGCACGTGCACTCTTATTATTATACACACCGTTCGGTCGTGCAAGTGAAAGGCAATAATGATGATTTATGATGGACTTATTGGGAAGAGAAAAGCTGGTATGAACTTGACCTCTCTTGTTTTTGTAAATATGATGATTCATCATTCCTGAGTCAACTATTATGAAGTAAACATATTTGCAATGACATTTAGAGATTATAGTTGCTTGTGCCATGCTTGATTAGCTATGAGTTATAATGGTTTACCTTGCGTGCCAACATGCTATTAGAATGATTATGATGTGGTATGATGGGATGGTATCCTCCTTTAAATGAATTGAGTGACTCGACTTGGCACATGTTCACGCATGTAGTTGAATCAAATTAACATAGCCTTCATGATATTTATGTTCATGGTGGATTATATCCTACTCATGCTTGTATTCGGTGTAAATTAATTTTGATGCATGTATTCAGTTGGTCGCTTCCCAGTCTTTTGCTAGCCTTCACCTGTACTAAGCGAGAATACTGCTTGTGCATCCAAACTCTTTAAACCCCAAAGTTGTTCCATATGAGTCCACTACACCTACCAATATGCGGTATTTACCTGCCATTCCAAGTAAATTTGTATGTGCCAAACTCTAAACCTTCAAATAAACATTCTGTTTTGCATGCTCGAATAGCTCATATGTCAACTAGAGCTGCCCTTATCTTCTGTGTTAGGCGGGTTATTCTCAAGAGGAGTGGACTCCGCTCCTCATTCACGAGAAAATGGCTGGTAACCGGGATGCCCAGTCCCATGCTTTATGCAAACTAAATCGAAATAACTGCAAACAAAACTCCCCCTGGGACCCGTTGAATGTTGGAGGCACTCGTTGTTTCGAGCAAGCCATGGATTGATGCTTGTGCAGGAGGGGGAGTATAAACTTTACCATTCCATCTGGGAACCGCCTATAATCTGTTTAGCATGGAAGATATTATCGTATTTAGTTGTTATGTTGACAATGAAAGTATGCCGCTCAAAATATAATTTATCTCTATTTCAAAACCGAGTTCTAGCACCTCTACAAATCCCTGCTTCCCTCTGCAAAGGGCCTATCTATTTACTTTTATGTTGAGTCATCACCCTTCTTATTAAAAAGCACCCGCTGGAGAGCACACTGTTGTTTGCATTCATTATTATTGGTTTATATTGGGTATGACTTGACTGGATCTCTTTTACCATGAATTACAATGTTTAGTCAGTCCTTGATCTTTAAAGGTGCTCTGCATTTATGTTTTGCGGTCTCAGAAAGGGCTAGCGAGATACCATTTTGTTATATCATGTTATGATTATTTTAAGAAAGTGTTGTCATCCGAGTTTTATTATTATGGCTCGCTAGCTGATTATGCTATTGATATGAGTAATTGTGAGACCTGCGTGTTATTGTGAGTATGGTTAGTTCATAATAATTGCTGAAACTTGATTGCTGGCTTTTCATGTTTACAATAACAAGAGCAAACAGAGTTTGTAAAAGTTTTTCTTTTTCTCTTTCAGTTTGTCAACTGAATTGCTTGAGGACAAGCAAGGGTTTAAGCTTGGGGGAGTTGATACGTCTCCGTCATATCTACTTTTACAAACACTTTTGCCCTTGTTTTGGACTCTAACTTGTATGATTTGAATGGAACTAACCCGGACTGGCGTTGTTTTCAGCAGAATTGCCATGGTGTTGTTTTATGTGCAGAAAATAAAAGTTCCCGGAATGACCTGAAACTCCACAGAACACCTTAGAAATCAGGGAGAAGAAATCATCGCGTTTTACAATACGGAGCCGCCGCCAAGCCCTAATCTCTCTCGAGAGGGCTGACCTGGAGTCCGTTCGGGGCTCCGGAGAGGGGGATTCGTCGCCGTCGTCATCATCAACCATCCTCCCTCACCAATTTCATGATGCTCACCACCGTGCGTGAGTAATTGCATCGTAGGCTTGCCGGACGGTGATGGGTTGGATGAGATTTATCATGTAAGCGAGTTAGTTTTGTTAGGGTTTGATCCCTAGTATCCATTATGTTCTGAGATTGATGTTGCTATGAGTTTGCTATGCTTAATGCTTGTCACTAGGGCCCGAGTGCCATGATTTCAGATTTGAACCTATTATGTTTTCATGAATATATGTGTGTTCTTGATCCTATCATGCAAGTCTATAGTCACCTACTATGTGTTATGATCTGGCAACCCCGAAGTGACAATAATCACGACCACTCCCGGTGATGACCGTAGTTTGAGGAGTTCATGTATTCACTATGTGCTAATGCTTTGTTCCGGTTCTCTATTAAAAGGAGGCCTTAATATCCCTTAGTTTCCAATAGGACCCCGTTGTCACGGGAGGGTAGGACAAAAGATGTCATGCAAGTTCTTTTCCATAAGCACGTATGACTATGTTATGTGTCACCCTATGTTATGACTGTTACATGACGAACCGCATCCGGCATATATAATTATCCATCGCTAATCCGGTGCCTACGAGTTTTCCATATATTGGTTCTCGCTTATTTACTTTTCCATTGCTACTGTTACAATCACTACAAAATACCAAGAACATTACTTTTGCTGTCTTTACTTTTGTTATCGTTACCACTACTATCATATTACTTTGTTACTAAACACTTTGTTGTAGATATTAAGTTTCTAGGTGTGGTTGAATTGACAACTTAGCTGCTAATACTTGAGAATATTCTTTGGCTCCCCTTGTGTCGAATCAATAAATTTGGGTTGAATACTCTACCCTTGAAAACTGTTGCGATCCCTATACTTGTGGGTTATCACAGCCTCACACCGCAGCGAACCAGTGAACCCTCGTACTCCTTTACGCGTGGGCATCCACTGCCGCATCTTCCCCAGCTCCGCGTCGTCCCCTTCCTAGGCCTCGCCGTCGTCCACCGCCTTGGTGCTCTTGGCACGACGTGGTCAACGTGGTCAAGGAATGGCTTCCATCGGACGTGGACAATACGTGGAGAGGCTGACAGCTGGGTCCACGGCCGCAACAAGGAAGTGCCTCCTTATTACGCGCAAAATAATTATTCCTCCGCCTGACAGCGGGGACCCACCGGACGGGCCATCGTATTTCACAAAAAAAAACATTTCCCCCTGACTGCTGGGACCCACCAGCTACATCTTCGCACGCAAGGAAGTGCGTTCGGGCAAAAAAAAATGATTCGCACCCCTGACTGCTGGGATCCACCAGCTACGTCTTCGCAGGCAAGGAAGTGCCTGACAGTCGGGACCCACCTGGTCGAAGCATACGTAGGGTTATCATTCTGGTTGCGAACGTGTACGTACATACTGGTCGTTGTAGAGGCACGCATGTGTCGTAGTAGAGGCGCGCACGTAGCATGTACACGTACATACAGCGGCGAGGGTGCAAGAAAGAAAATACGGCCACATACGTACATACGGGTATGGTCTCGAACGCCTACTCGCGCATAGGTACATGGCTAGGTCGGAACGGAGAAACAGCGTTGTCGTCGTGTTCATGGGGAGGCAACGGAACGCGTCGTGTTCATCGGGAGGCAACGGAACGCGTGGGAGCCAACCGGCTGGGTCGAAACGGAATGCGTGGTCGTGTTCATCGGGAGGGCTTGGACGGAACAGGCGATGGAAACGAGGCCTGGCGTACCGCAAAACGGAGGAAACACACCTCCTACGGTCGAAACGGGGGTCCTGTTGATTGGGAGGGGTGTGGCATACCGCAAAACGGAGGAAACGGACCTCCTACGGTCGAAACGGGGGTCTGTTCATTGGGAGGGGTGTGGCGTACCGCAAAACAGACGAAATGGACCTCCTACGGTCGAAACGGGGGTCCTGTTCATCGGGAGGGGTGTGGCATACCGCAAAACGGGACTCCACGGGATACTGTTCATCTCCACCGTCGACCTCCTCCAGCCTCCACGGGCTACCGTCGACCTCCTCCAGCCTTCACGGGCTCCTGTTCATCCAGCCTCCACCGCGCGCTACTCCACCGACTACTGTTCAACCACCCCTCCACGGGCACCCCTGCACCATCTACTGTTCATCCAGCCCTCCACACCACAGGGTCCTGTTCAACCACCCCTCCATGGACACCCCTCCACCATCTACTGTTCATCCAGCCCTCCACACCACGGAGTCCTATTCATCCAGAGGCAATGTCACCGCTCACTGTTCATCCACCCCCCCCCCCCCCGCAACGCTCACTGTTCATCCAATCGATCGGCTTCAGTTAGCAGCAATAGAGAAGGAATTGCTCCATCGGGTTCAGTTAACAGCCATCGATCGATCGCTCGGGTTCAGTAACGCGTAGCCTGCAGTGCAATCGCTCGGGTTCAGTTAGAGCCCAACGCCTCGCTCGGGTTCAGTTAGAGCCAACGCCTCGCACGTGTATGAGAGAAACGCGCATCGCTTGGCCCCCGACCTCCCACCGTAACCGGCAACTCCCCGAAATTTTCCTCCCCCTCATTTCTACCACGGTTTTTTCCATCATGGACGGCCCAAAGAATGTCATGCAGCTGCGTCTCCGGCCCGCCCAGGACAAAAAGCCCATTTTCTCTCATGATTTTTTGTCATAGAAGTAGGATCCCACCACATCTATGATGATACCGGGTTTTGTCACAATTATCGTCATAGAAGTGTCATATGTATGACAGAAAAAAAAAATCGTTCGGCCCAAAACGTCACGGATGTGTCTTTTTTTTGTAGTGTTGTGTTGAATTCTCCTCATGCTTATAGTCAAAATAAAGCTTTTACCAAACATATTGTTGATGCTTTGATGCAATCTTATGAGGAAAAACTTGAATTGGAAGTTTCTATACCTAGAAAACCTTATGATGAGTGGGAACCTACGATAAAAATTAAAATTAAAGATCATGAATGCTATGCTTTATGTGATTTGGGTGCTAGTGTTTCCACGATTCCGAAAACTTTATGTGATGTGCTAGGTTTCCATGTTTTTGATGATTGCTCTTTAAATTTACACCTTGCGGATTCCACCATTAAGAAACCTATGGGAATGATCAATGATGTTCTTATTGTTGCAAATAGGAATTATGTGCCCGTGGATTTCATCGTTCTTGATATAGATTGCAATCTTTCATGTCCTATTATTCTTGGTAGACCTTTTCTTAGAATGATTGGTGCAATTATTGACATGAAGGAAGGGAATATTAGATTCCAATTTCCATTAAGGAAAGTCATGGAACACTTTCCAAGAAAGAAAGTTAAATTACCTTATGAATCCATTATGCGTGCCACTTATGAATTGAATGCCAAAGAGGGCACTACTTAGATCTATTCTCCCTTCTATGCCTAGCTAGGGGCGTTAAACGATAGCGCTAGTTGGGAGGCAAGCCAATTTTATTTTTGTTTCTTGCTTTTTGCTTCTGTTTAGTAATAAATATTTCATATAGCCTCTGTTTAGATGTGGTTTTATGTTTTAATTAGTGTTTGTGCCAAGTAGAACCTATAGGATAACCTACGGTGATAGTTAATTTGATTCTGCTGAAAACAGAAACTTTTGCACGCACGAGAATAATTTTAATAAATCACAGAAACGTGATTTTGCGTTGATTCTTTTTGCATTAGATCAATGGACAAATTTACCAGGACTTCCTATTTTGGTAGGAGTTTTATAGTTCCAGAAGTATTCGAAATTTATTGATTTCTACAGACTGTTCTGTTTTTGACAGATTCTGTTTTTCATGTGTTGTTTGCTTATTTTGATGCATCTATGGCTAGTATCGGGGGGGTATGAACCATAGAGAAGTTGGAATACAGTAGGTTTAACACCAATATAATTAAAGAATGATTTCATTACAGTACTTTATGTAGTTGTTTTTCTTTCTTGCACTAACGGAGCTTATGATATTTCCTGTTGAGTTTTGTGTTGTGAAGTTTTCAAGTTTTGGGTAAAGATTTGATGGACTATGGAATAAGGAGTGGCAAGAGCCTAATCTTGGGGATGCCCATGGAACCTCAATACAATACAAGGACAACCAAAATCCTAAGCTTGGGGATGCCCCAGAAGGCATCCCCTCTTTCGTCTTCGTCTATCGGTAACTTTACTTGGAGCTATATTTTTATTCGCCACATGATATGTGTTTTGCTTGGAGCGTCTTGTGTGATATGAGTCTTTGCTTTTTAGATTACCACAATCATCCTTTCTATACACAACTTTTGGGAGAAACCCACATGATTTGGAATTTATTAGAATACTCTATGTGCTTCACTTATATCTTTTGAGCTAGATAATTTTGCTCTAGTACTTCACTTATATCTTTTAGAGCACGGCGGTGGTTTAACTTTGTAGAAATTGTTGATCTCTCATGCTTCACTTATATTATTTTGAGAGTCTTTTAGGACAGCATGGTTTTTGCGATGGTTATAAAATTGGTCCTAGAATGATGGGCATCCAAGTTGGGTATAATAAAAACTATCATAGGAAGTGAATTGGATGCTATGATCAATTTGATGCTTTATAATTGTTTTGAGATATAGAGGTGGTGATATTAAAAAATACTTGTATTGAAGTTGGCAAGTCCCATAGCATGCACGTATGGTAACCGTTGTGTAACAAATTTGAAACATGAGGTGTTATTAGATTGTCATCCTTATGAGTGGCGGTCGGGGACGAGCGATGGTCTTTTCCTACCAATCTATCCCCCTAGGAGCATGCGCGTAGTGCTTGGTTTTTGATGACTTGTAGATTTTTGCAATAAGTATATGAGTTCTTTATGACTAATGTGAGTCCATGGATTATACGCACTCTTACCCTTCCATCATTGCTAGCCTCTTCGGTACCGTGCATTGCCCTTTCTCACCTTCAGAGTTGGTGCAAACTTCGCCGGTGCATCCAAACCCCGTGATACAATACGCTCTATCACACATAAACCTCCTTATATCTTCCTCAAAACAGCCACCATACCTACCTATTATGGCATTTCCATAGCCATTCCGAGATATATTGCCATGCAACTTTCCACCGTTCCATTCATCATGACACGCATCATCATTGTCATATTGCCTTGCATGATCATGTAGTTGGCATCGTATTTGTGGCAAAGCCACCTTCATAATTTTTCATACGTGTCACTCTTGATTCATTGCCCATCCCGGTACACCTCGTAGGCATTCATATAGAGTCATATCTTGTTCTAGTTTTGAGTTGTAATTCATGAGTTGTAAATAAATAGAAGTGTGATGATCATCATTATTAGAGCATTGTCCCTTATAAAAAAGGCCAAAAAGAAAAAAAAAGAAAGGCCAAAGAAAAAAAGGCCAAATAAAATAAATAAGAAAGGCCCAAAAAAAGAAAAATAAGAAGAAAAAGAAAGGGAAAAAAGAAAATAAAAAAGGGGGACAATGTTACTATCTTTTTTCCACACTTGTGCTTCAAAGTAGCACCATGTTCTTCATATAGAGAGTCTCATTTGTTGTCACTTTCATATACTAGTGGGAATTTTTCATTATAGAACTTGGCTTGTATATTCCAACGATGGGCTTCCTCAAAATACCCTAGGTCTTCATGAGCAAGCAAGTTGGGTGCACACCCACTAGTTTCTTTTGTTGAGCTTTCATACATTTATAGCTCTAGTGCATTCGTTGCATGGCAATCCCTACTCCTCATGTTGACATCAATTGATGGGCATCTCCATAGCCCGTTGATTAGCCTCATTAACATGAGACTTTCTTCCTTTTTGTCTTCTCCACATAATCCCCTTCATCATATTCTATTCCACCCATAGTGCTATATCCGGGTGACAGAAGATGAGGAGTTGGTGTGGACCGTCGCGCATGCTTCATGCCTTACAGTGGCGGCGTCGGACGAGTGCATAGACAAGTGGGGCGACCTCGGCCACAGATCCTCCATCAAATTTAATGGTCGGTCCAGAATCTGCAGGTATCACCTGCGCCAAGCTGCCCAGTCGTGGAGGCTCTGAAGATGGCACTCACATATGTGTCGTGAGGTATGTGGAGGTGACACCAAGGTCGTGAGGGGTCTGTCTATTGTAGCCAAAGCCAACAGACATGTGGAGAGATGCCCGCGTGGTAGATATCCCGGATGCCAAGCCCGCCGAGGAAGATGGGACGACAGACACGTTGCTAGTTAACAAGGCACTGGCCACCGTTGGCCTCCTTGTGGCCTGCCCAAAGGAATCTGTGGATGATCCGGTTCACTTTCTTGATTGCCATTTTGTTGAAGGTGATGGCAGTAAGGAAGTGCATGGGGATGGCATAGAGGACGTGGCGCACAAGGGCAAGGCGATCTCCCCTTGAGAGCATGGGAGCCCGCCAAGTGGATAGCTTTCACTAGAGCTTGTCGATGATCGGCCGCAGGCTTGTCATGGTGGCCTTGCGGACGGCGAGGGGCAGCCCAAGATAAGTAATGGGGAAGTGGGCAACAGGGCACTGCATCTCAGAGGTGATCATGGCGATGTGGTCGTCGGTGCACTGGATCGGAGTGGCCGAACATTTAGTGAAGTTGGTGTGGAGCCTGGATGCCCTGCCGAAGACATGGAGGAGTGTACGCACGGCAGAAATGTCGTGGTTGTCCGGGTGACAGAAGATGACGACGTCGTCCACATATAGAGGTATGCTCGACGCCGCATGGCGTGCAGTCAGGCAATGGAGGAGGCCGAGGTCCACCGCACAGAACAACATAGTGTTAAGTACGTCGATGACCAGCGTGAAGAGCATGGGAGAGATCGAGTCACCTTTGTCATAGAACATGTGCATGATCAATCGGTGGTCCTGGGTGGCCCTTGTTGAGTACCCTCGTCGAGGCCATAAATAGGAGTATGGAGATCCACTCGTGCCAACGTGGCCCGAAGCCGAGGTGGTGAAGGATTTGAAGGAGGAAGGGCCAGGATACGTTGTCGAAGGCCCGCACAATATCCAGCTTGAGTAGCATACGCAACGCCTTGAGGTTGTGAAGTAGGCGGGCCATCTGTTGCACCAACATGTAGTTGTCATGGATACATCGTCCCGCAATGAATGCACTTTGGTTGGAAGAAACCATGGATCCCAGACGTGGTGACAGCCACAGGGAGAGCAGCTTCGCGGCAAGCTTCGCGAAGATGTGAATGAGACTGATAGGCTGGTAGTCGAAGAGCGATTGGCGTTTACTCACTTCGAAAGCAAGGTGAGGAGGGCATCATTGAAATTTTGCAAGCCTCCGTCGTTCATGGTATAGAGCTTGTTGAGTGCTTCGTGTTCTCGTGTCCCAACATGCAACGAGGAACTCAGAAGTGAACCCATCGGGGCCTGGGGCCTTGCCGGCTGGCAGACTCTTGACGGCGTTCCAAATCTCTTCTTCGGTGAAGTGCGCCTCTAGCTCGAGTAAGTCAAACTATGGTACTTGGAGAGCATGTAGGTCGAGGGTGATATCGCGCTCGGAGGTGCTGCCAAGGACGTCGGAGAAATGGGGGAAGGCAGTGTCGGCCAGGGCATCCTGATCGGTGACAACATGGGAACCAATATGGAGGCTCGTCATGAGATTATGCTGCTTGCGGTGAGCCGCATGCACTTTGAAGTAGGAGAGGGCAGCATCGCCGCTGCGTCACCAGGAAAGGCGCACATGTTTTTGTGTGATAGATCGCTCTAGGGAAGCAAGACCAAGGTAAGAAGCCTTTAGCTTGCGTCGAGGCCAAGTCTCAGAGTGGGAGAGTGATACGTCTCCAACGTATCTATAATTTTTTATTGTTCCATGCTATTATATTACCCGTTTTGGATGTTTATGGGCTTTACTTTACACTTCTATATCATTTTTGGGACTAACCTACTAACCGGAGGCCCAGCCCGAATTGTTGTTTTCTACCTATTTTAGTGTTTCGAAGAAAACGAATATCAAATGGAGTCCAAACGAAATGAAACCTTCGGGAGCGATCTTTTTGGAACAAACGCAATCCAGGAGACTTGGAGTGGACGTCAAGTAGCAAATGAGGCGGCCACGAGGGTGCCCGGCGCTCCCCAGGGGGGTGGGCGCGCCCCCATGCTCGTGGGCCCCTCGTGGCTCAACCGACCTACTTCTTCCTCCTATATATATCCACGTACCCTGAAAACATCCAGGAGCACCACGAAAACCTAATTCCACCATCGCAACCTTCTATATCCGCGAGATCCCATCTTGGAGCCTTCGTCGGTGCTCCGCCGGAGGGGGAATCGACCATGGAGGGTCTCTACATCATCTCCAAGGCCTCTCCGATGAGTTGTGAGTAGTTTATCACAGACCTTCGGGTCCATAGTTATTAGCTAGATGGCTTCTTCTCTCTCTTTGAATCTCAATACAAAGTTCTCCTTGATCTTCTTGGAGATCTATTCGATGTAACTCTTTTTGTGGTGTGTTTGTCGAGATCCGATGAATTGTGGGTTTATGATCAAGTTTATCTATGAGAAATATTTGAATCTCCTCTGAATTATTTATGTATGATTGGTTATCTTTGCAAGTCTCTTCGAATTATCAGTTTGGTTTGGCCTACTAGATTGATCTTTCTTGCAATGGGAGAAGTACTTAGCTTTGGGTTCAATCTTGCGGTGTCCTTTCCCAGTGACAGCAGGGGCAGCAAGGCACGTATTGTATTGTTTCCATCGAGGATAAAAAGATGGGGTTTATATCATATTGCATGAGTTTATCCCTCTACATCATGTCATCTTTCTTAATGCGTTACTCTGTTCTTATGAACTTAATACTCTAGATGCAGGCAGGAGTCGGTCGCTGAGGGAGTCCTGGACTAGGGGGTGTCCGGACAGCCGGACTATCATCGTCCGCCGGACTCCAAGACTATGAAGATACAAGATTGAAGACTCCGTCCCGTGTCCGGATGGGACTTTCCTTGGCGTGGAAGGCAAGCTTGGCGATACGGATATGTAGATCTCCTACCATTGTAATCGACTCTGTGTAACCGTAGCCCTCTCCGGTGTCTATATAAACCGGAGGGTTTTAGTCCGTATGACACAACAACCATTACAACAATCATACCATAGGCTAGCTTCTAGGGTTTAGCCTCCTTGATCTCGTGGTAGATCTACTCTTGTACTACCCATATCATCAATATCAATCAAGCAGGAGTAGGGTTTTACCTCCATCGAGAGGGCCCGAACCTGGGTAAAAACATCATGTCCCTTGTCTCCTGTTACCATCCGCCTAGACGCACAGTTCGGGACCCCCTACCCGAGATCCGCCGGTTTTGACACCGACATTGGTGCTTTCATTGAGAGTTCCTCTGTGTCGTCACCGATAGGCTCGATGGCTACTTCAATCAACAACAACGCTGTCCAGGGTGAGACTTTTCTCCCCGGACAGATCTTCGTATTCGGCGGCTTCGCACTGTGGGCCAATTCACTTGGCCATCTGGAGCAGATCAAAAGCTACGCCCCTGGCCGTCAGGTCAGATTTGGAAGCCTAAACTTCACGGCGGACATCCGCGGAGACTTGATCTTCGATGGATCCGATCCGCAGCCGAGCGTGCCGCACTGTCGCGATGGGCACGATCTAGCTCTGCCGCCGGACAGTGCCTTGGAGGCCGCACATGAGTCCGCTCCGACCCATAGTTCGGAGCCGATCGCGCAGATCGAGGACGAGTGGCTGGACACCGCCACGGGAGTTGCAACATCCACGGCGATGGAGCCGAACACTGACTTTGTCCCCTATAAAGCTCGTGACTCTGAGGTGCCGGACTCCGAACCTCCTGCGTCCCTGCCAATCGAATCCGATTGGGCGCCGATCATGGAGTTCACCGCTGTGGACATCTATCAACACTCACCCTTTGGCAACATCCTAAATTCGCTAAAGCATCTCTCCCTATCCGGAGAGCCCTGGCCGGATTATGGCCAGGACGGTTGGGACGCGGACGACGAAGAAATTCAAACCCCACCCACCACCCACTTTGTAGCCATTGTCGACGATCTAACCGACATGCTAGACTATGACTCCAAAGACATCGACGGTATGGACGACGATGCCGGAGGCGAACAAGAACCAGCGCCTACAGGGCACTGGAAGACCACCTCGTCATATGACATATACATGGTGGACACCCCAAAAGATGGGGACGGCGAAGAAGCAGCGAAGGCAGATTCCTTAAAGAAACAGCCCAAGCGCCGACGTCAGCGGCGCCGCTCTAAATCCCGCCACAGCAAGAATGGAGATTCCGGCACAGGAGATAATAACACCCCAGAAAGTGCCGAAGACAATCCCCTCCAGCAAGATTCAGCGCAGGAGGATGCAGAAGCAAGCCCCCACGAGACAGCGGCAGACGAAGAGGTTGAGGATGATAATTACATACCCTCCTCCGGAGATGAGGCAAGCCTCGACGACGACGAATTCGTCGTGCCCGAGGATCCCGTCGAACAAGAGCGTTTCAAACGCAGGCTAATGGCCACAGCAAATAGCCTAAAGAAAAAGCAGCAGCAGCTTCAAGCTGAGCAAGACCTGCTGGCAGACAGATAGACCGAGGTCCTCGCGGCCGAAGAGTATGAACTCGAACGCCCCTCCAAGAGCTACCCAAAACGCAAGTTGCTCCCCCGATTAGAAGAGGAAGCATATATACCTTCATCACCAGCGCATAATACGGCCGACCGACCACCCCGTGGTCGCAACAGAGAGGCATCCAGGCCTTCCATCAAGACCGTACCCCGGAATCGCTCGAAAAGTACGAAGCCACGGGGGAACGCGCCGGACTTGCGGGATATATTGGAGGATAAGGCAAGACAATCCAGATCTATCTATGGATCACGTGGGCGCCCCACGACCCACGACGAATACCGTCGAGCCGGATACAACAACTCCGGCCGGGCCGAACACAGCAAACAACACTCCCTTGAGCTACGTCGTGATATTGCTCAATACAGAGGCGCCGCACACCCGCTATGCTTCACTGGCGAAGTAATGGATCATCAAATCCCTGAAGGGTTTAAACCCGTAAACATTGAATCCTACGATGGCACAACAGACCCCGCGGTTTGGATCGAAGATTATCTCCTTCACATCCATATGGCCCGCGGCGACGATCTCCACGCCATCAAATATCTCCCGCTCAAGCTTAAAGGACCAGCTCGACATTGGCTTAACAGCCTGCCCGCAGAGTCAATTGGGTGTTGGGAGGACCTGGAAGCCACATTCCTTGACAACTTCCAGGGCACATACGTACGACCACCAGACGCCGATGACCTAAGCCACATAATCCAGCAGCCAGACGAATCGGCCAGGCAATTCTGGACACGGTTCTTAACAAAGAAAAATCAAATCGTCGACTGTCCGGATGCAGAGGCCCTCGCAGCCTTCAAACATAACATCCGCGACGAGTGGCTAGCCCGGCACCAAGGACAGGAAAAGCCGAAATCCATGGCAGCCCTCACATCATTAATGACCCGCTTCTGTGCGGGAGAGGATAGCTGGCTAGCTCGCAGCAACAACCTCAGCAAAAATGCTGGTAGTCCGGACACTAAGGACCACAATGGCAGGTCGCGTCGAAGCAAAAATAAACGCCGCGTTAACGGCGACGACAAGGAGGATACGACAGTCAACGCCGGATTCCGAGGCTCTAAACCCGGTCAGCGGAAGAAGCCATTCAAAAGAACCACTCTGGGTCCGTCCAATTTGGACCGAATACTCGACCGCTCATGCCAGATACATGGCACCCCCGAAAAGCCAGCTAACCACACCAACAGAGATTGTTGGGTATTTAAGCAGGCAGTCAAGTTAATTGCCGAAAACAACGACAAGGGGCTGCACAGCGACGGCGAGGAAGAGACCCGACCACCAAACAGTAGAGGACGGAAGGGTTTCCCCCCACAAGTGCGGACGGTGAACATGATATACGCAACCCATATACCCAAGAGGGAGCGGAAGCGTGCACTAAGGGACGTATATGCGATGGAGCCAGTCGCCCCTAAGTTCAATCCATGGTCCTCTTGCCCGATCACTTTCGATCGAAGAGACCATCTGACCAGCATCCGCCATGGCGGATTCGCCGCATTGGTTTTAGACCCAATCGTCGATGGATTTCACCTCACGAGAGTCCTGATGGACGGCGGCAGTAGCCTGAACCTGCTTTATCAGGATACAGTGCGCAAGATGGGCATAGACCCCTCAAGGATTAAACCTACAAAGACGACCTTCAAAGGCGTCATACCAGGTGTTGAGGCCAATTTTACAGGCTCAGTCACACTGGAAGTGGTCTTCGGATCCCTGGACAGTTTCCGGAGCGAGGAGTTAATCTTCGACATAGTCCCGTTCCGCAGCGGCTATCTTGCTCTGCTCGGACGAACCACGTTCACAAAGTTCAACGCGGTGCTGCATTACGCATACCTCAAGCTCAAGATGCCAGGCCCTCGTGGAGTCATCACGGTCAACGGAAATACGGAACGCTCCCTCCGAACGGAGGAACATACAGCGGCTCTCGCGGCAGAAGTACAGAGCAGCCTTCTAAGGCAATTTTCGAGTCCGGCCGTTAAACGGCCGGACACGGCCAAACGCGCCCGGAGCAACATCAACCAAGACCACCTGGCATGTTCCGAGTACGCGTAGCAATGCGGCCCCAACCCCAGCCCTCTCATAATTGCAAGACCAACCCTCCGCGTACATCATTACGCTCTGGAGATACCATGGGCCTAGGGGGAGGGGCACGACCACAACAGACCCAGAGTGCGGCTCGACCACACCAAGGGCTCACAAGTGTGTCGCTCTTTTTTATTATTATTTTCCTTCTTTGTATACACAGGACTCCGTTCACCAGAGGCCCTGTCCGGCGGCGAACCCGCCGAACTCACGATGCAACAGCCAGGGAGGGAAGAAGGCTGCGATGAACACTCAGGTGGTCTCCATTACGAGCATTAAATTTGATTATATACACCAGTCCGCAGCCCACCCCTGGAGGGGGACATGTTTAATTAGTCCAATCCCTTGCTTACCGCACTATTTGTATCATTCCGCACTCATAGCAAAATTCCTTGAATAAATAATGCAGCACTTTTTGCCTGTTATTGCATTACTTTACATATATGTTCACTAATGACATCTTGCACCCGTATATTTTGGTACAGCCGAATACACCAGGGGCTTATGTTCCCCGCATTATGGTGTGATAAGTCCGAACACTCTCACAAGTGCGGCACCCCGAACTTATAGCATTATATGAATCGGCTCCGAATCATGTCTTGGGTCAATAGTTGGGTTTGCCCGGCTCCCACGTTTTGGTACCTTACATTCCGTTCTGTCGGCTAAGGTGGCACTGGGAGAACCACTGCGATTGCGCCCCGGTTGAGCTGGGCTAGCGCCTCAGTGGAGAAAGCTAAAACTGACTGTCATGATAAGGCGAGAGACTGGTCGCTGTTCGAGAGGTCTTTTCGAGTCCTTAAAGACTTATGCCGCTTCAAGCGAAGAACCAGATAATGTCTGGCCAAGGCGTGGATAGCGCCGCGAACTCGGTCTTCCGAATACTAGGGGCTTCGCCGAAATTTAAAATTATAGAATTCTATGGCTAAGTGAGAGTGTTCAAGCATTATAAGTCCGGTTGCCTTGTTCGTTGTGTTGAGCGCCTCCCTAGATAGACCCAAGAATGGGAACAAGAGTGCTCAAATTTATCCCGAACACCCCAGCACTCGTGGCTTGGGGGCTGAAGCCGACGACTTGCCATCTCTCAGATTTTATAAACGGCCGCACAGAAGGTAATATTTTAAATCAAACAAGCGTTGCTTAGCGCATATGAACAAAGTTTTCAGCGCACAGGATAATACATAGCGAGTCTACTCAATAATTACATCTCTGGGGCACTCATCCGCAATCTTGTGGGCACCCTTCAGGACAGTCTTATAGTACATCTCGGGCGTACGATACTCCTTGCCCGCCGGCGGCGCGTCAGTGATAAGCTTCTCCGCATCCAGCCTGCCCCAGTGCACCTTTGCGCGGGCAAGGGCCCGACGAGCGCCTTCAATACAGGCGGAGCGCTTGATGACCTCCACCCAGGGGCACGCATCCACCAGCCGCCGCATGAGGCCGAAGTAGCTCCCAGGCATGGCCTCTCCAGGCCACAGCCGGACTATGAGGCCCTTCATGGCCTGCTCGACTACCTTGTGGAGCTCGACCAGCTGCTTCAGCTGGTCGCTAGAGGGCACCGGAAGGCCGGCCTCAGCGTACTGAGACTAGAAGACCTTCTCCGTTGAGCTCCCCTCCTCGCCACGGTAGAATGCGGTGGCATCAGATACACTGCGAGGCAGATCTGCAAACGCCCCTGGAGAGCTCCGAATTCGGGCAAGTGTCAGGTAGTTTACATTAACATGCTTGCTTTACATGAAAAATGCCTTACCCGCCGCTATTTTCTTCACATCCTCAACCTCCTGAAGGGCCTTATGGGCCTCGGCCTTGGCGGCTTTGGCACTTTCGAGAGCCGAGGCAAGCTCGGACTCTCGAGTCTTTGAGTCGCACTCCAAACTCTCATGCTTTTCCATGAGAGCCTGGAGCTCTTGCCGCACTTCCGCCACCTGCGCCTCCTGCTTCTCTCGCTCTGCCCGTTCCGCGGCCGCATTGCGTTCGGCCGCGGACACAACCTCCTTCAGGGTTGCCACCTCGTCGTGGCCCCTGCAGTACCCACGTTATCCTTGTTATTTTTATTGCAACCTAAATCCTTTTCTGTAAGGTAACTATTCAAAGTGGTGTTACTCACCTTCTTTGTCCTCGAGCTGCTTCTTGGCACGGCCGAGCTCTTGCTCGGACAGCTCGAGGTCCTGCTTCAAAGCATCGACCTCCGCAGTCAGTGCGGCAGAGGTCAGCAGCGCAGCCTGCAAACCCATATTGACATAATTTTTAGTAACCCTACGTATATCTTTTTAGATCCTCAGTCCGGCTTTTCTTTCCGAACACCGAACCGAGCATCAGGGGCTACTGTCTATGCGGTATTACTTTACATAATTTTAACTTCTTACCTCAAAGCCTGTTAGAAGGCTGCTGCAGGCTTCGGTCAGCCCGCTCTTGGCGAGCTGAACCTTCTGAATCACCGCACTCATGATAGTGCGGTGTTCTTCCTCGATGGAAGCGCCTTTGAGCGCCTCCAACAAGTTGTCCGGCGCCTCCGGTTGGACGGGGGCCGCCGGTGTCACGGTCTTGCCCTTCTTGCGAAGGGGCCGCCTGCCGGACTCCGGAACCACTGCGGGTTCCGGTGTGGAGTCCGGCGCAAAGTCCGGGAGGCTGCCTTGCGGCGCCTATGGAGCCTCCTCCTGATGCGTCCCTTCCTGGGATCCCACCTCGGCGTCCTCAGTGGCGCGAGGGGTGGAGGCAGTCGGAATGGAATCCACATCCAACGGAGCCAACGACCCGCTCGACGAAGCAGGGAGATCATCGTCGGCCGGACTGCAGGCAGTATGCGGCATTAGAAGGACACTATGTGACATGAAAAGAAATTATAAATCATTCAGGAATCCGGATACTTACGATCTCGCCGGAGGCCTGGCCCTTGAAGGCCACTCTTCTTCGCCAACGTTGGCATTGGCGCAGCTGTCCGGGGGAATAGTTCTTCCCCTCTTGGACCCTTCGGCCTCCCCTGTTGGGGAGGCCTTCCTATTCCTCTCTCCCTCCTTTGGGAGAGAGTCCTCTGTTTCCTTCTCGTCTTCGGGGGAGGAATCCGCCTCGGAGTCGTCGGACACCTGAAAACGGGAACTCTTTCGAGTACCCGTGGCCACCTTCTTGGCCTTCTTCTCCGGCACCACGTGTGGTGCCGGAACAGGCAGCCCCGCTAGACGGGCGTCCACTGGGTCTTCTGGCATGGGGGCCGGACAGATGAGCTGCTCGGCCTTCTTCATCCAATCCTGTCAAAGGAAAAGGGAGATTGAAACCCGCTTAGGGTCGAACTATTAACAACAAGTGTCCCGTAAAGGGGTAGAATCACTTACCTCGTCAGCTGGACGCTGCGAGTGAAATCCGCGATCTTCCGTCGCGGATGCGGGGGCTTCGGCGCCCTTAAACAGCACCCTCCAGGCGCCTTCGTACGTCGTGTCGAAGAGCCCGCTCAACGCCTGGTGTTGTGCCGGATCAAACTCCCATAGGTTGAATGCCCGTTCTTGGCATGGGAGAATCCGGCGGACGAGCATGACTTGGACCACATTAACAAGCCTGAGCTTCTTGTTCACCAGCTTCTGGATACAGGCTTGGAGTCCCGTCAGCTCCTTCGAACTACCCCATAGCAAGCCCTTCTCTTTCCAGGAGGTGAGCTGCATAGGGATACCAGATCTGAACTCGGGGGCCGCCGCCCACGTAGGGTCGCGCGGCTCAGTGATGTAGAACCACCCTGACTGCCACCCCTTGACGGACTCCATGAAGGCCCCCTCGAACCAGAGGACGATGGGCATCTTGCCCAACATGGCGCCTCCGCACTCTGCCTGCGTGCCCTTCACTACCTTCGGCTTGACATTGAAGGTCTTTAGCCACAAGCCGAAGTGGGGCTGGATGCAGAGGAAGGCCTCGCACACGACGATGAACGCCGAGATGTTGAGGATGAAGTTCGGCGCCAGATCATGGAAATCCAGGCCGTAGTAGAACATGATCCCCCGGACAAAGGGGTGAAGTGGAAAGCCCAGTCCGCGGAGGAAGTGGGGGAGAAATACGACCCTCTCATGGGGCCTGGGGGTGGGGATGAGCTGCCCCTTGTCGGGCAGCCGGTGCGCGATGTCGCCGGAAAGGTATCCGGTGCTGCGCAGTTTGGCGATGTGCTCCTCCTTAACGGTGGAGTCCAACCATTTACCTCCCGCTCCGGACATAGTCGGAGAAGGTCGAGACGAGATGCACGAACTTGGGCGCTGGAGCTCGAGTGCGGAGATGGATAAGCAAAGGAGGAAGAAGGCGTAGGTAAAAAGGCGGATCCTTATCCCCTTATATATAGGCGGACGAAGACTATACGTCCCCACCGGCCTGGTAAAACTCGCTTATCTCCCAAGAGCCACCATCAATGGCGCGGTTGGGTTACCCACGTCCGTATTGATGAGAATCCCGGAATAAGGGGAACACGATCTCTGCTTCGACAAGACGTGCCAAGGAAACCGCTTCGCTAAACGCGCTAAGGTGGTATAATAAAAAACGGTTCAAGTAAAGGCTTGGTAGTGGCATGACGTCACGCTACAAGATACGTCAGCAGATTGAACCTGTGTACATGATATTCTCTCTACGGTGGAATGTGGAAATTATTTTGCAGAGCCGGACACTATCCTGGTGTTCACAATCTTCTATGGATTATTCGGAGGAGGAACCCACCTTGCAATGCCGAACATTATGCGCGCCGGACTCATCGTCATTGAAGCCAGGTTCAGGGGCTACTGAGGGAGTCCTGGACTAGGGGGTGTCTGGACAGCCGGACTATCATCGTCCGCCGGACTCCAAGACTACGAAGATACAAGATTGAAGACTCCGTCCCGTGTCCGGATGGGACTTTCCTTGGCGTGGAAGGCAAGCTTGGCGATACGGATATGTAGATCTCCTACCATTGTAACCGACTCTGTGTAACCCTAGCCCTCTCCGGTGTCTATATAAACCGGAGGGTTTTAGTCCGTAGGACACAACAACCATTACAACAATCATACCATAGACTAGCTTCTAGTGTTTAGCCTCCTTGATCTTGTGGTAGATCTACTCTTGTACTACCCATATCATCAATATCAATCAAGCAGGAGTAGGGTTTTACCTCCATCGAGAGGGCTCGAACCTGGGTAAAAACATCGTGTCCCTTGTCTCCTGTTACCATCCGCCTAGACGCACAGTTCGGGACCCCCTACCCGAGATCCGCCGGTTTTGACACCGACAGTCGCTGTGTGGAGTAATAGTAGTAGATGCAGAATTGTTTCGATCTAATTGTTGTGGATGTGATGCCTATATACATGATCATGCCTAGATACTCTCATAACTATGCACTTTTCTATCAATTGCACGACAGTAATTTGTTCACCCACCGTTATACTTATGCTATCTTGAGAGAAGCCACTAGTGAAACCTATGGCCCCCGGGTCTATCATTTATCATATAAGTTTTCAATCTACTTTTATTTGCATCTTTTACTTTCCAATCTATATCATAAAAATACCAAAAATATTTATCTTATCTTATTATCTCTATCAGATCTCACTTTTGCAAGTTACCGTGAAGGGATTAACAACCCCTCTATCGTGTTGGTTGCGAGGTTCTTGTTTGTTTGTGTAGGTGCATGGGACTTTTGAGGAGCCTCCTACTGGATTGATACCTTGGTTCTCAAAAACTGATAGAAATACTTACGCTACTTTGCTACATCACCCTTTCCTCTTCATGGGAAATCCAACGCAGTGCTCAAGAGGTAGCAGAGAGAGGTCTGGAGTCTTGCGCAGCATCAAGCCATGCGATAAGCTCCTGTGCCACCTTGAGCTACAGGGAGACGTTACCAATCGAGCCTGCTCTCCATCGTTGAAGGTGCTTTGCAGTAGTCTTAAGACGTGTCACAATCCTTCTGAAAGGATCGGCGTCTGGCGTTACGGATGCCCAAGCCTCGGAGACCACGAGATGGAAACCCTCAATTTTCGACCAGAACCTCTCAAAATGGAATCATCACACCCCGGGTGGGTGGGCCACGTAGTCAACCATTAGCGGGCAATGCTTAGAGGTTGCGGAGGAGAGGCATTGTAGGAGGCAGTTGGGGTGAACAACCTCCCAACCCGACATGTAGAGGATGCGATCATTGCGAACAAGAGTCGGGGCATCGTGCATGTAAAGATCAGGAGCTCCTCTTCGGCAATAAAGCATCGAAATCTACTCATGACACGGTGGTTGAGATTCGTGTTATTCTTTTCGGCAATCGAGGTGATCATGTTGAAGTCACTGTCGAGAAGCCAAGGGCCTATGCGGGATTGGCGCACATCATGCAGCTCAGCAAGGAATTCGAGCTTGGCTTCGTCATCTTGAAGTAAATATGCCCTAGAGGCAACAATAAAGTTGTTATTTTATATTTCCTTATTCATGATAAAGGTTTATTATTCATGCTAGAATTGTATTGATCAAAAACTTAAATACATGTGTGAATACATAAACAAATACCATGTCCCTAGCAAGCCTCTACTAGACTAGCTCGTTGATCAAAGATGGTTAAGGTTTTCTAACCATGGACATGTTGTCATTTGATAACGAGATCACATCATTAGGAGAATTATGTGATGGACAAGACCCATCTGTTAGCTTAGCATATTGATCGTTCAGTTTATTTCTATTGCTTTCTTAATGTCAAATACATATTCCTTCGACTATGAGATTATGCAACCCCAGAATACCGGAGGAATACCTTGTGTGCTATCAAACGTCACAAGGTAACTGAGTGATCATAAAGATGCTCTACAGGTATCTCCGAAGGTGTTTGTTGAGTTGTCATAGATCAGGATTAGGATTTGTCACTCTGAGTATCAGAGAGGTATCTCTGGGCCCTCTCGGTAATACACAACATAAGAAGCCTTGCAAGAAAAGTGACTAAAGAGTTAGTTACAAGATAATGTATTACGGAATGAATAAACTGACTTGCCAGTAATGAGATTGAACTAGGTATGAAGATACCAACGATCGAATCTCGGACAATTAACATACCGATGGACAAAGAGAATTACGTATGTTGTCATAAGGTTTGACCGATAAAGATCTTCGTAGAATATGTAGGAGCCAATATGGGCATCCAGCTTCCACTATTGGTTATTGACCTGAGAGGTGTCTCGGCCATGTCTACATAGTTCTCAAACCCGTAGGGTCCACACGCTTAACGTTCATTGACGATATAGTGTTATATGAGTTATATGATTTGGTGACGGAATGTTGTTCGGAGTCCCGAATGAGATCACAGACATGGAGGGGAGCTCTAGAATGGTCCGGAGGTAAAGATTGATATATATGATGATGATATTCGGACACCGTAAGAGTTTCGGAGTGCACCGGGTAGTCATCGGATCATTGGAAGGGGTTTCGGGCACTCCGGAAGGTTAATGGGCCACATGGGCCAAAAGAGGATAGCACACCAGCCCACAAGGGGCTGGCGCCCCCCTCCTATGGCAGCCGGCCCTGGGGAGAAAAGGAAAGGGGGGATTCGCCCCCCTGCCTTCCTCTCCTCCCCTTTCCTTTTTCCCCCAAAGCAAATAAGGAAGGGGGGCGCGGCCAGGGCTGGAGCCCAAGTAGGATTCAGCCCTACTTGGGGCGCCTCCTGGCTGCTCCCCTCTCCCCCACCTATATATATATGTGGGAGGAGGGCGCCACACATAACCACGAGAATCTATTAGCCGTGTGCTCCCCCCCCCCCCCCACCCACACCCCTCCACAGTTTAGTCCCTCGGTCATATTTTCATACTGCTTAGGCGAAGGCCTGCGGAGATAGCTTCACCATCACCATCACCACACCATCGTGCTGCCGGAACTCATCCACTACTTTGCCGTCTTGCTGGATCAAGAAGGCGAGGACGTCACCGAGCTGAACGTGTGTTGAACGTAGAGGTGTCGTACGTTCGGTAATCGATCTATTGGATCGCAAAGAAGTTTGACTACATCAATCGCGTTACTAAATGCTTCTGCTTATGGTTGATACATAGACACACTCTCCCCTCTCGTTGCTATGCATCTCCATAGATAGATCTAGCGTGTGCCTAGAAAAAAAATTCCATGCAACGTTTCCCAACAAATCTTGCGGTCCATAGATACCGGTGAGCCACCAATGCCCGTCTCCGGACAATGGTGTGACAAGGGCGGTCACGTGATGCACTCCAACCAGGGGGTTCGAGAGGGCTAAGGTCGCTCGCTGCCCAGCAAGTAAGATACCCCCACGGGTGCCATTTGCGGGGAGGAAGAAGTAGTCATTGAAGAGGGGGCCTAGTGTGTCCAACACGATGGAATCAGAGATGCGGGCAAGCTTTGTCTCTTGCAGACAAACGATGGTAGGTGCGGCAACAGAAATTACGCTGCAAACGGCCGTTCGTTTGGCCCCGGAGTTGAGGCCACAAACATTCCAGAAAATTGCCTTAAAGTTGCATTCCATAAAGAGAGAATGTTAGACGTTGGCGGTACAAGGTAACCGGGACTAAGCCTCGATGAGTTGCGTGTTGGAAATATGCCCTAGAGGCAATAAAAATGGTTATTATTATATTTCCTTGTTCATGATAATTGTCTATTGTTCATGCTATATTTGTATTAACTGGAAACTGTAATACATGTGTGAATACATAGACCGTAATACGTCCCTCATAAGCCTCTAGTTGACTAGCTCGTTGATCAATAGATGGTTGTGGTTTCTTGACCATGGACATTGGATGTCATTGATAACGTGATCACATCATTAGGAGAATGATGTGATGGACAAGACCCAGTCCTAAGCATAGCACAAGATCGTGTAGTTCGTTTGCTAAGAGCTTTTCTTATGTCAAGTATCATTTCCTTAGACATTGAGATTGTGCAACTCCCGGATACCGTAGGAATGCTTTGGTTGTGCCAAACGTCACAACATAACTGGGTGGCTATAAAGGTGCACTAAAGGTATCTCCGAAAGTGTCTGTTGGGTTGGCATGAATCGAGAGTGGGATTTGTCACTCCGTATGACGGAGAGGTATCTCTGGGCCCACTCGGTAATGCATCATCATAATGAGCTCAATGTGACTAAGGAATTAGTCACGGGATCATGCATTACGGAACGAGTAAAGAGACTTGCCGGTAACGAGATTGAACGAGGTATGGGGATACCGACGATCGAATCTCGGGCAAGTAACATACCAGTGGACAAAGGGAATTGTATACGGGATTGATTGAATCCTCGACATCGTGGTTCATCCGATGAGATCATCGTGGAAGATGTGGGAGCTAACATGGGTATCCAGATCCCTCTGTTGGTTATTGGCCGGAGAGATGTCTCGGTCATGCCTGCATGGTTCCCAAACCCGTAGGGTCTACACACGTAAGGTTCGATGACGCTAGAGTTGTTATGGGAAATAGTATGTGGTTGCCGAAGGTTGTTTGGAGTCCCGGATGAGATCTCGGACGTTGCGAGGAGCTTCGGAATGGTCCGGAGGTAAATATTTATATATGCGAAGTCCAACTTCAGTCACTGGAATGGTTTCAGGGGTTATCAGTATTGTGCCAGGACCACCGAAAGGTGTCCGGGGGTCCATCAGGTGGGCCACCTGCCCCGGGGGACTTAATGGGCTGAACAAGGGTGGGAACCAGCCCCTAGTGGGCTGGTGCGGCCCCCCCCCCCCCAAGGGCCCAAGGCGCCTAGGGTTGGAAACCCTAGGGGGTGGGGGCGTCACCCACCAAACTTGGGGGCAAGTCCCCCCTTGGCCGCTGCCCCCCCCCTATAGATGGGATCTAGGGGGCGGGCCCCCTCTCCCCTTCCCATATAAATAGTGGGGGGTGGGAGGGCTGCCGCACCCTTCCCCTGGCGCAGCCCCTCCCTCCTCCAACACCTCCTCCTCCTCCATAGAGCTTGGCGAAGCCCTGCAGAAAATCCGCAAGCTCCTCCACCACGCCGCTGATGTCTACTACGCAATCTTCTTCTTGTAGACGTTGTTGGGCCTCCAAGTGCAGAGGTTTGTCGGATAGTAGCAAATTTCCCTCAAGTGGATGACCTAAGGTTTATCAATCTATGGGAGGCATAGGATGAAAATGGTCTCTCTCAAACAACCCTGCAACCAAATAACAAAGAGTCTCTTGTGTCCCCAACACACCCAATACAATGGTAAATTGTATAGGTGCACAAGTTCGGAGATGGTCATACAAGTGCAATATGGATGATAGATAAAGGTTTTTATAATCTGAAAATATAAAAACAGCAAGGTAACAAGTGGTAAAAGTGAGCGTAAACGGTATTGCAATGCTAGGAAACAAGGCCTAAGGTTCATACTTTCACTAGTGCAAGTTCTCTCAACAATAATAACATAACTGGATCATACAACTATCCCTCAACATGCAACAAAGAGTCACTCCAAAGTCACTAATAGCGGAGAACAAATGAAGAGATTATTTTAGGGTACGAAACCACCTCAAAGTTATCCTTTCTGATCGATCTATTCAAGAGTCCGTAGTAAAATAACACAAAGCTATTCTTTCCGTTCGATCTATCATAGAGTTCGTACTAGAATAACACCTTAAGACACAAATCAACCAAAACCCTAGTGTCACTTAGATACTCCAATGTCACCTCAAGTATCCGTGGGTATGATTATATGATATGCATCACACAATCTCAGATTCATCTATTCAAACCAACAAAAAGTACTTCAAAGAGTGCTGAGGGAGTCCTGGATTAGAGGGTCCTCGGACAGCCGGACTAAATACTTATGCCGGACTGTTGGACTATGAAGATACGAGATTGAAGACTTCGTCATGTGTCCGGGTGGGACTCTCTTTTGCGTGGAAGGCAAGCTTGGCAATTCAGATATGTAGATTCCCTTCTCTGTAACCGACTCTATGTAACCCTAGCCCCCTCCGGTGTCTATATAAACCGGAGGGTTAGTCCGTAGGACGAGAACAATCAGAATCATAGGCCAGCTTCTAGGGTTTAGCCTCTACGATCTCATGGTAGATCAACTCTTGTAATACTCATATCATCAAGATCAATCAAGCAGGAAGTAGGGTATTACCTCCATAGAGAGGGCCTGAACCTGGGTAAACATTGTATCCCCCGCCTCCTGTTACCATTAGCCTTAGACGCACAGTTCGGGACCCCCTACCCGAGATCCGCCGGTTTTGACACCGACATTGGTGCTTTCATTGAGAGTTCCACTGTGACGTCAAAAAAAGGTTTGATGGCTCGCCTCGTTATCAAGGACAACATCGCATCTGGGGGAGCCCTGGCTTTAGGCCAAACCTTCCGACTAGGCGGCTTCGTCATAACCGCCCGTTCGGCTGTCGTGCCAACGATGACTTATCGGGTCATCAAAAACAGCCTCCACGTTAACTCGGAATACGCCGAGTGGATGGATCCAATGGAACTGTCATCCTTGAACGAGCTCTTGGATCGCATCACCGCCTTGGGATTCACTATGGACTATGATCGGATTGGGCTTAGACCCGATCAAAGAGAGATTAACTCTCCGCTGGTCACCCATCAAATAGCAGTGGTGGAGGAGCAATGCAGCGATTCTTCGTCCATTTTGAGGACGAACTATGTCCGGATTCCCGAGCTCTCTGAGCCAAATACCCGCTCGCGGGAGGACATGACCCAAAATCTGAACTTAGAATCGGACAGCGGGCCAGAAAAATTGGGTAACACCCCGGAACCCGAACTACCAAGTTTGGAAGTTCCTCAGCCTTTGGGTCTTGGATCGGGTCAGGGTTCGGACTTAAATCCACTGACCCACCCAGATACAAGCGATCTTTCCCACATTAGACAACAATCCCAATGGATAGTACATCACTTTTGGGCCAGATTCCTCCTTGTAATGAGCCAGGTTAAGGATTGTCGCGAGGAAGACGCAATCTCATTCTTTTGCAAAAATTGCACGGACAAGGGACTCCTTAACGCCATAAGTCACCGTAATATATCACACTTCACTGACTTGGCGGCCATAGTACAGAAGTACTGTGCGATGGGAAGCGCCTGGAAAACCCAGGCAAAATTCTGGGATCCTCCAGCTCTCGCTAAACCCCCCGTCCAAACCAAAAGGGTGCACTCTCGCAAGTCACCCAATCCAATCACAAAGAAATCAAAGCCCACTACAGGGCGTGGAACCATATTGGAGGGATGGCTCAATAGGCCATGCAAAATTCACACCACACCAGATACCGGACCAACACACAGCCTTAGAGCATGTTGGATACTTCGGCAGGTGGCCAAGAGCGGCGAGGATCTCCTCATTGACAATACCGCAGAGCATCGTCCCACAGAAAACAACAATACAGTGTTGACAGTCTTCGAGACTTTTGCCACTAATAACAGGCGCAAGAGAGCACTCCGCGGCCTCGCCGAAGTCTGTCACGTCGCAGCAATAAATCCCTGGAACGACACGGATATAACTTTAATGCCAGTGACGAACCTCAATTCTGAATAGTCCGAGCACCAGCCGCTTTGGTCCTTAGTCCAATTGTGGACGGCTTCCGGCTTACTGAAGTGCTCATGGACGGCGGCAGCGGACTAAACCTCATTTACGAGGAAACTCTCAACAAAATGGAAATAGACAAGAGCCGCATTAAGCAAAGCAGCACGACCTTCCAAGGGATTGTCCCTAGTCGGGAGGCACGATGTGTGGGAAAAATCACCCTCGATGTGGTATTCGGCATGCCGGAAAATTACAGGTCCGAAGAGATAACATTCCAAGTGGCCCCATTCAGTAGTGGATACCACGCCCTTTTAGGGTGGGACGCATTCGCGAGATTCCAAGCTATACCCCATTACGGGTACATGAAGCTCAAGATGCCCGGGCCCAACGGAATTATCACGCTAGCCAGTAATCCAGACATAGCACTCCGCGCCAAAAATAAAACCGCCGCCCTGGCCCTTGAGACACTATCCAAAGCCCTCGTAGCCAAAGAATTAACCGCATTACGCTCCACAGTCGATAGGGCCGACGTGATACTCGACAAGCGATCCAAGTCCACCTCTTTCAAACCAATGGACGAAACTGTCAAATTCCAAGTCCACCCAACGGACTCTACAAAAACAGCAACCATCGGGGCACAACTGGACCCCACAATCGACGCCGCACTGCGGGTGTTCTTACGCGAGAATTGGGACATCTTCGCCTAGCACCCTTCAGATATGCCAGGGATCCCATGTAGGCTGGCCGAGCATAGCCTCAACATACTGAAGGGATACAAGCCGGTCAAGCAGACACTACGACACTTTTCAGAGCCTAAACGGCAAGCTATGGGAGAGGAGCTAGCAAAGTTACTTGAAGTCGGATTCATCAAAGAAACAAAACACCTGGACTGTCTAGCAAACCTGGTGATGGTACCAAAGAAGGATAAATCCTGGCACCTATGCGTCGATTTTAAGGACCTCAATAAGGCTTGCCCCAAGGATCCCTTCCCTCTCCCTCGCATTGATTAAATCATCGATGTTGACTCATTGTGTTTCCTCGACGCATACTCCGGATACTATCAAATTAAGATGGCGGAGTTCGATCAAGCTGCAACGGCATTCATCACCCCATACGACCCTTTCTGTTTCAATACCATGCCTTTCGGGCTCAAAAACGCCGGTGCAACCTACCAACGCATGATTCAGACATGCCTGGAAAAACAAATCGACAAAACAGTTGAGGCATATGTGGATGATGTGGTCATCAAGACCAGACACATCGAATTCTTTAATACACGACTTGAGGCTCATGTTCGACAACCTCCAAACATATGACATCAAGCTCAATCCGGAAAAATGTGTTTTCGCCGTTCCCGCCAGAAAGCTCGTGGGCTTCATCGTTTCCAACAGAGGAATTGAAGCAAACCTCGCTAAAATCCGAGCTTTGTCACAGTTGGCTACCATAACAGACCTCAAACAACTCCAGAAATTGTGGCACCCCGGCTCAGAGAAAACCGGAACACCCCGTATTCCAGCCCAGAGATCGAGATGAAGTCTTCTGGAATACGGCACTACTTAGCATAGAACAAACCAGCTTTCTATTATTACACGAATATGAATACAAGGTCTCCGATATTATAATGAATAACATCGGCACGGCGACACTACGCCATCCTCAGTTTCTCTATGCAAGAAGCAGAACAACTCGAAGCAGCGGAATAACTCTAGCAGCAGAACAACGACGAAGGTGGTGAACTCCACTACGTAGGGACTCTAGCTGGAACGCTTATCCTAGCTCGCACAAACGGAAACCACGACAAGCAAGCAATCAAATCCGGCATGACCTGCAAGCTGGCATGACACGCCAGGTCAGTACATTGAATGTACTTGCAAGCTCACAATAACCAGAAGCATTCAAGACAGACAACAGCATGGCAATTACAGGTTAAACAGGGATTATCATGATATCATCAGAATAACATGGCATGACCAACATAAACATGATACAGCTAACACAACATGAACATATTAATCCGACCATACTAGCATGCAACATGATGACACTATATACACCACTTATTCTGCTCGGGCTACCTCGTACCAACACATGCATCTCTTACCAACCTCGGACATCACACGATCATCTCAGGCTCAAATCAAGCTTGGTATAAACATTACCGTAGTAATAATTAAATGACCACAAGGAGCTTGATCTTTACCCACGACTCTCGCACAACATCACGAATATACAACAACTCGGTATCCTTGATACCCTCGTGATCCTTACGGCGATCACAACCCGACCCACACTTGGCCCGTGATCCTTACGGCGATCACAACCCGACCAACACTTGGACCGTGATCCTTACGGCGATCACAACCCGACCAAAACTTGGCCCGTGATCCTTACGGCGATCACAACCGACCAATAAATGGACCATGATCCTTACGGCGATCACAACCCGACCAACACTTGGCTCGTGATCCTTACGGCGATCACAACCACGGGTTGTCATTAATCAAGTTATTCTTATTACTGTTGACTCATGGTGTACCCTACTTTCGACTTGGGCCCTTATCCGCGGGCGCGGCTATCGATAGATTTAATATACACTCTGCAAAGGTTAGTACACTGTACCCACACTACGGAACCCATGGCCTCGCACTCCCATTCGGGTGGACCAATGGCGTTCTGACAAAACCGTCCTACTGCCATGACACTCTCCCTGCCACTCCGACTCACTCCCCACTGGGCTAAGTCATGGGTGGCCTCTACCTCAAGACACCTCAAACCACCGTCGTGGACCAACACAATAAACCGTCCCAAACGGGGACATGTGCACATAACAACAACAACGGGCACACAAGGCTTATGTCCGCCTACCTGATCAGGGTAGCGCGCGCCCATAACCTTCCCTCGTTGGAGGCACCGGCAAGAGGCACGACAATAGACCCAGTTAGGACCGCCCCATACCGTTAAGCATGGTTGCACTGATCAGCATCGTTTCAGCGGCACCATGACTCAGCCAACAGTTGTTCAAGTTCAATTTAATCCGGTTAACTTGAATGCAAATATGCTGAGCCATGATAAAAGGCATGAACATGATATCAACATAATCATGAGAGTATCACATAACTATCCATCATATCAACAATGAATCATATCCACTGAGCATGGCATACTGACTAGTGTGAACATCACCAACATGAACATGTACTACTAGAAAGCATAAACATATGAAAGCAAATACTAGCAGGTAGAACATGATAACAGAGTACAAGACAACATAGCACAAAAGTGAACATGCAACTCTAAACATTACCGGAACAACGGTAACCATCTTTCAACAAGCAAATATTTTAATAAAGACTCAAGTTGAAAACCATGGCTACTGCATGACTATCATGCAAGTGGGTATCGTGGCTTGCCTGGGGATGAAGAAGGCACCGGGGAGAAGTGCAAGAAACTCGCGGAACGAATCACCGGAAAACATTCTCTCTAGGAGAGGGCTGAATAAGGGCAAGGGATAATGATCTTTTTCATAGTGTCAAACCATAGTGAAAGCATGACCAGCAGAACGGGCTCGAGAAACAAAGAAGTGAGCGTTGGTTTCACCTTAAACGGAGTTACGGATAAAAAGTTATGGAGGGTTGAAGTTCAGGGACTTTTCTGCAAAAATAACATCACAACCAAGTCCCTGAGTGGATAAGGCAGAAATGGGTTTTTTAGAAATACGCTTTCGGAAATCAAAGACGTAATCAGTGGATTACGCCTCCGCTTATCCAAGTCAGCGTACCTGGGTCAACGCGGGCCTGGTGGCTGGGTCGCTTACAGGCGGGGCCCACCGCATCTTCTCTCTCCTCCCACGCCTCCTTCTTCTTCCTCTCGTGCCTGACCATGACAGAGAGCAGAGGAGGAGGGCAGGGGCGCTGCCGGCGCTGGCCCCGCCGACTCCGGCCACTCTAGGCCAAGGCGAGGGCACCGGCGGACTCGGGCGGCTGCACCGCGCCCATCCAGAGGGAGATCTGGCGCCGGGGAGAGCTAGAGCTGCCGCGGCTGGGGGCAATAGAGAGCACAGCCGCCGGCGGCCGTTCTAGGGAGACGCGGCCACAGGGCCACCAGCAACGAGCGAATGGGTTGGGGAGGCTCTATGGGAGGTGGGGAAGGCCGTGGTGGTGGAAGAATGGAGAGGGGGTGCTGGGTTCGAGCTAATTTAGCCGAGCATGGCCGGCGGTCATGGCGGCAAGGGTGGTCGGGGAGAGCTCCAGAGGCTCATTGGAGAGGCTGGGCGGGCTCCTGGGGGAGTGGTGAGGTGAGCTCGGGAGGGCTCGGGGATGGCTATTTATAGCCGGGGCGAGGGAGATGGGTTCGGGTGCCGCCGCGGGAGTCCGGCCAAGGCGCTGCCAGCCGCAACGGTCACGGGGAGGGGTGAGGAACGCGACGAGGCATTGATTCAGAGGTCACGGAGGGGTAGACGACGCCGGGGAGCATAGGAAGAAGCCGAGACGAGCTCGGAGCCAAACAGAGCACAGTGCACCCATGGGCGTTCATCGGCGAACGTCGGTGAGGAAGCTGTCGGAGGGGAGAGGGGTCCAGGGTGAAGAGGTCGACGATGCTGAGCTGTTTGACACCTGGGGACAAGCCAGAACCGGCCGGAGCGGCACTGCTGTTGCCAACAGTGGCGAGACCACCGTTTTGGCCGGCTACCCTCATGGTCACCACTGGCATGGAACGCTCTGGAGGTTTTACTGAGGCCAAATCATGTCTACCGCGTAGTCCTTCTACGATAGAGTGTTACTACGGTAAAGATACAGGCAGAGACAAAGGGAGATGAGTAAACCAAGCTTCACAAGTTTGTTGTTGCAAACTTGGCCACACTCTAGAGATAAAACCAGAGAGGGTAAATGGTAAACTTGATGTTTGGGAATCTTAGGATAGCAAGGACTGCGGTCCTAGGGGTTTTGAGGGTAAATGGACCAAGTTTTACTGCAGTTGCTTCACAACTGACCAAAATGGTCCAGAAATGAAGATTATGATGGTGCACTCATATGGAGTGTCTACTTGAGCTCAAATTGGTCAAGGCTTAGTCATTTGGTCATATGATGATGCTCACAAAGTATCATACCATTTGGCAAAGCCAAAATGGTACTTGGTTCACAAACATCTCTGCTGACCAGAAACTTGGAATAATATTGGTGATCAAATGGATCAATGAAATGATGCCAAAATGGGTGGAGAGATTTTCTATGGGTATAAGAATGACCTGGTAATTTATCAGGATTTTGGAAGCAATATAAAATACACTTGCTTCACAACCTGAAAACATTGCCAGAAACAAAGATTTGCTCATGTTCTCACATAGATGATTGGATGGGGCTAAAAATGGGTGGAGGGGATTAATATGAGCACAATAAGGAGTGTGCAAAATTTCAACTCATTTGGGTACTCCTAGCTAGTACTTCCTTCACAAAGCTTTTTGTTTGACAGAAACTTTGAAAATTCACTGAGGAAGATTGGCTAGGCAAATAAAGTTTAACTTGTGCATGAAGCAATTATTTGGACATATAAACATTCCCAAAAAGGTTTGGAGCCACTAGGAAAAATATAAATGACACTTCCTTCACAAAGTTTCATTCGGGGCAAAATAGAAAAAGGAATATTGGGGAATTATTTTTGAACATGGCAATGAAAAGTTTTGCCATATTTGATCCAGATATGACCCAAACAATTTATGAGAATTATTTGGTAATTTTAGGAGTGAGGGAAATATAGGTTGCTTCACAACCTAGGGCAATTTGAGTTATTCCTTTAATAGAAAAGGAATATTCCCAATAAAAAGAATATTGGGATTTGGGCTAGTATGAAAATGACAGGGTCTAGGGAAAGATTTGGGAATGACAAGCCACTCTTGAAGCAAAGAAGAGGGCATCTTCTTCAGTTTCCGGACCACAAAGCCACAAAAAAGAAAAACTCAGGCAAAAACCTTGGAAAAACAAAAGAAAAAGAAAGGGCCAAAAATCAGGCTGTCACAGAAATTAACTGGATGCTTGGCTACCTTAAGCCACTTTATCTCCCGATTGGGAGAAAAGGCACTACCTCTTTATCGCCTTCTTCGACGCACCGAACACTTTGAGTGGATGGATGCGGCCACGGCCGGACTGGAAGAAATAAAAGCCCTCTTGGCCAACAACCCAACCCTGGCCGCGCCGAACAGTGGCGAACCCATGCTGTTATATATAGCTGCAACACACCAAGTTGTAAGCACAGTGCTCGTCGTCGAACGAGAAGAGGACGGACATAAGTTCCCGCTTCATAAGTCGGTATACTACATATCCACTGTACTCACACCATGCAAATCACGGTACCCACATTATCAAAAGATAGAATATGCGGTCTTCATGGCATCCCGGAAACTATGACACTACTTTCAAGAGTGCTCAATCATGGTGGCCTCCAAAGTACCACTCAATGATATAATAAATAACCGTGATGCCACGGGCCGGATTGCTAAGTGGGCCATCGAGCTCCTCCCGTTCGACATTACATATAAACCACGGCGGGCAATTAAATCGCAGGTATTGGCTGGCTTCGTCGCCGAATGGACAGAGCTGAACTTCCTAAAGAGTACGGCGCATACTCCAACTGGATCATGCACTTTGACGGCTCTAAGATGCTGGCTGGTCTGGGAGTGGGCGTTGTCTTGACATCCCCCACCGTAGATACAGTACAATACATACTCCAAATACTATACACAGACTCCAATAATGCAGCCGAATAGGAGGCTCTGTTGCACGGTCTTCAGACGGCGATCTCCATGGGCATTCAATGCCTAGAAGTGCATGGGGATTCAAACCTCGCAATATCTCAAATAAATGGAGACTTCGACGCCAAGGACCCGAAAATGGTGGCTTACCATAATGTCGTCCTCAAAATGTCAGCTCGGTTCGAGGGGCTTGAATTTCATCATGTGGTTCGAGAAAACAATCAAGCGGCGGATATCCTTTCCCGCATCGGCGCTAAGCGCGACCCCATCCCACCCAACATCTTCTTGGAAAGGCTGTTCATCCGTGGTGTGGTAAGGGGAGACTGGCAATACTAGTCCGGATCCAACCACAACCCCATATCCTGAACACACTGACATAATCGGAGGCTCCGCCCCTGAAATAACACCTTCAGCCCATCTAGTCATGGCTGTCATCGCCCCGTGGACCGAACCCTTCTTAGCCTACCTAAATAGGCAAGAACTCCCCAAGGACCAAAATGAGGCACATTGCATTGTGCGGCGCTCTAAAGCCTACAAGGTCCACGAGGGAGAGCTTTACAAGAAAGCGCTACCGGGGTACTTCAAAGATGTATCTCCGAAGAGGAAGGGCGGCAGCTCTTGGCCGAAATTCATGCTGGACTCAGCGGCCACCATGCCGCAGCTCGGACCCTTGTAAGCAAGGCCTTCCGTACAGGTTTCTATTGGTCGACAGCCCGAGCAGACGCACAGGACCTCGTCCAACATTGTTTCGGTTGCCAGCTCTTCACCAATCAAAGCCATATGCCGCCCACCGCTCTCCAAACAATCCCCATAACTTGGCCCTTTGCGGTCTGGGGGCTCGATATGGTCGGACCCCTTAAAGGAGGAAGCCATAAGAAAAAATACCTGTTGGACATGGTGAACAAATTCACCAAATGGATAGAGACCAAACAAGTTAAAACGGTCGAATCCAGACCAGTGATAGACTTCATATCTGGGGTCGTGCACCGTTATGGTGTCCCCCACAGCATCATCACCGATAATGGCTCCAACTTCACAGTCAACGAGGTGAAAACTTGGTGCGGCAACATGGGCATTAAGCTCGATTATGCCTCCGTCTATCACCCCCAAACAAACGGTCAAGTTGAACGAGCAAATGGTCTTATTATGAGCGGCATCAAACCCAGACTAGTGCAATCCCTGAAGGAATCAGACACGCACTGGGTCGAGGAGCTCGACTCCGTACTATTGGGGTTGCGGACCACGCCAAATCGCACTACTGGATACACACTATTCTTCATGGTGTATGGCGCAGAGGCGGTATTGCCCTGTGATATCATTCATGACTCACCTCGAGTGCGCATGTACAAAGAGAGAGAAGCCGAGCTTGATCGGCAGGACAATTTAGATGCCCTGGAGGAGGAGCGCGACGTTGCAAAACACGTTCTGCATTCTATCAGCAATAGGCTCGCAGGTATCGAAGCAGAGAAGTACGGGCCAAAACTTATAACATTGACGAACTCGTTCTACGCCTACCGGAGAAGAAAAAGGACAAGCTCAAGCCCAAGTGGGAGGGTCCCTTCATCATTGATAAAGTTCTCACCGGAGGAGCGTACCGCCTGCGTGATGCATCAGATAATCGACTCGAGCCGAACCCATGGAACGCGACCAGACTCCAAAGATTCTACGCCTAGCGCCGAACTCTGTGTTCGTCCCCTTCCCTCCGCCTTTTTTTAATTATATCCTCTCTCTTTCCTTTTATGGCTCTAAGGCTTTAAGTGTGACTCGACTACATACTCTTGACGCGCTAAATCCTCAAGTATGCGCACTCACTATACCTGGGGGCTTCTTATACAGAAGCTTAATAGAATTACCTTTCGGGCATCATGCCCACTGCATATGTGTAGCTTTTCCATATGTACATTTTCTTCACCATTATGTGCATCGATATGACTTAAGTTTTGGCCAAGCTGGGTTGCCTGGCTCCTGTGTTTATGCCCTACATTCCCGTTAGTTCGGCTAAGGCATAAGGGGAGCACCTCTGTGATTGTTATTGCTGGGTACTCCGGACGTGTACCTCAGACTGGGTGAAGCCGAAAGCTAGTGTTCTTAAAGGAATATTCGGTCAGTGTACTAAAGATGTTTCTTACCTATTACAATACAAACCCCCAGATGTTGCATATACTGCGTCTCTGCTTGCAATTCGGACATGCACATTAATGCATGTGTACCCAGGGAAAGGAACCCTTAACGGAACTATTCTCCCTGGAAGATGTTTCTTACTATCCATGTAATATAACATAGCTAGTTGGGTACTTGTCGGTTCAAGCAATTATGACCCCTACGCCTGGTTTCCACGCGTACCCCGGTTTACATAACTAAGCGGGTATTCGGAAACACTCCGGACTGTCGGGTCTGAAGGCTGAAGCAAAAAGGTCCGCCATGACAAATGATTTACAATCCGGCTAGGGACAAAATATGTCAATTAAAGTACACAGTCACTTAGACCCACATACTTCTTCTTCTTCTATGCCATCCAACAGGCTGTCTAGCCTACAATCCTGTTGGGAATACTTTGTGGCTAATCCTACCTGGTCATATACCAGACTAACGGGAATCTCTTTCCCATCTGACCCTACAGGTCCGGCCAGGGCCATGTGATTCGGATCGAGCTTGGTGTACCGTGTTTTTTACCATGGCCCAAGCTTCCCTCGCACCTTGTCGACAGGCAGATATCTTCCATAATCGGAAGCGTCGCCGCGCTCCCTTGAGCAGTTGTACAAGCTCCCCCATGCTTCCTGGCAGGGAGGCAGATGGCCACAAGGCCTTGGCAATACCCTGCATCACATGCCGAACTTGTTCGTGCAGTTGCGAAAGCTCCTGCAGAAGATCGCCCGAGGATTCGAGCATCTCCTCTTCGGGACGACCAGTCAGTATACCTATAGACATAACTCTGTTAGCCTATTTCTTCGCCGAACTATATAACGGTTCGTTTGAGCACATACTAAAAATGCCGCAATGAAGCCTCATATTCTCCTTCACGGAGTCCGCAAGCTGGGCCCGAACATCTTTCAATTCCACGCCCAGCCGGGTATTGGCGTCCTGGACATTGTTTTTCTCTCGCCTGACTCGTGTAAGTACACGCTCGCCAGCCTCTAGTTGTCGTTGAGCTCGTTGTTCATCCTCTTGTAGGATCTCCGGATTCACTCCGGGATTGCCTGCGGAATCTATTGTTAGATCTGCAAACATGCCGAACACCAAATGGTACACATAATTACGTTTTTTATCGATCGAGAAAAATATATCCAGATGAGGCCTTCTTGGATTCCTCCATTTCGGCATTTGCGGCCGTTAGCTGGGCTTTACACCCCTCCAGCTCTTGAGACAAATGGGTATTCTTCTCTGTAAGAACCTATTCATACAATGATCCTTAAATCAGTTGTACCAACTGTTTCAAGTCTCAGGGGCTACTGATATACATAATTATCAGATTTTGCGTACCCGTATATCTTTTAAATACTAGTCTATGGCTCTAGCAATCCCATCTTGAGCAGCTCGGATGTACGCGTCTCCCGAGTTGAAGGCATTGAAAGCCTCTTCGGAAAAATTAGGGTCCTGAAGTGCGGCCCGACGACGCTGATGATTCATAGTGCTCTCCACCTCGGAATTTGTAGCAGATATTCTATCCACATCCTCTATAGGAGGAATGTCCGGTGTTGTCCCCATGTTATCCTCCACCCTCGAGGCTGGTTTTGGAGTCCGGCTGGTAGAGGCGTGACGGGTAGGATCCCTGGATATAGTCCGGCGAATACTCTTTCTGCCAAGACATAGTGGACATTGTTATATTTTAAGATAACAATCAAGGAGCATGTTTTAAACTATACCTCTTCGATGGTGGCTCAGCCCTGTTCGATTTTCTTTTAAGCCTACCCGGCTTGGGTGCCCCTTGTTGGTGAGTCGCCACGGGTTCGGCATGGCGCACCGATGGCTTTCCCTTTATAGCATGATATATGTGCGGTGGGTAAGGTGGAAAGAGTGAATCCTTTTTCGGAAGATAGGTCTCCGGTTTTACTTACATGTGATGCAGGGAGGAGGCCGGGGTAGTCGGCAATGATGGCCACTAAGGTGCCGTCATAGCTTGCCTGGTAAAACACCATGTCGCCAAGCTCCACAAATATGTTCGGATCTTCTTCGAGTCCGGGGTCGAGGGCCCGGTTGTGGTCCTCTGGCTATGCAGGCAAGATGTGGACCTCCCTCATAGCTTTCTGTATTTCCTGTTATGGACTAGCGAGGTAAATATTTGTGATGAAAGACTGCAGGAATGAATAGAGTTGAGTAAAAGGCAATAGCTCACTCAGCTAGGGGGGTTGTACATGGAAAATCCATCCCATGGTTAATGCGGATGAACTCCTCTTCTTCTCCTTTATACAAATCGGACAGTATTTTCGCCAGAGCGGAGGCGGAGTCCGGACCTTTCCGACCGCAGCGGGTGGCATCGTCTTCTCCATTGAAGTGCCACATGGGACGCCCCCAATACTGGAGTGGTTGTACCCCTCGCATTATGCATATTGACATAACCTCGATTATTTTCAATCCAGATTTGGCCAGCGTTTTTATCCTGCCCATTAGTTGAAGTACCTCTCTGCTATATTCCTCCTTGGGGCTCCAAGGACGCCAGCTACGGCGCTTCTTCAATGGGGCATTTGTGAGCTCAGGAAGACCCATTCGGATAGGGTCAGGAAGGGAGACGTCCTCTGTATAAAACCATTCGGAAGGCCAATCTTTGGATGTCTTCTTCGGAGTGCCGGACAGGTATCCGATCCTGGCGATGCGCCATATCTCGGCTTCGCCCACTTGGAATATTGATTGGGTTCTTTTCACCTTTCCCTCACGGTACTACTTCGCTAACGGTCACCCAGGAGTATTTAGCCTTGCAAGGTGGTCCTTGCTGATTCACACGGGATTCCACGTGCCCCATGCTACTTGGGTCAGAGCGTAAGCTAGTGATGCTTTCGGCTACTGGACTTTAGCCATCTAGGGTGCGGCACTCAACCGCTTCTCCTAGCAGCACAACGCTTTTATTGCTCTCCCACAACCCCGTTTTCACAGTTTAGGCTGCTCCCATTTCGCTCGCCGCTACTACGGGAATCGCTTTTGCTTTATTTTCCTCTGGCTACTAAGATGTTTCAGTTCACCAGGTTGTCTCTTGCCTGCTCATGGATTCAGCGGGCAGTTTAAAAGGTCCTGATTGCGAGGGACGAAGCAGAACAACCTCTTCCATAGCTCAAAATGAGCTTCGCAACCCGGAAATAACTCACAAAGGGCGACATAACCTGCGATGTGCAGGATGGAGGCAGGGGTAAAATTGTGCAGCTGGAGGCCATAATACTCCAGGAGCCCACAGAGGAATGGATGGATTGGAAATCTAATGCCCCTCAGCAAGTAAGGGATAAGGCACACTCGCTCCCCCTAGATGGGTTGGGAAAGCTCTCCGCTTGCTCCCCGCCATCAAAGGTGGCTATTCCGGCTCGAACGGGGACAAGATATGCAGGTGGAAGAAACCCCTGGGTCTGCAACTTCACCAATTTACCGTGGGATACAGTACACTTCTCACAATCACCTGGCTTGGCGCTATGGGGGCGAGAGGAGGATCTGCGGTGGCCGGCCATGATGGGATGGTTTTTTCGGGTGCGCTCTGATGAATCCTCACTAGGGGAAGATGGTGTGTTTGGATCTGAGGATCCCCGTCTCTTTAATAGATGATTTATTTAAATGGTCAGGGTGGCAAGTGTAAAAATGCCCCGGCTTCTCGCATTCGCTCGACACGTGGAGACTACCATTATTAAGGTACAGAAGCCGATGAGTGCGACATTAAATGGGAAGCCGGACACTGCTTGTTACAACAGGTACTCTGGAGAATTCGGAGAAGGAACCCGCCTTGCAATGTCGAAGACAATCTGCCGCGCCGGACTCATCGTCATTGAAGCCTGGTTCAGGGGCTACTGAGGGAGTCCTGGATTAGGGGGTCCTCGGACAGCCGGACTATATACTTATGCCGGACTGTTGGACTATGAAGATACGAGATTGAAGACTTTGTCCCGTGTCCGGGTGGGACTCTCCTTTGCGTGGAAGGCAAGCTTGGCAATTCGGATATGTAGATTACCTTCTGTAACCGACTCTGTGTAACCCTAGCCCCCTCCGGTGTCTATATAAACCGGAGGGTTTAGTCCGTAGGACAAGAACAATCAGAATCGTAGGCCAGCTTCTAGGGTTTAGCCTCTACGATCTCGTGGTAGATCAACTCTTGTAATACTCATATCATCAAGATCAATCAAGGAGGAAGTAGGGTATTACCTCCATAGAGAGGGACCGAACCTGGGTAAACATTATGTCCCCCGCCTCCTGTTACCATTAGCCTTAGACGCACAGTTCGGGACCCCCTACCTAAGATCCGCCGGTTTTGACACCGAAAAGTGCCCCAAAGTTTCTACCGGAGAGCCAAGACGAAAACATCTGCCAACCCCTATGCATAAGTTCATTGAACCCACAAGTTGATCACCAAAACATACATCAAGTAGATCACGTGAATATCCCATTGTCACCACAGATAAGCACGGCAAGACATACATCAAGTGTTCTCGGTCCTTAAAGACTCAATCCGATAAGATAACTTCAAAGGGAAAACTCAATTCATCATAAGAGAGTAGAGGGGGAGAAACATCATAAGATCCAACTATAATAGCAAAGCTCGCGATACATCAAGATCGTTTCACCCCAAGAACACGAGAGAGAGAGAGAGAGAGAGAGAGAGAGAGATCAAACACATGGCTACTGGTACATACCCTCAACCCCGAGGGTGAACTACTCCCTCCTCGTCATGGAGAGCGCCGGGATGATGAAGATGGCCACTGGTGAGGGACCCCCCCCCCCTCCGGAAGGGTGCCGGAACAGGGTCCAATTGGTTTTTGGTGGCTACAGAGGCTTGCGGCGGCGGAACTCCCGATCTATTGTGCTCCCCAATGTTTTTAGGGTATATGGACATATATAGGCGAAAGAAGTCGGTCAGGGGATCCACGAGGGTCCCACGAGGGTGGGGGCATGCCCAGGGGGTAGGGCGCGCCCCTGATCCTCGTGGCCACCTTGAAGCTTCCCTGACGTCTACTCCAAGTCTCCTGGATTGCTTCCGTTCCAAAAATAACTCTCCCGAAGGTTTCATTCCGTTTGGACTCCGTTTGATACTCCTTTTCTTCGAAACACTAAAATAGGCAAGAAAACAACAATTTGGGCTGGGCCTCCAGTTAATAGGTTAGTCCCAAAAATAATATAAAAGTGCTTAGTAAAGCCCATAAACATCCAAAACAGATAATATAATAGCATGAGTACTTCATAAATTATAGATACGTTGGAGATGTATCAGCATCCCCAAGCTTAGTTTCTGCTCGTCCTCGAGTAGGTAAATGATAAAAGAAATAATTTATGAAGTGTGAATGCTAGCAGGTGCATAAGTTTGATCAATGATAATTTCAATCACCTTTTCTAGCATCATTATATGTCATAACAGTAGCTCATCTCATAAAACTTCTCATGATCAAGTAACAAGCTATTCAAGTGTTAAAGCATAGTCCATAAACTTCTTGAAAACTAGCAAACTATGTTCTCAGTCATCAAACAATTGCAATTCATCTTATTTTCAGGAAGGGTCTATGTAAGAGCTTTGATTTAGCAAATCCCACATACTCAACTATCATATAGTCTTCCATGATTGCTACCACTCAAAGCATATTTTTGGAACAAATAGCATCCATCGAACACAGAGAAAGATAGGGGCTTAATGTTTCGCCTCCCAACTTACTTATCATATAGATAATTGTCAACAATAATAATTCATGATCAAATATATTTGAATGGCCATATATGCTTAGATCTTTCCCCATCACATGATGCTTGCCAACTAAAGAGTAGGTTGGAATGAGAAGGAATACCACTGACTCTTGCATAAAAGTAAAAGATAGGCCCTTCGCAGAGGGAAGCAGGGATTTGCAGAGGTGCCAGAGCTCGAAGATTTTAAACAGAGATGAAAATAATTTTGAGAGGTATGCTTTCATCAAGAGTTCCCGATATCTTCCATACTAGATACATTATAGGCGGTTCCCAAACAGAATGGTAAAGTTTTCACTCCCCCTCCACCAACAATCAACAATCCATGGCTTGCCCGAAACAGCGGGTGCCTCCAACTAACAACAATCCTGGGGGAGTTTTGTTTGCAATTATTTTGATTTGATTTTGATCTCTTGATCATGGGACTGGGCATCCCAGTTACCAGCCATTTTTCTCGTGAATGATGAGCGGAGTCCACTCATCGTGAGAATAACCCACCTAGCATGGAAGATACTGACAGCCCCTAGTCGCTACATGAGCGATTCGGGCATACAAAACAGATTATTATTTGAAGGTTTAGAGTTTGGCACATGCAAATTTACTTGGAACAGCAGGTAAATACCGCACATAGGTAGATAAGGTGGACACTCATGGAAGAAACTTGGTTCAAGGAATTTGGATGCACAAGTAGTATTCCCGCTTAGTACAGATATTTGGCTAGCAAAGGATTCTAAATAGCAAGCACCACATGTTGGAGGATCTATAACAATATAACTTCTATACAAATATACCCAAGCATAACTCATTATGTTGTCTTCCTTGTCCAATTTCAACTAATTTGCTCAGGTTTGAAAATAATTAATGGGGCTCACAATCATAGAAGATGACTAAGATAGTATATTTATATGTGAAATCTCTCTTCCTTCAATATTCTTTCATGAACTGTTCAAGTGACCAATACAATGTTTGCTAACCTTCAATAAATTTACCACCTCTATTTCTTAGATGTGAAGTCATTACTCCCCATGGGATAAGCATATGAAACATATATAATTTCAGATTTACGATATTCAAATCATTCAACCATTTACTCATAGGATATAAGTGGAGCACACGAGTAAATGACAAACTACTCCAAAAAGATATAAGTGAAGATCAATGAGTAGTTAAATAATTATGTAAATATGTGAAGACTCTCTAACATTTAAGAATTTTGTATCTTGGTTTTTATTCAAACAACAAGCAAACCAAAAGAAAATAAAATGGCGCTCCAAGCAAAACACATATCATGTGGTGAATAAAAATATAGCTCCAAGTAAAGTTACCGATGAACGAAGACGAAAGAGGGGATGCCTTCTGGGGCATCCCCAATCTTAGGCATTTGGTTGTCCTTGAATATTACCTCGGGGTGACTTGGGCATCCCCAAGCTTAGGCTCTTTCCACTCCTTATTCCATAGTCCATCGAATCTTTACCCAAAACTTGAAAACTTCACAACACAAAACTCAACAGAAAACTCGTAAGCTCCGTTAGTATAAGAAAATAAAACCACCGCTCATGTACTGTTGTCTACTCATTCTAAATTCATATTGGTGTAATATATACTGTATTACAACTTCTCTATGGTTCATACCCTCCGATACTACTCATAGATTCATCAAAATAAGCAAACAACACATAGAAAACAGAATCTGTCAAAAACAGAACAGTCTGTAGTAATCTGTATCAAACGTATACTTATGGAACTCCACAAATCCTACCAAATTAGGAAAATCTGAGAAATTTGTGTACCAATCCATAGCAAAAATAATCATATCAAAAGCACGTTTCTGTGAAATATCAAAACTAATTTACTGGGTGCAAAAGTTTCTGATTTTCAGCAGGATCAACACAACTATCACCGTAAGCTATCCTAAAGGTCTTACTTGCCACTTAATTGAAACAAAAGCTATAAAACATGATTACTACAGTAGCATAATAATGTGGACACACAAAAACAGTAAGGGTAAATATTGGGTTGTCTCCCAACAAGCGCTTTTCTTTAATGCCTTTCTAGCTACGCATGATGATGACAATGATTCTCACATAAAAGATAAGAATTGAAACATAACGGGAGCATCATGAAGCATATGACCAGCATATTTAAGCCTAACCCACTTCCTATGCATAGGGATTTTGTGAGCAAACAACCTATGGGAACATTAATCAACTAGCATAGGAAGGTAAAACAAGCATAGCTTCAAGATTTTCAACACATACAGAGGAAACTTGATATTATTGCAATTCCTACAAGCATATGTTCCTCCCTTATAATAATTTTCAGTAGCATATTGAATTAATTCAACAATATAATCAGCACCTAAATCATTCTTTTCATGATCTACTTGCATAGAAAATTTACTACTCTCCACACAAGCAAAATCCTTCTTATTCGGAATAGTGGGAGTATCATTAGAGACTCGAATACTATAAATTGTTTCTATATTAAAAGATTAATGTTCAGAAAAAAGAGTAACCATAATCACAACAAGTTTTATAAATATAATCATCACTACTTTTTATAGCATAAGTTTCATCACAATAATCATCATAAGTAGCAACTTTGTTCTCATCATAATCAATTGAAACCTCTTCCAAAATAGTGGATTCATCACTAAATAAAGTCATGACCTCTCCAAATCCACTTTCATAAATATTATAAGATTCAACACCCTCCAAAATAGTGGGATCATTACTTCCTAAAGTTTACACTCTTCCAAACCCACTTTCATCAATATAACCATCATAAATAGGAGGCATGCTATCATCATAATAAATTTGCTCATCGAAACTTGGGAGGCTAAAAATATCATCTTCATTAAACGTAGCATCCCCAAGCTTGGGACAAACATTAATTGCAGCAAATATATTCTCAAACATGTCATGCTCATCAAACATAGCATCCCCAAGCTTGGGCCTTTTCATACCATAAGCATAATCACTCTCATCATTAATAGTATGGATAGCACCAATAGTATAGCAATTATCATCCTCACAATGAGTAATAGGAGAAACATCATTTGGGAGGGATACCTTTCTACCTTTGCTTCTCTGTCTTTTATTTTTCTTCTTCACATCATGTGTGGGTTTAACCCTCTTTTTTAGATCCTTATTAATGAAATTGGTTGAATAGAAAGCTCCTCCTCGTTACCTGATTCATCATAAGAAATAATAGGAGGATATTGGGAAGTCTATTCCCTTTCATTAGTATTATCTTCATCTTCTATTTGCTTTCTTTTCTTTATGTAATTAGCAATATAAGGATTTTCAATGCAACCGCACAATACATAAAAATTTCTTCTAGATAAAAATCAAGAAATCTATCAAGATTAAATTTTGGAATACCCTCAGTTATACGTTTCATTTCTTCATACCCCAAAAGAAGACTAGTCTCTTTATGATGCTCAAGGGTAATCAAGTTATCACATTTTTTGGACATGATTTGATCATGAAACAAATAGCATTGGAGCTTTAAATGACCATGTTCATTGCAAAGTTCACAAGGATGGCGATAAATATTGAATATTTCAGCACAATCATCTAGCCTTTCTTGCAACCATTTAGTTTCTAAATAATTATGCCTCTTGCAAAATCTATCTTCCCTATTCGGTGTGTACTTGCAAGCTCTATGTATTCCACAAAAGTTGACATGCTTATAAGAGACATTTTCATCATGACTAGTGCAATCATCATTAGTACCATGGATATTCAAAGAGTTCATACTAACAACATTGCAATCATGCTCACCATTCAAAGATTTAGTGCCAAACATTTTATAGACTTCTTCTTCTAGCACTTGAGCACAATTTTCCATCCCATCATTCTCACAGAAGATATTAAAAAGATGAAGCGTATGAGGCAAACTCAATTCCATTTTTTTTATTTTATAAACTAAACTAGTGATAAAACAAGAAACAAAAAGATTCGATTGAAAGATCTAAAGATATACCTTCAAACACTAACCTCCCCGGCAATGACGCCAGAAAAGAGCTTGATGTCTACTACGCAACCTTCTTCTTGTAGACGTTGTTGGGCCTCCAAGTGCAGAGGTTTGTAGGACAGTGGCAAATTTCCCTCAAGTGGATGACCTAAGGTTTATCAATCTGTGGGAGGCGTAGGATGAAGATGGTCTCTCTCAAACAACCCTGCAACCAAATAACAAAGAGTCTCTTGTGTCCCTAACACACCCAATACAATGGTAAATTGTACAGGTGCACTAGTTCGGCGAAGAGATGGTGATACAAGTGCAATATGGATGATAGATAAAGGTTTTTGTAATCTAAAAATATAAAAACAGCAAGGTAACAAGTGGTAAAAGTGAGCGTAAACGGTATTGCAATGCTAGGAAACAAGGCCTAAGGTTCATACTTTCACTAGTGCAAGTTCCCTCAACAATAATAACATAACTGGATCATATAACTATCCCTCAACATGCAACAAAGAGTCACACCAAAGTCACTAATAGTGGAGAACAAACGAAGAGACTATTGTAGGGTACGAAACCACCTCAAAGTTATTGAGGGAGTCCTGGACTGGGGGGTGTCCGGATAGCCGAACTATCATCATCGGCCGGACTCCAAGACTATGAAGATACAAGATTGAAGACTTCGTCCCGTGTCCAGATGGGACTTTCCTTGGCGTGGAAGGCAAGCTTGGTAATAGGATATGTAGATCTCCTACCATTGTAACCGACTCTGTGTAACCCTAGCCCTCTCCGGTGTCTATATAAACCGGTGGGTTTTAGTCCATAGGACAACAACAATTACAACAATCATACCATAGGCTAGCTTCTAGGGTTTAGCCTCCTTGATCTCGTGGTAGATCCACTCTTGTACTACCCATATCATCAATATCAATCAAGCAGGAGTAGGGTTTTACCTCCATCGAGAGGGCCCGAACCTAGGTAAAAACATCGTGTCCCTTGTCTCCTGTTACCATCCGCCTAGACGCACAGTTCGGGACCCCCTACCCGAGATCCGCCGGTTTTGACACCGAGATTGGTGCTTTCATTGAGAGTTCCTCTGTGTCGTCACCGACGGGCTTGATGGCTCCTTCGATCATCAACAACAACACGGTCCAGGGTGAGACTTTTCTCCCCAGACAGATCTTCGTATTCGGCGGCTTTGCACTGCGGGCCAATTCGCTTGGCCATCTGGAGCAGATCGAAAGCTACGCCCCTGGCCATCAGGTCAAATTTGGCAGTCTAAACTTCATGGCTGACATCCGCGGAGACTTGATCTTCGATGGATTCGAGCCACAGCCGAGCACGCCGCACTGTCATGATGGGCATGACTTAGCTCTGCTGCCGGACAGTGCCCTGGAGGCCGCACACGAGTCCGCTCCGATCCTCAATTCGGAGCCGACTGCGCAGATTGAGGATGTGTGGCTAGACACCGCCTCGGGGGCTGCAACCCCTACGGCGATGGAGCTGAATACTGACCTTCTCCCTTGTGAAGCTCGTGACTCCGAGGTGCCGGACTCCTCGCCGGACTCCGAACCTCCCGCGCCCCCTCTAATCGAATCCGATTGGGCGCCGATCATGGAGTTCATCGCTGCGGACATCTTTCAGCACTCACCTTTTGGCGACATCCTGAATTCGCTAAAGTATCTCTCGTTATCAGGAAAGCCCTGGCCGAACTGCGGTCAGGATGGTTGGGATGCGGATGACGAAGAAATTCAAAGCCCACCCGCCACCCACTTAGTAGCCACTGTCGACGATCTAACTGACATGCTAGACTTCGACTCCGAAGACATTGACGGTATGGATGACAATGTCGGAGACGGCCAAGAACCAGCGCCTACGGGGCACTGGAAAGCCACCTCAACTCATGATGTATACATGGTGGATACACCAAAAGGAAGCGATAACGAGGAACAACGGGAAGCGGTGAAGGATAACTCCCCCGAAAAGCAACCAAAATGGCGACGCAAGCGCCGCCCAAAATCCCGCCTCGATAACAACAGCACTCATACTGACCCAGCTGTAGAGCAGGGCGAACCAGTGGACGACGAACATGCAACCAAGCAACCCATCCCCGGCAAAAACAATAGTCCAGACGATCTCACGCCGGACACATCACCAGAGCATAAGAACCTTCACAAAAGGCTCGTCGCCACTGCAAGAAGTTTGAAGAAGCAGAATTGGAAGCTCAAAACAGCGGAAGACGTACTCAGAATGAGATGGAGCAAAGTACTCAAGACCGCAGACAAATACGGCAATAGTCACCAAGCAAAGAGTTACCCGAAGCGCAAATTGTTGCCCGAATTTGACGAGGAGGCCGTAGAGCCCCCACAGTAAAAAAACAAAGAGGCCGCCTGGCCGGATAGACGACCAGATGACAGGCTAAGAGCGGCAGGCAGCGCCGCACACAAGCCGGCACACGATCCACATAAGGATCCTCGCAGAAAGGATGGCCCGGTCAGGTCCATCTATGGGCCAAAAAAGGCTCCAGGAAGCAACACAACACGCCGAGCATTCGAAGATAATGGCACACCTAAATACAGGGGCGCCGCACACCCACTATGTTTCACCGATGAGGTGCTGGATCATGAATTTCCAGCGGGATTCAAACCCGTAAACATAGAGGCATACGACGGAACAACAGACCCCGGAGTCTGGATTGAGGATTACATCCTACACATACATATGGCTAGAGGAGATGATCTCCATGCCATAAAATACCTACCCCTCAAGCTCAAAGGGCCAGCCCGGCATTGGCTCAAAATCCTCCCAGAAAATACCATTGGAAGTTGGGAAGAGCTCAAGGATGCATTTCGAGCAAATTTTCAAGGGACTTATGTCCGCCCTCCGGATGCAGACGATTTAAGTCACATAACTCAATAGCCCGGAGAATCAGCACGCAAATTTTGGAACAGGTTCCTCACTAAAAAGAACCAAATAGTCGACTGTCCGGACGCCGAAGCCTTAGCAGCTTTTAAACATAATGTCCGAGACGAATGGCTCGCTAGACACCTCGGCCAGGAAAAGCCAAGAACAATGGCCGCGCTAACGAGCCTCATGACCCGCTTTTGCGCGGGAGAAGATAGCTGGCTGGCAAGATGCAGCACCAGCGACCCGAGTACATCCGAGGTCAGAGATGGAAATGGGAAATCATGACACAGAAAAGATCAGCGCCAGAATAAGGAAAATGGCCCAAAGAACACGGCGGTCAACGCCGGATTCAAAAGCTCTCGGCCGAACAACAAAACACTGCCTCTTAAGGACAATAGTGACGAGCTATCCAACCTAAACAAAATCTTGGATAGGATATGCCAAATTCACAGTACCCCCGGGAAGCCTGCAAACCACACCCACAGAGATTGTTGGGTCTTCAAGCAGTCCGGCCGACTTAACGCCGAACACAAGGGGCTCGACACACCAAGCGAGGACGATGACGAACCCCACAAGCAGAGCGCCGGAAAACAAAAGAACTTCCCAGAAGAGGTCAAAACAGTGAATTCACTTCAAGTGATAACAAGGAAAAATAGGGCGGCATCTACCAAAGCACATGCCGCACGGTCCACCCCAGCGGAATCCCGAGATTGGATGTCAAAACCAATTACTTTCGACCATCTGGATTACTCCAGAAGTATTCGAAACGCAGCATGGACTGCCTTGATATTGGATCCTATAATCGACGGACTATAATTTACACAAGTCCTAATGGATGGCAGCAGCGATTTAAACCTGCTATATCCGGACACAATCCGCAGAATGGGGATAGACCCTACCAAAATTCGCCATAGCAGCACTTCCTTCAAAGGAGTGACGCTAGGCCCTTACGCCAATTGCAAGGGCTCCTTACTACTAGAAGTTGTGTTCGGTTCATCTGACAACTTCCGTCGCGAAAAGCTAATCTTCCATATCGCCCCATTTAAAAGTAGCCATCAGGCACTCTTGGGACGCGAAGCTTTCGCCCGCTTTAACGCAATACCGCATTACGCATCTCTTACACTTAAAATGCCTGGTCCACACGGCATCATCTCATTAAAAGGTCGTTCAAGACCCCGGACACGGCTAGGCGAGTCCGGCATACCCCCTTTACAAGGGGCTGTGCGCATAAACAATGAGAGCCAATAAAAGCTCAACCTTATTCATTTTTTCATACTCTGTTTTAAATACATTTTTTGCACGATACCTCTCCACACTAAGTTCTTCTCTTTTACAGATGAACAGTGTGCTACACCCGTCTAGGATACAGCACAACGGAGACACAGGCGCAGACGTGCAGCAAGGACCCGTTGCAAGGATTCTTTTCAGATTAAGACCCTGTGTAAACCTTTCTTACTGTCTCTTGTTGATACACATCCCCCGGTTTCTTACCATAACCGAGGAGGAGGCTGGCGTTTTGGCATCGGCCGCGCCAGAAGTTCTCGCCCGTACCTGGACACTAGGGGCTTAGGGCATTGTTCTGCCCGTTATCATAAAGACCGAATACCTCATGGAGTGTTCGGCGTCTCGAGTTAGGCCTTATATGCATCAGCTCCGAATCATGTCTTTGGTCAAATGTTGGGTTTGCCCGGCTCCTGTGTTTTGCCGCCTTATGTTCCGTATCATTGGCTAACGCGGCACCAGGAGAACTACTGCGATTGTGGCCCGGTTCGGCCGGGCGAGCACCTCAGTAGAGAAAGCCAAAAACTGATTGTCATGATATAGCGAGAGACTGGTCAACCACTCGATCGACTACCGGAATGTCTAGAATTCCTCCGCTTTGACGGAGGACCGTTTCCCGGTCAGGCACATACGCGCCCCGAATTCGGAGAGCGCGGTGCCCCTAGGGGCTATATCGTAGCCCCACCTTCGAACTCCTATGGCTAAGTGAAAGTGATAAAAGCATTATAGTCCGGTTGCCTAGTTTGCTACGCTACCACCTCCTTCACAGGACTAAGACGTTGGATTAAGTGTGAAAATGCGCCCCTTTTGCAAACACCCCCGCACCATGTGCGTGGGGGCTGAAGCCGAAGACTGCCATCTTTCAGGTTATATACACATATACATTAACGGCCGCACAGGAAATATTTCAATACTTGAACACACAAGTATAAAAAGCCGTTACATTATAAATGTGGTTTCACAAATCATACATATCATTTGAACATAACATTTTTCGAGCACTGCGACTCTATTACACGAGTGCCCTGCAGGACTTCCCTAAAATAGTGCTCGGTGGGTAACCGGCTCTCGTCCGAACCCCGGGTTGCAACATCGGTGGCATCCATCTCCGTCCAGTATGTCTTCACACGGGCGAGAGCCATCCGCACACCCTCTATGCATGCCGACCGCTTCATCGCCTTGATATGCGGCACCGCCCCAAGGAATTGCTGCAATAAGCCAAAATAACTCTTCGGCTTGGGCCTATCTGGCCACAGATGAGCCACCACATCCATCATGGCAAATCCGGATGATCTATTCAGCTCAGCCCACTCAGCCAACCGATCGGTCAACGGAAGTGAACACTCCGGACTGTGGAATTGAGACCAAAAAAGCTCTTCCATCTCGTGATCCTTTTGGCTTCAGAAGTGTACGACCGCGTCCGCCGCACTCGCCGCCAAATCCAGATAAGGATCCTCCGCACCCCACAGCTGGCCCAACTGAGCATACTTCTGATCCGTGAACTTCCTACGCAGCAGAAAGGGCTTTCCAGCCGCAATGTCTCTGGCCTGAAGCAGCTCCTCCTTTATAGCCCTCATTGCAGAACGGGCATCCTTGGCTTCAGCGGTGGCCTTCTTCAGGTCCTCTTGCACCGCTTAGCGTTCTTTTTCAAGAACCTCATAGCGGTCGGTAACATCCTTCAGCTTCACGGTCATTTCGGCCATCTCCTCCCTGCTTCGGCAGTGAGCAGCCTTTTCGGCTTTTAGCTCTTCGGCCACCTTCGAGGCAGCCACATTACTCCTTCTGGCCTGCTCCTTGGCTCGAGAAAGCTCTGCCCGAAGGTTTTCCACAGCAGCGGCACCATATGCATCAAGCATACATGTTGTAAGGAATGGGCGTCAGCTCCCTTACCAGGTAACCGCGGAGAAACCACTCACCTTGTGACTCGTCAAGTCGCTTATTGACCAACGCGATGTCCGCATCCGCAACATCCAGTTGCCGCTTCAGTTCGACAACTCTATTAGTCCGACTGGCCACTGAACGCTCCGCCCCCTGAATAGGAATGGCGACATATTAAAACTGAGATCATGATCCTCGGCACGCTGTCACTTCTGACAACGTACTGAGTCTCAGGGGCTACTATCTATACAGGGCGCACTCTATGTGCAAAACTGTCAAAAGGTATGTTATTTTTACGTACCTCAAACACCGCCAGTAAACTTCTGACGGCATCATGCAACCCGCTCTCAGCGGATGAAATTCTTTCAATCACCGTACTCATTAATGAACGGTGATCTTCTGAGATAGACGCCCTCTTGAGCAGATCCTTCAGCTCCCCCGGCCGTACACCAGTTGGTGCCGAACTCTCCGACTCTGCCGGACTCGGGGAGACTCTCCGCGACGACAGCTCAGAGTCGTCCGCCCCGCCTGACGGTGCGGCAGATGGAGGCGTCTCGCTCTTCATCATCTCCGGACGAAGGTCCCCCAAAGATGAGCTCAGCTGAGAAGGGCAGAGATCCGAACTACAAGGTAAAAACTTCGGTTATCCTCAGAAGCAAAAATAGGGATGTCCCTTATTACAAAGCTCCCCTTTTTTCTACTTACGGCTTGCTAGAGGGCTGATTCCTTTGGGGAGATAGTGCGGCCGGGGCTTCTCCTGGCGCAGGACCCTCTGGTGAAGATTTCTTCCCCTGCTTTGAGGCCTTAGCCTCCGGATCTTCGGAAGTGGTCCCCTTCTCCCCCTGGAAGGAGGGATTCTCGATTCCCCCTTTCTTGAAGGCCTCCTTAGTAGAGGCGGTAGTTTCTCTATTTTCCCCTTCGCCCTCTTCTGAAGGCGCAACCTCCAGCATCTTGACTAACACCGGATCCGGCGTGGTCTCAGGGAGGGGGGCCGGACACCGTATCAGTTTTGCTTGCGCTATCCACCCCTGTCCAAGGGATAGCTGGTCAAAAGGCAAATCCATAATAAATAAATGGACGATATGCCCGGACACAGGGCTACTTACTTGAGTATCCGGGCGATTGCAGCTTAGGCCGGCGTCCTCGGTCAAGTCCGGACACATCTCTTGTGATCCGAAGAACAGTTTGTACATCTCCACGGGTGTCGTACCCATGAAGTGTTGGAGAGCTCGTGGTCCCTCCGGATTGAATTCCCACAGGCGGAGGGGCGACGTTTGCAGGGTAGAAGACGCTGAATTAGCATAACCTGCGTCACCACGACCAGATTGATCTCCCTCTCTTGGAGGTCTCGAATCCGGCCCTGCAATAGGGGTACGTCCTTGGACGGCCCCCAGTTAAGCCCTTTGCTGACCCATGACGTCAGCCGTTGTGGAGGACCCGAGCGAAAGGCGGGCGGCGGCCTCTGCCTGCTGCCCCTGGGAGCGGTGATATAGAACCACTCCTGTTGCCACAAGCCGAGCTCCTCCTGAAAAGCACCCTCGGGCCATGGAGTGTCGGCCCTCTTGCTTACAACCGCCCCACCGCACTCTGCCTGACGCCCTTCGATCATCTTCGGCTCCATGTTGAAGGTTTTGAGCCACAAACCGAAGTGAGGGGTAGTGCGGAGGAAGGCTTCGCAGACGACAATAAATGATGAGATATGGAGGATGAACTCCGGAGCCAGGTCGTGGAATTCCAACCCATAGTAAAACATGAGCCCCCTCACGAAGGGATCCATCGGGAAGCCTAAACCCCGACGGAGGTGAGACACGAACACGACGCTCTCGCCAGGCTCGGGAGTAGGAATGACTTGCCCTTTGGCAGGCAACCTATGCGAAATCTCGTAGGTCAAGTACCTGGCTTCTCTCAGCTTTAGCACGTCCTCTTCCGTGACGGAGGAGGGCATCCACCGACCCTGTAGGTCGGAGCCAGACATTGTCGAAGGTCCGAAGCGCTTGAATCTGGAGCTCTGAGTGTTGGAACTCGGGGCGAGGGGTGGATTCGATTGAGGATTGAAGAAAAGAAACGAGCCTTGGTCTCATTATAAAGAGGGAGAATACCAAGAGCCGTCCCCGTGACCGTTTGGAACTCACCTTCGATGGAGGAGGCGTGGCAACCGGCACGGTTGGGTTACCCACGTCCGTATTGATGGGAATCCCAGAATAAGGGGAACATGATCTCTGCTTCGACAAGACATGCCAAGGAAACCGCTTCGCTAAACGCGCTGAGGTGGTATAATAAAAATGATTCGGGTAAAGGCTTGGTAGTGGTGTGACGTCACGCCACAAAATACGTCAGCAGATTGAACTTGTGTAAATATTATTCTCTCTACGGTGGTATGTGGAATTTATTTTATAGAGCCGGACACTATCCTGGTGTTCACAATCTTCTATGAATTATTCGGAGGAGGAACCCGCCTTGCAATGCCGAAGACAATATGCGCGCCGGACTCGTCGTCATTGAAGCCTGGTTCAGGGGCTACTGAGGGAGTCCTGGACTGGGGGGTGTCCGGATAGCCGAACTATCATCATCGGCCGGACTCCAAGACTATGAAAATACAAGATTGAAGACTTCGTCCCGTGTCCGGATGGGACTTTCCTTGGCGTGGAAGGCAAGCTTGGCAATACGGATATGTAGATCTCCTACCATTGTAACCGACTCTGTGTAACCCTAGCCCTCTCCGGTGTCTATATAAACTGGAGGGTTTTAGTCCGTAGGACAACAACAATTACAACAATCATACCATAGGCTAGCTTCTAGGGTTTAGCCTCCTTGATCTCGTGGTAGATCCACTCTTGTACTACCCATATCATCAATATCAATCAAGCAGGAGTAGGGTTTTACCTCCATCGAGAGGGCCTGAACCTGGGTAAAAACATCGTGTCCCTTGTCTCCTGTTACCATCCGCCTAGATGCACAGTTCGGGACCCCCTACCCGAGATCCGCCGGTTTTGACACCGACAGTTATCCTTTCTGATCGATCTATTCAAGAGTCTGTGGTAAAGTAACACAAAGCTATTCTTTCTGTTCGATCTATCATAGAGTTCGTACTAGAATAACACCTTAAGACACAAATCAACCAAAACCCTAATGTCACCTAGATACTCCAATGTCACCTCAAGTATCCGTGGGTATGATTATACGATATGCATCACACAATCTCCGATTCATTTATTCAAACCAACACAAAGTACTTCAAAGAGTGCCCCAAAGTTTCTACCGGAGAGCCAAGACGAAAACATGTGCCAACCCCTATGCATAAGTTCATTGAACCCGCAAGTTGATCACCAAAACATACATCAAGTAGATCACGTGAATATCCCATTGTTACCATAGATAAGCACGGCAAGACATACATCAAGTGTTCTCAAATCCTTAAAGACTCAATCCGATAAGATAACTTCAAAGGGAAAACTCAATTCATCACAAGAGAGTAGAGGGGGAGAAACATCATAAGATCCAACTATAATAGCAAAGCTCGCGATACATCAAGATCGTATCACCTCAAGAACACGAGAGAGAGAGAGAGAGAGAGATCAAACACATAGCTACTGGTACATACCCTCAGCCCCGAGGGTGAACTACTCCCTCCTCGTCATGGAGAGCACCGGGATGATGAAGATGGCCACCAGTGAGGGATCCTCCCCTCCGGCAGGGTGCCGGAACAGGGTCCCGATTGGTTTTTGGTGGCTACAGAGGCTTGTGGCGGCGGAACTCCCGATCTATTGTGCTCCCCGATGCTTTTAGGGTATATGGACATATATAGGCGAAAGAAGTCGGTCAGGGGAGCCACGAGGGGCCCATGAGGGTGGGGGCGCACCCAGGGGTAGGGCATGCCCCTGATCCTCGTGGCCACCTCGAAGCTTCCGTGACGTCTACTCAAAGTTTCATGGATTGCTTCCGTTCCAAAAATAACTCTCCCGACGGTTTCATTCCGTTTGGACTCCGTTTGATATTCCTTTTCTTCGAAACACTGAAATAGGCAAGAAAACAGCAATTTGGGCTGGGCCTCCAGTTAATAGGTTAGTCCAAAAAATAATATAAAAGTGCTTAGTAAAGCCCATAAACATCCAAAACAGATAATATAATAGCATGAATACTTCATAAATTATAGATACGTTGAAGACGTATCAGCCACCGTGCTGCCGGAGCTCTCCCTCAACTTCTCCTCTCCCCTTGCTAGATCAAGAAGGAGGAGACGTCCCTAGGCTGTACGTGTGTTGAACGCGGAGGCGTCGTCTGTTCGGTGCTAGATCGGATCTTCCGCGATTTGAATCGCCGCGAGTACTACTCCATCAACCACGTTCTTGTAACGCTTCTGCTTAGCGATCTTCAAGAGGTATGAAGATGCACTCCCTCTCTCTCTCGTTGCTAGCATCTCCTAGATTGATCTTGGTGACACGTAGGAAAATTTTGAATTATTGCTACGTTCCCCAACAGTGGCATCATGAGCTAGGTCTATGCATAGATTCTATGCACGAGTAACACAAGTAGTTGTGGGCGATGGTTTGTTCAATTTGCTTACCGTTACTAGTCCTATCTTGATTCGGCGGCATTGTGGATGAAGCAGCCCGGACCGACCTTACACGTACGCTTACGTGAGACAGGTTCCACCGACTAACATGCACTTGTTGCATAAGGTGGCTAGCGGGTGTCTGTCTCTCCCACTTTAGTCGGACCGGATTCGATGAAAAGGGTCCTTATGAAGGGTAAATAGCAATTGGCATATCACCGTTGTGGCTTTTGCGCAGATAAGAAACGTTCTTGCTAGAAACCCATAGCAGCCACGTAAAACATGCAACAACAATTAGAGGACGTCTAACTTGTTTTTGCAGGGTATGCTATGTGATCTGATATGGCCAAAAGGATGTGATGAATGATATATGTGATGTATGAGATTGATCATGTTCTTGTAATAGGAATCATGACTTGCATGTCGATGAGTATGACAACCGGCAAGAGCCATAGAAGTTGTCTTAATTTATTATATGACCTGCATGTCAATGAAAACGCCATGTAATTACTTTACTTTATTGCTAACTGTTAGCCATAGTAGTAGAAGTAATAGTTGGTGAGACAACTTCATGAAGACACGATGATGGAGATCATGATGATGGAGATCATGGTGTCATGCCAGTGACGAAGGTGATCATGCCGCGCCTCAAAGATGGAGATCAAAGGCGCAAGATGATATTGGCCATATCATGTCACTTTATGATTTGCATGTGATGTTTGTCATGTTTACATCTTATTCGCTTAGAACGACGGTAGCATAAATAAGATGATCCCTCACTAAAATTTCAAGAGATGTGTTCCCCCTAACTGTGCACCGTTGCGAAAGTTCGTTGTTTCGAAGCACCACATGATGATCGGGTGTGATAGATTCTAACGTTCGCATACAACGGGTGTAAGCCAGATTTACACATGCAAAACACTTAGGTTGACTTGACAAGCCTAGCATGTACATACATGGCCTCGGAACACGAGAGACCGAAAGGTCGAACATGAGTCGTATAGTAGATACGATCAACATGGAGATGTTCACCGATGATGACTAGTCTGTCTCATGTGATAATCAGACACGGCCTAGTTGACTCAGATCATGTATCACTTAGATGACTAGAGGGATGTCTATCTAAGTGGGAGTTCATTAAATAATTTGATTAGATGAACTTAATATCATGAACATAGTCTAAAATATCTTTACAATATGTCTTGTAGATCAAATGGCCCACGCTAATGTTGCCCTCAACTTCTAACGTGTTCCAAGAGAAAACCAAGCTGAAAGACGATGGTAGAAACTATAAGGACTGGGTCTGAAACTTGAGGATCATCCTCATAGCTGTCAAGAAAGCATATGTCCTTGAAGCACCGCTAGGTGACGCACCCATTTTCCCAGCAACTCAAGACGTTATGAACGCCTGGCAGTCGCGTAGTGATGATTACTCCCTGGTTCAGTGCGGCATGCTTTACAGCTTAGAACCGGGGCTCCAAAAGCATTTTGAGTAGCACGGAGCACATGAGATGTTCCAAGAGCTGAAAATGGTTTTCCAAGCTCATGCCCGGGTCAAGAGATATGAAGTCTCCGACAAGTTCTATAGTTGTAAGATGGAGGAAAGCAGTTCTATCAGCGAGCATATACTCAAAATGTCTGGGTTGCACAACTGTTTGTCTCAGCTGGGAGTTAATCTTTCAGATGACTTGGTCATTGACAGGATCCTCCAGTCGCTCCCACCTAGCTACAAGAGCTTTGTGATGAACTACAATATGCAAGGGATGGATAAGTCCATTCCTGAGTTATATTTAATGCTGAAATCAGCGGAGGTGGAAATCAAAAAGGAACATCAAGTGTTGATGGTGAATAATACCACTAGTTTCAAGAAAGGCAAGGGTAAAAAGAACATCAAGAAGGATGGCAAGGGAGTTGCTGTGCCCGGTAAATCACTTGCCGGGAAGAAGCCAAAAAATGGACCCAAGCCCGAGACTCAGTGCTTTTATTGCAAGGGAAATGGTCACTGGAAGCAGAACTGCCCCAAGTACTTAGCGGATAAGAAAGCCGGCAACACCAAAGGTATATTTGATATACATGTAATTGATGTGTACCTTACCAGCGCTCGTAGTAGCTCCTGGGTATTTGATACCGGTGCGGTTGCTCATATTTGTAACTCAAAACAGGAGCTGCGGAATAAGCGGAGACTCGCGAAGGACGAGGTGACGATGCGCGTCGGTAATGGTTCCAAGGTTGATGTGATCGCCGTCGGCACGCTACCTCTACATTTACCTACGGGATTAGTTTTAAACCTCAATAATTGTTATTTAGTGCCAGCTTTGAGCATGAACATTGTATCTGGGTCTCGTTAAATGCGATATGGCTACTCATTTAAATCCGAGAATAATGGTTGTTCTATTTATATGAGAGATATGTTTTATGGTCATGCACCACTGGTCGATGGTTTATTTTTATTGAATCTCGAACATGATGTTACACATATTCATAGTGTGAATGCCAAAAGATGTAAGGTTGATAATGATAGTCCCACAGACTTGTGGCACTGCCGCCTTGGTCACATTGGTGTCAAAAGCATGAAGAAACTCCATGCATATGGACTTTTGGAGTCTCTTGATTATGAATTGTTTGACACGTGCAAACCATGCCTCATGGGCAAAATGACCAAGACTCCGTTCTCCGGAACAATGGAGCGAGCAACCAACTTGTTGGAAATAATACATACTAATGTGTGCGGTCCAATGAGCGTTGAGGCTCGCGGTGGCTATTGTTATGTTCTCACCCTCACTGATGACTTAAGTATATATGGGTATGTCTACTTAATGAAACACAAGTCTGAAACCTTTGAAAAGTTCAAGGAATTTCAGAGTGAGGTAGAGAATAAACGTGACAGGAAAATAAAGTTATTACGATCGGATCGTGGAGGAGAATATTTGAGTCACGAGTTTGGTACGCACTTAAGGAAATGTGGAATTGTTTCACAACTCACGCCGCTTGGAAAACCTCAGCGTAATGGTGTGTCCGAACGTCATAATCGCACTCTATTGGATATGGTGCGATCTATGATGTCTCTTACCGATATACCGCTATCATTTTGGGGTTATGCTTTAGAGACAGCCGCATTCACTTTAAATAGGGCACCATCTAAATCCATTGAGACGACACCATATGAATTATGGTTTGGGAAGAAACCTAAGCTGTAGTTTCTAAAAGTTTGGGGATGCGATGCTTATGTCAAGAAACTTCAACCTAAAAAGCTCAAACCCAAGTCGAAAAAATGCATCTTCATAGGATACCCTAAGGAAACCATTGGGTATACCTACTACCTCAGATCCGAAGGCAAGATCTTTGTTGCCAAGAACGGATCCTTTCTGGAGAAAGAGTTTCTCTCAAAAGAAGAAAGTGGGAGGAAAGTAGAACTTGATAAAGTACTGCCTCTTGAACCGAAGTGTAGCGCAGCTCAGGAAGATGTTTCTGTGGTGCCTGTGCTGACTGGAGAGGAAGTTAATCATGATGGTCATGAAACTTCAGATCAAGTTGCTACTGAACTTCGTAGGTCCACAAGGGCATGTTCCGCACTAGAGTGGTATGGCAACCCTGTCCTGGAAATAATGTTGTTAGACAACGGTGAACCTTCGAACTATGAAGAAGTGATGGCGGGCCCGGATTCCAACAAATGGTTTGAAGCCATGAAATCCAAGATAGGATCCATGTACGAAAACAAAGTATGGACTTTGACAGACTTGCCTGATGATCGGCAAGCCATAGAAAATAAGTGGATCTTTAAGAAGAAGACTGACGCGGATGGTAATGTGACCATCTATAAGGCTCGGCTTGTCCCTAAGGGTTATCAACAAGTTCAAGGGGTTGACTACGATGAGACCTTCTCACCCGTAGCGAAGCTTAAATCCGGCTGAATTATGTTAGCAGTTGCAGCATTCTATGATTATGAGATATGGCAAATGGACGTCAAAACGACATTCCTTAATGGTTTCCTTAAGGAAGAATTGTATATGATGCAGCCAGAAGGTTTTGTCGATCCTAAGAATGTTGATAAGGTGTGCAAGCTCCAGAGCTCCATCTATGGGCTGGTGCAAACATCTCGGAGTTGGAACATTCAATTTAATGAAATGATCAAAGCGTTTGGGTTTATGCAGACTTATGGAGAAGCCTGTGTTTACAAGAAAGTGAGTGGGAGCTCTGTAGCATTTCTCATATTATATGTAGATGACATACTATTGATGAGAAATGATATAGAACTTTTGGAAAGCGTAAAGGCCTACTTGAATAAGTGTTTTTAATGAAGGACCTTGGAGAAGCTACTTACATATTAGGCATCAAGATCTATAAAGATAGATCGAGACGCCTCATTGGTCTTTCACAAAGCACATACCTTGACAAGATATTAAAGAAGTTCAATATGGATCAGTCCAAGAAGGGGTTCTTGCATGTACTGTAAGGTGTGAGATTGAGCACGGCTCAATGCCCGACCTCGGCAGAAGATAGAGAAAAGATGAGTGTCATCCCCCATGCATCAGCCATAGGGTCTATTATGTATGCCATGTTGTGTACCAGACCTAATGTGAACCTTGCCGTAAGTTTGGTAGGGAGGTACCAAAGTAATCCCGGCATGGAACACTGGATAGCGGTCAAGAATATCCTGAAGTACCTGAAAAGGACTAAGGATATGTTTCTCGTTTATGGAGGTGACGAAGAGTTCGTCGTAAAGGGTTACGTCGATGCTAGCTTTGACACAGATCTGGATGACTCCAAGTCACAAACCGGATACGTGTACATTTTGAATGGTGGGGCAGTCAGGTGGTGCAGTTGCAAGCAAGCGTCGTGGCGAGATCTACATGTGAAGCGTAGTACATGGCAACCTCGGAGGCAGCACATGAAGCAATCTGGATGAAAGAGTTCATCACCGACCTAGGAGTTATTCCCAATGCGTCGGGCCCGATGACTCTCTTCTGTGACAACACTGGAGCTATTGCCCTTGCCAAGGAGCCAAGGTTTCACAAGAAGACCAGGCATATCAAGCGTCGCTTCAACTCCATTCGTGAAAATATTCAAGATGGAGACATAGATATTTGTAAAGTGCATATGGATCTGAATGTTGCAGATCCGTTTACTAAACCTCTTCCATGAGCAAAACATGATCAACACCAGAACTCTATGGGTGTTCGATTCATCACAATGTAACTAGATTATTGACTCTAGTGCAAGTGGGAGACTGTTGGAAATATGCCCTAGAGGCAATAATAAAATGGTTATTATTATATTTCCTTGTTCATGATAATTGTCTGTTGTTCATGCTATAATTGTATTAACCGGAAACTGTAATACATGTGTGAATACATAGACCATAATATGTCCCTAGTAAGCCTCTAGTTGACTAGCTCGTTGATCAATAGATGGTTGTGGTTTCCTGACCATGGACATTGGATGTCATTGATAACGGGATCACATCATTAGGAGAATAATGTGATGGACAAGACCCAATCCTAAGCACAACACAAGATCATGTAGTTCGTTTGCTAAGAGCTTTTCTTATGTCAAGTATCATTTCCTTAGACATTGAGATTGTGCAACTCCCGGATACCGTAGGAATGCTTTGGGTGTGCCAAATATCACAACGTAACTGGGTGGCTATAAAGGTGCACTACAGGTATCTCCGAAAGTGTCTATTGGGTTGGCACGAATCAAGACTGGGATTTGTCACTCTATATGACGGAGAGGTATCTCTGGGCCCACTCGATAATGCATCATCATAATGAGCTCAATGTGACTAAGGAGTTAGTCACGGGATCATGCATTACGGAATAAGTAAAGAGACTTGTCGGTAACGAGATTGAACGAGGTATGGGGATACCGACGATCGAATCTCGGGCAAGTAACATACCAGTGGACAAAGGGAATTGTATACGGGATTGATTGAATCCCCGACATCGTGGTTCATCCGATGAGATCATCATGGAACATGTGGGAGACAACATGGGTATCCAGATCCCGCTATTGGTTATTGGCCGGAGAAATGTCTCGGTCATGTCTGCATGGTTCCCGAACCCGTAGGGTCTACACACTTAAGGTTCGGTGACGCTAGAGTTGTTATGGGAAATAGTATGTGGTTGCCGAAGGTTGTTTGGAGTCCCGGATGAGATCCCGGACGTCACGAGGAGTTCCGGAATGGTCCGAAGGTAAAGATTTATATATGAAAAGTCCAGTTTCAGTCACCGGAATGGTTTCGGGGGTTATCGGTATTGTGTCGGGACCACCGAAAGGTGTCCGGGGGTCCACTGGGTGGGGCCACCTGCCCCGGGAGACTTAATGGGCTGAACAAGGGTGGGAACCAGCCCCTATTGGGCTGGTGCGCCCCCCCCCCCCAACGGCCCAAGGCACCTAGGGTTGGAAACCCTAGGGGGTGGGGGCGCCTCCCACCAAACATGGGGGGGGGCAAGTCCCCCCCCCCCTGGCCGCCGCCCCCCTTGTTGATGGGATCAAGGGGCCGGCCCCCTCTCCCCTTCCCCTATAAATAGTGGGGGTGGGAGGGCTGTCGCACCCTTCCCCTGGCGCAACACCTTCCTCCTCCAACACCTCCTCCTCCTCCGTAGAGCTTGGCGAAGCCCTGCAGAAAAACCGCAAGCTCCTCCACCACGCCGTCGTGCTGCCGGAGCTCTCCCTCAATTTCTCCTCTCCCCTTGCTGGATCAAGAAGGAGGAGACGTCCCCGGGCTGTACGTGTGTTGAACGCGGAGGCGCCGTTCGTTCGGCGCTAGATCGGATCTTCCGCGATTTGAATCGCCGCGAGTACAGCTCCATCAACCGTGTTCTTGTAATGCTTCCGCTTAGCGATCTTCAAGAGGTATAAAGATGCACTCCCTCTCTCTCTCTCGTTGCTAGCATCTCCTAGATTGATCTTGGTGACACGTAGAAATTTTTTGAATTATTTCTACGTTCCCCAACATTGCGTGGGGGGTGCTGGGTAACGTTGAAGGTAGCTGCCAGCCAAAGAAGTCAGTGAAGGCTTGGAGAACGTCCATTGCCAATGACTCTCCGATCTCCAACGACGTGCTAGACAAATCTGCAAGTCTTAGCTTTTGACAATTATAACAATTGCCATTCGTGGCAAAAGAAAACTAATTTGTTTCAGTTTTGCCACTCTTAGCTTTTGACAATTATCAAGATGGTCATTCCGTGGCAAAAGCAAAATAATATTGTTTCAGTTTTGCCACTCTTAACTTTTGACAATGTGTCACACTCTAAATTTTTTATCTATGCCAGGAATGGCAATTGTGATAATTGCCAAAAGCTAAGAGTGGCAGAAGTGAAATGTCAAAAGCTAGAGTGGCATAAGGAAAATAGGCAAAAGTTAGAGTGGCGAAAAAAATTACCGATAATAAAAACAAACGGGCCAGCCCAGCTACAACACGGCGAGCCAAAGTTTCAGGCCAGACGGAACTATCCCTGCTACAAGCAAGATATAGTACCCACGGTCTTCCTTAACGCGAGACAGTAACACGGCTCGCCTCAAGCAGCCACCAGAATGGGTCGGCCAATGCGGACCACAGGCCTTCAACGCTCTTTTTCATATATATATATATATATATATACTTTTCATTTTTTTGCTTTCATTTTTTTGCTTTAATGTTTTTATCTTTATTATTTTCTAACTATCCTAAAAATAACTATTATGGAAATAACTTTGGCATATAAATTTGAAAAATGTTTGTAGTCTCTACGAAAATTGAAGAATATGTATGAAAAAAGTAGACATCAAAACATAAATCTTGAAAAAAAATTAATCATGTATTTCAAAAATGCTAATCGTGTATATAAAATTGTTTCAGATGTATACGAAAAATGTAGAATGCGTATGGACAAGGGTAGACATAAAAAATATCTTTAAAAAATATTAATCTTGTATTTTAAATATTTTAAATGTGTACATAAAAATATTCCTGATGTATACACAATATGTAAAATCTGTATGGAAGAATAGTTATAAAGAAATAAAAGTTTTTATAAATGTTAATGATGTATATGCACAAATTTTAAACGTGTATATATTTTTTTTACTGGTGTATATGGAAAATTTAGAATATATATTGAAAAAAAATTGACATAAAAAATATTAATCATGTATTTGAAAAAGTGTTCAACGTCTACACAAAAAATGCTTATACAAGGCAATAAACGATTTGCGTAGGTTAAAAATGGCTTATTTGCAGTAAAAATATGTACATGAACTTTAAAGAAATATTCACGTGCTTCCTAAAAATGGCCGTGAAATTTCTAAAAATGTTTATACAATGTTAACAGAAAAAATTGTGTTGTTTAAAAATGTTTATTTCCATTAAAAACTCAATGTGTATTAGAAAAATATTGAGCATATGTATTCGTAAATGTTTTCAAAACAGTATATTAAGAATATGTACATGATGTATTTAAAGAATGTACAACGTGCATCAAACAAATGTTTCACGTGTACACTAAAAAAGTATTTTGTGTAGTAAAAAAATTAGACATGTGTTAAAAAGGAAAAATAATGAAAACTGATAGAAAAACAAAAAAGAAAACCAAAGAAAGAAAGAAAAAAAAAGCCGATGAAAACCTGGAAAGAAACAAAGAAATCAGTGCAAAAAAAGGAAAAAAGGTGAAAACCGAGAAAGAAAAGAAGAAACCCGGTGAAGAAACAAAGGAAACAAAAAAAAACTAAAAAACAAACGAAAACCAGTACAACAGCCGAACAAGACCACACGCGTCTCGATGGAAACCCAGCAAACGAAAAGAAAACACAAAAAATGGACCAGCCCAGTAGGCAAACATGAGGGGAGGGTGGGGGGGGGGGGGGGGGGGGGGGGGGTCGTTCAAGCGAGACGGGCGCGATACTCTCTAGAAGCGAGATATAGAGGCTAATTGGTTCGCTGCCAAAGTTTGGCATTGCCGATATTTGGCAAAACCAAAAGTTGCCAAAAATTGGCAACTTTTTGAGAGGTGGGCAAAAACCAATTGATAGCCAACCAATTCAGAGCCAAATTTTTAGACTTGCCAATAATTGTCATGGCATCAAACCAATTAGGCTCATAGTCTTCGCATAGGGAAATCGTCCCGTGGACTACATGCAAACGGCTACAGTAATGGGTTCCTTTATTGATCAATGATCATGGGTGATTAGTATATGCAGATTTGCCTTTGAAGGCCCAGCCTCCTACACCGAGGCCCAGAATCTTGCCGAGTTGTGACATTCTCTTGATCAGGGTCGCAACATGTGGCTAGAACGATGGCATGACCCAATATGTACCCAAATATTCATTTCTGCCGATAAATAAAGCTTGGCAAATTCTCAAGAAGAAACACGGGTTATGCTAGAAAAAAAAGTGAGTACGGACGGCTGTGTGATGTAACTGGGCTAGCCGGCTAGCCCACCAGTGTAGTTTGGTACCTTGAGAGGCCAGCGTTCGAACAGATCACACGATTAACACCTACACACCAAAAAGAAAAAAGAACATTAGGTAAGAACTTGCACCCGTTGAGCGAGTGGACTTATAATATCCGAATCCACACACCCTTTCCCTTTCCGGATGTTGACTCTGGCGCCACTAGCTAGAAGAAACCCAAGTTGCTCGATCGGAAACGTCGTGGATACAAACCAACCTCCAAGCCCAAGGGTTTAAATGCGGGAGATGAGAACGTTCGCAGCAGGTCGTCGATCCATCCATCCATCCATCTATCGATCATGCCATGCATGATCATGATCCGATCCATCCAGCCGGCTTCCCTCCCTGTATACAAATAGCCAGGCCTCTCGAGCGTACTACTAGTAGCTAGAGTAGCTGATTAAAGCGGGAGTGGGACGAGCGAGAGCGACGGTCGAGGCAACGACGCCGAAGCGGACGATTCCACACGTTTGGTTTCAACTCGTGGCGACACGACTTGGACAGGAAGTGGTCGGGGCCACGGACTGCCGGACTGGTCACCACGCAGCCACGCACAGTGCCGCCACCGCACTGTTTCTGTTCCCAATTAGTTACGTGACCAAGCAGAGGTAATAATAACAGACGACGCTGGAGTGGCATCATCGAGCCGGCCGGCCGGCCGGCCCAGCCGTCTCACGCTCTCGGCGGTCGGGCCGCCGGCCCCGTCACGTCACCGGCCACGCGCGGCCGGGCTACTGGTGGTGGTGGTGGAACAGCCGTACAGGTGCGTGACGCGAGCCGGCCGGCACCCGGCCCGGCCGCGCCATTTGCAGCCGTCGCCGTCGCCCCCGGGCCGCCCGCAACAGCAGCAAATAAAAAGAAGAGTCGCCCCGCGCGCGCGCGCGTGGAGTCCGGCCTGGCGGCGACCCTTCCGCGAGCGAGCGCGCGTACGTTTCGTGTGCGATCGCTGTGGAATACTGATGAGACGCCGACGGCGAAACCCGACTGACACGAGCACCGCGGTCCATGATCGATCGATCGATCGATCGCGCGCTACCTCCCTCCCGTGGAAAATCCTCGCGGCCCGTACGTCGTTTTCGCATGGGCCTCGAGAAAGCAAGCTACGGAGTCGGACGCCGTGAGAACGGATCGCAGTAACATTTGCCGATGCCATGCCCAAAACGATATTTCTTGGAAGAACTCCCCGTCCCGTCCCCGGTGTGTACAGAGCCAGGAGCACGGCGTCTGACAATATATATACAGCGATATCTATCTATCTATCTATCTATCTATCTACTCTCTGTGTGCGTCGTCCACCCATGGCCCATGGGTCAACCAACCTGCACACTAGCTCCTTCTCTTTTTATTTCCTCCCGCGTTTACTTACCAACTGCCCGCAGGGTCAGCTTTATTTCCAAAAGATGTATGTATGTGTGCGCGCGCTAACCACCACCACATAGTCAAGCAAGACAAACATAGTGGATCATCTTTCTGTTCGACAAGATCATATCTACAAAAGTTCACCGGAAGTCCAAAAACATCTCAGACATGGTAAAAATTACACCAAGATTCCGAGACCACCGAACGACCACTACTACCACCAGAACGAGCCGCCTTGACCATGTCGATGACAGTCGGGAAGTCTTCGCACGCGCCCCCGAGGACCAGTGCCCTGAAACTGCAGTCATCGCCGTTGGACCCATGTATACATCTGAAGCGCCTGACACCAAATCTTGTCACATGAAGAGAAACCCTGACCTCACCGTCCCAAGGAGATGGCGGAATTTTACGCGGGAGCTCTGTCGACTACGTCCGGGCGGACAAAATTCAGGAGGATCGGAGCTCGGAAGACAAACTCTTGGGATTTTATTGGGTCATGCGCACTTGTGTTGATGAAGCAGAGTATCATGCATGCGTGCCTTTCTGGTATTTATATCGGTATATCAACCTCAATCAGCCCATTATTTCAGAATCTCATAGCTCCTTTGTGGTTTCCTATCTTGCAAATAAAATTGTAGACAGCCCCCATTTATTGACCTGAAGAGAGAAGCGCTTGGCATTATCAAGCTCATAAGAAATCTCAAGATCTTGAAGATCAAACCGCCGGCAAATACGGCAGCTCCTGAGATTGCTAAGTTTAGTTTGATAATAGGTTGGAGGTTTTCTTTTTTACGGTGTTCCGCCCTGCGTGGCGTATGCTATAATGAGTTATGGTACGAACATTTTAAGTTGATTAATATATGGGGGTGTTTTTTTAAAAAAAAAGCACCGTCATCCGCCCAAGTGCCACACCTGGGAGGACTTGAAAACCCTAATCTGAACTACTAACCAGAGAGAAGGCACCTGGATTCTTCCCCCCGGCAGCCGGAATGGCAGATGGAGGGGATGCGAATCCACAAGCTTGTCGGTGAAGTCTCAAGGGAAGAGTTTGCCATAGCCGCCTAGGGTTAGAAACATAGTGGGTCATAGCCGCCTAGGTTTTTGTTTTTACTCGCAGAAAAAAATCGACGAGATAAAAAAATGAACTAGTAGCATGCATGCGTACGTCGCAAAGTTGCAAGGCAATACAATCGCCCGCAACAACCAAGAAAAATCCACACGGCGATCGATCGGCAGATGGCGCGGTACAAGCCAGTACAAGGCTAGGCCGACACCCGCTTTAAACTACACATTCTCCCCTCCCGCCCGTGACATCACATCCTTCAAATTTCAAGCCAGCCTTTGGAGATTGGCTTCGTCTTCCTCCTCACCATCGCCATCACCATCGCCATCACCATCGCCATCACCATCGGCAACCTTTGCAGCAAGCCACCCCCTTCCTCCTTCCTCGCTCCCGCCATATATACCTCCACGCCTCCTCCTCGCCCTTCTCATCTCCTCCTCATCCATCCATAGCTCCCCAACACTCGAGAAAACTGAAGCTCTAGTCTCACGAGAGAGAAACAAAAGGCTCTCCATCTCTACGCCTCCGAGCTCTACACCCCGGCCTCTGGATCTCTAATGGGGGAGCACGCGTACGACCACAGCAGCAGCGGCGGCGGCGGCATGAGCCCGTCGACGCCGCCGGTGCAGCAGCAGCAGCAGCGCAGGGGCTCCTCGCGCCACGCGGTGGTTCCCAGGGCCGCCACGACGCGGCCGGCGATAAGGATCATCCACATCATCGCGCCGGAGATCATCAAGACCGACGTCGACAACTTCCGGGACCTCGTGCAGCGCCTCACCGGGAGGCAGCACCACCAGCCGGCCGACACCACGGCGGACGACAGCGCGGCAGTGACGGCGGGCGTGGCGCCGACGCCGCCGTCGCCGGTAGAGGAGAAGCCGCAGCCGCAGAAGAAGCGGCTGGCGCCGGCGGCGCTGCCGCTGGCGGACGATTTCGTGGCGCAACAGGAGAACAGGAGGAGGAAGAAGATCAAGTGCGAGGTGGTGAAGGTGGAGGAAGGAGGGTTCGGCCACGGCGGCGGCGACCTCGACTTCAGCGAGCTGTGGATGGATCTCAACCCCGGGGGCTTCCTGAGCTTCTTGGAGGAGGACGTGTTCCAGGGGATGATGGCTCCCGACTTGCTGCAGCAGCAGCCTCTGGGGGCGCCGAGGATGGATTTAGTTGGTGAAATGTGCGCCTCCTTTCTGGCTTAATTAGTTAGTCAGAGCTGCTCTTGTGATCTTTTTCATGTTTTTGTGAGGATTTTTTGCACTTTGGTCGAGAGAAATGGATTCTTTTCTCTCATTCACTAGATGAACATATTTACAGTTGTCTTGGATGAACTCTTGCACCCATGGCTGCAAATACTAGTGATTATGTAAGCCTCCCTGGTGGGATGATGATCAATGATCATCCAAGAAATGATCAGTTTGGGTGCCTACATTTGTTTTCAGTCTCGATCAGAAATGTAAATAATTGTTCTATCTTGATAGTGCCATGTGGAGAACAATCAGAACAGTGACGGTTGGAAAACTCGATCGACCGGCCGGTGCACTTCTATTTTCAAATTGTAGTTGCACTTGCACTTGATCATCAAAACCATACTCAAACTGAAAATATTTTTGTATTCTTTTTGCACAAGATGGAGCCCCATGATTCTATCAATTCAGTAGCTGCACCAGACAAAGAATGCTCTGATAAGTGGTGTCTGTTTTTCTGTTTACTAATTGCAAAATGATGTGGACAACCATGTGTGTGTGTGTGACTATGAAAAGCTGCGTATTACCTTGATGGGAATAATTCTATTTTTATACCAGCATTCTTCTAGGTGAAGTCTTTAATAGTCCGGTTGTGTGTTGTCATTAGCAATATGCAGCGGTGTAAGCACGCTGGCAGAAAACGATGCTTGCGGTATGCTAATCCGTAGGTAACTTGTTTAGCAAATATTTGCTTGTTCTGGCATCTTAAACAAGATCCAGTGGTTCTTTTTAATAATTGGAATAATCACACATAATAGTACATTAGTACTACTGATCTAAGATGTACTAGTACTTCTGTAATTCAGAATAGATAGCCGTACCAAAGGGTAGCTTATAAATTCAGACAAAGCTATGGATGCTCAAATTTAGTTGACTATTAGCTTTTATTCAGCCAACTCCTTGTCCATCAATGGCCAAAGACTCGAGGAAATATCCGGTACTCATCTACGATGCATCTTATCCTAATGATAAAAATCCTAGGATATTTTGCGCAGTGAGCAACCTTTGATCTCACTTTCAGCCCTTAATTGCATGGAAGAAGTTTCACTCTGCGTTAACTAGATTAGTGCCCACCTGAGCCCCCTCAAAGTCTATCATTAGTCACCTTAGCCTTCTTTGTCACTCTCATGTGTTTAATTCCTCACTCTCGGCGAAAATTCAATTCCGGATTCATGCACCGTAGGCGTACCCCTCCGTCTACACTAAGAACATCATACATGTTTCCTCTGGGTTTCTAACTGGTATACAAGTGCTTTGTATCTAGGCAAAACAGGCAAGAACGCAACCGCGGAATATTGGCGTTTGCTCCGGTAAGACACTCAATCATTGTTCGACGCTAGTACCCGTAAAGAAAAATTGTGACTACTTGACAAAACATGTTGGACCCATGAAATAATGGAGGATAGTGCTTTGTATCTACCCTGTTATCCATGTCTCCCCAAGATGCTGGATATCCATCTCAATCCCAGCGGCCTCTCGGAAAATCCAAATGCCCAATGAGAGTATCTTAGCCATCAACCATATTGTGTCCAAGAAAGAACTTTTGGGTGGTGGCCTTTTGTTGTTCCCATAACACAGTTGTCACCACCCAACTACTACCAAACGTTAAGGTTGGCTAGAAAAATGTGCTAGTGGCCCTTTTTTTTGGAAGCTTTCATAAGTCAAATGGAAAGGTTGTGAAATATCAGTTATCCCCATTGACAAGGGTAGACTTTTCCCTGTGGTTGCTTAATTAGCATTCTAGGAGCGGTTGTTCCCAAACAATGGTAGGAGTGTGCTAGAGGCCTTGCCACGTTAGTTAATAGTAGTATTTAATAACAATTGCACACGAAATGCCCCATTATATGTTCTTATCTGCGTTCGGCCTCTTATTTGATGGCCTTTTCTTCTTGGCTTTTGAGTTTTTGTTAATGAAAATACGACCAGAATGAGTATGTACAAAGGATTTACAAAAGAATGAAGCATGAAACCTCGCTTCTGAGCAAGCAACTATGAGATAAAAAGCGCAAAAAGAAAACTACGAAATAAAAAAATGTGGAAACAATAAGTCGATGGCTAACTACCCATGCATTTAGGCAAGATGCAAGCTAAGAGAAGAAAATTCTTGTGCTGAGAAACTAGTTGATTAGCACGACGACATTTGAGTCGAAAGCTCTCTGATTAACTAACTAACTAGTTGGAAGCTACTACTAATTGGACCATTAGATAGAGGCAGCACGTACCCCTCAAAGTTGCTCACCCTTTGAGGCTGCCCCAACGGCCAACCACAGCATGGTGTGTCCTCATCAGCTGTGTTAATCGAAGGAGACGCGCTGATAAACAATCACTGGAGCTGATGGGCACCCCGTTTCTTATTGCCAACGTCCTGTGGTATCGGTTGGATCCACCACGTCCATGAATGAGATCTTTCTTGCGTAGACAAAAGAGCGCCAATTATTCAAACCCCTCGTGCCCTGGACCTCTCGAGGTGTGATGTCATACGGTGGGCATCAGCAGGCTAGGTAATTAACTGATGTTGCACTGGTTAAACTGGTTACTACATCGCTAATCTCCTCCAAACTTGTGGGTATAGTAGAAACAGGAATAAGTAACTGCATGAAAATGAACACGGTAAGCTATTTGTAGAATAGAATTATCATCTACTGACTACTTCACAATCTTGTTTTGCTCATCGGTTTTTCCGCACCGGAGAAGAACAAATATTTCCAGAAACCAAAGAAGGAAATCACCAGCAAATTAACACGACAAGACAACTATATTAAGAAAAAGGCAAGATAAGACAGTTACCGGTCCACATTTCTAGCGTGGTAATTGTTCTACAAAAACTGAACTGTGAATTGTCCCCTGTATGCGAACCAACTTTTGGTTGGATGGTTAAAGGAACTGTGGTATCCCCAGCCCACCAGGGTTCAAGTCTTGGTGCTCGCATTTATTCCTGAGTTTATTTTAGGATTCCCGGTGATGCGCATTCAGTGGGAGGAGCTCAGTCTTTCGGAGGTGCTCATAAGGATAGGGTGTGCGTGTGTGTATTCATAGGGGTGAGTGTATGCGCGTGCAGCGGCGGCGCCAGGAATTAGCAAGCCCCAAGCCGACCCAGGCAGCATTCGTTCACTGTAGCTAACTGTAGCATTATACGTACAATACTCGCTACAATCAACGAAGCAAACAACCATCACGCCCCAGGCAGCCCGGGCGGCTACCTGGGCCTGTCCCGCCACTGTGCGTGTGTATATAAGCGCTTGCGTCTGTACTGTGTTAAAAAAACATATTATGCGACAAATAAAGCAAGCTAAAAACTGTCTCCTATATAGAAATCTTGGTGTGTTCATATACATAAATATATGTGTTCCTTCACATGCCGACTATACCATCGAAGAGACATACTAAGATTCCCGGTATGTTGATATACAAGTGATGAAATACCTGTGTTCCTTGACATGCCAACTATCAGAGAGAAATAATACCGCCAAGACTTTTCCAAGGGGAGGGGAAAGATGGATGATCATCGATGGGGTACATGGTGCTGAGCTGGGGCGATGATGCGGATCTTTGCTACTTGACCCCGAGTGTCAACTCCTAATTAAAGGGTGCGGGTACGAGAAGTAGCACTCGGGAGGAGCAAGTTGGACAGCGACCAGGATGGGAGCACGGCCCCTGAGAAGTTGTTTCCTCATGGATTCCTCCCCCTGAGAAGTCGGGCAGGCAGCGGCAGGTGCAGGTGCAGGCCACCTTTCCGAAACCGCCTTCTCCGGCTTGACTTCCCGGTCAGGCAGGCGAGCGCTCCGGTTTTCTCAGCGGCAGCGGCCGCGGCCGGGGGGGGCGAGAGCGACGGCGGCCCTTGTTTTGGTCCGTTGCTTCTGGTCTCGGTCAGGGGCCACTTGGCTTAGAAAAAACGAAGCGCAGCGGATCATCAACTGGAGCCTGGAGATCACGGTGGCAACTGGCGCCTTGCAGGGTGACGGGGGACCTAACGTGGCGACGAGTGCACAGGGTACGGTGGGGCGTGAATGCCTGCGAATGACGCCTCGTGCACACGTCGTTCCTGGCCGAGCAGGACGCGATCGTTGTGTCACGGCACAAGATTGAGTGACTACGGACCCTGCAGTTTGGTACCTCGCGAAGTCGCGATCATGCTCCGGACCGGAGCAGCAACAAAAGCCTGAAAACCTTGTGCTAGGATTCGACGGCACTGGCCACACGGAAATAGAAGAGGAAAATTGCTGTTATTTATCGCAAGACAACAGACACCAGAAGAAGAGACCGGCATGCTTCGTTCACAAAGAAACATTATTCGTCGACAGAGTCGAGCCTGGACTTCAGGTTTTCTGCGACTGAACAAGTATACAGATTTGAACTGAAGAAGTATCTATGCGCACGTAGACGGAAGCCATCCGTGCAAAATTGCTGCAGCTCTGCGGAGCAGCCTCGAGGAAACAATATATGTGTGTAGTCCGGACAGCAAGCGTACAAATCATGTACTGTATGGTTTCCAGAAAACAATGGAATTGCAAGGAAGATATCCCAAGTACAGTGTATGCAACCAACCACAAGGAGGGTGTAATCGCTTAATCAAGCGCCCCAAAAAGGTAGTCCATTGGTAAAAACGTACACATTGGGTGCGCTACCGGTCGGTTGGTATGGTACCTTGCACGACTGATGTCCGCATCACGTAAATCAAGTTCCACGGTTCCTGTTCTCTTCTATGCTGATTGACTATACATCAGACAGAAGCAGACTATTTGTGTAGCCCAGGTTTCCCCTCAATCAGTGTGCTTCTTCAAAACCTTCTAGGTACTTCACACATATGACCTGGCCCAGTTGCGCATGCCGGACTACAGATAGTAGTACTCACCGAATGTGCACGGATACCAATTTGCAAATGATAGCAGCAACTTGTGCGTCTGAGGTAAGATACAAGAGGGCAGGGTATTCAGATTATCTGCGTATTACAGCGAAAAGTTAACACACATCAATCGTTTCAGTATAGTTGGAAAGATAATAACAGAGATGATGTAACCGCTAGAACTAGGACGGAAATGTAAAGAAACCAAATGGAATAAACACAAGTTGTTCGATTAACCTAGAGCTATACATCAACCAGAAGCTAGACTGCGACTCAGTATGAAGGGACACTTCAGTTGGTATTAAAACGATTACATCAACCAGAAGCAGAACTTTTCCGGCTTCACTAAGTAACAACTTTGGCAAAGGCGAGACAGGCAAGAATCCGATGACAGACAGACTGCATACCTTCATGAGTTGAGAAGATTTCCAACCAACGCAGATCTATCGTTTCTTCCATGAGTAGCTCGTCTACGCATTGGCGGTGCATAAACTGTTATTGGGAGGACCCAGTCCCCCTTCTCTCTTTTCTCAACAAGAAGTGGGTGCTCATACCTGCCAAAGAGAGACCAGAATTGACCACTCAAAGCTAGCAGCAGCAGACTAGAAAATTTGCTCCATAAGATCATCACGTCCCATACCTTGATGAGTCCATTCCGACCGGAGTTGTGAAGAACTCAAATCTAAGGGACCACTGTACAGAAACCTTTGAGGTAGCAAATGACATTGGTCCATCAATAGGAATTGAGAAGAGAAAACTTGTCTGGTGAAGATCTGCAACAACTTCATGATGTTCGCTGTGTACCTGATCAGAGAGTCGACGTTGGATCACAAAATAACACAGGTTAGCGATTTACAGAATAGAAATTGATATTCAAATAGACCAACATAGCTTAGGCAGGTTGTTTGTAAAAATAAATCGAATATTGTTTAAGCACCGGTGCTTGTTCCTATAGCAGAGGTGCCTAAGCGCCTGTGCAATACAAATAAGCATCGGTGCTTAACAAAAAAAGTGGTTCCTTTTCCCAAGCACCTCTCTAATCACTGTATTGTACAAGGCCTAAGGACTCGTGACATCTAATATTGCTGGAATATGTTTATTATTGTCATCATAAGGTAAATATAGAAAGAGTTCTTATCATATTATCTATTGGCGATCACGAGTTGATGACTTATCATGGGAATATTTGAGGGCATCAGCACATTTCCTTGTCTGTTTTCTCAATCTTGAAAAGATGGTTGTTTAGATATGTAATTGCAACTATGAAAAATGCCACTAATAACACTACTAACTCGAAAAATTAGGAAAGATGTCATCTGACTACATGTTTTCTTCCTTTTACTACCTACTTCCATTCCAAAGTACTTTTATGATAGGTCAATTATTTTTATGCTTGACCGGGTATATAGAAAAATATGCTAATATCTACAACATCAAATATACTCCCTCCGTTCCTAAATATTTGTCTTTCTAGAGATTTCAATAAGTGGCTACATACGGAGCAAAATGAGTGAATCCACACTCTAAAATATGTCTATATACATCCGTATGTGGTAGTCCATTTGAAGTCTCTAGAAAGACAAATATGTAGGAACGGAGGGAGTATATAGCATTGAAATATATTCTATGACAAATACAATAATACAAAATTGATGTGGTGGACGTTAATATATTTTTGAGTTAAATGCACTAGAGGTCCTAAAAGTTTCATCGGGGTGTCACTTTAGTCCTAATTCTTCCAAAATGCACCTTTAGGTCCTAATTCGATGGAACTTTTAGGACCTCCAGTGCATTTAACTCTATATTTTTCTACAGACTAAGTCAAACTTAAAGAAGTTTTTGGAACGGAGGGTCATGCTTTCCCACCTACCCCTAGGCACATCCGACCTCAGCCAATGCTGCACTAGTAGCCACCTTGTCTGGTTAGCCTCTATCGATAGCAACCTCACATCTCTGACCTCCTCGAATTTTAAAATGACCAACCAGGGACTTGCTCCTGGTGGCATTTGTTTTAAAGAAGAGACGTGAGCACACACCCTGCAGAGGTTGAGCCTCGAACACAACAACCTGCTACAGCTAGCCACCTTAGCAGGCAGTCAGTCTCAAAGAGGAGCGTGATAACTACCACAAGGCTGGCTGGTGTTCGGGTCTAGTGGTGGGGATGTATTAGTGGGCGGCGGCAGCTTGATTTCAATGCAGAGATGGTGCAATTCATGCTGCATCCAACTTTGGATCCAAAGGTGGAGATGGCGACTGCATCCTGTCATAGGTTTAATGATTTGTGTGCTATGCTGCACAGGGGGCGGATGGTAGCAGACCTACTGCAGCTACAGTGAACCAACATGAGTGCCATCACTCAGTTACATTTGCCTTTTTACCCTACTGTCTCACATCAGCCAACACACAATCATCATCATTGCAGACATTGTGAAGGATCTAGAGACATAGAAGGCGAGGACATTTGCATCCAGTACATGTGAAAGACAAAGGCTACTGGCAAGTTTTGTGAATACGGTGATTTTGCAGTGGCTTTTATTGAAGGTGGAACTTCATTGTACCGTTTATCAAGATTGGGTACTTTGGAATGGCATGCATCTAAAGTAATCCCAACAAACAAAATCAAGTTTACATCCTAATCAAACTACATGCACAAATGGCATCTGATCATGGAGATACCCCTGTAGCTAAACCATCAACCATAACCTTGTACTAGTTTCATGAACTTGTTAAGACTTGAGACCAAAGCGTAGGCCATGTGGCATTAACACTGAGAAATATATCTTACATAGCTCGTCATTTGGACTAAAGGCAAAGTTCAGTCTGTAAGTCATAGGATGAAACATGTACAACAAGGATTACTTTTAAAATGTTTTGTCAAATTAGACTTTAATGCTAAACAAGTAAACATTGACTGCACATAGTACAAATTTTATAATGGTTCACAACACAAGCTGCAAAAAGGGTACCTTGGTTATTGTCGGTGAGACCCTTCGTGAAGGGTGTATTACACGAGGATTAATTGTTTCTGATGTTTCCAAGGTTATAGATACCTGTGAAACACATTAACTAGTTATATGTTTAAATCCCAGTTCAATACATAATAATTTACTGAACTCGGTCTTTTACCTCTAGACATCTCCGCGTTCCAGTTCCATGAAAAAAAGTGAGTGCTCCACCAATCTGTAATCAGCAAAATAAGATAATCAATCTACCAACAACAAAGCAGTAAGCCAGTAGCAAGCGCAATAAGGGTAATTAAAATACCATATCACCAAAGTAATAAGTTGAGTCAGAATTCTTTGGTGAGAAACGAAGCAAGACTTGATCATCTATTCGTATATTATATGATCTTCCTCTCATAAAGCCTTCTGCTGCAAAACATTGAATGTGCAACTAAGAATTGGAAATCAATGTTTGTCATATGGCATGTAATTTACAACAAAAGGAGCAATGATGGATTAAAATAACTCCATAACTGAGACACGGTGGCTTACATCCAGATGGTTCAACATGTTTTGGCGTGAGAGGGAGTCCAACGTCATCTTTTGGGCGATCAGAATCTAGAGAAAATCTTTCGCCATTTGATGGACGACGATCCAAATGCAAATGATCTAGCTTCCTTAGAGGTGATACCGGCCCTGTTTGTGCCATTTACTTCATTAAACACCCAAATATTTACCATTAAACATTTACAGAAAGGACAAATAGGTAGCATTCTCATGGAGACCTGACTAATGTAAGACTTGTTATTTCATTGTGAAATGGAAGAGGAATAAACCCAGTCAATTTGAATTTGAAAAGAAAAGAAAAAGGAAAACTGAAAACAGATCCTTGTGCATGAAAAGAAAACTGGGAGCTAAAACACTAATAATTAATATGACAATATGTAAGTGTAGACAGAACTAATCATTAGGAGGCACCAAGGCAGATAGAATCCTGTAGAGCAGAACTTGACAGTATTGGAACATTGGTGTTTCCTTATGAATATCACAGCTCTTGCAGTCCCACACAGACTATAAGGTTCACTCCTTACCTCCACCATGGTCATCAGAAATCTCGGACACTGAGAATCGAGGAATTGCATTATATGACGGGAAAGTGGGGCGCTCTCCCTGAGAATACAATGCTTCATTCATGGAGAGACGTGATGATAAGGAGAGCGTCGATGTTGAGGTCCTGATGGGAAAGTCCGTATTTGATTTGGAAGGGTTATATGAGGAAACCGATGAAACTTCATCTTTCGAACTATCATATCCTTCTTCTAGATCAGTATTATCATTTGCTTTGATCTGCAATAAGAATATTATATGTCAGCATGGGTTGAAACAACAATCATGGAAATATACGGATATCACTGCTTAGCATGATTAGTCGATAATTACTATGTACATGAAAAATACCATACATTGGAAAACAGTTCACATCCTACTAACATTTTCATCAGTTGACAAAACTACAAACTACAGATCTTCTGCGTACTGATATGTCCTTGTTTAAGTAATCAAAATAACTACAGACAATTCATACAAGATATCACTGCAGAAACAAACTCATGCAAGATAACGTGTAAGAAACGGTAAAAAGTAATTTAAGTGCAATGAAATCTCAGAGATGGGTTACAAGCTAAATAAGGACTCACCCATTCTGACTCATCATCTTTTTCCCTCCAAAATATACTCAGTTGCTCAACCGAGAGTGGAAAACTCCCTGAGATATGTAAACAGTTTAGCATTGATGAGGATTAACATAGTATGCAGTTTAGTATCACTAAAATTCTGCTGTTGCACATCCAGTAACAACTCTGCAGCATTCAGTTGTTGTTTTCCATGTACGTATTTAAACAGGATTGTGGTGTCAGTCTCTACTATATTATTTACGACTGTCGTGCATATAGGTTTTCATGAAAGGTTGAAAACAGAAAGCTACACGTATTTTCCTAAAAGAAGGAACCACTGGAATTCAGTCACCTATAGGAACCCCGGTGAAACTGGAATTGATATAAAGAGTATCCATGTTGAACAAAATCACTTGTGCACCACTGAGGATAAGGTGTTACGAAAGCACAAATGTACCAACCGCACAAAGATGTGAAGGTTATGAAAACTTCAAAAAGATCCATATAACAATCACAGCACGAGATGTGACCTGTGAGGAGTGGGTGTAGCAATACAAATAAAAAAGGCATTATTGAGCACCTCATAATGGTTACAAAATACAGTATCGTAATTAATAATTATTTCCAACCTTGCCAAAATATATATATGCCCCCCCCCCCCCCCCCCCCACACACACACACACAAAAGCTATGTAACCCACATGTTCAGTGAATAAGTAAGCCCGCATGCTTCAGTGAGTGAATCCACTACTTAACAGAAAAGTAGTTTAATCAACAACATACTTCTAAAATACAGCAGAGAGTAATACACAGGATGACTGAAGCGCAAGAACCTTAAATTATTGAATTTACATCACTGACCTTCTTCATTTAGTAAGTTGCTGCTTTTCTGGGAAACACATATCTGCAATGGGACTCGGGTTTCCTACAGAAACGAATTCAATTTTAAGCTATCGCTCTGAGACATTTGGCTTATTTTAATGTCCGAAACTTCCATAATTGCATTACAAGACTGGGTATGAAGTAGAGAATGATGCTAGAAATAAGAAAATGGAATCATGTTGTTTTCAGTACAATGGTTAAGAGAATTTCCAAAGAACTCAGCTCAAGGCTAGCTTAAGCAGCACAAACATGCATTGACTATCAAATTCTCCTTTAAGGAGATAGAAAAATTAACATTAGTCTTGGTGTTTCTCGTATAACAGAGGAAATAGATAGACCATATAATGCTCAAATATATGGAAGCCTGCAGTTGCCTCCCATCAGTCAACCAAGACATGCAGACATGAAACAGAATAAAAGAAAAAAATTGTCGGCGTATTCTTCTGATGCTACAGGATAGTCAACCAAGAACCAATATCAGTCAATGTCTTTCTGTGGGGTTCTAGTTTTACACTTCCAAGATTAAGTTTTCGAATTAAGTCAGGTCCTCATGCCCTAAAGCTCCAGACATGTGTGATTATGAGTTTAAGACTAATAGTTTTAACACTAAGTAAGATTGTTTACTAAAATACTGTATGTTCTTAACCCTTCAGTAAACTTGACTACCATCTTGCTGTGTCCCTTGGATAGAAGGATGTAGGGGTAATCAATAGAAGGCCGAAGGTTGAGCTGCGACACCCCATTTTGCAAGGTATTTACTTGGTCTTCTAATCATATATTAAAATTTAATATGTAAACAATGGGCTTTAGTTTTTAAATATATTATCTTGCTAGGATAGTTAGATTAGAATCTTAGATCCAAAATTATCGCATTAGTACATCCGCTAAACATGCACAAGAAATATTTCACAAGTCACAGGCTAGAGAACTCAGTTTGAAGAATAATACAAATCACCAATGAAATTATGGATGGTCAACAAATCAAAGCTTCCAACATTTCAGCAAAGGAGAGGCTCCTACTGCAACTAAATTAATAAAAGAATAATATTTACAAGACTAGGGTCAATTTGATTTCAGCACAGATTGTCTGAACTTAAGGAGTAGAATTTTATGCCAACTACAAGAAGAAAACTCACCAGCTGAACCGCACTATTTACATTGCCTTTAGTTTGATCCTCGTTACCCAAGTCAATCAATCTCCCAAACAATGTGCTTCTAACATAATAAATATAGCGAATACTGATGCCCCTATATGATGGTGGTAAAATCCTTGGGAGCTCTAGACGTACAATATCTGCAAAAAAAAAAGAGCTGAGTTGCAATTTCTTTAAAAAAAATGTAGATCATTGTATTTCACATGATGCAGAGGATTTAGTTAAGTGAGCAGGTAACAGGGGGAAATTATCCATTGTCAACTGAAGATCCTGGGCAAAACAGGAACTGGCCCTCCTAAAGTGTTTGAAAAACATGCAAAGCAGCATATCCCTAAATAGTAAATCCTCATAGTCATGAGTCATGACCTTCCGTAACAGAGGTATAGCCAAAACTGTATTCACTTTGACTCCACAAGTAGAACATGGATGCTTAAAGTTTGATTTTGACGTAATGTGAAAAATGAGAACATGGATAGATCAATGACTAATATTTAAGATCAAACACAGGGTGGTTGACGAGACAGGTGATTTGCAGAATAAGAAGCAAAGCAAATTCAAATTACTGTATTATCAACCTCCATTGATCCTCCAAAACAAGAGATAACTTACACGCTTTTGTTTGCCCCGAAGCTATTATTACTTTGGAGACTAATGAGGGTGCCGAACAATCCAAAAACAAATATTCACCTATATAATCAATTATAACACAAGAGGGTTATCACAAATAAAATAAAAGACACGTTGATCAGTTATTTAAATGAAAGCTAGGTTGTTAAATACCTCTCCTTTGCTTAGACCCTGGTAAGGGCTTTGGAACAGAGAACCATTGGCTATCCAATTTCTCAATTCCTTTAAGTTCGAAAGATAGCCCATCTATCAAGAGAGATGTGACATCTCCACCTGACGCTGCCCCCGCTTCATCCTTTAAACTAGCGGGACTAGAGATTTCGATAGTCGCGGTAACTGAATCACCAGGTCTATACACTTCCTTGTCTGTCTGGAGCTTAAATTTTGGAGACAACTGCTGCTTGGCGGCTGAATCGACCTTACTGTCTTCAAACCACCCAACACTTTTGAAAAAGGAGAGCCCTTGCGGAAGTGGAAGTCGGAGTGACATATTACCAGACCAGTAACTCTTCCAATTCAACAAATTTCCACCGGTCCATCGAGAAAGAATAAGCCCACAAGATGCATCGTTCTTCTAAAGCTGTGGCTGGTAACAATGATCCTACAGTCCACCTGGAGATTCATCATGATTAAATTTATGTACATCAAACTGCGGCAGTAACTTATTCAGGAGGATTTTCTATATGTCAAAACAACTTTAGTACAAATCTACAATTCTCTCGTGTAAATTTGTCCCAAAGTTAACAAGCATTCGTTGGTAATTTTCCAGGTTGAGAAGCTTCTCTTTGTTTGGAACTACTCGTACACTTGACTTGCTCAAATTCAAAACTAGCACGGAGATAAAAAAAACATAATACTCCCTCCGATCCATATTACTTGTCGCTCGGGGAGCGACAGGACTTAAGAGTGAACATAACTAATCAAGCAAGTAGTCCTTATGCTGCATAAATGGTGATGCGGAGATGCTGACTAGCCAATGCCTTTCAGAGATAGAATGTCGTTGATTGGTTTGGAAGTGATCGCCTCTCAAAGCATGGCGAATCAACTCAGAGCAGCATCTCAATCTGGATCCAGACACGCGAATCTACCTACCACGCCGGATCTGGCAGCAGCTCAGGAAGGAACTCGTCTGAGCGGGCGGGGCTCAGCCGCAAGGGGGCCTGCTGCCTAGGAAACGCGATGTGGGGAAAGGGGGCCGCCGGGCGGGCGAGAGATACGAGATGTGAGAAAATCGCCCAGTGCCGCCAAACAATGGACGCATTCGCTCCGGCGGGGATAGGTGGCAGACGGAGATCAAAGAGAAATCGACTTACCGGGGGAGATGACCACTCCGGCCGGCGGGATCTCCACTCCGCGCCCGCCAACCCAACCCAGCGGAGGGGAGGACGGGGACGGGGACGAGACGAGGACGGCGGATGGGTTGGAGGCCGGTGCTTGGGTGGAGTGAGGCGCCGGCGAGCGCGAGAATTGGGGTTTGAGGCCCTCGGATTTGGGGAGACGAGAGGGAGGAGGGAGGGACGACGTTGCCTTGCCTGCCGCGGGTAGCTTCGCTGGGCTGCAGGTGCGTCGTTCACCTCCTGTTTGCTTGTGTTTTGTTTTCCTTTGAGCAAAAAGCACGGCACCTGTGGATCTCAGCCGGAACAGTTTTTCTTTCAGAAGAAAATTTAAATTTGTTTTTTTTTTTTGAGAATTTTTCATTCACGAATCAGTACAAAGTAGTTGACCCTTACAAGCACACTCAAACGCAAACACAAAGGATCATGAACACCTAGAGTACCCTAAGACAACCATAACCCAAGAAGATCTCCGGAGCCTAGTGTCATCATCCCTGAATCTTGAGAGAAGACCCCTACAGCAGAAGGATCTGCAATCAGTCGCAAACAGGTCATCATCTTCGACCACGGTACAATTGCCGTCACGATGCTTCCTCCTTTCTTGACACCAGCGCTGAGAGGGCCTGGGCATCAATCCAACACACCTGCAACAGCTGTCGCCATCTTTGGCTTTGAGTACCGCGAAAAGTGTCCCTTCCAAAAGGAAGAGAACTCGAGTCATCCGACCGGTCCAGCACCGCGGCTGGGCCATCCGCCCGGGCAAAGCAGGATCTCCCACCAACATCAGCGCAGAGAAAAAAGAAGAACAGCAGCAGCAAATCATACCAACAAGGAAGAAGAAAGGTCTTCGTCTCGCTGCATCCATCGCCCATCTGAGGACCCAAACGGCCAGTGCCGATGGACCTCCAGCCACCATAGCCCGCGAACTCGACAAGATCCGGGGATCCCCAACCCCGCTGGCTCCTAGACGCAAGCAAAAGCCTCGCCTGACCGCGAACGGAGCCCGGAGAAACTTATTTCGACGCGACACCACCACAACGGCCTCGGCAGCGTCTCCCTCAACCCTAACCCTACCACACACCCACCTAGCGAACAGACCCGAGGTTCCCCCTCCCTCCCGCCGCCGGAGCGGCCAACGGAGAGAGAGGGAACCGATGGCGTCACCGCCGGCGCGCAAGGGGGACCTGGTCGCCTCCTTGATCGTCTCGTGCAATCCTATAATCGTGGGATTGGTTTTGCTGTCAAACTGCGTTTTACGAACGTTCTTATACAGGACGATCTCTAGCATATGAGGGGTAGCATCGGATACTCGGGTAAGAGCATCTCTAGCAGATCCCGCATGACTCTGGCAAACTGCGTTTTACGGACGTTCTTGTACAGGACGATCTAAAAAACCGGTCCGATCAGGTCCATGAAAAAGGGCCTAGTGTGTAAATTTTTTGGAGGAGGCCCGTAAACCGTCCCGCTTCCGCTATATTCAAGTGTCGGTGCTTTTTAGAGTTCCCGTCCCATAAATCCCCAACCCTCCTCCGCCGTGAACCTACTCCCTCCGGCGAGAAATCATCTCCCTTCCGACAGCCATTTTCGGCACCTCCGGCCATCAGATCTCTCCGGCGATGGCGACTGTGGGTGCGGGGCGTGGCGGCGACAACGGTGTTGGTCGGCGTGGCGGGCTCGGGTGCGGTGGGGGTTCCGCCGGGCGTAGCGGGTTTGCCGGCTGCAAGCATCGCAACGAAGCCAAGGCCGGCAGCTCCTCCCTTCGCCCTCCTGTGATGGATGCGCAAAGGGAGGCAACGCGCATCCACGGCGCGAAGTCTCGCGGCACCGGGTCGTGCGCGTGGGCAAGCTTCCAGCGCCCCGGGGGGATCTTCGCCTCGACCCTCGGCATGGTGGCAGGCGAGGGAGGCCACGGTGGCCGGTGATGTAGCTGCGGCGGGGCGCGTGCAGGAGCTCTGGGAGGAGTACCAACTCCGGTAGACGCTCTCCTCCAGCCTCATCTACCACACCCTGCACGGCAACGAGCCGCCACCACACGAGGACGGCTTCGGTGATGAGGGCGACGACGGCGACTCCGACGCGTACAACCCCGATGATGTTTAATTAGAAGTGGACCCGCATATGAGCTACTTTAATTTCCTGGTGTACTATATTTAATTAAGTTGTATGAACTATGTGTGGAATTCCGGCGAACTCCAACTATGTATGACTATGTTTAATTATGGCGCAAACCTCTAGCTTTCCGAATCGTGGCAATGGATCAATGATGGATAATTATGTCGGATGCAATTCATCATGCAACAGTTATAACATAGGGTGACACAGAACAAGCTCCAGTTCATCAATGTAATGTAGGCATGTATTCCGAATATAGTCATACATGCTTATGGAAAAGAACTTGCATGACATCTTTTGTCCTACCCTCCCGTGGCGGCGGGGTCCTATCGGAAACTAAGGGATATTAAGGCCTCCTTTTAATAGAGTACCGGACCAAAGCATTAACACTTAGTGAATATATGAACTCCTCAAACTACGATCATCACCGGGAGGGTCCCAATTATTGTCACTTCGGGGTTGCCGAATCATAACACATAGTAGGTGACTATTGACTTGCAAGATAGGATCAAGAACTCACATATATTCATGAAAACATAATAGGTTCAGATCTGAAATCATGGCACTCGGGCCCTAGTGACAAGCATTAAGCATGGCAAAGTCATAACAACATCAATCTTAGAACATAATGGATACTAGGGATCAAACCCTAACAAAACTAACTCGATTACATGGTAAATCTCATCCAACCCATCACCGTCTAGCAAGCCTACGATGGGATTGCTCATGCACGACGGTGAGCATCATAAAATTAGTGATGGAGGATGGTTGATGATGACGATGGCGATAGATTCCCCTCTCCGGAGCCCCGAACGGACTCCAGATCAGCCCTCCCGAGGAAGATTAGGGCTTGGCGGCGGCTCCGTATTGTAAAACGCGATGAATCCTTCTCTCTGATTTTTCCCCCTGGACATGAATATATGGAGTTGGAGTTGAGGTCGGTGGAGGTCCAGGGGGCCCATGAGGCAGGGGGCGCGTCCCAGGGGGGCGCCCTGCACCCTCGTGGACAGGGTGTGGCCCCCTTACGCTGATTCTTTCGCCAATATTTTTTATTAATTCCAAAATGTGTCTCCATGGATTTTCAGGTCATTCCGAGAATTTTTATTTCTGCACAAAAATAACTCCATGGCAATTCTGCTGAAAACTCGGTCCGGGTTAGTTCCGTTAAAGTCCAAAACAAGGGCAAACGTGTTTGGAAAATTAGATACATTGAAGACGTATCAACTCCCCCAAGCTTAAACCTTTGCTTGTCCTCAAGCAATTCAGTTGACAAACTGAAAGTGATAAATAAAAACTTTTACAAACTCTATTTGATCTTATTGTTGCAAATATGTAAAGCCAGCATTCAAGTTTTCAGCAAAGATTATGAACTAACCGTATTCACAATAACACTTAGGTCTCAAATTTACTCATATCGATGGCATAATAAACTAGCAAGCAATAATAATAAATCTCGGATGACAACACTTTCTTAAAACAATCATAATATGACATAACAAGACGGTATCTCACAAGCCCTTTTTGAGACCGCAAAACATAAATGCAGAGCACCCCTGAAGATCAAGGACTAACTAGACATTGTAATTCATGGCAAAAGAGATCCAGTCACACTCAATGTAAATTAATAGCAATGCATGCAAATGACAGTGGTGCTCTCCAACTGGTGCTTTTTAATAAGAGGATGATGACCCAACATAAAAGTAAATAGATAGGCCCTTCGCAGAGGGAAGCAGAGATTTGTAGAGGTGCCAGAGCTCGAGTTTTGAAACAGAGATAAATAATATTTTGAGTGGCATACTTTCATTGTCAACATAACAACTGAGAGATCTCGATACCTTCCATGCTACATACATTATAGGTGGTTCCCAAACAGAATGGTAAAGTTTATACTCCCCCACCATCAATGAACATCAATCCATGGCTGGCCCGAAACAACTGGTGCCGTCCAACTAACAACAATCATGTGGAAGTTTTGTTTGCAATTATTTTGATTTGATTTGAGCATGGGACTGGGCAACCCGGTTACCGGCCATTTTCTCGTGAATGATGAGCGGAGTCCACTCATCGTGAGAATAACCCACCTAGCATGGAAGATATAGACAACCCTAGTTGATACATGAGCTATTCGAGCATACAAAACAGAATTTCATTTGAGGGTTTAGAGTTGGGCACATACAAATTTACTTGGAACGACAGGTAAATACCTAGGAAGGTATGGTGGACTCATATGGAATAACTTTGGGGTTTATGGAAGTGGATGCACAAGCATTATTCCTGCTTAGTACAAGTGAAGGCTAGAAAGAGACTGGGAAGCGACCAACTAGAGAGCGACAACAGTCATGAACATGCATTAAAATTAACCAACAATGCGTGCAAGCATGAGTAGGATATAAATTACCATGAACATAAATATCGTGGAGGCTATGTTGATTTTGTTTCAACTACATGCGTGAACATATGCCAAGTCAAGCCACTCGAATCATTCAAAGGAGGATACCACCCTATTATACCACATCACAATCATTTTAATAGCATGTTGGCACGCAAGACAAACCATTATAAGCTCATAGCTAATTAAGCATGGCACGAGCAACTATAATCTCTAATTGTCATTGCAAACATGTTTCATTCATAATGGGCTGAATCAGGAACGATGAACTAATCATATTTACAAAAACAAGATAGGCCGAGTTCGTACCAGCTCCTCTTATCTCAATCATTTCATCATATATCGTCATTATTGCCTTTCACTTGCATGACCGAACAAGGTGGATAATAATATTAGTGCACGTGCATTGGACTAAGCTGGAATCTGCAAGCATTTAATACATAGGAGAAGACAAGGTAATATGGGCTCTTAGTTTGATCAACAATAATGCATATGAGAGCCACTCAACATTTTCATTGTGGTCTTCTCCTCTCGACCCCCAAAGAAAAGAACTTCAAAGAAAAATAAAACTATTTACATGGGAAAGCTCCCAACAAGCAAAAGAAGAACCAGAAATCTTTTTGGGTTTTCTTTTAGTATTACTACTACAAGCATGGAAAGTAAACTAGCTAAAAGCTACAACTAATTTTTTAGTTTTTCTTAAGGGTTTTCAAACACACAAGAAGAAAGCAAGAAAAGAAAAGAAACTAGCATGGATAGTACAGTGAAAAAGTATGAGCACCGACGACTAGAATGAGTGTGAACATGAAAGTAATGTTAGTGAGAAATACGTACTCCCCAAGCTTAGGCTTTTGGCCTAAGTTGATCTATGCCCACGGATCGAAGCTACCCTCTCTGGTGTACTGAGGAGGGTCCTCGGGGTTCCACTAGTTAGCGAGCTCCTCCGGATCCCACTGATAAACAGACTGTCGATATGGATCAAGTGGTGGCTCTGGCTCAGGCTCTGGAACTTGTGTCAGATTCCAGTATGCATAAATGTCCTTGGGCAGGATGAGGTACGTGCCTGAATGTATGTTAAACAAAGAGGGTGCAGGAAAGGTAATAGTCTCACAATGAGTTTTAGCAAATATCAGGTTATACTTAAGCATCTTCTTCTTATTTTTAAAAATAAAGTTATGTGCTACCATACTCTTATAGTCTAGAAAAATAGTGGGCAACAACTTTTCCTCTTTCTCGTGATGCCTAATAGGTATCTCAAAGTGTTTAGCAAGGCGTGAAGCAAAGATACCTCTGAAGATGGGGCCCTTCGTATGGTTCAGACTTAACCGTTTAGCAACAATAGCGCCTAAACTGAAGGTTGTATCACGAAACAAAAGCATGGCGCAAAATAACAAGGTCAAGAGCACTAAGGTTTCCACTGTTCCCGCGACCAATTAAGCATATACTAGCAAATATCACAAAGTAACATAGAACAGGAAAATGTATACTAGTAGTTCTTGCATCTGAAACTTTTCTTGTTTCCCCTACAACAATCCTATCAATAAATCCATCCACATCACTAGGATGTGGTTCCTCGATGCTGCCCACAAAGGGCAACTTGCAAACCAAACAAAAATCATAGAGTGACATCTTCTTAAACTCATCATATATAAATAAAACTCAACTAAAGGTGGTGATTTTCTAGCATGTGATGACCCGCAAGTATACGGGATAGTTGTAGCCTCTTTCGATAAGTAAGAGTGTCGAACCCAACGAGGAGCTAAATGTAGAACAAATACTCTCTCAAGTCCTATCGGCCACTGATACGACTCTATGCACGCTTGACGTTCACTTTACCTAGAACAAGTATGAAACTAGAAGTACTTTGTAGGTGTTGTTGGATAGGTTTGCAAGATAATAAAGAACGCGTAAATAGAAAATAGGGGTTGTTTAGATAAAGAAGCAATAAAGTAAATATAGCGAGGGTGGAAAAGTGGTGGTAGGAGTTGTGAAATTGTCCCTAAGCAATTGACTATGTTACTAGACCGGTAATCACTATTGCAATTCTATTTGAGGGAGAGGCATAAGCTAACATACTTTCTCTTCTTGGATCATATGCACTTATGATTGGAACTCTAGCAAGCATCCAAAACTACTAAAGATCATTAAGGTAAAACCCAACCATAGCATTAAAGTATCAAGTCCCCATTAATCCCATACGCAACAATCCCCTTACTCGGGTTTGTGTTTCAGTCACTCACGCAACCCACTATAAGCGAATCATGAACGCATTGCAACACCCTACAGTGGGAATCCCTCACGCTTGCACGACACGGAGGGCACCATAGGAAAACACCAATAATAAAACATGCAACTCAAACCAATCATAGCAATTCATCAATCACCGATAGGACAACGAAAATCTACTCATACATCATAGGATGGCAAACACATCATTGGAAAATAATATGAAGCATAAAGCACCATGTTCAAGTAGAGGGTACAGCGGGTTGCGGGAGAGTGGACCGCTGGATATAGATGGGGGAAGGTGATGGAGATGTTGGTGAAGATGACGACAGTGTTGGTGAAGATCGCGGTGATGATGATGGCCCCCGGCGGTGTTCCGGCGCCCACCGGAAGCAAGGGGGAGAGAGCCCCCCTTGTTCTTCTTCTTCCTTGACCTCCTCCCTAGATGGGAGAAGGGTTTACCCTCTGGTCCTTGGCTCCCATGGCGTGGGAGGGGCGAGAGCCCCTCCAAGATTGGATCTATCTCTCTGTTTCTGCCTTCTAGAATTCTGCCCTGGCACCGTTTCCATTATATCTGGAGATCCGTAACTCCGATTGGATTGAAACCTTCACCCAGATCGTTTCCCAAAAATTAGCTTTCTTGCGGCCAAATAAGGGCATCAACCGCCTTACGGGTGGCCCACGAGATAGGGGGGCGCGCCCCCCTCGATGGTGGCGTGGGCCACTCTCGTGGCCACCTCGGGCACCGTTTCGCGTTGATTCTTCCTCCCAAAAATCACAAATATTCCAAAATAATTCTCCGTCCGTTTTTATCCCGTTTGGACTCCGTTTGATATTGGGTTTCTGTGAAACATAAAACATGCAACAAACAGGAACTGGCACTGGGCACTGGATCAATATGTTAGTCCCAAAAAATAGTATAAAAAGTTGCCAAAAGTATATGAAAGTTGAATAATATTGGCATGGAACAATCAAAAATTATAGATACGACGGAGACGTATCAACATGGAAGTAAAAGTTTTGCGCAAAAATATTAGTGAGTAGGAGATACTGTTCACATTGGTCGTGGAGGAAGTCGATGAGGCCTGCATTTTCAGCCAAATAATAAAAGTTGTCGTAAATTCCGGCGGCCCTCAAGAACGCATCACAAGGCCATTCACACAGCCGGACCTCCGTGGTGCGAGGAAGATTGTACTTGGGCTTTTTATTCTCCTCATTCTACTTATCCTTCGAGCTTTGGCTCGAAGAGCCCCTCAACAATCTCTTCATCATTTTTTTCTCTGGAATTTTTAGTGACTCAATATAAAAATGAACTAAACTCAACAAGATTGATAGCAATTACTCCCACAAGTGCCTAGAGGCTATGCATTAAAACTACTTTGGACCATATAAATTTGACATGCAAGCTCAAGAATAGGGTCACCTCAGCAGAAAAATTTGTAATAAATAAAGCACCAGAACAAAAACTAATTGGACCATTGCAGGAGTCACATACCGGAGAACAATCCCCCAAAGTAGTTTTGTGATGGAGCTTTGAGCAAGGAGATTGAAAATGGCAACAAAACGAGCTAGAACACGGGTTTGAGCTACGGGATGATTTTTCTGGAGGAAGACAAAGTGTGTGGGTGCTGGAATAAGTGGAGGGGGGCCACGTGGGGCCCACGAGGCAGGGGGCGCGCCCCAGGGGGGTGGGTGCGCCTGTGCCCTCGTGGCCAAATGGTGGGCCCCCCTGGTGAGTTCTAAGTGCCAGAAATTCTTAAATATTCTACAAAAAATCATACTTCATTTTCAAGGCATTTGGAAACTTCTATTTTCGAGGTTATTGCAAGGATAATTCAGAAAATAGATAGAAGATACTACTTTTACTTTATTTAATCTAAATAACATAAAGTAAAAGGAGGATACAGAGAGTTGTGATTTCTAACTTCATCCATCTCATGCTCATCAAAAGGAATCCACTAACAAGGTTGATCAAGTCTTGTTAACAAACTTCTTCCGAATAACATGAAACCGGAGAATTTTCGAATAACACTAGGTTACCTCCACAGGGATATGCATGTCCCCAACAATAATAATATCATATTTATTTTTGACAGTAGGAAGAGGGAATTCAAAACCTCCAATAGTAATCGCTGAAATTTTTCCAATAGAATTGATACTATGAACTTGAGGTTGTTTCTTCGGAAAGTGTACCGTATGCTCATTACCAGTAACATGAAAAGTGACATTGCCTTTGTTGCAATCAATAACAGCCCCTGCAGTATTCAAAAAGGGTCTACCAAGGATGGTCGACATACTGTCGTCCTCAGAAATATCAAGAATAACAAAGTACGTTAAAATAGTAACGTTTGCAACCACAACAGGCATATCCTCACAAATACCGACGGGTATAGCAGTTGATTTATCGGCCATTTGCAAAGAGATTTCAGTAGGTGTCAACTTATTCAAATCAAGTCTACGATATAAAGAGAGAGGCATAGCACTAACACCGGCTCCAAGATCACTATAAGGGCATATTTATCCCTTAGTAGTTTTGGTGATTGATGACAATTCTTTGCGGACTAATCGTGTGCATTGAGCTTTTCAGATATATCATGATTAAACACAAGATGATTTGATGCCCCTCGAAGATTATTGAAGATGGCGTTTCTCTACGTTTCTTTTCGATGGATTTGAGTCGTAGGAAAGCCGTACTATTAAGAGGGGGTCCGCATTGGAAAGGTTTGGGTGGAATCTCACGTACACACGTTCATTTTGAACCGCCTTTCCTGTGTCTCTGCAGAATGAAGGACTCCTAGTGTTGCAGTTCATAGGCTGGCGGTAGTACTGCTCCCCAAAGCGGTACTACCGCAGGTACCAGCGGTAGTACCGGGTCCAGGCACGGTAGTACCATGGGCGCCCACGGTAGTACCGCTCCATCTGAGCGGTAGTACCGTGAGCTCTGGCCTGGCGCTGCTGCGCAAGCGGTAGTAGGGGCAGATGTAATTTTTTACATTCACTCCCTACGCGGTAGTACCGTGCTCTAGCACGGTAGTACCATGCAGCCTGGCCAGGCACAACAACATGAGCGGAAGTAGGGGCGGGTGTAATTTTTTACATCCGCACCCTACACGGTAGTACCGCATCTGGTTTGCGGTAGTACCGTGTCGGACTTTTGCATATACAAAATCTCAGCGGATGTAGTCACGGATGTAATTTTTTATATCCGTGCCTACCGTGCCTGGACGATGCCTGCCATGCGGTAGTACCGCATGGGGTCACGGTAGTACCACGCCAGTGGCTCTACCGCACCCTGTCAGTGTTCATCTGGTCGGGTCTAGGCCCTGTCGCGCCCACGGTAGTACCATGGCCCACCGAAGTAGTACCGCAGGCCCGTGCAGTAGTACCGCTCCAGTGGTGCGGTAGTACCGCGGGTCGCGGGCCGAGTGGTGGGTAACGGTTGGAATTGTCCCGTGACTATAAAAGGGGTGTCTTTTTCTTCTAGTAGCTCACCTCTTCCATCCCCAAGCCCCATTGTTGCTCCAAGCTCCATTTTTGCCCAATCTCTCTCCCTAGTCAATCAAACTTGTTGATTTTCTAGGGATTGGTTAAAAAGGCCCCGATCTACACTTCCACCAAGAGAAATTTGATTCCCCCCACTAATCCCTTGCGGATCTTGTTACTCTTGGGTGTTTGAGCACCCTAGACGGTTGAGGCCACTGCGGAGCCATAGTCCATTGTAGTGAAGCTTCCTGGTGTCGTTGGGAGCCTCCAATTAATTTGTGGAGATTGCCCCAACCTTGTTTGTAAAGGTTCGGTTGCCGCCTCTGATACGTCTCCAACGTATCTATAATTTTTTATTGCTCCATGCTACTTTATCTACTGTTTTGGACTATATTGGGCTTCATTTCCCACTTTTATATTATTTTTGGGACTAACCTATTAACCGGAGGCCCAGCCCAGAATTGATGTTTTTTTTGCCTATTTCAGTGTTTCGAAGAAACAGAATATCAAACGGAGTCCAAACGGAATGAAACCTTCGGGAACGTGATTTTCTCACCGAACGTGATCCAGGAGACTTGGACCCTGCTCCAAGGAACAAAAGAGGCGGTCACGAGGGTGGGGGCACGCCCCCCTACCTTGTGGGCCCCCTGTTGCTCCACCGACGTACTCCTTCCTCCTATATATACCTACGTATCCCCAAACGATCAGAACAGGAGCCAAAAACCTAATTCCACCGTCGCAACCTTCTGTATCCACGAGATCCCATCTTGGGGCCTATTCCAGAGCTCCGCCGGAGGGGGCATCCACCATGGAGGGCTTCTACATCAACACCATAGCCCCTCCGATGAAGTATGAGTAGTTTACTTCAGACCTTCGGGTCCATAGCTAGTAGCTAGATGGCTTCTTCTCTCTTTTTGGATCTCAATACAATGTTCTCCCCCTCTCTCGTGGAGATCTATTCGATGTAATCTTCTTTTTGTGGTGTGTTTGTTGAGACCAATGAATTATAGGTTTATGATCCAGCTTATCTATGAACAATATTTGAATCTTCTCTGAATTCTTTTATGTATGATTGAGTTATGTTTGCAACTCTCTTCGAATTATCTTTTTTGGTTTGGCCAACTAGATTGGTAGTTCTTGCAATGGGAAAAGTTCTTAGCTTTGGGTTCAATCTTGCGGTGTCCTTTCCCAGTGACAGCAGGGGCAGCAAGGCACGTATTGTATTGTTGCCATCGAGGATAACAAGATGTTTTTTTTATCATATTGCATGAATTTATCCCTCTACATCATGTCATCTGGCTTAAGGCGTCACTTTGTTTTTAACATAATACTCTAGATGCATGATGGATAGCGGTCGATGAGTGGAGTAATAGTAGTAGATGCAGAATCGTTTCGATCTACTTGTCTCGGACGTGATGCCTATATACATGATCATTACCTAGATATGCTCATAACTAAGCTCAATTCTGTCAATTGCTCAAGAGTAATTTGTTCACCCACCGTAGAAAATCTATGCTCTCGAGAGAAGCCACTAGTGAAACCTATGGCCCCCGGGTCTATTCTCATCATATCAATCTCTATCGCTTTATTACTTGCTTTGTTTTTACTTTGCCTTTTACTTTTCACTTTGCATCTATCTATAAAAAATACCACAAATATTATTTATCATCTCTATCAGATCTCACTCTCGTAAGTGACCGTGAAGGGATTGACAACCCCTAATCGCGTTGGTTGCGAGTAGCTATCGTTTTGTGTAGGTACGAGGGACCTGTGCATGGTCTCCTACTGGATTGATACCTTGGTTCTCAAAAACTGAGGGAAATACTTACGTTACTTTGCTGCATCATCCTCTCCTCTTCGGGGAAATCCAACATAGTGCTCAAGAGGTAGCAAGAAGAATTTCTGGCGCCGTTGCCGGGGAGGCTCTCGCAAGCAAGTCAACCATACCAAGTACCCATCACAATCCCTATCTCTCGCATTACGTTATTTGCCGTTTGCCTCTCGTTTTCCTCTCCCCCACTTCACCTTGCCGTTTTATTCGCCCTTCTTTCCCTATCTCCTCCTCTCTTTCCTGTTTGCCTTTTCCCATTGCCTTTCTGTTTGCTTGTGTGTTGGATTACTTGTTGCCATGGCGCAAGATAATACCAAATTGTGTGATTTCTCGAATACCAATAATAATGATTTCCTTAGTACTCCGATTGCTCCTCTTAATAATGATGAGTCTTGTGAAATCAATACCGCTTTGCTGAATCTTGTTATGAAAGATCAATTCGCCGGCCTTCCTAGTGAAGATGCCGCTACTCATCTAAACAATTTTGTTGATTTGTGTGATATGCAAAAGAAGAAAGATACGGATAACAATATTGTCAAACTGAAGTTATTTCCATTTTCACTTAGAGATCGTGCTAAAGTTTGGTTTTCATCTTTGCCTAAAAATAATATTGATTCTTGGAACAAGTGCAAAGATGCTTTTATCTCTAAGTATTTTCCTCCCGCTAAGATTATCACTCTTAGGAACGATATTATGAATTTTAAACAACTTGATCATGAGCATGTTACCCAATCTTGGGAAAGGATGAAATTGATGCTTCGCAATTGCCCTACTCATGGTTTGAATTTATGGATGATCATACAAATTTTTTATGCCGGATTGAATTTTGCTTCTAGAAATATTTTAGATTCGGCCGCGGGAGGCACGTTTATGGAAATTACGTTAGGAGATGCTACCAAATTGGTTGATAATATTATGGCTAATTATTCTCAATGGCACACCGAAAGATCTTCTAGTAAAAAAGTGCATGCTATAGAAGAAATCAATGTTTTGAGTGAAAAGATGGATGAACTTATGAAGATTTTTGCTAATAAAAATACTCCTCTTGATCCCAATGATATGCCTTTGTCTACTTTGCTTGAGAATAATAATGAATCTATGGATGTTAATTTTGTTGGTAGGAATAGTTTTGGAAACAACGCGTATAGAGGGAATTTTAATCCTAGGCCTTATCCTAGTAATCCTTCTAATAATTATGGAAATTTCTACAACAACTCTTATGGAAATTTTAATAAGATGCCCTCTGAATTTGAGAGTAGTGTTAAAGAGTTTATGAATTCGCAAAAGAATTTTAATGCTTTGCTTGAAGAGAATTTGCTTAAAGTTGATGATTTGGTTAGGAACGTTGATAGAATTTCTCTTGAAATTGATTCTTTAAAGCTTAGATCTATTCCTCCTAAGCATGATATCAATGAGTCTCTCAAAGCCATGAGAATTTCCATTGATGAGTGCAAAGAAAGAACCGCTAGGATGCGTGCTTCCAAAGATGTCTTTATTAAAGCGTGTTCTTCCAATTCCTATGAAAATCAAGATGAAGATCTAAAAGTTATTGATGTGTCCCCCATTAAATCTTTGTTTTGCAATATGAATCTTGATGAAACTGAATATGATCTTCCTTTACCTAGAAGGCGCTCTAAGAATTCGGAATTTCTAGATTTTGATGATGAATTTGATAAAAGTGGGATTGAAAGAAATAAAAACCTAGATGTTGCTAAACCCACTATTTTGGATCTCAAGGAATTTAATTATGAAAATTTCTCTTTGATCGGTTGTATTTCCTTGTTGCAATCCGTGCTAGATTTTCCTCATGCTTATAGTCAAAATAAGGCCTTTACCGAACACATTGTTGATGCCTTGATGCAATCTTATGAAGAAAAAGTTGAGTTGAAAATTTCTATCCCTAGAAAACTCTATGATGAGTGGGAACCTACAATTAAAATTAAAATTAAAGATTATGAGTTTCATGCTTTGTGTGATTTGGGTGCTAGAGTCTCTACTATTCCCAAAGCTTTGTGTGATTTGCTAGATTTCCGTGATTTTGATGGTTGCTCTCTAAACTTGCATCTTGCGGATTCCACTATTAAAAAGCCTATGGGAAGAATTAATGATGTTCTTATTGTTGCGAATAGGAATTATGTGCCCGTAGATTTTATCGTTCTTGATATATATTGCAATCCTTCATGTCCTATTATTCTTGGTAGACCTTTCCTTAGAACGATTGGTGCAATTATTGATATGAAGGAAGGGAATATTAGATTCCAATTTCCCTTAAAGAAGGGCATGGAACACTTCCCTAAAAAGAAAAGAAAATTACCATATGAATCTATCATGAGAGTCACTTATGGATTGCCTTCCAAAGATGGCAATAACTAGATCTATCCTTGCTTTTATGCCTAGCTAGGGGGGGTTAAACAATAGCGCTTGTTGGGAGGCAACCCAATTTTATTTGTGTTTTTTGTTTTTGCTTCTATTTAGGAATAAATAATCCATCTAGCCTCTGTTTGGATGTGGTTTTATCTTTTAATTAGTGTTTGTGCCAAGTAGAACCTATAGGATAACCTACGATGATAGTTGATTTGATTTTGCTGAAAAACAGAAACTTTGCATGCACGAACATAATTTTGTTAAATCACAGAAACGTGCTTTTGCGTTGATTATTTTTGCTTCTATTTAATAAACAAATTGTCCAGGACTATTTTGGTAGAATTTTTAGAGTTCCAGAAGTTTGCCTTAGTTACAGATTGCTACAGACTGTTCTGTTTTTGACAGATTCTGTTTTACGTGTGCTGTTTGCTTATTTTGATGAATCTATGACTAGTAAAATCTATACCTACTAATAAAGCAAGGTGCGTTTCTCCCATTTTTTCATCTGTTCACCACAAAAAATATTTTTTTTATATCCGAGGTGGTACTAAATTTTCGTGGTCCATCTGCTAAAAAATAAAAAGATTTGTCCGGAATTTCGTACGTGGGCCGCACGCACTAAGGCCCAGAAAAAGCCACCCGTATATATCATGCGCACGCAGCTGGGAAACCTTATTTGTCACTTAGCGCGGCATATAGTTGGAGCTTCCCACCGGCCGCCGGGCCGGCCCATTACTATTTTTTCTGTGTTCTTTTTCTATTTTATTTTTCCCCTTCCAATTTATTTTTTCCTTTTCCCATAAATTAATTTAATAAATTTCGTTTTCTGCACCATTTTTTGTTAAATCTTAGTATTTCAAAATTTGTTCCCACTTTCAAAAACATTTGGAAATTCAAATTTTTACGTTCGTCCTAAATTTTTTTGAAATTAAAAAAATGTTCGCATTTTCAGAAAAAAATTTGTAATTTTTGATAGATTTCTAAAATAAATTTCATTTCAAAAATAATAGAAATTCGAAAAATATTCATTTTATCGAAATGTTCACAAATTCAAAATAATGTTCGTGATTAAAAAGTTTTTAAAATTGATTTGAATGTTCCAAACAAGTTTCCATTTCAAAAAATTGTTCACAAATTCGGGAAACGTTCGTTTGTCCGCCATAAAATGGTCATGTTTTCAAGTGTTTGTGAATTTAAGAAAATATTTCTATTTCAAGTTTTGTTTTCCTTATTCTAGAAATTAACCTTTTTGAGAAAAAAAAATTCTCACATGTTTTACAAAATATCAGGAGGTCACCACAACCTCGACAAGGAGGCAGATCTGAAGGAAAAAATGCATGAATTGGATAGTGGCCGCCACTCCCACCAACCCCATTACTATAAAGATCTTGCGGGCCAAGCATGACAGGCGAGAACACCGCAGCTCTCCGCTCTATCGCCCCACTATTGTGTGGAGACCGTTTTGATGGACACATTAATTGTCTCTTCCGATGCTTCTCGCAAAAAAACTCTCCCGTTGCAACGCACGGGCATATGTGCTAGTAGTTTATAATCCATAGAGAAGTTGGAATACAATAGGTTTAACACCAATATAAATAAAGAATGAGTTCATTACAGTACCTTAAGTAGTTCTTTGTTTTCTTTCTCTAATGGAGCTCACGAGATTTCTGTTGAGTTTTGTGTTGTGAAGTTTTCAAGTTTTGGGTGAATTCTTTTGATGGATTATGGAACAAGGAGTGGCAAGAGCCTAAGCTTGGGGATGCCCATGGCACCCCCAAGATAATCCAAGGACACCAAAAAGTCAAAGCTTGGGGATGCCCCGGAAGGCATCCCCTCTTTCGTCCACTTCCATCAGTAATTTACTTGGAGCTATATTTTTATTCACCACATGATATGTGTTTTGCTTGGAGCGTCTTGTATTATTTGTGTCTTTGCTTGTTAATCTACCACAATCATCCTTGCTGTACACACCTTTTGAGAGAGCTATACATGAATTGGAATTTGTTAGAATACTCTATGTGCTTCACTTATATCTTTTGAGCTTGATAGTTTTGCTCATAGTACTTCACTTAGATCTTTTGAGCTTGATAATTTTTTCTCTAGTACTTCACTTAGATCTTTTAGAGCACGGTGGTGGATTTGTTTTAAAGAAACTATTGATCTCTCATGCTTCACTTAGATTATTTTGAGAGTCATTAATAGCATGGTAATTTGCTTAATGTTAATATACTTGGTATTCAAGATATGTGAAACTTTCTTTTGAGTGAATTGAATACTAAGATAAGTTTGATGCTTGATAATTGTTTTGAGATATGGAGGTGATAATATCAAAGTCATGCTAGTTGGGTAATTGTGAATTCAAATAATGCTTGTGTTGAAGTTTGCAAGTCCCGTAGCATGCACGTATGGTTAAAGTTGTGTAACAAATTTGAAACATAAAGTGTACCTGGCTTGTGCATCCTTATGAGTGGCGGTCGGGGACGAGCGATGGTCTTTTCCTACCAATCTATCCCCCTAGGAGCATGCGCGTAGTACTTGATTTTTGATGGCTCCTAAATTTTTGCAATAAGTATATGAGTTCTTTTGACTAATGTTGAGTCCATGGATTATATGCACTCTCACCTTTCCGCCTTTGCTAGCCTCTTCGGTACCGTGCATTGCCCTTTCTCACCTTGAGAGTTGGTGCAAACTTCGCCGGTGCATCCAAACCCCGTGATACGATACGCTCTATCACACATAAACCTCCTTATATCGTCCTCAAAACAGCCACCATACCTACCTATTATGGCATTTCCATAGCCATTCCGAGATATATTGCCATGCAACTTCCATCATCATCATCATGACATACATTACTTTTGTCATATTGCCATTGCATGATCATGTAGTTGACATCATATTTTTGGCAAATCCACCATGCATTATTTTCATACACGTCACTCTTGATTCATTGCACCATCCCGGTACACCGCCAGAGGCATTCATATAGAGTCATATCTTGTTCTAAGTTTCGAGTTGTAATCCTTATGTTGTAATCAATAGAAGTGTGATGATCATCATTGTTAGAGCATTGCCCAAAAAGAAAAAAAGAAAAAAAAGGCCAGAGAAAAAAAAAGCCCAAAAAAGAGAAAAAAGAAAAAAGGGCAATGCTACTATCTCTTTTTCCACACATGTGCTTCAAAGTAGCACCTTGTTCCTCATGTAGTGAGTCTCATATATTGTGCTTCAAAGTAGCACCTTGTTCTTCATGTAGTGAGTCTCATAAAGTTGTCCTTTTTATACTAGTGGGAATTTTTCATTATAGAACTTGGCTTGTATATTCCTACGATGGGCTTCCTCAAATGCCCTAGGTCTTCATGAGCAAGCGAGTTGGATGCACACCCACTAGTTTTCTTTTGTTAAGCATTCATAGCTCTAGTGCATCCGTTGCATGGCAATCCCTACTCCTCATGTTGACATCAATTAATGGGCATCTCCATAGCCCGTTTATTATCCTCGTCAATGTGAGACTTTCTCCTTTTTTGTCTTCTCCACACATTCCCCATCATCATATTCTATTCCACCCATAGTGCTATATCCATGGCTCGCATTCATGTATTGCGTGAAGGTTGAAAAAGTTTGAGATTATTTGAGTATGAAACAATTGCTTGGCTTGTCATTGGGGGTATAGAAGTTGGGAACATCTTTGTGTGACGAAAATGAAGCATAGCCTAAGTATATGATTTTGTAGGGATGAACTTTCTTTTGCCATGCTATTTTGAGAGGATATGATTGCTTTGATTAGTATGCTTGAAGTATTATTATTTTTGTGTCAATATGAACTTTTGTCTTGAATCTTTCGGATCTGAATATTCATATCACAATTAAGAAGATTTACATTGAAATTATGCCAAAGTATCACTCCGCATCAAAAATTCTTTTTTATCATTTACCTACTCGAGGACGAGCATGAATTAAGCTTGGGGATGCCTGATACGTCTCCAATGTATCTATAATTTTTGATTGCTCCATGCTACTTTATCTACTGTTTTGGACTATATTGGGCTTTATTTTCCACTTTTATATTATTTTTAGGACTAACCTATTAACCGGAGGCCCAGCCCAGAATTGCTGTTTTTTTGCCTATTTTAGTGTTCCGAAGAAACGGTATATCAAACGGAATCCAAACAGAATGAAACCTTCGGGAACGTGATTTTCTCACCGAACGTGATCCAGGAGACTTGGACCCTGCTCCAAGGAACAAAAGAGGCGGTCACGAGGGTGGGGGGCGCCCCCCTGGGCGCGCCCCCTACCTCGTGGGCCCTCTGTTGCTCCACGGACGTACTCCTTCCTCCTATATATACCTACGTATCCCCAAATGATCAGAACAGGAGCCAAAAACGTAATTCCACCGCCGCAACCTTTTGTATCCACGAGATCCCATCTTGGGGCCTGTTCTGGAGCTCCGCCGGAGGGGGCATCCACCACGGAGGGCTTCTACATCAACACCATAGCCCCTCCGATGAAGTGTGAGTAGTTTACTTTAGACCTTCGGGTCCATAGCTAGTAGCTAGATGACTTCTTCTCTCTCTTTTTGGATCTCAATACAATGTTCTCCCCCTCTCTCGTGGAGATCTATTTGATGTAATCTTCCTTTTGCAGTGTGTTTGTTGAGACCAATGAATTGTGGGTTTATGATCCAGCTTATCTATGAACAATATTTGAATCTTCTCTGAATTCTTTTATGTATGATTGAGTTATCTTTGAAAGTCTCTTCGAATTATCCTTTTTGGTTTGGCCAACTAGATTGGTAGTTCTTGCAATGGGAGAAGTGCTTAGCTTTGGGTTCAATCTTGCCGTGTCCTTTCCCAGTGACAGCAGGGGCAGCAAGGCACGTATTGTATTGTTGCCATCGAGGATAACAAGATGTTTTTTTATCATATTGCATGAATTTATCCCTCTACATCATGTCATCTGGCTTAAGGCATTACTCTGTTTTTAACTTAATACTCTAGATGCATGCTGGATAGCGGTCGATGAGTGGAGTAATAGTAGTAGATGCAGAATCGTTTCGATCTACTTGTCTCGGACGTGATGCCTATATACATGATCATTACCTAGATATGCTCATAACTAAGCCCAATTCTGTCAATTGCTCAACAATAATTTGTTCACCCACCGTAGAAAATCTATGCTCTTGAGAGAAGCCACTAGTGAAACCTATGGCCCCCGGGTCTATTCTCATCATATCAATCTCTATCGCTTTATTACTTGCTTTGTTTTTACTTTGCCTTTTACTTTTCACTTTGCATCTATCTATCAAAAATACCAAAAATATTATTTATCATCTCTATCAGATCTCACTCTCGTAAGTGACCGTGAAGGGATTAACAACCCCTAATCGCGTTGGTTGCGAGTAGCTATCGTTTTGTGTAGGTACGAGGGACTTGTACATGGTCTCCTACTGGATTGATACCTTGGTTCTCAAAAACTAAGGGAAATACTTACGTTACTTTGCCGCATCATCCTCTCCTCTTCGGGGAAATCCAACGCAGTGCTCAAGAGGTAGCAGCCTCCAAGGGCACCAATAGTGGAATTACGACATCTTGCATTGTGTGAGGGCGTGAGGAGAATACGGTGGCCCTAGTGGCTTCTTGGGAGCATTGTGCCTTCACACCGCTCCAACGGAGACGTACTTCCCCTCAAAGGGAAGGAACTTCGGTAACACATCCTCGTCTTCATCGGTTCCACTCTTGGTTATCTCTTACCTTTACTTGTGCAAGATATATTGTGGTCTTTCCCTTGCTTGCTTGTGTGCTTATTGTTGTTGCATCATATAGGTTGCTCACCTAGTTGCATATCTAGACAACCTACTTTGATGCAAAGTTTAATTTGGTAAAGAAAAGCTAAAAATTGTTAGTTGCCTATTCACCCCCCCTCTAGTCAACTATATCGATCCTTTCAATTGGTATCATCGCCTCGTCTCTTTATGAAGGACTTTGTCGTCCGAAGAGTATGGTTGACACCGTAGACGGTGGGGAGGAGCACTCCGGTGTGAATCCGGTCTCGTCTACAGCTGATGGGGGAACCGCGGTCTCTCGTGAGGAATTCAATGCGGCTTTGGACACATTGAAAACCTCCATGACGACCGAGGTTGAAAGCATCTTTAATAAATTCTTAGAAGGGCTTAAACTATCTACCGCGCTGATGAAAGTGGGTGATCCCACTAACAAGGTGACAGATGCTAACTCCGGCAAGGGGGAAGCTACTAGTGAAAAGGCTCCTTCTTCTAGTGGTAAAAATGGGAACAACATCTTTGCCCATGTGGAACCTCCACTTACTTATGGTGGACCGATTCCTTCCACTCATTTGAATCATGCCGCTCCTCCCCCTAAGATTGTAAAAAATGAGGACTTTGATTCTTGGGTTTATCGCTTTAAGCGTCATTTGAACCATGGTAATACTAACCTTTGGAGAATCATTGAAGAAGGGTTTTTTCCGCATGACTGAAGCAACTTCACCCCTCGAGAAGCCGCGGATAATCAATTCAATGAGAATGCTCTCTTCATCATCCAAGATGCAATTCCACCCGAAGATCTTGCTCATCTCCGACCCTTCACCGTGGCCAAGGATGCATGACGGCATGTTGTTTCTCTCTACAGGGGAAGTGCAAGCATTCAACGCTCCAACTATGAAGTAGTGCAAGATGAAGCCGAGTTGCAATGAAAGAAGATGAAGAACCTCGTGAGCTCTATTGGAGATTAACTACTCTTGCGGTCTCACCCCGAGATCATGGGAGCAAGGATACCGATGACAATTGGATCAAGCGCAAATTTCTCAAGGCCATGATGCCTTACCACAAGGCCATGTCCTCCGTCATTCATCAAAGGCCGGACTTTCACACCTTGTCCTCAAGTGAAGTGTTGGATGAGTTTGTGGCTATGAGCATCTTGGACAAGACCGCCGACAATGCGGTGTTACGTTCTCAAAGAGCAAAGAAGCCCAACCTTGCCTTGAAGGCCAAGGTTAGTGTGGAAGAAGAGGATGATGAGGAATAAGATGAGAGCAACCTCGAAGATACTAAGTATGATTATCATGAACACATGGCTCTTGCTTCAAGGCAATTTTGGAGCAAGAAGAACACAAGGCCAAGCTTCAACAAGAATAACTCAAGTAGCTTCAAGGGCAAGCAACGTGTGAGAACATGTTACAATTGTGGCAATGTGAGCCATTTTGTTGCGGAGTGCCCTTACGAGAAGAGGGAAGACAATGGTGGCAAGCTCATCCGAAAAGACAAAGCCAAGTCTTTCCCCAACAAGAACAACTTCACCAAGAAGACTCCAACTAGAGGGTTGGTGGTTCAAGAAGAATACCATGAGGATGATGATGATGATGAAGATAGTGAAGCCATGGCCATGGCCTCCGTTGCCATTGCCACAACTCCACGGGTATCCCTCTTTGACTCACCCAACGAGAACATCGCCGCCAAGTGCCTCATGGCTAAAGCCACCAACAAGGTAACCCCCAACATCAAAACCACCATCATTAATATTCCCTCCTTGACGGATTTCATTGATGGAAGTGAGGGGTCTAATGAGGAAGTAAATGAATTTGAGTCTTTTATGAGTAAGCTCAAGGGCAAATCCAAGAAGCACTTCGTTTCTCTCTTGGAACAACTTGGTGAAGCCAATGACATGATCGAGGTTCATGAAGAAACCATCTCTAAGATGGAAGGTCATAGTCGTGACTATGCCGATGAGATATCGGATCTTTCTAATGCTCTTGAGGAAGAACGTGTGCATCGTTTGGCTCTTGAGGAGTCACACAACGATGACCATGCTAAATTAAAGAAAGATCTTGATCATGCTCTTGTTGTATATTGTGTGCTAAGCTCTGAGAAGGCTAAACTTGGGGTTGACCATGCTAGACTCAAGGAGGAGTTTGATTTACTCGACAAGGCCCACAAGGTCTTGAAGGGTGCTCATGCAAGCCTGAAGGAGTCTCTTGATCAACTCCAAGTGAAGCTAACCAAGGAGAAAGCCACTTTTCCTCATATGGTGTTAATTGATAATGCAAATGCTATTAACCCGTGTTGTGAGCATGTGCATCTTGTGGAGGAGAATACCAAGTTGAAGGAGCAACTTGAGAAAGGCCTTGTGACATGCATACAAGGTGAGAAGAACCTCAATGACCTTTTGAGCAATCAAAAGGAAGTTGTGGCCAAGGAAGGAGTTGGGTTCGCACCCAATTCCGAGAACAAGAAGAGGAACGACAAGACCAAACGACCTCCCCCTCTCAAGCAAACTTTTGTGAAGGAGGGAGAGGGTGCTCCTAAGGAGAGGAAGAACAATGTGAAGGATGGTGATGTCAAAAAGGGCAATGCCACTCCTTCCGACAAAGCCGACGACTTTAACCCTTCTTATGTGTTGTGTCGTGCTAGTGATGGGCATGTTTATGCTAAATTCATTGGTTCTCCTTCTGAGTACATTGAATGGTATATTTGGGTTCCTAAGACCCTTGTTACTAACATCAAAGTACCCATTACTAAAACCAAGCATTGATCTCTTGTAGGTGTTTGCTTCCGGTGTGGGATCGTGGTTGCTCGATAGTGGAGCCACAAATCATATGACCGAAAGCAAGGACTTGGTGGAGGACGTGCACAAGATCCCTTCTATGCCCACCAACATCGAGCGGGGTGATGCATCGTCTTCTAAGGTATTGGATCTTGGCAAGGTTGTCATTTCTCATGATCTCACGATCGAGAAAGTCATGCTTGTTGGGTCCCTTGCTCACAATCTACTTTCCGTTCGTCAACTTGCACTCATGGGCTTTGCCACTTTCTTTGATATTGATACCATGGCCCTCTTGTGGAGCAAGAATCTTAAAGTAGCCTTTGTTGGGCATGTCGAGAACGGTCTTTATGTGATTAACTTTTCGGAGCGACCCACTAAGACCGCGACATGCCTAATGGCTAAAGTTGATGTGGGGTGGCTTTGGCATTGCCGTTTAGCCCACGTCAATATGAGATCTTTGCAAAGTCTTCTCAAGGGGGACCATGTCCGTGGACTAACAAATGTTAGTTTTGCCAAAGATCGTGCTTGCAGTGCTTGTATCGAAGGAAAGCTACATGAGAAGGCTCACCCTCCCACGACTATCATCTACTCGAAGAGACCCTTGGAGCTCCTTCACATGGATCTCTTTTGGACTCCATCCTTTGATAGTCTTGGGGGTAGAAAGTACTGCTTGGTGATTGTGGATGATTATTCAAGATACACTTGGGTATATTTCTTCAAGAGGAAGAGTGAGACTCAACAAACCGTCATCGACTTTGCAAATGAAGCTCAACGTCAACATGATACAAAGATCTTGACAATAAGGAGTGACAATGGCACCGAGTTCAAGAACTACACCTTGGATGAGTTTCTTAGTGATGAGGGGATCAAGCATCAATATTCTGCACCATACACCTGTCAACAAAATGGTGTCGCGGAGAAGAAGAACCGGACATTGATGGATGCGGCAAGGACCATGATGGCGGAGTTCAAGTCTTCATACAACTTTTGGGCCGAAGCCATCAACACCGCATGTCATGCATCCAATCGGCTATATCTCCGCAAAGGATTGAACAAGACTCCTTATGAAATACTTACCGGTAACAAGCCCAACCTCAAGTATTTCTGGGTGTTCGGATGTAAGTGTTTCATTCTCAAGAAAGGTGTTAGTTTGTCTAAATTTGAGGCTAGAGCTCATGAGGGCATATTTGTTGGTTATGCTACAAACTCTCATGCTTACCGTGTCCTCAACAAGTCCACCGGACTCATTGAGGAGACGTGTAACGTGGAGTTTGACGAGAATAACGGCTCCCAAGTGGAGCAAAGTGGTACTTGTGATGTAGGTGATGAAATTCCTCCCCAATCCATAAGAAGAATGGGTGTTGGTCATATCCTACCCATTGAGGAAGCCCTTGTGGCTGAAGGAGAAGGACAATGCTCCACTCAAGTGGAGCCATCACCAACCCAAGACCCACACGCTTCCGAAGAACAAAGTGAAGGCCCTCAACCTCATGAACAAGATCAATGGCAAGATCAACCTCAAGATGGTGGTGAACCACCAAGTGATGTCCAAGGTCAAGTTCTCCCTTTCGAGCAAGTTCAAGATCAAGAGCAAGCTCAAGATCAAGAACAAGCTCAAGACGGCGCTCAAGATGATCAAGTTACCCCTCCTCTTTTCACATCCAAGGAGGAATTAGAGCGTCATGCCACGAAGATCGCTTCCAAGCTCACTAACAAAGTTCACCTCATGGAGAATGTGGTTGGGAGCCTAAGAAAGGGGGTAAGCACTCGTAAACAATTAGCAAACTATTGTGAACATCACACGTTTGTTTCTTGTGTCGAACCCCAAAAGGTCTATGAGGTGCTCGAGGATCCGGATTGGCTCAATGCCATGCATGAAGAGCTCAACAACTTCGAGCACAACCAAGTGTGGAAATTAGTGCCAAGGCCAACCGGGAATCATAATGTCATTGGGACCAAGTGTATATTCAAGAACAAGCAAGATGCTCATGGGATCATTGTTCGCAACAAGGCTCGTTTGGTGGCACAAGGCTACTCCCAAGTCGAGGGTATCGACTACGGTGAAACCTTTGCTCCCGTTGCTCGCCTAGAATCTATTCATTTGTTGATTGCTTATGCTTCTCATCATAATTTCAAGTTGCAACAAATGGATGTGAAGAGTGCTTTTCTTAGTGCTCCCATTAATGAGTTGGTGTATGTCAAACAACCCCCCGGGTTCGAGGATCCCTATTTCCCCGATCATGTGTACCAACTCAACAAGGCGCTCTATGGCCTTAAACAAGCCCCATGTGCGTGGTATGAGCATCTTACTGAGTTGTTACAAGATCGTGGGTTCGAAATTGGGAAAATCAACCCCACTCTTTTTACTAAGCAGGTCAAAGGGGAGTTGTTTGTGTGCCAACTATATGTTGATGATATTATCTTTGCTTCCCCTAACAAAGCATTCAATGAAGAATTTGCCGCTCTCATGACCTCAAAGTTCAAGATGTCTATGATGGAGAGTTGAAGTTCTTTCTCGGGTTCGAAATCAAGCAAAGAAGAGAAGGAACCTTCATCAACCAAGCCAAATACACTCAAGACATGCTCAAGAGATTCAAGCTAAGTGATGTCAAGCCAGCCTCTACTCCAATGCCTGTCAAATGCCAACTTGACATTGATCCCAATGGTAAAGCGGTGGATCAAAAGGTATATCGCTCCATGATTGGATCCTTGCTTTACCTTTGTGCATCTAGACCGGATATCATGTTGAGTGTGGGAATTTGTGCACGGTTTCAAGTCGCACCTAAGGAAAGCCACTTTGTGGCGGTCAAGAGAATCTTTCGATATTTGGCTCATACCCCAAACTTTGTCTTATGGCACCCAAGAGGAGCCAACTTTGATCTTTTGGGCTATACAGACTCAGATTGGGCGGGAGACAAAGTGGATAGGAAGTCCACCTCCGGAGGGTGCCAATTGCTTGGTTACTCTTTAGCGAGTTGGTCTTCTAAGAAGCAAAGATGTGTATCTCTCTCGTCCAAAGAAGCGGAATATGTGGTTGCCGGTAGTTGTTGTGCTCAACTTCTATGGATGAGGCAAACTTTGAAGGATTACGGTGTCACTTGTGACGAAGTGCCTCTTTGGTGTGACAATGAAAGTGCCATCAAGATCTCTCTCAACCCAGTGCAACACTTCAAGAGGAAGCATATTGAGATTCTGTATCACTTCATCCGGGATCACATTAGGCGAGGGGAGATCAAGCTCAAGTATGTCAACACACATGATAACCTTGCAGATATTTTCACGAAGCCCTTGGATGAAACAAGATTTCGCGAGTTAAGGCATGAGCTAAATATCATTAATTCGAGCAATGTGGTTTGAACCCTTGCACACCCCACCATACTCATCATGCTATCTTGTCTAGGTGTAGGCATGGACATAGGGGGAGTGTTGTTCTCTCAATGAACTTTCCCTCCCCCCATTATGCATAAATTGATCAAACTCTTTCACATTAGCCATTTTTGATGGTACTTGTGCTTCAAAGACGAGTCTTGGTCATGGGCCCAAGGATAATTCTTCGCAGGTGCCATACCAAGTGACTCATACATAGGTGGCTTCGACCATCGCCCTCTCTTCCTAAGAGTTGTGGTTAGTGCTTTGGTCTTCGTTGTCTTTTGCCTTTTATCTGTGTCGTTTTTGTGTCGTTGTTGGTGTTTGCCTCTTGGCTGTTCGGCGTCTTGAAGGTTGTCTTGCAAATTCCGTTTCCCTCTTGTGTGAAACTTGCATTTTCTTGGGGGTACGGTACTACCATGGCGAGCCACGGTACTACCGTAGGGGTTGTTTGCTCTGTGCGTGCACAGTTGCTTCCCAGGGGCACGGTACTACCGCTTCCATCGCGGCAGTAATCTTTTACTGCCGCTGGAAGAGCGGTACTATCGTCCAGCGAGCGGTACTTCTGCCCGGGCGGTACTACCGCGATGACCCGCGGTACTACCACGCCCACGCGAGCGGGTGGGGGTTAAGAGCGGGGCAGGGGGAGTTCTAACTCCCCCATACCAATTCATCTCTTTTCCTCACCTCGTCTCTCTCTCTTTCTCCTGCCCAAGAATGGCGCTGGAGGCCCTCACCGGATCTCCGTCTCCGGCCGCTCTCCTCGGATTCCGACCGGTGGGATCGTTCCCCACCTCGCCCCCTTGTCATGGACCAAGGTTTTCCCCCAAGTTCCTCGCCTTTTTCTTCCGTTCTTGTGCTTCTAGGTCTTGGGGAGATGCATGTGGTGTTCATGATATTTTTGGCTAAATCTGTGCAAGAGGGATTTGTAGGAGAGTGGTAGTGTAGTAAGCATGCTTTTTGGATTGTCAAAATAGTTCAGTTTGATCTACGGTAGTGCCGATCTAGATCTGTGGATGTTCTAGATCCTGATCCGCAGCTCCTATAGAGTTTTTGATCCGTGCGGTACTACCGCTCCTCCTGGAGCGGTACTACCGCATCCACGCTCGTAGCCTGCTCCGCGCGGTAATTCCACTCCTTGGTGCGGTACTACCGCTTGGAGCGCGGAAGTAAAAAATTACTTCCGCTCCAGGCGCGGTACTACCGTGCCACCCCGGCACGGTACTACCACGGCTGGTGCGGATGTAATTTTTTGCATCCGTACGATGGCCGGTACTACCGTAGATGCATCTTGAGCTATTTTTTCTGTCCAAATCTCTTGCTTACTTGTTTCTGTTAGCTTTGGCCTTGGCATTTGCATTGATCCTTCTTGTTTTTTGTGCGTGTTCTTGTGTTTTGTGTCTAGGTGGTGGCTCCAGTTCCCATGTTCGTCGCTCGAACCCCAGCCGTGACACAGGGTCAAAGCGGCTGCGCAACCAAGATGAAGCTCCATAGGGCTCCAATACCTCCCAACGCAGAACCAAACACACTGCCACCAAGCAGAGGGAGCCCGTCATGGGCATGGATGATATGCCTCTGGCCGAGTTTATTGTTCGAAGGAAGATCAACCCATATGTGAATCCCCGTGCTAACTTTAGAGGCAATGATCTGTTCTGGACCAAGCAGCAGAACCTTATCTATCTGGGTGTGATCAAGGCCAAGCAGAACGTCTACGTGGAAGTTCACTGGATTGACATGCACCACATGAGGCAGGACAAGCACTATGGCTATTTTGGAGAGGCCTTGGATCTGGTGGAGAAGTTCGGCATTGAGCACATGCTTACTGAGGGAGTCCCGGACTAGGGGGTGTCCGGATAGCCGGACTATCATCATCGGCCGGACTCCAAGACTATGAAGATACAAGATTGAAGACTTCGTCCCATGTCCGGATGGGACTTTCCTTGGCGTGGAAGGCAAGCTTGGCGATACGGATGTGTAGATCTCCTACCATTGTAACCGACTCTGTGTAACCCTAGCCCTCTCTGATGTCTATATAAACCGGAGGGTTTTAGTCCGTAGGACATACAACCATTACAACAATCATACCATAGGCTAGCTTCTAGGGTTTAGCCTCCTTGATCTCGTGGTAGATCCACTCTTGTACTACCCATATCATCAATATCAATCAAGCAGGAGTAGGGTTTTACCTCCATCGAGAGGGCCCGAACCTAGGTAAAAACATCGTGTCCCTTGTCTCCTGTTACCATCCGCCTAGACGCACAGTTCGGGACCCCCTACCCGAGATCCGCCGGTTTTGACACCGACATTGGTGCTTTCATTGAGAGTTCCTCTGTGCCGTCACCGATAGGTAGGATGCCTCTTCCCGTCTTTAAAGACGGTATTTTCGCCAAAGGAGCCTTGCCGCCGGCCAAACTATCTGGCTGGGCGGTTTTCTCATGACCGCCCGTTCGGCCACCGCCTCGATGATGACCTCTCGGGTCATCGAAAGCAATCTTCACGTCAACTCGGAATTCGCTGAGCAGCTGGATCCAATAGAGCTCTCGTCGGTAAACGAGCTCTTGGACCGCATCTCCGCCCTGGGAGTCGCTACAGACTACAATCAGATTGGGCTTAAAACCGATCTGAGAGAGATTAACTCTCCCCAGGTTACCCACCATGTTGCGGTGGTAGAGGAACAACGCGACGACTCTTCTCCTGTATTGAAAACTAGTCATGTCCGGGCTCCCGAACCCTCCATGCCAGATTCCCGCGGAGGGATGAACTCCGATCAAGCTCTGAACCTAAAGTCAGGCATCGGACCGGACTCGTTGGACAATGTCCAGCAATCTAAGCTTCCAAATTCGGAAACTTCTCGGCCCTTGAACCTCGAGATGGGTAGGGTTCCGGACTCAATTCCACCCACCCACCCAGACATATGCGATCTATCTCTAATCCGGCAAGAGCCCGCTGAAACACTACATCATTACTGGGCCAGATTCCTCCTGGTCATGAACAAGATAAAGGACTGTCGAGAAGAAAATGCAATTTCAATTTTCTGCAATAATTGCACGGACGAGGGAATCTTGAACGCCATCAGCCGTCGTGAAATTACACGCTTCGCCGACCTGGCGTCCATAGTACGAAAGTACTATGCGATGGAGAGTTTCCGGAAAACCGAAACTAAGTTTTGGGACAATCCGGCCCCTAATACAACCCTAGTCCATAACAAAAGGGTGCATTACACTCAGGCACCAGGTACAAAAACCAAAAAGAAAAAACCCCATAAAGGGCACGGAACCGTACTGGAGGGATGGCTTAGCGGACCCTATAAAATTCACAGTACAGAAGGCGCCACCCCAACACATAGCCTTCGAGCATGTTGGATACTACGGCAGGTGGCCAAAAGTGGCGAGGAGCTTCTAGCCCCGGAAAACCACTCCAACAGTACCAGTACGGTATCAACAGTCTTCGAGACCTTCGCATCAAATAATATGCGAAAACGAACAATCTGCAGCCTCGCCGAAGTCTACCAAGCAGCAACAACAAACCCATGGAGCGACACGGCCATCACCTTCAACGCCAGCGACGAACCTAAATTCCGAACAGCCCGAGCACCAGCCGCATTGGTCCTCAGTCCAATAGTGGACGTCTTTCGTCTTACCAAGGTACTCATGGATGGCGGCAGCGGACTAAACCTCATCTACGAGGAAACTCTTCAAAAAATGGAAATAGACTGGAGCCGCATTGAGCGAAGCAGCACAAACTTTAGAGGAATAATCCCTAGCCGGGAAGCGGGCGGCATAGGAAAAATCACACTTGATGTGGTGTTCGGCTCGCCGAACAATTACAGGTCCGAAGAAGTCATGTTCCAAGTGGCCCCGTTCAGCAGCGGATATCACGCTATATTAGGACGAGAGGCATTCACAATTTTTCAAGCCATACCCCATTACGGGTACATGAAGCTTAAAATGCCTGGGCCCGGCGGAATAATCACTCTTGTTAGTGATCTGGACATAGCACTCCGCGCCGAAAACAAGACAGCCGCCCTGGAGGCACTATCCGAAGCCCTAGCGGCAGAAGAACTCACTGCGCTGCGCTCTACGGTGAATAGGGACGATGTGATACTCGATAAGAGATCCAAGTCCACCTCCTTTAAACCAGGGGACGAAATAGTCAAATTCCAGGTCCATCCAACGGACCCAAAAAAGACGGCCTCCATCGGGGCACAGTTGAACCCTGATGTAGATGCCACACTGCGAGAATTCCTTCAGGAAAATTGGGACATCTTTGCCTGGCACCCTTCAGATATGCCAGGAATCCCACGCAGATTGGCAGAACACAGCCTAAACATCCTAAAAGGATTCAAGCCAGTCAAACAGGCTCTTCGGCGATTTTCCCAACCCAAAAGACAAGCAATGGGAGAAGAGCTAGCCAAACTATTGGAAGCCGGATTCATCAGAGACATCAAACATCCGGACTGGCTAGCAAACCTGGTAATGGTACCAAAGAAGGACAAATCTTGGCGCCTATGTGTCGATTTTGAAGACCTCAACAAGGCCTGCCCAAAGGATCCCTTCCCCCTTCCCCGCATCGACCAAATAATCGATGCTACCGCAGGGCACGATTCATTGTGCTTCCTTGACGCATACTCCGGCTACCATCAAATCAAGATGGCGGAAGCGGACCAAGCCGCAACGACATTCATTACTCCATATGGACCATTCTGCTTCAACACGATGCCCTTCGGACTTAAAAATGCCGGCGCAACATATCAGCGCATGATTCAGACATGTCTGGCTACCCAGATCGGCAAAACAGTAGAGGCATACGTAGACGACGTAGTTGTCAAAACCAAACACGTCGAAACTCTAGTAGACGATTTGAGGCTCACATTCGACAACCTCCGAGCATATGACATTAAGCTGAATTCGGAAAAATGCGTTTTTGGCATACCAGCTGGAAAGCTCCTGGGCTTCATTGTATCCGGTAGAGGAATTGAAGTAAACCCAGCCAAGATCCGAGCTCTGTCACAGCTGGATATTCCAAAAGACCTCAAACAAATACAAAAATTGACTGGATGCGTGGCGGCTCTAAGCCGCTTTATCTCCCGTTTGGGAGAAAAAGGCATTGCCCCTCTATCGCCTCCTCAGGCGCACCAAACACTTCGAGTGGACGGATGCTGCCACTGCCGGACTCGAAGAAGTAAAAGCCATATTGGCAACAAATCCGGTCCTGGCTGCGCCTAACCTGGGCGAACCAATGTTGTTATACATCGCGGCAACACATCAAGTTGTAAGCGCGGTACTCATCGTCGAACAAGAAACAGAAGGGCACAAATTCCCTCTTCAAAAACCAGTGTACTACGTATCCACCGTCTTAACTCCCTGCAAGTCCCGTTACTCGCACTATCAAAAGATAGCGTATGCGGTGTTCATGGCATCCCGGAAGCTCCGACACTACTTTCAAGAGTGTTCGATAACAGTGGCCTCCGAAGTACCCCTCAACGACATTATAAACAACCGCGACGCGACGGGCAGGATTGCAAAATGGGCCATTGAGCTCTTACCAATCGATATAACTTACAAACCTCGGCGAGCTATAAAGTCGCAAGTTTTGGCTAACTTTGTCGTTGAGTGGACTGAAGCCGAACTCCCTAAAGAGTACGGTGCATACTCCAATTGGATTATGCACTTCGATGGCTCCAAAATGTTGGCCGGATTGGGGGCTGGCGTCGTATTGACGTTCCCAACCGGGGACACAGTCCAGTACGTACTTCAGATAATGTACACGGACTCCAACAATGCAGCCGAATACGAGGCCCTCCTACATGGCCTCCGGATGGCAATCTCCATGGGCATTCAACGCCTAGAGGTGCGCGGGGATTCAAACCTTGCAATATCCCAAGTAAATGGAGACTTTGATGCCAAGGATCCGAAAATGGCAGCCTATCGTAACGATGTCCTAAAAATGTCAGCTCGGTTCGAAGGACTCGAATTCCACCACGTAGCCCGGGATAATAACCAAGCAGCTGACGTATTGGCACGCATTGGCGCAAAACGTGATGCTGTCCCTCCAAACATCTTCCTGGAACGGCTCTTTAAGCCATCCGTACTATGGGAAGAGGAGTCCGGAAATAACAAACCGGAAGTAGCCGCACCACCCAACACAGAACAATCTGACATAATCGGCGATTCAGCCGATGAAATAACACCTTCAGCCCACGAAATAATGGCAGTAATCGCCTCGTGGACAAAACCATTCCTAGCCTACTTGCTTAGGCAGGAACTTCCCGAAGACCAAAATGAGGCCCGCTGCATAGTTCGGCGATCTAAAGCCTATAAGGTCCACGAGGGAGAACTCTATAAGAAAAGCACAACCGAAGTCCTTCAAAGGTGTATCTCCGAAGAGAAAGGGCGAAACCTTCTGGCTGAAATTCATGCCGGACTAGGCGGACACCACGCCGCAGCTCGGGCCCTTGTAGGAAAGGCATTCCGTACAGGATTTTATTGGCCGACGACCCGAGCAGATGCTCAGGACTTAGTCCAAAGATGCGTCGGTTGTCAGCTCTTTGCTAATCAGAGCCATATGCCACCCACCGCCCTCAAAACTATACCCATTACCTGGCCGTTCGCGGTCTGGGGGCTTGATATGGTTGGACCCCTTAAAGGGAGAACCCACAAGCAAAAATACCTATTGGTCATGGTGGACAAATTCACCAAATGGATAGAGGCCAAGCCAGTTAAAACGGCAGAGTCCGGACCAGTGATAGACTTCATATCCGGGGTAGTACACCGTTATGGCGTCCCCCATAGCATCATTACCGATAACGGCACGAACTTCACGGCCGACGAGGTTAAGTTATGGTGCAAAAATATGGGCATTAAGCTCGATTACGCTTCAGTCTATCATCCTCAAACCAACAATCAAGTGGAACGAGCAAATGGTCTAATAATGAGCGGCATCAAACCCAGACTAGTGCGGTCCTTTACGGAATCTAACACGCACTGGGTAGAGGAGCTTGACTCCGTACTTTGGGGGCTGCGGACAACGCCCAACCGTACTACCGGATTCACACCATTTTTTATGGTCTATGGCGCAGAGGCAGTTTTGCCCTGCGACATTATTCATGACTCACCTCGAGTGCGCATGTATGAAGAAAGGGAAGCCGAGCTGGATCGGCATGACAGTTTGGACGCATTGGAGGAAGAACGCGACGTCGCAAAGGCTCGTTCTGCATTCTATCAGCAGCAGGCTCGAAGATATCAAAGCAGAGAAGTACGGGCTAAAACTTACAATGTTAGCGAACTAGTTCTACGCCTGCCGGACAAGAAAAAGGACAAGCTTAAGCCCAAATGGGAAGGCCCTTTCATTATTGATCAAGTCCTGACCGGCGGGGCGTACCGCCTGCGAAATGCATCGGACAACCGACTCGAGCCGAACCCATGGAACGTAGCCCGTCTTTGAAGATTCTATGCCTAGCGCCGGACTAAGAGTTCGTCTCCTTCCTCCGTCCAAATTTTTACATTTCCGCTGTCTTTCGTTTTTCTCTTTTCTCTCAACCTTTTTCATAAAAGCCTTTAAAGGCCTACTTGCGCACTGTTTGCACATGCTTGATGTGCTATCCGCACTCATTATACCTGGGGGCTTCTTTACCAGAAGCTTATTTATACGGGCTTCATGCCCAGCACATGTGTCAAACTTCCACATGTACCTTTTATTCACCATTATATGCATCGATATGACTTAAGTTTTGGCCAAGCTGGGTTGCCTGGCTCCTGTGCTTACCCCTACGTTCCCGATTGTTCGGCTAGGAGGTAAAGGGAGCACCTCTGCGAATGTTACTGCAGGGTCAGCCGGATGTGTACCTCAGACTGGGCGAAGCCGAAAGCTAGCGTTCTTAAGGGAATATTCGGTTGGTGACTTAAAAGATGATTTTTTACCTACTTATCTATCTGCCCCCAGATGTTTTCCTGCTCTTTTCGCAGTCCGAACATGCACTTTAGGGCATGCCTCCCAGGGAAAGGAACCCTTAACGGAACTATTCTCCCTGGAAGATGTTTCTTACTAACCATGTAATATAGCATAACTAGTTGGGCACTTGTCTGATAAAGCACTAATGACCCCTACGCCTGGTCTCCATGCATGCCCCGGTTTTTCTTAACCGAGAAGGTATTCGGACACACTCCGGACTCTAGGGTCCCGAGGTTGAAGCGAAAAGGTCGGCAAAGACAAACGATCTACAATCCGGCTAGAAGGCATTTTACATGTCATTTTAAATACATCATCGAATCGACTGACTGTATTCCTCCTCAATCCCGTCTAACAGGCTGTCTAATTTACAGTCCCGTTGGGAATATTTAGCGGCCAACTCTACTAGACCATACACTAAGCTCATAGGGATCTCCTTCCCATCGAGCCCCACAGGTCCAACCTCAGCCATGTGGTTGGGATCCGCCTTCTTGTACCGCGTCTTCACCATGGCCCAGGCCTCCCTGGCACCTTGGCGGCAGGCCGATATCTTCCATAAACGGAAGCGCTGCCGCGCTCCCTGAAGCTTCTCTGCAAGCTCTCCAAGGCCCTCAGGTAGGGAGAGGGACGACCATAAGGCCTGGACGACGCCGCTCATCGCCTGCCGAACTCGTTCGAGCAGTTGCACCAGCTCGGGAAGTTGATCACCCGTTGATACGGGCATCTCCTCCGCAGGGCGACCTGTGAGCACACCTACAGACATATTTCTGTCAATTGACTTCCTCGCCGAACTCTTCTTTTCAAAGGAGTTCGCTCAAGCACTTACTATAGATGCCGCGACGAAGCCGCTGATTCTCCTTCACGGAGCCAGACAGCTCGGCCCGAACACCTTTCAGCTCTTCTCCAAGCTGGGCGTGGGCATCCTGGAGTTTGTTCCTTTCCTGCTACACCTTCGTCAGCACCCTCTCGCCGGCCTTCAGCTGGCACAACAGTTCTTTCTTGTCCGGATCCAGTCTGGCAACACCTGCAATATCATTGTCAGACTTACACGCACGCCGCACACCACTTATCTTTTTGAAATAATGTGTTACCAGGAGGGTCCCTGTGTTTCCTCCTGCGGCAGCGAGTGCGGCCTCAAGTTGGGCCTTACACTCTTGCAGCTCCTGAGACAATTGGGTATTCTTCTCTGTAAGATCCTGCATATCAAATGATCCTTAAATTAGTTACTCTAACTACTTTAAGTCTTGGGGGCTACTGGCATATACAACTATTAAAATCTCTTACCCGTATGTCTTTTACATACTGCTCCGTGGCTCTGGTCAAACCATCTTGAGCAGCACGGAGGTGCGCGTCCCCCGCGTTAAAGGCATTCAACGCCTCAGGGGAGAAGCACGCGTCACGAAAAACTATCCGGCGGCGCCTGTGGTTCACGGCGCTCTCCACCTCAGACCTGGTGGCGGACAGTCTGTCGGCATCCTCCGTTGGAGGGGTATCCGGCTCGCGCCTTGCGCTCGCCTCCCCCTCCAGACCAGGTGTTGGAGCCTGGCTGGCAGAGGCTTGGTTGGCAACCTCTACGCCCACAGTCCGGCGGGCACCCTTTCTCCTGCAAAATTCATGAGCATTCATACACTTCCTAGGAACTTTGTCCTAAATAACAACCGTGAGCTATACCGTTGCGGCGATGTTTCGATCCGCGCCGCACTCCTCTTCCGCCTGCTGGACCAGACTGACCCTTGTTGGTCAGCCGCCGCGGGTTCGGCTTCCCGCCTTGAAGGCGCCTCCTGCAAGACACCATCATATACGGTGGTCAGAAATGCGCAAGGAAGAAATAATGGTGTCAGGACTTCGGTCACAATCACCTGGGAAGCCGGAGATAGGCCGGGGTAGTCAGCCGTAATGGCGACTAGAGCATTATCCATGCTGTGTTGGTGGAACACCCCGTCGATTAGCTCCACCTTTATGTCCGGATCCTCTTCAGAGGCCGGATCTAGGGATCTCTCTGGATCCTCGGGTTGTGGAGCCGGACTATGTATGCCCTCCACATCCCGACGCAGCTCCTGCGTCGAAAGCATAAAGTAAGAAACTTAAGATTTGAAAGCATGGGTCGGATAAACAAAGTGTCCGCTTACCCAGCGCCGAGGGTTATTCATGGAGAACCCATTCAATGGGCTCGTCTGGAGAAAGTCCTCCTTCTCCCCCTTGTACAGGCCGGACATGATCTTCACCAGGTCTTCGGCCGATCCCGGCCCTTTGCGGCCATGACGAGTGGCATCGTCCTCCCCATTGAAATCCCACATGTGGTGGCCCCTGTATTGCAGCGGCTGCACCCCCCGCATAATGCACGTGGCCATGACTCCAATCATGGTCAATCCGGAATGGGCCAGTAACCTTATCCGGCCCATCAAATAATGGACGCTCTTGTCTTCCTCCAGCTGGGGGCTCCGCGGACGCCAACTCAGGCGTTTCTTCAGAGGAGCATTACTGAACTCCGGGAGGCCGATCCGAACAGGGTCCGGCAGCGGAGCGTCTTCTACGTAAAACCATTCTGAAGGCCAGTCTTTGGACGCCTTCTTAGGGGTTCCGGATGGATATCCGGTCCCGGCGATGCGCCATATTTCGGCACTGCCCACTTGATATATGGACCCCTCGTGAGAGCGGGGTACAAGGCAGAACAACCTCTTCCACAGCGCAAAATGGGGCTCGATGCCCAAAAATAACTCGCAAAGAGCTACGTAACCCGCGATATGCAGAATAGAGGCGGGCGTGAGGTGATGGAGCTGGAGTCCGTAGAACTCCAGAAGCCCGCGGAGGAACGGATGTATAGGAAATCCGAGCCCCCTTATCAGGTAGGGGACGAAGCATACCCGCTCCCCTTTATTGAGACTAGGGGTGGCCTCCGCTTGCTTCCCACCTTTGTTGGTGGCCAGCCCGGCTCGAACTGGGACCATGAAGGCCGGAGGGAGATATCCCTCCGCTTGGAGCGTCACCAGCTCGTTGTGCGGGATAGAACATCTCCTCCAATCTCCTGGCAGAGGGCTGGGAGCGTGAGAGGAGGAGCCGCATCGACGATCCATGATGGAATGGATTTTTGGTCAGAAGCGCTCTGGTGAGTACTCGCGGAAGGAAGATGGTGTGGTTTGGATCTGGATTCTTGCCTCTCTTATAGGCAGATTATTTGCGCAGCTAGGGGGTAAAGCATAAAAGATACCCTGGCTTTTCGCATTCGCGCGACGCGTGGAAGAAGGCCATTATTGGGCGTGGAATCCAAGGATCACGACATTTGTAAGGGAACCGGATACTGTTCGGCAGGTACATGGAATTTGAAGGAGAACCCGCCTTGCAACGCCGAAGACAATATATGCGCTGGACTCATCGTCATTGAAGCCTAGTTCGGGGGCTACTGAGGGAGTCCCGGACTAGGGGGTGTCCGGATAGCCGGACTATCATCATCGGCCGGACTCCAAGAATATGAAGATACAAGATTGAAGACTTCGTCCCGTGTCCGGATGGGACTTTCCTTGGCATGGAAGGCAAGCTTGGCGATACAGATGTGTAGATCTCCTACCATTGTAACCGACTCTGTGTAACCCTAGCCCTCTCCGGTGTCTATATAAACTGGAGGGTTTTAGTCCGTAGGACATACAACCATTACAACAATCATACCATAGGCTAGCTTCTAGGGTTTAGCCTCCTTGATCTCGTGGTAGATCCACTCTTGTACTACCCATATCATCAATATCAATCAAGCAGGAGTAGGGTTTTACCTCCATCGAGAGGGCCCGAACCTGGGTAAAAACATCGTGTCCCTTGTCTCCTGTTACCATCCGCCTAGACACACAGTTCGGGACCCCCTACCCAAGATCCGCCGGTTTTGACACCGACACTTACCCTTTCACATGGACTTTGACCCAGACATTGTGGCTCAGTTCTTTGCTTCGGTCCACTTCGATTTTGATGAAGCAAGGACCATGACATGGATGACCAATGGTCAACGGATGACTGCTAAATGGAAGTATTTCATGGATTTGCTTCAAGTTCCAGATGCGGGGCTCGCCCATTGGAGTTCGCCCTCATGCCAAATCTGAGTCTGCCAACAAGAACAAGCTCCTGCCCTTACATGTTGAGAAGAAACTTCCTAGCACGAAGAAGGTGTGGGTGCTGAACCCCTTCCTTGACATCTTGCATCGGCTCTTCCGCAACACCCTCTTCCCGCGCATTGGTGACATGGGCCATGTGCATGCCTATCTTGTGGACATGATGCTCATTTGTGAGGATGCGCGCCAGGCTCAGACTCAACCACTTGATGTCTCACACATCATGTGGTGCGAGCTTCAGTTTGCGGTGTTCAACCGTAAGGTCCCCATCTATGGGTACCTGTTTCACTTGATATCCAAGACTTGGGAGAAGCTCTATCCCAATGATGAGTTCGAAGCCCCCGGCTGGATTCGTCATGAGCCCATCAAGCTCCGCATCAAGAGCCAATGGGCTAACACCACCACTGCGGCCGAGGCTGCCAAGATGGCTGTGGATGAGGAGGAGATTGAGGAGGAGGAAGCTGTTGAGGACGGTTCTGCTGGTTACACTCCTCCCTCCACTGAGCCCTCTTGGGCGAAGAAGCCGAAGACGAAGATGAAGAAGTTGTTCTGCATGCAGACCCAGGGTCAGTACAAGGCCCATGTTGCTCAGAAGGAGAGTCGCCGTCGTGACAAGAGGATCTTGAGGGCGTGTGGTGAGGAGGTGTCTAGCGGATCTGAGAAGCACATCACCCCCGAGGCTGCCTGGATGGCTAAGCAGGGCTACAAGTGGGCTGATTCTAAGGAGGAGACCACTCCCGCTGCTGAGTCCTCTCTGCCTTTTTGGTGTCTCGATGCCAAAGGGGGAGAGAGTGTAGGATTTGCATGTCGTGTGTCGTGTGTTTCGCCTTGTCGCTTTGCTTGCGGTCTGTTGAACTTCATTTGCTTTGGTTTGGTTTGTGCTTCTGAGACTCAGTTCTATCATATGGTGTAAGACATATGCACTCCTGGTTATCTTTATGTCTTCGTTACTTAGTTATATCCATCATCTTGCCTACTTGCTTAGTGTTGATTTTACTATTGCAAGAGATGCCTTGTCTATAAAATATAGGGGGACTGTTGGCCCTAGTATGTGTGCCGTGCAGTCCAAAGCACGTCTCTAAAGTGCACACATCTAGGGGGAGCCCGTCTATATTTTATAGATGGTGGGTTTGCCGTTGCCTCACTTTATATCCCTATGTGCAAATCCCGTATTGTCATCAATCCACCAAAAAGGGGGAGATTGTAAGGTCATATTTATCACTTAGTAGTTTTGGTGATTGATGACTGATGACCCACAAGTATAGGGGATCTATCGTAGTCCTTTCGATAAGTAAGAGTGTCGAACCCAACGAGGAGCAGAAGGAAATGATAAGCGGTTTTCAGCAAGGTATTCTCTGCAAGTACTGAAATAAGTGGTAACAGATAGTTTTGTGATAAGATAAATGGTAACGAGCAACAAGTAACAAAAGTAAATAAAGTGTAGCAAGGTGTCCCAATACTTTTTGTAGCAAAGGACAAGCCTGGACAAACTCTTATAATAGGAAAAGCGCTCCCGAGGACACATGGGAATATCGTCAAACTAGTTTTCATCACGCTCATATGATTCGCGTTCGGTACTTTGATAATTTGATATGTGGGTGGACCGGTGCTTGGGTACTGCCCTTACTTGGACAAGCATCCCACTTATGATTAACCTCTATTTCAAGCATCTGCAACTACAACAAAAGTATTAAGGTAAACCTAACCATAGCATGAAACATATGGATCCAAATCAGCCCCTTACGAAGCAACACATAAACTAGGGTTTAAGCTTCTGTCACTCTAGCAACCCATCATCTACTTATTACTTCCCAATGCCTTAATCTAGGCCCAAATAATTGTGAAGTGTTATGTAGTCGACGTTCACATAACACCACTAGAGGTTAGACAACATACATCTTATCAAAATATCGAACGAATACCAAATTCACATGACTACTAATAGCAAGACTTCTCCCTTGTCCTCAGGAACAAACGTAACTACTCACAAAGCATATTTATGTTCATAATCAGAGGGGTAATATTGTGCATAAAGGATCTAAACATATGATCTTCCACCAAATAAACCAACTAGCATCAACTACAAGGAGTAATCAACACTACTAGCAACCTACTAGCACCAATCTCGGACTTGGAGACAAGAATTGGATACAAGAGATGAACTAGGGTTTGGAGATGAGATGGTGCTGGTGAAGATGTTGATGGAGATTGCCCTCTCCCGATGAGAGGAGCGTTGGTGATGACGATGGTGATGATTTCCCCCTCCGGGAGGGAAGTGTCCCCGGCAGAACAGCTCTGCCGGAGCCCTAGATTGGTTCCGCCAAGGTTCCGCCTCGTGGCGGCGGAGTCTCGTCCCGAAAGGTTCTCTTCTATTTTTTTCTCATCGAAAGACTTCATATGGGAGAAGATGGGCGTCAGAGAGCCACCAGGGGGCCCACGAGGTAGGGGGGCGCGCCCAGGGGGGCGCCCCCCACCCTCATGAGCAGGGTGTGGGCCCCCTGGCCTTCATCTTTGGCGATGATTTTTCTTTATTTATTTTAAGGTATTCCGTGGAGTTTTAGGACTTTTGCAGTTGCGCAGAATAGTCCTTCAATATTTGCTCCTTTTCTAGCCCAGAATTCCAGCTGCCGGCATTCTCCCTCTTCATGTAAACCTTGTAAAATAAGAGAGAATAGCCATAAGTATTGTGACATAACGTGAAATAACAGCCCATAATACAATAAATATTGACATAAAAGCATGATGCAAAATGGACGTATCAACTCCCCAAGCTTAGACCTCGCTTGTCCTCAAGCGAAAAGCCGATAACAATAAATATGTCCTCATGTTTAGAGGTAGAGGCGTCGATAAAAATAAAATACGGACATGAAGGCATCATGATTGTTTCATAACAGCAACATATATAAATTTTGTCATATGATTACTCATGTTCAAGTGATGATCTTCTCACAAAGCCAAAATATGAATCAGAAACCTTATTGGGCACCAACAGTTATAATCTCAGTCATTGAAGCAATTGCAATTTATCATAACATCGGAAAGAGTCTATGTCAGAGCTTAAAAGCAAGTCCACATACTCAACTATCACTTAGTCCTTCATAATTGCTAACACTCACGCGATACTTGTGGTTATGGAGTTTTAATCGGACACAGAGAAAGATAGGGGCTTATAATTTTGCCCCACAACTTTTTACCTCAAGGGTAATGTCAACAACAATAATTCATGCTCCCCCACACCCAATTAGATATATATATCATGTTCTTTCCAACATGCTAAGCTTGCCAAAGGATAAAATGAAAAAGGAAAGGTGAAGATCACCGTGACTCTTGCATAAGGTGGAAGATAATAATAAAAGATAGGCCCTTCGCAGAGGGAAGCAGAGGTTGTCATGCGCGTTTAGGGTTGATGCACAAAATCTTAATGCAAAAGAACGTCAATTTACATTGCCCCTTGTATGTGAACCTTTATTATGCAGTCCATTGCTTTTATTGCGTCCACAACAAGTTCGTGCAAAGTTTATTATCTCCACACTAATAAATCATGCATATTTAGAGAGCAATTTTTATTGCTTGCACCGATGGCAACTTACTTGAAGGATCTTACTCAATCCATAGGTAGATATGGTGGACTCTCATGGCAAAACTGGTTTAAGGGTATTTGGAAGCACAAGTAGTATTTCTACTTAGTGCTGAGAATTTGGCTAGCATGAGGGGGAAAGGCAAGCTCAACACGGTAGAGGAACCATGACAACATACTTTATCTCAGATGTAGGAAAACATAACTCATTATGTTGTCTTCCTTGTCCAACCTCAACTCTTTAGCATGTCATATTTTAATGAGTGCTCCCAATCATAAGAGATGTCAATGATAATATATCTATATGTGAAACCTCTCTTTCCTTATTACTTCCTATTAATTGCAACAATGACCAAAGCTATATTTGCCAACTCCCAACAACTTTAAATCATCATACTCTTTCTATGTGAAGTCATTACTTTCAATAAGATCAATATGAACTCTTGATTCTTTTTTTTATTCTTTTCCTTCTAATCACCCAAGATCATGGCAAAATACTCAAGCCCTTGACTCAACACTAATCTTTATTATATAGCTCACAGACTTGATTACAAAGAAGGACCATAAAGCAAAACTCAAAACTAGATCATGCCATGACTTTATTCTACTAAATCAAGATAATACTAATAGGATTGAACTAAGAAAAACGGTAAAGATAGGAGTTGTGATGATGATACGATACCAGGGCACCTCCCCCAAGCTTGGTAGTTGCCAAGGGGAGTGCCCATACCCATGTGATTATGTCTCCTTCTTTGTTGTTGGCGGTGGAGGTGTTGTCGATGATGGAGTTGTTGCATTTTTCTTCTCTAGCTTGCGTTTGAGGCTAAAATTTTCATCCCTCAGATCCTCATTCTCGAGCTCAAGTTTCATTATCTTTTTGCATAGTGCTGCCTTGCTGTCCTGCAAAAAACGAGGTGGGATAGATTGCACCTTATGGAAGCTTGACTTCTTGAACTCCACATGCATATCACCAGGTTGAGGTAGGGGATAGTCCTCTTCGTTGGAACTCGTTTCCTCCTTCCTCTTTGGATCATAGTCTTCTTCTTCCTCCGTGGTCCAGCCATAATGCTCCACATCCCCATATACCTTGGGATTTGCAATATAATCAGCCATGTAGCTCTCTCCCTCCGAATCTTGGGAAGACATCTTGATCTAATGTGCAGCAGCAACAGCTCGAAACAAAAACAGAGGATATTTGCGTGATACGAGAGTCAAAACCTTCGGGAGTATATATAATGAATTTTTACTGACCAAAATACGTATCGTGCAAGGAAACGGAGTCCAGAGGGCACACGAGGTGCTCACGACGTAGGTGGGCGCGCCCAGGGGGTAGGGCGCGCCCTCCACCCTCGTGGAGGCCTCGTGTCCTCCCCGGACTGCTACTTATTTTTCTATTTTTCTAAATATTCCAAAACGGAGAAATATTGCCTTAAAAACTGTTTTGGAGTCGGTTTACTTACCGTACCACATACCTATTCCTTTTCGGAGTCTGGAACGTTCTGGAAAGTGTCCCTTATGTATTCCTCCGGGGTTACGGTTTCAATAACATTAGTTTCAACATTTATAGGATTACCTGAGATATAGTGTTTGATTCTTTGACCGTTCACCACCTTCGGATTTGTGCCTGCGAAGTTGTTGATTTTTATGGCACCGGAACGATAGACCTCCTCGATAACGTAAGGACCTTCCCATTTGGAGAGAAGTTTTCCTGCAAAAAATCTTAAACGAGAGTTGTATAGCAATACATAATCACCTACATTAAACTCACGCTTTTGTATCCTTTTGTCATGCCACCTTTTAACTTTTTCTTTAAACAGCTTGGCATTTTCATAAGCTTGGGTTCTCCATTCATCAAGTGAGCTAATATCAAATAACCTCTTCTCACCGGCAAGTTTGAAATCATAGTTGAGCTCCTTAATAGCCCAATATGCCTTATGTTCTAGTTCGAGAGGTAAATGACATGTTTTTCCATAAACCATCTTATACGGAGACATACCCATAGGATTTTTATATGCAGTTCTGTAGGCCCATAATGCATCATCAAGTTTTTTGGACCAATTCTTTCTAGACCTATTGACAGTCTTTTGCAAAATTAATTTGAGCTCTCTATTGCTCAATTCTACCTGACCACTAGACTGCGGGTGATATGGAAATGCAATTCTATGATTAACGTCGTATTTAGCAAGCATCTTACGGAAAGCACCATGAATAAAGTGTGAACCACCATCAGTCATTAAGTATCTAGGGACTCAAACCTCGGAAAAATAACTTCCTTAAGCATTTTAATAGAAGTGTTATGATCAGCACTACTAGTTGGAATAGCTTCTACCCACTTAGTAACATAATCAACAGTGACTAGAATATGAGTGTAACCATTAGAGGCAGGAAAAGGTCCCATATAATCAAAGCCCCAAACATCAAATGGCTCAATAACAAGTGAATAATTCATAGGAATTTCTTGACATCCACTAATATTACCAATTCTTTGACATTCATCACAAGACAAAACAAACTTACGGGCATCCTTGAAGAGAGTAGGCCAATAAAACTCGGATTGCAATACCTTATGTGCAGTTCTATCTCCAGCGTGATGTCCTCCATAAGCTTCGGAGTGACACTTGCGTAGGATCTATTCCTGTTCATGCTCAGGTACACAACGTCTAATAACACCATCTACTCCTTCTTTATAAAGATGTGGGTCATCCCAAAAGTAATGTCGCAAGTCAAAAAAACATTTTCTTTTGTTGGTATGTGAAGCTAGGCGGTATAAATTTAGCAACAATATAATTAGCATAATCAGCATACCAAGGAGTGATACGAGATGTACTTATGACATTTAATTGCTCATCAGGAAAGCTATCATCAATAGGTAGTGGGTCATCAAGAACATTCTCTAGCCTAGACAAGTTGTCTGCAACAGGGTTCTCAGCTCCTTTTCTATCAACAATATGTAAATCAAATTCTTGAAGCAAGAGAACCCATCTAATGAGTCTAGGTTTTGCATCTTTCTTTTCCATAAATATTTAATAGCAGCATGATCTGTATGAATAGTTACTCTAGAGTCAACAATATAGGGCCTGAATTTATCACAAGCAAATACAACCGCTAAAAGTTCCTTTTCGGTAGTAGCATAGTTTCTTCGAGCATTGTCTAGAGTCTTACTAGCATAATGGATAACATTCAATTTCTTATCAACTCTTTGCCCTAGAACAGCACCTACAGCATAATCACTAGCATCACACATAATTTCAAAGGGTAAATTCCAATCAGGTGGCTGAACAACATGTGCAGAGACTAATGCTTTCTTAAGTATTTCAAATGCTTCTACACAATCATCATCGAAGACAAATGGTACATCTTTTTGTAATAAATTAGTCAGAGCCTGAGAGATTTTTGAGAAGTCCTTAATGAACCTCCTATAAAATCCGGCGTGACCAAGGAAACTTCTTATACTTTGATGTCCTTGGGACATGGCATCTTTTCAATAGCATCAACCTTGGCTTTATCAACTTCAATACCTCTCTCAGAAACTTTGTGCCCCAAGACAATACCTTCATTAACCATAAAGTGGCACTTTTCCTAATTCAAGACAAGATTAGTTTCTTCACATCTCTGCAAAACTCGAGCAAGATTGCTCAAGCAATCATCAAAAGAGGAACCATAGACGGAAAAGTCGTCCATGAAAACCTCACAAATTTTCTCACAAAAGTCAGAGAATATAGCCATCATGCATCTTTGAAAGGTAGCAGGTGCATTACATAAAGCAAAAGGCATACGTCTATAAGCAAAAGTACCAAAAGGGCATGTAAAAGTAGTCTTTGATTGGTCTTTAGCCAACACAGGTATTTGAGAAAAACCAGAGTAACCATCTAGAAAGCAATAATGTGTATGTTTGCATAATCTTTCTAGCATTTGATCAATAAAAGGTAAGGGGTAATGATCTTTCTTAGTAGCCTTATTTAATTTGCGGAAATCAATTACCATCCTATAACCTGTGATAATTCTTTGCGGAATCAATTCATCTTTATCATTAGGGACAACAGTAATACCTCCCTTCTTAGGGACACAATGGACAGGACTTACCCACTGACTATCAGCAACGGGATAAATTATACCTGCCTCCAGAAGCTTGAGTATTTCTTTTCTTACCACTTCTTTCATTTTAGGATTCAAACGTCACTGAGGATCACAAACTGGTTTGGCATCAGCTTCCAAATTTATTTTATGTTGACATAGAGTGGGACTGATGCCCTTAAGATCATCCAGAGTATATCCAATAGCTGCACGATGCTTCTTCAGAGTTTTCAATAATCTTTCTTCTTCATGCTCTGAAAGGTTAGCGCTAATAATAACAGGATATATTTTCTTTTCACCAAGATAAGCATATTTAAGATTATCAGGCAACGGTTTAAGCTCAAACACGGGATCACCCTTGGGTGGAGGAGGATCCCCTAGGATTTCAATAGGCAAATTGTGTTGTAGAATAGGTTCCTATTTAAAGAATACTTCATCTATTTCCCTTCTTTCATTCATGAACATATCATTTTCATGGTCTAGCAAATAATGTTCTAAAGGATCACTGGGAGGTACAGCTATAGAGGCAAGACCAATAATTTCATCCTTACTAGGCAATTCTTCCTCATGATGTTGTTTACTAAATTTAGAAAAATTAAACTCATGAACCATATCATCCAAGCCAACAGTAACAACATTCTTTTTGCAATCTATCGTAGCATTAACGGTACGCAAGGAGGGTCTACCCAATATAATGGGACAAAATCTATCTTATGGAGAACCAAGAACAAGAAAATCAGCGGGATATTTGGTTTTCCCACACAAGACTTCAACATCTCTAACATTTCCCATTGGAGATATAGTATCTCTATTGGCAAGTTTAATTGTAACATCAATATCTTCTAACTCAGCAGGTGCAATCTCATGCATAATTTCTTTGTATAAGCCAATGGGTATAACACTAGCACTAGCACCCATATCACATAAGCCATGATAACAATGATCTCCTATTTTAACAGAAATAACATGCACGCCTACCACAGGTCTATGTTTATCTCTATCACAGGGTTTAGCAATTCTAGCAGTTTCACCAGTGAATTGAATAACATGCCCATCAATATTATCAGATAAGAGATCTTTAACAATAGCAACATTGGGTTCTACTTTGACTTGCTCAGGAGGTGTATAAGTCCTAGTATTGCTTTTACGAACAATAGTTGAAGCTTTAGCATGATCCTTCATTCTAACAGGGAAAGGAGGTTTCTCAACATAAGAAGTAGGAACAATAGGATCATTGTAAGTGACAGTCTTTTCTTCAACTTTAATAGGTGCAGCTACTTTTACTTCTATGGGAGGATGATATTTAAACCACTTCTCCTTGGGGAGATCAACATAAGTAGCAAAAGATTCACAGAAAGAAGCTACTATCTCAGAGTCAAGTCCATATTTAGTGCTAAACTTACGGAAAATATTGGTATCCATAAAAGATTTAACACAATCAAACTTAGGGGTCATACCTGACTCCTTACCATCGTCGAGGTCCCAATCTTCAGAGTTACATTTAATTCTATCCAATAAATTCCATCCAAATGCAATAGACTTCATCATAAAAGAGCCAACACAAGAAGTATCGAGTATGGTGCGATTATTATCAGAAAGCCGAGCATAAAAATTCTGGAGAATTGTCAATTTTGAGAGCTCATGATTGGGGCATGAATATAACATTGATTTAAGCCTCCCCCAAGCTTGAGCGATGCTTTCTCCTTTGCGAGGCCAAAAATTATATATATAATTGCGATCACGATGAACAAGATGCATAGGGTAATACTTTTGATGAAATTCCAATTTCAATCTTTTATAGTTCCATGATCTCATATCATCACATAGCCTATACCATGTCAATGCGTCTCCCTCCAAAGATAAAGGGAAAGCCTTCCTCTTAACGACATCATTGGGTACACCTGCAAGCTTAAATAGTCCACAAATATCATCCACAAAGCGTAGATGTTCGTCAGGATGCTTTGTTCCATCTCCTGCGAAAGTGTTAGCTAGCAGTTTTTCCATCATACCCGAAGGAATCTGAAAAGCAGTTTCATTTTCAATAGGTTCAGTAGGTTCAGTGGGTTGAGGAGCAACTCTTGGCTCAACTGGACGGGGTGAAGATACCCCAAACAAGCCCCTCAAGCAATTACTTTCCATGGTAACAAGTGACAGAAAATTTCAGCACACTAAATAAATTTTTCCTTACCAAATTCCACCTACCAAAGGCGCTTCACTCCCCGGCAACGGCGCCAGAAAAGAGTCTTGATGACCCACAAATATAGGGGATCTATCATAGTCCTTTCGATAAGTAAGAGTGTCGAACCCAACGAGGAGCAGAAGGAAATGATAAGCGGTTTTCAGCAAGGGATTCTCTGCAAGTACTGAAATAAGTGGTAACAGATAGTTTTGTGATAAGATAAATGGTAACGAGCAACAAGTAACAAAAGTAAATGAAGCGCAGCAAGGTGGCCCAATCCTTTTTGTAGCAAAGGACAAGCCTGGAGAAACTCTTATAATAGGAAAAGCGCCCCCGAGGACACATGGGAATATCGTCAAGCTAGTTTTCATCACGCTCATATGATTCACGTTCGGTACTTTGATAATTTGATATGTGGGTGGACCGGTGCTTGTGTACTGCCCTTACTTGGACAAGCATCCCACTTATGATTAACCTCTATTGCAAGCATCCACAACTACAACAAAAGTATTAAGGTAAACCTAACCATAGCATGAAACATATGGATCCAAATCAGCCCCTTACAAAGCAACGCATAAACTCGGGTTTAAGCTTCTATCACTCTAGCAACCCATCATCTACTTATTACTTCCCAATGCCTTCCTCTAGGCCCAAATAATGGTGAAGTGTTATGTAGTCGACGTTCACATAACACCACTAGAGGTTAGACAACATACATCTTATCAAAATATCAAATGAATACCAAATTCACATGACTACTAATAGCAAGACTTCTTCCTTGTCCTCAGGAACAAACGTAACTACTCACAAAGCATATTTATGTTCATAATCAGAGGGGTAATATTGTGCATAAAGGATCTGAACATATGATCTTCCACCAAATAAACCAACTAGCATCAACTACAAGGAGTAATCAACACTACTAGCAACCTACTAGCACCAATCCCGGACTTGGAGATAAGAATTGGTTACAAGAGATGAACTAGGGTTTGGAGATGAGATGGTGCTGGTGAAGATGTTGATGGAGATTGCCCTCTCCCGATGAGAGGAGCGTTGGTGATGACGATGGTGATGATTTCCCCCTCCCGAAGGGAAGTGCCCCCGGCAGAACAGCTCTGCCGGAGCCCTAGATTGGTTCCGCCAAGGTTCCGCCTCGTGGCGGCGGAGTCTCTGTAACGCCCCGGATTCGATGCGCCAGGTGTCTGCCAGTTATTCGCCATCGTTGCCATGTCATTTGCTTGCGTGTTGCACTTTGCCATGTCATCATATGCATTTCATATCATGTCATCATGTGCATCTCATTTCGCATTCGTGTTCGTCTCATGCATCCGAGCTTTTTCCCCGTTGTCCGTTTTGCAATCCGGCACTCCTATGCCCTCCGGCATCCCCTTTTTGTCTCTCGTTGTGAGCGGGTATTAAACTTTCTCGGAATGGCCCGAGGTTTGCCAAGCGGCCTTGGTATAGCACCGGTAGACCGCCTGTCAAGTTTCGTGCCATTTGGAGTCCGTTTGATACTCCAACGGTTAACCGGGTAACCGCGAAGCCCTCTTTTGTTGCAGCCCAACACCCCTTCCAAAGTGGCCCAAAATCCATCTAACTCCCCTCCATGCTCTCGGTCATTCGATCATGATCGTGTGGCCGAAAACCGCTCCTCATTTGGACTCTCCTAGCTCCCTCTACCTATATATATGTGTGCCTCCCCGAAATTCGTGGTGCAAACCCTAGTCATCTTCATCCTCGCGCCGCCGGACATGTCCGCCGACGGCCGGACACGTCCAGCCTCCACCTCACCCCGGCCAATCAGCGCCCGCCACGTCACCCGCGCCGCCGCCCCATCCATTCCCATCGCGCCACGTGTCCCCGCCGCCCGTCCCGCGCCGCCGCGGCCGGCCAGCGCGGCCCGCGCGCCGGCGCCGCCGCCTCCCGCGCGCTGCCCGGCTCCCGCGCCGGCGCCCGCCGCCGCCTCGCCGGCGCGCCGCGCCGCCCCTCGCCGCCGGCGAGCATTGCCGCCGCCCGCGCCGCCGGCATCGGCCCTCCGCGGCCTCGTCCGCCCAGCTCCTCCCGCGCCCTGCCACCTCCTCCGCCCGGCCCGGCCGAGCGCCGCCGCCCGCCCGCGGTTGCCTCCCGCGCCCCGCACCGCGCCGCCTCGCCGGCCGCGCCTCCTCGCCCCGCCGCCGTCCCAGCCCGCCGCCGGCCGGATCCGGCGAGATCCGGGCCGGGGCCGCCTCCTTCGACCTCCCTGGCCGCCTTCTCCGTCGTCTCCGGCAATCAACTCCGGCGAGTTCTCCGGCCGCTTCGATATCCGTGCAAAGAGGTTGACCTCGATTTTTCCCTAAGTCCCCGTTTTCTGACATTATCATGCTATGTTTGACATGTCACATCTCTGCATCCGTAGCTCGGTTTCGTGCGTATAATATGTCAAATTATTCGTCTCAACGAGTACTTCATTTCATTCCATTGCATCATTTTCATTTGAGCTCATCTTGGTGCCCGAAATGCTGTTGGAAGAGTGCATGTTGATGTTAATCTGCTGAAACTGTTATAACTTGCTCATTTGTCATTTTTGCCATGATTGATGTGTGCATCCTATGAGGTTGATGTCTTCATGTGTTTTGATCTATGCCATGTCATCTTTCCAGGGGTGTATGCCATGTAGTTTTGTGATCAATGTGGTGACTAGCACAAGCATGCAAACTAGGCTTCGTGATATTGCTGATTTTAGTCCCTGTTCTGCTGTTGTTTTGATGCCATGTAAACTTGATGCTATAGAGAGATCCATGCATATTTTGAGATACTTCAGTAAGGGTGTTTTGAACATATGGTTATTGTCTATCCATTCATGCCCTTGTTTGCAATTATGGAGTAGTCTAGCATGTCATTTGAGTGCTCTACTTTTGCTTCAAAATGTTTCCTGGCAGATTGTTTACATGTTATTCAATATGGCCAAGCTTGCTATAGTTGATCCTTGCATGCTATGGACTTGTTCTTGACTTGGTTTGTTTCACAAACATGTCTTCTTGAAGATGCTATGCTTATCTTGTCATGCAATGACTTGTGGTGAGTGAATCGAGCTTGTTAAGTAGTGTACTTGCTGTTACTGTTTCGCTAGGCTGAATCTGTTATTTCGTGATGCTATATAAACATGTTGCTACTAATCATTCTATGCATAATCTGGAGATGTTATATAAACATGTTTTGATCTACATGTTATGCCCTATCCATCCATGCCCCTGGTTGCATTTATAGCCTGCTGGAACATGTTCATATCTTGCTCCAAAGTTTCTTCATAATGTTGCTATCAGCCTGTTAACATTAAGTTCACTAGTTCCCATGTGTTTTGCTAGTGTTCCATGCACCCTATGACCTTGCTCTTGCCATGTATAGCTTCACAAACATGCCTTCTTACTGTTGGGTGCCTTGCCATGCCATGTATTGCTCTGTGGTGAGTGGTTCGAGCTCACGAGCATGCCTACTTATTGTTGTTCCTGCCATGTTTGAATCTGTAATATAACTTGCCATGTTCATATGGGTGCCATCTTATCTTCTGATCCTTTTTGGCTCATGATCAGTAATGGACTTTTGATCTATGAAATTAGTAGATTCATGCCATGCCTTTGTTTGCCATGTTATGTTCCTGTAACATGTTGTTTGAGAGCTCTAAACATTGCAACCTGATGTTATTTCTGCTAAAGTCTGAAACTGTCATTATTTGCAATCTTACCATGTCCTTTTGAGCATGTTCTAGTTGTTTCTGGAGATAGCTCAGTGTTCATGTTTTGTTATGCTTTACCTGTACTTCATGCCCATGCCTTTTGTTTTTATGTTGGGGTGCTGTAGCATATTGTTTTGGAGCTTGTAAGATGCCTAGCTGCTGTTTTGGACAGATTGTTGCTATGACTTGTATAGTGTGTGTGTGTTGCACCGTTGCTCCGTTTTGAGTTGTGCTCTATATGAAACTTGCTTGATTTTGCATGTAGTTTCATATTATCATGTTGCATCCTTGTTTTGGTGTGTTTGCTTGATGTTTGGGTGCATTTTGCATCAATGCCATGTTTAACTTGTTTTGCTCATATCTTCTAGCCCGTAGCTCCGAATCTAATGAACTTTATATGTAACTTGACTAGAATTTCGTGTAGATCATCTTGGTGCATCTTAACTTGCTGTTTAACAACTTGAACATAAGGTTTATTCAGTTCTGGATCAATTTCGAAATTTGCATATGAGGACTTACCGGAATTGTTATATGTTGTTTCCGGCCTCATTTAAACTTGCCTTGACGTGTTGCTCTTGTTTGCATCGTCTCTTGCCATGAGTAGCTTCGTGTAGCCTTGTCATGCATCATGCTTGTTGTGCATCATGCCTTGTTCATGTGTGGTGTGTTTACCATGTTGTGTGCTTCTTCTTGTTAGTTCCTGTTTCGTTGCGATCGTGAGGATTCGTTCGTCTACGGTTGGTTCGGCTTCATCCGTTCGTCTTCTTCATGGACTCGTTCTTCTTCCTTGCGGGATTTCAGGCAAGATGACCGCTACCCTGGATCTCACTACTATCATTGCTATGCTAGTTGCTTCGTTCTATCGCTATGCTGCGCTACCTATTACCTGTTTATCAAGCCATCCCATATTGCCATGAAACTCTAACCCTTGACACCTTTCCTAAGCAAACCACTGTTTGGCTATGTTACCGCTTTTTCTCAGCCCCTCTTATAGCGTTTCTAGTTGTAGGTGAAGTTGAAGATTTCTCCATGGTGGACAGGATTTTGGTTGGGATATCACAATATCTCTTATATTATTAATGCATCTATATACTTGGTAAAGGGTGGAAGGCTCGGCCTTATGCCTGGTGTTTTGTTCCACTCTTGCCGCCCTAGTTTCCGTCATACCGGTGTTATGTTCCCGGATTTTGCGTTCCTAACGCGGTCGGGTGATTTATGGGACCCCCCTGACAGTTCGCTTTGAATAAAACTTGTCCAGCAAGGCCCAACCTTGGTTTTACCATTTGCCTCACCACCACCTACTTTTTCCCTTGGGAGTCGCTCTCTCGAGGGTCATCTTTATTTTAGCCCCCCCGGGCCAATGCTTGTCTAAGTGTTGGTCCAAACCGAGCGATGTCCGGCGCCCCCTGGGCAACCAGGGTCTATGCCAACCCGTCGTCTTGCTCATCCGGTGTGCCCTGAGAACGAGATATGTGCAGCTCCTATCGGGATTGTCGGCACAGCGGGCGGTCTTGCTGGTCTTGTTTTACCATTGTCGAAATGTCTTGTAAACCGGGATTCCGAGACTGATCGGGTCTTCCTGGGAGAAGGTCTATTCCTTCGTTGATCGTGAGAGCTTGTCATGGGCTAAGTTGGGACCCCCCTGCAGGGTATAAACTTTCGAGAGCCGTGCCCGCGGTTATGTGGCAGATGGGAATTTGTTAATGTCCGGTTGTAGATAACTTGACACCAGATCCGAATTAAAACGCATCAACCGCGTGTGTAGCCGTGATGGTCTCTTCTCGGCGGAGTCCGGGAAGTGAACACGGTTTCTGTGTTATGTTTGACGTAAGTAGGTGTTCAGGATCACCTCTTGATCATTGCTAGCTTCTCGACCGTTCCGCTTGTTCTCTTCTCGCTCTTATTTGCGTATGCTAGCCACCATACTTGCTTAGTCGCTGCTGCAACCTCACCACTTTACCCCTTCCTTACCCATTAAGCTTTGCTAGTCTTGATACCCATGGTAATGGGATTGCTGAGTCCTCGTGGCTCACAGATTACTACAACAATAGTTGCAGGTAGAGGTTGTGCGATGATCTTGACGCGAGAGCGATGTTTGCTTGTTTGGAGTTCTTCTTCTGCTTCTTCTTCGATCAGGGGATAGGTTCCAGGTCGGCAGCCTGGGCTAGCAGGGTGGATATTGTTTGAGTTTCTGTTTATGATTCATCCGTAGTCGGATCTTGTTCTTGTATGTTGTATTGTTGTATTCGTGTGGCATTGTATGCCTCTTGTATGTATCCCCATCTATTATGTAATGTTGATGTAATGATATCCACCTTGCAAAAGCGTTCCAATATGCGGGTCTATCCTTGGTGGGACCTTCGAGTTCCTTTTGGATAGGGTCGCATATTGGGCGTGACAAGTTGGTATCAGAGCCTCGACCGACCCTAGGAGCCCCCTTGATTGATCATGTAGCTTGGCCGTTGTTGAGTCTAGAAGAAAACTGATTTTGGAGTCTAGTTATATCGAAGAGTAGGAATTCTTTTTACTCCTCAGCCCCTTCGTCGCTCTGGTGAGGAATCTTGACATAGGTGTTTTGAACTACCCCTCTTCCCCTTCAAATTTTTTCTTTAGGTTCACGCAGTTGGTTTTCCGATCGTTGGTTCTCAGCTCTTTTATCCGGTGCATTTCTCGTCAAGTTGACTCGAGCCTCTTCATCATCGTCAAGTTCAATCCTCTGTTGTTTTCTTTTCCCACCCGCCCACCCCTTTTCCTTCTCGGAACCGGAGTCCGTAATCGAGTATCCATCCTACTCGTCCGAAGTCTTTGCTTTCTTTCCTCAATGATTTTAACCGGTGTTTTTTCTCTTCAAGATATTCGTCGGTTCCCCTTCCAAGTTGCCTTTGTTTTTCCGCCCTCCCACCCTTTTTCTTCCCGGAGCCTGAGTCTCTTTCGAGCATCAATTTCATTCGTGCGGAACCTCTTCGGTCCTTCGTCAATTATCTCAACTGGTGAATTCTCTTCTCGTCCGTCATTCTCCATCCCTTTCTTTTCGGGCGCACTCAATTCAAGTTTTTCGGTTTGATCATATTCTTTTCCCGTAGCTCAAGTGTTCTCTTTGATCGTTCGCCTCTCGCCAGTTTATCCTTCCGGAGTGTTCAATATATCTCAAGAGATTCGCCTGTGTTCGAATTAATTCGAGGTTGTTACCTCATTCGAATATTTCAATTGTTCCGGTGCTTCTTTTATCTGTTCAACAAACCTTTCCAACGGTGTTATCTCTTCAGTGGGCCCTAACCCACAGGTCTTTTCCCAGGATCTTACCTGACTCTTCTAATTCTCCCGGAGTTATTTTCAAATTCTTTTCAAGTGTGACGTAAGAATGGATTCCATCAGTCACATGCCTTCTCCAAGATCGATTTCAAATCATTTTCATTGTTGGCTCTACCTCTTTGTTTTTCATTCTCCCGGAGTATCTCAGTAATTTTGGTGGTGTTTCTCGTCATCATTTGAAGACCAAGGAAGAAGATTTCTGTTAAATCTTGCCCGTTCTCCCGGAGATTCGCGGTGCTAGCTCGATGTTATCTTATCAAATTGTTTCAAGTCATGCAAATTCTTTCCACCCATCCGGAGTATGTCAGAAGTTGTTTTCCATTTCTTTTACCGGAGGCCATCATTACAGTTATCGTTCTCTATTTTCCCGGTGCTTCGTTCAAGTGTTCTTTAATCAGCTCATAATCTCTTGGCTCTTTTGCTTCTAAATCCCCTCGAGCATATTGGTTCTTCTAATTCTTCCCGGTGATTCATTCTCCTTCATCAGTCATTTCCGAATTCTTACGGTGGTTCGTTCAAGATTCTTTTCCTTGATTATCTTTTTAATCCATTTATTCTTTCAATCCTACCGGTGATTCATGAAGACTTTCTCAAGTTTGAGATATGTCACTTCTCAATTCTTTTTCAAGAAGAATAAGTACTATGCAAAATCCATTGCTTGTCATCAATTTAATTTGATGAAGGATAAGCATACAATAAATCTTATTCTTATTTCATCCAAGTGAGTAATCCCTTCCTTCAGAGTTTGTTCTTGGTGAATAAATTCTAGTTCCAAGTGTTTTCATCTTTTCTTTTCCGGAGTTCAAATTTCCTCGTCCATCTCGTCGGAACCTCCATCTAAATCATCGCAACGCTCTTCTATTCTTTCATCCTTCATTTCTATCTCATCATCCTTTTGTCACCGGAGTTCTTCATGGTGGTTCTTCATGATTTAATTCATTCTTCAAGAGTTAGTGTCATTCCATCTTGTGAAGTTCGTGTTCTATTCTTTCCATGTTTTAACCGGAGTGCTGCCTAAATCCTTTCAGTCTTATCCGTTTCTTTTCTCATTCTAACCACTCCGGTTAGAATGAGTGATTTCATAGTCTATCTGATTCCGTGAGCTTTCCATTCTCGTCATTCTCGTCGTTCCTTTCTTCTTCTCGAATGCTCTCGATTCTTTGCTTCTTCTCTTGAGTTCTTGTTTCACCTCATCCCTTTTCCCTTCCGTCTCGGTCCTAAGATCTCGGGACGAGATCTCTTGTTAGTGGAGGAGTGTTGTAACGCCCCGGATTCGATGCGCCAGGTGTCTGCCAGTTATTCGCCGTCGTTGCCATGTCATTTGCTTGCGTGTTGCACTTTGCCATGTCATCATATGCATTTCATATCATGTCATCATGTGCATCTCATTTCGCATTCGTGTTCGTCTCATGCATCCGAGCTTTTTCCCCGTTGTCCGTTTTGCAATCCGGCACTCCTATGCCCTCCGGCGTCCCCTTTTTGTCTCTCGTTGTGAGCGGGTATTAAACTTTCTCGGAATGGCCCGAGGTTTGCCAAGCGGCCTTGGTATAGCACCGGTAGACCGCCTGTCAAGTTTCGTGCCATTTGGAGTCCGTTTGATACTCCAACGGTTAACCGGGTAACCGCGAAGCCCTCTTTTGTTGCAGCCCAAAACCCCTTCCAAAGTGGCCCAAAATCCATCTAACTCCCCTCCATGCTCTCGGTCGTTCGATCACGATCGCGTGGCCGAAAACCGCTCCTCATTTGGACTCTCCTACCTCCCTCTACCTATATATATGTGTGCCTCCCCGAAATTCGCGGTGCAAACCCTAGTCATCTTCATCCTCGCGCCGCCGGACATGTCCGCCGACGGCCGGACACGTCCAGCCTCCACCTCACCCCGGCCAATCAGCGCCCGCCACGTCACCCGCGCCGCCGCCCCATCCATTCCCATCGCGCCACGTGTCCCCGCCGCCCGTCCCGCGCCGCCGCGGCCGGCCAGCGCGGCCCGCGCGCCGGCGCCGCCGCCTCCCGCGCGCTGCCCGGCTCCCGCGCCGGCGCCCGCCGCCGCCTCGCCGGCGCGCCGCGCCGCCCCTCGCCGCCGGCGAGCATTGCCGCCGCCCGCGCCGCCGGCATCGGCCCTCCGCGGCCTCGTCCGCCCAGCTCCTCCCGCGCCCTGCCACCTCCTCCGCCCGGCCCGGCCGAGCGCCGCCGCCCGCCCGCGGTTGCCTCCCGCGCCCCGCACCGCGCCGCCTCGCCGGCCGCGCCTCCTCGCCCCGCCGCCGTCCCAGCCCGCCGCCGGCCGGATCCGGCGAGATCCGGGCCGGGGCCGCCTCCTTCGACCTCCCTGGCCGCCTTCTCCGTCGTCTCCGGCAATCAACTCCGGCGAGTTCTCCGGCCGCTTCGATATCCGTGCAAAGAGGTTGACCTCGATTTTTCCCTAAGTCCCTGTTTTCTGACATTATCATGCTATGTTTGACATGTCACATCTCTGCATCCGTAGCTCGGTTTCGTGCGTATAATATGTCAAATTATTCGTCTCAACGAGTACTTCATTTCATTCCATTGCATCATTTTCATTTGAGCTCATCTTGGTGCCCGAAATGCTGTTGGAAGAGTGCATGTTGATGTTAATCTGCTGAAACTGTTATAACTTGCTCATTTGTCATTTTTGCCATGATTGATGTGTGCATCCTATGAGGTTGATGTCTTCATGTGTTTTGATCTATGCCATGTCATCTTTCCAGGGGTGTATGCCATGTAGTTTTGTGATCAATGTGGTGACTAGCACAAGCATGCAAACTAGGCTTCGTGATATTGCTGATTTTAGTCCCTGTTCTGCTGTTGTTTTGATGCCATGTAAACTTGATGCTATAGAGAGATCCATGCATATTTTGAGATACTTCAGTAAGGGTGTTTTGAACATATGGTTATTGTCTATCCATTCATGCCCTTGTTTGCAATTATGGAGTAGTCTAGCATGTCATTTGAGTGCTCTACTTTTGCTTCAAAATGTTTCCTGGCAGATTGTTTACATGTTATTCAATATGGCCAAGCTTGCTATAGTTGATCCTTGCATGCTATGGACTTGTTCTTGACTTGGTTTGTTTCACAAACATGTCTTCTTGAAGATGCTATGCTTATCTTGTCATGCAATGACTTGTGGTGAGTGAATCGAGCTTGTTAAGTAGTGTACTTGCTGTTACTGTTTCGCTAGGCTGAATCTGTTATTTCGTGATGCTATATAAACATGTTGCTACTAATCATTCTATGCATAATCTGGAGATGTTATATAAACATGTTTTGATCTACATGTTATGCCCTATCCATACATGCCCCTGGTTGCATTTATAGCCTGCTGGAACATGTTCATATCTTGCTCCAAAGTTGCTTCATAATGTTGCTATCAGCCTGTTAACATTAAGTTCACTAGTTCCCATGTGTTTTGCTAGTGTTCCATGCACCCTATGACCTTGCTCTTGCCATGTATAGCTTCACAAACATGCCTTCTTACTATTGGGTGCCTTGCCATGCCATGTATTGCTCTGTGGTGAGTGGTTCGAGCTCACGAACATGCCTACTTATTGTTGTTCCTGCCATGTTTGAATCTGTAATATAACTTGCCATGTTCACATGGGTGCCATCTTATCTTCTGATCCTTTTTGGCTCATGATCAGTAAGGGACTTTTGATCTATGCAATTAGTAGATTCATGCCATGCCTTTGTTTGCCATGTTATGTTCCTGTAACATGTTGTTTGAGAGCTCTAAACATTGCAACCTGATGTTATTTCTGCTAAAGTCTATCTGATTCCGTGAGCTTTCCATTCTCGTCATTCTCGTCGTTCCTTTCTTCTTCTCGAATGCTCTCGATTCTTTGCTTCTTCTCTTGAGTTCTTGTTTCACCTCATCCCTTTTCCCTTCCGTCTCGGTCCTAAGATCTCGGGACGAGATCTCTTGTTAGTGGAGGAGTGTTGTAACGCCCCGGATTCGATGCGCCAGGTGTCTGCCAGTTCGCCGTCGTTGCCATGTCATTTGCTTGCGTGTTGCACTTTGCCATGTCATCATATGCATTTCATATCATGTCATCATGTGCATCTCATTTCGCATTCGTGTTCGTCTCATGCATCCGAGCTTTTTCCCCGTTGTCCGTTTTGCAATCCGGCACTCCTATGCCCTCCGGCGTCCCCTTTTTGTCTCTCGTTGTGAGCGGGTATTAAACTTTCTCGGAATGGCCCGAGGTTTGCCAAGCGGCCTTGGTATAGCACCGGTAGACCGTCTGTCAAGTTTCGTGCCATTTGGAGTCCGTTTGATACTCCAACGGTTAACCGGGTAACCGCGAAGCCCTCTTTTGTTGCAGCCCAACACCCCTTCCAAAGTGGCCCAAAATCCATCTAACTCCCCTCCATGCTCTCGGTCGTTCGATCACGATCGCGTGGCCGAAAACCGCTCCTCATTTGGACTCTCCTACCTCCCTCTACCTATATATATGTGTGCCTCCCCGAAATTCGCGGTGCAAACCCTAGTCATCTTCATCCTCGCGCCGCCGGACATGTCCGCCGACGGCCGGACACGTCCAGCCTCCACCTCACCCCGGCCAATCAGCGCCCGCCACGTCACCCGCGCCGCCGCCCCATCCATTCCCGTCGCGCCACGTGTCCCCGCCGCCTGTCCCGCGCCGCCGCGGCCCACGGGGCCCGAGGCCGGCCAGCGCGGCCCGCCGCCGCCTCGCCGGCGTACCGCGCCGCCCCTCGCCGCCGGCGAGCATCGCCGCCGCCCGCGCCGCCGGCGTCGGCCCTCGCCTCGGCCGCCCTGTAGGGTATAAACTTTCGAGAGCCGTGCCCGCGGTTATGTGGCAGATGGGAATTTGTTAATCGCGAGAGCTTGTAATGGGCTAAGTTGGGACCCCCCTGCAGGGTATAAACTTTCGAGAGCCGTGCCCGCGGTTATGTGGCAGATGGGAATTTGTTAATGTCCGGTTGTAGATAACTTGACACCAGATCCGAATTAAAACGCATCAACCGCGTGTGTAGCCGTGATGGTCTCTTCTCGGCGGAGTCCGGGAAGTGAACACGGTTTCTATGTTATGTTTGACGTAAGTAGGTGTTCAGGATCACCTCTTGATCATTGCTAGCTTCTCGACCGTTCCGCTTGTTCTCTTCTCGCTCTTATTTGCGTATGCTAGCCACCATACTTGCTTAGTCGCTGCTGCAACCTCACCACTTTACCCCTTCCTTACCCATTAAGCTTTGCTAGTCTTGATACCCATGGTAATGGGATTGCTGAGTCCTCGTGGCTCACAGATTACTACAACAATAGTTGCAGGTAGAGGTTGTGCGATGATCTTGACGCGAGAGCGATGTTTGCTTGTTTGGAGTTCTTCTTCTGCTTCTTCTTCGATCAGGGGATAGGTTCCAGGTCGGCAGCCTGGGCTAGCAGGGTGGATATTGTTTGAGTTTCTGTTTATGATTCATCCGTAGTCGGATCTTGTTCTTGTATGTTGTATTGTTGTATTCGTGTGGCATTGTATGCCTCTTGTATGTATCCCCATCTATTATGTAATGTTGATGTAATGATATCCACCTTGCAAAAGCGTTCCAATATGCGGGTCTATCCTTGGTGGGACCTTCGAGTTCCTTTTGGATAGGGTCTCATATTGGGCATGACAGTCTCGTCCCGAAAGGTTCTCTTCTATTTTTTTCTCATTGAAAGACTTCATATGGGAGAAGATGGGCGTCGGAGAGCCACCAGGGGGCCCACGAGGTAGGGGGGCGCGCCCAGGGGGGCGCCCCCACCCTCGTGAGCAGGGTGTGGGCCCCCTGGCCTTCATCTTTGGCGACGATTTTTCTTTATTTATTTTAAGGTATTCCATGGAGTTTCAGGACTTTTGGAGTTGCGCAGAATAGTCCTTCAATATTTGCTCCTTTTCTAGCCCAGAATTCCAGCTGCCGGCATTCTCCCTCTTCATGTAAATCTTGTAAAATTAGTGAGAATAGCCATAAGTATTGTGACATAACGTGAAATAACAGCCATAATGCAATAAATATTGACATAAAAGCATGATGCAAAATGGACGTATCTGAAGGAAATATGCCCTAGAGGCAATAATAAAGTTATTATTTATTTCCTTATAATCATGATAAATGTTTATTATTCATGCTAGAATTGTATTAACCGGAAACATAATACATGTGTGAATACATAGACAAACAAAGTGTCACTAGTATGCCTCTACTTGACTAGCTCATTAATCAAAGATGGTTATGTTTCCTAACCATGGACAAAGAGTTGTTATTTGATTAACGATGTCACATCATTAGTTGAATGATCTGATTGACATGACCCATTCCATTAGCTTAGCACCCGATCGTTTAGTATGTTGCTATTGCTTTCTTCATGACTTATACATGTTCCTATGACTATGAGATTATGCAACTCCCGTTTACCAGAGGAACACTTTGGGTGCTACCAAACGTCACAACGTAACTGGGTGATTATAAAGGAGCATTACAGGTGTCTCCAAAGGTAGATGTTGGGTTGGCGTATTTCGAGATTAGGATTTGTCACTCCGATTGTCGGAGAGGTATCTCTGGGCCCTCTCGGTAATACACATCACATAAGCCTTGCAAGCATTACAACTAATATGTTAGTTGTGAGATGATGTATTACGGAACGAGTAAAGAGACTTGCCGGTAACGAGATTGAACTAGATATTGGATATCGACGATCGAATCTCGGGCAAGTAACATATCGATGACAAAGGGAACAACGTATGTCGTTATGCGGTCTGACCGATAAAGATCTTCGTAGAATATGTAGGAGCCAATATGGGCATCCAGGTCCCGCTATTGGTTATTGACCGGAGACGTGTCTCGGTCATGTCTACATTGTTCTCGAACCCGTAGGGTCCGCACGCTTAAGGTTACGATGACAGTTACATTATGAGTTTATGCATTTTGATGTACCGAAGGTTGTTCGGAGTCCCGGATGTGATCACGGACATGACGAGGAGTCTCGAAATGGTCGAGACGTAAAGATTGATATATTGGAAGCCTATGTTTGGACATCGTAAGTGTTCCGGGTGAAATCGGGATTTTACCGGGTTACCGGGAGGTTACCGGAACCCCCCGGGAGCCATATGGGCCTTCATGGGCCTTAAGGGAAAGGTGAAAAGGCTGCCCACAAGGGCTGCGCGCCTCCCCCCCTTCCCCTAGTCCTATTAGGACTAGGAGAGGTGGCCGGCCACCCCTTTCCCTCTTTCCCCCTCGGGGAATCCTAGTTGGAATAGGATTGGAGGGGAGTCCTACTCCCGGAAGGAGTAGGACTCCTCCTGCGCCTCCCTCCTTGGCCGGCCAGCCTCCCCTCCTCTCCTCCTTTATATACGGAGGCAGGGGGCACCTCTAAACACACAAGTTGATCCACGTGATCTATTCCTTAGCCGTGTGCGGTGCCCCCTGCCACCATATACCTCGATAATACTGTAGCGGAGTTTAGGCGAAGCCCTGCTGCTGTAGTTCATCAAGATCGTCACCACGCCGTCGTGCTGACGGAACTCTTCCCCGACACTTTGCTGGATCGGAGTCCGGGGATCGTCATCGAGCTGAACATGTGCTCGAACTCGGAGGTGCCGTAGTTTCGGTGCTTGATCGGTTGGATCGTGAAGACGTACGACTACTTCCTCTACGTCGTGTCATCGCTTCCGCAGTCGGTCTGCGTTGGGTACGTAGACAACACTCTCCCCTCGTTGCTATGCATCACATGATCTTGCGTGTGCGTAGGAAATTTTTTGAAATTACTACGAAACCCAACAGTATCAATGACAATGCTTTTGCGGGCTAATCGTGTGCATTGAGCTTTTCAGATATATCATGACTGAACACAGGACGATTTGATGCCCCTCGAAGATTATTGAAGACGACGTTTCTCTACGTTTCTTTTCGGTGGATTTGAGTCGTAGGAAAGCCGTACTATTAAGAGGGGGTCCGCGTTGGAAAGGTTTGGGTGGAATCTCACGGACACACGTTCATTTTGCACTGCCTTCCTTTGGCTCTTTGGAGCTTCCTCCGTCTCACCATGTCTCTGCAGAATGAAGGACTCATGGTGTTGTTGTTCATAGGCTGGCGGTAGTACTGCTCCCTAGAGCGGTACTACCGCAGGTACCAGCGGTAGTACCAGGTCCCGGCACGGTAGTACCGTGGACGCCCATGGTAGTACCGCTCCATCCGAGCGGTAGTACCATGAGCTCTGGCCTGGCGCTGCTGCGCAAGCGGTAGTAGGGGCGGATGTAATTTTTTACATCCGTGCCCTACGCGGTAGTACCGTGCTCTGGCACGGTAGTACCGTTCAGCTTGGCCAGGCACAACAGCATGAGCGGAAGTAGGGGCGGATGTAATTTTTTACATCCGCACCCTACACGGTAGTACTGCATCTGGTTTGTGGTAGTACCGTGTCAGACTTTTGCATAGATAAAATCTCAGCGGATGTAGTCACGGATGTAATTTTTTATATCCGTGCCTACCGTGCCTGGACGATGCCTGCCATGCGGTAGTACCGCATGGGGTCGTGGTAGTACCGCGCCAGCGGCTCTACCGCACCCTGTCGGTGCTCATCTGGTCGGGTCTAGGCCCTGCCGCGCCCACGGTAGTACCGCGGCCCACTGCGGTAGTACCGTAGGCCCGTGTGGTAGTACCACGGGTCGCGGGCTGAGTGGTGGGTAACGGTTGGAATTTTCCCGTGACTATAAAAGGGGTGTCTTCTTCCTCTAGTAGCTCACCTCTTCCATCCCTAAGCTCCATCGTTGCTCCAAGCTCCATTTTCGCCCGATCTCTCTCCCTAGCCAATCAAACTAGTTGATTTTCTAGGGATTGGTTGAGAAGGCCCCGATCTACACTTCCACCAAGAGAAATTTGATTCCCCCACTAATCCCTTGCCGATCTTGTTACTCTTGGGTGTTTGAGCACCCTAGACGGTTGAGGTCACCGCGGAGCCATAGTCCATTGTGGTGAAGCTTCGTGGTGTCGTTGGGAGGCTCCAATTAAGTTGTGGAGATTGCCCCAACCTTGTTTGTAAAGGTTCGGTCGCCGCCTCCAAGGGCACCAATAGTGGAATCACGGCATCTCGCATTGTGTGAGGGCGTGAGGAGAATACGGTGGCCCTAGTGGCTTCTAGGGGAGCATTGTGCCTCCACACCGCTCCAGCGGAGACGCACTTCCCCTCAAAGGGAAGGAACTTCGGTAACACATCCTCGTCTTCATCGGTTCCACTCTTGGTTATCTCTTACCTTTACTTGTGCAAGATATATTGTGGTCTATCCCTTGCTTGCTTGTGTGCTTATTGTTGTTGCATCATATAGGTTGTTCACCTAGTTGCATATCTAGACAACCTACTTTGATGCAAAGTTTAATTTGGTAAAGAAAAGCTAAAAATTGTTAGTTGCCTATTCACACCCCCTCTAGTCAACTATATCGATCCTTTCAATCACATAAAGCAGTTTTAGCATAGTTTCTTTTAATGGAGCATGGTATAGTTGGTACTCCTGGATCTCCAAGTTTCTTTGGTATTTCACCCTTAAAAGTCTAATTAGCAAGCCTGGTGGAAATTTCATCTTCCGGTATCTTTCTTTTATTTGTAACAATATCTTTCATATACTTAGCATAAAGATTCATTTTAAGCATATCAGTCAAACGCATAAGGAAAAAGATAGGTCTAATCATTTCAGCAAAGCGCTCAAAATACTCATCATCCTTTTTCTTGGATGGCTTAGAAGGAAAAGGCATGGGTTTCTGAACCCATGGCTCTCTTTCTTTACTGTGCTTTCTAGCAACAAAGTCTCTCTTATCATAATGTTGATTCTTTGATTGTGGGTTATCAAGATCAACAACAGGTTCAATCTCTACATCATTGTTATTGCTAGGTTGAGTATCAACATGAACATCATCATTAACATTATCACTAGGTTCATGTTCATTACCAAATTGTGTTTCAACATCTGAAATAGAAATATCATTGGGATTTCAGGTGTGTCAACAGTAGGTTCACTAGATGCATGCAAAGTCCTATCATTTTTCTTTTCTTTTTTAGAAGGACTAGGTGCATAAATATTAATTCTCTGAGAATCTTGCTCAACTCTCTTAGGATGGCCCTCAGGATACAAAGGTTCCTGGGTCATTTTACCACCTCTAGTCATAACTCTAATAGCATTATCATTGTTCTTATTATTTAATTCATTGAGCAAATCATCTTGTGCCTTCAACACTTGTTCTACTTGAGTGGTAACCATGGATGCATGTTTACTAATAAGCTTAAGGTCACCTTTAACTTTAGATATATAATCACTCAAGTGTTCAACCATATAAGCCTTACGTTTCAATTGTCTACCAACATAAGCACTAAAGTTTTCTTGTTTAACAATAAAATTGTCAAACTCATCGAAGCATTGACTAGCAGACTTATTACGAGGAATATCACCTTCATCAAATCTATAGAGAGAATTTACCTTTACTACTTGTGTTGGGTTATCAAGACCATGTATTTCTTCAATAGGTGGTAAATTCTTAACATCTTCAGCTTTAATACCTTTTTCTTTCATAGATTTCTTTGCCTCTTGCATATCTTCAGGACTGAGAAATAGAATACCCCTTTTCTTCTGAGTTGGCTTAGGAGTTGGTTCAGTAAGTGTCCAATCAATATCATTGCTCAGTATATTGTTCAATAGCAATTCAGCTTGCTCAACAATTCTTTCCCTGAAAACACAACCAGCATAACTATCCAAGTGGTCTCTGGGAGCATCGGTTAGTCCATTATAAAAGATATCAAGTACTTCATTTTTCTTGAGAGGATGATCAGGCAAAGCATTAAGTAATCGGAGAAGCCTCCCCCAAGCTTGTGGGAGACTCTCTTCTTCAATTTGCACAAAATTAAATATTTCCTTTAAGGCAGCTTGTTTCTTATGAGCGAGGAAATATTTCGTAGAGAAGTAATAAATCATATCCTTGGGACTACGCACACAACTAGAAGCAAGAGAATTAAACCATATCTTAGCATCACCCTTTAATGAGAAAGGAAACAATTTAAGGATATAATAATAGCGTTTTTTCCTCATGAGTAAATAGGGTGGCTATATCATTGAATCTAGTAAGATGTGCCACAACAGTTTCAAATTCATAGCCATAGAAAGGATCAGATTCAACCAAAGTAATTAACTCAGGATCGACAGAGAATTCATAATCCTTATCAGTAACGCAGATAGGTGAAGTAGCAAAAACAAGGTCATATTTCATTCTAGCTTTCAAAGACTTTTCTTTTAGCTTAGCTAACAGTTTCTTAAGATCATATCTATCATTGCAAGCAAGAAAGTCTCTGGCAGTTTCTTCATCCATAACATAACCCTCAGGTACATCAGGCAATTCATATCTAGGGGAGAATCTTCATCATCACCCTCATCAATATTATCAGTTTCAATAATTTCATTCTCTCTAACCCTAGCAAGTTGTTCATCAAGAAATTCACCTAATGGCACAGTATTATCAAGCAAAGAAGTAGTTTCATCATGAGCATCATGCATAGCAGAAGTGGCATCATCAATAACATGCGACATATCAGAATCAATAGCAGGTGTAGGTGTAGGTGTCGCAAATTTACTCATAACAGAAGGTGAATCAAGTGCAGAGCTAGATGACAGTTCCTTACCTCCCCTCGTAGTTGAGAAAAATATCTTGGTTCTTTCATCTTTCAAGTTCCTCATAGTGATCAACAGATATAAATCCCAAGTGACTCAAAGAATAAAGCTATGCTCCCCGGCAACGGCGCCAGAAAATAGTCTTGATAACCCACAAGTATAGGGGATCGCAATAGTTTTTGAGGGTAGAGTATTCAACCTAAATTTATTGATTCGACACAAGGGGAGCCAAAGAATATTCTCAAGTATTAGCAGCTGAGTTGTCAATTCAACACACTTGAAAGACTTAATATCTACAGCAAAGTATTTAGTAGCAAAGTAGTATGGAGATAACAGTAATGGTGGCAAAAGTAACAGTAGCAGTTTTATAGTAATCGTAACAATGGTAAGGGAGAAGTAACTAAGCAAAGTTCAATATGTGAAAAGCTCGTAGGCAATGGATCAATGATGGATAATTAGGTCGAGTGCAATTCATCATGCAACATTTATAACATAGGGTGACACAGAACTAGCTCCAGTTCATCAATGTAATGTAGGCATGTATCCCGAATATAGTCATATGTGCTTATGGAAAAGAACTTGCATGGAATCTTTTGTCCTACCCTACCGTGGCAGCGGGGTCCTATCGGAAATTAAGGGATATTAAGGCCTCCTTTTAATAGAGTACCGGACCAAAGCATTAACACTTAGTGAATGCATGAACTCCTCAAACTACGGTTTTCACCGGGAGTGGTCCCGATTATTGTCACTTCGGGGTTGCCAGATCATAACACATAGTAGGTGACTATTGACTTGCAAGATAGGATCAAGAACTCACATATATTCATGAAAACATAATAGGTTCAGATCTGAAATCATGGCACTCCGGCCCTAGTGACAAGCATTAAGCATGGCAAAGTCATAACAACATCAATCTTAGAACATAATGGATACTAGGGATCAAACCCTAACAAAACTAACTCGATTACATGGTAAATCTCATCCAACCCATCACCATCCAGCAAGCCTACAATGGGATTACTCACGCACGGTGGTGAGCATCATGAAATTGGTGATGGAGGATGGTTGATAATGACGATGGCGACGGATTCCCCTCTCCGGAGCCCAGAACAGACTCCAGATGAGCCCTCCCGAGGAATATTAGGGCTTGGCGGCGGCTCCGTATCGTAAAACGTGATGAATCCTTCTCTCTGATTTTTTTTCTCCCCGAACGTGAATATATGGAGTTGGAGTTGAGGTCGGTGGAGGTCCAGGGGGCCCACGAGGCAGGGGCGTGCGCCCCGGGGGGGCGCCCTGCACCCTCGTGGACAGGGTGTGGGCCCCCTTACGCTGATTCTTTCGCAAATATTTTTTTATTAATTTGAAAACGTGTCTCCGTGGATTTTCAGGTCATTGGGAGAAATTTTATTTCTGCACAAAAATAACACCATGGCAATTCTGCTGAAAACAGCGTCAGTCCGGGTTAGTTCCATTCAAATCATGAAAGTTAAAGTCCAAAACAAGGGCAAAAGTGTTTGGAAAAGAAGATACATTGGGGAAGTATCACACTTACCAACCTTCGGTTGCCCACTGAAATTCAATCGAAATTTCAGATTGGTTTCAGTCGGCGACACCAAAGTGTGGAAAGTGATTATGTCATCACATCTTGGTCCGGCAGAATGGTTTCACCCGGTCTCATCGAAAATCCTAAAGTTCAAACCTTTTGCACTGATCAGACTTACCGAGTGATTTCACCTGGTAGCACCGTGTGGTGCATAAAGGTGTGTAACGGTCATATATACTCCCACCCATTCCACCAACTCTTAGAGAGCAAACAGAGCGAAACATACACTTCCCAAATTCATTTTTCTGAGAGAGAGCTCCCCATCCTTGTGTTGAGATTAAAGGGATTCCGTTTCAATCATAGAAACTTTGCTCTCTAGTCACCTCATTTCTTTCCACCAAAATCCTCTCCTACCCCAAAACCAAAATGTGTGAGAGTGTTTGAGTGTTGAGGAGATTATATTTTGAAACACAAGAGTAAGGAGTTCACCATCAATAATCCCACCTTTTACCTTTTGGGGGTGGTGCCTCCTAGATTGGGTAGGTGTGTTTGGGAGTCTCCAAATCGTGTGAAGAAACCGAGAAGTTTATATGGGCAAGGAGATCGCCTACTTCATGAAGATCTACACCAAGTGAGGCTAGTCTTCTTGGGCGTAGGCCATGATGGAATAGGCAAGGTTGCTTCTTCGTGGACTCGATTCCTCTGTGGAATCTCGCAATGTTATCCTTCTAATCATTGATCCTTAACATTGAAGTTTCCATCAGTGTTGGCGTACGATAGCGCCCCCTATCGAAACCACGGGTCAAAATCTTTTGTGTCACCATAGCGCTTGCTATCTCCAAACCCATCTCTTTACTACTATCACTTGCAATGTTTTTACTTTCACTGCCTATGATTATTAGACTTGCATGTGTAAGGTGTTTATAGATGTGTTTGGAATTGCTAAAATCTGTCAAGGACTAAATTTGGGAAAAGAGTTATCTTTAATTTGGCAAGTAGTCTAATCATCCCCTCTACACATGCTTACTATCCTACACCAACCAATGTTGCTTCAACAACTCCCAAATCTCATTTCAAGGGGTGAGTGAAATTGTGGTCTTCAAAGCCTGATATTACAAGGGCATTTGCAGGTGTCCCTTTTTATACTGTTGATTCGGTGCAGTTTTCAATCTCTGCCAACATATAATCAAAGAAAGAAGAAGGCTATTACGACTTTCAATGTAATTTTATTTTTTATCGACCGTTCTGCGTTCAATTGTCTGTCCATTGTATTGTCTTCAAGGGCATGTACAATGGTGTTATCTTAGTATTGTCACATAGAATGAGATGGAGTAGAGAAAAATCCTAAGAAAAAGCTTGTCTTCTCTTAATTAGAAGATGATCTCTTAGTATAATTTCTCTCACCACATATTCAGGGATATCTACTTAGCAAAGATAAGATTAAGATATCATCCATTGTACATCATTTTTATTGCCATCTCTAGATTACGTGTCGGGCTTAAACCATTGTACATTGCCGTAAAGTGTGAATTTTCTTCCTATTCAAAACGTCCAGGGTGTGGAAATTGCTCGTCCAGGGTGTGAAAATTGGCAACATGGCAATGGGTACCCGCTACCCGCAAACCCGACGAGTAAAACCCAATTAGACAAAGTGTTTGAGAAAGTTAAATACCCATGAGTTTGTAGATGAGAAAGAAAAATGTACCCAACGGAAGGAGGTACGGGGTATGGAAAGTACATCCCCCATGTCATTCAACAAGGGAAAACCCTAGCACAACCACAAAAGCCTTTTGCGTTTTCTAAAAAAAAAAACTAGCACAACCACAACCCACGCACGAAATCCCCACCCATCGCGTCGTCCAACTCAGAGCACAAACCCCATCTCCTCTCGGCTGAAATGCTAAATATACATGCTTAAATGTTGTGTTTTACATATTGAAATGCTAAAATTATACATGGTAAAATGTGAACCGAAAGGTGCCTGAAATGGATATTTTTTACCCACAGGTAGTACCCGCACCCGGCCAGGTACGGGTAGGGAAACAATATGAAACCCGAGATACGGGTACAGGTTTGGGCGAGCATTACCCACACCCGAACCCTGCAGGTGCCATGTTGAAAGTTGCCGTCGAAGCAAACTCATACAGCTACCATCAATTTTCACAGCAGGTCCAAATGTTACAGTACTTGCAGTTAAGCTCAACTCTCAACTGATGCACACTCATTCTCCACAAAAAAGGGCAAGAAGAAAAAGAACTCTTCATGTTCACAAAACGACCGTAGGCGCCAGAAGTACATGGCAGATACTTCTCGGGGAGCTTTGTGCCGCTAGATTATGTTCTGCAAATAGACATGAATGAATGAACAGTAGTCAGTTCAAAATCCAACTGAATGAGCTTGGGCTACGCGAGAGCAAATACGCAATAATGAATAGTGGTCAGTTCAACATGGCGAATTCTTCCAGAAGTACTATAAAATTGTTAAGAAGAAGAATAAAGTCCGGCACAGTTCACAAAAGGGGAATGAACTCCTATGTAGAAATATAGGCATTGTATCACATGCGATCACATAGGATATTTTACTTCCAAACATAGCCTCAAATTGAACTCTTCCTTTTAACATAGAGATAGTCTTGGAGGTAAAATCTTCCTTTTAACATATATATGTAATTGTCCTTGTCTTTTTAAATGTACATATGTAATTGTCCTATTGATCAATACAATGTGCTGCATATATTTCTCAATGCTTCTACAATGCATGGTATCAATTTTCTAGTTCCTATACGCAGTGGCGGAGCTAGGATTTTAAAACAGGGTGGTCCACCTCAAAAATAATGTTTTTGGCAACACATATGGCGTGCTATCGTATAGTGAATTTACCAAATGGCAATAGCACAATAAAGAAAAATATCAGTACGGTCTTACAAATATATTATCCACAATCAAGCCTGTATTTTGCATAAAAAAAGCCTACATGGGTACACTTTCTAATGGTCATGAAAGTATCAATTATATCATATTCATTCTTCGTGGCATGTTTACAGAAAAGAGAAGCAATGTGTCCCATCCACTTCATTGTTCAACAATTCTACATTTTTATTTTACATTCTCTCAATCATAGTTGGACACAATCACACAACAAATTATGCCCGTGTGTTCATCTACGTGGCAGATAGCACTATCACTGTAAACACATCAGACCCTAGACTCCTTTCAAAATATAAAACCTAGATTGTTGTTCTAAAAAAAACCTAGATTGTTAAATCCTAACGAGTAACAAATCCATCATACATTCAGGAATGGGGACTACATTCAGGAATGGGGACGAGGAAAATGGACACTGAACCTAAAATAGGGTTGGCTCCTGTTGTGTCGTTGCTACAGGCCTACAGCCATGCACACCACTGTTCGCGGGCACAGGCAGGACCAGTGATGTTGCCGGGTGAGCAGTGAGTAAGGAGTGGATGGCTGGGCATTGTTGTTGCGCCAGCCAGGTGAGCGGGCCGTGGGCAGCTCCTAGCCTCTTCAGCCTCCACCGACGGCCATTCGCCGGCGAGGAAGCGGCGAGTCGGCGAGCAGTGCGGCGCCAAGGGGAATGATTGGGACGAGAGGCAGCGCGGTTGAGCCTTAGTCGAGAGTCGGGACGACCGGACGTGCAGGCAATGTTTGCGGGGCCATTTTTTCTCCAGCCCATCATCAAATTTCTATGCTATGAGGGTTGACCCAAAATTCCAGGGTGGGTTGTCCACCCTGTAGTTCCTCCCCTGCCTATACGTGACCTCGACCTCTTCCGCTGCTCATAATCCACCCTTAGCCCTAGCCGCCGCCCGTCCTACTCAGCCGCCGCTGCCATAGACGACTTCGGCAACTCCTCCCTCCACTCCACCACCCATAGTACCAATCCCTTCGACCAAGACTCACCTCGTCCGGCTGCTCCGAGCGCCACCGCGGTACAACTCATCAACATCCGAAGCCACGTACCCGTCGTCCTCACCTTCGACGAGTCCAACTTCTCCATCTGGCAAACCTTCTTCAACCTCACCTTCCGCAAGCTTGGTCTCCTCGATCATGTAGACGGTTTGGTCGATACTCTCATGATGCTCGACGACGTTGAGTGGACCCAGATCAATCAATGCATGGCTCTACACCACCGTCTCCACCGAGATTCTTCACATCATCGTCCAGCCCTCCGACACGGCTGAGCACGCATGGGCAGTCATCGGTGAGCTCTTCCTCGACAGCCGTCTTCAACGTGCCATCTTCGCCAAGCAGGAGTTCCACAACCTTGTTCAAGGTGATCTCTCCATCACCGCTTTCTGCAGCCGTTTCAAGTGCCTCTCCAACACTCTTCGTGACGTCGGCTCACCGGCCTCCGACCAAGACATGTTGCTTGCCCTTATCAATGGTCTGAACGGCGACTTCGGGCACCTTCGGCACGCTCACCGTCAACCCTACCAGCCTCACCTTCGCGAGTGCCCGCGGCGCTCTACTCCAGGAGGAACGCCGCCTCGCCCACGGCGGCCATCACGCGCAGTTGACTGCATCGCTGGCTGACCAATCTCGGCCTGCGTCCCCCGCCCCGGCTCCTCCACCTCCTACTGCGCCTGCGTCCGATGGCCCACGTCCGTGTCCGACGAACCGATAATTCAGTTCGGTCCTCAATTATAACCAAAGAGAACTGAGATATTGGTTAGGGAGCAAGAAATCGAGAGTCAAATCTTGAACAAGAGCAATGAGCAGCCGAACAGAAATCAACTAAAAGATGAATAGGACCCTAGAATTTTTGGGTCAGCCCACATAGCATAGGAAATTTGATGATGGGCTAGAGAAAAAAAAGGCACATCAAACATTGCATGCACGTCCGGTCGTCCCGACTCCCGACTAAGGCTCAACCGCACTGCCTCTCGTCCCAATCATTACCCTTGGCGCCGACTGCTTGCCGACTCGTCGGCGAATGGCTGTCGGTGGACGCCGAAGAGGCAGGAGCTGCCCACGGCCCGCTCACCTGGCTGGCGCAACCACAGTGCCCAGCCATCCACTCCTTACTACCTGCTCACCCGACGACATCACTGGTCCTGCCCGTGCCCGACGGACAATGGTGTGCATGGCTGCAGGCTGCAACAATGACACAACAGGATCCAACCCTATTTTAGGTTCGGTGTCCATTTTCCTCGTCCCCATTCCTCAATGTATGATGGATTGATTACTCGTTAGGATTTACCAATCTAGGTTTTTAGAACAACAATCTAGGTTTTATGTTTTGAAAGGAGTCTAGGGTCTGATGTGTTTACAGTGGTAGTGCTATCTGCCACGTAGATGAACACACAGGCATAATTTGTAGTGTGATTGTGTGCAACTATGATTGAGAAAATGTAAAATAAAAATATAGAATTATTGAAGAATGAGTGGATGAGACACATTACTTCTCTTTTCTGTAAACATGCCACGAAGAATGAATATGATATAATTGATACTTTCATGACCATTAGAAAGTGTAGACACGTAGGCTTCTTTTATGCAAAATACAGGCTTGATTGCGGACTTTAATATATTTGTAAGACTGTACTGATATGTTTTTATTGTGCTATTGCCATTTGGTAAATTCAGTATACGATAGCACGCCATATGTGTTGCCAAAAAAAATATTTTTGAGGTGGACCACCCTGTTTCAAAATCCTAGCTCCGCCACTGGTTGTGGGGGAATGGAAGGATGAAGAAAAAGTCGCTGCATGCAGTCCGCTGGCTGTGAAAGAAACCTTTTGCTATTCCTCTTGCGTTTATTTTTATTGTCAGTCGATAGAGTTCTTTTCTGAGAACTATTTTTCATCAAAACCTTTTATGAGAACTTTAACAGTGTGAAAATTGTAGTCTTTAGGGTGCTTTCGTGAGCAATCTAATGTTAGAAGTGTGCTGGTGCTCTACTAGGTGCCAAGTTGGACTTCTTCTGTAGTTCTGTTATATGCCTTTGGATGCTATCCAACACTGCAGAGTATGTTGCATCTACAATAGCCAATCATTTGATATTTTCAATTATCTGGCACTTCACAGCATTGCCGGTCCTCATATGTTGGACAACAAATAAACTTCAGGAAAAAGAGCACTACTTATTAAAAAATCAGTTCAATTTCTTTTGTCTACATATTATGCATTGGCAACTGAAAGTGCAGGAGCCAGGAGCTGCAGGTGTGCATCGTCTTCAATAGCTCAAACCGACATATAGGTTAACCAAGCCTCCTTTTTTGCATGGAGATACAACACATGACTGAAAAGCCAGACACATACACATTACTTGTTGTTCACCATGAAAAAGCTTCTGTAGTTTTATTATATGTCTCTGTTACATTACATCCCCGGCTCTTGTCTTGCCAATAGATGGATACCTTAAATTCCCTATACACTTACACACTTACGAAGCCTTTTATCCCAAACAAGTTGGGGTAGGCTAGATATAAAACCCTTTCACGAAGACTTCCCAGGAGGTCACCCATCCTAGTACTACTCTCGCCCAAATGGGTTTCATACCCAAAAGACTGGCTAGTTTTTACCAATGTTCAAGAAGGCGGTAAGCGTAAGCGGAGCGGAAGGCCACAGCTTAGAGCAATGGCCGCTTAAGCGCAGCTTAACCGGGATTAAGCGTTTTTTTAAATTGGCCAGAATTTGGCTGTTTTCAATAATATGCAGAAGAAAATAGGTAACATAGCACATAAGTAACTGAAAATCTGAAATAGCATATAATATTGAAGTTCAGTTGTTCACACACCATAACAAATAGGCAAATAACACATAAGGATAAGGTTCAATGGTTCACACAGCAAGCAAAAATGCATAGTAGCCTTAGAATGAGCATATAAGATAAATGGCAGCAGCCAAGCAGCAGCTCAGGAAACTGCAGCAGCAGCCAGGAGGAGCTGAACTGGTAGTAGTGGATGTCCAGGAGGAGGAGGAGGAGCTGCCGGCGTCCAGATCCAGTAGCTGCTGAGGAGGAGGAAGAACGCCAGAGGAGCCGCCGCTGGATGCAGAGCAGAAGCAGCCGCCACAATTCTCTCTTCTTTCCCCTCCTGGAAACCCAGTAACCCTAGCCGAACAGGCCTCTTTTGGGCCAGGCCTCATATACCCCCCCTTTTCCCCTCCCTCCTGTGGGCTATTTCGGCTCCCGTCTGACCTTTGGGCCCGCCTTCTTCGCTTTTCTATCGCTTAAGCGCGCGCAGCCAACGCTCAGCCAGCGCTTAACAGATCGCTAAATCACACTTTTTTCCGCTCAAACACTAAAAGTTGCGCCTAGGCCAAAAGCGAAGCGTTTAGCTACCGCTCAGCGCTTAAGCGCGCGCTTAAAAACACTTTCTTGAACACTGGTTTTTACGTTGGCTCGCCAAGCCTATCACAACCCTTACATATGAAACCCTTTCACAAGGACTTCCCAGGAGGTCACCCATCCTAGTACTACTTCCGTTCAAATGGGTTTCATACCTATGGGACTGGCTAGTTTTTACGTTGGCTTGCCAAGCCTATCACAACCCTCCTCTTTACCCGGGCTTGGGACCAGCTATGTCTAGAAGACATAGGCGGAGTATGCATGAAGCACATACTTGTTGCAAATGTGTTCTTAACTGTATGTTCACAACTTCCAACAAACCAAACATTTTCATATGTTCTTCAGATAACAAATTGGATGTCGCAACAAAGCACTTTAGAAACTTGTCATCTTTTATGTGTTGCTCAAAATATGTTTGTACTTTGTAGCTCCGTCGTTACATTACACAAAGTGCTATTGCAAGGCAGCTAACAGCTTGACTGCTTGAGATAACCTTTGTAGGGTAACCCTAGCATGATTACCATTACTATTACCAACAGTGCCTCTGGCGACATTCAAAAACAAATTCAATTCCTATGGTCAACCTGAAGGAAGTTCACAAAAATTTCAGTTTTCCACACTATCTGTTGCACCACACAAGCTAAAATTCTTAACTTCAGCAATTCATTTATTTTGATTTGTTGGATCCAAAAGGGTTGATACAGCGGCGAGGAGAGGTGGTGATAGCCTTTGCGTCCAAGAAACTAAATGGAGAGGACAGAAGGCGAAGGAGGTGGAGGATACCGGCTTCAAGCTATGGTACACGGGGACGCTTGCAAACAGAAATGGAGTAGGCATCTTAATCAACAAGAGCCTCAAATATGGAGTGGTAGACGTCAAGAGGCGTGGGGACTGGATTATCCTTGTGAAGCTGGTAGTTGGGGACTTAGTACTCAATGTTATCAACGCATATGCCTCACAAGTAGGCCACAATTAGAACACCAAGAGGGAGTTCTAGGAGGGCATGGAGCACATGGTTAGGAGCGTACCTATTGGCGAGAAGCTCTTCATAGGACTAGACCTCAATGGTCACGTGGGTACATCTAACACAAGTTTTGAAGGGGTGCATGGGGGCTTTGGCTATGGCACGAGGAATCAAGAAGGAGAAGATGTCTTAAGCTTTGCTCTAGCATACAACATGATTGTAGCTAACACCCTCTTTAAAAAGAGAGAATCACATCTAGTGACTTTTAGTAATAGTCAACACTGTAGCCAGATTGGTTTCATCCTCTCGAGAAGAGAAGGCAAGCATGCTTGCCTAGATTGTAAGGTGATACCTGGAGAGAGTGTTGTCCCTCGGCACAAGCTTGTGGTGGCTAACTTCCGCTTTCAGATTCGTGTCCAGTTGGATAAGCGTGTCAAAGTCGCTCGATCAAAGTGGTGGAAACTCAAGAGGGAGGTAGCTCAGGCGTTCAAGGAGAGGGTCATTAAGGAGGGTCCTCGGGAGGAAGGACGTGATGCAGACAATATGTGGATGAAGATGTCAACTTGCATTCATAAGGTGGCCTCAGAAGAGTTTGGAGTGTCCAGGGGAAGTAGAAGCGAAGCTAAAGATACCTGGTGGTGGAACGATGATGTCCAGAAGGCTATTAAGGAGAAGAAAAATAGTTTCAGACGCCTTTACCTGGATAGGAGGGCAGACAACATAGAGAAATACAAGGTGGCAAAGAAGGCCGCAAAGCGACCTGTGAGTGAAGCTTTGAGCCCTTATCTATGTTTGCGATCTACTTTGCCACCTTGTAGTTCTTTCTATTGTCTGCACTCCTTCTCTATGTTGCTTGCACTCCTATCCAGGTGTCGACTCGACTTCTGGTGAAGGACGAGGAGATCAAGAATAGATGGTGAACGACTGAACGTACTTCAACAAATTGTTCAATGGAGAGAATGAGAGCTCTGCCATTGAGCTAGACGACTCCTTTGATGATACAAATAAATGTTTTGTGCAATGAATCCAGGAGTCTAAGGTCAAGGGTTTGAAGAAGCGATGGCGACATTGATGACTTTGCAATTAAAGTAGGCCTACACCAAGGGTAAGCCTTAAGCCCTTATCTTTTTTGCATTGGTGATGACTGAGATCACAAGGGGTATACAAGGAGATATCCCATGGTGTATGCTCTTTCCAGATGATGTGGTTCTAGTCGACGATAGTCAGACGGGGTTGATGGGCAGGTGCTACCTCAAAAGGACACCTTTTGATATTTGGGGTCGATTTTGTAGAAGGATAGTGATATCGATGAAGATGTTAGCCATCGGATCAAAGTCGGATGGATGAACTGCCACCAAGCTTCTGACATCCTCTGTGACAAGAGAGTGCCACAAAACCTAAAAGGGTTCTATAAGAGGGCGAGTCGACCTACAATATTGTATGGCGCAGAATATTGGCCAACCATGTAGCGACCCGACCTCAGATGGTCAAGTCTCTGTGCTTCCGTGTCATCCCTGGATCGGTAATGCTGACACACACAGTACTCGAAGGATTTATAATAGAATAGCAATCACTCACTTATTACATCGAATGTCTCAAAAGAGAACTTATTACAATAATATGGCTTAAGGCCATCTAACGCGATAACAGCGGAAGGCTTGGAAGATAAAGTGAGTCCATCAACTCCAACGGCATAGCTGAGCTGCACGGCAACGACCTATCGAACCTTACTCCTCGTCTGAAAAGTCTGCAACATAATACGTTGCAACCCGAGAACGGATCAGCACATGGAATATGCTGGCAACGTAACATAAAAGAGCAATAACAGAGTAATGCTACCACTACATGCATATTTGGCTGGTGGAAAGCTCTATGGTTACAATTTTTGCGAAAAGCCAATTTTTCCCTACAACAAAGGAATATATTTTTAATTTAACTATCATGGTGGTTGAAACATCATTGAGAAGGTAACCCCAACTCAATGATCCCAATTAAGATAATTAACATCCCAGCAATATTAATTTAAAGTGATGAGATACACGTGAATACTCAAGTACTAGATACTCAGAATTGTCCATAACCGGGGACACGGCTAACCATGATTAGATTGTACACTCTGCAGAGGTTTGCGCACTTTTCCCCACAAGACTCGATCGCCTCCGTTGATTTCTCGCACTACATGGTGTTTGAGAAACGGATGACCGAGACACAGCCTTTCAGAAACATTAACTCTCTACTCCGGGTAGACCATACCAAACCTACAAAACCCACTACCTGCTGATCTATCTCTTCAAGAGCTTCACGTAACTTACTCAACTATGCTAGATCCCATAATAGCTTGTGGCTGCACACGGAAGTTTCTAGCATGAATAAACTCAGTTCCCTTTGAGCCTGGGTGGCGGTCCATAGGAAGATCACACGGTAACCCCGGGATTTCCAAAAAAAAAACAGGCAATCACTGGATACCCCAGGTGCCTCAATCCACCCAGATGTGTATTTAAGTTGCCACCTTAAGTAAACCATTAATTAAAAAAATCTCACATCTGTCATGGAATTCACTCAAACCCAATCCACGTCTACAAGCATAGCATGGCAGTATAAGCAACGTGTAGAAGTAACTCCCAAGGGTTTGATAATAAACAGGGCAATAGGCTCTACCTCAGCAACTACTTCCCAACCCACAAGTTAAAGACATCCTAATCATGCAATGTTTGTGGATTGAAACTAATGCATAAAAACTGGGTATGGAAAGAGTATGATCAATGTGTTACTTGCCTTGCCGACGATCCGTGAATCCTAGAGACTCGTAGTAACACGCTTCGCACTCCGGGAATTCTATCGCAAACAAACAATAACATACATAAGCAACAAGCAAAGATGCACAAGTAAAACTCCAAATAAAAGAGTTTGACCGGAGAGTTCAACTTAAGAACTCCGGTTCGCAAAAAGAAACAAAACAAACGGAGCAACGAAACTCAAACGGCAAAAGAAATAAGATCCGTTTACTAATCTGAACTAGGGTCAAATTTTACAGAAACGAAAACTTGTTTGAGTTGATTATTCGGAAAGAGGGTTTCGAGATGAAACTTCAGGCGCTTGAATCGCCTGATTCCGATAAACGAGCGAAAAGATAAACAGGTTCGAACATCGGATCAGAAATCGCGATCAGAATAATCGCGGAATAAATCCGATAAAAAGAAAAACGACGAACGGCTAAACGAACGAATGTTCGTTAGCAAAAACTAAACGATGATCACGTTCATTAAAACGAACGAACGAGCGAACGCTCGCTAAGTAAATAAACCGAAGAATAAAACCGATCTAAAAAAACGAACTAGGATTTTCTCAAAAAATAAACCGAAGGGGTTTTATTCGGAAAAAAACCGGCGGCGGGTGGCTACCTCCGGCGAGGTCGTCCGGCAGGGCGGGCGGCTCCGGCGGGGCTCGGCGAGGGGCGGCGGGGCTCGGCGAGAGGCGGGGTGGCGCGGGAGGCGGCGACGGCTCGGGCAGGGCGCGGGCGGCGGCGGCTCAGCTCGGGCGCTGCTCGGCGGGCGGGAGGCGACGACGGTGGTGGCGGGTGGTGGTGAGGGCGGCGGGGCGGCGGTATTTAAGGAGGGGGGCGGCTCCGGCTTGGGGAAGGGGCGCCCGGGGAGGAGTCCGGCTCGGACTCCCCTCGGCGTCCGTGCGGCGCACGACGGCGCGCGCGGGGAGGCGGCGGCGAGGCGGGCCGGCCTGGCTGGGCCCTTGTCCCGGTCGGGCGCGGGTTTTTTTAAACGTTCCGCCGACTTAGAAAAATCCTAGGAAAATAAATAAAAATCTAAAAATTCCAAAACAAGTTTTCTCCGTCTAAATGGAATATTTAGAAAGAGATGAACTTTTCTTGGCCCCTAAAATGCAATTTTTAAAACATACAAATTTTTCTAGGGCAAATAAAATTCCGAATAAAATCAAATAAAAACCAAATAATGATTTTAACATTTTTCCTCCGATATTTCAATTATTTTGGAGAAGTCATATTATCTCCCCTCATTTATTTATTTGAAATGAAATATTTTTCCGGAGAGAAAAATAATAAAAATCAAAATCCTCGTTTTCATTATTTGATAAAACTCAAATATGAAAATCGGAAAATCCCCAACTCTCTCCGAGGGTCCTTGAGTTGCTTAGGATTTCGAGGATTGCAAACGAAAAAAACAATAAAATATGATATGCATGGATGATCTATGTATAACATGCCAAATTGGAAATTTGGGATGTTACAAACCAAAAGGCAACATGTCTAATAGTTAGGTTTAGCAAAGATGCGCATGCTGAGATGGATATGTGGCCAAACAAGAAAGGGTCGAGTTCGGAATGATTATATATGTGATAGAGTTGGGATAGCACCAATTGAAGAGAAGCTGAGATGGTTTGTGCATACACAACGCAGGCCTCCGAAAGCACCGGTGCATAGCGAAAGATTAAAGTGTGTTGACAGTGTCAAGAGAGCCAGGGTAGACCAAACTTGACATGGGAGGAGTCAATAAAGCCTGAAGGGCTGGAATGTCACCAAAGAACTAGACATGGACAGGGGTGCGTGGAAGTTAGCTATCCACGTGCCAGAATCGTGACTATGTTTCGAGATCTTATGGGTTTCAACTCTAGCCTACCCAAACTTATTTGGGACTGAAAGGCTTTATTGGTGTAGGTGCTGTTGGATCCAAAATGGTCCTAAAACTTCAGCCTACCAATGGTCCTGACATATCCCTAGAATTTTGATGTTTCAATCATACCAATTGCCAAAGCTTTCAGCACTGCTAAAAATAACCAAATTTGTTGACTTGCTAGGTGCCTAATCCTCCAGTGTGGTAATGGCAATGCCGACACTAGTAGTTTGAGCCAAGCTTATTAACGATCCTCGACGGTTTGTTCCACACTGCATAACTTGAACCCGAAATAATTGAATCCCTGGGCTCGCTGCAACAACAATGATACCAGTGGCATAGCTGGATGCTCGAAAGGCATAAACGCATTTTACATTTGGTTTTCGGCTGGATCAGGTAACCACAGGCAAATTGGAGTGCTAAAGCTTAAATCCGGAGAGCCCAAGGTACTAACAGGCAATACAAACAGCTCTGAATTTTGGCACCAGACTCAGAAATTTTATCATGCAGTTCATACCATACAAGTACACATCTATCAAAGAGGCATGGTAGCTACCAGTGGTGTGGTACTCACCAAACAGCCCGGGAAGGCGAGCCGGAGCAAGAGGATGAGAGGAAATCACGAGTCCGGCAAGACCTGCGCCTGGTCCTCGCGGCGCCCCTCGTCCTGGAGCTGCTGCGCCTCCTTCTCCTTGGCGAGCATGTGCGCCTCGTACCTCCGCAGCCTCTCCTCCATCCTCGCCTGCGGGCGCACCGCACGACAAAGAAAAGCCGGAGTGAGCACCGCGGCTTCGACCAAATCGCGGTAGGTTGGCGGGAATGGGACGGAAGTCGGCGTACCTTGTAGGAGGTCTCGATGCGGTGCATCACGTAGAAGCCGAGGCCGCCGCCGAGGATGGTGCCCGCCATAATCCGCACGTACGCCCACCGGCGCGACCCGGGCGGCGCCATTGCTCACTGACCGCCGCCCGTAGAGGTGGATGGGGCGTCCGGCTCGACGGAGATGGGGTGTCCGGAGCAGAGGAAGAGGAGGGGAGGGGGGATCGGGAGGACGGCGACTTGGGATGCGGCGGAAGCGGTGGAGTGGAAGTGTACTGTGTAGCGACGGCTGATGGTTGGGCTGAAACGACGGCTGCTTCCGGCCCATAGACTTGTGCTGGACCAGGATCCGCGATGATCATGGGTCGTCGTGGGCCTTTTCCGTGGACGGGTAAGGGTAAGCAGCTGGACGCCAGCACATAAAAAAAAAAAACAGGTGTGGCCGGCCATTTCCTTCGTCGGCTCCGCGACCTCTGCTTCCCTCGGTCACTCACCCCCACCAACTCCGACGGCGATAATGCTCCTGGTCGACGGCGAGCCCGTCCCCTGCTCCTCCCCCGAGGTGCGTACGGCACGCTAATGCGGTTACACGTGGACGCGTGCTCTCTCTTTCTCCTCTTTGTGACGATCCTATCGGCTCCCGGTTCCTGCAGGGGAGCAGCGGGGGGGAGCTCGTGGCGGCGCTCATGGGGAACCCCGGGCTGCGCGCCGCGTCCGAGCGGCTCAGGGCCACGCCGGAGAGGCGGGTCCCGTCGGGGCCGGAGGGGCCCAGGCACGTGTACGTGTTCCAGCGGGAGTACGCCACGGTCGATCCGGCGCGCGTCGAGGTGAGTTGTGCTCAGGTCTTCGATCGAGCAGGGATTGGGGATCCTTGCTCCGATCCGCGTCGTTTGAATCAGTTGCGCGGCTCCATGTTTTGCTGCCTCAGCGACGACTTTTCGTTTCCCATGGTGGAAATCGTACCTGTGTTAAATGGGGATTGGGCAGGCACTCCTGGAGTTCACTTTGGTAGTTTAGATCTGTGATCACTTTATTCAAATTATGCTAGTATTTGTTTGGAGTGGTTTATGACCATTAGAGGGCTATTGGATTGTTATTCTGAAGGGAGTACCTAGAACTCATCTAGATGAGATATAATTTGGTCTCATTCATTTTGAAAACAAGAACAAATACAATCCATGTCAGCATACACGCATCTTATAGCATCACATCCAATGGCTATAAAAGGTGAATGAGACCAAATTATATCTCATCTAGATGAGTTGTAGCAAAACTGTATTCTGAATGCCAACATGTAGGATTTCCAGTTTTACCTGTACACCTGATTGCCTGATAAGTCTTGTGTTCGTGTCCCTGATAAACTGGCATCCTGTTAAAGCACATCAGTACTTTCTGCTACATTTCACTCACTTTGCCTTAAGAGTGATTAAAGCATAGTTATGCCTAGACCGTTCAAATAGTGTCATTGGTGAATTAATCAGTTCTTTTGCATCTGTAGTTAGTGGGCACAGATGAGATGACTACATGTGTGGGTGTTGCAATTCGCAACAACAAGACTGGAATGTAAGTGAAACAGAAGCGAGCGTTTTATCTGATCCTGTAAGACTTTGGTTTCTTGTGAAGCTCAAAACTCATGTATTTTCCCAACTCACAATTACATTTGCTGATTCATCCGATCTTCCATTAAATGATTTCAGGACTTCCATTAGCCATATGGACTTTCCAAAGATTGTAGAAGGAGGGTTCAAACAGATGCTAGAATTACTTGGTGATGACGACGAACCATTTGATGTTGGTCTCTTCTGTCTTCTCCTGTATTTCCCCCTCAAAATATACAATAAGCAGTTAAGCACCCTTGGGAATGTTCTCACTAGCATTTGCTTACAGGTTCACCTGATTGGTGGCTTCGATGATGCTTCTACAAAGGTTGAATTCAAAACTTTTTGGGTGGTTAAATTTCTTTTAGATTTCTTGACCCTGCGCAAGCGGGAGCTACGTGCACCAGGCTGCCCTTCATTTCTGATTGACACAATATATGAGGAAGCATCCAATTACCATAATTCGCCCCGCAGGTAGTCTATTCTTCTGGAGGAAAGCACAGCATACAGGAAGGGTACTCCCATCCACTTTGTTGCAAGATAGTTGAAGTGCTGCATAAATCCCAGCAATGGTTCCACCTCCAGTCTTTCTGTGTCCTTGGGATCAACACTATGACTGATTCTTACGGGAATGCGCGACCCATAGTTGGTGGATTTGTGGTAAGGGATATCCTCTCCCCTGAATCTACTAAAGTGTCAATTAGTAGTTTTTGGTGCCAATGAACACCACTTTGTAAAATAGAACATTGTAAGCACTGGAACAAGGAACGTTTGAAGGTTAATCTAAAAGAAGAAGGAAAAAAGAAAGAGGGAAATTATGTTTTGTCTGCATCTCAGACTAACATTTCATTTACTCCCTCCGATCCGAATTAATTGGCGCAGCCTCTATACATTGTAAAATGGACGTTGTATAGAGGCTGCGTCAATTAATTCGCATCGGAGGGAGTAGTTAGTTTGTGTAGGTTGGAATTATTCCTGCATGTAACAGTTAAATTGTTGATTTGAAACATACCCCAGTTCATAGTAAGTTTTCTTAGAAACAAACACTCCTGCTGTCTTCAGATGCAAACATCATCTGGAGTTGTTACTCCTGCAAGCTTTGACATCACTTCAAGGTGTCCTGATGAAATAGTCAGAAGAATTCGTGTGAGTGTTTCTTCTTATGATCCAAATTGGCGAGGAAAGTTACTGGAGACTTACGACACACACGCTGATATTTTCCAAATTGCTCCTGCCTGCTGGTCCGTCTCTTATATTCCCATCCATTTCATTATGTATTGTACGTAATAAATTGAAGATGTTTGTAGCTACATATTCAGCCTCTTTGTACTTAACTATTGACCTTCTGTTCCTGAACGTTGTTAATCTATGGACACATGGACGGAGTTAGCACTGTAGCGTCGGGGTCAACTGACCCCAATAAAATTTGGCAAAACCTTTAGTAAATTATTGCTATCAAAGACCAATTACTGTTGAATTCATGTAGTACATCAAGATGAGCCCATTGAGTGTTTTGGCTAGCTTCGGCCCTGTATGGACATAGGCACTAAATGACATCACACAGGTTGCTTTTTGGTTCAGTCTGATCTCTCAAAATTTCCATACGTGAAGTAACTACCAATTGGAAAGAAGTGATGGAGGTTTTCATTATGCAATAGGACAACTTTAAATTGTTGCCTGACTTGTTGTCATCGTGTATGTTCAATGCCACCTATGCATGAAATGCTGTACAGCGGTTTTGCCACTTTTTATTCATCAGCGAATTGCACCATGTGTACGAATTATTACCATTCATGGGCAGGCCACATTTGCCCAGTATTCTAACACCCAATAAAATTTATAATTGTTTGCACAAAATAAACAAATAAAATCATATTTTTATGCTTTGATCCTGGCCCAGCTTCCGTCATGAACACCTCTAACAGGGACAAAAATGATTTTTCTTCCTTCTGGTTATTTTAATAATGGGCCTTTTGTTCTCATGCATGTAAACTACATCTTGCATGATAGTTCGAGAAATATTAAGAGCATACATCATTACGAGTGCAAGTACTTGTGCCTCTTTACTTTGCTAGTTAACTAACTGTTCCGTGTGATATACCCATCTTTTGTCCTGCTTGTATAGGATGCCAGATTGGGCAGAAATGGCATCCTCGCTTAACCAGCTTTCAGACTCTGAAGTCCTGCTTCAATGCTCCACCTCTCCAGCTGCAGAACCACCTCATTTTGTGGAAACTGAGAGAAGGTGTGTGTTCCTTTTATGCTACAAATTGGAAACTGTATTGCATGAACCATTTCTATCGCGTGTGTGCAATCTTTCTGTTTATCTAGGTATAACTCATGCTTAGCTTCTTCAAGAATGAAATAATGACATATTTCCAATAGAGATTGCTATATGGTTTATTCTTGCTTTGTACTTTCTTCTTGTAGGATATGGAAATACTTGATCGAGAACCCAGACTGGGAGGATGCATTTCCAAAGTACAAGCCCCGGGTCTTCCACTGGACGAATGATGGCAGGTGGTCAAGGCACTCTTAGCATCATCATTTTCCTGTCTTGTCATCCATTGGTGCTCTACAAGCGGAACGGTGACAGGTTATGGTCACACCAGAACTTATACGATCCCAGACATTTCCTCCATTTCTATACGCCTTTCATCTTCAGTGGTGCTCTACAAGCGGAACGGTGACAGATTATGGTCACACCGGCACTTATACGATCCCAGTCATTTCCTCCATTTCTATACGCCTTTCATCTTCAGTTATCTCATGCATTTGCCGCGGGTGATTCAGGATTATTCGGTTCTTCTGTAAATGTATGCCAAGAAACCGGTCTGAAGTTGATGCATTAAGCACGGTTTATGGCGTGTGTTAGATTCATTGTCGCTCCATACCTGACGTCTGAAATTCTATTTGATGGGTTAAATGTTTGCATGCAACTCCCCTGTTGTGGTCAGAGGCGTGGTGGTCAGGCGTTGTATACACTAGGATGTGGGTCGGGTGATTTTATTCGTGGTGGAGTAAAGTCTAAAATAAACCTTGAACTTGTACATCTCGATGAAATCAAACCCTCATCTTTGAATCCCTGAAATCGACACCCTGTCCTCTTTGATCCCGATCAAACTCAACCCTGATACCAGTGTACATCAATTTGGTGCACCGGGAAAGGCCAATCCTCACCAGGATAAATCTTTGCTCGCAATGACTATGTGGTCCCACTTGTCATATCTATCTTCCATAGCCCGTACTAGTTTCATTCCAGAAAATTTTCCCTTGCACAATCACCCTCTCCATGGATCCCGTCGCTTCCTTGCCCTTCCCTCCATGAACCCTTCCCCATCTCCGAGCAGAACGTACTGGTTCACTCCACAAGGTGTACGCGGGTGCAGCCTTTGAACGCCTCCATGGTGGCCTCGTGGTGGAACTGGCTGTAGAGCTCGCCGGCGTGCTACGCCGCAGTCAACGAGGCGCAGGGAAGCCGGCAAGAGGTGCCGGGATAGCATAGCGATGAAGCTGCTGGTGACGCGGCCGATCCCTGTGGCCGTGGAGACTGGAGATCATCGGCGCTAGCACCGTGTGTGCCTCGGCGAGGTTGCCGGCCGCGGAAAGCCACCTGGATGGCGTCGGCGCAAGTGACGAGGAGGTGCATGAGACGGAACGCGGCGTTTTGTCCCCGTCCTGGCACCTGCTCGGACTCCGCGAAGGCCGGGAACGTGGCAAACAGCGGGCAAAACTACAGAGTACAGACATAGGGGCCGGGTTCCATCCTGTGTTTGTAGTTTGTAGTTTTGTACCTCCCTTTTAGGCCTTCAGGATTTGAGCTTAGATATTGGGAACATTAGAAAGCCTAAACGAAGGGGGAAATAGGATGTATGATCACAAATGAGTATGAAGGTCTCATTTTTGCTAACCAGCTTACAGATCCGCTGTCTCTGGGCATGGATTTGATGGGTGAGATTTTTAGTTTTGGGATAGGAGAGAGGAAGCCGGAGGAAGAAGAAAGCACGCGCCATGAGAATCCTTTTATTTGCTTATTTAATTGTTTTTAGGTCTAGGTAGTTCCCAGTTAACTCTATACACCGTAGCAAAATCGCAGTAGCTTCGCTCGAAAGATTTGCTTTGTCTCTTTAAACCAGCGCGTAAAACTAAACAAGATCTGAGGAGGAAGATGAAAATGACAGATGGGGTCGAGATGTCAGTGAGAGTATCCTATGATACTGGTCAGGAACGACCTCTTCCTGGTGCGCCAAACTGGGTCAGGGTTAGAATTGATCAGGATCAAAGAATACAGGGTATCAATTTCAGGGATTCGAAGATGAGGGTTTGATTCCGACGAGGCGTACGAGTTCAAGGTTTATTTCAGACTTCACCCTTCGTGGTGCTTTGCAATGTTGTGTCTGAAAGTATCTATACTCTAGTTTGGTCGCTGTGTTCTGCTCGAACGATTCAATGGTCGTTTGGTTTTATGTTCATCATGATGCTCCACTAAACAGGTTCTGACGTCTTTATATTTTGTACAGTACCGAATTTTGGTGAGTTGCTGTTTCTTTTGGCTTGTTGGTTGCTAACTTTCATACAAAACCTGAGCATCCAGTTTGGACACTACTTGGAAATGGGTTGTCCAATTACTAGCGTGTGCGGTATGATTTGAATGGTGCTAGTCCCTCCAGTCTTGGTTCTAAAAATAAAAGTCCCTCCAGTCTTGTGTTAGTCAAACTTTAAAATCTGTTTCCCATTAATATTTGGATATGTGAAAATCACATGTTTGGATTTGTATAAAAAATACTACTCCCTCCAATCCAAAATAAGTGTTGCTGTTTTGAATTGAGGTTAGTTCAATCTTAATTCAAAATTGCGACACTGATTCACAGTATTTCAAAATAACGATTTTATGATTATTGTGTAGAGGAACTAATGGCCAAGTTACATTTGAAAGCCGTGTCAATACCCAAAGTCTTCTTCAAAAAAGGTGGTATGTCGGATCTGATCCCCTTTTTTTTGCGGGGTTAAAAAGATTTCATTGCTCGACGAGTGGTAAGTTTGTTCCTATAAAGCAGAGGAACGTTTGCAGGCCGAGAGTGCAACCAGAGTGAGGTTCGGCCCTCTGAAAGTCCGAAAGTAGCAAGGGTGTGACTAACAGTGTCGTGGTTCATACGTACATGAGCAATAGAGATCCCTTTCACTAAAGAGCCTCTTAATTTCTTGAACTACCATCCAATGGGTGATTTGTCGAGGGTGGAGGACTTGATCAACCTGACCGCATCCATGCAGTCCATCTCAATGTCCACCGGACAAGTAGACCATTGAAGAGCAAGGCTTAAGCCGGATGCGGTCCATCTCAATGTCCATCGGACAAATAGACCATTAAAGAGCAAGGCTTAAGCCTTCCTGGCACGCCAAAAGCTCAGCTTGGAGTGGTCCACAATAATGCAATGTTCGCTATGCAGGGGTGGATCCAGGGGATGTCCCTATAAAAAGGAAAAATAGTTTATGTAGTACTTAATCTTAATTTTTTAATTTTTTGTTGGATTTACTATAACGTTTAGGCACAATCATACTACTTTTGTGTAATTTCTCTAAAACTTTTACCTATGTATTGATGTTTGGCATTTGATCCTAGGTCCACCACTATCGCTATGTGCACCTCTTTGCTTGTTGTTTACCCATCTCAATGTCCACCAGCCTCTTAATTTCCTAAACTATCATCCTATGGGGTGACCTGATCCTCTTTGCTTGTTGTTTAGCCATGCTCGCTCTATTGTATACATTCTACTCTAATGTCACCACGTAGTTCCATGAGCAGCTAACAAGAGAGGGGCAAGGGTTCTCAATTCATGACTTTTGATGTCAATGGTGGCATGCGGTGGACGTCACTTTTTGAGTGTCGATTAAGAGCCTGCTTGTTTTGGAGCCTATATTTGCCAAGCTTACTTTTGGCGACTCTAAAAAATTGACATGATTGGTTGGGCTTCAAATTTTAGCAACTCTTCTAACTAAACTCTAGTCAATGTTACCAAATGTTGGAAAGTTTGAACTTTGCCAAGGCTTGCCAAATTTTGGCTCCAAACCAAGTAGCCTCTAAATGTGAGGTTGGATGAGGCGGCAGGCTTGACACCGGCCATTGATCACGGTGGATGAGTGTGACAACGAGTTAGTGGCGGATGGATTAGGGTTTCTATTCGGCAGAAGCATGTTCTTGTCTTTTAAAGGGAAAATTCACATGTTTCCATAAGGTTTTCATGACATGCATTTCACATCTTTTCTCGATCTCTTTTGATAATCGAATAAATTTAGGAACCTAACATTCGGTGCCTAGGCTCGTAGTGTCGGCTCAATTGAAGAACATGAGTGGCAAAGGGGGGGAGATGACCTCTGAAAGGGACGATACGATATTGAAGGAGTTGAACCAAGCTTTTGAAATGGATAGGACAACATCAACAAATTTAGTATTGTGTCGAAAAAAGTGGTACAATAAACTATGAAATACACTTCTTGATTATGGGTCCCAGGAGCAACCTATACGGGATAGTCACATGGACATGAGGAAAAAGAAGGATGGACAATAGGCTTGGAGTGGGGTTTGGTCGAGACGACAACGAAGGATATGTCAGGGAGATGGTAAGAGCATATGTAGCCCTTGCTCTACGATGTAACCCCCTATACCACCTCCCTGAATTTAAATATCACTAATTTCTAAGGACTGTGAGAGTGGGAATTGACATATCCCCTGAATCTTAATACTCTTTGCTAAATTGTCAATGGACCCCATTCATCAGCGAGAGAGGCGGGAGCGCAATGAGGAGCCATGAAGGCGGCTCAACGACAAAGAGAGCTAGGGTGGTGGTGATTGTGTCTTCATTAATGAGTCGAGGGCAAGTGGTGTGATTGGCGCCACCGACGATTGCCGGTGGACGCACTTCTGATCGAAGTTCTTGAAATTGCAAAGGGTGTTAAAGAAAAGGATATGATGGAGAGTTGATGCTACTTGCGATAGGCATTGGGATTTGATACGTCTCCAACGTATCTATAATTTTTGATTGTTCCATGCTATTATATTACCACTTTTGGATGTTTATGGGCTTTATTTTACACATTTATATCATTTTTGGGACTAACCTACTAACCGGAGGCCCAGCCCATATTGCTGTTTTTTTTCCTATTTCAGTATTTCAAAGAAAATGAATATCAAACGGAGTCCAAACGGAATGAAACCTTCGGGAGCGTGATTTTTGGAACGAACGTGATCCACAGGACTTGGAGTGCAAGTCAAGAAGCAGCCGAGGCGTCCATGAGGGTGGAGGGCGCGCCCACCCCTACAGGGCGTGCCCCCTGTCTCGTGGGCCCTTCGGGCGGCCACCGACGTACTTCTTCCTCCTATATATACCCATGTACCCCGAAAACATCCAGGGAGCCAACAAAAAACAATTTCCACCGCCGTAACATTCTGTATCCGCGAGAACCCATCTTGGAGCCTTCGCCAGCGCTCCGTCGGAGGGGGGGGGGGGAATCGACCACGGAGGGCTTCTACATCAACACCATAGCCCCTCCGATGAGTTGTGAGTAGTTTACCACAGACCTTCGGGTCCATAGTTATTAGCTAGATGGCTTCTTCTCTCTTTTTGGATCTCAATACCATGTTCTCCCCCTCTCTTGTGGAGATCTATTGGATGTAACTCTTTTTGCGGTGTGTTTGTTGAGATCCGATGAATTGTAGGTTTATGATCAAGTTTATCTATGAGAAATATTTGAATCTTCTCTGAATTCTTTTATGTATGATTGAGTTATCTTTGCAAGTCTCTTCGAATTATCAGTTTGGTTTGGCCTACTAGATTGATCTTTCTTGCCATGGGAGAAGTGCTTAGCTTTGGGTTCAATCTTGCGGTGTCCTTACCCAGTGACAATAGGGGTTGCAAGGGACGTATTGTATTGTTGCCATCGAGGATAAAAAAGTGGGATTTATATCATATTGCATGAGTTTTTTTTTGAGGTAATCATATTGCATGAGTTTATCCCTCTACATCATGTCATCTCTCTTAATGCGTTACTCTGTTCTTATGAACTTAATACTCTAGATGCATGCTGGATAGCGGTCGATGTGTGGAGTAATAGTAGTAGATGCAGGCAGGAGTCGTCTACTTGTTGCGGACGTGATACCTATATACATGATCATGCCTAGATAATCTCATAATTATTCGCTTTTCTATCAATTGCTCGACAGTAATTTGTTCACCCACCGTAATACTTATGCTATCTTGAGAGAAGCCACTAGTGAAACCTATGGCCCCCGGGTCTATCTTTTATCATATAAGCTTTCAATCTACTTTTATTTGCATCTTTACTATTCCAATCTATATTATAAAATACCAAAAATATATTTATCTTATCATACTATCTCTATCAGATCTCACTTTCGCAAGTGGCCGTGAAGGGATTGACAACCCCTTTACTGCGTTGGTTGCGAGTTATTTGTTTGTTTGTGTAGGTGCGTGGGACTTTTGAGGAGCCTCCTACTGGATTGATACCTTGGTTCTCAAAAACTAAGGGAAATACTTACGCTACTATTGCCGCATCACCCTTTCCTCTTCAAGGAAAACTAACGCAAACTCAAGACGTAGCAAGAAGGATTTCTGCCGCCGTTGCCGGGGAGGTTTTCGCTCAAGTCAAGACATACCAAGTACCCATCAGAAACTCATCTCCCTCGCATTTACATTATTTGCCATTTGCCTCTCGTTTTCCTCTCCCCCACTTCACCCTTGCCGTTTTATTTGCCCTCTCTTTTCCAACCTCTCTCTCTTTCACTTGCTTTCTTCTTCCTCGCTTTTGTTTGCCGTTATGTCTGAAATTGGGGAGATTATTGTCGATATGGACAATAATGATAACATGGAAAATTCTGATGCTCCTGCTCAAGAACCCCCTATCTTACATACTAAAAAGTTTCGAATCGGTAGTGGTAACATTATTGGAAAAGGTGTCATTCAAGATTTCTTTACTTGTGTCGGTGCTTTACCTTCTATGGGTGGTTCTATTCTTCGTAGAACTAGTAGTCTTGCGGATGTTGTCGCTATGCTTGTAGTTGAACTTGAAAGACAATTTATGCATACGCATCCTTGCATACAAAGAATTTTCCTAGAATTTTCTAATATTGAGCATTCTTCTGTTAAACACGATGTTACTATCTTTTTGGCTCATGAGTTTAGATTTATAATAAGAGAGGCCAAAGAAATCTTTGCGCAATATAGGGTGGACGTCGGTCGTCCTCCCATATAGGCGATCCTCTTCGATCAAGAAGAAATTAGGCGTTTTCAATCTTTGGACTATGTTGCTTTCAATGAAAACCTTAGAAAAAAGGTTCCTACCAATGTCCTAGTTGATAGAATTTCCGAACTTAATAATGATTTTGCTCTTCGAAATGATCTAGGATACTCTCTTGAGTATAGGCTCACGAAATTTTGCCAAAAGAATGCTTATAATGATGTATTAGTTGTGCATTATGAAGGGCCTAAGGAAGAACTTGTTCCTCCTGTGATTGATCTTGGGGACTTTTGTCCCGCTAAATTTAGCCCTTTTGATTACTTTTGCTTGCCTCAAAGAAAACTTGCTGCTGAACATAGAGAATATGAGATGAGTTTTCAAGATCTATCTTATTATTATGGCACTACTTAGATCTATCTTCGCTTTTATGCCTAGCTAGGGGCGTTAAACGATAGCGCTAGTTGGGAGGCAACCCAATTTTATTTGTGTTTTTTGTTTTTGTTTCTGTTTAGGAATAAATTTTTCATCTACCTTCTGTTTAGATGTGTTTTTATGTTTTAATTAGTGTTTGTGCCAAGTAGAACCTATAGGATAACCTATGGTGATAGTTAATTTGATTCTGCTGAAAAACAGAAACTTTGCGCGCATGAAATTAGTTTTGTTAAATCACAGAAACGTGCTTTGGCGTTGATTCTTTTTGCTGATGATCAATATACAAATTTCCCAGGACTTCCTATTTTGGCAGGATTTTTAAAGATCCAGAAGTATTCGTAGGTTACAGATTGCTACAAACTATTCTTTTTTTGACATATTCTGTTTTTTGTGTGTTGTTTGCTTATTTTGATTCATCTATGGCTAGTATTAAGTGGTATGAACCATAGAGAACTTGGAATACAGTAGGTTTAACACCAAAATAAATAAATAATGAGTTCATTACAGTACTTTATGTGGTGGTTTTGCTTTTTTTCACTAACGGAGCTTATGAGATTTCCTGTTGAATTTTGTGTTGTGAAGTTTTCAAGTTTTGGGTAAAGATTTGATGGACTATGGAATAAGGAGTGGCAAAAGCCTAAGCTTGGGGATGCCCATGGCACCCCAAGATATTCAAGAATAGCCAAAAGCCTAAGCTTGGGGATGCCCCCGGAAGGCATCCCCTCTTTCGTCTTCGTTCATTGGTAACTTTACTTGGAGCTATATTTTTATTCGCCACATGATATGTGTTTTGCTTGGAGCATCATGTATGACATTAGTATTTGCTTTTTAGTTTTCCACAATCATCCTTGCTGTACACACCTTTTGGGAGAAGCCCACTTGATTGAATTTGTTAGAATACTCTATGTGCTTCACTTATATCTTTTGAGCTAGATAGTTTTGCTCTAGTGCTTCACTTATATCTTTTAGAGCACGGTGGTGGCTTAATTTTGTAGAAATTTCTAGTCTCTCATGCTTCACTTATATTATTTTGAGAGTCTCTTAGAACAGCATGGTATTTGCTATGGTTATGAAATTGGTCCTAGAATGGTAGGCATCCAAGTTGGGTATAATAAAAACTATCATAGGAAGTGAATTGGATGTTATGATCAACTTGATACTTGATAATTGTTTTGAGATATGGAGGTAGTGATATTAAAGTCATGCTAGTTGGGTGATTATGAATTTAAAGAATGCTTGTGTTGAAGTTGGCAAGTCCCGTAGCATGCACATATGGTGAAAGTTGTGTAACAAATTTATTGCATATGGTGCTCTTTTGATTGCCTTCCCTTGAGTGGAGGTCGGGAGCGCGCGATGGTTAACTCCTACCAACCTCCCCCCTAGGAGCATGCATAGTAGTACTTTGCTTTGAGGGCTAATAAAACTTCTGCAATAAGTATATGAGTTCTTTTGACTAATGTTGAGTCCATGGATTATACGCACTTTTACCTTTCCATCATTGCTAGCCTCTTCGGTACCGTGCATTGCCCTTTCTCACCTTGAGAGTTGGTGCAAACTTCGCTGGTGCATCCAAACCCCGTGATACGATACACTCTATCACATATAAACCTCCTTATATCTTCCTCAAAACAGCCACCATACCTACCTATTATGGCATTTCCATAGCCATTCCGAGATATATTGCCATGCAACTTTCCACCATTCCGTTTATCATCATGACACGCATTACTATTGTCATACATGTCACTCTTGATTCATTGCTCATCCCGGTACACCGCCGGAGGCATTCATATAGAGTCATATCTTGTTCTAGTTTTGAGTTGTAATTCATGTGTTGTAAATCAATAAAAGTGTGATGATCATCATTATTAGAGCATTGCCCCAAAAAAATAAAAAAATAAAAATAAAAAAAAGGAAAGGCCAAAAAAAGAAAAAAAGAAAAAGAAAATAAATAAAAGGGGGCAATGTTACTATCTCTTTTTCACACTTGTGCTTCAAAGTAGCACCATGTCCTTCATATAGCGAGTCTCATATATTGTGCTTCAAAGTAGCACCATGTTTTCCATATAGCGAGTCTCATATATTGTCACTTTCATATACTAGTGGGAATTTTTCATTATAGAACTTGGCTTGTATATTCCTACGATGGGTGAGGGAGTCCTGGACTAGGGGGTGTCCGGATAGCCGGACTATCATCATCGGCCGGACTCCAAGACTATGAAGATACAAGATTGAAGACTTCGTCCCGTGTCCGGATGGGACTTTCCTTGGCGTGGAAGGCAAACTTGGCAATACAGATATGTAGATCTCCTACCATTGTAACCAACTCTGTGTAACCCTAGCCTCTCCGATGTCTATATAAACCGGAGGGTTTTAGTCCGTAGGACAACAATCACAACAACAATCATACCATAGGCTAGCTTCTAGGGTTTAGCCTCCTTGATCTCGTGGTAGATCCACTCCTGTACTACCCATATCATCAATATTAATCAAGCAGGAGTAGGGTTTTACCTCCATCGAGAGGGCCCGAACCTGGGTAAAAACACCGTGCCCCTTGTCTCCTGTTACCATCCGCCTAGACGCACAGTTCGGGACCCCTACCCGAGATCCGCCGGTTTTGACACCGACATTGGTGCTTTCATTGAGAGTTCCTCTGTGTCGTCACCGATAGGCTTGATGGCTCCTTCGATCATCAAAAACGACGCAGTCCAGGGTGAGACTTTTCTCCCCGGACAGATCTTCGTGTTCGGCGGCTTTGCACTGCGGGCCAATTCGCTTGGCCATCTGGAGCAGATCGAAAGCTACGCCCCTGGCCATCAGGTCAGATTTGGAAGCTTAAACTTCACGGCTGACATCCGCGGAGACTTGATCTTCGATGGATTCGAGCCACAGCCGAGCACGCCGCACTGTCTCGATGGGCATGATTTAGCTCTGCTGCCGGACAGTGCCCTGGAAGCCGCACATGAGTCCGCTCTGATCCTTAATTTGGAGCCGACCGCGCAGATCGAGGATGGGTGGCTAGACACCGCCTCGGGGGTTGCAACCTCTACGGCGATGGAGCCGAATACTGACCTTGTCCCTTGCGACGCTCGTGACTCCGAGGTGCCGGACTCCTCGCCGGACTCCGAACCTCCTGCGCCCCCTCCAATCGAATCCGATTGGGCGCCGATCATGGAGTTCACCGCCACGGACATCTTTCAACACTCACCTTTTGGCGACATTCTGAATTCGCTAAGGTATCTCTCGCTATCAGGAGAGCCCTGGCCGAATTGCGGTCAGGAGGGTTGGGATGCGGACGACGAAGAAATTCAAAGCCCACCCACCACCCACTTTGTAGCCACTGTCGACGATCTAACTGACATGCTAGACTACAACTCCGAAGACATCGACGGTATGGACGACGATGCCGGAGACGACCAAGAACCAGCACCTACGGGGCACTGGAAGACCACCTCGTTATACGACATATACATGGTGGACATCCCAAAGGATGGGAATGGCGAAGAAGCAGCGGAGGCAGATTCCTCCAAGAAACAGCCCAAGCGCCGGCGTCAGCGGCGCCGCTTTAAATCCCGCCACAGCAAGAATGGAGATTCCGGCACCGGGGATAATAACACCCCAGAGAGTGCTGAAGACAACCCCCTCCAGCAAGATTCAGCACAGGAGGACGGAGAAGCCAACCCTCATGAGAGAGCGGCAGACGAAGAGGTAGAGGATGATAATTACATGCCTCCCTCCGGAGACGAGGAAAGCCTCGACGACAACAAATTCATCGTGCCCAAGGATACCGTCGAACAAGAGCATTTCAAACGCTGGCTTATGGCCACGGCGAACAGCCTAAATAAAAAGCAGCAACAGCTTAGAGCTGATCAAGACCTGCTAGCCGACAGATGGACTGAAGTCCTTGCGGCCGAAGAGTATGAACTCGAACGCCCCTCCAAAAGCTACCCCAAACGCAAGTTGCTCCCCCGATTAGAGGAGGAGGCATATAAACCTGCATCACCAGAGCACAATACGGCTGACCGACCACCTCGTGGCCGCGACAAAGAGGCCTTTAGGCCCTCCATCAGAACCGTACCACGGCATCGCTCGAAAAGCACAAGGCCACAGGGGAACGCTCCGGACTTGCGAGATATATTGGAGGATAAGGCAAAACAATCAAGACCGATCTACGGATCGCATGGGCGCCCCACGGCACGCGACGACAACCGTCGCGCCGGACACAGCAAGTCCGGCCGGGCCGAACACAGTAGACAAAGCTCGTTTGAGCTACGTCCTGATATAGCCCAATATAGAGGCGCCGCACACCCACTACGCTTCACAGATGAAGTAATGGAGCATCAAATCCCCGAAGGGTTTAAACCCGTGAACATTGAATCCTACGATGGCACAACAGACCCCGCGGTTTGGATCGAAGACTATCTCCTTCATATCCACATGGCCCGCGGTGACGATCTTCACGCCATCAAATATCTCCCACTCAAGCTTAAAGGACCAGCTCTGCATTGGCTTAACAGCTTGCCAGCAGAATCAATTGGGTGTTGGGAAGACCTGGAAGCCGCATTCCTTGACAACTTCCAGGGCACTTATGTGCGACCACCAGACACCGATGACCTAAGCCACATAATTCAGCAGCCAGACGAATCGGCCAGACAGTTATGGACACGGTTCTTAACAAAGAAAAATCAAATCGTCGACTTTCCAAATGCAGAGGCCCTCGCAGCCTTCAAACATAACATCCGCGACGAGTGGCTAGCCCGGCACCTAGGACAAGAAAAGCCTAAATCCATGGCAGCCCTCACATCACTCATGACCCGCTTCTGCGCGGGAGAGGACAGCTGGCTAGCCCGAAGTAACAACCTCAGCAAAAACTCTGGCAGTCCGGATACCAAGGACCGCAATGGCAGGTCGCGTCGAAACAAAAACAAACGCCGCATTAACAGGGATAACACTGAGGATACGGCAGTCAACGCCGGATTCAGAGGCTCTAAACCCGGTCAGCGGAAAAAGCCATTCAAAAGAACTACTCAGGGCCCGTCCAATTTGGACCGAATACTCGACCGCTCTTGCCAGATACATGGCACCCCCGAAAAGCCAGCTAATCACACCAACAGGGATTATTGGGTATTTAAGCAGGCATGCAAGTTAATTGCCGAAAACAATGACAAGGGGCTGCATAGCGATGACGAGGAAGAGACCCAGCCGCCGAACAATAGAGGACAGAAAGGTTTCCCCCCACAAGTGCGGGCGGTGAACATGATATACGCAACTCACATACCCAAGAGGGAGCGGAAGCGTGCACTCAGGGACGTATACGCGATGGAGCCAGTCGCCCCAAAGTTCAACCCATGGTCCTCCTGCCCGATCACTTTTGATCGAAGGGACCACCCCACCAGTATCCGCCATGGCGGATTCGCCGCATTGGTTTTAGACCCAATCATCGATGGATTTCACCTCACTAGAGTCCTGATGGACGGCGGCAGCAGCCTGAACCTGCTTTATCAGGATACAGTGCGCAAGATGGGCATAGACCCCTCAAGGATTAAACCCACAAAGACGACCTTCAAAGGCATCATACCAGGTGTAGAGGCCAATTGTACAGGCTCGGTTACACTGGAAGTGGTCTTCGGATCCCCGGATAACTTCCAAAGCGAGGAGCTAATCTTCGATATAGTCCCGTTCCGTAGTGGCTATCATGCTCTGCTCGGACGAACCGCGTTCACAAAGTTCAACGCGGTGCCGCACTACGCATACCTCAAGCTCAAGATGCCAGGCCCTCGAGGAGTCATCACGGTCAACGGAAACACTGAACGCTCCCTCCGAACGGAGGAACACACAGCGGCTCTCGCGGCAGAAGTACAGAGTAGCCTCTTAAGGCAATTTTCGAGTCCGGCCGTTAAGCAACCGGACACGGCCAAATGCACCCGGAGTAACCTACAACAAGAGCACCTGGCACGTTCCGAGCACGCGTAGCAATGCGGCCCCAACCCCAGCCCTTACATTATTGCAAGACTAGTCCTTCGCGTACATCATTATGCTCTGGAGATACCATGGGCATATGGGGAGGAGCACGACCACGACAGGCCCAGAGTGCGGCTCAACCACACCAGGGGCTCCCAAGTGTGTCGCTCTTTTTCTTTTTTCTTTTTTCTTTTTTCTTACCCACAGGACTCCGTTCACCAGAGGCCCTGTCCGGCAGTAGACCTGCCGAACTCACGATGCAACAGCCAGGGAAGGAGAAAGGATACGACGAACACTCATGTGGTCTCCATTACAAGCATTAAATCTGTTTAATACACCATTCCGCAACCTACCCCTGGAGGGGGACATGTTTAATAGTCCAAACCCTTGCTTACCGCACTATTTGTATCGTTCTGCATTCATGGCAGTATTTCTGAAATAAACAATGCATCGCTTTTTTGCTTATAATTGCATTTCTTTCTTATATATGTTCATTTATGACATGTTGCATCCGTACACTTCGGTACGGCTAAATACACCAGGGGCTTAAGTTCCCCACATTATGGTGTGATAAGTCCGAACACTTTCACAAGTGCGGGACCCCAAACTTATAGCATTATATGCATCGGCTCCGAATCATGTCTTGGGTCAATAGTTGGGTTTGCCCGGCTCCCATGTTTTGGTACCTTACGTTCCGTTGTATCGGCTAAGGGAGCACTGGGAGAACCACTGCGATTGCACCCCGGTTGAGCTAGGCGAGCGCCTTAGTGAAGAAAGCTAAAACTGACCGTCATGATAAGGCGAGAGCTGCTCGCTGTTCGAGAGGTTTTTTCGAGTCCCTAAAGACTTATGCCGCTTAGAGCGAGGAACGGCTTCATCCGGCCCAGGCGTGGATAGCGCCCCGAACTCGGTCTTCCGAACACTAGGGGCTTCGCCGAAATTTAAAATTATAGAATTCTATGGCTAAGTGAGAGTGTTCAAGCATTATAAGTCCGGTTGCCTCGTTCATTGTGTTGAGCGCCTCCCTAGATGGACCCAAACATGGGAACAAGAGCGCTCAAGTTTATCCCGAACACCCCAGCACTAGTGGCATGGGGGCTGAAGCCGACGACTTGCCATCTCTCAGATTTGATAAACGGCCGCACAGAAGGTAATATTTTAAATTAACAAGCGTTGCTTAGCGCATATGAACAAAGTTTTCAGCGCACAGGATAACAAAATGCGAGTCTACTCAAATATTGCATCTTTGGAGCACTCACTCGCAATCATGCGGGCACCCTTCAGGACACTCTTATAATACATTTCGGGCGTACGATACTCCTTGCCCGCCGGCGGCGCATCCGTCAGAAGCTTCTCAGCGTCCATCCTGCCCTAGTGCACTTTTGCACGGGCAAGGGCCCGACGGGCACCTTCAATACAGGCGGAGTGCTTGATGACCTCAACCCAGGGACACGCGTCCACCAGCCGCCGCACCAGGCCGAAGTAGCTCCCAGGCATGGCCTCCTTGGGCCACAGCCGAACTATGAGGCCCTTCATGGCCGGTTCGGCTACCTTGTGGAGCTCGACCAGCTACTTCAGCTGGTCGCTAAGGGGCACCGGATGTCCGGCCTCAGCATACTGAGACCAGAAGACCTTCTCCGTCGAGCTCCCCTCCTCGGCCCGGTAGAAAGCGGCAACATCTGACACGCTGCGGGGCAGATCCGCGAACGCTCCTGGAGAGCTCCGGATTCGGATCTCCTGGAGGGCCTTGTGGGCTTTGGCCTTAGCGGCTTTGGCGCTCTCAAGAGCCGATGCAAGCTCGGACTCTCGAGTCTTTGAGTCGCGCTCCAAACTCTCATGTTTTTCCATGAGAGCCTGGAGCTCTTGCTGCACCTCCGCCACCCGCGCCTCCTGCTTCTCCCGCTCGGCTCGCTCTGCGGCCGCATTGCGTTCGGTCGCAGACACCGCCTCCTTCAGGGTCGCCACCTTGTTCGTGGCCCTTGTAGTACCCATGTTATCCTTGTTATTTCTCTTGCAACCAAATCCTTTTCTGTAAGGTACAAATTTAATACGATGTTACTCACCTTCCTTGTCCACGAGCTGCTTCTTGGCACGGCCGAGCTCTCTCTCGGACCGCTCGAGGTTCTGCTTCAAAGCATCGACCTCCGCAGTCAGTGCGGCAGAGGTCAGCAGCGCAGCCTGCAATCCCATATTGACATATTTTTTAGAACTCATGCGTATATCTTTTTAGATCCTCAGTCCGGCTTTTCTATTCGAACACCAAACCGAGCATCAAGGGCTACTGCCTATGCGGTATTATATTACATATCTTAAAATTCTTACCTCAAAGCCTGTTAAAAGGCTGCTGCAGGCTTCGGTCAACCCGCCCTTGGCGAGCTGAACCTTCTGAATCACCGCACTCATGATAGTGCGGTGTTCTTCTTCGATGGAAGAGCCGTTGAGCGCCTCCAGCAAGTTATCCGGCGCCTCTGGTTGGACAGAGGCCGCCGGTGTCACAGTCTTGCCCTTCGTACGAAGGGGCGGCTCGCCGGACTCCGGAATCACTGCAGGTTCCGGTGCAGAGTCCGGTGCAGAGGCCGGGAGGTTGCCTTGCGGCACCTCCGGGGCCTCCTCCTCCTGGCGGGTCCCTTCATGGGATCCCACCTCGGCGTTGTCAGCGTCACGGGGAGTTGAGACAGTCGGAAGGGAATCCATATCTGACGTGTCTAAGGACCCGCTGGACGAAGCGAGAAGATCGTCCTTGGCCGGACTACAGGTTGTATGCGGCATTAGAAAGACACCGTGTGGCAAAATGAAAAATTATAAACTATCTAGGAGTTCGCATACTTACGATCTTGCCAGGGGCATGGCCCTTGAAGGCCACTCCTCGTTGCCGTTGCCAACGTTGGCGGAACAGTCCGAGGAAGGGTCCTTCCCTTCTTGGACCCTTCGGCCTCCCTCGCTGGGGAGGCCTTCCTCTTCTTCTCTCCCCCCGCTGGGGGAGAGGCTTCTTTTTTCTCCTCCTCATCCTCAGGGGAGGAGTCCGCCTCGGAGTCATCGGACGATGAGTCCGATACCACCTGACGCCGGGAACTCCTTCGGGTTCCCGTGGCCTTCTTCTTGGCCTTCTTCTCCGGCACCACGTAAAGTGCCGGGACCAACAGCCCCGTCAAACGGGTGTCCGCTGGGTCTTCTGGAAGGGGAGCCGGACAGTTAACCTGCCCGGACGTCTTCTGCCAGTCCTGTTAAAGGCATTGGGAGTTTAGATCCCACATAGAGTCAAACTATGAAAGAAATGAGTGTCCCATAAAGGATAACATAGCTTACCTCGCCGGCCGGGCGCTGCGTGCTGAACCCGCGATCTTCGGTCGCAGATGCGGGGGCTTCTCCGCCCTTGAACAATACCCTAAAAGCGGCTTCATACATCGTGTCGAAGAGCCCGCTCAAGGTCCGGTGCTGTGCCGAATCAAACTCCCACAAATTGAAGGCCCGTTGCCGGCAGGGGAGAATCTGGCGGACGAGCATGACCTGGATCACATTGACAAGCTTAAGCTTCTTGTTCACCAGGGTCTGGAGACAGGACTGGAGTCCGGTCAGCTCCTCCGAACTACCCCATAGCAAGCCCTTCTCTTTCTAGGAGGTGAGCTGCATGGGGATACCAGATCTGAATTCGGGGGCCACTTCCCATTTAGGGTCACGCGGCTCGGTGATGTAGAACCACCCCGATTGCCACCCTTTGATGGATTCCACGAAGGCACCCTCAAGCCAAGTGAAGTTGGGCATTTTGCCCACCATGGCACCTCCGCACTCCGCTTGGCTACCCTTCACCACCTTCGGCTTGACATTGAAGGTCTTTAGCCACAAGCCGAAGTAGGGCTCGATGCAGAGGAAGGCCTCACACACGACGATAAACGCCGAGATATTGAGGATGAAGTTTGGCGCCAGATCGTGGAAGTCCATGCCGTAGTAGTACATGAGCCCCCGGACGAAGGGGTGAAGTGGGAAGCCCAGTCCGCGGAGGAAGTGGGGAAGAAATACGACCCTCTCATGGGGCCTGGGGGTGGGGATGAGCTGCCCCTCGTCAGGCAGCCGGTGCGCGATGTCGCTGGACACGTATCCGACGCCGTGCAGCTTCTCGATGTGCCCCTCCGTAACGGAGGAGGCCATCCACTTGCCTCCCGCTCCGGACATGGCTGGAGAAGGTTGAGGTGAGATGTGCGGACTTGGGCGCTGGAGCTCGAGTGCGCGGAGATGGATAAGCAAAGGAGGAAGAAGGCGTAGGTAAAAGAGGTGGATCCTTATCCCCTTATATATGGGCGGACGAAGACTATGCGTCCCCACCGGCATGGTAAAACTCGCTTATCTCCCAAGCGCCACAATCAATGGCGCGGTTGGGTTACCCACGTCCGTATTGATGGGAATCCCGGAATAAGGGGAACACGATCTCTGCTTCGACAAGACGTGCCAAGGAAACTGCTCCGCTAAACGTGCTGAGGTGGTATAATAAAAACGATTCAAGTAAAGGCATGGTAGCGGTGTGACGTCACGCCACAAAATATGTCAGCAGATTGAACTTGTGTAAATATTATTCTCTCTACGGTGGTATGTGGAATTTATTTTGCAGAGCCGGACACTATCCTAGTGTTCACAATCTTCTATGAATTATTCGGAGGAGGAACCCACCTTGCAATGCCAAAGACAATATGCGCGCCGGACTCGTCGTCATTGAAGCCTGGTTCAGGGCTACTGAGGGAGTCCTGGACTAGGGGGTGTCCGGATAGCCGGACTATCATCATCGGCCGGACTCCAAGACTATGAAGATACAAGATTGAAGACTTCGTCCCGTGTCCGGATGGGACTTTCCTTGGCGTGGAAGGCAAGCTTGGCAATACGGATATGTAGATCTCCTACCATTGTAACCGACTCTGTGTAACCCTAGCCCTCTCTGGTGTCTATATAAACCAGAGGGTTTTAGTCTGTAGGACAACAATCACAACAACAATCATACCATAGGCTACCTTCTAGGGTTTAGCCTCCTTGATCTCGTGGTAGATCCACTCTTGTACTACCCATATCATCAATATTAATCAAGCAGGAGTAGGGTTTTACCTCCATCGAGAGGGTCCGAACCTGGGTAAAAACATCGTGCCCCTTGTCTCCTGTTACCATCCACCTAGACGCACAGTTCGGGACCCCCTACACGAGATCCGCCGGTTTTGACACCGACAATGGGCTTCCTCAAATGCCCTAGGTCTTCGTGAGCAAGCAAGTTGGATGCACACCCACTAGTTTTCTTTTGTTGAGCTTTCATACATTTATAGTTCTAGTGCATCCATTGCATGGTAATCCCTACTCCTCATGTTGACATCAATTGATGGGCATTGATACGTCCATTTTGCATCATGCTTTCATATCAATATTTATTGCATTATGGGATGTTATTACACATTATATCTCAATACTTATGGCTATTATCTCTTATTTTACAAGGTTTACCATGAAGAGGGGGAATGCCGGCAGCTGAAATTCTGGCTGGAAAAGGAGCAAACATTGGAAACCTATTCTGCACTGCTCCAAAAACCCTGAAACTCCACGAAACTTATTTTTGGAATTAATAAGAATTATTGAGCGGAAGAAACACCTTAGGGGGCCCACACCCTAGCTAGGAGGGTGGGCGCGCCTAGTATGGGCGCACCCCCTGTCTCCTGGGCCCCCTGGTGGCCCTCCGGTGTCCATCTTCTGCTATATGAAGGCTTTTACCCTGGAGGGGGAAATCATCACCATCGTCATCACCAACGATCCTCTCATCGGGAGGGGGTCAATCTCCATCAACATCTTCACCAGCACCATCTCCTCTCAAAATCCTAGTTCATCTCTTGTATCCAATCTTGTATCCAAACCACAAATTGGTACCTGTGGGTTGCTAGTAGTGTTGATTACTCCTTGTAGTTGATGCTAATTGGTTTACTTGGTGGAAGATCATATGTTCAGATCCTTAATGCATATTATTACTCCTCTGATTATGAACATGAATATGCTTTGTGAGTAGTTACGTTTGTTCCTGAGGACATGGGTGAAGTCTTGCTATTAGTAGTCATGTGAATTGGGTATTCGTTCGATATTTTGATGAGATGTATGTTGTCTTTCCTCTAGTGGTGTTATGTGCACGTCGACTACATGAAATTTCACCATTATTTGGGCCTAGAGGAAGGCATTGGGAAGTAATAAGTAGATGATGGGTTGCTAGAGTGACAGAAGCTTAAACCCTAGTTTATGCGTTGCTTCGTAAGGGGTTGATTTGGATCCATATGTTTAATGTTGTGGTTAGGTTCACCTTAATACTTATTTTGTAGTTGCGGATGCTTGCAATAGGGGTTAATCATAAGTGGGATGCTTGTCCAAGTAAGGGCAGTACCCAAGCACCAGTTCACCCACATATCAAATTATCAAAGTACCGAACGCGAATCATATGAGCGTGATGAAAACTAGCTTGACGATAATTCCCATGTGTCCTCGGGAGCTCCTTTCTCATTATAAGAAATTGTCCAGGCTTATCCTTTGCTACAAAAAGGATTGGGCCACCTTGCTGCACTTTATTTACTTTAATTACTTGTTACTCGTTACAATTTATCTTATCACAAAACTATCTATTACCTACAATTTCAGTGCTTGCAGAGAAAACCTTACTAAAAGCCGCTTATCATTTCCTTTTGCTCCTCGTTGGGTTCGACACTCTTACTTATCGAAAGGACTACGATAGATCCCCTACACTTGTGGGTCATCAAGACTCTTTTCTAGCACCGTTGCCGGGGAGTGTAGCGCTTTTGGTGAGTGGAACTTGGTAAGGAAACATTTATATAGTGTGCTAAAATTTTCTGTTACTTGTCACTATGGAAACTAATCCTTTGAGGGGCTTGTTCGGGGTATCTTCACCCTGACCAGAAGAGCAAGAGTTGCTCCTCAACCTACTAAACTTATTGAAAATATTTACTTTGAGATTCCTTCGGGTATGATAGAGAAACTGCTAGCTAATCCATTTGCAGGAGATGGAACACTGCATCCCGATTTACACCTTATCTTTGTGGATGAAGTTTGTGGATTATTTAAGCTTGCAGGTATTCCCGATGATGTTGTCAAAAGGAAGGTCTTCCCTTTGTCTTTGAAGGAATATGCATTGACATGGTATAGGCTATGTGATGATACGGGATCTTGGAATTATAAACAATTGAAGTTGGAATTTCACCAGAAGTTCTATCATATGCATCTTGTTCATCGTGATCGTAATTACATATATAATTTCTGGCCTCGTGAAGGAGAAAGCATCGCTCAAGCTTGGGGGAGGCTTAAGTCAATGTTATATTCATGCCCCAATCATGAGCTCTCCAGAGAAATGATTATTCAAAAAATTTATGCTCGGCTTTCTCTCAATGATCGCAACATGCTCGATACTTCCTATGCTGGTTCTTATATGCTGAAGACTATTGAATTCAAATGGGACTTATTGGAAAGAATTAAACGCAACTCTGAATATTGGGGCTCCGACGATGGTAAGGAGTCAGGTATGACACCTAAGTTTGATTATGTTAAATCTTTTATGGATACCGATGCTTTCCGTGGATTTACCGCTAAATATGGACTTGACTCTGAGATAGTAGCTTCTTTCTGTGAATCTTTTGCTACTCACGTAGATCTCCCTAAGGAGAAGTGGTTTAAATATAATCCTCCCATTGAAGTAAAAATAGTTGCACCTAATATAGTTGAAGAAAAGACTATCACCTATAGTGATCCTATTGTTCCTACTACTTATGTTGAGAAACCTCCTTTTCCTGTTAGGATAAAGGATCATGCTAAAACTTCGACTATTGTTCGTAAGAGTAATACTAGGACTTATACACCTCCTGAGCAAATCAAAGTTGAACCTAGTATTGCTATGGTTAAAGATCTCTTGGATGATGATTTAGATTGGCATGTTATTTATTTCTGTGGTGAGACTGCTAATATTGTTAGACCAGATACTAAGATACATAGACCTGTGGTAGGCATGCCTATTATTTGTGTTAAAATAGGAGATCATTGTTATCATGGTTTATGTGATATGGGTGCTAGGGCTAGTGCAATACCCTATGTTGGGGATATGACTATTTGTGTAAGCCACCCAGGAGGGGCCGGGTTACACGAAGAGGACTCATCAGAGGAAGCCCAAGACCAAGCATGAAGATGGCAATTAAATAAAGGGCTTAAGGCCCACAGGCGGCTTAAGGCCCGTTGTAGTGAACCGCCATGATGGCATGACTTGTAACGTAAGGTAGATTTAACTGGTCACCGAGTCGGACACTGTTTATAAGCCGGCCGGGACTCTGTAAGCCACAGGGCGTCAACCCGTGTATATAAGGGGATGACCTGCTGGCGGCTTAGGGCAAGAAACAACTCATCGAGAGCCGGGCATAGCGTATCTCGCTCCCTGGTCATCGAAACATCAATACCAACCCAACTAGACGTAGGCCTTACCTTCACCGTAAGGGGCCGAACTAGTATAAACTCTCTCATGTCCCTTGTCCCGATTTAACCCCTTCAAGCTTCCTAGTTGCGATGGCTCCACAACTAAGTCCTTTCACGAGGACATCTGATGTGACTATTCCACGACAGTTGGCGCCCACCGTGGGGCTAGCGCATGGTGGATTTGAGTTCTTGAAGGGAAACTTTGAAGGGCTCAAGGGGTACGTAGTGGGCCGGATGACCAAGAGTCGTTGCGGCAAGATCTACATCGACGACGAAGGCTGGGGTCCCGATGCCGGCTCAACCGAGTACGAGTACCGGGTACCCTTCGGCGGAATCCACGTCTTCATCGGCCGGATCGGTGAGCCGGGCCCTGAGCCGGACAACTGCACCGACCTCGTCGAGGCCGCTCAGCGTGCGGGGAAGACCCGGACTCAACCGGGCATGAGGCGTGCCTTCGTGGGCTGCATCCATGGAGAGGACTTTTCTGAAGGATCTGAAGATAGGGGTGAGACGGCCGTCCTCTCGGACAATGATTCGTCCGCCGGTTCAACAGATTCATTGTACCAAGTGCAAGACAGCATGCTCGGGGGCTGTTCCGATGGCATCAGTATTTCGGACCCCCTTGAGCCGCCAAGGTGGGCCGGAATCTTCATGGCTGGGACTCAGCATGGCTCAAACTCTAAAGCTGCTGCAGCGGTAATGTCCGGTTTAGGAGCAGCCGGAGCAGGCGCCCCCGTGCGCCCGCCGGCTCAGGTGCTAATAGACCTCATGGACAAGCTCACGGCCCTGTTAACCGCCACAGTTATTCCTACAGATAAAGATGAGCATGACGCAGTGGTAGCACAGGTGCGTGAGGAGATAGCTCAGGCCAAGGAGGCCTTGGCAGCTGAGGATACTAGGCTAGCTACAGAGCGGGCGGCTCTCGACGCCCGGGCGCAGCGCTTGCAGTTAGAAGCTTATCAGCTCACAATGAGCCTAAACGCGTCTAATGAGGTAATGAGGAGGAGACATCAGAAAACTCAGTCCTGTTTGCCTCCAAATTACGATCCTCGGGTTCTTTTTGTGACACCCAGAGCCGGCCCAAGTAACCCGCCAGAGACCAATCAGCTTACGACAGCTGGAACAGGAGGGCCGACTCAGCCCCGGGAGACGGCGCCGCCTCACGTGAGCATGCCACCGCTGCGTTATGTGCCAATCCCTCCGGGTCACTTTTCCAACCCCATGGAGAACTAAATTGCAGCTTCCACACGTTTGGCGGCTCTTCCTATGGACGGTGATGACCCGGCGGCAGTGGAGACCCGGAGAGTCAGAGAACTTCTTCAGACAGCCTTGGCTTAGCAGGAGACCTATTCTTATAGCCGGGACAGAATCCATTCAACTCCCCCGCCTTGGTTAGCGCCGCCCCGCCAAAACTGGAGCCCGAGTTACAGCAGGCACATGGAGTCTGAAGCTTTGTCAAGCAACGCCCAATGCCATAACCAGCCCGGTGGCTATCACCCAGTGCAAGACCGAATACGTCAGGAGAACGAACGAGCGGCTCAGGCAGCGGCTTATCAGGATCACCCGGAGTATCCGACGACGTCTGTTGAGGCGGGGGTAGCCACTAGAACCGGCGGTGTTCCTTGCCTGGTACCGGCTCTGCGCAATGTACGTTTTTCCAAGGCCTTCAAGGGACCTCGAAAAATACCAAATTACACGGCCGACTTACAGCCCGGGGCGTGGATTGAGAGTTATGAGATGGCCATGGAGCTGCTAGAGGTCAGTGACGCGGCGATGGCTAAATATTTCACCATGATGTTAGATGGAACAGCCCGGTTGAGGGAGTCCTGGACTAGGGGGTGTCCGGATAGCCGAACTATCATCATCGGCCGGACTCCAAGACTATGAAGATACAAGATTGAAGACTTCGTCCCGTGTCCGGATGGGACTTTACTTGGCGTGGAAGGCAAGCTTGGCAATACGGATATGTAGATCTCCTACCATTGTAACCGACTCTGTGTAACCCTAGCCCTCTCCGGTGTCTATATAAACCGGAGGGTTTTAGTCCATAGGACGAACAACAATCATACCATAGGCTAGCTTCTTGGGTTTAGCCTCCTTGATCTCGTGGTAGATCCACTCTTGTACTACCCATATCATCAATATCAATCAAGCAGGAGTAGGGTTTTACCTCCATCGAGAGGGCCCGAACCTGGGTAAAAACATCGTGTCCCTTGTCTCCTGTTACCATCCGCCTAGACGCACAGTTCGGGACCCCCTACCCGAGATCCGCCGGTTTTGACACCGACATTGGTGCTTTCATTGAGAGTTCCTCTGTGTCGTCACTGATAGGCTTGATGGCTCCTTCGATCATCATCAACAACGGAGTCCAGGATGAGAATTTTCTCCTCGGACAGATCTTCGTATTGGGCGGCTTTGCACTGCGGGCCAATTCGCTTGGCCATCTGGAGCAGATCGAAAGCTACGCCCCTGGCCATCAGGTCAGATTTGGAAGTCTAAACTTCACGGCTGACATCCGCTGAGACTTGATCTTCGATGGATTCGAGCCACAGTCGAGCGTGCCGCACTGTCTCGATGCGTAGGATTTAGCTCTGCTGCCGGATAGTACCCTGGAGGCCGCACATGAGTCCGCTCCGACCCTTAATTCGGAGCCGACCACGCAGATCGAGGATGGGTGGCTAGACACCGCCTCGGGGGCTGCAACCTATACGGCGATGGAGCCGAATGCCGACCTTGTCCCTTGCGACGCTTGTGACTCCGAGGTGCCGGACTCCTCGCCGGACTCCGAACCTCCTGCGCCCCCTCCAATCGAATCCGATTGGGCGCCGATCATGGAGTTCACCGCCACGGACATCTTTCAACACTCACCTTTTGGCGACATCCTGAATTCGCTAAAGTATCTCTCGCTATCAGGAGAGCGCTGGCCAAATTGCGGCCAGGATGGTGAGGATGCGGACGACGAAGAAATTCAAAGCCCACCGACCACCCACTTTGTATCCACTGTCGACGATCTAACCGACATGCTAGACTATGACTCCGAAGACATCGACGGTATGGACGACGATGCCGGAGACGACCAAGAACCAGCGCCTACGGGGCATTGGAAGACCACCTCATCATACGACATATATATGGTGGACATCCCAAAGGATGGGAATGGCGAGGAAAAAGCGGAGGAAGACTCCTCCAAGAAACAGCCCAAGCGCCGGCGTCAGCGGCGCCGCTCTAAATCCCGCCACAGCAAGAATGGAGATTCCGGCACCGGAGATAACAACACCCCAGAGAGTGCCGAAGAGAACCCCCTCCAGCAAGATTCAGCACAGGAGGACGGAGAAGCCAGCCCTCATGAGAGAGCGGCAGACGAAGAGGTAAAGGATGATAATTACATGCCTCCCTCCGGAGATGAGGCAAGCCTCAACGAAGACGAATTCGTCGTGCCCGAGGATCCTGTCGAACAAGAGCATTTCAAACGCAGGCTAATGGCCACGGCGAACAGCCTAAAGAAAAAGCAGCAACAGCTTAGAGCTGATCAAGACCTGCTAGCCGACAGATGGACTGAAGTCCTTGCGGCCGAAGAGTATGAACTCGAACGCCCCTCCAAAAGCTACCCCAAACGCAAGTTGCTCCCCCGATTAGAGGAGGAGGCATATAAACCTGCATCACCAGCGCACAATACGGCTGACCGACCACCTCGTGGCCGCGACAGAGAGGCCTCTAGGCCCTCCACCAGAACCGTCCCCCGACACCGCTCGAAAAGCACGAAGCCACGGGGGAATGCGCCGGACTTGCGAGACATAATGGAGGATAAGGCAAGACAATCAAGATCGATCTACGGATCACGTGGGCGCCCCATGATGCGCGACGACGACCGTTGCGCTGGATACAGCAACTCCGGCCGGGCCGAACACAGTAGACAAAGCTCACTTGAGCTACGTCGTGATATAGCCCAATATAGAGGCGCCGCACACCCACTATGCTTCACAGATGAAGTAATGGATCATCAAATCCCTGAAGGGTTTAAACCCGTGAACATTGAATCCTACGATGGCACAATAGACCCCGCGGTTTGGATCGAAGACTATCTACTTCATATCCACATGTCCCGCGGTGACGATCTTCACGCCATCAAATATCTCCCACTCAAGCTTAAAGGATCAGCTCGGCATTGGCTTAACAGCTTGCCAGCAGAATCAATTGGGTGTTGGGAAGACCTGAAAGCCGCATTCCTTGACAACTTCCAGGGCACATATGTGCGACCACCAGACGAATCGGCCAGACAGTTCTGGACACGGTTCTTAACAAAGAAAAATCAAATCATCGACTGTCCGGATGCAGAGGCGCTCGCAGCCTTCAAACATAACATCCGTGACGAGTGGATTGCCCGGCACCTAGGACAGGAAAAGCCGAAATCCATGGCAGCCCTCACATCACTCATGACCCGCTTCTGTGCAGGAGAGGACAACTGGCTAGCCCGATTTAACAACCTCAGCAAAAACTCTGGCAGTCCGGATACCAAGGACCGCAATGGCAGGTCGCGTCGAAACAAAAACAAACGCCGCATTAACAGCGATAACACTGAGGATACGGCAGTCAACGCCGGATTCAGAGGCTCTAAACCCGGTCAGCGGAAAAAGCCATTCAAAAGAACTACTCCGGGTCCGTCCAATTTGGACAGAATACTCGGCCGCTCGTGCCAGATACACGGCACCCCCGAAAAGCCAGCTAATCACACCAACAGGGACTGTTGGGTATTCAAGCAGGTAGGCAAGTTAATTGCCGAAAACAATGACAAGGGGCTGCATAGAAATGACGAGGAAGAGACCCGGCCGCCGAACAATAGAGGACAGAAGGGTTTCCCCCCACAAGTGCGGACGGTGAACATGATATACGCAACTCACATACCCAAGAGGGAGCGGAAGCGTGCACTCAGGGACGTATACGCGATGGAGCCAGTCGCCCCGAAGTTCAACCCATGGTCCTCCTGCCCGATCACTTTTGATCGAAGGGACCACCCCACCAGTATCCGTCACGGCGGATTCGCCGCATTGGTTTTAGACCCAATCGTCGATGGATTTCACCTCACCAGAGTCCTGATGGACGGCGGCAGCAGCCTGAACCTGCTTTATCAGGATACAGTGCGCAAGATGGGCATAGACCCCTCAAGGATTAAACCAACAAAGACGACCTTCAAAGGCGTCATACCAGGTGTAGAGGCCAATTGTACAGGCTCAGTCACACTTGAAGTGGTCTTCGGATCCCCGGATAACTTCCGAAGCGAGGAGTTAATCTTTGACATAGTATCGTTCCGCAGCGGCTATCACGCTCTGCTCGGACGGACCGCGTTTGCAAAATTCAACGCGGTGCCGCACTACGCACACCTCAAGCTCAAGATGACAGGCCCTCGAGGATTCATCACGGTCAACGGAAACACTGAACGCTCCCTCTGAACGGAGGAACACACAAATGCTCTCGTGGCAGAAGTACAGAGCAGCCTCTTAAGGCAATTCTCGAGTCTGGCCGTTAAGCATCCGGACACGGCTAAGCGCGCCCGGAGTAACCTCCAACAAGACCACCTGGTACGTTCTAAGCACGCTTAGCAATGCGGCCCCAACCCCCGCACTCGCAAAATTGCAAGACGGGTCCTTCGCGTACATCATTATGCTCTGGAGATACCATGGGCATAGGGGGAGGGGCATGACCACGACAGGCCCAGAGTGCGGCTGAACCACACCAGGGGCTCCCAAGTGTGTCATCTCTTTTCTTCTTTCTTTCTTATCCACAGGACTCCATTTACTAGAAGACCTGTCCGGCAGTAGATCTGCCGAACTCACGATGCAATAGCCAGGGAAGGAGAAAGGCTACGACGAACACTCAGGTGGTCTCCATTACGAGCATTACATCTGTTTTATACACCATTCTGCAGCCTACCCCTGGAGGGGGACATGTTTAATAGTCCCATCCCTTGCTTACCGCACTATTTGTATCATTCTGCACTCATGGCAGTCTTTCTGGAATAAACAATGCATCGCTTTTTGCTTATAATCGCATTTTTTTCTTATACATATGTTCATTTATGACATGTTGCATCTGTACACTCTGGTACGGCTAAATACACTAGGGGCTTAAGTTCCCCGCATTATGGTGTGATAAGTCCGAACACTTTCACAAGTGCGGCACCCCGAACTTATAGCATTATATGCATCAGCTCCGAATCATGTCTTGGGTCAATAGTTGGGTTTGCCCGGCTCCCATGTTTTGGTACCTTACGTTCCGTTGTATCGGCTAAGGTAGCACTGGGAGAACCACTGCGATTGCGCCCCGGTTGAGCTGGGCGAGCGCCTCAGTGGAGAAAGCTAAAACTGACCGTCATGATACGGCGAAAGCTGGTCGCTGTTCGAGAGGTTTTTTCAAGTCCCTAAAGACTTATGCCGCTTAGAGCGAGGAACCGGCTTTGTCCGGCCCAAGCGTGGATAGCGCCCTGAACTCGGTCTTCCGAACACTAGGGGCTTCGCCGAAATTTAAAATTATAGAATTCTATGGCTAAGTGAGAGTGTTCAAGCATTATAATTCCGGTTGCCCTGTTCGTTGTGTTGCACGCCTCCCAAGATGGACCCAAACATGGGAACAAGAGCGCTCAAGTTTATCCCGAACACCCCAGCACTAGTGGCATGGGGGCTGAAGACGACGACTTGCCATCTCTCAGATTTGATAAACGGCCGCACAGAAGGTAATATTTTAAATTAACAAGCGTTGCTTAGCGCATATGAACAAAGTTTTCAGCGCACAGGATAACAAAATGCGAGTCTACTCAAATATTACATCTTTGGAGCACTCACCCGCAATCATGCGGGCACCCTTCAGGACACTCTTATAATACATTTCGGGCGTGCGATACTCCTTGCCCGCCGGTGGCGCGTCCATCACAAGCTCCTCAGCGTCCATCCTGCCCCAGGGCACCTTTGCACGGGCAAGGGCCCGACGGGCACCTTCAATGCAGGCGGAGTGCTTGACGACTTCAACCCAGGGACACGCATCCACCAGCCGCCGCACCAGGCCGAAGTAGATCCCAGGCATGGCCTCCCCAGGCCACAGCCGAATGATGAGGCCCTTCATGGCCTGTTCGGCCACCTTGTGGAGCTCGACCAGCTGCTTCAGCTGGTCGCTAAGGGGCACCGGATGTCCGGCCTCAGCATACTGAGACCAGAAGACCTTCTCCATCGAGCTCCCCTCCTCGGCCCGGTAGAAAGCGGCAGCATCGGACACGCTGCGGGGTAGATCTGCGGACGCTCCTGGAGAGCTCCGAATTCGGGTAAGTAATAGGTAATTCACATTCACATGCTTGCTTTGCATGAAAAATGCCTTACCCGCCGCTATTTTCTTCAAATCCTCGATTTCCCGGAGGGCCTTGTGGGCTTCGGCCTTAGCGGCTTTGGCACTCTCAAGAGCCGACGCAAGCTCGGACTCTCGAGTCTTCGAGTCACGCTCCAAACTCTTGTGCTTTTCCACGAGAGCCTATGGTATGATTGTTGTTGTGATTGTTGTCCTACGGACTAAAACCCTCCGGTTTATATAGACACCAGAGAGGGCTAGGGTTACACAGAGTCGGTTACAATGGTAGGAGATCTACATATCCGTATTGCCAAGCTTGCCTTCCATGCCAAGGAAAGTCCCATCCGGACACGGGACGAAGTCTTCAATCTTGTATCTTCATAGTCTTGGAGTCCGGCCGATGATGATAGTTCGGCTATCCGGACACCCCCTAGTCCAGGACTCCCTCAGTAGCCCCTGAACCAGGCTTCAATGACGATGAGTCCGGCGCGCATATTGTCTTCGGCATTGCAAGGCAGGTTCCTCCTCCGAATAATTCATAGAAGATTGTGAACACCAGGATAGTGTCCGGCTCTGTAAAATAAATTCCACATACCACCGTAGAGAGAATAATATTTACACAAGTTCAATCTGCTGACGTATTTTGTTGCGTGACGTCACACTACTACCAAGCCTTTACTTGAATCGTTTTGATTATACCACCTCAGTGCGTTTAGCGAAGCGGTTTCCTTGGTACGTCTTGTCGAAGCAGAGATCGTGTTCCCCTTATTCTGGAATTCCCATCAATACGGATGTGGGTAACCCAACTGCGCCCGTCGCCACGCCCCCTCCATCGAAGGTGGGTTCCAAATGATCACGGAGACGGCTCTTGGTATTCTCCTTCTTTATAATGAGACCCAGGCTCGTTCTTTTTCTTCAATCCTCAATCGAATCCGCCCCTCGCCCCGAGCTCCAACACTCAGGGCTCCAGATTCGAGCGCTTCGGAACTTCGACAATGCCCGGCTCCGACTTGTAGGGCCGGTGGATGCCCTCCTCCGTCACGGAGGAGGACGTGCTAAAGCTAAGAGAAGCCAGGTACTTAACCTACGAGATTTTGCATAGGCTTCCTGCCCAAGAGCAAGTCATTCCCACTCCCGAGCCAGGCGAGAGCGTCGTGTTCGTGTCTCACCTCCATCGGGGTTTAGGCTTCCCGATGGATCCCTTCGTGAGGGGGCTCATGTTTTACTATGGGTTGGAATTCCACGACTTGGCTCCGGAGTCCATCCTCCACATCTCATCATTCATTATCGTCTGCGAAGCCTTCCTCCGCACTACCCCTCACTTCGGTTTGTGGCTCAAAACCTTCAACGTGGAGCCGAAGATGATCGAGGGGCGTCAAGCAGAATGCGGTGGGGCGGTTGTAAGCACGAGGGTCGATGCTCCATGGCCCGAGGGATCTTTCCAGGAGGAGCTCGGTTTGTGGCAACAGGAGTGGTTCTATATTACTGCTCCAAGGGGCAGCAGGCAGAAGCCGCCGCCCGTCTTTCTCTCGGGCCCTCCACAACGGCTGATGTCATGGGTCAACAAAGGGCTTAACTGGGGGCCGTCAAAGGACGTACCCCTATTGCAGGGCCGGATTCAAGACCTCCAAGAGAGGGAGATCAATCTGGTCATAGTGATGCAGGTTATGCTGATTCGGCGTCTTCTGCCCTGCAAACGTCGCCCCCTCGCCTGTGGGAATTCAATCCAGAGGGGCCACGAGCTCTCCAGCACTTCATGGGTACGACACCCGTGGAGATGTACAAATTGTTCTTCAGATCACAAGAAGTGTGTCCGGAATTGACCGAGGACGCCGACTTAAGCTGCAATCGCCCGGATGCTCGAGTAAGTAGCCCTGTGTCCGGACATACCTTTTGCTTGCATATTCTTGGATTTGCCTTTTAACCAATCATCCTTTGAATAGGAGTGGATAGCGCAAGCAAAACTGATATGGTGTCCGGCCCCCCTCCCGGAGACCGCGCCGGACTCGGTGTTGGTCAAGATGCTGGAGGTTGCGCCTCCAGAGGAGGGCGAAGGGGAAAACAGAGAAACTACCGCCTCTACTAAGGAGGCTTTCGAGAAAGGGGGGATCGAAAATCCCTCCTTCTAGGGGGAGAAGAGGACCGCTTCCGAAGATCCGGAGGCTAAGGCCTCAAAGCGGGGGAAGAAATCTTCACCAGAGGGTCCTACGCCAGGGGAAACCCCGGCCGCACTATCTCCCCTAAGGAATCAGCCCTCCAGCGAGCCGTAAGTATAAAAAGGGGAGTTTTGTAATAAGAGACATCCCTATTGTTGCTTCTGAGGATAACCAAAATTGTTATCTTGTAGTTCAGATCTCCGTCCTTCTCAGCTGAGCTCGTCTTCGGGGGACCTTCGTCCGGAGATGATGGAGAGCGAGACGCCTCCATCTGCCGCGCCATCAGGCGGGGCGGACGACCCTAAAGTGTCGTCGCGGAGGGTCTCCCCAAGTCCGGCGGGGCCGGAGAGTTCGGCACCTACTGGTGTACGGCCAGGGGAGCTGAAGGATCTGCTCGAGAGGGCGTCTATCTCAGAAGATCGCCGTATATTGATAAATACGGTGATTGAAAGAATTTCGTCCGCTGAGGGCGGGTTGCATGATGCCGTCAGAAGTTTACTGGCGGGTTTTGAGGTACGTAAAAATGACATACCTTTTGACAGTTTTGCACATAGAGTGCGCCCTGTATAGATAGTAGCCCCTGAGACTCGAAATGTTGTCGAAAGCGACAGCGTGCCGAGGATCATAATCTCAGTTATTAATTCTCGCCTTTCTTATGCAGGTGGCGGATCGTCCGGTGGCCAGCCGGACTGATAGAGTTGCCGAGCTAAAGCGGCAACTTGACATTGCGGATGCAGACATCGCGCTGGTCAATAAATGACTCGACAAGTCACAAGGTAGGTTGTTTCTCCGTGGTCACCTAGTAAGGGAGCTGACGCCCACTCCTTATAGTATGTATGCTTGATGCAGATGGTGCCACTGCTGTGGAAGACCTTCGGGCAGAGCTTGCTTGAGCCAAGGAGCAGGCCAAAAGGAGTGATGCGGCTGCCTCGAGGGCAGCCGAAGAGCTAAAAGCCAAAAAGGCTGCTCACTGCTGAAGCAGGGAGGAGATGGCCGGAATGGCCGTGAAGCTGAAGGATGTTACCGACCGCTATGAGGTTCCTGAAAAAGAACGCCGAGCGGAGCAAGAGGACCTGAAGAAGGCCACCGCCGAAGCCAAGGATGCCCGTTCTGCACTGAGGGCTATAAAGGAGGAGCTGCGTCAGGCTGGAGACATTGCAGCTGGAAAGCCCTTTCTGCTGCGCAGGAAGTTCACAGATCCAAAGTATGCTCAGCTGGGCCAGCTGTGGGGTGCGGAGGATCCTTATCTGGATTTGGCGCGAGTGCGGCGGATGCGGTTGTGCACTTCCGAAGCCAAAAGGATCACGAGATGGAAGAGCTGTTTTGGTCTCAATTCCACAGTCCGGAGCATCCACTTCCGTTGACCGATCGGTTGGCTGAGTGGGCTGAGCTGAATAGATTATCCGGATTTGCCATGACGGATGTGATGGCTCATGTGTGGACGGATAGGCCTAAGCCGAAGAGTTATTTTGGCTTATTGCAGCAGTTCCTTGGGGCGGTGCCGCATATCAAGGCGATGAAGCGGTCAGCGTGCATAGAGGGTGCACGGATGGCTCTCGCCCGTGTCAAGACATACTGGGCAGAGATGGATGCCACTGATGTTGCCTCCCGGGGTTCGGACAAAAGCCGGTTACCCGCCGAGCACTATTTGGGGGAAGTCCTGCAGGGCGCTCGTTTGATAGAGTCGCAGTGCTCGAAAAATGTTATGTTCAAATGACATGTATGATTTGTGAAACCATATTTATAATATGAGTGCTTTTTATACTTGTGCGTTCAAGTATTGAAATATCTCCTGTGCGGCCGTTAATGTATATGTGTATATAACCTGAAAGATGGCAGTCTTCGGCTTCAGCCCCCACGCACATGGTGCGGGGGTGTTTGCAAAAATAGCGCATTTTCACACTTAATCCAACGTCTTGATCCTGTGAAGCAGGTGGTAGCGTAGCAAACTAGGCAACCGGACTATAATGCTTTATCACTTTCACTTAGCCATAGGAGTTCGAAGGTGGGGCTACGATATAGCCCCTGGGGGCACCACGCTCTTCCGAATTTGGGGCGCGTATGTGCCTGACCGGGAAACGGTCCTTCGTCAAAGCGAAGGAATTCTAGACATTCCGGTAGTCGATCGAGTGGTTGACCAGTCTCTCGCTATATCATGACAGTCAGTTTTCGGCTTTCTCTACTGAGGTGCTCGCCCGGCCGAACCGGGGAACAATCGCAGTAGTTCTCCTGGTGCCGCGTTAGCCGACGATACGGAATGTAAGGCAGCAAAACACAGGAGCCGGGCAAACCCAACATTTGACCAAAGACATGATTCGGAGCTGATGCATATAAGGCCTTACTCGAGACGCCGAACACTCCCTAAGGTATTCGGTCTTTATGATAACGGGCAGAACGATGCCCTAAGCCCCTCGTGTCCAGGTACGGGCGAAAATTTCTGACGCGGCCGATGCCAAAACGCCAACCTCCTCATCGGTTATGGTAAGAAACCGGGGGATGTGGATCAACAAGAGACAGTAAGAAAGGTTTACGCAGGGTCTTAATCTAAAAAGAATCCTTGCAACGGTCCTTGCTGCACGTCTACGCCTGTGTCTCCGTTGTGCTATATCCTGGACGGGTGTAGCACGCTGTTCATCTATAAAAGAGAAGAACTTAGTTTGGAAAGATATCGTGCGAGCAATGTATTAAAATAGAGCATGAAAAAAGAAATGAATGAAGTTGAGCCTTTATTGGTTCTCATTGTTCATGCTCACAGCCCCTTGTAAAGGGGTGTGCGGCTAGGAAGCCCCTAGTTTATTTAAGCCGGACTCGCCTAGCCGTGTCCGGGGTCTTAAGCGACCTTTCAAAGAGATAATGCCGCGTGGACCGGGCATTTTAAGTGTAAGAGACGCGTAATGCGGTATTGCATTAAAGCAGGCGAAAGCTTCACGTCCCAATAGTGCTTGATGGCTACTTTTAAATGGGGCGATATGGAAGATTAGCTTTTCGCGACGGAAGTTATCGGATGAACCGAACACAACTTCTAGTAGTAAGGAGCCCGTGCAATTGGCGTAAGGGCCTGGCGTCACTCCTTTGAAGGAAGTGCTGCTATGGCGAATTTTGGTCGGGTCTATCCCCATCCTGCGGATTGTGTCCGGATATAGCAGGTTTAAGTCGCTACCGCCATCCATTAGGACTTGTGTAAATTGTAGTCCGTCGATTATAGGATCCAATATCAAAGCAGTCCATCCTGCGTTTCGAATGTTTCTGGAGTAATCCAAATGGTCGAAAGTAATTGGTTTTGACATCCAATCTCGGGATTCCGCTGGGGTGGACCGTGCGGCACGTACTTTAGTAGGTGCCGCACTATTGTTCCGTATTATCACGTGAAGTAAGTTTACTGTTTTGACTTCTTGTGGGAAAGTCTTTTGTTTTCCGGCGCTCTGCTTGTTGGATTCGTCATCGTCTTCGCTTGGTGTGTCGAGCCCCTTGTGTTCGGCATTAAGTCGGTCGGACTATTTGAAGACCCAACAATCTCGGTGGGTATGGTTTGCAGGCTTCCCGGGGGTACTGTGGATTTGACATATCCTGTCAAAAAATTTGTTTAGGTTGGATAGCTCATCACTATTGTCTTTAAGAGGCAGTGTTTTGTTGTTCGGCCGAGAGCTTTTGAATCCGGCGTTGACTGTCATGTTCTTTGGGACATTTTCTTTACTCCGGCGCTGATCCTTTCTGCGTCGTGATTTCCCATTTCCATCTCTGACCTCGGATGTACTTGGGTCGCTGGTGCTGCATCTTGCCAGCCAGCTATCTTCTCCCGCGCAAAAGCGGGTCATGAGGCTCGTTAGCGCGTCCATTGTTCTTGGTTTTTCCTGGCCGAGGTGTCTGGCGAGCCATTCGTCTCGGACGTTATGTTTAAAAGCTGCTAAGGCTTCGACGTCCGGACAATCGACTATTTGGTTCTTTTTGGTGAGGAACCTGTTCCAGAATTTGCGTCCTGACTCTCCGGGCTGTTGAGTTATGTGACTTAAATCGTCTGCATCCGGAGGGCGGACATAAGTCCCCTGAAAATTTTCTCTAAACGCATCTTCGAGCTCTTCCCAACTTCCAATGGTATTTTCTGGGAGGCTTTTCAGCCAATGCCGAGCAGGCCCTTTGAGCTTGAGGGGTAGGTATTTTATGGCATGGAGATCATCTCCTCTTGCCATGTGTATGTGTAGGATGTAATCCTCAATCCAGACTCCGGGGTCTGTTTTTCCGTCATATGCCTCTATGTTTACGGGTTTGAATCCCGCTGGAAATTCATGATCCAGTACCTCATCGGTGAAACATAGTGGGTGTGCGGCGCCCCTGTATTTAGGTGTGCCGTTATCTTCGAACACTCGGCGTGTTGTGTTGCTCTCTGGAGCCCTCTTTTTTGGCCCGTAAACGGACCTGACCGGGCCATCCTTTTTGCGAGGATCTTTATGTGTATCATGTGCCGGCTTGTGTGCGGCGCCGCTTGCCATTCTTCGCCTGTCATCTGGTCGTCTATCCGGCCAGGCGGCCTCTTTGCTTTTTGATTGTGGTGGCTCTACGGCCTCCTCGTCGAATTCGGGCAACAGCTCGCACTTCGGGTAGCTCTTTGCTTGATGACTATTGTCGTATTTGTCTGCGGTCTTGAGTACTTCGTTCCATCTCATTCTGAGTATGTCTTCCGCTGTTTTGAGCTTCCGCTTCTGCTTCTTCAAACTTCTTGCAGTGGCGACGAGCCTTTTGTGAAGGCCCTTATGCTTCGGTGATGTGTCCGGCGTGAGATCGTCTGGACTGTTGTTTTCGCCGGGGATGGGTTGCTTGTCCAATTCATCCTATTCGGATAGTTGCTTGGTTGCGTGTTCGTCCTCCACTGGTTTGCCCTGCTCTACGGCTGGGTCGTTATGGGTGTTGTTGTTGTCGAGGCGGGACTTCGGGCGGCGCTTGCGTCGCCGTTTTGGTTGCTTCGCCGCGTCCCGTTGTTCCTCGTTATCGCTTCCTTTTGGTGTATCCACCATGTATATGTCATGAGTTGAGGTGGCTTTCCAGTGCCCTGTAGGCGCTGGTTCTTGGTTGTCTCCGGCATCGTCGTCCATACCATCGATGTCTTCGGAGTCAAAGTCTAGCATGTCGGTTGAATCGTCGATAGTGGCTACAAAGTGGGTGGTGGGTGGGCTTTGAATTTCTTCGTCATCCGCATCCCAACCATCCTGACCGCAATTCGGCCAGGGCTCTCCTGATAGCGAGAGATACTTTAGTGAATTCAGGATGTCGCCAAAAGGTGAGTGTTGAAAGATGTCCGCGGCGGTGAACTCCATGATCGGCGCCCAATCGGATTTGATTGGAGGGGGCGTAGGAGGTTTGGAGTCCGGCGAGGAGTCCGGCACCTTGGAGTCACGAGCGTCACAAGGGACAAGGTCAGTATTCGGCTCCATCGCCGTGGAGGTTGCTGCCCCTGAGGCGGTGTCTAGCCACCCATCCTCGATCTGCGCGGTTGGCTCCGAATTAAGGATCAGAGCGGACTCATGTGCGGCTTCCAGGGCACTGTCCGGCAGCAAAGCTAAATCATGCCCATCGAGACAGTGCGGCGCGCTCGTCTGTGGCTCGAATCCATCGAAGATCAAGTCTCCGCGGATATCAGCCTGAAGTTTAAGCTTCCAAATCTGACCTGATGGCCAGGGGCGTAGCTTTCGATCTGCTCCAGATGGCCAAGCGAATTGGCCCGCAGTGCAAAGCCGCCGAACACGAAGATCTGTCCGGGGAGAAAAGTCTCACCCTGGACTGCATCGTTGTTGATGATCGAAGGAGCCATCAAGCCTATCGGTGACGACACAGAGGAACTCTCAACGAGAGCACCAACGTCGGTGTCAAAACCGGCGGATCTCGGGTAGGGGGTCCCGAACTGTGCGTCTAGGCGGATGGTAACAGGAGACAAGGGACACGATGTTTTTACCCAGGTTCGGGCCCTCTCGATGGAGGTAAAACCCTACTCCTGCTTGATTAATATTGATGATATGGGTAGTACAAGAGTGGATCTACCACGAGATCAAGGAGGCTAAACCCTAGAAGCTAGCCTATGGTATGATTGTTGTTGTGATTGTTTGTCCTATGGACTAAAACCCTCCGGTTTATATAGACATCGGAGAGGGCTAGGGTTACACAGAGTCGGTTAGAATGGTAGGAGACCTACATATCCGTATTGCCAAGCTTGCCTTCCACGCCAAGGAAAGTCCCATCCGGACACGGGACAAAGTCTTCAATCTTGTATCTTCATAGTCTGGGAGTCCAGCCGATGATGATAGTCCGGCTATCCGGACACCCCCTAGTCTAGGACTCCCTCAGTCGCCACCTCGTTTGTGGCCGCTGTAGGACCCATGTTATCCTTGTTATTTCTCTTGCAACCAAATCCTTTTCTGTAAGGTACAAATTTAATACGGTGTTACTCACCTTCCTTGTCCTCGAGCTGCTTCTTGGCATGGCCAAGCTCGCTCTCGGACCGCTCGAGGTTCTGCTTCAAAGCATTGACCTCCGCAGTCAGTTTGGCAGAGGTCAGCAGCGCAGCCTGCAATCCCATATTGACATATTTTTTTAGAACTCCTGCGTATATCTTTTTAGATCCTCATTCCTGCTTTTCTTTCCGAACACCGAACCGAGCATCAGGGGCTACTGTCTATGCGGTATTATATTACATATCTTAAAATTCTTACCTCAAAGCCTGTTAGAAGGCTGCTGCAGGCTTCGGTCAGCCCGCTCTTGGCAAGCTGAACCTTCTGAATCACCGCACTCATGACAGTGCGGTGTTCTTCTTTGATGGAAGCGCCGTTGAGCGCCTCCAGCAAGTTATCTGGCGCCTCCGGTTGGACGGAGGCCGCCGGCGTCACAGTCTTGCCCTTCTTACGAAGGGGGCGCTCGCCGGACTCCGGAACCACTGCAGGTTCCGGTGCGGAGTCCGGTGCAGAGTCCGGGAGGTTGCCTTGCGGCACCTCCGGGACCTCCTCCTCCTGGCGGGTCCCCTCCCGGGATCCCACCTCGGCGTCGTCAGCGTCATGGGGGGTTGAGGCGGTTGGAAGAGAATCCATATCCGACATGCCCAAGGACCCGCTCGACGAAGCGGGAAGATCGTCCTTGGCCGGACTACAGGTTGTATGCGGCATTAGAAAGACACCGTGTGGCAAAAAGAAAAATGATAAATTATTTAGGAGTCCGGATACTTACGATCTCGCCAGGGGCTTGGCCCTTGAGGGCCACTCCTCGTTGCCGTCGCCAATGTTGGCGGAGCAGTCCGGGGGAAGGGTCCTTCCCTTCTTGGACCCTTCGGCCTCCCTCGTTGGGGAGGCCTTCCTCTTCTTCTCTCCCCCCGCTGGGGGAGAGGCCTCTTTCTTCTCCTCCTCGTCTTCAGGGGAGGAGTCCGCCTCGGAGTCATCGGACGATGAGTCCGATATCACCTGACGCCGGGAACTCCTTCGGGTTCTCGTGGCCTTCTTCTTGGCCTTTTTCTCCGGCACTACGTAAAGTGTCGAGACCAGCAGCCCTGTCAAACGGGCGTCCGCTGGGTCTTCTGGAAGGGGAGCGGGACAGTTAACCTGTCCGGATGTCTTTTGCTAGTCTTGTTAAGGGTATTGGGAGTTTAGATCCCACATAGAGTCAAACTATGAAAAAAATGAATGTCCCATAAAGGATGACATAGCTTACCTCGCCGGCCGGGCGTTGTGTGCTGAATCCGCACTCCGCTTCGGCGCCCTTGAACAGCACCCTCCAGGCAGCTTCGTACGTCGTGTCGAAGAGCCCACTCAAGGTCCGGTGCTGTGCCGGATCAAACTCCCACAGATTGAAGGCCCGTTGCTGGCAGGGGAGAATCCGGCGGACGAGCATGACCTGGATCACATTTACAAGCTTAAGCTTCTTGTTCACCAGGGTCTGAAGACAGGACTGGAGTCCGGTCAGCTCCTCCGAACTACCCCATAGCAAGCCCTTCTGTTTCCATGAGGTGAGCTGCATGGGGATGCCAGATCTGAACTCGGGGGCCGCTGCCCATTTAGGGTCACGCGGCTCGGTGATGTAGAACCATCCCGATTGCCACCCTTTGATGGATTCCACGAAGGAACCCTCAAGCCAAGTAACGTTGGGCATTTTGCCCACCATGGCGTCTCCGCACTCCGCTTGGCTGCCCTTCACAACCTTCGGCTTGACATTGAAGGTCTTTAGCCACAAGCCGAAGTGGGGCTGGATGCAGAGGTAGGCCTCGCACACGACGATAAACGCCGAGATGTTGAGGATGAAGTTTGGGGCCAGATCATGGAAGTCCAGGCCGTAGTAGTACATGAGCCCCCGGACAAAGGGGTGAAGTGCCCAGTCCGCGGAGGAAGTGGGGAAGAAATACGACCCTCTCATGGGGCCTGGGGGTAGGGATGAGCTGCCCCTCATCGGGCAGCCGGTGCGCGATGTCGCTGGACAGATATCCGGCGCTGCGCAGCTTCTCGATGTGCCCCTTCGTAATGGAGGAGGCCATCCACTTGCCTCCCGCTCCGGACATGGCTGGAAAGGGTTGAGGTGAGATGTGCGGACTTGGGCGCTGGAGCTTGAGTGCGCGGAGATGGATAAGCAAAGGAGGAAGAAGGCGTAGGTAAAGGAGGTGGATCCTTATCCCCTTATATATGGGCGGATGAAACTATGCGTCCCTACTAGCCTGGTAAAACTCGCTTATATCCCAAGCGTCGCAATCAATGGCGCGGTTGGGTTACCCACGTCCGTATTGATGGGAATCCCGGAATAAGGGGAACACGATCTCTGCTTCGACAAGACGTGCCAAGGAAACCGCTTTGCTAAACGCGCTGAGGTGGTATAATAAAAACGATTCAAGTAAAGGCTTGGTAGTGGTGTGACGTCACACCACAAAGTACGTCAGCAGATTGAACTTGTGTAAAATATTATTCTCTCTACGATGGAATGTGGAATTTATTTTCCAGAGCCGGACACTATCCTGGCGTTCACAATCTTCTATGGATTATTCGGAGGAGGAACCCGCCTTGCAATGCCGAAGACAATATGCGCGCCGGACTCATCGTCATTGAAGCCTGGTTCAGGGGCTACTGAGGGAGTCCTGGACTAGGGGGTGTCCGGATAGCCGAACTATCATCATCGGCCGGACTCCAAGACTATGAAGATACAAGATTGAAGACTTCGTCCCGTGTCCGGATGGGACTTTCCTTTGCGTGGAAGGCAAGCTTGGCAATACGGATATGTAGATCTCCTACCATTGTAACCGACTCTGTGTAACCCTAGCCCTCTCTGGTGTCTATATAAACCGGAGGGTTTTAGTCCATAGGACGAACAACAATCATACCATAGGCTAGCTTCTAGGGTTTAGCCTCCTTGATCTCGTGGTAGATCTACTCTTGTACTTCCCATATCATCAATATCAATCAAGCAGGAGTAGGGTCTTACCTCCATCGAGAGGGCCCGAACCTGGGTAAAAACATCATGTCCCTTGTCTCCTGTTACCATCCGCCTAGACGCACAGTTCGGGACCCCCTACCCGAGATCTGCCGGTTTTGACACCGACACCGGTCTTGGCTGAAGGGTTTGCCACCCAATTCCATTAGCTCATGGGATGAGTTAAAGGCCCGGTTCATTCAAAACTTCAAGGACACCTGCAAGCAATCTATGTCAATTGTGGACTTAACCAATTGTAAGCAGGGGGAGGGCGAATCCACCACCCATTGGGTGCGCCGGGTCAAGGAGATAATTCATTCATCTGACAATATGGATGCCGGCTCTGTAGTCCTTATGTTGGAGAAGAATTGTAGCTTTGAGCTGCTGAGGCAGAAGCTGGGGCACCTTAAACGTGACTGCAAGGATATGGGCACGCTGATGGCGGCTTTAGTCAAATATGCCGATTCTGATAGTACCAAGGATCCCGCGTCTGACGATGAGAAGACAGGGAAGGGAAGAAGGAACGGCAATGGAAAGGGTCAACAGCATAACCCGGGGAATCAAAATGGCAATAAGCGTAAGGCGGATGGTAACCCGGAGTTCGTAGCCAATGCCAACGCGTTGGGTAACAATCTGAGACGTAAGGGCAAACCGCCTCGATCCGGCGGGTCATGCCCATCTCTTGAATAGCTATTCAATGAGCCTTGCCTGAGACACGGCACCAGGGAGCGGCCTGCCATGCACCTGTGGAAGGATTACGCAATCATGAAGGCGTTTAAGAATTCCAACACCTATGATGGCCATAATGGGTCTGGTGGTGGTTCAGGAGCTGGCGGTTTCCATGGCCCAGGTGGCGGCTCAGGATCCGGCTTTTAGGGACGTCAAGGAGGGGGCTATAACCAACAGCAGTCTGGTCAAGGAGAGCAGCAGCAGCAGCAGTCGGGTTATCAAGCAACCCGAAGCAATTGAATAGTGGGCAGTATCACATATTTACCACTAGCTTATGCAAACGTGACCAGAAGGTTCATAAGAGGGCCGTTAATTCTGTTGAGCCGGCAATCCCTCATTATTTGAGGTGGTCAGAGCAGCCCATCATATGGAGCAGGGAGGATCATCCTCCACGGGTTGATAACCCGGGTCAGTTGGCTTTGGTAGTGGCACCTCAGGTTGGTGGGTATAAGTTCACTAAGGTGCTCATGGACGGGGGTAGTAGCATCAATATTCTCTACTATGAGACCTTTCGACGCATGGGATTAACTGATAAAAATCTGAGAACATTAAACACTGTTTTCCATGGAGTTGTCCCTGGTAAGTCGCCTTACCCAATTGGCAGGATTGAGCTGGAGGTGGCCTTTGGAGACGAATATGACTCCAGAGCTGAGAAGTTGACATTTGAGGTGGTCAAAATCAGGAGCCCATACCACGCTCTGTTCGGGCGGCCGGCTTACGCTAAGTTTATGGCCCGGCCATGTTATGTTTATTTGCAGCTTAAGATGCCGGGTCACAAGGGCACCATCACTGTACATGGCAGTCAGAAGGTAGCACTGGAGTGTGAAGAAGGCGACGCGGCTTATGCTGAGTCGGCCTGTGCAGCAGAAGAGCTCAAATATTATCAAGATAATGTTGACCCGGCGGATATGACATCCCTGAAGAAGCCAACTACAGAGCACGACCCAGCGTTAAAGTTTAAATCGGCAGCTGAGACAAAGCTCGTTGACTTTACCCCGGGTGATCCTTCCAAGCAGTTCAGTATCAGCAACAAGCTGGATCCCAAATAGGAAAGCGCACTCATCGAGTTCATCCGTGAGAACCGGGACATCTTTGCATGGAAACCTTCTGACATGCCGGGTGTACCGAGGGAACTCGCTGAGCACACTCTCAACATTGATCCAAAGTGTAAGCCGGTCAGGCAGTTTCTTCGACGTTTTAACGAAGAGAGAAGGAAAGCTATTGGAGAGGAAGTCCCCCGACTCTTGGTGGCCGGGTTTATCATTGAAGTTTTTCACCCGGAGTGGTTGGCTAACCCGGTGCTCGTCCTTAAAAAGAACGGCACCTGGCGGATGTGTCTGGATTACACGGACTTAAACAAGGCTTGTCCGGCTGATCCCTTTGCTCTTCCCTGTATTGATCAAATCATTGATGCTACGGCAGGTTGTGAGCATTTGAGTTTTTTGGATGCTTACTCTGGTTACCATCAGATCAAGATGGCAGTTAAGGACCAGGAGAAGACGGCTTTCATCACTCCGTTTGGAGCCTTCTGCTATGTATCTATGCCGTTTGGGCTCAAGAGTGCCCAGGCGACTTATCAGCGGTGTGTGCAGAACTGTTTGCACGATCAAATTGGGCGTAATATTCATGCTTACGTGGATGACATTGTGGTGAAGTCTAGAGAAAAGGAGACCTTGATATCTGACTTAAAGGAGACCTTTGATAATCTCGGGGTTTACAAGATGATGCTTAACCCGGCCAAGTGTGTGTTTGGCATTCCTGCGGGCAAGCTCTTGGGCTTTCTGGTATCCAACAGAGGCATCGAAGCTAACCCAGAGAAGATTAAAGCGATTATATCTCTAGCTAAACCGGTGTGCATCAATGATGTTCAGCGACTGGCGGGTCGCGTTGCCGCCTTAAGTCGGTTCATAAGTCGGCTAGGTGAGAAGGCCCTCCCGTTGTATCAGATGATGAAGAAAACTGACACTTTTGTCTGGAGCGAGGCTGCTGATGCTGCTTTTGAGGACTTAAAGAGACAATTGTCTGAACCGCCGGTTCTCGCGGCTCTAATTGATAAGGAGCCTTTACTGTTGTATGTGGCTGCCAATTCACGAGCCGTCAGCGTTGCCATCGTGGTGGAACGTAAGGAAGCTGGCAAGGAGCATCCGGTTCAACAGCCGGTTTACTACATCAGTGAGGTGCTTATTAAATCCAAGCAAAGGTATCCACATTGGCAGAAGCTTGTTTACGGGGTGTTCATGGCCAACCGGAAGTTGAAGCAGTACTTTCAAAGCCACCCCATAACCGTGGTAAGTTCTGCCCCTTTGGGAGACATCATTCAGAACAGGAAGGCCACAGGACGAGTCGCTAAGTGGGCCATTGAGCTGGGGCCTCACGATTTGAAGTACATGCCACGTACTGCTATTAAGTCTCAGGCTTTAGTGGACTTTATCAATGATTGGACAGAGTTACAGGCCCCTGAGGAGAAGCCAGATAACACATATTGGACGATTCACTTTGATGGGTCCAGGCAGCTAGAAGGCTCGGGGGCTGGAGTGGTGTTAACTTCCACTCGAGGTGACAAATTTTGTTATGTACTCCGGCTTATGTTTCCATGTACTAACAATGCAGCTGAATACGAGGCCTTACTCCATGGTCTCCGGATGGCTAAGGAGATGAATTTAAGTCAGGTACGATGCTTGGGCGATTCAGATCTTGTGGCTCAACAAGTGTCAGGCAAGTGGGATTCCAAGGACCCCCTTATGGCGGCTTATCATCGTGAGGTAGATGTTGTGGCTGGTCACTTCACGTGTTATCAAGTGGAGCACATCGATCGAAGGAAGAATGAGGCGGCTGATGCTTTAAGCCGGTTGGGATCCCAACGTAAGCCGGTGCCGCCCAATACCTTTCTCGATGTGTTACATAACCCTTCTATCAAGGTGCCTACCGAGGAGGAGCTAGCAGTGCCAGACCCGGAGGCACAGCTGGTGGCGGCTCTTCACGTTATCCAGGATTGCACAGTGCCCTACTTGGCTTATATGACCCGGGGTGAGTTGCCGGAGGATGAGACCTTGGCGAGACAAATTATCAGGCGCTCCAAATCCATGACGATTGTTAACGGCGAGTTACATCACCTCAGCGTCACGGGGGCGTTTCAACGCTGTGTGTCACCTACAGAAGGCCAAGAAATACTTCGTGAGATCCATGAAGGAGATTGTGGCCATCATGCCGGGTCAAAATCTCTCGTAGCCAAGGCTTTTCGTCATGGTTTCTATTGGCTGACGGCTCATGCTGATGCGGAGGATCTGGTCAGTAAATGTGATGGCTATCAAAAGTTCTCACGATGAGCTCATGTGCCGGCTCAAGAATTGAGGATGATCCCAATCACTTGGCCGTTTGCATTCTGGGGGCTTGACATAGTTGGACCTTTCAAAAGGTCTAAAGACAAAAAGACACATCTACTGGTGGCAGTGGATAAGTTTACCAAGTGGGTTGAGGTAGAGCTGGTCAGTAAGTGTGATGCAGCCACGGCGATTCAGTTCATGAAAAAGGTGTTCTTTCGTTTTGCTTTTCCACATAGCATCATAACTGATAATGGCACTAATCTCTCTAAGGGTGCCATGGAAGAGTTATGTCAAAGAGAACATATCCGGCTTGATGTTTCGGCCGTTGCTCATCCTTAATCCAATGGTCAAGCAGGGAGAGCTAATCAAGAGATCCTGAAAGGTTTCAAACCCCGGCTCTTAGTCCCCTTACAGCGGACTCCGGGTTGTTGGGTGGAGGAGTTACCCTCAGTGTTATGGAGCATCAACACTACGCCTAACAGATCTACGGGATACACACCTTTCTTCATGGTCTATGGAGCAGAGGCAGTCCTCCAAGTGACATCCGGCACGACTCACCCCGTGTGGCGGCTTACGTTGAGGCGGATAACAAAAAGGCTCGTCAGGATGCACTTTACTTGTTGGACGAGGAGAGAGACTTGGCAATAGCCCACTCGGTGATTTACCAGCAAGACCTGCACCGCTATCACAGCCGCCGGGTTAAGAGCAGAACCTTTCAGGAAGGCGACTTGGTGCTCCGGCTCATCCAGGATCAGTCTAACATGCACAAGCTATCCCTGCCTTGGGAAGGGCCCTTTGTGGTCAGCAAGAATCTACACAACGGGTCATATTATCTCATCGATATTCGAGAGCACAAGGACTCACTTAAATCGGAGGAGGAGACCCGCCGGCCGTGGAATATAGCTCATCTCTGGCCTTACTATACTTAAGTCACCAGTTTTTAAGATACTTTTGACGATGTACATATTATATAAAGCAATAAAGCAGGACCTCTGTCCTTTTTTCCCATAAAGAATGTTTCATGTCTTCTTTATCAGGTGATGGACACTACCAACAGGGGACGGATCATATCTGAATCTGGTTTTTCCCTTTGGTCCGGCTTATGATCATATCTGAATCTAGCCATGGTCACCTGGGGGCTTCCTGTTCAAACATAGGTCGTATTCGAACCAAAGAGAACATAGCTGTCGATACCCACTTGATCGACATACTGCCAAACCCACTTGGGGGCTTCTTGATCATATTTGAATCACAGCTTAACCCCTTTGGGTCTGACGTGGATCGTATTCGAATCAGCGTCATTAAACAACTCTTATGTTCACTTGGGGGCTTCCTGTTCAAACATAGGTAGTTCGAACCAAAGAGAACATAGCTGTCGATACCCACTTGATCGGCATCGCCAAAGCCACTGGGGGCTATATGATCATATCCGAATCGTAGCTTAACCCCTTTGGAATGGTTCTCTGATCGTATTCGAATCAGGAGCCTGTGAACATTGCTTATAAGTATGATTACTTTAACTATCATTGCAACCTTCTTGAGGATATGGTTCTCGATCCTTCTGGTTTCATATTGATTACCTCAGGTTCTAAAAAGTGCCAGGTAAAGACTTATATGAGCCGGGGAGACTATTAAAAGGGTCACAGGTATGTTGTTGTGATTATATTTGAACTAATCATGAACTGGCTTATACATGTTGTCTTTTGATCAAGTTCCGGGTTATCAATACTCTATAACCCCCTTGCGCCGTGAACCGCCCAGGAAACCTTGCCTGTTTTTATGTGCAGGATAAAGCAAGGCAAGTTAAAATGTCAAGGAAATACATGGTTCACATAAGCCAGCAAAATATAGTGATGGCGGCTTACAAAAGTAATAAGCACCATAAACATGCGCAAGGGCATGACCAGCATTAAGGAGTTTTTTCTATCCTATTACAAGACTCCCCGAGTCTAAACAAAGTGAAGCATTGTTTTTGCAAAGGTTGTAACATGCCTGGCGGTTCATTCCTCCGTCTGGCTTGATGACTCCGGGTTATCCTTCCCCGCCTCTCCTTCGGTTGTTTTGTCCTGGAAGGTGGACGAGGCCCAGTCAATGGCGCTCAAGGCTTCAAATTCAGCTTCATCATCTATTAAACTGGCCGGGTCCACTTCAGGGGCAAAGGTATGCTTACACGTTGGAGGGATCAGGCTGACTTGGTCATATGGGGCGTTTGGGATTCTCCGGTTCTCACTATCGTAGCCCGGCAAATACTTAGTAAGATCAGTATCATTCCCAATGAGAGTCGCCAGGGGACGTACGACTTTAGCAAAGGTAGTGAAGTCTTGGTCGTCAAAAGTAGTGCCGTCCTCTTTAAGGCTTGGATATCCGAGAGAGAGAGAGAGATCAGCAAGGTTAAGCTCCGGCACCCATGCTCTTGCCCGACTTAATGCAGCCACGGCTCCGGCTCTCGCAGATGCCCGCCTTAAATCCTGAATTCGTTGAGGTAGCACCGAAAGATGCCTCAACACATCTTGTAGAAGCCAAGGAGTGGTATTTGATAAGGCCACAACGGCCAACGCATGTTGTGACCCGGAGTACAGCTGCTCCACTAAGGTATACACCGCCTTAAGCTTGATCGGCATATTTTCCTTCAGATTGCTACTCCTGGGGCCTGTATGTTCACAGGTATAACAGTAAGCCGGAGGTAACTATTACGATAACCCTTGAAAGATTACAATATTTACGAATGACTTACCAAAGATGGCTGAGACCATTTGGGATATCTGTCGTTTTAAGTCGGACAGCTTGTTTGTTGCCTCGGCAAGAGATGCTTCTGCTGTTTCGGCCCGAGTTACCAGTGAAGCCCTCTCATCAACCCAAGTTTTCTTCTCAGATTCAAAATTTTTCTTCAGCTTCTCTTGTTCGGGGACACTGAATTCAAACTTGGAGTTGGCTTTCTGAGCTTCGAGTTCTTGGGTTTTCAACTGGCTCTTAAGATCAGCAATTTCCGCCTCAAATTGACTTATGGTGGCCTGCATTGACATTAGGCTATGGTAAGAATCATGGTAAGATAACATTCAAGTCCCAAACACCTTACAAGTAAAGATACTTGGCACTTGGGGGCTAATGTATGTTTAACAAATTTTTTAACCTATTTTACCGAGTCATACATATTAAGTCTCAAGCACTTTACAAGTAAAGGTACTTGACACTTGGGGGCTAATGTGTAACCCAAATTCAAAGTCTCATGCTATCACTGGGTTAAACATATTCAATTTAAACCGGACAAAACTAACAGTAAGTAGATTATTAAGTCTATAGCATATTCATTCATAAGAAATAGACTTGGGGGCTGGTACAGTAAGTAAGATTCAGATTAAAAGCTTAAATTATACCTCAGATTTATGCTGTATTTGCTTCACCATGTCAATTTCCAGGTCACGACTACTGTGCACTTGGTTCAGATAGCCCGAGACTATATCACCAATACTTAGGTGAGAATAATTAGTGATGTCTTGTTTGGCTTTCCGACGCTGGGCAAACTCCTCCTTGGCAGTGCATTGGGCAAGAGCAGTAGGTCGGCCCGGTTCGACATATTGGCTCTTCACAATTTCAACCTCCGGGTCAGTCGTCTTGACCGGGCTAGGAGTTTCCGGGTCATCCGAGTTGTGGATAACGTCTTCTGCAGGCGGGTCAGAAGTTGGCACCGGAATGTCAGAAGCCGGTTCAGGTGGTGGCTGATGAGTGGAGCTGTCAGGAACGGATGAGTCAAGCACCGGTTCAGTGACCACCGGGTCTCAGGACGGCTTATTCTTCTTTGTCCTCTTGCTGGGTTTTACTTGCAAACTGTCAATCAAAGTGGAAGGATAAGCATCAAAGTATAAGTATGGAAAAACTTAAAGTGAGAAAGGTTATATTACTCGGGAACCGTTTTGAAAGCTGGCATGTTTGATTGCATTGACTCGTCAGAGGAAGGAGAGTTTTCCTGATAATTGGAGTCAATTGAGTTGAGAGGTTGGCGAATTAAACCCGCCAAAGGTAAAGCGGAATGTAAATCGGAGGTAACCTCGGTCCGAAGCTTCCTAGTTACGTCGAGTAAGCCGGAAGAGAGTTCTGCTTCTTGGTTGGCCCGAGTCTGCCTCCGGTTCTCAAGCTGTTGTTGCTTCAAAAGAAATTGAGGATCTTGGTAAGCTAGAGGATGTGAAAATCTTACTTTCTAGGTCACCCTTCGGATTTTTTGCTTTGGCAAAGCCTCTGAGTCGGAGGAGATTATAGTTACCTCTTCATCAACTGCTTGACTGTTCCCTGTGTCCTCCTGAAAGGATAAGAATGTCAGTAAAATAATGACAAAGGAGTTAAGAAAATCAAAGGATTACCTCCTCCTCATCTGAAGAAGAGTCATCCAATTTGAGCATATCAGAGGCGCTGGGTTTCTAATTCTTAGAGGTGTCCGTCCTGGCGGCTTTCCTTTCAGTCTTCTTGGCCGCCCTGGCCTGTTTGGCAGCCTCATGGTCATACTTGATCTTCTAGAAATTATCACCGGCCTGTGGAAAAAGATGAAGAATCATAAGTACAAGAAGGTAACATATTAAAGAGTATTTGTGAAGATTAGTAACTTACAGCAGGAGCTGGGTTCTTCTTGAATAAGGGAAGTAAACTAAAGGTATTACTGGTTACAGTGCCCTCCTTCAATAGCGACTGGACTGTAGCATCTACCACATCATCTGGTAAGTCTTCAGGGCTGTGACGCATTGGGTCTTCTTTCTCGCCTGTGTAAGTACACATTAAGCTGGAGCAGCGGCTTAATGGTAGTATCCGCCAGGTGACCCAGACCCGGACCAAATCGATGCCACTTAACCCGTTGCCTAAAAGGGCTTTGATCTTCTTGATGGTGGGGTTAAGAGGCCGACGCTCAACAGCAGTCAACTTGTCCGCCAGATGATGGTTGGACTCAACACGCAGGGCACGAAAGCCGGGCAGAGGCTTCTCATTAGCCGGAGAGGTGTCTTGACAGTAGAACCACGTCTGGTTCCAGTCTTTTGGGTGACTCGGCAGCTCAGTGTAAGGAAAAAGGCAATCTCTCCGCCGCTGGATTGAGATGCCGCCAAGCTCAAGACTAGGCCCGTTGGCACGTTCATTCTGCCGGTTCAAGTAAAAAAGTTCTCTGAACAGCAGCAGACTTGGTTCCTCTCCTAGGTATACCTCGCAAAAGACTTGGAAATTACATAGATTTGACACGGAATTGGGTCCAATGTCTTGAGGCTTCAGGTCAAAGAAATCCAAAACTTCCCTGAAGAATTTTGAGCCGGGAGGGACAAATCCCCGGTTCATATGATCTGTGAAAACTACTACCTCCCCATATTTGGGTTGAGGTATCTCCTCAGACGGGTGAGGGGCACGATAAGACATGGCCTCCTTCCTTGGCAGATGGCCAGACTTCACGAATTCGGCAAGTTTGCTTTTGGTCACTGTGGATGGAACCCAATTGCAAGTCACAGGGGCCTTGGCCGCCTTAGGAGCCATGACAATAGTTGGCCTACGACAAAATAAGAAAGCTCCGGTTCAACTTTAATCCGGAGAGATATCTAAATTGTTCACAATGGCGGCTTAAGCAAGGGGCCTAATGATATAAGGGTGACTGTGCAATAATGTTTAAGCCGCTATCAGTATCAAGAGCAATTCGAAATTTTTAAGATCATGAGAGGAAGGCAAGGCTCATAGTTCAGTACCACTTATTTAAACCGGACACCTAGACAGCAGTGATAGAAGCAAGTTTTACAGAAGAAGCTTTCCGGGTGATAGAAACAAGTTTCACAGACGACAGCTATTATCATGGATCAAATTATTGTTCTGAAAGGGAAATTTTCTAGACCCAGAAACAGAGCAGAGAAGTTCATACATTTGAAGAGGGTTTCTAAGCAAGGAAACTGAGATCTATTTCTATGCAAGATCAATACAAACAACTACCGCGGCAGTTCTGTACAGTTTTTACGACCTAAACGTCGCGCTGAAGGTGAGAACTGGCGAGGGTTTGTGTCGGGCAGTGATGAACGCCGACGAACTCAGCGGAGTTCCAATGCAGATCTGAGAAAGGGGAGGAGAGGAACTCATGGATGAAGACGAGCTGAGGAGATTCGCCAATGTTTTCTGGTCAGAGTAAGGTCGATGCAGCGGCCTGAGTCGATGCAGACGAGGGGGTCGACGGCGGTGGCGGCGGAGCTCGAGTGGCAGAGACGAGAGGAAGAAGACGACTGGAAAGAGAAGAATGAAAGACCTAAGGTCACGCCTATTTATAGGGAGAGCATAACTGAGACGGCACGGGAAACGAGGAGATAGGAATTACTATCCAGCAGCCCCGACGCCTCGATTTTTGGAACACTTAATAAAGCAGAGATCCATTGAAGGATATGACGGAATAGAAAATGAATTAAAAAAAGGATGATGTCATGCCGGGTTAAGATGGATCCATAAGATGACGTCACGGCGGGTTAAAAGAAAGCCCTCTGTACAGTCAGAAGACTGAAGATTTATTCTTTAGAAGTATATTTTTAAGATTAACATGAATAGGTTCAAATCAATCTGGGGCCTAATGTTGGGGATATGACTATTTGTGTAAGCCGCCCAGGAGGGACCGGGTTACGCGAAGAGGACTCATCAGAGGAAGCCCAAGACCAAGCATGAAGATGGCGGTTAAATAAAGGGCTTAAGGCCCACAGGCGGCTTAAGGCCCGTTGTAGTGAACCGCCATGATGGCATGACTTGTAACGTAAGGTAGATTTAATTGGTCACCGAGCCGGACATTGTTTATAAGCTGGCCGGGACTCTGTAAGCCACAGGGCGTCAACCCGTGTATATAAGGGAACGACCTGCTGGCGGCTTAGGGCAAGAAACAACTCATCGAGAGCCGGGCATAGCATATCTCGCTCCCTGGTCATCGAAACATCAATACCAACCCAACTAGATGTAGGCCTTACCTTCACCGTAAGGGGCCGAACTAGTATAAACTCTCTCGTGTCCCTTGTGCCGATTTAACCCCTTCAAGCTTCCTAGTTGCGATGGCTCCACAACTAAGTCCTTTCACGAGGACATCTGACGTGACTATTCCATGACACACTACGACTTATATAAAGAAATTATGCATGATATTGCACCCGCTGAAATAGAGGATATTGATGTTACTATTAAGCTTGCTAATAGGGATACCATTAAACCAATTGGGATAGTTAGAGATGTTGAAGTTTTGTGTCGGAAGGTTAAATACCCTGCTGATTTTCTTGTTCTTGGTTCCCCACAAGATGAATTTTGTCCCATTATTTTTGGTAGACCCTTCTTGAATACTGTTAATGCTAGGATTGATTGTGAAAAGGATACTGTTACAATTGGCTTAGAGGGTATGTCTCATGAGTTTAATTTTGCTAAGTTTCATAGACAACCTCGTGATAGAGAATAACCTAGTAAGGATGAGATTATTGGTGTTGCTTCTATTGTCGTGCCTCCTACTGATCCGTTAGAACAATATTTGCTACACCATGAAAATGATATGTTTATGAAGGAAAGAAGGGAAATAGATGAAGTGTTCCTTAAACAGGAACCTATGCTGAAACACAACCTTCCCGCAGAAATTCTTGGGGATCCCCCTCCACCCAAGGGTGATCCCGTGTTTGAACTCAAACCATTACCTGACAATCTTAAGTATGCTTATCTTGATGAAAATAAAATATATCATGTTATTATTAGTGCTAACCTTTCAGAGCAAGAAGAAGAAAGATTATTGAAAACTCTGAAGAGGCACCGCACTGCTATTGGATATACTCTAGATGATCTTAAGGGCATTAGTCCCACGTTATGCCAACAAAAAACTAATTTGGAGGACGGTGTTGTAGGACCTTGAAGTATGTCTAGAGAGGGGGTCATTAGACTACTTGACCAATAAAAACTTAACCTTTTCCCAGTTTTAGAGTTTGGCAGATTTTAGCTACTTTAGGACAAGTCAAGCAATCATCACACAATTCAAGCAAGCATGCAAAGAGTATATAGGCGGCGGAAATTAAAGCATGCAACTTGCAAGAAAGTAAAGGGAAGGGTTTGGAGGATTCAAACGCAATTGGAGACACGGATGTTTTTGGCGTGGTTCCGATAGGTGGTGCTATCGTACATCCACGTTGATGGAGACTTCAACCTATGAAGGGTAACGGCTCCGCGAGTCCACGGAGGGCTCCACCCAAGAAGGGTCCACGAAGAAGCAACCTTGTCTATCCCACCATGGCCGTCGCCCACGAAAGACTTGCCTCACTAGCGGTAGATCTTCACGAAGTAGGCGATCTCCTTGCCCTTACAAACTCCTTGGTTTAACTCCACAATCTTGTCGGAGGCTCCCAAGTGACACCTAGCCAATCTAGGAGACACCACTCTCCAAGAAGTAACAAATGGTGCGTTGATGATGAACTCCTTTCTCTTGTGCTTCAAATGATAGTCTCCCCAACACTCAACTCTCTCTCAATGGGTTTGGATCTGGTGGAAAGAAGATTTGAGTGGAAAGCAACTTGGGGAAGGCTAGAGATAAAGATTCATATGGTAGGAATGGAATATCTTGGTCTCAACATATGAGTAGGTGGTTCTCTCTCAGAAATGGTAAGTTGGAAGTGTAGGTTTGTTCTGATGGCTCTCTCCATGAATGAAGAGGAGGTGGAGGGGTATATATAGCCTCCACACAAAATCTAACCGTTACACACAATTTACCAAACTCGGTGGGACCGAATTGTTAAACTCAGTCGGACCGATTTAGTAAACCTAGTGACCATTAGTGATTTTCAGTGGGACCGACATGCATCTCGGCGAGACCGATTCGATTAGGGTTAGGGCATAACGTAATCTCGGTAAGACCGATTACACAAACTCGGTGAGACCGATTTGGTAATAAGCTTTCCAGAGAGTTGGTCAGGTAAACTCGGTGGGACCGATTTGCTCTTTTCGGTGAGACCGAAATGTTACAAAAAGGAAACCGAGAGTTTACATTGCAATCTCGGTGGGACCGATCGCTCACTTCGGTTAGCCCGAAACATTACAAAGGGAAACAGAGAGATTGCAACCCCATCTCGGTGAGACCGAGATCCCTATCGGTAAGACCGATTTGCTTAGGGTTTGTGGCAGTGGCTATGACTTTTGGAATCGGTGGCGCCGAATAGGAAGTTTCGGTGTGACCGATTTTGGCTTTGGGTTTAGGTCATTTGTGGATGTGGGAAAGTAGTTGAGGGTTTTGGAGCATATCACTAAGCACATGAAGCAAGAGGCTCATTAAGCAACACCTCATCCCTCCTTGATAGTATTGGCTTTTCCTATAGACTCAATGTGATCTTGGATCACTAAAATGTAAAATGAAGAGTCTTGAGCTTTTGAGCTTGAGCCAATCCTTTGTCCTTAGTATTTTGAGGGATCCACTTCCATCATCCATGCCATGCCATTCATTGAGATTTCCTTAAATAATAGTCTTGGAATAGCATTAGCTCAATGAGCTATATGTTGTTATTAATTACCAAAACCACCTAGGGATAGTTGCACTTTCAATCTCCCCCTTTTTGGTAATTGATGACAACATATAGATCAAAGCTTTGACAAATGATAATAAGATTGAATAACATCGTCGCTTTGAGAAGTACGTGATAAGCAAGAGCTCCCCCTAAATTTGTGCATAGTTTAAGATTTGCTTTGGACTGCAAATGCACAATGAATTAGGCTCATGGGTTACTCTTCCATGTCACATACATCTTGGTGGAGCGCTCAAAATAATAAACAATGAATACATGCACTCATCACCAAGCATAGTGAATGATCACATAAGATAGATAGGATAATATCAAGCATGCATAAGTGTAGCTTATGATCAAACACATGATCATCAATGTCTCACAGGCATAGTATCTCAACCAAAAGCAAACAAAGTTTGAAAAACCACCAAATAAAGCAAGAGAGAACAAAAGCAACACTCTCTCTTGAAGCCTATGATCTATACATTTTTCTCCCCCTTTGGCAACAAGTTACCAAAAAGTTCATAGAAAATGCATAGTGCTAGATCGTCTCTCAGGCTTGATCTTCTGGTGGTGGTGTAGAGATGGCTCCTTGGACAAAGGCTTCAGTTGAAGTGGATGGTGCTGGAGGAGTTGGTGCTGGAGCTGGTTGCACTGGAACTGTTGGGGCAGTAGCTGGTGCTGAAGTTGTTGCTCTAGTGTCTGTCACTGGCACTGCAACTGACCTCTGGGCTCTGGGCACTCTGGCAAACACATTGGTGGTTGTCTTGCCCTTCCTCTCCTGCATGTCATCCTGCAGCTGCTCCACAACTGACTGAATCTCAGTTACCTTGACATCTAGATCACAGAACTTTTGTTCCATGATTCTTTCCAGGCTCTCCTGGTTTTGAGTCAGGGTGGCCAGCCCTTTCTCAATCCTCAGAGTTGATGCTATCAAGTAACCAAGCTGCTCTTGTTTGGTTTTCAAGAAATACTCAGATGCCTCCTCTTGAGTTGGCATCTTGGCAGCCTTCTCCTGTTTTGCCTTCTCCTTCTTCTCCTGAGCTTGGACTGACTGTGGATCATCTTCATTCATGACAACCTCATTGTCCTCAAAGTCTGGATAAATTGGAAAATGTTCCTTATCCAACTGATATTTCCCTATGCCCATCTTTGAGTTGATCAATTCTTGAATTTGAGGTGCATATCCACAGCTCCTCTTCTGATCTGCTGCAGTCCTCTTGATAGTTTCAATGATCAGGCTCATGACTTTGAACTTTTGGGGCACATCAAACACATGCAGCATGTTGATGGCATGTCCTCTGATCATGTTATGGTCACCTGACTTGGGCAACAAAGTGTGCCTCAGAATCCAGTTGATGGTTGCCAACCCTGACAGTAGAAAGTGAACTGATCCAAACTTGTGAGTCTCTACAGCCTTGTCAGGAATCTCCTTGTACATGTGAGCCATTGAGTTGTGACCCAACTTCTTCTTTGCATATATGTCCAAGTCATCCTCTTCTTCCTTGGGGCATTGATCAGACTTGCCCATTCTTCAACAGTGGACTGGTACCTTGTACCTTCAGACATCCAAACAATTCTACCATCTGGATAAAAATGTGATGTGGAGTAGAACTGCATGATAAGCTCATCATTCCAGTTGGTGAACTTCTGTCCAACAAAATTTGCTACTCCACAAGCAATAAAGCTCTCCTCCACTCCAGGGTAGTGCTGCTCATTCTCCCTGATGAATTTCCAGTCAACCCACCTCATATCACAAACAATGGGCTTCTTGTCCAACAGAATGGTCTCATAAAAGTCTTGTTGTTCCTTTGTGTGGAACCTGTAGTCAACAACAGTTCTTCTTCTTGAAGCATATGGGTCCTCCATCCTCCACAGTCTCAGCCCTGAATCCTTCCTGATTCTCATGTCCTCAGCCACAGGATGGGCATCATTGTGGTCTGGTATCTTGGGCTTGAGCTTTCTAAGGACCTGTCCTTCTTCATCTTCATCTTCTGCAACATTGGGAACTGGGGCCTTGTTCTTTTCAGCAGCTGAAATACTCCTAGTATTCCTCTTTGGAGCTTGCTTGGCCCTGGAGGCAGCTTTGGGTGCGTCTTTGGGCTTGGATGTTGCAGCCCCTGACCTGATTGCATCTCCCATAAGCTTAGCTGCCTTAGGAGCTGGTGCAGCATCATCTTCCTCTTCATCAGAATCCCTTCTCATTGAGGGCTTTCCAAGGACCTTGGCAGTTGTGGTTCTAGCTCTCTTCTTTTTCTTGTCCTGATCACCATCATCCTCTGATTCAATTGTGAACTTCATGGTTGCACCAGTGGGGACTTTCTGAGGTTTTGATGGTGCCTCTTTCCTTGCAGGTGCCTCTTTGGGTTGTGTCTGAGCAGGCACTTGAGTGGACTTCCTGGCCTTTGGCATTGGAGTTCTCTTGGCATGAACTTTCTTCTTCAGGCCTGGCTTTGTGCTTTGTGCAGAGCCATACTCTTTCTTGAGCACCACTTTCTTGGAAGTGGCCTCATCCTCCTCAACTTTGTAATCCTCATCCTCTGAGTCTGAGGTTCTCTTCCTCCTTTGCCTGGTTGCAGCCTTAGGAAAATTGCTAGGAGTGCTTCTGCTCCCATCATCTGAAGTTAAGGGACTAGTGCCCTCACTCAAGTCCATGTGCTCTTCAGACCTGTTCTGGCTGTCACTCTGATCAGACATACTGCAAAAGCTGACTGCTGACCCTATGAAGAGTTATAGATGAGATAGAATAGATGAGCATCACAAAATGTAGAGATTTTTGCAAGAGAATGATTCAAAAGTTCAGTTTTAGTTTTCCATAGAAAGCATTTCGGATCAACCGATTTTCAAACTCGATGATACCGAAGCATTTTTGGAACCTAAACTGATGATCTCGGTTGGACCGAGTTTCAGTTCGGTGGCACCGAGACTGCTAGGGCTTCACAGAATCTTCAAATCGGTCGCACCGATTAGTAATTCTCGGTCAGACCGAGAGTCACTAGTGCAATGGCATACGCCAAATCAGTGAGACCGAGTTTTTCAACTCGGTGGGTCTGAGATGGTTTCGGCGGAAACCTAACATTAAAAATTTGAATCACATCTAATCTACGGACTATTTTGGTTGGATAGAAGAATCTCAGTTGTTTCAAGAATCAATATGAGAACAATGTGCTAGGAATCATACGTGGATAGCACAAAGATCAAGTCCATACCCTAACTTGGCGGTGGACTTGCTACGGCGGCAACGACGGGGACGAATTCCGTTGACGGCGACGAAGACCAGCGACAGGAGGCTGCTGGCGGCGAGGAGACAATCCGGAGACCACAATGGCAGAGCGAGCTGTTGCCCGGGCGAAGGGTTTTGGAGAAATTTCCAAACTTTTGCCCGTGGCTATATATAGCCTGACCCTGTCGGTGTGACCGAGTGGAACAACTCGGTGGCACCGGGATGCATAACTGTGTTCAGTTACAGCAAAACGGTGAGACCGAAAAGTTCAAATCGGTTGCACCGAGATTGAAAACTCAGATCAACTTGGTGATCTCGGTAGGACCGAAATGGAAGAATCGGTCAGACCGAGAATCGCAAAGAGGTTTTGGAAGTTTAAGTCTATGACGAATCGGGGACTCTGAGTGCTCCTCACACAGAGTGGTTCGAATCTGACTCGATCAAATTTTGTGATGTAGCATGAATAGAGTTTGAGATGAGAAAAGCATAGATAGCTAAAGAAGGTTCTTAGGCATTCTTGTCCATCCACTTGGCAAAAGGAAAAGAAACCAAACAATCAAAACAACAAGTGGATGTCCTTGAATGAGCAAAATATGCACCAACATGCTCACACAATAAGATAGCAAGTGAAATATGTGGCAAAGCATGCACAACCAATTCTAGCATGTATCAAACAATTGGCAATGACTAGGTCATCTATATATGAGTATATTGACTTAGGAGTCAAATGAGAACATTTGATCATAGGTCATACTCATCGTTTAAGCTCAAGTGGGGTTACCACTTTTACATAATGCATTAATGTGTTCACACCATTAGAGTTGCTTTGACTCAATTCTTAGAGTTAAGCTCCCCCTAGATGTGAGATCCCCCCTTAGAGGGATGAACTAACCTTGGGTTTTGTCGATGATGACTTCGTGTAGGTGTTGAAGATGTAAATGCTCAATGTTGATGTAGATCATTTGGAGCAATCCTTTGGAGTGAGTTGCACTTTCAACTTACCTACATGGGTTAGTCCCACAAGGAACAAACAAGAATATCCATAGACATAGAGTGATGCACACACAAGATGATGTCCATGAAATCATTAGGTTACCTTGTCCCTTGTCTTACCAACATGAGGGTTTGTTACTCCTTGAACTAGTGCAAGATGTGGAAGTTGATTGCACTTGTTCTTGCCAAAATGATATGAGTGAAGAATGTTGGCGGAGTCACCCTCAAGAACTCTCTAGTTCTTCTTCTTTAGGATCCACATCATCTTGATGGGAATCCTTGGAGTTGTAGTTGTACTTGATGAAGTAGAACTTGACGTAGTCTTGGGGACCCACTTGAATGAGGCTTTAGGTGCTTCTTCAAATGCATCAATCTCTTCTTGAAGCTTGTCCTTGCCTTTGTTCTTGTGGTCTTGTGGTGGAAGATCATCTTGAGCTTGTGTTCCTTTGAAGGAAGTAGGATCATACTTCTCTTGTTGAGGAACAAACTTCGTCTTGGGGTATTGATCTTCTTCCCACTCAACTCCATTGGCATTGAACTTTCGTTCAAAACCAACACCTTGATTCTTCCGGTGCCTTCCTTGCTTGCGTACAATTTCCTCGAATTGCTTGCTCCCGGCAAGGCTCTTGTAAACACCTTTCTCTATAATTCCCTTCAATAAGCTATTTTCTTGCTCAAGTGTAACTTGGCTAAGAGAATCATTAGTGGAATCAAGAGAACTACTAGAAGCAACAATATTGGATTTGACATTATTATTGTTGCTACTAGAGGAAGTATCTTTCTTGTACTTGTTACTAGACTTGACTTGAGGCATGTAAGTAGATAAGAGTAAACGCTTGGCAATGTAAGAAGAACTTTTCTTGCGAAGATCATCATTGATTGCTTTTAAGAACTCATGCTCTTGCTCAAGATTGAGCTTTTCAAAGCGTAACTTCTCATGAGCCCTTAAAAGTTCTCGATGATCTTCGTAGATAGTTTCATGAGCCAACTTAAGAGAGTTTAATTCTTTAGTTAGAAGCTCAATCTTCTCCTTATCATTGTCATTCGTTTTAGCATGATTAGCATGATTAATTGACGTTTCATCATAGTATTCATCACTAGAGTTGTCAACAAGTAAATCATCATCCACAAGCAAGTCATCTTCATCACTATTGAAATCAACATACTCGGGATGTGTTACCTTTGGACCTTTGGCCATGAAGCATCTTCCAACACCTTCATTTGGTGAATCAAATATGTCGTACGAGTTGGTTGACACAAGTGCTAGACCGGCAACACCTTCATCTTGAGTATATTCGGAGTCGGAGTGATAGCTTCTCTCAGAGTGATTGTCGGAGTCGGAGCCGGATACCCATTCACCAACATGAGCTTGATGTCTTAGTTTTGTGTAGCTCCTTGATAACTTGTCCTTCCTTTCTGAATCCTTGCTTCTCCGTGAGGGTCTTCGTTCATAACGATCATCTCTACTCCTCCTCCCTCTTGGTGGTGATTCTTCTCTTTTGCTCCTTCTTCTTGGAGAATCTTCTCTTCTTTTGTAGGGTGTCGTACACTCATTGGAGTAGTGTCCGGGTCTCCCACAATTGTAGCAATTTCGCTCATGGCTAGAAGATCTCTTGTCATTGTAAGACCTTGATTTGGAGCTTCTTTCTTTGCTTCTACTCTTGTAGAATTTGTTGAAGTTCTTCACCATTAAGCTCAATTCTTCATTGAAGGTTGGTTTCTCACTTGATGATGTGGGGGCTTCACTTGAGGCTTTGTAAGCACCACTTGACTTGTTGTGAAGTTCCTCCTTATCCTTGAGTGACATCTCATGAGCAATAATCCTTCCAATGACTTCCATTGGCTTGAGATCTTTGTAGTTTGGCATCATTTGAATCAATGTGCACACGGTATCATACTTTCCATCCAATGCTCTTAAGATCTTCTTGATGATGAATTTGTCGGTCATCTCTTCACTCCCTAAGCCGGCAATCTCATTTGTGATAAGAGCAAGCCTAGAGTACATTTCAGCGACACCTCCACCATCCTTCATTTTGAACTTGTCAAGCTGACTTTGGAGCACATCCAACTTGGATTCCTTGACGGACTCGGTACCTTCGTGCATATCAATCAAAGTATCCCAAATTTCCTTTGCATTCTTAAGACGGCTGATTTTGTTGAATTCTTCGGGGCACAATCCGTTGAAGATGATATCACAAGCTTGAGCGTTGTATTGCAGCATCTTCAATTCTTCCGCATTAGCTTCACGGTTTGGTTCTCTCCCATTGAAAAATTCACCTTGCAATCCAATACAAATAATTGCCCAAACGGCGGGGTTATGTCCAAGAATATGCATTTTCATCTTATGCTTCCAACTAGCAAAATTTGTACCATCAAAGTAAGGACCTCTACGGTGATAATTTCCCTCGCTAGACGTCATACTCTCCTAGGTTGTGAAACCAAGGCTATGACCACCAAAAGCTATGGAAATCAAAGCAAATGGAGACCAAAGCTCTGATACCACTTGTAGGACCTTGAAGTATGTCTAGAGAGGGGGTGATTAGACTACTTGACCAATAAAAACTTAACCTTTTCCCAATTTTAGAGTTTGGCAGATTTTAGCTACTTTAGGACAAGTCAAGCAATCATCACACAATTCAAGCAAGCATGCAAAGAGTATATAGGCGGCGGAAATTAAAGCATGCAACTTGCAAGAAAGTAAAGGGAAGGGTTTGGAGGATTCAAACGCAATTGGAGACATGGATGTTTTTGGCGTGGTTCCGATAGGTGGTGCTATCGTACATCCACGTTGATGGAGACTTCAACCCATGAAGGGTAACGGCTACGCGAGTCCATGGAGGGCTCCACCCAAGAAGGGTTCACGAAGAAGAAACCTTGTCTATCCCACCATGGCCGCCGCCCACAAAGGACTTGCCTCACTAGCGGTAGATCTTCATGAAGTAGGCGATCTCCTTGCCCTTACAAACTCCTTGGTTCAACTCCACAATCTTGTCGGAGGCTCCCAAGTGACACCTAGCCAATCTAGGAGACACCACTCTCCAAGAAGTAACAAATGGTGCGTTGATGATGAACTCCTTGCTCTTGTGCTTCAAATGATAGTCTCCCCAACACTCAACTCTCTCTCTCAATGGGTTTGGATCTGGTGGAAAGAAGATTTGAGTGGAAAGCAACTTGGGGAAGGCTAGAGATCAAGATTCATATGGTAGGAATGGAATATCTTGGTCTCAACACATGAGTAGGTGGTTCTCTCTCAGAAATGGTAAGTTGGAAGTGTAGGTTTGTTCTGATGGCTCTCTCCATGAATGAAGAGGAGGTGGAGGGGTATATATAGCCTCCACACAAAATCTAACTGTTACACACAATTTACCAAACTCGGTGGGACCAAATTGTTAAACTTGGTTGGACCGATTTAGTAAACCTAGTGACCGTTAGTGATTTTCGGTGGGACCGACATGCATCTCGGTGAGACCGATTCGATTAGGGTTAGGGCATAACGTAATCTTGGTAAGACCATTACACAAACTAGGTGAGACCGATTTGGTAATAAGCTTTCCAGAGAGTTGGTCAAGTAAACTCGGTGGGACCGATTTGCTCTTTTCGGTGACAACGAAATGTTACAAAAAGGAAACAGAGAGTTTACATTGCAATCTCGGTGGGACCGATCACTCACTTCGGTTAGACCGAAACGTTACGAAGGGAAACAGAGAGATTGCAACCCCATCTCGGTGAGACCGAGATCCCTATCGGTAAGACCGATTTGCTTAGGGTTTGTGGCAGTGGCTATGACTTTTGGAATCGGTGGCGCTGGATAGGAAGTTTCGGTGTGACTGATTTTGGCTTTGGGTTTAGGTCATTTGTGGATGTGGGAAAGTAGTTGAGGGTTTTGGAGCATATCACTAAGCACATGAAGCAAGAGGCTCATTAAGCAACACCTCATCCCTCCTTGATAGTATTGGCTTTTCCTATAGACTCAATGTGATCTTGGATCACTAAAATGTAAAATGAAGAGTCTTGAGCTTTTGAGCTTGAGCCAATCCTTTGTCCTTAGTATTTTGAGGGATCCACTTCCATCATCCATGCCATGCCATTCATTGAGCTTTCCTGAAATAATAGTCTTGGAATAGCATTAGCTCAATGAGCTATATGTTGTTATTAATTACCAAAACCACCTAGGGATAGTTGCACTTTCAGGTGCCAAACCAGTTAGAGATCCTCAACGACGACTGAATCCCAAGATGAAAGAAGTGGTAAGAAAGGAGATACTAAAGCTCCTTGAGGCAGGTATAATTTATCCCGTTGCTGATAGTGATTGGGTAAGCCCTGTCCATTGTGTTCCTAAAAAGGGAGGTATTATTGTCGTTCCTAATGATAAATATGAATTGATCCCGCAAAGAATTATTACAAGTTATAGGATGGTAATTGATTTCCGTAAATTAAATAAAGCTACTAAGAAAGATCATTACCCTTTACCTTTTATTGATCAAATGCTAGAAAGACTATCCAAACACACACATTTCTGCTTTCTAGATGGTTATTCTGGTTTCTCCCAAATACCTGTGTCAGCAAAGGATCAATAAAAAACTACTTTTACTTGCTCTTTCGGTACTTTTGCTTATAGATGTATGCCTTTTGGTTTATGTACTGCACCTTCTAGCTTTCAAAGATGTATGATGGCTATATTCTCTGACTTTTGTGAAAAGATTTGTGAGGTATTCATGGATGACTTCTCCGTTTATGGATCCTCTTTTGATGATTGCTTGAGCAACCTTGATCGAGTTTTGCAGAGATGCGAAGACACTAGTCTCGTCTTGAATTGGGAAAAGTGCCACTTTATGGTTAATGAAGGCATTGTATTGGGGCACAAGATCTCCGAGAGAGGTATTGAAGTTGATAAAGCTAAAGTTGATGCTATTGAAAAGATGCCATGTCCCAAGGACATAAAAGGTATAAGAAGTTTCCTTGGTCATGCCGGTTTTTATAGGAGGTTCATTAAGGACTTTTCTAAAATCTCTAGCCCTCTGACTAATTTATTACAAAAAGATATTCCTTTTGTTTTTTATGATGATTGTGTAGAAGCATTTGAAATACTTAAGAAAGCTTTGATCACTGCACCTATTGTTCAGCCACCTGATTGGAATTTACCCTTTGAAATTATGTGTGATGCTAGTGATTATGCTGTAGGTGCTGTTCTAGGGCAGAGAGTTGATAAGAAATTGAATGTTATCTAGTATGCTAGTAAAACTCTTGATACTGCCCAAAGAAATTATGCTACTACTGAAAAAGAGTTCTTAGCAGTTGTGTTTGCATGTGATAAGTTTAGACCTTATATAGTTGATTCCAAAGTTACTATTCACACTGATCATGCTGCTATTAAATATCTTATGGAAAAGAAAGATGCTAAGCCTAGACTCATTAGATGGGTTCTCTTGCTCCAAGAATTTGATTTGCATATTATTGATAGAAAGGGAGCTGAGAACCCCGTTGCAGACAACTTGTCTAGGTTGGAGAATGTTCTTGATGACCCACTTCCTATTGATGATAGCTTTGCTGATGAACAATTAGCAGTCGTTAATGCTTCTCATACTGCTCCTTGGTATGCTGATTGTGCTAATTACATTGTTGCTAAATTTATACCACCTAGTTTTACATACTAGCAAAAGAAAAAGTTCTTTTATGATTTAAGACATTACTTCTGGGATGACCCACACCTTTATAAAGAAGGAGTAGATGGTGTTATTAGATGTTGCGTACCTGAGCATGAACAGGAACAGATCCTACGCAAGTGTCACTCTGAATCCTATGGAGGACACCACGCTGGAGATAGAACTGCACATAAGGTATTGCAACTGGTTTTTATTGGCCTACTCTCTTCAAGGATGCTCGTAAGTTTGTCTTATCTTGTGATGAATGTCAAAGAATTGGTAATATTAGTAGACGTCAAGAAATGCCTATGAATTATTCTCTTGTTATTGAACAGTTTGATGTTTGGGGATTTGATTATATGGGACCCTTTCCTGCCTCTAATGGTTATACACATATTTTAGTTGCTGTTGATTATGTTACTAAGTGGGTAGAAGCTATTCCAACTAGTAGTGCTGATCATAACACTTCTATTGAAATGCTCAAAGAAGTTATTTGTCCGAGGTTTGGAGTCCCTAGATATCTTATGACTGATGGTGGTTCACATTTTATTCATGGTGCTTTCCGTAAGATGCTTGCTAAGTATGATGTTAATCATAGAATCGCATCTCCTTATCATCCGTAGTCTAGTGGTCAAGTAGAGTTGAGCAATAGAGAGCTCAAATTAATTTTACAAAAGACTATGAATAGATCTAGAAAGAATTGGTCCAAGAAACTTGATGATGCATTATGGGCCTATAGAACTGCATACAAAAATCCTATGGGTATGTCTCCATATAAGATGGTTTATGGAAAAGCATGTCCTTTACCTCTAGATGAACATAAAGCATATTGGGCTATCAAAGAGCTCAACTATGACTTCAAACTTGCCGGTGAGAAGAGGTTGTTTGATATTAGCTCACTTGATGAATGGAGAACCCAAGCCTATGAGAATGCCAGGCTATTCAAAGAACAAGTCAGCGCTGGCATGACAAAAGGATACAAAAGCGTGAGTTTAACGTAGGTGATTATGTGTTATTATTCAACTCTCGTTTAAGATTTTTTGCAGGAAAACTTCTCTCTAAATGGGAAGGTCCTTACGTTATCGAGGAGGTCTATCGTTCTGGTGCCATAAAAATCAACAACTTCGAAGGCACAAGTCCGAGGGTGGTGAACGGTCAAAGAATTAAACATTATATCTCAGTTAGTCCTATCAATGTTGAAACTAATATTATTGAAACCGTGACCCAGGAGGAATACATAAGGGACACTTTCCAGAACATTCCAGACTCCGAAAAGGAATAGGTATGTGGTACGGTAAGTAAACCGACTCCAAAACAATTATAATGGCAATTTTTATCAGTTTTGGAATATTTAAGAATTTTAGGAAGAAAGAAGTAGTCCGGGAAGGACACGAGGCCTCCACGAGGGTGGAGGGCGCTCCCACCCTTCCTGGGCGCGCCCCCTGTCTCGTGGACACCTCGTGTGCCTCCCGGACTCCGTTTTCTTGCACGTTACGTATTTTGGTCAGTAAAAATTCATTATATAAACTCCCGAAGGTTTTGACCACCGTATCACGCAAATATCCTCTGTTTTCATTTCGACCTGTTCTGTTACAGATTTAGAGCAATATGTCATCTCAGGATTCGGAAGGGGAAAGCTATGTGGCTGACTACCTTGCAGACCCTAAGGTCTACGGGGACTCGGAGCAGGATGGCTGGACCTCTGAAGAAGAAGAAGACTATGAGCCTAAGGGAAAGGAGGAGACGAGTTCAGATGAGGATGAAGCCCCATTACCTCAGCCGGGGGACATGCATGTGGAGTTTAAAAAGTCAAGCCTTCCTGATGAGCAAAGAAGCCAAAGATTGAGTTTATCCCTTTTCGTCTCTTGCAGGAAAATAAACAGGGATTGTGCAAAAGAGTATTAAGCCTTGACCAGGAGATCGAGGACCTAAAAGAGCAAAATACTATACTCAAGCGTAAATTGAGGAACAAGCCTACATCATTAACAACTCCTACTTCACCACCTCCGAGGACATAATTACATGGGTATGGGCACTCCCCTTGGCAACTGCCAAGCTTGGGGGAGGTGCCTCGGTATCGTATCACCATCACACTCCTATCTTTACTGTTTTATTTAGTTCGATCCTTTTAGTAGTATCTTGATCTAGTAGATTGAAGTTTTAGTATCAAGTAGTTTTGAGTTTTGCTTTGTGATCTCTTTATGTAATCGAGTCCGTGAGCTATCTATAATAAAGATTAGTGTTGAGTCAAGGGCTTTGCTATCTAGCTATGATCTTGAGAAAGTAGAAAGAATAAAAGATTTCATATTGATCTTCTGGATAGTAATGACTTCATACATAGAAAGTATGAGGCATAAAAGTTGTTGAGAGTTGACAAACGTAGTTTTGGTCATCGTTCCAATTAATAGGAAGTAATAAGGAAAGGGAGGTTCACATACAAATATACTATCTTGGACATCTTTTATGATTGTGAAGCACTCATTAAGTATGACATGCTAAAAGAGTTGATGTTGGACAAGGAAGACAACATAATGGTTTATGTTTTCTTACATCTCAGTTAAAGTATATTGTCATTGACCTTCCAAACATGTTGAGCTTGCCTTTCCCCCTCATGCTAGCCAAATTCCTTGCACTAAGTAGAGATACTACTTGTGCTTCCAAATATCCTTAAACCCAGTTTTGCCATGAGAGTCCACCATACCTACCTATGGATTGAGTAAGATCCTTCAAGTAAGTTGTCATGTTGCAGGCAATAAAAATTGCTATCTAAATATGTATGACTTATTAGTGCAGAGAAAATAAGCTTTATACGATCTTGTTGTGGAAGCAATAAAAGCGACGGACTGCATAATAAAGGTCCACATACAAGTGGCAATATAAAGTGACGTTCTTTTGCATTAAGATTTCATGCATCCAACCCTAAACGCACATGACAACCTCTGCTTCCCTCTGCGAAGGGCCTATCTTTTACTTTATGCTTTTACTTTATGCTTGAGTCAAGGTGATCCTCACCTTTCCCCTTTTTCATTTTATCCTTTGGCAAGCTCCTCGTGTTTGAAAGATCATGATATATATATCCAATTGGATGTAAGTTAGCATGGATTATTATTGTTGACATCACCTAAAGGTGAATACGTTGGGAGGCAACACAATAAGCCCCTATCTTTCTGAGTGTCCGACTGAAACTCCATAACCACAAGTATTGCGTGAGTGTTAGCAATTGTAGAAGACTACATGATAGTTGAGTATGTGGACTTGCTGAAAAGCTCTATTCTTGACTCTTTCTGATGTTATGATAAATTGCAATTGCTTCAATGACTGAGATTATAGTTTGTTAGCTTCCAATTGAGTTTCTGAACCATACTTGACATTGTGAATTGATTGTTACTTGAGCATAAGAAATCATATGATAAAATCTATTTATGTTGCTGTTATCAGAATGATCATGATGCCCTCATGTCCGTATTTTATTTTTATCGACACCTCTATCTCTAAACATGTGGACATGTTTTTCGATTTCGGCTTCCGCTTGAGGACAAGCGAGGTCTAAGCTTGGGGGAGTTGATACATCCATTTTGCATCATGCTTTTATATCAATATTTATTGCATTATGGGCTGTTATTACACGTTATATCTCCATACTTATGGCTATTCTCTCTTATTTTACAAGGTTTACCATGAAGAGGGGGAATGTCGGCAGCTGGAATTCTGGCTGGAAAAGAAGCAAACATTGGAAACCTATTCTGCACTGCTCCAAAAATCCTGAAACTCCATGAAACTTTTTTTTTGGAATTAATAAGAGTTATTGAGCGGAAGAAACACCTCAGGGGGCCCACACCCTAGCCAGGAGGGTGGGGGGCGCGCCCACCCATACTGGGCGTGCCCCCTGTCTCTTAGGCCCCCTGGTGGCCCTCCGGTGTCCATCTTCTGCTATATGAAGGCTTTTACCCTGGAAAAAATCGTGGGCAAGCTTACAGGACGAAACTCTGCCACCACGAGGCGGAACCTTGGCGGAACCAATCTAGGGCTCCAGCGGAGCTGTTCTGCCGGGGACACTTCCCCCCGGGAGGGGGAAATCATCACCATCGTCATCACCAACGATCCTCTCATCGGGAGGGGGTCAATCTCCATCAACATCTTCACCAGCACCATCTCCTCTCAAACCCTAGTTCATCTCTTGTATCCAATCTTGTATCCAAACCACAAATTGGTACCTGTGGGTTGCTAGTAGTGTTGATTACTCCCTGTAGTTGATGCTAATTGGTTTACTTGGTGGAAGATCATATGTTCAGATCCTTAATGCATATTATTACTCCTATGATTATGAACATGAATATGCTTTGTGAGTAGTTACGTTTGTTCCTGAGGACATGGGTGAAGTCTTATTATTAGTAGTCATGTGAATTTGGTATTCATTCAATATTTTGATGAGATGTATGTTGTCTTTCCTCTAGTGGTGTGAACGTCGACTACATGACACTTCAACATTATTTGGGCATAGAGGAAGGCATTGGGAAGTAATAAGTAGATGATGGGTTGCTAGAGTGACAGAAGCTTAAACCCTAGTTTATGTGTTGCTTCGTAAGGGGCTGATTTGGATCCATATGTTTAATGTTGTGGTTAGTTTTACCTTAATACTTCTTTTGTAGTTGCGGATGCTTGCAATAGGGGTTAATCATAAGTGGGATGCTTGTCCAAGTAAGGGCAGTACCCAAGCACTGGTTCACCCACATATCAAATTATCAAAGTACCGAACGTGAATCATATGAGCGTGATGAAAACTAGCTTGACGATAATTCCCATGTGTCCTCAGGAGCTCCTTTCTCATTATAAGAAATTGTCCAGGCTTATCCTTTGCTACAAAAAGGACTGGTCCACCTTGCTGCACTTTATTTACTTTACTTACTTGTTACTCGTTACAATTTATCTTATCACAAAACTATCTATTACCTACAATTTTAGTGCTTGCAGAGAAAACCTTACTGAAAACCGCTTATCATTTCCTTCTGCTCCTCGTTGAGTTCGACACTCTTAATTATCGAAAGGACTACGATAGATCCCCTACACTTGTGGGTCATCAGGCATCTCCATAGCCCATTGATTATCCTTGTCAATGTGAGACTTTCTCCTTTTTTGTCTTCTCCACACAACCTCCATCATCATATTCTATTCCACCCATAGTGCTATATCCATGGCTCACGCTCATGTATTGCGTGAGAGTTGAAAAAGGCTGAAGCACGTTAAAAAGTATGAACCAATTGCTTGGCTGAAACCGGGGTTGTTCTTGATGGGAGTATTTTGTGTGATGAAAATGAAACATAGCCTAACTATATGATTTTGTAGGGATGAACTTTCTTTAGCCATGTTATTTTGAGAAGACATGATTGCTTTGATAAGTATGCTTGAAGTATTACTATTTCTTATGTCAATATGAACTTTTATTTTGAATCATTTGGATCTGAACATTCATGCCACAATAAAGAAAATTACATTGAGAATTATGCTAGGTAGCATTCCACATCAAAAATTCTGTTTTTATCATTTACCAACTCGAGGACGAGCAGGAATTAAGCTTGGGATGCTTGATACGTCTCCAATGTATCTATAATTTTTGATTGTTCCATGCTATTATATTACCCCTTTTTGATGTTTATGGGCTTTATTTAACACATTTATATCATTTTTGGGACTAACCTACTAACCGGAGGCCCGGCCCGTATTGCTGTTTTTTTGCCTATTTCAGTATTTCGAAGAAAAGGAATATCAAACGGAGTCCAAACGGAATGAGACCTTCGGGAGCGTGATTTTTGGAATGAACGTGATCCAGAGGACTTGGAGTGCAAGTCAAGAAGCAGCCGAGGCGGCCACGAGGGTGAAGGGCACGCCCACCCCTACAGGGCACGCCCCCCTGTCTCGTGGGCCCCTCGGGCAGCCACCGACGTACTTCTTCCTCCTATATATACCCATGTACCCCGAAAACATCCAGGGAGCCAACGAAAAACAATTTCCACTGCCGTAACCTTTTGTATCCGCGAGATCCCATCTTGGAGCCTTCGCCGACTCTCCGCCGGAGGGGGAATCGACCATGGAGGGCTTCTACATCAACACCATAGCCCCTCCGATGAGTTGTGAGTAGTTTACCACAGACCTTTGGGTCCATAGTTATTAGCCAGATGGCTTCTTCTCTCTTTTTGGATCTCAATACCATGTTCTCCCCCTCTCTTGTGGACATCTATTTGATGTAACTCTTTTTGCGGTGTGTTTGTCGAGATCCGATGAATTGTGGGTTTATGATCAAGTTTATCTATGAGAAATATTTGAATCTTCTCTGAATTCTTTTTGAGTTATCTTTGCAAGTCTCTTCTAATTATCAGTTTGGTTTGGCCTACTAGATTAATCTTTCTTTCCATGGGAGAAGTGCTTAGGTTTGGGTTCAATCTTGCGGTGTCCTTACCTGGTGACAATAGGGGTTGCAAGGCACGTATTGTATTGTTGCCATCAAGGATAAAAAGGTGGGGTTTATATCATATTGCATGAGTTTATCCCTCTATGTCATGTCATCTCTCTTAATGCGTTACTCTGTTCATATGAACTTAATACTCTAGATGCATGCTAGATAGCGGTCAATGTGTGGAGTAATAGTAGTAGATGCGGGCAGGAGTCGGTCTACTTGTTGCGGACGTGATGCCTATATACATGACCATGCATAGATAATCTCATAATTATTCACTTTTCTATCAATTGCTCGACAGTAATTTGTTCACCCACCGTCATACTTATGCTATCTTGAGAGAAGCCACTAGTGAAACCTATGGCTCCCGGGTCTATCTTTTATCATATAAGCTTTCAATCTACTTTTATTTGCATCTTTACTTTTCCAATCTATATTATAAAATACCAAAAATATATTTATCTTATCATACTATCTCTATAAGATCTCACTTTCGCAAGTGGCCGTGAAGGAATTGACAACCCCTTTATTGCGTTGGTTGCGAGTTCTTTGTTTGTTTGTGTAGGTGCGTGGGACTTTTGAGGAGCCTCCTACTGGATTGATACCTTGGTTCTCAAAAACTGATGGAAATACTTACGCTACTATTGTTGCATCACCCTTTCCTCTTCAAGGAAAACCAACGCAAGCTCAAGACGTAGCAGGATTCCTCGAAGAGGAATGGTGATGTACTATAGTAGCATATAGTATTTCCCTCACTTAAGAACCGAGGTTTATCGAACCAGTAGGGGACACCACACAAACAAGATAAGCGCTACATGCGCACACACACACAAAGGCAAATGCTTGCACCCAACGAAGGCAAGAGGGTTGTGAATCCCCTTGTTCTTGCCAATTGCAAGGATGAAAGGATCGAGATGGACCTAGAGGGGGGTGAATAGGTACAATTACAAATTTTAATTATTACTAAGCAATTTTAGGCAATAATGCAGAATATGAGAGTGAGCCTAACAATTGCAAGAGTAGTACTAAGTGGTGAGCAAGTAACACGAGTATGAAAAGAAACAAGCACAATATGAGATAAGTAAGTGCTAAGAGACAAGTAACCACAAGTAGAGAGTTAGGGTTAGGAATAACTGCAACTCCGGGAGATGAGGATGTACGCCGATGTTCACTTCCTTGGAGGGAAGCTACGTCACCGTTAGAGAGGTGGATGTTACCACGAAGGCACACCAACGCCACGAAGGCTCACCCTATTCTCCCTTTGAGACAACATGACGAAGGCGTTTCTCAACCACTAGTGGTAGACCTTGGGGTGGTCTCCAAACCCTCACAAACTTTTCAGGGGGTAATCACAAAGGTCGATTCCTCTCCGAAAGACTCCTACCGCCTAGGAGTCTCCAACCTCCAAGAGTAATAAGAACGATGGGGAAAAGCTCAAGACTTGCTCAAATCACGAATTCCTTTGGTGCAAAGATGGGGAGGGAGTGGATCTATCACTTGATCAGACAACTTCTCTCAAATCCCTTGGGGATCTAAGATTTGGTGTGGAGGAGTGAGAGAGAGAGTAAAATGTGTTCTAGGGTTTGTTCAAAGTGAGTGGTCAGCCCTCTCCCGTGGGGAAGAAGGGCTATATATAGTGTGAGCACAAATGTGGCCGTTATAGCATAAGTGAATGGGCAGACCGGACATCCGAGCAGGGTGGCCGGACATCCGGGCTGGCGAGGCACTAGAAGAACAGAGGAGAAGCCAGGAAAAAACAGAGGGGTCGGACATCCGGAGCAAGGCCCAGACATCCGGTGACACGGGAAGGCCCGGACGTCCGGCCGAAGCCCGGACATCCGCCAACAACGTGCAAGCCTACTGGAGTCGGGATGATAGGGAGCCGGACATCCGGGGAAAAATACCGGACATCCGGCGTGGCTGGGAGACCCGGACATCCGGGGTGCAGCCCGGACATCCGGTGTGAGCGTGCAGACTTACTGGTGTCTGAACATCAATGACCCGGACATCCGGCTAGCAGCCCGGACATCCGGCATGGGAGCAACCAGAACATGTGCACAGAGTATTTTTTGTGTGACCCTAAGTTTTTTATAGAAGCAGGGAATTATTGTAACTTGAGCAAGTCTTTAACTAACCATACCGATCCCCTCTTAATAGTACGGGATCCTATACTCAAGAAACCAAATATCAAATCAATTTTTATGCTTCATCCTTGAGTAAAAATCACTTGTATGCCCTTGATCCACACACTTCGATGAGCTGGGGACTAACACCTGAGATTTACTTAACAACCATTATTAGTCCCCTACATGTATATTGTCATCAGCAACAAAACATGATGTAAGGGCATGATTGCACTTTCAATCTCCCCCTTTTTGTTTGTTGATGACAATCACTCATGTAGTATCATAGTTGTAATAAATAGTCTTAGCATTGACAAATATGAGAGCAAGAGTACAAAGTAAGTTGATGTTTCTATTTGTATTTGGCTCCCCCTCATTGTGAGCATGAGATGAATATGTTAACACACAAAATCCATACCCACAAGGTAAACAACATAGATTCACATGATCAAGATAATAAGATAACAACATAGTCTCACTTAGTCTCACTTGATCAAGACAATAGCATAGGTAGCAACATGACAAGTTCATAACAAGTTCGAATAATAGTAGGGCTAACACAAATATCTAATACATCACATTAACATACTACTCCTCCCCCTTTGATAGCAACAAGTAAAAAGGGGCGAAGAACTAAATGCACTCGGTCACTCCTGGCAAATGTCATCATGATCATCAAAGAACTCAGGATACTCGTCACGAGATGGGAAACTGAAGGTAGAGGTGGACGGAGCCGCGGGAATAGGATCATCATCACTCACGGGACTCCCACGGTTACGGAGGCACTGCTTGAGCTGATTCTTGGAGATGATGAGGCGCTTCTGAACATCATGATTTTGCTGACAGCTGAAAGTGATTGACCTCATGATAGCATATTGAGCCTTGCTGAGGAACATGGCAAGGCATCCCTGAGGAGCTGACGACGAAGATGGAACAGAGGAATTAGTGCGTTGAGTCCCACCAGCAGGCCTCTTAGACTGAGAACGAGCAGCAGTCTGAGCAGCAGGCATCACTCGCATGTGAGAAGCAGGCTTCCAACTAGAATGAACATCAGTCTTAACCACCTCAAAGGGAGCAGTGTGATCAATCAGAGCCTGAATGAAAGGAGCATGAGGAAACTGGCGCATCTGAATGAAACTGCAAAGACGGATCTCATGCCAAATGAAATGGGTTGTGTCCAGAGGCTCAGTGGGTTTGTCATGCATGCGAACCATCAAGTCAATGCAATAGTTGTAAGCCCTTGAGCGATCTCCCTTCTTAGGACAGAGAGTGCGGAGCACACACTGATAGAGGATGTAGTAAGGAGAACGGAAGATAGATACCTCGTTGAGTGGACATGCAAGTTCTTCTTTAGAGAGCTGAGAGGTAGGTTTGACAAGTGGCAAGCAAGCATCAATCGCTTTGGGCTTGTGCTCAGGACCCATGCTGTGGATGCGATGGCCAACACCGGAGAGACCCAAAATCTGAACAAACCTATCATAGGTGATGCTCATAGTAGTGTTATCAGTCATCCAGGTGAGAGTGTTGTCCAGACCAAAGAAACAGGTGGCATAGAACTGTAGAATAGCAGCTTCATTCCAATCAAACCTGAAGGTCATTGCGGGACCAAGGGCCATATCATCAATGATCTTGACCGGATTGTTAGGGAACATGTCAGGATTCTCACGCGGGAAGTTGAGATCTAAGTATGAGTGAGAAGCAAGTCCATGCCCACGGACGAAACTGGAATAGAGATCCTGCTGCATTCGAGTCCGGAACCGAGGATCCTCTGCATCAGCCACCATCTCATATTGATTGACATCCCAATGAAACGTAAGATATTGAGCTGCCCCCACAGTTTTGAAGTCCTGAGGACAGTGATCCCAGCTGTCCGGAAGCTCCATAGAGATGCGACGACCACAGACAACGGGCATTGCAAAACCACGAACTTGAGGCACTGGCGCCCTCCTAGTACCAGGCTTGGACTGACCAATGGAGTGTCTGGGTGCATGGACCTCCTCTTCCTCCCCAACATAGTCCGCATCATCAGGATCCGAGTCCGACGGACTAGTGGATGGTGCCCGCTTCTTCTTGGTGGTGGTGGCCTTCTTCTTCTTAGGCCGAGCATGCTCATCGGAGTCGGTTGAGCCTTGCTGGCGAACAACTGGAATGGATAATGAGAGATCTCGATGAGATGGAGGCAACAAGTATGAACAAGGATAAGACAAATTAAACAATGGGGTGGCCATTTTTTAGCATGACCATAGACTAAGTCCAGTGGTAGATCAAAAAATGTGACATGACCATGATTTAAATTGATTAACCGAGTTCATTGATAGATTTGTAGGCATAAGCAAGAGACACCAACACTCAAGAGAGACATAGACGCCAAGATATGCATGAGAGAGTGAAACCCTAAGATTTTTGCGGTCTCCATAGAAGTAGAATGGAGTAGAGGTAGCATCCATACCCTTGGAAGAAGGCTCGGGGTGATTGGGGCCGTAGTTCTTCGTCCACGCCATGAGGAACTCCGGCGGTCACTCCCACACAACACCGGTCCCTCCCGAGGGATTCACAACACAACCCAAGAAATGGATTGGATAGAATCATAGATCGGGAGGAGGAGAAGCCGTGAGCAGAAGATCCGGGCCGGAGCTTGGAGGAAAGGGCCGGGGCAGCACCGGAGTGCCAGCCCGGCGGCGGCGGCTATGAGGCGCGATGGGGAAGAGGAACGAAAGAAGTGAGGAACCGCCCCCAAATCCCACGCCCCTCCCCAGTCATATGTGGCTGCGGGCGACGGGCCGGACATCCGGGGCAAGGCTCGGATATCCGGTGAGCGGAAGACAGAGAACAGAAGAAGCAGCGCTAAAGGGCCAGACATCCGGGTATAACCCCGGATATCTGGCGTGAGGAAATCAGGCAGCATGGGTTCAGGGCCCGGATGTCCGGCTGAGGCCCAGAAATCCGGCCACTGGAAGTGGTTGATGGTTGTTTTGAGTGGCAAGGAAATTTTCCCAGGGCCCGGATGTCCGGCAGGTGAGCCGGATGTCCGGCCACTAGAATAAGAGCAGGGCAAGGGAAAGATGTGAAGGGGGCCAACAAGTATAATTTGATATAGACACCGCCAAGGAGTTTTCTTGAGACTAATAGGGGTGAAAACCTGAGAAATCTAAGGCCATACTAAGATGTATTACCAATTCAAAAATTATTAAGAAAGAAATGTCCATACAAGTATTGTACAAGCGGTGACCGAGGTCACCATGTTTGAGCATATGAACAAAGTACCGCAAAGATGTAAACTTTGAGCACATGGTCACAACTCCATCATGTTACAGTATCCTAGTTCAAAAACTATGATAACTTTGAGAGTGTTTGTTCTATTTATGCATTATGTAAGGTGAGAGTACTCATGAGTTGAATGTCTCCCCCTAAATATATGCCTACATCAAGACAAAACATTAAGTTTATGCATGAATGAGTACTAGATTTCACATAATATTGTCAAGCTCCAAGATACCAAGTTCACGCCTAAGTTGACAAAACCTTGCTTCGTCCAATGGCTTGGTGAAAATATCTGCAAGTTGCATATCTATGCCAACATGAGCAATGTCAATATCACCCTTCTCCACATGATCTCTCAAGAAGTGGTACCTAATGTCAATGTGCTTGCTGCGGGTGTGATCTTTGGGATTCTCAGCAATATTGATGGCACTTTCATTATCACATAGAAGAGGCACGTGTCTATAGGTGATACCATAATCCTTCAAAGTTTGCCTCATCCATAGTAATTGAGTTTCACAACTGGCGGTTGCAATGTATTCAGCTTCAGCGGTGGAGAGGGCAACACAATTTTGTTTCTTCAAGGACCAACTTACCAAGGAGAGTCCAAGAAATTGACATGCACCAGAGGTGGACTTACGATCCACTTTGTCTCCAGCCCAATCCGCATCCGTGTACCCAATGAGATCAAACTTAGCATCCTTGGGGTACCATAGACCCAACTTTGGGGTGTGAACAAGGTATCTAAGAATATGCTTAACCGCCTTATGATGACTTTCCCTAGGGGAAGCTTGAAATCTAGCACACGTGCATACACTAAACATGATGTCTGGTCTAGATGCACAAAGATAAAGTAATGAACCAATCATAGAACGGTATTTAGATGGGTCAAAGGGGATACCGTTGGTGTCTTTAGTGAGTACAATTTTGGTTGGCATGGGTGTCTTACATGGGCTAGCATCAGACATGGCAAATTTTGCTAGGATATCCTTGAGGTATTTTGCTTGAGACACGAATATTCCTTCTTGAAATTGTTGAATTTGAAACCCGAGGAAGAACTTCAAATCCGCATTGAGTGACATTTCAAAATTCTTGGTCATTGAAGCCGCAAACTTCTTGCACAAATGAATGTTAGGAGAACCAAAAATGATATCATATACATAGACTTGGCATAAGATCAAATAACCTTTGTCCCTCTTAGTAAAAAGAGTGGGATCGATCACCCCTCTCACAAAACCATCATCGAGTAAAAACTTCTTAAGATGATCATACCAAGCACGAGGTGCTTGTTTGAGGCCATACAAAGCCTTATGAAGTTTATACACATAGTCTTTGTGATCGGGATCAACGAACCCAGGTGGTTATGATACATATACTTCTTCTTGTAGAGGACCGTTAAGGAAAGCACTCTTCACATCCATTTGATGTAATGTAAAACCATTGAAAGCAGCATAATCAAGTAAGATGCGAATGGATTCAAGATGGGCAACGGGGGAAAAGGTCTCACCAAAGTCCAAACCTTCAACTTGTGAGTACCCTTGTGCCACTAACCTTGCCTTGTTTCGGATGATTACACCATTCTCATATTGCTTGTTCTTGAAAATCCACTTGGTTCCAATGATGTTGTGTTCCGTAGTTGGCCTCTTGACTAATGACCATACTTGATTGCGCTCAAAATTGTTCAACTCTTCTTGCATAGCAATGAGCCAATCGTTGTCCATCAATGCTTCTTGTACCTTGAGAGGCTCAACACTAGACACAAACGAGAAGTGAGCACAAAAGTTTGTCAATTGTTTATGAGTGACTCTACCTTCCGATATGCCGGTGAGGATTTTATCAATATCAACACGACCGGCCACTCGAGGCATGATGGAGGTTAAGGTTTCGCGAGGTTCAACTTCCTGTCCATCATCCACGTCCTCAACATATGGATCATTAATGTGTGCTGGAAGATCTCCTTGTACATATTGCATTTGTTGAGGTTCATCATCAATGATTGGACTTTCTTTCTTGCCCTTGATGATGATCTTGTTCTTGAAGATTCTCATGAAGAGGAACTTGATCATCTTCTTGTACTTGGACTAAGGGTGTCGTGGATTTGTCACGGCAGATGTCCTAGTGTAAGGACTTAGTCGCGAGGCCAACGCATCTATGTGGTAGCTTGAGAGGGGTTGAGCGGAATCGAGAGACGCAACACGAAAGACGAGGATTTAGACAGCTTCGGGCCCCGGGAAACATCATCCGGAATAGCCCTACATGCTGTTTGAGGCTAGGTCTCATTATGCTCATCGAAAGTCGCCGGTAAGCCGGCTCTCCTCTAGTTGTGTCTAGCCCTAGATATTGTTTCTTCTTCCTCCCTCTTTGGGGAGCCCTGCCCCTCCTTATATATGTTGAAGGGGCGGTTTACATGACTAGTCCTAGTTGGACTAGGATTACTCTATTACAAGTGGAGTCCTAGTCTTGCTTCCTTTGCAAGAGAATAGTCCTTATGCTTTCCTCATAAACCGGCCCACCTAAACGTGAACCGGCCTTCTGGGCCATGGGACTCGTCATCCATCTGACCCGCCTACCGGGTTATGAATGAACCGCCAAGACCGGGCGGGTATCCCGTGAACCGCCAAGCACCAGGCGGGTTACCAGTGAGTCGTCCAGTCCGGCCAGGTTATACTTCCGGCCGGTTTATGCCACGGGGTATATCCCCGACATTAGCCCCCAGTTTAATTTGGATTTATCCATGTTAAACTGATCCTGTAAAATAAACACAAGAACAAACTTGACAGGTTGTGCTCCGGGTTAAGAATTCTTGTAAACCGGCACCTGATCATCCTTAAGTCCTTGTCATTTCCTCCTTCTAGAAAATCCAGGTCAATAAGCCAGCGTCATACTCAATTTGCTGACATTGGTTTCTCACAGAAAAATATGCTGAAGAATAATCTACTTGAGTCGACTTCCAAAGCGCCGGTTTAAGAAATATTGGTCTTGAAATATTCATCTGATATTCAGCCGGTTTGAAGATGTAAAAACTTGCCGGTTTATGATAACCACCATTGTCGGGTTATAAAAAACTGATAATTCCGGGTCATGACTGTTGCCAACGCCGGTTCATGATTGTTGATGATGCCGGGTTGCAGCCACATGGTCGTAATGATTAATTGGTGACGTCGGGTCAATCTGGTTTGCTCAAAACTGAGAATTTGAAAATATTTCTCCTTATATGCATATTACCTGTAGCCCCCAAGTCTTGAGCAGAACAAAGTGATGGTTTAAGACTTGCTTCAATATGAATACTGCCACTTAAGAAGAAATCCATGTTGTTCACCCAAGTCACTTAAAACAAACTGAATACTCCATATTATATAGCTCCCAAGTGTCGGGTTGTCATGCTTGCAGTAACCTGGGACTTGTAATTGTCTTATACTCATAAAAACTTCAAGCAGTGTAGCCCCCAAGGGCCGGGTCATTATGCAATAATGAGCAGGGACTTTGTAGGTATAATCATGTAGATTTGAGCAATGATGTGTAGCCCCCAAGGGCCGGCTCAGTAAGATAATATTGAGCCGGGACTTGATATATACTTCAATGAAAATAACATCATATGATGTAACCCCCATCATGGGACTTGAATCCACGTCCACAAGGTTAAGAGCCTTGTGCTTTACCAACTGAGCAGTAGACCCTTCAATATAATGAATAAAAAGCTTTGTACCTTCAATTGTTGACAGGAGCAATTGGTAGTCCCCAAGGGCCGACTCATTATAATGTGATGAGTCGGGTCTTCAATAATATGAGCAAAAAATGACTTTGCATTAGCCCCCAAGTGTCATGGTGCATGCTTGCAGCGACATGAGACTTGCATATTTGATGTAATCGCAACTTTAAATAATGTAGCCCCCAAGTGCCGGGTCGTAAGCCTACAGCAACTCGGGACTATTCCTTCAATTGTAGAAAAAATCATATCTATTGATAATATAATAGCCCTTGCGCTAAAGCGACTTTGAAAACCTCAATCATAATATTAATAACCATAATAAAAATCCAGCCATGTTGGCTATTTGAATAATATAATCCAATGATTTATAAGCGCATGATTCCAATGGCGCAATCCAAATATATACTGGCGACTTATAGTCCAAAGCCAGGCCGGTTTAATAAACACCGGACAATTTCTCATCATAGACTGGCGATTTATCGTCTTAAAGCCAGGCCGGTTTAATAAACACCGGATAATTTATAATCATGCTTTATTCAACCTGTTTCTGCATACAACAAGTTAAAGTGTCCCGCCGGTTTACCGTCAGACGGGTCATAATGCCCAACATATAACCCAGGTTTATAACCAAGGCTGCACTTAAGAATAATCAAATATGAAATATATCATACCTGTGACATTGAATAACATCATTGGTTTACCAACTTTTTGTAGTAAGGGTGATAACCCCAATCTTGAGTAATGATAACTCCTTTCATACTATACCAGTTTTTGATAAAACCGTACCGGGTTGTGATAAACACCGGTTTAACCATATATAATACTGGCGACTCGTAGTCAAACCAGACCGGGCTGATAGTCTCCGATTATGATTTGATCATGTAATGACAACTTGTAATTGAAAACCAAGCCGGGTTAATGGACATCGGTTTACTCCATAATAAGATGGTAACATAAAATCAAACCGGGCAGATAGTCTCCGGATTAAGTTTTAACCGTGTTCCGCCAATTTGTAATTGATAGTCGAACCGGATTAACCATGTTGGTTTAAAAAAAATGCAACAAAAATAATAGTCATTTAAAAAAGACTGAAGCAAAAGGCAATGATAAAACCGTTTGCAAGAAAAATGCTTTATTGAGCTGATCAGATGGTGTTACCATGGTCAGACAGGACCAAGCCCCCAATAGGTGTGGCGATGGTTCAAGTCAGCCAGGTCCCCAAATGAAACCGTGGCATTTATGCCGATCAAAAGGCATGGCAATGGTTTGGGTTCGACCAAGCCCCCAAGTGATTCTGTGGCCTTAGGCCGATCAAGAGGCGTGACTGGTTCAGACTTGACCATGTCCCCAAGTGATCTGGTGGCTTTCGCCTATCAAAAGGTGTTGCATTGGTTCGGACGCAACCAAGCCCCCAAGTGATATTGTGGCATTGCGCCGATCAAGAGGTGTGACTATGGTTCAGACATGACCAAGCCCCCAAGTGATCAATAACATGATAAGCCAATAAGGCATGATACCCATGTTTGAACCGCGCATCATGGCAGCAGGTCCTCTTTGGCACCCTTTAACTTTTTGCAAGAGATAAATCCTTCTTGAGCCGGACGTTAAACCGGATATTGAGAGCTTTAAAGCTTTGTGGGAGACATCTTTCCCTTGAAGCGGATTTTAAACCGGAATCTTCATTTTCAGCCGGAAATTTTCTGACGGCCTTTAAACTCGAACTTGCGAGAAGTTAATTCCTTTTTGAACCGGAAATTCTTAAACCGGATTTGAGAGCTTCAGTGAGACTGGCTTCCCTTGAGCCGGATTTTAAACCGGAATCTTTTCTGATAACCCGGAACTTCTTCATTGAGCCGGGATTTTGTAATTGTCATATACTTTCGAAGCCGGAAATTTTCTGACGGCGCCCTTCAAATAACAGTAGCCTCCGGGACCGGGTTATATTTCCCTCCATTGTCCTAGGGTTCTTACATTTGCTGAAACTGGCAAGACTTGTTGTGTCATATCATCGTAGCCCCTGAGTCTCAAGGTGACTCGAAGAGTTGGCTTGAGATTCTCCATATTTGACCGTCATATAAACCGGCATAACTTGTATATCATTGGTGTTGATAGCATGATGTGAACCCACAGAAGGTTGAGGTGACTGCGGCGGGTTATAAATGATCATGTATAAGCCATGTCAACAACTCGGCCAATGGTTCCTTCCAACTGGCTATTTGAAATTAACCAAACTGTAGTGGCGGCGACTTGCGTGCCTGCCCATTGATCCATCCAGTGCAGACGACGACTGATAATATATGATAATTTGCCTCCAATTTGTTGGAAGAAAACCGGGCTTCCCAAGTAGTGACTTACTCATACTCAATCAAGAAAAGGGTGGCCCGGTGTGTTGATGTAGACCAGGTCGTGAGAGACGGCAGTAAAGACGACTCCCGCATCAGAGGCGGCTCAGATAGATGAATCGGCCGCGGTGCTGTAAACCGGCGCAGGCGAGTCAACCACGTCGTTTTGATGCAGTGAACAATTGTCCTGCATTAACAATATTGCAGACCAAGGCAAAGATAAACTGCTCTTTGACAAAAATAATATGTGCCAATAAAATATATTTAAAATGGATATCACCTGATGTGTTAGGCCAGAAATAATCCGCCATGACGTTGATGATCACTAGGTTAATTTGAAATCACACACGGGTGAGTCGGCCGCGGGAGCAGACAGATGAATCAGCCATAGCGTTTGTAAGCCGGTGCGGACGGGCGAGTCGTCCTCCTTGTTGTAGGCCGGCGTGGTCGCGAGAGATGGCCACGGCGTTGTAAGCTGGTGCGGTCGCGAGAGACGGCCACGGCGTTGTAAGCCGGCGCGGTCGCGAGAGATGGCCGCGGGTTGTAAGCCGGTGTGGGAGACCATTGAGTAATGACGACCACCTGTGCCAAAAGATGCTGGCGTGCCTCCGTCTCCGCGGTATAATATCACTTTTTGTCATAAATAATTGCCCTGCATGAAATATTGCAAGACAAAGTAATTGCTCTTTTTAAAGAGATTTAATATATACATTAAAAAGTAGATAAGGCGGATAGCACCTGGTAGTATCGTGCAGTGGATGTAGTAGTTCACATCAATTAGTACCAGATCAGTCAACTAGTACTAGTGCTTCTGTAGCAACAATAGTAACACTAGTAACCAAGGCGTACAATATCCTTGATCTTCACGTGCATTAAGTAGTACCAGTAGTTGATGTGACTTATCTTGATCAACATGGAAGCAGCAGTGGCCACAACAAAAGTGCGCTAGGGTGGCAACGAGGAAGACAATGCAAAGGAGGCGGCAGCTCGCAGCTCAACAGAAACGGTTTCACGGAGGGTGAGCCTGTACAGGAGGCGGCGCTCGAGCGGCGGGTTGGCGCGGCGGCTTGTCGCGTCAGGCGGCTCACACCGCTGCTGGAAGCGAAGACCAGGCAGTGCGCGGAGGAGCGATGGGCCAGGCAGTAAGGCAGATACGGCCGGCGGCTCGGAGCGAGGTGCGGCAGAAACAGGGGCACATCCGCAGGGTCGACAGGGTGGCTGCCCTTTTGCTGTAACAGTTGTAGATGGCAGGTGACTGGCCAGCAGTGGCAGAAGCGGGCAGCCGGCCTGACGCGGCCCAGCGAACGGTGCTGGTCAGGGCCGCGAGCGTCGAAGCAGAGGCGACTTGGCTTGACAGGGCCAACTCCAGGCGGCGACGTCTTTCAGGCAAGGCCGGAGAACCGGAGAAGCGTTCGGGATGAGGCCCGGCGGCTCTCAGCTGCTGCGAGGCGACGGGTTGGAGTCAAAATAAACAACTATATCGCCGGCGACTCAGCAACGTAGAGATGGCGATTTAACACGAAGGTTTGAACACCGCTGTAACCGTAGGAGCGGAATAAAGGCGCTCCGCGACGGCGGTGGGCTGGAGAGGCATGGTGCAGGCGGTTTTTAGCCGGGGGTAAGTAGGCCTGAAACGGAGCCGGCCGACGGTTTGGAGCTGGAGGTGGCGCGAGATACGGTGGCTAGGCACACCGGCGAGGGGAAAACGCATCGTAGCCATCCGAATCATGGCCGTATCCAATTCCTGATCGTGGTCATCTTTTCCTTTTTCTGATCCGATTTCCACTGTTGAAAACTGCCAGTGCTCCAAAATCAATCTAACTTTGGTTTATCTCTCGGTATCGTCAACTCGACATCTTCTCAGCGACCAGTGGCACACTTTTAACTCTGATTTGTTTAAACTTTCAATTGTGACTGATCACACGGAGTTGACGTAGATCCTTCTGAACCGTCACTTTTTGATCCAAAAATCACGAACTCCTCGATCCCTCGGAACCAGCTGGCGTCGCAAGCACGTGGAGATGAGTCGCCGCGAGGAGAGTCCGGCAAGATAGGCCAATCGAGGCGGTGATTCGCGACAACGGAGACTTCTAGGCGAAATCGACGGCTCAGCAGCGATCCGTCAACGAGGTGGAGGCGAGGGCGGTTCGATAGCAGAGACCGAGCGTGTGTTCCAATCCGGTTCCGGGTCGTGGCCATCTCTTGCGGGCCCTGGACTTGAAGCGGGTGCTGTGGCAGCGATTTAGTTTCTTCATCGGACAGCATAATCGAAATTGATCTGGACAAATTGCCTCGTCGCATGCGAGGCACAACAGTAGAAAACCAAACTTTGGACAGATCACCTGGCACACGCGCGGCAGTACACACAATCCTTCTTGATCTTGAATTCTGTGAATAAAAAGTTTCTACTTGTCCGTGGCTTGTAGTAGATGAACGTCGAACTTGCCGGCTCTGGCCTAAAAACTGTATTACGCCGGGTTGATCTGTAAGATTGTTCCATGTTGGCTCTTCTTCATCTGATCACATCGCGAGCTTTCGGTCCCTAGGAGATATCCCTCCAAGAACTCAACACCACCGTGCGCAGGCCCCACGGTGGGCGCCAACTGTCGTGGATTTGTCACGGTAGATGTCCTAGTGTAAGGACTTAGTCGCGAGGCCAACGCATCTATGTGGTATCTTGAGAGGGGTTGAGCGGAATCGAGAGACGCAACACGCAAGACGAGGATTTAGACAGCTTCGGGCCCCGGGAAACATCATCCGGAATAGCCCTACATGCTGTTTGAGGCTAGGTCTCATTATGCTCATCGAGAGTCGCCGGTAAGCCGGCTCTCCTCTAGTTGTGTCTAGCCCTAGATATTGTTTCTTCTTCCTCCCTCTTTGGGGAGCCCTGCCCCTCCTTATATATGTTGAAGGGGCGGTTTACATGACTAGTCCTAGTTGGACTAGGATTACTCTATTACAAGTGGAGTCCTAGTCTTGCTTCCTTTGTAAGAGAATAGTCCTTATGCTTTCCTCATAAACCGGCCCACCTAAACGTGAACCGGCCTTCTGGGTCATGGGCCTCGTCATCCATCTGACCCGCCCGCCGGGTTATGAATGAACCGCCAAGACCGGGCGGGTATCCCGTGAACCGCCAAGCACCAGGCGGGTTACCAGTGAGTCGTCCAGTCCGGCCAGGTTATACTTCCGGCCGGTTTACGCCACGGGGTATATCCCCGACAAAGGGCGTCGGTTGAACAATAGGAGTTTGTGGTGGTAGGGGTGTTGAAGTAGTTTGATGATGTGTGATACTTTCCATCTTCTTCTTCATCATCAAGAGGTTAAGATATCTTGTTCCATTGGAAGAAGTGCACCAACACCCATGGTCAAGATATCTTGAGAGGAATCTTCTTTACCTACATCACTTAGATTAACTTGCTCCCCATGGGAGCCATTAAATTCATCAAACACCACATCACAAGTTTCTACAACACATCCATTGAATTTGTTGTAGACTCTATAGGCGTGAGAGTTTGACCCATAGCCAACAAATATGCCCTCAATTGTTTTGGATTGAAATTTTCCTAACTGTTCTCTTTTGCTGAGGATGAAACATTTGCACCCAAATACACGAAAGTACTTGACATTTGGCTTGTTCCCAGTTAGGAGCTCATATGGAGTCTTTTCCAATATAGTACAGAGGAAGAGCCGGTTTGATGCATGGCATGCAGTGTTGACAACTTCGGCCCAAAAACTATGTGGTGACTTGTATTCATCCAACATGGACCTTGCCATCTCTACAAGTGTACGGTTCTTCCTTTCTGCTACACCATTTTGCTGAGGAGTGTATGGAGCTGAATATTGATGCTCAATCCCTTCATCACTAAGGAATTCTTCCAAGGTATAGTTCTTGAACTCAGAGCCATTGTCACTTCTTATTGCCAAGATCTCTTTGTCAAACTTGTGTTGTGCTTGCTTGGCAAAATCAATGAAGATGATCTTCGACTCATCCTTGGACTTGAGGAAAAACACCCATGTATATCTTGAGTAGTCATCGACAATGACAAGTCCATACTTTTTCCCACCAAGACTATCCCATGAAGGAGGCCCAAAAAGATCCACATGAAGGAGCTCCAGGGGCCTTGAAGTAGACACAATGTTCTTGGGAGGGTGCTTTGATTGATGTTGCTTCCCGGCTATGCATGCACTACACACACGGTTCTCAAAAGAGACATTGGTTAGTCCAAGGATGTGATTCCCCTTTAAGAGATCTTGAAGATTTCTCATGCCGACATGGGCTAGCCGGCGATGCCATAGCCACCCCTTGTCGGCCTTGGCCATTAGACAAGTTGCATGGAATGTGCTCTCTTTTGAGAAATCAACCGTGTAAAGGTTGCCATCCAACTCTCCAACAAAGGACACTTCGAGAGTATCTCTCTTGAAGACTTTCACATCCGTTAGTCCAAAGAGTGTATCATAACCAACAGAAGCCAATTGGCGAACAGAAAGCAAATGGTATTTAAGGGATTGGACAAGCATGACATTTGCAAGAGACATGTCATTTGTGATAGCCACCTTGCCCAACCCGAGTACCTGTCCTTTTGAACCTCCACCAAACATAATGCTCATGAATGGTTGAATAGCTTCCATGAAATCGTAGAGCAATTTGCTATCTCCGGTCATATGATTGGTACATCCACTATCAATCACCCATTTTACTCCACCAGAGAAGGCAACCTACACACAATGATGACTTGGTTAGAGGCACCCACTTTGCAATGGGACCTCTCAGGTTAGTCACAAGGGTCTTAGGGACCCAAATAGCATAGAATCGGAATGCATTTCGAGGACCAACAAATTTTGCATAAACTTCTCCATCCTTAGTCTTACAAAGTACATAGGATGGAGGCATGAACTCTTTTGACTTATTGAGAGTGGGCACACCGCTTGTGGCCTTCCCACTAACAACCTTACCTTTCTCCTTGTGCCCTTGTTGTACAAATGTTTCTTTTAGAGGGGTTGTGCACTTTTGAGAGGACGTATTCTTCTTGCTTGTGCTTGGGTCAAACCCTAGTCCCTCTTTGGCAAACACCTCATTGTGTTGGATCAATACGTCATTAAGGTTCTTTTGCCCTTGAGCACATGTCATGAGACCTTTCTCGATTTGAGCCTTGAGGAAGCGATTTTCCTCAAGAATAGATGCTAGATCACCACTAGAGTTAGTAGTACAAGCATCAACATTAATAATAGGAGAAGAGTAAGCCTTGGCTAGGGTTTCAAGATAAGTAAGTTTGAGCGTCTCAAAACTCTTTGTAAGAAGGGTGAGCTCTTCTTCCTTAGTCTTGAGGGACACGGATAGAAGCTCATAATCCTTAGAGAGAGAAGCATGAGACTTCAAAAGCTTACTTTTATCATTCATCAACTCTTCGCAAGAGTCAATAGCCTTTTTCAAGGAGGCAAGATCTTTAGTATGAACATCAATGTTTGCACCAATTTTTAAGCATAGTTCATCATTTCGTGCTTCCTCATATTGGACTTTCCGCTCAAGGATTTCACATTTTTCCTTTTCCTCAGTGATGAGGGTTTCGAGTTCCTTAATGGTGATGGTGTGCTTACTCACCATCTCCATAAGCATACGAAACATAGTGATCTTCTTTCCTTTGAGGGAGCACATGAACTTATTAAGTTTAGCAAGCATAGGATCATCTAGATCATCATCATCATAGCTATCCTCCGCATCAAGATACTCATCACTAGGAGTTGAGGGAGTGAAAAGAGGAGGATTTGATCGTGGGGCTACCTTGACCTTGTCAGGAGAGCTCTGGTCCTCTCCGTCTTCTACCACGGCCTTTGCCATTAGGCACTTGTGAGCGTTGCCCTTGTAGTCTTTCATGTAGTTGTAGGTGACCACATCACCACTCTTGTTCACTAACCTCAGAGTGTTTTGAGAGTCTTGAGCAACTCCGGCAACACCACTAACATCATCTGGATCGGATTCTTCTTGAGCAACCATTGCTTTCCCATCTCTCTTCTTGAGCTTGGAGTTCAAAGGATTTGGCAACTTCTTCTTGGGAAAGGTCTTGGGAAACCTTGGTTTATCCTCTCTCTTCTCATAAGGGCACTCGTTGGAGAAGTGGTTGGTTTCTTCACAGTTGTAGCACTTTCTTACTTTACTCTTTTGAAATCTTCCCTTGAATTTTCGCGCGCTAAACTTCTTGACAAAGAGAGCCATGTCTTCATATGAAGGGCCCTCATCGGATTCGATCTCATCACCATTTTCATCATCATCTTCTTCTTCTTCCTCTTCACTTTCCTCATCTTCACATACATGCTTGGCCTTCAATGCAAGATTGATCTTTGATGATGGGGTACCATGCATGGCAAGATGTTTTGTGGCATTAGCCTTTGACTCTTCAAATAGTTGGAAGGTGGATATGATGTCATCTGTAGTCATTTCCTTAAAGGTATGGTGTTGTCTTATGTCCCACACCATTTGATGGTGATATGGGGCAAGAGCATGAAGCAACTTATCCACAAGGAATCGCTTAGTCATGTTGAATCCATCTTGTGTCTTGTCACACTCACACGACTCAATGTCAGCAGTGAGGGTCATGAGACGCTCAAGAGTTTGATTGGGGGTTTCACCTTTCTCCATACAAAAGTTTTGCAATTGCCCCTTGGCAATTTCATATTGAGCACTCCGGAGGGCAGAGGTGCCAGTCTGGGATCTTATAATACTTTCCCATAGTTCCTTGGCACTTGTGATGTGTATGAACGGTCTCCTTTGCTTTTCATCCATACCTCTCCTTATACACATGATTGTAGTGTCATTGAGATTCTTGTCATAAATTTCTCTTGGTGTAGGGTTCTTTGGATCAACCACATGATAACCATACTCCATGATCTCCAGCATCTCATCATTTCCATGTCGAAGATGATCCTCCATAGCAACTCTCCACAAGGAAAAATCGGAAGTGGCACTAAGTAAAGGAGGTTTTCCTTGAGGATTATATCTTGGTTTCTCAACCTGAGGTCTTGCGTAAAGCCAAGGAACACTAGAGTGTTCATTGCTAGGAGGTTGTTGACCAAGTGACGGAGTAGGCACAGTTGGCCTTGAAGCCGCACCACCCGAGAGTGGTGCAAGCACCGTGGACAACGTGGCTAATCTCATTTGGACCAAGGCCTCAAGAGAAGCATCATGCTCCTCTTTTTGCTTAGCAAGGGCATGTTCCAGATCCTCAGATGTAAAGGACTTGACTTCAGAAGAAGCCTCGCCTTTATCCTTTGGATCTGCAACCAGTGGAGTCCCATCCGGGTTCATCTCGCTCTAGGGCGGTTAAGCCACAAGAATAGAGCACAAGGCTCTAATACCAATTGAAAGGATCGAGATGGACCTAGAGGGGGGTGAATAGGTACAATTACAAATTTTAATTATTACTAAGCAATTTTAGGCAATAATGCGGAATATGAGAGTGAGCCTAACAATTGCAAGAGTAGTACTAAGTGGTGAGCAAGTAACACGAGTATGAAAAGAAACAAGCACAATATGAGATAAGTAAGTGCTAAGAGACAAGTAACCACAAGTAGAGAGTTAGGGTTAGGAATAACCGCAACTCCGGGAGACGAGGATGTATGCCGATGTTCACTTCCTTGGAGGGAAGCTACGTCACTGTTAGAGAGGTGGATGTTACCACGAAGGCACACCAACGCCACGTAGGCTCACCCTATTCTCCCTTTGAGACAACACCACGAAGGCGTTTCTCAACCACTAGTGGTAGACCTTGGTGTGGTCTCCAAACCCTCACAAACTTTTCGGGGGGTAATCACAAAGGTCGATTCCTCTCCGAAAGACTCCTACCACCTAGGAGTCTCCAACCTCCAAGAGTAATAAGAACGATGGGGAAAAGCTCAAGACTTGCTCAAATCATGAATTCCTTTGGTGCAAAGACGGAGAGGGAGTGGATCTATCACTTGATCGGACAACTTCTCTCAAATCCCTTGGGGATCTAAGATTTGGTGTGGAGGAGTGAGAGAGAGAGTAAAATGTGTTCTAGGGTTTGTTCAAAGTGAGTGGTCAGCCCTCTCCCATGGGGAAGAAGGGCTATATATAGTGTGAGCACAAATGTGGCCGTTATAGCATAAGTAAATGGGCAAACCGGACATCCGGGCAGGGTGGCCGGACATCCGGGCTGGCGAGGCACTAGAAGAACAGAGGATAAGCCAGGAAAAAAACAGAGGGGCCGGACATCCGGAGCAAGGCCCGGACTGTTGGGTTTCGTAGTAATTTCAAAAAAAATTCCTACACACACGCAAGATCATGTGATGCGTAGCAACGAGGGGAGAGTGTTGTCTACGTACCCAACGCAGACCGACTGCGGAAGCGATGACACGACGTAGAGGAAGTAGTCGTATGTCTTCACGATCCAACCGATCAAGCACCGAAACTACGGCACCTCCGAGTTCGAGCACACGTTCAGCTCGATGACGACCCCCCGACTCCGATCCAGCAAAGTGTCGTGGAAGAGTTCCGTCAGCACGACGGCGTGGTGACGATCTTGATGAACTACAGCAGCAGGGCTTCGCCTAAACTCCGCTACAGTATTATCGAGGTATATGGTGGCAGGGGGCACCGCACACGGCTAAGGAATAGATCACGTGGATCAACTTGTGTGTTTAGAGGTGCCCCCTGCCTCCGTATATAAAGGAGGAGAGGAGGGGAGGCTGGCCGGCCAAGGGGGGAGGCGCAGGAGAGTCCTACTCCCTCTGGGAGTAGGATTCCTCCCCCCAATCCTAGTCCAACTAGGATTCCTCGGAGGGGAAGGGAGAGAGGGGGGCCGGCCACCTTCTCCTAGTCCTAATAGGACTAGGGGAGGGGGAAGTGGTGCAGCCACCTTGGGCAGCTCTTTCACCTTTCCCCTAAGGCCCATGAAGGCCCATATGGCTCCCGGGGGGTTCCGGTAACCTCCCGGTAACCCGGTAAAATCCCGATTTCACCCGAAACACTTCCGATGTCCAAACATAGACTTCCAATATATCAATCTTTACATCTCGACCATTTCGAGACTCCTCGTCATGTCCGTGATCACATCCGGGACTCCGAACAACCTTCGGTACATCAAAATGCATAAACTCATAATGTAACTGTCATCGTAACCTTAAGCGTGCGGACCCTACGGGTTCGAGAACAATGTAGACATGACCGAGACACGTCTCCGGTCAATAACCAATAGCGGGACCTGGATGCCCATATTGGCTCCTACATATTCTACGAAGATCTTTATCGGTCAGACCGCATAACGACATACGTTGTTCCGTTTGTCATCGGTATGTTACTTGCCCGAGATTCGATCGTCGATATCCAATATCTAGTTCAATCTCGTTACCGGCAAGTCTCTTTACTCGTTCCGTAATACATCATCTCACAACTAACATATTAGTTGTAATGCTTGCAAGGCTTATGTGATGTGTATTACCGAGAGGGCCCAGAGATACCTCTCCGACAATCGGAGTGACAAATCCTAATCTCGAAATACGCCAACCCAACATCTACCTTTGGAGACACCTGTAATGCTCCTTTATAATCACCCAGTTACGTTGTGACGTTTGGTAGCACCCAAAGTGTTCCTCCGGTAAACGGGAGTTGCATAATCTCATAGTCATAGGAACATGTATAAGTCATGAAGAAAGCAATAGCAACATACTAAACGATCGGGTGCTAAGCTAATGGAATGGGTCATGTCAATCAGATCATTCAACTAATGATGTGACCTCGTTAATCAAATAACAACTCTTTGTCCATGGTTAGGAAACATAACCATCTTTGATTAACGAGCTAGTCAAGTAGAGGCATACTAGTGACACTTTGTTTGTCTATGTATTCACACATGTATTATGTTTCCGGTTAATACAATTCTAGCATGAATAATAAACATTTATCATGATTATAAGGAAATAAATAATAACTTTATTATTGCCTCTAGGGCATATTTCCTTCAGTCTCCCACTTGCACTAGAGTCAATAATCTAGATTACACTGTAATGAATCTAACACCCATGGAGCTTTGGTGCTGATCATGTTTTGCTCGTGGAAGAGGCTTAGTCAACGGGTCTGCAACATTCAGATCCGTATGTATCTTGCAAATCTCTATGTCTCCCACCTAGACTAGATCCCGGATGGAGTTGAAGCGTCTCTTGATGTGTTTGGTCCTTTTGTGAAATCTGGATTCCTTTGCCAAGGCAATTGCACCAGTATTGTCACAAAAGATTTTCATTGGACCCGATGCATTAGGTATGACACCTAGATCGGATATGAACTCCTTCATCCAGACTCCTTCGTTCGCTGCTTCCGAAGCAGCTATGTACTCCGCTTCACATGTAGATCCCGCTACGACGCTTTGTTTAGAACTGCACCAACTGACAGCTCCACCGTTTAATGTAAACACGTATCCGGTTTGCGATTTAGAATCGTCCGGATCAGTGTCAAAGCTTGCATCAACGTAACCTTTTACGGTGAGCTCTTTGTCACCTCCATATACGAGAAACATATCCTTAGTCCTTTTCAGGTATTTCAGGATGTTCTTGACCGCTGTCCAGTGATCCACTCCTGGATTACTTTGGTACCTCCCTGCTAAACTTATAGCAAGGCACACATCAGGTCTGGTACACAGCATTGTATACATGATAGAGCCTATGGCTGATGCATAGGGAACATCTTTCATATTCTCTCTATCTTCTGCAGTGGTCGGGCATTGAGTCTTACTCAACTTCATACCTTGTAATACAGGCAAGAATCCTTTCTTTGCTTGATCCATTTTGAATTTCTTCAAAATCTTGTCAAGGTATGTGCTTTGTGAAAGTCCAATTAAGCGTCTTGATCTATCTCTATAGATCTTAATGCCTAATATGTAAGCAGCTTCACCGAGGTCTTTCGTTGAAAAACTTTTATTCAAGTATCCCTTTATGCTATCCAGAAATTCTATATCATTTCCAATCAGCAATATGTCATCCACATATAATATCAGAAATGCTACAGAGCTCCCACTCACTTTCTTGTAAATACAGGCTTCTCCGAAAGTCTGTATAAAACCAAATGCTTTGATCACACTATCAAAACGTTTATTCCAACTCCGAGAGGCTTGCACCAGTCCATAAATGGATCGCTGGAGCTTGCATACTTTGTTAGCTCCTTTTGGATCGACAAAACCTTCCGGTTGCATCATATACAACTCTTCTTCCAGAAATCCATTCAGGAATGCAGTTTTGACATCCATCTGCCAAATTTCATAATCATAAAATGCGGCAATTGCTAACATGATTCGGACGGACTTAAGCATCGCTACGGGTGAGAAGGTCTCATCGTAGTCAATCCCTTGAACTTGCCGAAAACCTTTTGCGACAAGTCGAGCTTTGTAGACAGTAACATTACCATCAGCGTCAGTCTTCTTCTTAAAGATCCATTTATTCTCAATTGCTTGCCGATCATCGGGCAAGTCAACCAAAGTCCATACTTTGTTCTCATACATGGATCCCATCTCAGATTTCATGGCTTCGAGCCATTTTGCGGAATCTGGGCTCACCATCGCTTCTTCATAGTTCGTAGGTTCATCATGATCTAGTATCATGACTTCCAGAATAGGATTACCGTACCATTCTGGTGCGGATCTTACTCTGGTTGATCTACGAGGTTCAGCAGTATCTTGATCTGAAGTTTCATGTTCAGTATCATTGGCTTCCTCACTAACTGGTGTAGGTGTCACTGAAATAGTTTTCTGTGATGAACTACTTTCCAGTAAGGGAGCAGGTACAGTTACCTCGTCAAGTTCTACTTTCCTCCCACTCACTTCTTTCGAGAGAAACTCCTTCTCTAGAAAGGATCCATTCTTAGCAACGAATGTCTTGCCTTCGGATCTGTGATAGAAGGTGTACCCAATAGTCTCCTTTGGGTATCCTATGAAGACACATTTCTCCGATTTGGGTTCGAGCTTATCAGGTTGAAGCTTTTTCACATAAGCATCGCAGCCCCAAACTTTAAGAAACGACAACTTTGGTTTCTTGCCAAACCACAGTTCATAAGGCGTCGTCTCAACGGATTTTGATGGTGCCCTATTTAACGTGAATGCGGCCGTCTCTAAAGCATATCCCCAAAATGATAGTGGTAAATCGGTAAGAGACATCATAGATCGCACCATATCTAATAAAGTACGATTACGACGTTTGGACACACCATTACGCTGTGGTGTTCCGGGTGGCGTGAGTTGCGAAACTATTCCACAGTTTTTCAAATGTACACCAAACTCGTAACTCAAATATTCTCCTCCACGATCAGATCGTAGAAACTTTATTTTCTTGTTACGATGATTTTCAACTTCACTCTGAAATTCTTTGAACTTTTCAAATGTTTCAGACTTATGTTTCATTAAGTAGATATACCCATATCTGCTTAAATCATCTGTGAAGGTGAGAAAATAACGATATCCGCCACGAGCCTCAATATTCATCGGGCCACATACATCGGTATGTATGATTTCCAACAAATCTGCTGCTCTCTCCATAGTACCGGAGAACGGTGTTTTAGTCATCTTGCCCATGAGGCACGGTTCGCAAGTACCAAGTGATTCATAATCAAGTGGTTCCAAAAGTCCATCAGTATGGAGTTTCTTCATGCGCTTTATACCGATATGACCTAAACGACAGTGCCACAAATAAGTTGCACTTTCATTATCAACTCTGCATCTTTTGGCTTCAACATTATGAATATGTGTATTACTACTATCGAGATTCAATAAGAATAGACCACTCTTCAAGGGTGCATGACCATAAAAGATATTACTCATATAAATAGAACAACCATTATTCTCTGATTTAAATGAATAACCATCTCGCATTAAACAAGATCCAGATATAATGTTCATGCTCAACGCTGGCACCAAATAACAATTATTTAGGTCTAATATTAATCCCGAAGGTAGATGTAGAGGTAGCGTGCCGACCGCGATCACATCAACTTTGGAACCATTTCCCACGCGCATCGTCACCTCGGCCTTTGCCAGTGCCCGCTTATTCCGTAGTCCCTGTTTCGAGTTGCAAATATTAGCAACAGAACCAGTATCAAATACCCAGGTGCTACTGCGAGCTCTAGTAAGGTACACATCAATAACATGTATATCACATATACCTTTGTTCACCTTGCCATCCTTTTTATCCGCCAAATACTTGGGGCAGTTCCGCTTCCAGTGACCAGTCTGCTTGCAGTAGAAGCACTCAGTTTCAGGCTTAGGTCCAGACTTGGGTTTCTTCTCTTGAGTAGCAACTAGCTTGCCGTTCTTTTTGAAGTTCCCCTTCTTCTTCCCTTTGCCCTTTTTCTTGAAACTAGTGGTCTTGTTAACCATCAACACTTGATGCTCCTTCTTGATTTCTACCTCCGCAGCTTTCAGCATTGCGAAGAGCTCGGGAATAGTCTTGTTCATCCCTTGCATATTATAGTTCATCACGAAGCTCTTGTAGCTTGGTGGCAGTGATTGGAGAATTCTGTCAATGACGCAATCATCCGGAAGATTAACTCCCAATTGAATCAAGTGATTATTATACCCAGACATTTTGAGTATATGCTCACTAACAGAACTGTTCTCCTCCATCTTGCAGCTATAGAACTTATTGGAGACTTCATATCTCTCAATTCGGGCATTTGCTTGAAATATTAACTTCAACTCCTGGAACATCTCATATGCTCCATGACGTTCAAAACGTCGTTGAAGTCCCGATTCTAAGCCGTAAAGCATGGCACACTGAACTATCGAGTAGTCATCAGCTTTGCTCTGCCAGACGTTCATAACATCTGGTGTTGCTCCAGCAGCAGGCCTGGCACCCAGCGGTGCTTCCAGGACGTAATTCTTCTGAGCAGCAATGAGGATAATCCTCAAGTTACGGACCCAGTCCGTGTAATTGCTACCATCATCTTTCAACTTTGCTTTCTCAAGGAACGCATTAAAATTCAACGGAACAATAGCACGAGCCATCTATCTACAATCAACATAAACAAGCAAGATACTATCAGGTACTAAGTTCATGATAAATTTAAGTTCAATTAATCATATTACTTAAGAACTCCCACTTAGATAGACATCCCTCTAATCTTCTAAGTGATTACGTGATCCAAATCAACTAAACCATAACCGATCATCACGTGAGATGGAGTAGCTTTCAATGGTGAACATCGTTTATGTTGATCATATCTACTATATGATTCACGCTCGACCTTTCGGTCTCCGTGTTCCGAGGCCATATCTGCATATGCTAGGCTCGTCAAGTTTAACCTGAGTATTCTGCGTGTGCAAAACTGGCTGGCACCCGTTGTAGATGGACGTAGAGCTTATCACACCCGATCATCACGTGGTGTCTGGGCACGACGAACTTTGGCAATGGTGCATACTCAGGGAGAACACTTCTTGATAATTTAGTGAGAGATCATCTTATAATGCTACCGTCAATCAAAGCAAGATAAGATGCATAAAAGGATAAACATCACATGCAATCAATATAAGTGATATGATATGGCCATCATCATCTTGTGCTTGTGATCTCCATCTCCGAAGCACCGTCATGATCACCATCGTCACCGGCGCGACACCTTGATCTCCATCGTAGCATCGTTGTCGTCTCGCCAATCTTATGCTTCCACGACTATCACTACCGTTTAGTAATAAAGTAAAGCATTACATCGCGATTGCATTGCATACAATAAAGCGACAACCATATGGCTCCTGCCAGTTGCCGATAACTCGGTTACAAAACATGATCATCTCATACAATAAAATTCAGCATCATGCCTTGACCATATCACATCACAACATGCCCTGCAAAAACAAGTTAGACGTCCTCTACTTTGTTGTTGCATGTTTTACGTGGCTGCTACGGGCTTAAGTAAGAACCAATCTCACCTACGCATCAAAACCACAACGATAGTTTGTCAAATAGACTCCATTTTAACCTTCTCAAGGACCGGGCGTAGCCATACTCGGTTCAACTAAAGTTGGAGAGACAGTCGCCCGCAAGCCATCTATGTGCGAAGCACGTCGAGGGAACCGGTCTCGCGTAAGCGTACGCGTAAGGTTGGTCCGGGTCGTCTCGTCCAACAATACCGCCTAACCAAAGTATGACATGCTGGTAGGCAGTATGACTTGTATCGTCCACAACTCACTTGTGTTCTACTCGTGCATATAACATCAACATAAATAACCTGGCTCGGATGCCACTGTTGGGTTTCGTAGTAATTTCAAAAAATTTCCTACGCACACGCAAGATCATGTGATGCATAGCAACGAGGGGAGAGTGTTGTCTACGTACCCAATGCAGACCGACTGCGGAAGCGATGACACGACGTAGAGGAAGTAGTCGTACGTCTTCACGATCCAACCGATCAAGCACCGAAACTACGGCACCTCCGAGTTCGAGCACACGTTCAGCTCGATGACGATCCCCGGACTCCGATCCAGCAAAGTGTCGGGGAAGAGTTCCGTCAGCACGACGGCGTGGTGACGATCTTGATGAACTACAGCAGCAGGGCTTCGCCTAAACTCCGCTACAGTATTATCGAGGTATATGGTGGCAGGGGGCACCGCACACGGCTAAGGAATAGATCACGTGGATCAACTTGTGTGTTTAGAGGTGCCCCCTGCCTCCGTATATAAAGGAGGAGAGGAGGGGAGGCTGGCCGGCCAAGGGGGGAGGCGCAGGAGAGTCCTACTCCCTCTGGGAGTAGGATTCCTCCCCCCAATCCTAGTCCAACTAGGATTCCTCGGAGGGGAAGGGAGAGAGGGGGGCCGGCCACCTTCTCCTAGTCCTAATAGGACTAGGGGAGGGGGAAGTGGCGCAGCCACCTTGGGCAGCTCTTTCACCTTTCCCCTAAGGCCCATGAAGGCCCATATGGCTCCCGGGGGGTTCCGGTAACCTCCCGGTAACCCGGTAAAATCCCGATTTCACCCGAAACACTTCCGATGTCCAAACATAGGCTTCCAATATATCAATCTTTACGTCTCGACCATTTCGAGACTCCTCGTCATGTCCGTGATCACATCCGGGACTCCGAAGAACCTTCGGTACATCAAAATGCATAAACTCATAATGTAACTATCATCGTAACCTTAAGCGTGCGGACCCTACGGGTTCGAGAACAATGTAGACATGACCGAGACACGTCTCCGGTCAATAACCAATAGCGGGACCTGGATGCCCATATTGGCTCCTACATATTCTACGAAGATCTTTATCGGTCAGACCGCATAACGACATACGTTGTTCCCTTTGTCATCAGTATGTTACTTGCCCGAGATTCGGTCGTCGATATCCAATATCTAGTTCAATCTCGTTACCGGCAAGTCTCTTTACTCGTTCCGTAATACATCATCTCACAACTAACATATTAGTTGTAATGCTTGCAAGGCTTATGTGATGTGTATTATCGAGAGGGCCCAGAGATACCTCTCCGACAATCGGAGTGACAAATCCTAATCTCGAAATACGCCAACCCAACATCTACCTTTGGAGACACCTGTAATGCTCCTTTATAATCACCCAGTTACGTTGTGACGTTTGGTAGCACCCAAAGTGTTCCTCCGGTAAACGGGAGTTGCATAATCTCATAGTCATAGGAACATGTATAAGTCATGAAGAAAGCAATAGCAACATACTAAACGATCGGGTGCTAAGCTAATGGAATGGGTCATGTCAATCAGATCATTCAACTAATGATGTGACCTTGTTAATCAAATAACAACTCTTTGTCCATGGTTAGGAAACATAACCATCTTTGATTAACGAGCTAGTCAATTAGAGGCATACTAGTGACACTTTGTTTGTCTATGTATTCACACATGTATTATGTTTCCGGTTAATACAATTCTAGCATGAATAATAAACATTTATCATGATTATAAGGAAATAAATAATAACTTTATTATTGCCTCTAGGGCATATTTCCTTCACGGACATCCGGTGACACGGGAAGGCCCGGACGTCCGGTCGAAGCCCGAACATCCGGCAACAACGTGCAAGCCTACTGGAGTCAGGATGACAGGGAGCCGGACATCCGGGGGAAAATACCGGACATCCGGCATGGCTGGGAGACCCGGACATCCGGGGTGCAGCCCGGACATCCGGCGTGAGCGTGCAGACTTACTGGTGTCTGAACATCGGTGACCCGGACATCCAGCATGGGAGCAACCAGAACATGTGCATAGAGTATTTTTGTGTGACCCTAAGTTTTTTATAGAAGCAAGGAATTATTGTAACTTGAGCAAGTCTTTAACTAACCCTACCGATCCCCTCTTAATAGTGAGGGATCCTATACTCAAGAAACCAAATATCAAATCAATTTTTATGCTTCATCCTTGAGTAAAAATCACTTGTATGCCCTTGATCCACACACTTTGATGAGCTGGGGACTAACACCTGAGATTTACTTAACAACCATTGTTAGTCCCCTACATGTATATTGTCATCAACAATATAACATGATGTAAGGGCATGATTGCACTTTCAAAGGATTAGAACTGATAGTGGTAGATATATAAATAAAATAAAAATAAAAGGAAATAATTGCATTAAGTAATTTTTAAGGTTTTAGTAAATATGGAAAATGGACAAAGGGGCCATGGGCTCACTAGAGGCATCTCTCTCATGAGCATAGCAACGGTGGATAGACAAATTACTGTTGGACAGTTGATAGAATAGCGCATAGTTATGATAATTCTTCATGCATGATCAACATATCAGCATTACGTTTGTGACAAGAGACCGCTAAACTTACTAACGCCTACTACTATTACTCCACTCCAAGACCGCTATCCAACATGTATCTCAAAGTATTAAGTTCATGACAAACAGAGTAACACTTTAGGCAAGATGACATAATATAGACAATGTAAGGTCAAGGAATATATTCGAACCTCATTGTTTTATCCTTAATAGCAACAATGTAATATGTGCCTTGCAACCCTCGTGTTATAGAGTAAGGACACCGCAAAATTGAACCTACTACCAAGTACCTCTCCTACTGAAGATAAATCAATCTAATTGGCTAAAAAATATAGATAGATCGGAGAGAAATACAAGGCTATAAAATCACACGTAAATAGATCTCAGAAAAGACTCAGATACTTTTAATGAATAATGTGATCATAAACGTACAATTTATCAGATCCCAACAAACACACCGTGAGAATTACATCGAGTAGGTCTCTCAATAGATCATTGTATTGAAGATCAAAAAGTGAGAGAAAAAACTATCTAACTATTATGGGCCCATAGGTCTCGCGGGAACTATTCACACATCATCATAGAGGCAGCAAGGTCAATGAAGATTGTCTCCCCAATGGTTTTTCCCTCTGACAGAGTTCCAGAAAAAACCTTCAGATGAGATCGCGGAAGAACAGAGGCTTGCGGCGGAGATAAAATTGTTTCAGGTCTCGCTTCACGGGTTTCTGAATTTTAGGGAATTTATAGGTCGGAGATTAGGTTAAACAGAGCCACGTGGGTCCCCACAAGTGCTCATGGCGCCCCCTAGGGCATCCCTTGAGCTTGTCGCTCTCTCATGTGTTTTCTGATCTCTCCCCGAAGCTTCTAGGATCTCTTATGGTCCAAATAAATCACCATAAAGTTTTATTGTGTTTGGACTTTGTTTGTATGGTTTTTGTGCGAAACAAAGAAATAGGCAAAAAATAGGAACTGACACTGGATACTAAGTTAATACGTTAGTCCACAAAAATGATATGAAATGACATATAAAGCATACATGATTGATAATATAATAGCATGAAAAAATAAAAATATATAGATACGTTCAAGACGTGTCAGTTGACATGAGTAATTTGGGCGTTGCTCGTCGGAGAGCTCGACAACACCGACGCGGGCACAACAACACACCTCGCCGAGAAAGGAGAGCGGCTCGGGATGAGGTGGTGGTGGGGTAGCACCACAGTAAGTGTTGTTGCCTTCTTATGCGGCGGCCCGACGTCCTTGTCCTTGCAGCCTTTTCCTCGGGGGGGAGGGTAAGAGGAAGGTCGCTGCGGTAGAAGGCACAGGCGTGATGTCTTGTCGATGTCGTGGCGGGACGGACGACGGCTTCTCCATTCCCGATGGAGCCCCAGGAAGGTACGTAGTCGGGGTCCATTATAGCGTAGTGTGGTCACCTGAGTGCGCCGTTGGTGAGATTGGGCGGCTAACTGAAGTTTCCCGCCGCAAAAGTTTCTGCGATTCGGACGTGGATTAAGAGATGGGAAAGGGGATGCTCGCCTATGCTAGCCCTGCCAAAAACTTGGCGGACTATTTGATCGCCTATGTCTTGTCGATGATTCGATATGAGGCCCCTCCCAATGCTCCACCTTGTACAGGTGCTAAGCCTTCCATGTAGGCAAAAAATCTGATCTGACAAGTTATTTAAGAGGAGAGAGATGGGTGTGGTGACCCAAGAAGAAACAATGCTAAGCGTGTGAACCTAGACAAAACATTTAAATGAAGGAAGCCCACCAATACATGAAGAGCTTTAGTTGCTAAATCATTAAATGAAGCAAGCTTAGCTACCATAAGCTAAGCACCTATGCATTGGGGAGTATAGTTGCTAAGCTATTTAATGTGCTTAGCACCTCATCTAAGCACTGATGCATTGGCAGCAACCTGAAAGCAGACTGGGCAACTTGACGCGGCCTAGGCAAACCAAATAATTGACGTCCATCCAAACAGATGCCCGTCGCGTGGCTACCGTCAATTTTTTCTTGGTTGGGCAGTTCTTGGCTCAACTTCAAACGAATTGTAAATTTCCCAACTTGCGAGGGCAAGGGACATAATTACCAGGGGCTCCCAATAATTACTTCAGAGTCATTTTTTAGGGGTGGTTAAGAGTAATATGATAGAGGAAGGGTTACTAGATTACACAAGAGGATTAGACTTAGAATAACTTCTAAATTTCCAGTTTTATAAAAGTTATTATTTAAGATTTTGTTACAACCATTGTTAATATTAAGATTACGCTTTTGCTAAAGCATATCTAATGTGCCATGAGTAGTGCACATCTAAATCCTATATCATTGATCTTTTTTGTATGGGTATTTTTTTTCTTTTTTATAACCTGATTGAGTCACTTAGACGTGCAACAAGATGTGCCCTAGACAAATCCGTAAGATTACACTCAAGGCTCCTCTATAAGGAAGAGAGACAAAAGGTAGCTCGAGCTCCCATGCTACAAAGGCACGCTGGAGCGTCGGTTCATGGATCCAATGGTTAGATTTGGACCCAATATAGGAAAGAAAAGAGACAAAAACTGGATCCAGCTCCCATCCTGTGAGGGCATCCTCAAGCGTTGGATCGCGGATCTAATGGTTGGCAAATTTCCGTACTACGAGATATATATAGGAAAGAAAAGTGACAAAAACTCGCTCCAGCTACGATGTCCAGGCAGAATCCTGCCCAGACTCCTCGATCCCTCTTACCAGAGCGCGCCGTTAAAAACGCCACGTGCCAAACTAAACCTTTGCCCCAGCGCGACACCCCGTCTTCTCCGGTTGTGAGGCCCCGTGCTGCCTCCTCCTCCTCCTCTCTCTCTCTCTACCGACGCCGCCCCCGCGAGAGAGAAACCCTAGCCTAGGGTTCCACGCGCCGCCGCCGCCACCGCCGCCGTCGTCGACCCCGCCTCGCCCTTCCCCCGAGCTCGCCATGGACGCGGGCCGCAAGAGGGCCGTGCCGGAGGGCACCAACGGCGGCGCCGCCGTCAAGCGCGCCAGAGGTGAGCAGCCTCTTCGCTCCCCCCTTCTGGTTTCTGGTTTCGTTGACCCTGCTCTGGCTGGATGCGGTTCCCTAGGGTTTCTGTTCCCGTTCCTTTGCCGGATCTGGGAAGCGCTGGTTCGCTTCGTTGCGTGGGTGGCGAGAAGCCGGGTTTTGGTTGGTGGATGCGATGGGGAAGATTGGGGTCTGTTAGGAGCTTGTAGCGAGTCTGAAATTTCCGCCGTCTGTATTGAAGGGGCTTCCGCTTGCTGCCGTAATAGATTCTTGCCGGGATTTTTTTTTTTTTTTGCTTCCAGAGATCCGGAGATGTGGTTCGTTTGCTTTTTTCCCGGGGGAGGGGGTTGGGGCAAATTATTAGCAGGATCTGGGCTACTATTCTGGTAGAGAGGATCCTTTCTTAAATGCTCTGTTGTGTTAATTACAAGCCACGCTGACGTTGGCATCCAGTGCCCAAAGCAGAAATATAGCACGGATACTCCTAATTTAAATCGCTGTCATAGCTCTGCTTGGGGTACTGGAGTTAATTCCAGCATTGTGTTTTTATTACAATATGCTCTGTGCTATTAAATTGTTAGTATATGTTTTCTTACAAGTGCCAAGATTTTAGTAAAATCAACACGGTATTAACTGGTGCAAGTAATAAATTTGGTGTAGCAGAATCGGAGTCGGTTCAAACGGGTGTAGGAAGCAAATCGAAGCCATGCACCAAATTTTTCAGGTTATAATCCAACCTAAAATCTACTCCCAACCTGGTAACATCTATTATTATTATTATGCAATTTGCTGTTATTTTTTCATTAAAATTCTGCTATGTTGCTAAAAATTGTTGTTGATGCTAACAAATGGGTCAAGCAAGGTTCTACTACAGGTTTCTCATCTAACTCAAGCTTAAGAATGAATACCCAGTGGAGTAAAATTAGTACAGCCGGTGTGTATATTGTTGTGAAAATTGGAAGAATGCAACAAGAATTATAAGGATCTGTAACTTGCTTTCAGATGGAAAATCAGTCAGTAACACAATGGCACAGATTCACCTGCAGAAACCAAGATAAGAAGATTGAACATGTTAATGGGGAGCAATTGAGTGTTCATCATGAAATTATTTCATCTAGATCGTTGATAATCCAGTATCACTCATGATGGATGTTTTGACTATCTAGTACCAATGCCATACCTACTTGCAAAGATATTTTTATTTTATATATTTATAATTTCCAGTGTATAATGGTATTTAATCTATGAAAGATGTTAAAGCTATCTTTGGTTTTGTTACAAGTTACAGTGTGTTCATTATGTAGAGGTAATCAGGTATCATGGAAGTAGAATAGCTCACGACAATTTCTAAAATGTACTCATCTTATCATTCTAAGAAATTCATTTTGTTTTTGCTTCTATTTTGATGTTCCATCTATTTATACCATAAAAATTGACAGTAGTAGATATATAATGAAGCATCTATTGTTGTCCACATAGTAGTGATAATGTGTGTACTCACTAAAAGTAGGATCTAAGTGTCATCTGTACACTACACATCAAAACTAGAATCTAAGTGTCCCATAGTAGTGATTATGTTTGGCGGCATTTACATCAAGCAGCACTTGCAAAGCAATGGATGTCGTATATTGTACTTATTTTCATTCACTAGATCATTAGTTAATAAATAATGCTGTCATCTTATTCAACTAGGCTGCATTATGAAACATCAGTTGTTACAGTTTATAGATTGTTGTGTAAGTTTGCTTGCTTATGTGATACTCTCTCTGTGTGCAGCACTGCTGGTTGTCCCTTTGGATCGAGTTGCCATTTTCTCCATAACTTCCCTGGAGGTCACCAGGCTGTTTCAAAGATGACCAACTTGGGTGGTCCAGCTGTTTCAGCTCCTCAAGGAAGAATGCCCATGGGACCTGGTGTTCCTGATGGGCCACCTACACCCAGCTTGAAGACTCGCTTGTGTAACAAGTTTAACACAGCAGAAGGTTGTAAATGGGGGAACAAGTGTCATTTTGCTCATGGAGAGAGGGAGCTCGGAAAGCCCATGCTGTTGAACAACTCAATGGCACCTCCAATGGGACCAAGACCCAACGGTCACTTTCAGCCCCCACCGATGCCTGGCCCAGACATGGTCCCTCCCTCAACCTTTGGCGCTTCCGCCACAGCCAAAATCAGTGTTGATGCATCCCTTGCTGGTGCCATTATTGGGAAGGGTGGAGTCAACACGAAGCACATATCCCGAATGACTGGGGCCAAGCTGGCCATCCGGGATAATGAGGCAGACCCCAACCATAAAAACATTGAGCTCGAGGGGTCGTTTGATCAGGTCAACCATGCAAGTGCAATGGTGAAAGAGCTGATTCTCCGCATTGGCGGCAACGCCCCTCCTCAAGCAAAGAACCCAGGGAGGGGGCCTGCGGGTGGTGGTGGGGGAAGCAACTTCAAGACCAAGCTGTGTGACAACTTCAACAAAGGCTCTTGCACATTTGGAGACAGATGCCACTTCGCCCATGGTGAGAGTGAACTGCGCAAGTCGGCTGCGGCTTGAGAGATGCTTTTTTTTTTTCATGGCTTTTCATGATTAATAGTGATTAGCAAAGCCTGAGCTCCAAATCCGAGGCCATTCACCCATGGTCGTGTTGAGTTGCATAAGCCTGTTGTTGATTGATTGGGAGATACTGTCATGGCTTCGGCGTGGTCATCTCGCTGTAACTGATAGATATCCGAGAATGGATTTGCTTTTGTGGTTCATTATAGGCTTAGTGTATTGCCGTCTTTTTTTTCTCTCTGCTCCGCATCCAATTTTTGTACTGTTTCTAAGGCATTTTAATATGGCAAATTTAGCGATTCTATTTCCAGCGTGTTATAGAATCAAGCCAAACTTGAGTATCTTTCATGTTATGTTCTTGGTCAGTCTGGGACCGAACATCCTTGGTAGTTAGATTAAGCCGAAATTTTATTATCTTTCACCTGTTTTTTTTTTCCTTCAATTTTTTACAATGAACAGAGCTACGTATCACATTCGGTTTGGGTACTACTCCTATAAGATTGTTGATCCGGAGCATTATCTAGCCACAGCGTCCAGTCACCATCCAATCTCGTTTAAGAAGACTTTTGGATGAATCAGAAGAATCGATAACCCTAACAGCTGCCAGGAACTGGATGCCTCAACATTCAGTTTGCCTCGCCCAAACGTGGTGCCGGCAGAGGCTAATTTTTTTTAAATAATACATTTTTAATTAATTTGCATAAATATTACGCCGATATTTTTATTTTCAAAAATAATACACCATCGGCCCGCTGCAGGCTGACTGAGCCTAGTCGGCCCACCGCAGGCCGATTGGCTTCCAGTTGGCCCGCAGCAAGCCGACTGGGACTAATTGGCTTTGCGAACCAATTAGTCCCAGTCGGCTTGCTGCGGGCCGACTGGAGGCCAATCGGCCTGCGGTGAGCCGACCAGGGGCATGTGGCCATTTTTTTTTCTGTTTTTGGTTTTAGTTGTTGTTTTCTATTTATTCTACCTATCAAATGAATCTAGTTTGTGTTGAAACTTTTTGCATAAATTACTAGCAATATTAACAAGCCACATAAATTTTCATAATTTTTTGAAAACCACATTTTTACAATTGTATTTGATAGCTCCTGGTGAATATAGATAGGGTTTAAATTTATCTATTCAAATTTATTTTTTTATTTGTATAGATGTTAAAATAACAAGGAGAATCATTTAAATTTTTTTGTGAAACAATTTTAGAATACATTTTTGGCTTATGAAACAATATGAAACAATTTTTGTGAAACAATTTGAGAATTCATATTGTTTCAAATTGTTTCATAAGCCAAAAAAATTCCTCAAATTGTTTCACAAAAATGTTTAAACCATTCTCCTCAATATTTTAACATTTATAAAAATAAAAAAAACAATTTGGATTAAAAAAATTAAACCCTATATATATTCACCAGGAGCTATCAAATACAAATGTAAATATGTGGTTTTCCAAAAATTATGAAAATTTATATGTGGCTTGTTAATATTGCTAGTAATTTATGCAAAAAGTTTCAACACAAACCAGATTCATTTGATAGCTAGAATAAATAGAAAATAACAACTAAAACCAAAAACAGAAAAAGAAAAATGGCCATGCACCTAGGGCTGCCAATTAGTCCCAGTCGGCTTGCTGCGGGCTGACTGGAGGCCAATCGGCCTGCGGTGGGCCGACTAGGCTCAGTCGGCCTGCAGCAGGCCGATGGTGTATTATTTTTGAAAATAAAAATATCGGCGTAATATTTATGCAAATTAATTTAAAAAATGTATTATTTTAAAAAAATTAGCCCGGCAGAGTAAGAGCATCTCTGCCGCGCAAACCGGGACCCGTCACCCCTGCCCACCGGTCTGTGACGATGGAGCTCTGGTCACCCCTGCCCACCGGTCTGCGACGATGGAGCTCTGGCCGGCATGGTGGCGGCGAAGACCCGGAGCGCAAGCGCTGCATCACCTCCGACACGGAGTGCAAGCGACGGGCGACGGGCGCGCAAGCGTGAATACAGGGTCTGTTAGATGCTCTAAGTTGCTTTACCCAATTGGGTTCTTGCCATGGCGGCATGGCGTAAATTCTTCCCCTTTGTCCAGGAGTGGTAATTGCCGCTTGCTCTAGTACAAGTATATCTTTCACTGGGTGTTCTTGGTCAGTTTGAGATGGAACACCCTTTATCTACTCAAGCAGCTGAAAGCGTAAGAGCTGTATAACGAGCCAGGTAACTCATAACTGCTTACAAATGCAGCATCACTCCAACACTGCAAACACTGAAAGATAATAAAACAGGTGAAAGCATAAGAGCTGTATAACGAGCCAGGTAGCTCAAGATAACTGCTTACAAACCAACACTGCAAACTCATAACACTGATCAACATTTCTCTAACTCAGACTACTTTACACAGCATCCAAATCATACATCTGGACTTGCCCACCCCTACAAAAGTCCTCTCAAAAGCTAGAGCTAGGTCAGTCGGATAAAGCTAGAGCAAGAGCTAGGTCAGCCGGTAAACTCTTTACCGACACCAAAGGAACCCCAAGACGCATGTGCACGGTGGCCGCCGGCGGGTGGATGGCGATCAGATCGCTTGCGCTTGTACGTCTGGACAATCTCCTGCCTGTCCTTGGTCATCTCCATGCCCTCCGTACGGATCGCCTCATCTTGCGCATCCGTCTGCTGCTTATCCTCCATGGCTTGCTGCATGTCCATGGCCGTCGGCTCGTCTTGCCGCGCTTGAGTGACCACGCCCCGGTTCCTGCAGTGCTTCCTGATTGAAGTTGTGTGCGCGTGCATCTCAGGCTCGTTGTTTCCCCCGGACATGCCATGCGCAGGTGTCGCAGGATCCTCGTTGCCTCCCGGCGTGCTGCGTGCAGGCATCTCCGCCTGGGTATTTCCTCCAGGCGTACTGCGTGCAGGCATCTCCGCCTGGGTATTTCCTCCAGGCGTGCTGCGTGCAGGCATCTCCGCCTGGGTATTTCCTCCAGACATGCTGAGAGAAGGCGGCCTGTGCAGCATCAATTCTTCCCCCTCCGCGACGATCCCTTTCATGAGCTAGGAGCAAATGTAAAACAGATTGATTAGATTGGAGTGCGTGGCAAGTACATGGATTAGCCATGTAAATTGACCTTCCCAGCATTCACCCCAAGTACAGAAGAATATGTTTGGTTTGAGTGATAATCCATGAAAAATGATTAGCATTTACTCCCTCCGTTCCTAAATATTTGTCTTTCTAGAGATTTCAACAAGTGACTACATACGAAGTAAAATGAGTGAATCTACATTCTAAAATATGTCTACATACATCCGTATGTTGTAGTCCATTTGAATGTCTAGAAAGACAAATATTTAGGAACGGAGGAAGTAATTGACACCATGTTGTCATACGTTTGGTTAACGGTATGTAAGACTTGTAATAAACTGTAATGTAAGACTTGTAATAATGAATTTATAACTTGTGATAATGGTCAGCACTGCATTATCTTGCACAACCTCCCAAAAAAGATTATATGAACAGTACATGATCAACACTTGATTGTGAAAATGGCAGTCAATGATGTGGGTAGTACCTGCCAGTCTTTAAAATCGTATCTGAAGACAAAATGGTTGTATTTCACTTCTCCTGAGGCAATTGCACCAGCAGCAGGTGCATTTCTTGGAGCTGTTCCAGTTGATAAGATAGTATCAGATACACAACAGGATACACATGATACGACACCAACAAAAGAGCAATGAAGCAACAAGGCCCTTACAGAGGATATGATGCCCATCGTCATTCACATCCATTTCCACTCTGCCGTCTTTAACTAGGAATGACAAGGCAAATATGTTCTCCACCGTTTGGGCAAAGGACATTCTGTTCAAAACAAGGTTTTCAAGTCTTACTTTTTTCTTCTTCCTCAGAACATTAAACAGAGCAGCCATGTTCCTGTCTGTATCAGTCGTTGTTGTCTCTGGATCAGCAAGCTGCATAATAAGGCAGATTGGGTCAACATTTTGTTAGACGTTGATCTTGCCAAAACTGATCATGGGATGACACGATACAAAATGACAATCACAAACTGATCTTGGGATAACAGAATACAAAATTAAATACAAACTGATCTTGCCAAACATCCATTTACAAATGATGAGCTAAATGAAGATGGCCAAACATCCATTTTACAAAATAATGATCTAAACGAATTTGACAGTTAAAGGCAATTACTACTGATGGTTACATGTTAAAAAAAAGGCTCATTGGGTAAAATATAGCAGAATGCTGCCAACCACAACCTCTATCACAAAAGATCGACAAGTGCAATGTAAGGTTTGTAGTAGTTGGAACAGTAACTGCACTGACTGCTAGTGCTAGGTTATGTAACATTTATATATTTACAGTAAGGTTAATTAGGTAATTAATAGCCAGTGAAGTGTGAACCTGCCACTTGTCTTCACAAAACGAAAAACAGGAAGTATCATGCAATGACACTAAAATTGCATATTGCAATGGAAAAGAGAACACAACAAATAAGTATAAGAAAACATGCCAAAATACCACTCAATTATTCAATTCACTTATACATCAATGTGGATATATGGGAGTTTACAATAGTTGAACCCCACCTTAAATCATCAAAGAAGAGTATACTTCTACAGTAGATTAGCAGCAATCACCAAACAAATATGACTAAGTGCAGCAATTTGGTCAATATCAACTGTTATAGAGTATATCTTTCATGTTTCAAGCACCAAACAGAAAGCATAGATGACTCTGTTTATTATTAAAGCATCTAGATGATACACACACCTGTTCAGGGCGATCATTCCTACTTGGCCTTGCAGTCCTCTTTCTACTGGTATGTGTTCTCCGTGGCTTCACTTCTGTCGTCATGGGACCAAACCTGTCAGAATAGTAGCCATACATTGTTAGTCAGTTAGAAATTTGTAAGACAGACATCAATGGAAAAAATATCAGATGCATGATCATATGCCTTACATGGTGCAGCATCCAGGCACAGCCATGAAGACATGAGACGCGGCAAGCCCAACAGAAGCCCATCTCAACGAGGCACCCTCGCCATCGGCATCCCCTTGCGTCCCAAACTTGTTGAGGAGTGCAGCAACTAAATGAGAAGGCGTGATTCCTAGTGCTGACTGGGACCTTACAGACGCCGCCAAACTGCTGGCAATGTCCAGCAGTGCCTCTGCATCAGCTACCTGCTCCCTGGGATTCTGAACTGCAGCATGAAGGCACAATTGATCAGTTTTTAGTAAATACCATTAGCCAACAGCAAAATTGCAACAGAGTAGTAACAGAGCATATGGCGGACAAGAAAATATTAAGTACTGCTATTATTTTCTTCTGCGTTGTCGATTTATTGAATTTTAATGTCAAATAGTATGCGTTTCCTAAGGCAAAAACATGCTTATCACAGGGGCAAACACAGAGTGGCAGAGCAGCACAGATGCAGCACAGTTTTGCTAATAGGAGACCCCACACATGGCTAAAAAATAAAAAAAAAGGCATGAAACTTCACCTAACCACACATTACGCCTCGTCCAAACTGCGGAAGCAAATTTCAAAAAACGACGCCTGAGCCTGAGCGCGCGAGCGATCGTGCATACCATGGAGGTGCAGGGTCTCCACCTGCGAGATGACGGACTGGAACTTGACGGAGTCCGCGCTCGCCATTTCGTCCTTTTCATCTGCACGAAACACAGCACATTAAGCCCCGGGCTAAACTGTAAAACGGCACGGAAAAACTCCCAAAAACAGCAAGGCGAAACCGGCGCCACCGCCGGCGCGGGCCCGCGGGTGGCCCCCCGTACCGTTGATCTGGCTCTTGACGGCGAGGTACCGCGACCGCAGCAGACGCCGGTCCTCGAGCCCCTGGGACCCCGCCGCTGCCGCCGCCGCCGCCGCCGCCGGGGTCACCGGCTCGGCCCCCTCGGCCCGGCGGCCCTCCTCCGCGACCCCCTCCGCCATCGCCGCGGTCGGAAAAACCCTAACCCCTCGAGAGGAACCCTACCCGCCCTGGTGCCTCAAACCGAGAGGGGAAGAAGGGGAGCAGCGAGCGGCGGTGGAAGGAGTTTTGAGGATTTCGGGAGTGGTGTTGTGAGTACAAGGGAAGGAACCGGAGGAGGAGGAGAGGTTGGGTATTTGAAGCCGAACCAGCGCCGCGACGCACGCACGCACGCGAGGAACCGCCACACGCGCCGCTGCATGTGGGGCTTGGCCTCTTCTGGGCCCGCGCGTCAGGGGCGTGGCGCGGTTCGGCGCGGGGGTGGAGTCCCGGCCGGATTCGGGGCAGCGGGTATCCCGGGCGTGGGGGTGAATCGCGTCCGGTGAAAATTTGAGTCGCGCGGCGGGGGCGGGTCCGTCCAGGTGAGCCATGCTCGCGCGCGGGCGACGTGGGCCGGGGTGTCAGTGAGACCGCGGCTCGTGGACATGGTCTATGGGGCGGGTTAGGCTCGGTGGTGTAGAGGACGGGCACGGGGTTCCTGCCCGCTCGCGCGCCGGGGTTCTGGGCTTTTTCATCGTGTGTTTTACCGCCGCGGCTCGGCGCTCGCGGTAAATCTTTTTGAGACGGCCGAAATTTTTCGCCCCGCCATCGCTTGCGGTTCGGCTGCGCTGCACTTGCCTCGAGGCCTTGATGATGCATGCCGGATTTGGAGGGGCGAGGCAATAAAATGGATTTGCATTTGTGGGGAAAGAGCACCAAATCTGAAGAGGTCCGTGAGTTCATGTTTTGTTCAGTCGACACGATGAAGTTAGGTTCAAAGATATCGTGTTATATGCTACTCCCTTGGTTCGGGTGCATATGGCCGCTCGCCGCTCCAGATAATCTGTAAATTTTACCTAGATTAAGGTTGTTCGGCGAGTAATTAAGATCTCGTAATGCACGCGCCTCGGCTCCCTCCCTATGTGTCAATTTCTCGCCCCCTCCCCCCCCCCCCCCCCGCTGCCCGCGCTCACGTGGTGCCCCTGGTCTTCCTCGGTGATACTTTTCGTGGTTGAGGAGAGTGGCTAGGAAGCCAAAGCATGAGGTGGATGTTCACATGTCCATCGGACATTCGGTTGCCACGAGAGTGAGGGTTTAAATCACGCAAACACTTATTGGTTACGACAAAGTAGTCATGCACACACTTACTGATTACGACAAATTAATCATGCACCCACTTATTGGTTACGACAAAATGGCCCACCAACCTTATAGATATCTAAATGGATGAAGTAATAGTTGGTATCCTTTTCATATTGGTATGGTTTATAATATGCAATTGGCGAAGCTTACACCGGACAGTCGAGTGGGTCATGGCAATAATTAAGATCTTGTAACGCACGTGTCTCGGGTCCCTTCCTCGGTGTTATTCTCTCTCTCTCTCTCTCTCTCTCTCTCTCTCTCTCTCTCTCTCTCTCTCTCTCTCTCTCTCTCTCTCTCTCTCTCTCTCGGTGCCTCTGGTTTCTCATGATACTTTTCGTGACCAAGGAGAGTGGCTAGGATCCAATGCCTGAGGGGTCGTTCATGTGTTCATTGGTCATTCGGTTGCCATGAGAAGTGAGGGTTTAAATCACGCAAAACACTTATTGGTTACGACAAAGTAGTCATGCACACACTGACACACTTACTGATTACGACAAATTAATCATATACACACTTATTGGTTACGACAAATTGGCCCAACAACCTTATAATATCTAAACTGGTGAAGTAATAGTTGGTATCATTTTCATATTGGTATGGTTTATAATATGCAATTGGCGAAGCTTACACCGGGCAGTCGAGTGGGTCATGGCAATAATTAAGATCTTGTAACGCACGTGTCTCGGGTCCCTTCCTCGGTGTTATTTCTCTCTCTCTCTCTCTCTCTCTCTCTCTCTCTCTCTCTCTCTCTCTCTCTCTCTCTCGGGCTCACGTGGTGCCTCTGGTTTCTCATGATACTTTTCGTGACCAAGGAGAGTGGCTAGGATCCAATGCCTGAGGGGTCGTTCATGTGTTCATTGGTCATTCGGTTGCCATGAGAAGTGAGGGTTTAAATCACGCAAAACACTTATTGGTTACGACAAAGTAGTCATGCACACACTGACACACTTACTAATCACGACAAATTAATCATGTACACACTTATTGGTTACGACAAATTGGCCCAACAACCTTATAATATCTAAACTGGTGAAGTAATAGTTGGTATCATTTTCATATTGGTATGGTTTATAATATGCAATTGGCGAAGCTTACACCGGGCAGTCGAGTGGGTCATGGCAATAATTAAGATCTTGTAACGCACGTGTCTCGGGTCCCTTCCTCGGTGTTATTTCTCTCTCTCTCTCTCTCTCTCTCTCTCTCTCTCTCTCTCTCTCTCTCTCTCTCTCTCTCTCTCTCTCTCTCTCTCTCTCGGGCTCACGCGGTGCCTCTGGTTTCTCATGATACTTTTCGTGACCAAGGAGAGTGGCTAGGATCCGATGCCTGAGGGGTCGTTCATGTGTTCATTGGTCATTCGGTTGCCATGAGAAGTGAGGGTTTAAATCACGCAAAACACTTATTGGTTACGACAAAGTAGTCATGCACACATTGGCACACTTACTGATTACGACAAATTAATCATGTACACACTTATTGGTTACGACAAATTGGCCCAACATCCTTATAATATCTAAACTGGTGAAGTAATAGTTGGTATCATTTTCATACACTGGTATTGTTTATTAGAATATGTCCATGCATTAATGATCACCGGTGGCGTCACTTACACCCAAAAGTTGAGTGGGTTGCCATGGCCATCATTCAACTGCCCAAGGCCCAACTATAACGTGAGGAGATTGCTCTTGAGTTGGGTGGGCCGTGTCACTTGTTGGCCCGCACATAACTCCGCCCACTCATGATCGCCTTCTTACCCTAAAAACAGATCATCATCTTTGTTGGCTACTAGTGAAGTTTGAGCCATTCTCGGTGATTATGTTGTGTGGCAGGCCAAATCAATGGATTATACTCCCTCCATTCCAAATTACTCGTCGTTGAAATGGATGTATCTAGAACTAAAATACATCTAGATACATCCATACATGCGACAAGTAATTCGGAACAGAGGGAGTACATGAGATGAATTTGACTGATGTGTCAACCTCAACGTGTGTGACAGGCTTGGCCTCGATCCACTTTGTGAACTTGTTGATTGCGACCAACAGGAACTTGAAGTCGTCGAGTGTCGTGGTTGGTGGCCCTACCATGTCCAACCCCCATACGGTGAAAGGCCGTGTTAGGGGGTCATCTTGAGTGTTGTGGCTGGCATGTGGGATTTTTGCACAAACCGTCGACAGCCCACGCACTTCCGTATGATGTCTTCAGCATCCTGCGAGGCGTAGAGCCAATAGAGTCCATGGCGAAAGGCCTTGCCAACTAGCGCTCTTGGGTCCATGTGATGATCGCAGGGCCCCGTGTGGATGTCTCAGAGCAGCCTGCGACCTTTGATGACCCATGAGTGTAGGAGATCTATCGTAGTCTTTTTGATAAGTAGACTGTCAGACCCAACAAGGAGCAGAAGGAATGAACAAGTAGTTTTCAACAAGGTTCCACTGTAAAAGTTGTAAACTAATTTGATGGGTTGTTTGATATAAAAATAATCTATAAAACACCGCGTAACTTTTTGGAGTTTTTTCTCGACCAGAAGGAACCCAATGGGCCTAAGATGCACCTCGGGGGGTGCCCCGAGGGGGGCACAACCTACCAGGGCGCGCCAGGGCCCCCTAGCGCACCCAGGTGGGTTGTGCCCACCTCGGTGGCCTCCCGCACCACTCTTTGCACTATAAATTCCCAAATATTCTGAAACCCTTCAGGGGTAAACCTAGATCAGAAGTTCCGCCGCCGCAAGGCCTCTGTATCCACAAGGTCCAATCTAGACCCCGTTTCGGCACCCTGTCGGAGGGGGGAATCATCTCCGGTGGCCATCTTCATCATCCCGGCGGCCACCATGATGAGGAGGGAGTAGTTCATCCTCGGGGCTGAGGGTTTGTACCGGTAGCTATGTGCTTAATCTCTCTCTCTCTCTCTCGTGATATTGAGATGTCACGATGTTGATGTATCGCGGGCTTTGTTAATATAGATGGATCATACGATGTTTCTCCCCTCTCTACTCTTGTTGTGATGAATTGAGTCTTTATCCTTTGAAATTTGTCTTGTCGGATTGAATGTTCAGATCTGAAAACACGTGATGTATGACTTGCCGTATGAATACTTGAGGTGACAATGGAGTATCATACTGATTCACTTGATATATGTTATGGCACTCAACTTGCCGATTCTTGCGGTGACATTGGGGTAATCTATGCATAGGGGTTGATGCACGTTTTTATTATCTTTTCTCCGATAGAAACTTTGGGATCCCCTTGTAGTTCTTTGTGTTGGATTGAGCATTATGAATCTGAAATTGTTTGATACATATCGTATAATTAACTCACGGATACTCGCGGTGACATTGGGGCATCTAGGTGACATTAGAGTTGGTTGATATGTGTCATATGGTGTTATTTTAGTACGAACTCTAGGATAGATCGATCGGAAAGAATAGCTTTGAGGTGGTTTCGTACCCTACAAACAGTTTTTATCTTTTGTTCTCCGCTAATAGGAAAACGGGAGTGATTCTTTGTTGCACTTTGAGGGATAGTCATATGATCCAACTATGTTAGCATTGTTGAGAGGTTGCACTAGCAAAAGTACGGACCCTAGGCCTCATTTTTAAGCATTGCAACACCGTTTTTGTGCCCGTTTACTATTTGCTACCTTGCTGTTTTTATTTATTCAGATTATAAAAATATATTTCTACAATCCATATTACACTTTTATCACCATCTCTTCGCTGAACTAGTGCACCTATACAATTTGCCATTGTATTGGGTGTGTTGGGGACACAAGAGATTTCTTGTATTTGGTTGCAGGGTCATTTGAGAGAGACCATCTTCATCCTACACCTCTTACGGATTGATAAACCTTAGGCCATCCACTTGAGGGAAAATTGCTACTATCCTACAAAACTCTGCGCTTGGAGGCCCAACACGTGTCTACAAGAATAAAGTTGCGTAGTAGACATCAGCTAACACTACAAAAAAACACTTCCGTGATGATACGTGTTTGTCACAGTAGGTCACGTTTTCTGTCATGCATGTACATCCATGACGATTTTATGAAAAAATCGAGATAGTCATACATGTGCTGTTGTAGAAGTGTTCCATGACATTACCAAAATTATCATCACGGAAGTGTCCACTTTCATGGCGATAAATCGCGCGTCATAGAAGTGCTTTCGTCAAGGGTGACCGACACGTGGCATCCACCATAACAGGTCGCCGTTAAGCTATCAGGTCTGGTTTTGGATCCGATAACCCGTTAACAGCCCGGACCAATGGGGATTTTCCACGTGTAAAATTCTCATTGGCCAGAGGAAACACGTGTTGGCTCACCGTTGGGACAGATGTCATCCACTCATTGGACAGGAGGCGCATATGATACGTCGACACGTGGCACGGCCCAACAGAGGCCCATTCTGATGAAAAGGCCGACCCGTTTGACTTGGTCAAAAGGTAACGGGCCAACCCACGAAAAGCCTACTAACGACATGTTTGTATATAGCCTATTTACGGCCCGGTAACTCCTGGCCCGTTACGGCCTATCGGAATTAAGCCCAGTAGCTTCATCTGGGCCATCCAATATGATTCCAGCCCGTTGTAACTGCCGGCCCATATATGGCCCATGATGTCTTTGGGCCCATATGAGGCCCTGTGTAACTCTCGGTCCATTAAAGGCCCGAGATGAAACTGGCCCATAATGTACAGTGTATCGCTTTATACCCATTAACGACCCATTATTCCGCCTGCCGTTTCCAGCCCGTGTTAACTTTCGGCCTTCTAAGGGCTCATTTATTCTTGGGCTCATTTCTAGAATTCGGTTAGTTACGGTCCGTTACTCGCATGTTATGTTTGTGGGCCAAATTCAGCCCGTCGTTACATTCGGCCCGTTAACCCGTTGGGCTATTTTCATAGCGTTATCAAATATGGCCTATTAACGGCCCATTATGGTCCATGAATAGTATGACCCATGTTTTGCAAAATGATTATACGCCCCGTAGAAGGCCCATGGATCCTACGGCCTGTAGAAGACCAATGGATCCTACGGCCCGTAGAAGGTCCATGGATCATATGGCCCATAGAAAGCCCATGGATCCTATGGCACGTAGAAGGCCCACGGATCCTACGGCCCGCAGGACGCCCATGGTTACAACAGTCAGTGTGTTGCCATGATTATTGTGGCCTAGTTACCAAAAATAGGTTATTGTGGCCACTAGAAAAACGCGGAAAAATAACTGCAGTGACTACAAGCAAACAACTAAACAAGACAATAAGGAAATAAATTAGCAAGCAACTAGCGCTAGCCTATTACAACTATTACACATATTACATCCACTGGGCATCAAAGTTTGCCACCAGTGCAAATATAGGGAACAAAGCAGCATATTACATACACTAGCCGTCAAAATTGGCCACTAGTGAAAATAAACTAGGTAGCAAAACAAGTCCATAACTGAAACAACTTCAAAAGGGCTAAAGAAACATTATCCTGGGTATCCACCATGCTGGCAATAAGCTTAGCAAGCTTATTAGCTTTGTCCTATTTGGCGCTAAAATCCTCCAGCGCTTGCTGTTGCACCAGAAAGTATGCATCTGAATGCTCGAGGGACTTCCGCAGTCCTTTCGCTTCTTGTTGCAGCACAGCTGATCGATGTCTTTCAGCTTGTATTTGAGACTCAAGAAACCGAACTGATTCAGACAATGAGTTTGAATAGCTTGTGCAAGCGGTAGTGGCTAGTAACTCAAACAGTGAACCAAGACAGGACTTTGGGGTTGCCTCACTGTCTTCAAGATAGTTTTCCTTAGCTGTTTTATCATCTTTGTTCGAGACCAACAAGGATGTCTCACGATCCTAAACCATATATGCATTACTTCCTTTATCATTGCTTAATAAGGCACTCTTCCCCAATATTATGTCAGCATTCTAAAAGAAGAAACAAGCAGACACATAACAAGTTTAGCATGTACTAGTATATGAAACTCATTTCGGTGAACCAGTTCATTAGTAAGGTGGACAAGATTAAACTACCAAGTCTTCTATTGCCAAGTAATACATTAGAAAAGCATCAAACAAACATATATCTATGTCCTATGGTCACTGCATTGTCTTGCCAAATCAAAATAGAGACACGGTTCAAATCATATCAGTTCAAGAGAAAGCAACACTGAAAGAATACAGAGCGTGGGAAACTACATGACATAACAAGATTTCAGATGGGTACCACGGGTCTACATGTACAACAACACTATTGGCCCTGTTATGATGCTAGTAATGTGCATGATATGAGAAGTCAACTATATACACAATTGAAATTGAAATTAATAGAGCTATTTATAAGAGGAAAGTTGTTAAAGAAACATGCGTAAACATACCTGTTGTGCCATTGGAGTTTCCATTGGATCGTTCAATTTAAAAATAAGTTTGTGTGAGTAAATACAGTGATACAAGAGCAAAGAAGTATGCACGATAGCAATGGAATCTTAAATGAGAACAATTGTTCTTCAGGTTTAAGCACTTGTTCTACATGAACAGAGTACAGTAAGACGCAAGCATATAATACTTAAAATAAAATGAGCTCATAGACCTTACCACATTCTTGGTTCGGGACCAGTAAAGAACAAAGCGTTCCTAGTCATCGTCCAGTAAATGTGTCTCAGGAGAACGTAAGGGAATTTGATGAGTTTCTTTGCCAGTGAAGTACGTTTTCTTCAGGTAATTTCGATACTGCCACCAGCATTCTTGAAGATAGCAGAGGTATTAGCACAGGTTACCTCATCCCGAGTTTCCAAATCGGTCCTTCTCTATAGAGAAAGATGGGAAAATTTGTTGTATTATAACCATCATGGAGGTAGAATGTAAGGGACAAAGCAAAGTAATTGCCATGAATAACATTACTTACACATAACTCTAGGACAAACACCTGCAACTGGCATTTTCCTTCATCTTCAGTATAATATTTCCATGATGGGAAGATACGCACATAGGATTTAACAACATCAAATGCGATAGATGCTAAACTATGAATGGCTGGTTGTGCTTCCTCCACTGGAATAGGTGTACTAACTGGTGGAGTTGGGGTTCGCCGTCGTAGTACCGGTGCTTTGGGCACTGGAGCTGCCTTACTAACTGCTCTTGTTTGGGAGCTCTGTGGTGGAGATGGTGCTATGTCAACGGGAAATGGGCTACTATCTGCTGGGGTTGGGGTTAGATTGGGTGAAGTTGGTTCTCTGTCCATCGCATCAGGGGTAAAATCTGCGAGAGTTTGGGTTATGTGTGGTAGGGCTGGTTCTCGTGCATGTACAACCGGGGTGCTATCTCCTTGGAAAGTGTTGGTATGGAGGGCGCCCGTGGATACGGTTAGCCATGGAAAGTGAAAGTAATGGTGGAAAAAGGAATAAACTTTATTTTCTATTTGGGAACCACCTATGATGTATCTAGCACGGAAAGTGTCGGGAGCTCTAAGTCGTTTTCGTTGGTGGGAAAAGTATGCCTCCCAAAATGTTTTTATCTCTCAATTTTCGTTTTGAGCTCTGGCACCTCTACAAATCCCTACTTCCCTCCGCGAAGGGCTTTCTTTTACTTTATGCAATTTTTATTTTGAATTCGAGTCTCCATCTTCTCTTATAAAGCACCAACTAAGGGGCACTATGATCGTATTTGAGCATTGGGTGTAGCTAATATTCGAGTGTTTTTCATGAATGGATCAATGATCGAGCATAATGGGCTAGGGATAACTTGCTTTAGTGTTGATATTTTGAAAGACATGGTTGCTTATTGGTATGCTTGAGTATTAAAGTCTTCATGTCAAAACTAGACTATTGCTTTGAACCATATAAAAGTCCAAATGCCCATGCTACAAAGAAAAGAAAATGTGATGAACATGTTAGGCAGCATTCCACATCAAAAAATCTGTTTTTATCATTTACCTACTCAAGGACAAGCAGGAATTAAGCTTCGGGATGCTGATACATCTCCAACGTATCTATAATTTTTTATTGTTCCATGTTGTTATATTATCATTCTTGGATGTTTTACAATCATTTTATAGTCATTTTATATCATTTTTTGGTACTAACCTATTGACATAGTGCCCAGTGCCAATTGCTGTTTTCTGCTTGTTTTTTACATCACAGGAAATCAATACCAAACGGAGTCCAAACCCAGCGAAAATTTTTGTGGATTTTTTTGGACTAGAAGACATCCAGTGGGCCAATAAAGTACCTGAGGGGAGCTCCAAGGGGAGCACAACCCACCAGGGAGCGCCTGGGGGCCCGGGCGCGCACAGGTGGGTTGTGCCCACCTTTGTGGCCTCCCGCACTGCATCTTTGCTCTATAAATACCCTAATATTCCAGAAACCTAGGAGAGTCGATGAAAATCAAATCCAGCCGCCGCAAGTTCCAGAACACCAGATCCAATCTAGACACCATCTCAGAGGGGGTTCATCATGTCCATTGGTGCCTCTCCGATGATGCGTGAGTAGTTCTTTGTAGACCTACGGGTCCGTAGTTAGTAGCTAGATGGCTTCCTCTCTCTCTCTTGATTATCAATACAATGATCTTTTGGATATCTATATGATGTAAGTCTTTTTGCGGTGTGTTTGTTGCACTACAAAAAAATACACTTCCGTGTTGATACGTGTTTGTCACAGTAGGTCGCGTTTTCTGTCATGCATGTACATCCATGACGATTTTATGACAGAATCAAGATAGTCATACCTGTGCTGTCGTAGAAGTGTTCCATGACATTACCAAAATTATCATCACGGAAGTGTCCACTTCCATGACGATAAATCGCGTGTCACAGAAGTGCTTTCATCAAGGGTGACCGACACGTGGCATCCACCGTAACGGAACACTGTTAAGCTATCGGGTCCGGTTTTGGATCCGATAACCCGTTAAGAGCCCCGACCAATGGGGATTTTCCACATATAAAATCATCATTGGCTGGAGGAAACACGCGTCGGCTCACCGTTGGGACAGATGTCATCCACTCGTTGGACCCAAGGCACCTATGATACGTCGACACGTGGCACGGCCCAACAGAGGCCCATTCCCGTGAAAAGGCCGGCCCGTTTGACTTGGTCAAAAGGTGGCGGGCCGGCCCACGGAAAGCCTGTTAACGGCATGTTCGCATATAGCCCATTTACAACCCGCTAACCCAGGGCCTGTTACGACCTATCCGAATTAGGCCCGGTAGCGTCATCTGGGCTGTCCAATATGATTCCAGCCCATTTTAACTTCCGGCCCATGTATGGCCCATGACGACTTTCGGCCCATATGAGGCCCTTTGTAACTCTTGGCCCATTAACGGCCCATGGTGAAACTGGCCCGTAATGAATAGTGTATCACTTTATACCCATTAATGGCCAATTATTACATTGGGCCGTTGAGGGAGTCCTGGACTAGGGGGTGTCCTGACAGCCGGACTATCATTGTCCGCCGGACTCCAAGACTACGAAGATAGAAGATTGAAGACTCTGGCTCGTGTCCGGATGGTACTTTCCTTGGCGTGGAAGGCAAGCTTGGCAATACGGATATGTAGATCTCCTACCATTGTAACCGACTCTGTGTAACCCTAGCCTCCTCCGGTGTCTATATAAACCGGAGGGCCTTAGTCCGTAGGACAACATACATTACAACAATCATACCATAGGCTAGCTTCTAGGGTTTAGCCTCCTTGATCTCGTGGTAGATCTACTCTTGTACTACCCATATCATCAATATTAATCAAGCAGGACGTAGGGTTTTACCTCCATCGAGAGGGCCCGAACCTGGGTAAAAACATCGTGTCCCTCGTCTCTTGTTACCATCCGCCTAGACGCACAGTTCGGGACCCCCTACCCGAGATCCGTCGGTTTTGACACCGACATTGGTGCTTTCATTGAGAGTTCCTCTGTGTCGTCACCGATAGGCTTGATGGCATCTTCAACCAACAACGCTGTCCAGGGTGAGACTTTTCTCCCCGGACAGATCTTCGTATTCGGCGGCTTCGCACTGCGGGCCAATTCACTCGGCCATCTGGAGCAGATCGAAAGCTACGCCCCTGGCCATCAGGTCAGATTCGGAAGCTTAAACTTCACGGCCGATGTCCGCGGAGACTTGATCTTTGACGGACTCGAGCCACAGCCAAGCGCGCCGCACTGTGACGATGGGCATGATCTAGCTCTGTTGCCGAACAGTGCCTTGGTGGCCGCACACGGATCCGCTCCGGCCATTAGCCCGGAGCCGATCGCCCAGATCGAGGGCCGGTGGATAGACGCCGCCCTGGGGGCTTCAACATCCACGGCGATGGAGCCGAACACTAATCCTGTCCCCCGCGAAACTCGTGACTCCGAGGCACCGGACTCCTGGCCGGACTCCGAACCTCCCGCGCCCCTACCAATCGATCCGGATTGGGCGTCGGTTATGGAATTCACCGCCGCGGACATCTTCCAGTACTCGCCTTTTGGCGATATCTTGAATTCACTAAAGCATCTCTCGTTATCAGGAGAGTCCTGGCCGGACCATGGCCAGGATGATTGGGGTTCGGACGACGAAGAAATTCAGATCCCACCCACCACCCACTTTGTAGCCACTGTCGACGATCTAACCGACATGCTAGACTACGACTCCGAAGACATCAACGCTATGGACGACGATGCTGGAAACGAAGAAAAAACAGAGCTTATACAGCACGACAGGACCACCTCATCGCATGACATATATATGGTGGACACCCCAAAGGGGAGCAATAATGAGGACCAACGGGCCGCGACAGAAGATGACCCCGCCGATAAACGACCAAAACGACGGCATAGACGCCGCCCTAAGTCCCGCCTCGACGACAACAACACTCCCAAGGAGCCCGCGATAGGGCAGGGCTCACAATTGGACGACGAACATGCAAATAAGCAACCGTCCGAACATGACGAGTCAGATAATCAATCCAAGCCCGGCGAGAACAACAGTCCGGACGACCGTATGCCGGACACGTCGCCGGAGAGTAAGAACCTCCGGAAAAGACTCGTCAGTACTGCAAGAAGCCTGAAGAAGGAAAAACGGCGGCTCAAAACAGCGGAAGACACACTCAGAATGAGATGGAGCAAAGTGCTCAAAACCGCAGATAAGTACGGCAATGGCCACCAATCAAAGAGCTACCCGAAGCGCAAGCTGCTACCGGAATTCGACGAAGAGGCCATGGAGCCTCCACCGTCCAAAAATAAAGGGGCTGCCTGGTTGGATAGACGGCCAGATGACAGGCCAAATTATGAAAGCGGCTCCACACATAAATCCACCAACGAACTCGGAAGGATAGATGGCCCAGCCAGGTCCATCTACGGGCCAAAGGAGAAGGCCCCAAGAAGCAAGGCAACACGTCAAGTGTCCGATGATAGTGGCGCACACAAATACAGGGGCGCCGCACACCCACTATGTTTCACCGATGAGGTGCTGGACCATGAATTCCCAGCGGGATTTAAGCCCATAAACATAGAGGCCTACGATGGAATAACAGACCCTGGAGTCTGGATAGAAGATTATATACTACATATACACATGGCCAGAGGAGACGATCTCCACGCCATAAAATACCTACCCCTCAAGCTCAAAGGGCCAGCCCGTCATTGGCTTAAAAGCCTCCCAGAAAACACTGTTGGAAGTTGGGAAGAGCTCGAGGACGCGTTTAGAGCAAATTTTCAAGGGACTTATGTCCGTCCTCCGGATGCAGATGATCTAAGTCACATAACTCAACAGCCCGGAGAGTCAGCGCGGAAATTCTGGAACAGGTTCCTTACCAAAAAGAACCAGATAGTCGACTGTCCGGACGCCGAAGCCTTAGCAGCTTTCAAGCACAATGTCCGAGACGAATGGCTTGCCAGGCACTCGGTCAAGAGAAACCGAGGACAATGTCCGCACTAACAAGCCTCATGACCCGCTTCTGTGCGGGAGAGGATAGCTGGTTAGCAAGATGCAGCACCAGCGACCCAAGTACATCCGAGATAAGAGATGGAAATGGAAAATCACGGCGCAGAAAAGAGCAGCGCCGGAATAAAGAGAAAAGCCCAAAGAGCACGACAGTCAACGCCGGATTCAAAAGCTCGTGGCCCAATAATAAAACACAACCTTCAAAGGATGACAGTGACGAATTGTCCAACTTAAACAAGATTTTGGGTCGGATATGTCAAATCCACAGTACCCCCGGAAGGCCTGCAAATCACACCCACAGGGATTGTTGGGTTTTTAAACAGTCTGGCCGACTAAATGCCGAACACAAGGGGCTCGACGCATCAAGCGAAGAAGATAAACCCCACCAGCAGGGCACCGGAAAACAAAAGACTTTCCCACAAGGGGTCAAAGCAGTAAACTCACTTCATGTGATAACATGGAAAAATAGTGCGGCACTTTCTAAAAAGAGCTTCGCACGGTCCAACCCAGCAGACCGTAGAGATTGGATATCAAAACCAATCACTTTCGACCACCTGGACTATTCCAGAAGCGTTCGAAATGCGGGACGGACTCCCCTGATATTGAATCCCATAATAGACGGATTACAATTTACTAACGTCCTAATGGACGGAGGCAGTGACTTAAACCTGCTATATTCAAACACAATCCGTAGGATGGGGATAGACCCTACCAAAATTCGACACAACTGCACTTCCTTCAAAGGAGTGACGCCAGGCCCTTACGCCAAGTGCACAGGCTCTATATTACTAGAAGTCGTGTTCGGATCGCCGAACAATTTTCGACGCGAAAAATTAATTTTTCATATCGTCCCATTTGAAAGTGAATATCAAGCACTCTTGGGACGAAAGGCTTTTGTCCGCTTCAATGCCATACCGCATTACGCGTCTCTTACACTCAAGATGCCCGGTCCGCGTGGCGCCATTTCAGTGCGAGGGTCACTTCAGGACCCCGAACTCGGATAGACGAATCCGGCCTCAGCAGGCTAGGGGCTCCCTAGCCGCATACCCCTTCACAGGGGGCTGCGCGCACAAACAATCGCAGTTTCATATAAACCTTGCTTTAATTATTTATATTTCTTATTTCACATATTTTTCGCACGATTTGTTTTCGAACTAAACGTTCCTCTCTTTTTAACAGATGAACAACGTGCATACCCGTCCAGGACAACGGCGCAACGGAGACACAGGCGCAGACGTGCAGTAGGGACCCGTTGTGAGGATTTTTTTCAGATTAAGACCCTGCGTAGACCTTTTTTTACTGTCTCTTGTTGTTGTTCTCCCTTGGTTTCTTCCTATAGCCAAAGCGGAGCCTGACGCTTTGGCATCGGCCGCGTCAGAAGACCATGCCTGTACCTGGACACTAGGGGCTTAGGGCATCGTTCTGCCCATTATTATAAAGACCGAACACCTTAGGGAGTGTTCGGCATCTCGAGTTAGGCATTATATGCATCAGCTCCGAATCATGTCTTTGGTCAAATGTTGGGTTTGCCTGGCTCCTGTGTTTTGCTGCCTTACGTTCCGTATCATCGGCTAACGCGGCACCAGGAGAACTACTGCGATTGTGCCCTAGTTCGGCTGGGCGAGCACCTCAGTAGAGAAAGCCGAAAACTGACTGTCATGATACAGCGAGAGACTGGTCAACCACTCGATCGACTACCGGAATGTTTAGAATTCCCCGCTTTGATGAAGGACCGTTTCCCGGTCAGGCACTTACGCACCCCGAATATGGAGATGTGCGGTGCCACCAGGGGCTATATTGTAGCCCCACCCTCGAGCTACACTGGCTAAGTGAAAGTGATAAAGCATTATAGTCCGGATTGCCTAGTTCGCTACGCTACCACCTCCTTAAACAGGACCTAGACGTCAGATTAAGTGTAAAAACGCGCTATTTTGCAAACACCCCCGCACTCTGTGCGTGGGGGCTGAAGCCGAAGACTGCAATCTTTCAAGTTATACAAGAGTATACGTAAACGGCCGCATAGGAGAAGTTTTACTACTTGGGACGCACAAGTATAAAAAGCAGTTATAGCATAATCATTGATTTACAAGCTAATACGTTCATTTGAACGTGATGTTTTTCGACCACTGCGACTCTATTATACGAGCGCCACGCATAACTTCCCCGAAGTAGTGCTCGACAGGGAGCCGGCTTTCATCCGAACCCTGGGCGGCAACAGCGGTGGCATCCATCTCCGGACAATGCACCTTCACACGGGCAAGAGCCATCCGCGCGCCCTCGATGCAGGCCGACCGCTTCATCTCCTTTATATGCGGCACCGCTCCAAGGAATTGCTGCAGTAAGCCGAAGTAGCTCGTCGCCTTGGACCTCTCTGGCCAGACATGGGCCACGATGTCAGTCATGGCAAGTCCGGACAATCTATTTAGCTCGGCCCATTCGGCCAACCGGTCCGTCAACGGAAGTGAGCGATCCGGACTGTGGAATTGAGACCAATACAGCTCTTCCGTCTCGTGATCCTCCTGGCCCCGGAAGTGCTTAACGACATCAGCCGCACTTGCAACTAAATCCATATACGGATCCTCCGGACTCCACAGCCGCTCAAATTGAGCATACTTTGCATCCATAAACCGGCGACGCAACAGAATAGGCTTGCCAGCCACGATCTCTCCGGCCTGGCGCAGTTCCTCCTTCATAGCCCGCATTGCAGAGCGGGCATCCTTGGCTTCGGCGGTGGCCTTCTTCAGGTCTTCCCGCTCCGATAAGCGCTCCTTTTCAAGAGCCTCATTGCGGTCGGTAGCATCCTTTAATTTCATGGCCAATTCGGCCACCTCCGCCCTGCTTAGGCAGTGCGCAGCCTTTTCGGCTTTCAACTCCTCGGCCGCCCTCGAGGCAGCCGCGTCACTCCTTCGGGCTTGCTCCTTAGCTAGAGCAAGTTCGGCCTGAAGGCTCTCCACAGCAGCAGCACCGTCTGTACGAACAACATATAATTTATCAGAGGTGGGCTTCGACCCCCTTAATAACGCAGCTGCGGAGAACTCTTTTACCTTGCTACTCGTCAAGTCGCTTGTTGACAAGTGCGATGTCCTCATCTGCCAAGTCAAGTTGCCGAGTTAATTTGGCAAACTCGCTAGTCCGGTTAGCCCCCGGACTATCCGCCACCTGCATAGGAATGACGGAATTAATTACTTCAGATTTCGATCCTCGGTACGCTGTCGTTTCCGAAAACCTACTGAGTCTCAGGGGCTACTATCTATACAGGGCGCATTGTTATATGCAAAACTGTTAAAAGACAAAGGGGTGTGTCATTCTCGCATACCTCAAATCCCGCCAGCAAACTTATGGCGGCATTACGCAATCCGCTTTCGGCGGACGAAATCCTTCCAATCACCATACGCATCAACGCACGGTGATCTTCTGAAATGGACGCCCTCTCAAGCAGACTCTTCAGTTCTCCCGGCCGGATACTAGTGGGTGCCGAACTCTCTGGCCCCTCCGGACTCGGGGATACCCTCCGTGACGACACTTCGGGCTCGCTTGCCTCATTTGGCGGCGCTGCGGACGGAGGCGTATCGCTCTCCATCATCTCCGGAAGAAGGTTCCCCGAAGATGAACTCATCTGAGAAGGCTGCAGATCCGAACTGCAATACAAATATTTCGGTTACCTACAGAAGCATAAATGAAGGTATTTCCCTACTAATTAATTCCCTCTTGTCATACTCACGGCTCGTTGGAGGGCTGATCTTTTGGCAATGATTGTGCGTCCGGATTCTCTCCGGACGCCGGACCCCCCGGTGAAGATCTCTTCCCACGCTTAGGGGCTTTGGCCTCCGGATCTTCGGAGGCGGTCCTCTTCTCCCCCTGAAGGGAGGGGTTCTCGATTCCCCTCTCCTCAGACGCCCCTTTGGGCAAAATGTTAGCTCCTCTATTTTCCCCTTTGCCCCCTTCTATGGGCGCAACCTCCAACATTCTGACCAGCACGGGCTCCAGTGCGGTCTCTGGGAGGGGGCCGGACACCTTATCAGCCTTGATCGCGCCACCCATTCCTGTGAAGAGTAACGAGTCAGGAGGCGTACTCTAGAAAGGCGTATGAACAGAAAGTCCGGACTTTGAGCTATTTACCTGAGTATCCGGGCGATTGCGGCTTAGGCCTGCGTCCTCGGCTAATTCCGGACACGCCACCTGCGGTCCGAAGAACAACTTGTACATCTCCATGGGTGTTGCACCCATAAAGTGTTGGAGAATCTGAGGTCCCTCCGGGTTGAACTCCCATAGACGGAGAGGACGGCGTTTGCAGGGCAGAAGATGCCTGATCAGCATAACCTGCATCACTTTGATCAGGTCGATCTCCCTCGCTTGGAGGTCTCGAATCCGGCCCTGCAATGAGGGCATGTCTTCGGACGGCCCCCAATTAAGCCCTTGGTTGACCCACGACATTAGCTGGCGTGGAGGACCCGGGTGGAATGAAGGCGGCGGCTTCTGCCTGCTGCCCTTCGGAGCGGTGATGTAGAACCACTCCTGCTGCCACAGTCCGAGTTCCTCTTGGAAGGAACCCTCGCGCCACGGGGCATCGGCCTTTTTGCTTATGGCCGCCCCGCTGCACTCCGCTTGACACCCCCCGATCATATTCGGCTCCACCTTGAAGGTCTTCAGCCATAGGCCGAAGTGGGGAATGACGCGGAGGAAGGCTTCGCAGACGATAATGAATGCGGAGATGTGGAGGATGGACTCTGGAGCCAAGTCGTGAAAGTCCAGCCCATAGTAGAACAGGAGCCCTCTCACGAAGGGATCCGTCGGGAAGCCTAAACCCCGACGGAGGTGGGATACGAAAACGACGTATTCACCGGGCTCGGGGGCGGGCACGGCCTGCCCTTTGGCAGGCAACCTGTGCGAAACCTCGTAGGCCAGGTACTTGGCTTCACGCAACTTCAATATGTCCTCCTCCGTGACGGAGGAGGGCATCCACCGGCCCTGGAGGTCGGAGCCGGACATGGTTGAGGATCCGAAGCGCTCGAATCTGAGGCTCTGGGTGTTGGAACTGGGAGCGGAGAAGGGATTTGATGCGAGATTGAAGAACAAGGACAGGCCTTGGTCCTCTTATAAAGAGGAAGAAATACCAAGGGCCGTCTCCGTGACCGTTTAGGATTCCCCTTCGATAGAGGAGGCGTGGCGACGGGAACGGTTGGGTTACCCACGCACGTATTGATGAGGATCCCGGAATAAGGGGAACACGATCTCTGCTTCGACAAGACGTGCCAAGGAAACCGCTTCGCTAAACGTGCTGAGGTGGTATAGTAAAAAACGATTCAAACAAAGGCTTGGTAGCGGTGTGATGTCACGCCGCATAATACGTCAGCAGATTGATCTAGTGTATATTTTATTCTCTCTACGGTGGAATGTGGAAATTATTTTTGCAGAGCCGGACACTATCCTGGTGTTCATGATCTTCTCTGGATTATTCAAGGAAGGAACCCGCCTTGCAATGCCGAACATAATGCGCGCCGGACTTATCATCATTGAAGACTGGTTCAGGGGCTACTGAGGGAGTCCTGGACTAGGGGGTGTCCGGACAGCCGGACTATCATTGTCCGCCGGACTCCAAGACTACGAAGATAGAAGATTGAAGACTCCGGCTCGTGTCCGGATGGTACTTTCCTTGGCGTGGAAGGCAAGCTTGGCAATATGGATATGTAGATCTCCTACCATTGTAACCGACTCTGTGTAACCCTAGCCTCCTCTGGTGTCTATATAAACCGGAGGGCCTTAGTCCGTAGGACAACATACATTACAACAATCATACCATAGGCTAGCTTCTAGGGTTTAGCCTCCTTGATCTCGTGGTAGATCTACTCTTGTACTACCCATATCATCAATATTAATCAAGAAGGACGTAGGGTTTTACCTCCATCGAGAGGGCCCGAACCTGGGTAAAAACATCGTGTCCCTCGTCTCCTGTTACCATCCGCCTAGACGCACAGTTCGGGACCCCCTACCCGAGATCCGCCAGTTTTGACACCGACAGCCGTTTCCAGCCCAAGTTATCTTTCGGCCTTCTCAGGGCCCATTTATTCTTGGGCTCATTTCCAGCATTCGGTTACTTACGGCCCGTTACTGTCATTTTCTGCTTGTGGGACAAATTCAGCCCGTCGTTATAGTTGGCCCGTTTGTGGCCTGTTAATACTTTGGGCCGTTTTCATGTAAAAAAAACGTTGGGCTGTTTTCATAGAGTTATCAAATACGGCCTATTAACGGCCCGTTATGGTCCATGAATAGTACGGCCCATGATTGACGAAAGGATGATACGCCCCGTAGAAGGCCCATGGATCCTACGGCCCGTAGAAGCCCCATGGATCGTACGGCAGGTAGAAGGCCCATGGATCCTACGGCCTGTATAGAAGGCCAATGGATCCTACGGCCTGTAGAAGGCCCATGGATCATACGGCCCGCAGTAGGCCCATGGTTACAACAGTCTGTGTGTTGCCATGATTATTTTGGCCTAGTTACCAAAAATAGGTTATTGTGGCCACTAGAAAAACACAAAAAAAGAACTGCAGTGACTACAAGCAAACAACTAAACAAGACAATAAGGAAATAAATAAGCAAGCAATTAATGCTAGCCTATTACCGCTATTACACATATTACATCCACTAGGCATCAAAATTCGCCACCAGTGCAAATATAGGGAACAAAGCAACATATTACATACACTAGCCGTAAAAATTAGCCACCAGTGCAAATAAAACGAGACAGCAAAACAAGAGCATAACTGAAACAACTTCAGAAGAGCTCAAGAAACGTTTGGGTATCCACCATGCTAGCAATAAGATTAGCAAGATTATTAGCTTTGTCCTATTTGGCACTAAAATCCTCCAACGCTTGTTGTTGCACCAGAAAGTATGCATCTGAATGCTCTAGGGACTTCCGCAGTCCTTCCGCTTCTTGTCGCAGCACAGCTGATCGATGTCTTTCAGCTTGTAGTTGAGAGACTCAAGAAACCGAACTGATTCAGACAGTGAGTTTGAATAGCTTACGAAAGCGGTAGTGGCCAGTAACTCGAACACTAAACCAAGACAGGACTTTGGGGTTGTCTCACTATCTTCAAGATAGTCTTCCTTAACTGTTTTATCAGCTTTGTTGGAGACCAACAAGGATGTGTCACTATCCTAAACCTTATCTGCATTACTTCTTTTACCATTGCTTAATAAGGCACTCTTCCCCAATATTCTGTCAGCATTCTAAAAGAAGAAACAAGCAGACACATAAGAGGTTTAGATGTACTAGTGTATGAAACTCATTTCGGTGAACCAGTTCATTAGTAAGGTGGACATGATTAAACTACCAAGTCTTCTATTGCCAAGTACTAGTACATAATAAAAGCATCAAACAAACATATATCTATGTCCTATGGTCACTGCATTGTCTTGGCAAATCAAAATAGAGACATGGTTCAAATCATATCAGTTCAAGACAAAGCAGCAGTGAAAGAATACAAAGCATGGGAAACTACACGACACAACAAGATTTCGGATGGGTACCACGGGTCTACATGTACAACAACACTATTGGCTCTGTTGTGATGCTAGTAATGTGCATGATACGAGAAGTCAACTATATACACAAATGAAATTGAAATCAACAGAGCTATTGATAATAGCAAACCTGTTAAAGAAACATGCGTGAACATACCTGCTATGCCATTGGAGTTTCGATTGGATCCTTCAATTTAAAATAAGTTTGTATGAGTAAATACAGTGATACAAGAGCAAAGCAGTATGCACGATAGCAATCATAGTTAAAAAAGGCGCGCCTAAGCGAGCGCTTAAGCGCGCCTAGGCTCTAGGCGTTGGCAAAATGCATTGCGCATAACTACGCTTAATCTGTGCATAAGCATGCGCTTTGGTCAGTAAAGCACAAGGCGGTGGCAAAACACACAATTAACGCCTAACGCTTTTTTGAATTATGATAACAATGGAATCTTAAATTAGAACAATTGTTCTTCAGGTTTAGGCACTTGTTCTGCATGAATAGAGTACAGTAAGACACAAGAATATAGTACTTAAAAATAGAAAAGGAGCTCATAGACCTTACCACATTCTTGGTTCGGGACAAGTACAGAACAAGGCGTTCCCAGTCATCATCCAGTAAATGTGTCTCAGGAGAATGTAAGGGAATTTCATGAGTTTCTTTGTTGGTGAAGTACGTTTTCTTCAGGTAATTCCGATACTGCCACCAAGCATTCTTGAAGATAGCAGAGGTATTAGCACATGTTACCTCATCCTGAGTTTCCAAATCAGTCCTTCTCTATAGATAAAAATGGGAAAATTTGCTGTATTATAACCATCATGGAGGTAGGATGTATGGGACAGAGCAAAGTAATTTCCATGAATAACATTACTTACACATAACTCCTGGACAAACACCTGCAACTGGCATTTTCCTTCATCTTCAGTATAATATTTCCAAGATGGGAAGATACGCACATGCGATTTAACAACATCAAATGCGATAGATGCTAAACTATGACTAGTTGGTTGTGCTTCCTCCACAGGAATAGGCGTACCAACTGGTGGAGTCGGGGTTCGCCGTGGTACTGGCCCTTTGGGCACTGGAGCTGCCTTACTAACTGCTCTTGTTTGGGAGCTTTGTGGTGGAGATGGTGATGTGTCAACAGGAACTGGGTTACTATCTGCTGGGGTTGGGGTTAGATTGGGTGAAGCTGGTTCTCTGTCCATTGCAGTAGGGGTACAATCTGCGAAAGTTTGGGTTATGTGTGGTAGGGCTAGTTCTCGTGCATGTACAACCGGGGTGCTATCTCCACCAAGAGGTAGCACTGTTTTATTTGAAGACCGTGTTTTTAGTCCGCTAGATACTAGCATCACCCGCTCCAATTCAAATGGCTGATAAACAGGAAACATAGTTGAATGTACAGACATTGTATGAGAGACAGATGCAATAGATAGTGTGGAAAAAAGAGGGCATGAAATAGTTGACATGTATATTGTTTAACTAAAATGGATAGCATGACATAGTTTCACATATATGATGTCTGTCTAAAGTGGATAATTCCCATATATGATATAGAAACTAAACAGGTGGCATTACAGAACATGTCTAAACTAAGTAGATGACATATATGATGTCAAAAGTAGGCACTATAAGGCAACATATGCATGATATGACTAACATCATCATGCCAAGGTAGAGCAAACACCTTCGGGGGTAAATTGGAGTGGTCAGCGGTGCCTAAATCCGCCTCAGAACAAATATCTTCCTCTGGATTACAATATGGAGAGGGGTGGGGAGGGTTTGCCATTAAACCCACCATGGAGCGATGTCTGCATGGCATTGTATTGCCGCGCAAAACTCTTCTCTTTTTCTCTACATGTTCAGCATGACTGTGTACAATATCTGACATGCATACGAAAAAATATGGTGAGATTATGAAAGGAGAGCATGCAGAAATTTAGAGTGATGGTAACAACCAGTGGATGGATCCAAAAATAATGATAACAGGCTGATGATTGCTTTAATTTAATAAAAAGATAGATGTTGATTGCTTTACTATTTGTTTCCCACCCAAGATGAACAACATAGGCATACCCTAGGTGAACTAGATATTAGACAGAGATACTATTCATTGCTTCCTCGATATGTGCCCCACAACTAATTTAGAACTCAAGTTTGAACATTAATTTGGACCTGACTTGGAGTCCAAGAGGTGAACAGAACGATAAAGTAGTAGGTAATTTTAAGCAATGCATAACATAAGCAGAAACAAAAGAGTGCGACCTCTCTTGTGGACCCGTGTACTCCACAGGTTCATCTGCTGAGTCGATGATGGTGATGCCGTTGCGGTGGGTGCCGGCGGCAGGGACGGAGATCTGAGGTGGCGAAAGACGGCCAAGAGTCGTGATGTCTGGTTTGGTGGATGCTTCTGTCGATGGAGCAGCTCAGGTGAGGTGGACGACATCGCATCATGATGTCTACTACACAACCTTCTTCATGTAGACATTGTTGGGCCTCCAAGTGCAGGGGTTGGTAGGACAGTAGCAAATTTCCCTCAAGTGGATGACCTAAGGTTTATCAATCTGTGGGAGGCGTAGGATGAAGATGGTCTCTCTCAACCAACCCTGCAGCCAAATAACAAAGAGTCTCTTGTGTCCCCAACACACCCAATACAATGGTAAATTGTATAGGTGCACTAGTTCGGCGAAGAGATGGTGAAACAAGTGTAATATTGATGGTAGATATAGGTTTTTGTAATCTAAAAATATAAAAACAGCAAGGTAACTAATGATAAAAGTGAGCATAAACGGTATTGCAATGGTAGGAAACAAGGCATAGGGTTCATACTTTCACTAGTGCAAGATCTCTCAACAATAATAACGTAGATAGATCATATAACAATCCCTCAACATGCAACAAAGAGTCACTACAAAGCTACCAATAGTGGAGAACAAATGAAGAGATTATGGTAGGGTACGAAACCACCTCAAAGTTATTCTTTTGGATCAATCTATTCAAGAGTTCGTTTCCATCATTCTCACGAAAGATATTAAAAAGATGAAGCGCATGAGGCAAACTCAATTCCATTTTTTTGTAGTTTTCTTTTATAAACTAAACTAGTGGTAAAACGAGAAACAAAAAGATTCGATTGCAAGATCTAAAGATATACCTTCAAGCACTCACCTCCCCGGCAACGGCGCCGGAAAAGAGCTTGATGTCTACTACACAACTTCTTCTTGTAGACGTTGTTGGGCCTCCAAGTGCAGAGGTTTGTAGGAAAGTAGCAAATTTCCCTCAAGTGGATGACCTAAGGTTTATCAATCTGTGGGAGGCATAGGATGAAGATGGTCTCTCTCAACCAACCCTGCAACCAAATAACAAAGAGTCTCTTGTGTCCCCAACACACCCAATACAATGGTAAATTGTATAGGTGCACTAGTTCGACGAAGAGATGGTGATACAAGTGCAATATGGATGGTAGATATAAGTATTTGTAATCTGAAAATATAAAAACAGCAAGGTAACAAGTGGTAAAAGTGAGCGTAAACGGTATTGCAATGGTAGGAAACAAGGCCTAGGGTTCATACTTGACTAGTGCAAGTTCTCTCAACAATAATAACATAACTGGATCATATAACTATCCCTCAACATGCAACAAAGAGTCACTCCAAAGTCACTAATAGCGGAGAACAAATGAAGATATTATGGTAGGGTACGAAACCACCTCAAAGTTATCCTTTCTGATCGACCTATTCAAGAGTCCATAGAAAAATAACACGAAGCTATTCTTTCTGTTCGATCTATCATAGAGTTCGTACTAGAATAACACCTTAAGACACAAATCAACCAAAACCCTAATGTCACCTAGATACTGCCATGTCACCTCAAGTATCTGTGGGCATGATTATACAATATGCATCACACAATCTCAGATTCATCTATTCAACCAACACAAAGTACTTCAAAGAGTGCCCCAAACTTTCAACTGGAGAGTCAAGATGAAAACGTGTGCCAACCCCTATGCATAAGTTCATTGAACCCGCAGGTTGATCACCAAAACATACATCAAGTAGATCACGTGAATATCCCATTGTCACCACAGATAAGCACGACAAGACATACATCAAGTGTTCTCAAATCCTCAGAGACTCAATCTGATAAGATAACTTCAAAGGGAAAACTCAATTCATCACAAGAGAGTAGAGGGGGAGAAACATCATAAGATCCAACTATAATAGCAAAGCTCACGATACATCAAGACTGTGCCAAATCAAGAACATGAGAGAGAGAGAGAGATCAAACACATAGCTACTGGTACATACCCTCAGCCCCGAGGGTGAACTACTCCCTCCTCGTCATGAAGAACGCCGGGATGATGAAGATGGCCACCGGTGAGGGATCCCCCCTCCGGCAGGGTGCCGAAACAGGGTCCCGATTGGTTTTTGGTGGCTACAGAGGCTTGCGGTGGCGGAACTCCTGATCTATTGTGCCCCATGATGTTTTTAGGGTATATGGATATATATAGGCGAAAGAAGTCGGTCTGGGGAGCCACGAGGGGCCCACGAGGGTGGTGGGCGCGCCTAGGGGGGTAGGGCGCGCCTCCCTGCCTCGTGTCCACCTCGAAGCTGCCCTAACGTCTACTCCAAGTCTCCTGGATTGCTTCTGTTCCAAAAATAACTCTCCCGAAGGTTTCATTCTGTTTGGACTCCGTTTGATATTCCTTTTCTTCGAAACACTGAAATAGGCAAGAAAACAACAATTTGGGCTGGGCCTCCGGTTAATAGGTTAGTCCCAAAAATAATATAAAAGTGTATAATAAAGCCCATAAACATCCAAAACAGATAATATAATAGCATGAATACTTCATAAATTATAGATACGTTGGAGATGTATCAGCATCCCCAAGTTTAATTCCTGCTCGTCCTCGAGTAGGTAAATGATAAAAGAAATAATTTATGAAGTGTGAATTCTAGTAGGTGCACAAGTTTGATCAATGATAATTTCAATCACCTTTTCTAGCATCATTATATGTCATAACAGTAGCTCATCTCATAAAACTTCTCACGATCAAGTAACAAGCTATTTACATGTTAAATCATAGACTATAAACTTTCTTGAAAACTAGGAAACTATGTTCTCAGTCATCAAACAATTGCAATCCATCTTATTTTCAGGAAGGATCTATGTAAGGGCTTTGATTTACCAAATCCCACATACTCAACTATCATATAGTCTTCCATGATTGCTACCACTCAAAGCATATTTTTAGAACAAATAGCATCGATCGAACACAGAGAAAGATAGGGGCTTAATATTTCGCCTCCCAACTTACTTATCATATAGATAATTGTCAACAGTAATAATTCATGATCAAATATATTTGAATGGCCATATGCTTAGATCTTTCCCCATCACATGATGCTTGCCAACTAAAGAGTAGGTTGGAATGAGAAGTAATACTACAGACTCTTGCATAAAAGTAAAAGATAGGCCCTTCGTAGAGGGAAGCAGGGATTTGCAGAGGTGCCAGAGCTCGAAGCTTTTAAAACAAAGATGAAAATAATTTTGAGAGGTATGCTTTCATTGTCAACATAACAACCAAGAGTTTCCAACATCTTCCATACTAGATACATTATAGGCGGTTCCCAAAAAGAAAGGTAAAGATTTTACTACCCCTCCACCAACAGTCACACTCCGCGGCTTGTCCGAAACAACGGGTGCCATCCAACTATCAACAATCCTGGGGGAGTTTTGTTTAAATTATTTGCGATTTTGTTTTTGATCTTTTGATCATAGGACTGGGCATCCCAGTTACCAGCCATTTTCTCGTGAATGATGATCGGAGTCCACTCATCTTGAGAATAACCCACCTAGCATGGAAGATACTGACAGCCCCTAGTCGCCACATGAGCGATTCGGGCATACAAAATAGATTATTATTTGAAGGTTTAGAGTTTGGCACATGCAAATTTACTTGGAATGGTATGTAAATACCGCATATAGGTAGATATGGTGGACACTCATGGAAGAAACTTGCTTCATGGAATTTGGATGCACAAGCAGTATTCCCGCTTAGTACAGATATTTTGGCTAGCAAAGGATTCTAAACAGCAAGCACCACATGTTGGAGGATATATAACAATATAACCAAGCATAACTCATTATGTTGTCTTCCTTGTCCAACTTCAACTAATTTGCTCAGGTTTGAAAATAATTAATGGGGCTCACAATCATAGAAGATGTCCAAGATAGTATATTTATATGTGAAATCTCTCTTCCTTCAATATTATTTCATGAATTGTTCAAGTGACCAATACTATGTTTGCTAACTTTCAATAAATTTACCACCTCTACTTCTTATATGTGAAGTCATTACTCCCCATGGGGTAAGAATATGAAACATATATAATTTCAGATTTATGATATTCAAATCATTCAACCATTTACTCATAGGATATAAGTGAAGCACACGAGTAAATGACAAACTACTCCAAAAAGATATAAGTGAAGATCAATGAGTAGTCGAATAATTATGCAACTATGTGAAGACTGTCGGTGTCAAAACCGGCGGATCTCGGGTAGGGGGTCCCGAACTGTGCGTCTAGGCGGATGGTAACAAGAGACGAGGGACACAATGTTTTTACCCAGGTTCGGGCCCTCTCGATGGAGGTAAAACCCTACGTCCTGCTTGATTAATATTGATGATATGGGTAGTACAAGAGTAGATCTACCACGAGATCAAGGAGGCTAAACCCTAGAAGCTAGCCTATGGTATGATTGTTGAGATGTATGTTCGTCCTATGGACTAAGGCCCTCCGGTTTATATAGACACCGGAGAGGCTAGGGTTACACAGAGTCGGTTACAATGGTAGGAGATCTACGTATCCGTATTGCCAAGCTTGCCTTCCACGCCAAGGAAAGTACCTTCCGGACACGAGCCGGAGTCTTCAATCTTCTATCTTCGTAGTTTGGGAGTCCGGCGGATATTGATAGTCCGGCTGTCCGGACACCCCCTAGTCCAGGACTCCCTCAGTAGCCCCTGAACCAGTCTTCAATGGCGATAAGTCCGGCGTGCATAATGTTCGGCATTGCAAGGCGGGTTCCTCCCTTGAATAATCCGGAGAAAATAATGAACACCAGGATAGTGTCCGGCTCTGCAAAATAAATTCCACATTCCACCGTAGAGAGAATAAAATATACACTTAGTTCAATCTGCTGACGTATTATGCAGCGTGATATCACACCGCAGCCAAGCCCTCGTTTGAATCATTTTTTACTATTCCACCTCAGCACGTTTAGCGAAGCGGTTTCCTTGGCACGTCTTGTCGAAGCAGAGATCGTGTTCCCCTTATTCCGGGATCCTCATCAATACGTGCGTGGGTAACCCAACCGCGCCATTGATGGTGGCGCTTGGGAGATAAGCGAGTTTTACCAGGCCGGTGAGGGACACATAGTTTTGTCCGCCTATATATAGGGGATAAGGATTTACCTTCTCACCTACGCCTTCTTCCTCCTTTGCTCATCCATCCCTGCGAACTCAAGCTCCAACGCCCAAGCTCGCGCATCTCGCCTCGACCTTTCTCCGAATATGTCCGGAGCGAGAGGAAAATGGTTGGCCTCCACCGCTAAGGAGGAGGACATCACCAAGCTGCGCGACACCGGATACCTTTCCAGCGATATCGCGCATAGGCTGCCCGACGCGGGGCAGCTCATCCCTACCCCAGGGCCTCATGAGAGGGTCGTCTTCCTCCCCCACTTCCTCCGCGGACTGGGCTTTCCGCTCCATCCATTTGTCCGGGGGCTCATGTTTTACTACGGCCTGGATTTCCACGATCTGGTGCCGAACTTCATCCTCAACATCTCGACGTTTATCGTCGTGTGCGAGGCCTTTCTCTGCATCCAGCCCCACTTCGGCCTGTGGCTCAAGACCTTCAACGTCAAGCCGAAGGTTGTGAAGGGGACGCAAGCGGAATGCGGAGGCGCCATGTTGGGCAAGCTGCCCAACGTCCCTTGGCTAGAAGGGACCTTCGTGGATTCCGTCAAGGGGTGGCAATCGGGGTGGTTCTACATCACCGAGCCGCGCAAGCCAACATGGGCGGCGGCCCCCGAGTTTAGATCTGGAATCCCCACGCAGCTAACCTCCTGGAAAGAGAAGGGCTTGCAGTGGGGCAGTCCGGTGGAGGTGACGGGACTCCGAGCCTGCATCAAGAAGATGGTGAGCAATAGGCTCCGGCTCGTCGATGTGGTCCAAGTCATGCTCCTCCGGCGGATTCTCCCATGCCAAGAACGGGCATTCAATCTGTGGGAGTTTAATCCGGAACAGCACCAGACGTTGAGCGGGCTCTTCGATACGGCACACGAAGGTGCCTGGAGGGTGCTGTTCAAGGGCGCCGAAGCCCCCACATCCGTGACCGAGGACCGCGGATTCAGCTCGCAGTCTCCGACTGACGAGGTAAGTGATTCAACCCCATTACGGGACACTTGTGGTAATTAGATTGACTCTAGTGAGGTTTTTAATCTGCCTCTTCCTTTGACAGGAGTGGATGGAGAAGGCCAAGCTGCTCATCAGCCCGGCTCCCATGCCAGAAGAACCAGTGGATGCCCGCTTAGTAGGGCTGCTGGTCCCGGCACCGCACGTGGTGCCGGAGAAGAAGGCCAAGAAGGTGGCCACGGGGACTCGAAAGAGTTCCCGTAATCAGGCGTCTGACAACGACGAGGACTCCACCCCCGAAGACGAGGAGGAGGAGTACTCTCTCCCGGAGGAGGGAGAGAAGAAGAGGAAGGCTTCCCCAATCGGGGCGGCCGAAGGGTCCAAGAGGGGGAGAATTATCCCCCCGGACAGTTTCGCCAACATCAGCATTGGCGAGGATGAGTGGCCTCCAAGGGCCAGGCGTCCGGCCGGATCATAAGTATTCGGATCGTTCATATGCCGTACCTTTCCTGTCACGTAGTATCCTTCTAACGCCGCATTCTGTCCGTAGTCCGGTCGATGACGACCTCCCCGACTCAATGAGCGGGTCGTTGGCTTCGTCGGACGTAAATTCTGTCCCGACCGCCTCTACCCCCTGCGCCGACGAGGACGCCGAGGTGGGATCCCAAAAGGGGACCCATCAGGAGGAGGCTCCGGAGGCGCCGTCAGGCGTCCTCCCGGACTTTGCGCCGGACTCTACATTGGAACCCGTAGTGGTTCCAGAGTCCGGCAAGCGGCCCCTTCGAAAGAAGGGCAGGCCCGTGACGCCGGCGGCCTCCGTCCAACCGGAGGCGCCGGATAACCTGCTGGAGGCGCTTAAAGGCGCTTCCATCGAGGAAGAACACCACACTCTCATGAGTGCGGTGATTGAGAAGGTCCAGTCCGCCAAGAGCGGGCTGACCGAAGCCTGCAGCAGCCTTCTAACAGGCTTTGAGGTAAGAAGTTAAAATTATGTAATGTAATACCGCATAGACAGTAGCCCCTGATGCTTAGTTCGGTGTTCGGAAAGAAAAGCCGGACTAAGGATCTAACAAGATATACGCAGGGTTGCTAAAAATATGTCAATATGGGTTTGCAGGCTGCGCTGCTGACCTCTGCCGCATTAACGGCGGAGGTCGAGGTGCTGAAGAAGGACCTCGAGCGGTCCGAGCACGAGCTCGGCCATGCCAAAAGGCAGCTCGAGGAAAAAGAAGGTGAGTAACACCACTTAAAATAAGTACCTTACAGAAAAGGATTTTGGTTGCAAATTAAATTAACAAGGATAATATGTGTATTGCAGGGGCCACTAACGAGGTGGCAGCCCTGAAGGATGCCGTGTCCGCAGCCGAACGCAGTGCGGCCACGGAGCGGGCTGAGCGAGAAAAACAAGAGGCACTGGTGGCGGAAGTTCGGCAAGAGCTCCAGGCTCTCATGGAAAAGCATGAGAGCTTGGAGCGTGACTCCAAGACTCGAGAATCCGAGCTTGCCTCGGCTCTCGAAAGTGCCAAGTCTGCCAAGGCCGAGGCCCAGAAGGCTCTTCAGGAGGTTGAGGACAAAAAGAAGATAGCGGCGGGTAAGGCCTTTTTCATGCAGAGCAGGCATGTTAATGTAAATTACCGGATACTTACCCGAATTCGGAGCTCTCCAGGGGCGTTTGCAGATCTGCCGCGCAGTGCATCTGATGCCGCCGCATTCTATCGTGGCGAGGAGGGGAGCTCGACGGAGAAGGTCTTCTGGTCTCAGTATGCTGAGGCCGGCCATCCGGTGCCCCCAAGCGACCAGCTGAAGCAGCTGGTCGAACTCCACAAGGTATCTGAGGAGACCATGAAGGGCCTCATAGTCCGGCTGTGGCCTGGACAGACCATGCCTGGCAGCTACTTTGGCCTAGCGCGGCGGCTGGTGGATGCGTGCCCCAGGCTGGATGTAGTCAAGCGCTCCGCCTGCATTGAAGGCGCTCGTCGTGCCCTTGCTCGCATAAAGGTGCAATGGGGCAAACTGGATGCAGAGAGGCTTCTCACGGATCCGCCGCCGCCGGGCAAGGAGCATCGCACGCCGGAGCGTTATTATAAAGTTGTCCTGAAGGGAGCCTGCGATATTGCAGATGAGTGCTCCCGAGATGTAATCTTTGAGTGAACTCGCTGTGTATTTATCCTGTGCGCTGAAAACTTCGTTCATATGCGCCATGAGCAACGCTTGTTTAATTTAAAATATTACCTTCTGTGCGGCCATTTTGTTAAATCTGAGAGATGGCAAGTCATTGGCTTCAGCCCCCAAGCCGCAAGTGCTGGGGTGTTCGGTGATAAACTTGAGCACTCTTGTTCCCATTTTTGGGTCCATCTAGGGAGGCGCTCAACACGACGAACAAGGCAACCGGACTTATAATGCTTGAACACTCTCACTTAGCCATAGAATTCTATAATTTTAAATTTCGGCGAAGCCCCTGGTATTCGGAAGACCGAATTCGGGGCGCTATCCACGCCTTCGTCGGACATCATCCGGAACTTCGCTCGAAGCGGCATGAGTCTTTAGGGACCCAAAAGAACCTCTCGAACAGCGACCAGTATCTCGCCTTATCATGCCAGTCAGTTTTAGCTTTCTCCACTGAGGCGTTAACCCGGCTCAACCGGGGCGCAATCGCAGTGGTTCTCCCAGTGCTACCTTAGCCGACGGAACGGAACGTAAGGCACCAAAACATGGGAGCCAGGCAAACCCAACTATTGACCCAAGACATGATTCGGAGCTGATTCATATAATGCTATAAGTTCGGGGTGCCGCACTTGTGAAAGTGTTCGGACTTAATCACACCATAATCTGGGGAACAGAAGCCCCTGGCGTATTTGGCCGTACCAAAGTATACGGGTGCAAGATGTCATGAACATATATAAAAGATAACGCAATTGCAATGAAAAGGTGCTGCATTATTTATAAAGGGAAGTCTGATGGTGGATCAGACTGATACAAATAGTGCGGTCAGCAAGGGATTTGGACTAAATAAACATGTCCCCCTCCAGGGATGAGATGCAGACTTGGTGTATGTAATTGAATTTAATGCTCGTAATTGAGACCACCTGAATATTCGCCGCGGCCTCCTTTATTCCCTGACTGTTTGCATCGTGAGTTCGGCAAGTGCGCCGGCGAACAGGGCTTCTGATTAGCAGAGTCCTGTATACATGAAAAGAAGAAAAGACAAAAAATAAAACCAAGGGGGGCGCTCGCGTGAGCCCCTGGTGTGGTCGAGCCGCACCCTTGGTCCCTTGTGGTTGAGCCCCTTCCCCTACGCCCATGGTATCTCCAAAGCGTAATGATGTATGCGGAGTGTTATTCTTGTGATCATGCGCGGGCGAGGGTTGGGGCCGCATTGCTACGCGTGCTCTGATCGCGCCAGGTGGTCTTGGTTAGTATTGCTCCGGGCGCGCTTTAATGTATCCGGCTTTTTAGCTGCCGGACTTAAGAATTGCCGTAGAAGGCTACTCTGTACTTCTGCCGCGAGAGCCGCTGTATGTTCCTCCGTTCGGAGGGAGCGTTCCGTATTCCCATTGACCGTGATGACTCCACGAGGGCCTGGCATCTTGAGCTTTAGGTATGCATAATGCGGCACCGCGTCGAATTTTGCGAACGCGGTTCGTCCGAGCAGAGCGTGATAGCCACCGCGAAACGGGACTATGTCGAAGATTAACTCTTCGCTCCGGAAATTATCCGGTGATCCGAAGACCACTTCCAGTGTGACTGAGCCTGTACAGTTGGCTTCCACTCCTGGGATGACACCTTTAAAGGTTGTCTTTGTAGGTTTAATCCTGGATGGGTCTATGCCCATTTTGCGCACTGTATCCTGATAAAGCAGGTTCAGGCTGCTGCCGCCGTCCATCAAGACTCTTGTGAGGTGAAATCCATCGACGATTGGGTCTAAGACCAATGCGGCGAATCCGCCATGGCGTATGCTGGTCGGATGGTCTCTTCGATCGAATGTGATCGGACAGGAGGACCATGGATTGAACTTTGGGGCGACTGGCTCCATCGCATAGACGTCCCGTAGTGCGCGCTTCCTCTCTCTCTTGGGTATGTGGGTCGCGTATATCATATTCACCGTCCGCACTTGTGGGGGGAAACCCTTCTGTCCTCTATTGTTCGGCGGCCGGGTCTCTTCCTCGTCATCGCTATTTAGCCCCTTGTCATTGCTTTCGGCAATTAACTTGCCAGCCTGCTTGAACACCCAACAGTCTCTATTGGTGTGATTAGCTGGCTTTTCGGAGGTGCCGTGTATCTGGCATGAGCGGTCGAGTATTCGGTCCAGATTGGACGGACCCGGAGTGGTTCTTTTAAATGGCTTCTTCCGCTGACCGGGTTTGGAGCCTCGGAATCCGGCATTGACTGCCGTATCCTCCTTATCATCGCCGTTAATGCGGCGCTTATTTTTGATTCGATGTGACCTGCCGTTGTTGTCCTTAGTGTCCGGACTGCCAGAATTTTTGCGGAGATTGTTACTGCGGGCTAGCCAGCTGTCCTCTCCCGCACAAAAGTGGGTCATTAGCGATGTGAGGGCCGCCATGGATTTCGGCTTTTCCTGACCCAAGTGCCGGGCTAGCCATTCGTCCCGGATGTTGTGTTTGAAGGCTGCAAGGGCCTCCGCATCCGGACAATCGACGATTTGATTTTTCTTCGTCAAGAACTGTGTCCAGAATTGCCTGGCCGATTCGTCTGGCTGCTGAATGATGTGGCTTAGGTCATCGGCGTCTGGTGGTCGCACATATGTGCCTTGGAAGTTATCAAGGAACGCGGCCTCCAGGTCTTCCCAACACCCAATTGACTCTGCGGGCAATCTGTTAAGCCAATGCCGAGCTTGTCCTTTAAGCTTGAGTGGGAGGTATTTGATGGCGTGGAGATCGTCGCCACGGGCCATATGGATGTGGAGAAGGTAATCTTCGATCCACACCGCGGGGTCTGTTGTGCCATCGTAAGATTCGATGTTTACGGGTTTAAACCCTTCGGGGATCTGATGATCCATTACTTCATCAGTGAAGCATAACGGGTGTGCGGCGCCCTTGTACTGAGTAATATCGCGACGCAGCTCGAGGGAGCGCTGTCTGCTATGTTCGGCCCGGCCGGTGTTATGTCCGGTGCGACGGTATTCGTCGTGGGTCGTAGGGCGCCCACGTGATCCGTAGATGGATCTGGATTGCTTTGCCTTGTCCTCCAATATGTCTCGCAAGTCCGGCGCATTCCCTTTTGGCTTCATACTTTTGGAGCGATGCCGGGGTACGTTCTTGGCTGGGGGCCTGGATGCCTCTCTGTCACGACCACGGGGTGGTCGGTCAGCCATATCGTGCGCTGGTGAAGAAGGTATGTATGCTTCCTCCTCTAATCGGGGGAGCAGCTTGCGTCTTGGGTAACTTTTGGAGGGACGTTCGAGTTTATACTCTTCGGCCGTGAGGACTTCGGTCCATCGATCGGCCAGCAGGTCCTGATCAGCTTGAAGCTGCTGCTGCTTTTTCTTTAGGCTGTTTGCTGTGGCGATAAGCCTGCGCTTGAAGCGCTCTTGTTCGACGGGACCCTCAGGTACGACGAATTCGTCATCGTTGAGGCTTGTTTCGTCTTCAGAGGGAGGCATATAGTTATCATCCTCAACCCCTTCGTTTGCCGCCCTCTCGTGGGGGCTTGCTTCTGCATCCTCCTGCGCTGAGTCGTGCAGGAGGGGATTGTCTTCGGCGCTCTCCGGAGTGTTATTGTCTCCTGTGCCGGAATCTTCATTCTTACTGTGGCGGGATTTAGAGCGGCGCCGCTGACGCCGGCATTTGGGCTGCTTCTTTAAAGAGTCTACCTCCGCTGCTTCTTCGCCCTCCCGTTCTTTCGGGGTATCCACCATGTATACGTCATATGACGAGGTGGCCTTCCAGTGCCCTGTGGGCACTGGTTCCTGTTCGTCTCCGGCATCATCGTCCATGGCGTCGATGTCGTCGGAGTCGTAGTCTAGCATGTCGGTTAGGTCCTCAACAGTGGCTACAAAGTGGGTGGTGGGTGGGCTCTGAATTTCTTCATCATCCGAACTCCAACCGTCCTGGCCATAGTCCGGCCAGGATTCTTCTGATAGTGAAATATGCTTCAGTGAATTCAAGATATCGCCGAAAGGCGAGTGTAGGAAAATGTCCGCGGCGGTGAATTCCATAACCGGCGCCCAATCCGAATCAATTGGTAGGGGCGCGGGAGGTTCGGAGTCCGGCGAGGAGTCCGGCACCTCGGATTCACGAATTTCGCAAGGGACAAGACCGGTGTTCGGCTCCATCGCCGTGGATGTTGAAGCCCCCGGGGCGGCGTCTACCCACCGACCCTCGATCTGGGCAATCGGCTCCGGGCTAATGGCCGAAGCGGATCCAAGTGCGGCCACCAAGGCACTGTCCGGCGGCAGAGCTAGATCGTGCCCATCGTCGCAGTGCGGCGCGCTTGGCTGTGGCTCGAGTCCGTCGGAGATCAAGTCTCCGCGGTCATCGGCCGTGAAGTTTAAGCTTCCGAATCTGACCTGACGGCCAGGGGCGTAGCTTTCGATCTGCTCCAGATGGCCAAGCGAATTGGCCCGCAATGCAAAGCCGCCGAATATGAAGATCTGTCCGGGGAGAAAAGTCTCACCCTGGACAGCGTCGCTGGTTGAAGATGCCATCAAGCCTATTAGTGATGACACAGAGGAACTCTCAATGAAAGCACCAATGTCGGTGTCAAAACCGGCGGATCTCGGGTAGGGGGTCCCGAACTGTGCGTCTAGGCGGATGGTAACAAGAGACGAGGGACACAATGTTTTTACCCAGGTTCGGGCCCTCTCGATGGAGGTAAAACCCTACGTCCTACTTGATTAATATTGATGATATGGGTAGTACAAGAGTAGATCTACCACGAGATCAAGGAGGCTAAACCCTAGAAGCTAGCCTATGGTATGATTGTTGAGATGTATGTTCGTCCTACGGACTAAGGCCCTCCGGTTTATATAGACACCGGAGAGGCTAGGGTTACACAGAGTCGGTTACAATGGTAGGAGATCTACGTATCCGTATTGCCAAGCTTGCCTTCCACGCCAAGGAAAGTACCTTCCGGACACGAGCCGGAGTCTTCAATCTTCTATCTTCGTAGTTTGGGAGTCCGGCGGATATTGATAGTCCGGCTGTCCGGACACCCCCTAGTCCAGGACTCCCTCAAAGACTCTCTAACATTTAAGAATTTCATATCTTGAGATTTTATTCAAACAGCAAGCAAAAACAAAAGAAAATAAAATGACGCTCCAAGCAAAACACATATCATGTGGTGAATAAAAACATAGCTCCAAGTAAAGTTACCGATGAACGAAGACGAAAGAGGGGATGCCATCCGGAGCATCCCCAAGCTTAGGCTCTTGGTTGTCCTTGAATATTACCTTGGGGTGCCTTGGACATCCCCAAGCTTAGGTTCTTGCCACTCCTTATTCCACAGTCCATCGAATCTTTACCCAAAACTTGAAAACTTCACAACACAACACTCAACAGAAACTCGTAAGCTCCGTTAGTATAATAAAAATAAATCACCACTTTAAGGTACTGTAATGAACTCATTCTAAATTTACATTGGTGTAATATATGCTGTATTCCAACTTCTCTATGGTTCATACCCTCCGATACTACTCATAGATTCATCAAAATAAGCAAACAACACATAGAAAACAGAATCTGTCAAAAACAGAACAGTATGTAGTTATCTGTATCATTCGAATACTTCTGTAACTCCAAAAATTCTCAAATAAATTGTTGGACCTGAGGAATTTGTCTATTAATCATATGCAAAAAGAATCAACCTATAATCACTCTCCAGTAAAAAATGGCAGCTAATCTCGTGAGCGCTAAAGTTTCTGTTTTTTACAGCAAGATCACAAAGACTTCACCCAAGTCTTCCCAAAGGTTCTACTTGGCACAAACACTAATTAAAACATAAAAATGCATCTAAACAGAGGCTAGATTATTTATTTATTACTAAACAGAAGCAAAAAGCAAGGAACAAAAATAAAATTGGGTTGCCTCCCAACAAGCGCTTACGTTTAACGCCCCTAGCTAGGCATGATGATTTCAATGATGCTCACATAAAAGATAAGACTTGAAACATAAAGAGAGCATCATGAAGCATATGACTTGCACATTTAAGTATAATCCACTTCCTATGAATAGGGATTTTGTGGGCAAACAATTTATGGGAACAATAATCAACTAGCATAGGAAGGCTGAACAAGCATAACTTCAAAACTTTAAGCACATAGAGAGGAAACTTGATATTATTGCAATTCCTACAAGCATATGTTCCTCCCTCATAATAATTTTCAGTAGCATCATGAATTAATTCAACAATATAACCATCACAGAAGGCATTCTTTTCATGATCTACAAGCATAGAAAATTTACTACTCTCCACATAAGCAAATTTCTTCTCATGAATAGTGGGAGTATCATAAGAGACTCGAATACTATAAATTGTTTCCACATTAAAAGAGTAATGTTCATAAAAAAGGGTAATCATGATCATGACAAGTTATATATATATAATCATCACTACTTTTTATAGCATAAGTTTCATCACATCACAATAATCATCATAAGTAGCAACTTTGTTCTCATCATAATCAATTGAAACCTCTTCCAAAATAGTGGATCCATCACTAAATAAAGTCATGACCTCTCCAAATCCACTTTCATAAATATTATAAGATTCAAAACCCTCCAAAATAGTGGGATCGTTACTTCCTAAACTTGGCACTCTTCCAAACCCACTTTCATCAATATAACCATCGTAAATAGGAGGCATGCTATCATCATAATAAATTTGCTCATCAAAACTTGGGAGGCTAAAAATATAATCTTCATTAAACGTAGCATCCCCAAGCTTAGGACAAACATTAATTACAGCAAATATATTCTCAAACACGTCATTCTCATCAAACATAGCTCCCCAAGCTTGGGCATTTTCATATCATAAGCATAATCACTCTCATCATTAATAGTATGGATAGCACCAATAGTATAGCAATTATAATCATCACAATGAGTAATAGGAGAAACATCATTTGGGAGGGATACCTTTCTACCTTTGCTTCTCCGTCTTTTCTTTTTCTTCTTCACATCATGTGTGGGTTTAACCCTCTTTTTTGAGTTCCTTATTAATGAGATTGGTTGAATAGAAGGCTCCTCCTCGTTACCTGATTCATCATAAGAAATAATAGGAGGATATTGGGAAGTCTCTTCCCTTTCATTAGTATTCTCTTCATCTTCTATTTGCTTTCTTTTCTTTATGTAATTGGCAATATAAGGATTTTCGATGCAATTCACCGCACAGTACATATAAATTTCCTCTAGATCAATATCAAGGAATTTCTCAAGGTTATATTCTGGAATATGCTTACTTACACATTTCATTTCTTCATAACCCAAAAGCAAACTAAGTTCATTATGATGTGCAAGGGAAATCAAGTCATCACAATTTTTGGACACGATTTGACCATGAAACAATTTGCATCAGAGATTTAAATGACCACGTTCATTGCAAAGTTCACAAGTATGACAAAGAAATTCTAAATTTTTAGCACAAACATCTAGCCTTTCTTGCAACCATTTAGTTTATAAATACTTATGCCTCTTGCAAAATCTATCTTCCCTATTTGGTATGTACTTGCAAACTCTATGCACTCCACAAAAATTGACATGCTTATAAGAGACATTTTCATCATGACTAGTGCAATCATCATTAGTACTATGGATATTCAAAGAGTTCAACAACATTGAAATCATGCTCATCATTGAAAGATTTAGTGCCAAACATTTTATAGACTTCTTCTTCTAGCACTTGAGCACAATTTTCCTTTCCATCATTCTCACGAAAGATATTAAAAAGCTGAAGCGCATGAGGCAAACTCAATTCCATTTTTTTGTAGTTTTCTTTTATAAACTAAACTAGTGGTAAAACGAGAAACAAAAAGATTCGATTGCAAGATCTAAAGATATACCTTCAAGCACTCACCTCCTGGCAATGGCGCCGGGAAAGAGCTTGATGTCTACTATACAACCTTCTTCTTGTAGACGTTGTTGGGCCTCCGAGTGCAGAGGTTTGTAGGAAAGTAGCAAATTTCCCTCAAGTGGATGACCTAAGGTTTATCAATCCGTGGGAGGCATAGGATGAAGATGGTCTCTCTCAAACAACCCTGCAACCAAATAACAAAGAGTCTCTTGTGTCCCCAACACACCCAGTACAATGGTAAATTGTATAGGTGCACTAGTTCGGCGAAGAGATGGTGATACAAGTGCAATATGGATGGTAGATATAAGTATTTGTAATCTGAAAATATAAAAACAGCAAGGTAACAAGTGGTAAAAGTGAGCGTAAACGGTATTGCAATGGTAGGAAACAAGGCCTAGGGTTCATACTTTCAGTAGTGCAAGTTCTCTCAACAATAATAACATAACTGGATCATATAACTATCCCTCAACATGCAACAAAGAGTCACTCCAAAGTCACTAATAGCGAAGAACAAACAAAGAGATTATGGTAGGGTACGAAACCACCTCAAAGTTATCCTTTCTGATTGATCTATTCAAGAGTCCGTAGTAAAATAACACGAAGCTATTCTTTCTGTTCGATCTATCATAGAGTTCGTACTAGAATAACACCTTAAGACGCAAATCAACCAAAACCCTAATGTCACCTAGATACTCCAATGTCACCTCAAGTATCCGTGGGCATGATCATACGATATGCATCACACAATCTGAGATTCATCTATTCAACCAACACAAAGTACTTCAAAGAGTGCCCCAAAGTTTCTACCGGAGAGTCAAGACGAAAACGTGTGCCAACCCCTATGCTTAAGTTCATTGAACCCGCAAGTTGATCACCAAAACATACATCAAGTAGATCACGTGAATATCCCATTGTCACCACAGATAAGCACGACAAGACATACATCAAGTGTTCTCAAATCCTTAAAGACTCAATCCGATAAGATAACTTCAAAGGGAAAACTCAATTCATCACAAGAGATTAGCGGGGGAGAAGCATCATAAGATCCAACTATAATAGCAAAGCTCACGATACATCAAGATCGTGCCAAATCAAGAACACGAGAGAGAGAGAGAGAGAGATCAAACACATAGCTACTGGTACATACCCTCAGCCCCGAGGGTGAACTACTCCGTCCTCGTCATGGAGAAGGCTGGGATGATGAAGATGGCCACCGGTGAGGGATCCCCCCTCCGGCAGGGTGCCGGATTAGGGTCCTGGTTGGTTTTTGCTGGCTACAAAGGCTTGCGGCGGCGGAACTCCTGATCTATTGTGCTCCCCGATGTTTTTAGGGTATGTGGATATATATATATATAGGCGAAAGAAGTCGGTCAGGGGAGCCACGAGGGGCCCACGAGGGTGGGAGCATGCCCAGGGGGGCAGGGTGCGCCTCCTTGCCGCGTGGCCACCTCGAAGCTGCTCTGACGTCTACTCCAAGTCTCCTGGATTGCTTCCGTTCCAAAAATAACTCTCCCGAAGGTTTCATTCCGTTTGGACTCCGTTTGATATTCCTTTTCTTTGAAACACTGAAATAGGCAAGAAAACAACAATTTGGGCTGGGCCTCCGGTTAATAGGTTAGTCCCAAAAATAATATAAAAGTGTATAATAAAGCCCATAAACATCCAAAACAGATAATATAATAGCATGAATACTTCATAAATTATAGATACGTTGGAGACGTATCACGGCAGGAGTAGGACAAACCACACAAAGTTCCCTTCGACACCTACCTGTAACTAATGTAATTCTGTAAGGTCTCATTTGGCTTGCGTGATTCTAAAAATGCAGGGATAGGAAAAACACCAGAATAGGATTGGAATGCACATGGTAAACAGAGCATTTGTAAACACGTGATTTCTGTCAACTTGGGTGTTTGGTTTACAGGAATTGGAAGAGCAGAGGAATGCAAAGAAACATGACCAAAATAAAGTGAAACCATATGAAAGCGTGTACAGTTAGAATGTTATTCCACCACTAATGCACTTGGTCTTGTTTTCATGCATAGGATTTTGAAAAGTAGGTCCAGGTGGATGTTCTGCTTCATTCCTTTCAACAAAATGCATGAATAATTGAATAGTAGAGTGCCATTGGAAAATTCCCTATTGCTATGTTTTTCCGTTGAACCAAAATAGCCCTAATGGATCGACATGAATGTATAGTAATAAGTTATGCAAAAAGTGTACAACCTCTTTGCTGTAGCCGTGTCGACCACAACATCATTGGGCTGGTCGCTGAAGCAATTGAGGCAGAGGTGGCTGTCGGAGGTGTGGAGGAAGATCTGAGGAATTTGTTGGCAGCATCCAGGGCACTGCTCTGTTGTGATGGATCGTTCTGTCGTTGGAGCAGCTCCGGTGATCCGTAAGACGTCAAGGCTGAAGCAGCACAAGACATACATCATCAATGTCAAGTGGGATTCTAATAGCATCTCCAATAAATGATGTAAAATATATGTAAAATTTACATCACCAAAAACCACCTGACTACAACAGATGAGGTAAAAACTGTTGACTCTCAACTTAACTATCGAAACTGAATTTTACTGTGGAATCTGAATGTTACTATCGAAACTGAGCGCAATGGTAGCAGAGAGGCACTTGAAATGTAGTTTAGGGAGGGCGTGCAGTTCATCTTCAACCTACACCCCCTGAGCCACCAGCCACCACCGGCCGAACCGCCAGCCCCAGCACCGCCTCGCCGCCCTGAAACAACTCCCCACCGCCGGTCCGCCGCCGCCCCGGCCAGCCCTTTAGGCCTCCCGCCCCCACCCTGAACCCTAAGATAGATAGTAGGGTACCTCTCCGGTGAGCCCCCATCCTCACTGCGGGTGGTTCTTCCTTAATTCCGGCGAGCCCCCACCCCCTAAAAATTGACTGACCCAAAAGTCAATTCAGTCAACTGAAGTGTAGCTAAATCAGAGCAGAGCAGCAGCACGAGCGAGGGGGGGAGCAGCAGCAGCAACGCGAGCGAGCGAGAGCCGGAGCAGCAGCAGCAACGTGAGTGAGCGATCGAGCGAGAGCCGGAGCAGCAGCACAGATCCGGCTAGTATGGACGCCGGCGCCAAAGGGGCCTCGCACTGGGGGAGAGCTGCCGTGGAGATGCCGCCTGCGGTGCCAACTTCAAGGTAGCCGCTCCATGGGGGTGCAGGATGGAGCACCATCGTCACCGGGAGGTCGAGTTAAGGAGAAGGTGCGATGTGATGAGTGTACAACCTCTTTGCTGGCGCCGAGTAGGCCTCGGCTTCGTCCGAGGAGTCGGTGAGGATGTTGCGGTTCCGGTGGAGCAGGTTAAGGCAGTGCTGTGGGGATGGAGCTTCCATGATAGACGAGGCGATCATTAGAGCAGCTCCTTGGAGGTGGAGGACGGGGCAGCTGAACCAGCGGGACGACGAGATGGACGACGGATCCTCATCCGGGGAGGTGGACGAGGGACATCGAGCTGTTGCGGTGGACGACGTCGTCGGGGAAGAGGTTCCGGCTGGGCAGCGGTGAGGTGGCAGACAGAGGAGGGTGGGGTTTCGCGGCTGGAGTGGAGAGGTTATGGCGGCTTGGGATTTCGAATGGCGTAAAGGAGGCGATGGGAGGGGGTGAACCATGACTTATGGACGCGCTTGTCCAAAATGTAGGGTGTGTTACAAAAATACCCCCCACCGATTTGAACTAGCGGCCCTTTCGGCTCAGGGTTAGAAGGAGGATTTCGCGTGTCGGGATTTGGCAGCTGGAGTGAGTTTTCGCGTGCGTTGTAATTTCGGTATAGCAAGGCGCGGGTTGTGAAGGCGCTAGTTTTGGGAGCACGATATCTGAATTTTCGAGATATAACAAGGCACGGGTTAAATTTTAGGGACAAGCCTAACGTGTAATATTGTACTTGTACGTACCAAATCAATTCGTACTTCCCTCAACCAAAAAGAAAACGCAAAAAATAAAACTATTCACACCACACAAAGAGAGAGTCTTGCCCCGTTTTACTATACAAATGCTATTCAAAGCTACTCGCTCCTTCCATCTATATAGGGCCTAATGAGTTTTTTGATGCTAACTTTGACCAAATATTAGAGCAATAATATATGACATGCAACTTACACAAAGCACACCATTAAATTCTTGTGTGAAAGGAGCTTTCAATGATATAATTTTCACATTGTGCATGTCATCTACTATTAATCTTGTCAATAGCCAAAGGTGGTCTTAAAAAACACATACGCCTTATATAGATGGAAGGAGGGAGTATGAATCCATGTTATGTCCAATTAAATTTTTTTTGCTTGCTGTATAATGCATGTAACCTACTCATACCAACATTTTAGTGCATTCCAAATGTCTATACTACCGCTACAATTCGAACTGAATTTGAATTTGTTTCTCTGTTTCAATAAGAATCTACAATCATGATTGCTGCCAACTTCAACCATCATTCGTGTATTACCTTAATAACACACCACATGATTACTATAGAGATAGATGTGAACTATGTGTACTACATGAACTCGAATTCTATTTTTTGAATACACTTAATGTTGATTCCAAATAATAGTACATTTGATGTACTAACTATATATTCATAATCTAAACCATGTTCCATACGTACACTGTGTTTATCACACAAAGTATAGTGCCCCGCCCCTACATTATTACAAGTATCTAGACCTGAGCTGCAAAAGCCACACATTAGCCCAAATTATAATCAATGTTCTATATATTATACGTAGTACTAGCAAGATGCCCATGAGTTCCATAGAACATCAACATGATCAAGGGGAGGCCTAATTTGCAAATATGGAGAGGGGTGTGGGTATCTTTTTTCAAAATTGCCATAGTTTCCTTCCTATCTGTCAGATATAAATCGGACGACCTATATTGCAGGATGGCAGGCACACCATCATCAACAACTCCGTTTTTTATAAGAGTAGAGATAAAATATATTATATGTAGTATAACATGTTCATAACCATACCATGTGTATCACCGTTATATATATTCACACATGCGTCGGTTTAAAACACTATGATAAATTCTTCAAATATCCAAATTCGCTTTTTATAATGAAGTATGATCTCTATTCGTCTTTTACACCCACACAATCCTCTTATCTTTGTAGCTAGCACTAACTTTCTCGTGCGTGCACACGCCCGCATCCCTCTCACCCTCCCTTAGCATTCTCCAGCTCCATCGCGCAAATTCGTCTTTTCACTTTAGGTCGCTCACCCACGGTGTGTGTAGGCCCCCCAGCTCCTTCTTTACGACACACATCGATCGATATGCCTCTCTAGCCAGGTGTGCCTAGCACAAACACAAGCTTCCCCTCTTCTCTTATCACCATCCATGCCTCACTCCCACCACTCTTTTCATCGATCTCGTACTCGCACACTCCTTCCCCCTCGATATAGTATGCCTCTCGCACCACCTCCTAGATGCATCCCTCTCTCTCTATCCTTCTCCCCTTGCCTCATTTGCTTCTAACACACACATGCATGTATACCGATCGATCTCCCAACATATACCCAGGTCGACTTTAACTATACCCCCCATCGATCTACGTACCTCACAAGTTATGTCTCTCATTTCTCTGACAAAGGACGATTGATCTTCCTATGTAGTTACGTCTGCTTACCACAGCCATATCGTCCCCCCTCATCATTCGTGCATGCCTCCTGACCTGTCTCTCAGACACACGTGCACAGACAGGCAGCCATCCCCTCTCTTATTGATATTGCAGGCATGCCCTGTGTTTGTCTAGCAAGCCTATCCCACCATTTGGTAGAAGCAACTCCACTACCACCCCTCCAACACTCTAGCTCGGTCTCTCTCCCAACCTTATTCCTCTCGTACACATATGCATGGATGCCGATCGATCTCCCTTAATACACGAGGTAGATCGATCTCCCTTAATACGTGAGGTAGGCCTCTCTCCTCCTCCACACATATACCAGCCATTGTACCTCTATAGTTAATTAGGCCTCCGTCCCCCCACCACACACCGATAGTCGAGCGCTGTAGGTAGGTATCCATGCCACAGAGACGAACTGCACCTGTCCCCTCTCACGTTCCAGTAGGTCAGCCACTCTATATCTTTGACGTGGGCACACACAAATTCGATGGCACTCTTTATCAATCGCGCGCGCACACACACACATCATCCCTCTCTTCGATTCTATGGACACCTCAAGACGATGATACCTCCACTCTCTTCTCATGGATCGCCCCCTCTCTCTCTATATATATATGATATATCCAGGACTCTATTTCGCACACATTGCATATGTCACATTTTTTGATTGACCCCCCCCCCCAAAAAAAACTCTCACAAACCCACACACTATATCTCTCTACGTTTGTATCTCCCTCACAACCCCACATAGGTGGTGTACGTATACAAGAAGAGAATAGGTGCACCATGCATGTACTCACGCTTCGTGCCCAGCCACACCAGCGCGGGTACACGGTGGAGCTCATTTCTGTACGAAATGGCAACCCACGTGCTAATTTGAACGCGTGTAGCAGTTGTTTACCTACGGAGGTCATGTACCACGCATGCACGAAACAAAGTTCAACTTGATGCGTTGGCGTGCTATTTTTAAATAAAGTTATATCGCTCAATGGCACTACACAAAATATAAAATGATTTTTATGGAGAAAAAGGTAGTCCACTCCACTATATACAATGGAGCCTTCTTGCCTGGTTTGTCTCTCTTCAGAGTATCTCACACAAGGCTGCGGTGGCCTCTCTCTGTCTCACCGTTGGTCACTGATCCGGCCGCATTCCATCCGCCGGCAGAAAGGGAGGATGTGCATCGTTTCTCCGTTCGACGACGCCGAGGCAGCATGTCCCGATCTGCGGTACACGCCGTTCTCTGTGACCAAGCTCCGGCGTGGTAGGGCCTACGCCACCTGCTCGCTGCCGCGGTATGGGCAGATTCCGCCCGCCGCCGCTCACCTAGTTACATCCCGACGACCTCCAGGTATCCCCTTCGGCCTTGCTCCACTGCACATCTTCCCACGTTGCTGCATGTGGATCCTCCATAGTTCTTTGCCCAAAACGTAGCTCGTCCGGCGTACTTTCCATATTGCAATCTCGTCCTCACACCGTTTTAGACAAACACAATCGTGTTGTTATCTTCCCTTAGGACAAGGAATATGCTTCATTTTTGTCGTCGCATGTGTCATCAACTGTTATTGGCCAGTAATTGTTTCCTTTTTACCTCTTTTTTTGCAAACATGACTATCCATTTCACCTCGTTGCTATTGCGACCTTTTGGTGAACTGCACAAATCACTTTTTTCTTAAGAGTGTTTTGTGCAGTTGTACTAAAATGTCACACGGGCAACGTCCCTACATTTTAGTGTGACTGCACAAAGGGAGATTGGTTTTGCTCTATCCTCCTCATCCAACTCCGAGCCTAATCTTCTCCAACTAGTTAGTCTTAAGAAAGACTGCAAAGGTGACCGGCTTCTATTTGTGTGTTTATTGTTTCATCAGCAGTCCTCTATTATCGTAATCACACTTAATATCTTTGGAACAGGGATGCTCAGCTCTATTTTAGTGGAACTGCACAAAATGATCAAAATGTTGCATGCTCCAGACAGCTACTTTTTTCCCCAACATGCCTTGTTGATTTAGACAGAGCTAAGGGGACGTTGCTGCCAATGAAAGCATGGATCAATTTTAATTTAACACCTTCTCACAACTTTGTCTTCAGTTGTGATGTAAATATTAGCTCCGATCTGCTAATAATTGAGATGCATTAGCAAGGAAGTTAGTTTTTTATTGTTTCTGAAAGAGCATCAATGGCAAGACACACGAAACAAAAGCTGAAAGCTCACACCATTGTACAATTTCATGTCGCTAGAAAATTATTTGTATAGTACGTCAATTATGTAAACAAATGCTGGAAGCTTGATAGCATTGCCAGAAGCCTCTTCAGCATCTGGGTCCATGTGCCATGCACAAAATTATACTCCTTTGTTCCTAAATATTTGTCTTTTTACAAATTTCAAATGGGCATATTTTAGAGTGTAGATTCACTCATTTTGCTTTGTATGTGTACTCCCTCTGTTCCTAAATATTTATCTTTCTAGAGATTTCAACAAATGACTACATAGGGAGCAAAGTGAATCTACACTCTAAAATACGTCTATATACATCCGTATGTAGTAGTCCATTTAAATTTCTAAAAGGACAAATATTTGAGTAGTCACTCATTGAAATCTCTAGAAAGACAAATACTCCGGAGTATATTTAAGAACCGAGTGGGTAGTGCACAACCGCATGGGAGACTCAGCCCGGTCGTTGCGCCACATTAATAGTGAGTAATGAGCAGTCAAATCATAAGCCCCACCTTTCCCACTGTAAGTTGCTCAGAAGAAGCAACCATCAATACGCTCTTCTTTGAATCCGCTCATACTACTCCATCCGTCACTGTTTATAGAGCGCGCTTCAGAAAAAGAAAAAATCTCTGGGACCAAGGCGACTAGCGATCGGCCTGAAAAATAACATTAGTAGTTATAGCACGACGCTTATTACTAGAGGAAATAATGCGTACACACATGCATGCAGTGCTTCCACCCCGGGTACACACATGCATGCACTTACTCCACTCTGTAGTACATCGAGAGAAAATTGTGGACTTGATTGCGGTTACTGATACGTCTCCAACGCATCTATAATTTTGATTGTTCCATGCTATTATTTTACCCCTTTTGGATGTTTATGGGCTTTATTTTACACATTTATATCATTTTTGGGACTAACCTACTAACCGGAGGCCCAGCCCGTATTGCTGTTTTTTTTGCCTATTTTAGTATTTTGAAGAAAAGGAATATCAAACGGAGTCCAAACGGAATGAAACCTTCGGGAGCGTGATTTTTGGAACGAACGTGATCCAGAGGACTTGGAGTGCAAGCCAAGCAGCAGCCGAGGGGGCCAGGAGATAAGAGGGCACGCCCACCCCCTCTGGGCGCGCCCCCTGTCTCATGGGCCCCTTGGACGGCCACCGACATACTTGTTCCTCCTATATATACCCACGTACCCCGAAAACATCCAGAGAGCCAACGAAAAACAATTTCCACCGCCGTAACCTTCTGTATCCGCGAGATCCCATCTTGGAGCCTTCGCCGACGCTCCGCCGGAGGGGGAATCGACCACGGAGGGCTTCTACATCAACACCATAGCCCCTCCGATGAGTTGTGAGTAGTTTACCACAGACCTTCGGGTCCATAGTTATTAGCTAGATGGCTTCTTCTCTCTTTTTGGATCTCAATACCATGTTCTCCCCCTCTCTTGTGGAGATCTATTTGATGTAACTCTTTTTGCGGTGTGTTTGTCGATCCGATGAATTGTGGGTTTATGATCAAGTTTATCTATGAGAAATATTTGAATCTCTTCTGAATTCTTTTATGTATGATTGAGTTATCTTTTCAAGTCTCTTCGAGTTATCAGTTTGGTTTGGCCTACTAGATTGATCTTTCTTTCCATGGGAGAAGTGCTTAGCTTTGGGTTCAATCTTGTGGTGTCCTTTCCCAGTGACAGCAGGGGCAGCAAGGCACGTATTGTATTGTTGCCATCGAGGATAAAAAGATGGGGTTTATATCATATTGCATGAATTTATCCCTCTACATCATGTCATCTTTCTTAATGCGTTACTCTGTTCTTATGAACTTAATACTCTAGATGCATGCTGGATAGCGGTAAATGTGTGGAGTAATAGTAGTAGATGCAGGCAGGAGTTGGTCTACTTGTTGCGGACGTGATGCCTATATACATGATCATGCCTCGATAATCTCATAATTATTCGCTTTTCTATCAATTGCTCCACAGTAATTTGTTCACCCACTGTAATACTTATGCTATCTTGAGAGAAGCCACTAGTGAAACCTATGGCCCACGGGTCTATCTTTATCATATAAGCTTTCAATCTACTTTTATTTGCATCTTTACTTTTCGCATCTATATTATAAAATACCAAAAATATATTTATCTTATCATACTATCTCTATCAGATCTCACTTTCGCAGGTGGCCGTGAAGGGATTGACAACCCCTTTATTGTGTTGGTTGCGAGTTCTTTGTTTGTTTGTGTAGGTGCATGGGACTTTCGAGGAGCCTCCTACTGGATTGATACCTTGGTTCTCGAAAACTGAGGGAAACAATTACGCTACTATTGCTGCATCACCCTTTCCTCTTCAAGGAAAACCAACACAAGCTCAAGACGTAGCCAGAAGGATTTCTGGCGCCGTTGCCGGGGAGGTCTTCGTTCAAGTCAAGACATACCAAGTACCCATCACAAACTCATCTCCTTCACATTTACATTATTTGCCTCTCGTTTTCCTCTCCCCCACTTCACCCTTGCCATTTTATTCGCCCTTCTTCTGTTCGTCTTTTCGTTTGCTTTGATGTCCTACTTGGCTCATTTGCTCTTTTGGTTGGAGTAGTTGTTTATTTATTGCTAAACAGAGAAGCTAAGATCTATGGATCCTCATCCGCTTGCTAATCTTTTTAAGAGATCCAATTATGATGAACCAATTGCTAGTGAGTTTTGTGCACTAGATTATCTTTATGAAGTCTTGCTTGAAATTCGTGAATCTGAAAATTGTGATGAAGAAATTGATGAAGAGATTCACGATAACTCTTTGAATAAAAGCATGATTGCAATGATTTTACTATAAATTCTCTTGATGTCAATTGTGCTAATAATATGCAAAACCCTAAGCTTGGGGATGCTAGTTTTGCGATGCCTATTACTTGTTGCAATGATCATGATTGGGGTGATTCTTCTTTTGATCTTGAAAATTTATTTAACCCCCATGATGAATATGAGATTGATAATAGTGTTTGCAATATTATTGAAAGTGGGTTTGGAAGAGTGTCAACTTTAGATCCCACATATTTGGATTTTGATCAATCTTATGAAATTTTAGATAAAAGCGGGCTTGGAGAGGTCATGACTTTAGTTAATGTTAATCCCACTATTTTGGAAGAGTGTCAACTTCGCATGCATGTGGATCGTGTTGAGAATATGTTATGTGATAGCTATTTTGTTGAATTTGCCTATGATCCTACATGTAATTATTATGAGAGAGGAAAATATGGTCGTAGAAATTTTTATCTTACTAGATTACCTCTCGTCATGTTGAGATTGCTATCATCGCTTTGTTCTTCCTTGCATACATTAGTTTTTGCTTGCCTTGATAATTTGTTTGCTTACAAGATGCCTATGCATAGGAAGTATGTTAGACTTAAGTGTGTTTGTCACATGTTTTACGATGCTCTCTTTGTGCTTCAATTCTTGTCTTTCATGTGAGCATCATTAAAATTATCAATGCCTAGCTAAAAGGCTTTAAAGAAAAGCGCTTGTTGGGAGTCAACCCAATATTTTTCCATCCTGTTATTTAATAAATTTTGCATCTACCTTCTGTTTAGATGTTTTTTTATGTTTTAATTAGTGTTTGTGCCAAGTAGAACCTATAGGATAACCTATCGTGATAGTTAATTTGTTTCTGCTGAAAAACAGAAACTTTGCGCGCGCGAAATTAGTTTTGTTAAATCACAGAACCGTGCTTTTGCGTTGACTCTTTTTGATGCTGATCAATATACAAATTGCCCAGGACTTCCTATTTTGGTAGGAATTTTAGAGTTCCAGAAGTTTGCGTTAGTTACAGATTTCTACAGACTGTTCTGTTTTTTACAGATTCTGTTTTTTGTGTGTTGTTTGCTTATTTTGATGCATCTATGGCTAGTATTGAGTGGTATGAACCATAGAGAACTTGGAACACAGTAGGTTTAACACCAAAATAAATAAAGAATGATTAATTACAGTATCTTATGTGGTGGTTTTGTTTTCTTTCACTAACGGAGCTTATGAGATTTCCTGTTGAGTTTTGTGTTGTGAAGTTTTCAAGTTTTGGGTAAAGATTTGATGGACTATGGAATAAGGAGTGGCAAAATCCTAAGCTTGGGGATGCCCATGGCACCCCAAGATATTAAAGAATAGCCGAAAGCCTAAGCTTGGGGATGCCCCGGGAAGGCATCTCCTCTTTCGTCTTCGTTCATTGGTAACTTTACTTGGAGCTATATTTTTATTCGCCACATGATATGTGTTTTGCTTGGAGCGTCGTATATGATATTAGTCTTTGCTTTTTAGTTTTCCACAATCATCCTTGCTGTACACACCTTTTGGGAGAAGCCCATTTGATTGGAATTTATTAGAATACTCTATGTGCTTCACTTATATCTTTTGAGCTAGATAGTTTTTGCTGTAGTGCTTCACTTATATCTTTTAGAGCACGACGGTGGCTTAATTTTGTAGAAATTGCTAGTCTATCATGCTTCACTTATATTATTTTGAGAGTCTCTTAGAATAGCATGGTATTTGCTATGGTTATAAAATTGGTCCTAGAATGGTAGGCATCCAAGTTGGGTATAATAAAAACTATCATAGGAAGTGAAACTGGATGCTATGATCAACTTGATACTTGATAATTGTTTTGAGATATGGAGGTAGTGATATTAAAGTCATGCTAGTTGGGTGATTATGAATTTAAAGAATGCTTGTGTTGAAGTTAGCAAGTCCCGTAGCATGCACATATGGTTAAAGTTGTGTAACAAATTCAAAACATGAAGTGTATCTGGATTGTGCATCCTTATGAGTGGCGGTCGGGGACGAGCGATGGTTTTTTCCTACCAATCTATGCCTCTAGGAGCATGCGTGTAATATTACCCCGACAGAAGCCTCGGATCTATATCTGGAGCAGGTTCCGTTGCCTAAGGACGGAGGGCTGGACCCCGCCCCGCAGGCCGTACCCTCATCGGCGATGGAGCCGAACACAGGCCTCACTTCTGAGGAAGCCTGTGACTCCGGACCCCCGGATTTGTATCCATTTGTAGGTTCCAGTCCGCGTGTTCCCAACCCTGTTGAGCCTGGTTGGGCTCCGGTAATGGAGTTCACCGTTGTGGACGTCTTTCAGCACTCGCCCTTTGGCGACATGCTGAACTCATTGAAGTCTCTCTCTTTATCAGGAGGCTCTGGGCCGAACTATGTCCGGCTTGAGTGGGAAGCAGGCGATGATGGAATTCGTTGCCCACCCACCACCCACTTCATTGCCACGGTCGATGATTTAACCGACGTGCTTGACTTCGACTCTGAAGACATCGACGGTATGGACGACGATGCAGGAGAATTACAGGAGCCACCGCTCACAGGGCGGTGGATGGCCACCTCCTCATATGATATATATATGGTGGACACTCCGAAGGAAACCAATGGCGACGAGGCAATGGATGATAACCCCTCAAGAAGAAAAGCAAAGCATGGGCATCGACGGCGCCGCTCCAAGCCCTGCCGCAGCAATACCGGCCCCGGAGACGAAAGCAATCCAGATGGTGCCGAAGAGGAATATAACCCTGACCAGCCCGCCTTCGAGCAGGCCGAATAGGAAGATGAGCAGGTCAGGCCAGAAGAACAGGCGACGGACAGATACCCGGAGGAGGACAACTACATGCCCCCTCCAAAGACGAGATTAGCCTCGGCGACGACGAGTTCGGCGTGCCTGAGGATCCCGTGGAGCAGGAGCTCTTCAAGCGTCGGCTTATAGCAACTGCGAGGAGCCTAAGGAAGAAGCAGCAGCAACTCCAAGCTGATCAAGACCTGCTCACAGACAGATGGACTGAAGTCCTGGCAGCCGAGGAATACGGACTCAAGCGCCAAACGGCTGACCGGCCACCCCGTGGCCGGGATAAAACGGGATATTAGCCCGAATACCAGGCCGCACCCCCACGCCGATACACTACGGCCCAGGGCAACAGACAAGACCTGCAAGATATTCTGGAAAACAAAGCAGGACAGCCAAGATCGATCTACGGATCGCGGGGGCGCGCCCCAGCGCGCGACGATGACCATCACGCCGGATACATTATCAATAAGTCTGGCCGGGCCGAACACAGCAACCCAGACCAATTCAAACTGCATAGCCACATAGCCCGACACAGAGGCGCCACACCCTCCCTCTGCTTCACTGACGAAGTGATGGATCATGAATTCCCAGAAGGGTTGAAACCCTTAAACATCGAATCATACGATGGCACAATAGACCCCGCAGTATGGATCGAAGATTTCCTTCTCCACATTCACATGGATCGCGGAGATGATCTACACGCCATCAAGTACCTTCCCCTTAAGCTCAAAGGACCAGCCCGGCACTGGCTAAACAGCCTGCCAGCAAATTCCATTGGCAGTTGGGAAAACATGGAAGACGCATTCCTTGACAACTTCCAGGGCACATATGTGCGACCACCTGACGCTGATGACCTGAGCCACATTACTCAACAACCCGGAGAGTCAGCCAGGAAATTCTGGACTCGGTTCCAGAACTAAATAGTTGACTGTTCGGACGCCGAAGCCCTGGCGGCTTTTAAGCATAATATCCGTGATGAGTGGCTTGCTCGACACCTTGGACAGGAAAAACCCAAGTCCATGGCAGCTCTCACAACACTAATGACCCGCTTTTGCGTGGGCGAGGACAGTTGGTTGGCTCGCAGCGGCACCACGCCACATTCCGGCACTTCGGATGTCTATGATAACAACGGCAAGCCACGACACAACAGACATAAGCAACAGAACAACGGCGACAACACTGAAGACACGACAGTAAACGCTGGATTCAGCGGATCCAAGTCCGGTCAGCAGAAAAAGCCGTTCAAAAGAAATAATCAGGGACCATCCAGTCTGGACCGCATACTGGAGCGCTCGTGCCAAATTCATGGCACCCCTGACAAACCAGCCAACCACACCAATAGAGACTGCTGGGTGTCCAAACAGGCCGGCAAAATAAACGCCGAAAACAAGGACAAGGGGCTGCACAACGACGATGACGAAGATCCCCGGCGTCCGAACACCGGGGGACAAAAGAAATTTCCCCCTAGGTGAAAACGGTCAACATGATCTACGCCACTCACATCCCCAAGAGGGAACGGAAGCGAGCAGTACGGGACGTCTATGCGATGGAGCCAGTCGCCCCCAAATTCAACCCATGGTCAGCTTGTTCGATCACCTTTGATCGTAGGGATCATCCTACTAGCATCTGTCACGGCGGCTCAGACGCATTGGTCTTAGTCCCAATCATCGACGGATTCCACCTCACGCGAGTCCTTATGGACGGCGGCAGCAGCCTGAACCTGCTTTATCAGGACACAGTGCGCAAAATGGGCATTGACCCTTCAAGGATCAAGCCCACCAAAACCACCTTTAAAGGTGTAATTCCTGGAGTAGAGGCCCGCTGTACGGGCTCTATAACATTGGAAGTGGTCTTCGGATCCCCGGACAACTTCCAGAGCTAAGAGTTAATCTTCAATATCGTCCCTTTCCGTAGTGGTTACCACACACTGCTCGGACGAACCGCATTCGCTAGATTCAATGCGGTACCACATTATGCATACCTCAAGCTCAAGATGCCAGGTCCGCGCGGGGTCATAACAGTCAACGGAAACATGGACCGCTCTCTCTGTACAGAAGAGCATACTGCAGCCCTCGCGGCAGAAGTACAACGCGGCCTCCTCCGGCAAACCACCAATCCGACGACGACAACCTCAAGCACCGTCAAGCGAGTCTGGAGCACCCTGCAACAGGATCTTAAGGAACGCCAAGAGCGTGATTAGCAGTCCGGCCTCCGCTCAAGCCCCATCAAGGCAGCATTCGTGCCACGCGTACACAATTACACACTCAAGATACCATGGGCATAGGCGGAGGCGCAACAACGACTCGTCAATAGTGCGGGTAACCGCCATATACCTTCATAATCTTTCCCTTTTACCTTTCAGGACATCGCTTTAGTGCAGCATCATCAGAAGAGCCGGATTGCCGGACTTACATGGGAGAGAACAACCAAGGAGGCAATAGGCGTTGTGCACATAAGGTAATACCCAGGTGGAATCTATTTATGATCATTATACCTGCTTCATCTATCTGTACACAGCCTGCCCCTTGATAGGACATGTCAAATAGTCCTATTTATCTCCGCTTAATGCATCCATTGTAAACATACGCTTAAACGTATTATTCATCAATGGGAGATCATATATAGCGTCAGCTTACTATTCTTATTTGAGCATTTTTTTCTCATAAATGTTTATTTGATATTGCATCCGTACACCTTGGTACGGTCAGTTTGCCAGGGGCTTCTTATGGCACCCCATAATACGGCAATACAAGTCCGAACACTTTCAACAGTGCGACACCCCGAACTTATAGCACTATATGCATCAGCTTCGAATCATGTCTTGGGTCTACAGTTGGGTTAGCCTGGCTCCCTTGTTTTGGTACATTACGTTCTGTTATATCGGCTAAGGTAGCACAGGGAGAACTACTGCGATTGTGTCCTGGTTCTTCTAGACGAGCACCTCAGTAGAGAAAGCCGAAAACTGACCGACATGATGTGGTGAGAGCTGGTCGCTGTTCGAGAGGTCCTAAAATCCTTAAAGATTTTCCGCTTTAGGCGATAAATCGGCTTCGTCCGATCTAGGCGTGTATAGCGCCCCAATTCGGCCTTCCAGATTCTAGGGGCTTCGCCGAAATTTAAAATTGTAGACTTCTATGGCTAAGTGAAAGTTATAAAGCCGCATAGTCCGATTGCCTTGTTCGTTGCGCCGGACACCTCCTTAAGGGACCAAACATTTGGATAAAGAGTGTCCGGGTTTTCCACGAACACCCCAGTACTAGTTACATGGGGGCGGAAGCCGACGACTGGCCTACTTTCAGAATTTTATAAACAGCCGCACAGAAGGTAATATTTTAAATAACAAAAGCGCTACATAGCGCAAGTAACTTCGTCTTTAAATTACAAACATGACAAAAGTGAATTCATTCTAAAATGGTGTCCTTGGTACATTCATCGGCCACGAGACGAGCACCCTTCATAACGCCATCATAGTACATCTCGGGATGGTGATGCGCCTTGCCCTCCGGCGGCCCGTCCTTCACCAGCTTTTCCGCATCCAGCTTGCCCCAATGCACCTTGCCTCGGGCAAAGGCCCGGCAGGCACCCTCGATGCAAATGGATTGCTTGATCACTTCAAGCCGCGGATAGGCATCCACCATCCGCTTGATCAGGCCAAAGTAGCTACTGGGCAGGAGCTCACCAGGCCACATCCAGACTATGAAACCTTTCATAGCCAGTTTGGCCGCCCTGTGGAGTTCGACCAACTGCTTCAGTTGGTTACTCAGAGGCATTGGGTGTTCGGCCCCACCATACTGGGAACAGAACAACTTCTCTGTTGAGCTCCCCTCCTGGGCACGGTAGAACTCCGCAGCGTCTGGTACGCTGCGTGGCAGATCTGCGAATGCCCCTGGAGAGCTCCGAATTCGAGTAAGTAAAAGAAACATCTCCTCCACATGTTTGCTTTGCATAAAGAACTTCTTACCCGCTGCTATCTTTTTGGCCTCCTGGATTTCCTACTGTGCCTTCTCGGCTTCGGCCTTGGCGTCTTTTATACTCACAAGGGCCTTCACAAGCTCGACCTCTTTCATCTTCAGATCATGCTCCACGGACTCGTACTTCTTACTGAGGTCCCGGAGCTCTTGCTGTACCTCGACCACTCTAGCACTTTGCTTTTCGCGCTCCTTGCATTCCAAGGCCGCCTTGTCTTCGGCCTCGGACAACGCTTTCTTCAGGGACGCCACTTCGACGGTGGCCCCTGTCACACAGTCACGACGCCTTGGCGTTAGACTAACAAATTATGTCTATCCTTAAATACATAAGAGCGGGGAATCACTTACCCTTGTTCTCTTTGAGCTGCCTCTTAGTAAGGTCGAGCTCTCCCTACGCCTGCTCCAGGTCCCGCTTTAGTTCGGCAACTTCGGCTGTGCGGACGGCAGTGGCAAGCAGCACAGCCTGCTTATTCACAGGAATATTTATTATTAAACTCATGCGGACCATAATTGACCCTCTGTTTGGCTTTTCCTTCCGAACACCAAACAAAGTATCAGGAGCTACTACCTATCGGGTGGTAATCTCATGCATTTTTTATTACTTACCTCAAAGCCGGTCAGCAGGCTGGTGCAGGCTTTGGTTAGTCCTCTCTTGGCAGACGAAACCTTCTGAATCACCGCACTCATAAGAGTGCGGTGCTCTTCATCCATGGAAGCACCTTGAAGCGTTTCCCGCAGACAATCCGGCGCCTCGGGCGTAATGGAAGTCCTCAACACAGACGGCTCGCCCTCCCTAATGAGGGGCCGCCCACCTGAGTCCGGAACCATTGAAGGTTCCGAAACTGTGTTCGGCTGAGAGCCCGGCTTACCGTGGCTCTCATCTACACGATCCGCGGGGATCTTGAACCCCGCGTGTCCGACATCTGGAATCCCGCCTTGGGGCGTCTCCAGAGTCACCTCCCCCCGCTCTGGGAGCCTTCGGGACAACACCTCCGTGTCATCCGCGGGTTGAGGAGTAGTGGCCGTCGGAAGCGAATTCATCTCTGAATCGCTCAGGGATCCGGAGGAAGATACCTTGGGATGAACCCTGGCCGGACTGCATATATGTTCGGCATTATAAATACAAAAACTATGAAGTGAAATCATGATAGAGTGCGGACACTTACGATCGCACTGGGGGCTTCCCCCTGGGCAGCCACCCCTCCTCGCTGTGAGCGGCCGTGGCGAAGTAGTCCGAAAGGGACACTCTTCCCTTCTTGGACGCCCCAGCCTCCCCCTCCGGGGCGGCTTTTCTCTTTTTCTCCTCCCCAGTGCGGGGAGGTAGAGTTTCTTCTTGCTCCCCCCGCCTCCACGGGAGGAATCTGTCTCGTCGTCATCGGACGACGTGGGTATGATGGCCTTGCGCCGAGGGCCTTTTTCGCCCCCTGGTCCGTCTCCCCGGGCCCCTCATCCTTTCCGAATGGGGCGTCTTCTTCTTCTTCTTCTTCTTCTTCTTCCTCCCCTTCGTGGGAGGAGTGTGCCTCGTCGTCTTCGGACGAGGCTTCTGGCACAACGTTACGCCGGAGACCCTTTCGGGTCCCCGGGGCCTTCTTTTCGGCCTTCTTCTCTGCCACCTTGTACGGTGCCGGGACCAGCATCTCCGTCAGGAGAGCATCAGCTGGGCCTTTTGGCAGCGGAGCCGGACAGTAAACCTGCTCCGCTGTCTCCACATAATCCTGAGCAAATACATAACTACTTAAGGCTCTCCCATGAATATATTGGGAAGAACCGAATCCGGTGGTAGTCTGAGAACTCACCTGACTAGGAGGCCATGTGGCGTGAAGCCTGCGGTCCTCGGATGTGGGAGGAGTTACTTTGGAGGCCTTGAACAACACCTTCCATGCGCCTTTGTGCATCATGTCGTAGAGCTTCTGGAGCGTCTGGTGTTCGGCCGGGACGAACTCCCACAGATTGAATGCCCGCCTTTGGCAGGGCAGAATCCGGCGAACGAGCATGACCTGGATCACGTTGACAAGCTTGATGTTCTTGTCCTTCATGCTTTTGATACATGTCTGGAGTCCGGTCAGCTCCGTAGATTCGCCCCAGGACAGGCCCTTCTTTTCCCAGGAGGTGAGCCGCATGGGGGCTCCGGATCGGAACTCGAGGGCCGCCGCCCAGTTGGCGCCGCGCGGCTCGGTGATGTAGAACCACCCCGATTGCCACCCTTTTATGGTCTCCGCGAAGGAACCGTCCAGCCAGGTGACGTTAGGCATCTTGCCCACCATGGCCCCTCCGCACTCTGCTTGCTGGCCGCTTACAATCTTCGCCTTCACGAAGAAGGTTTGCAGCCATAGGCCGAAATGAGGCCGGATGCGGAGGAAGGCCTCGCATACGACGATGAACGCCGAGATGTTGAGGACGAAATTCAGGGCTAGATCATGGAAATCTAGCCCGTAGTAGAACATGAGCTCGCGGACGAAGGGATGGAGTGGAAATCCCAGTCCACGGACGAAGTGGGCGACAAATACGACCCTCTCGTGGGGTCCTGGGGTCAGAATGACCTGCCCGGCGTCCGGTAGCCGGTGCGCTATGTCTGCAGCCAAGTATCCGGCCGCCCGAAGATTTGTGATATGCTTCTCCTTGACGGTGGAAGTCACCCACTTGCCTCCTGCTGCAGACATGTTTAGCTGTGCGGAGAAGACTTGGGCTTGGGCGCTGGAGCTCGAGGGGGCAAGAGTGGGCAAAGGAGGAAGAAGGCGTGGGAGAAAATGGGGAAATCTTATCCCTTTATAGAGGCACTGAAAGCGGTGCGCCTCCCCACTTGCCCGTTGGGAATCGCTTGCTTCCCAAGTGCCACGATTGATGGCGTGGTGGGATTACCCATACCCGTATTGATGAGAATCCCGTGATAAGGGGACATGATCTCTGCTTTGACAAGACGTGTCAAAGAAATCGCCTCGCAATATGCGCTGTGGCTGGTTGTGGGAAAACGGTTCAAATAATGATCCGACCATAATAACATGTCACGTCGTCTGAAAAAGTTGTCAGCAGATTGCATTTGTGAAATATCATTCTCTCTACAGCGGTGTGTAAAGATCATTTTGTGGATCCGGACACGATTCGAGTGTTTGATAATTACTTCGGAGTATTCGGAGAAGGAACCCGTCCTGCAATGCCGAAGACAATACTGCACGCCGGACTCATCGTCAGTGAAGCCTGGTTCAGGGGCTACTGAGGGAGTCCTGGATAAGGGGGTATCCGGACAACCGGACTGTGTACAACATCCGGACTATAGAAGCGTGAAGATACAAGACTCAAGACTTCGGCCCGTGTCCAGATGGGACTCTCCTTGGCGTGGAAGGCAAGCTTGGCGATCCGGATATTGTGTTTCCTTCCTTGCAACCGACTCCATGTAAACCCAAGTCCTCTCCGGTGTCTATATAAACCGGAGAGGTTGGTCCTTAGACGGCCGATCACAATTACAATCATACCATCATAGGCTAGCTCTTAGGGTTTAGCCTCTATGATCTCGTGGTAGATCTACTCTTGTACTACCCATATCTTCAATATTAATCAAGCAGGAAGTAGGGCTTTACCTCCATCGAGAGGGCCTGAACCTGGGTAAACATCTGTGTCCCTTGCTTCCTGTTACCATCAGCCTTGACGCACAGATCGGGACCCGCTACTCGAGATCCGCCGGTTTTGACACCGATAGAAGCCGATGTGCACCGTCCTCTCGGAGGCGGCGCTGGCGCGGACGAAGGTCCTCCACGCCCTTGTTTGCTGCGGTCGTGTGGGCAGTTCCCGCCCGCCCACCCGCCTAAGCGACATATCGCCCACCTGAGGTATAACTTCTTGTACTGGTCCAGCTCCCCAGGTCGCTGCATGCGGGTTTTCTTCTATGCGACTACTCCCCAGCTCCCCATGTATAGTAGCTAGGGATTCGTTGGCTGGTCCAACATCACCTACTATTATAGGGGAAATGCCACTCGAAAAGTTGTCCTGATTTATGCCTCGGTGGAGGTATACATGTTGTTTCGACAAAAAGTACATGGTGGTTGTGCGTCATTGTCCATATGCTCCTATTGCTGCTGCTAATCTAATACTATCACTGGTTAAATGAAGAAATGGTTTTTTTCTTGGGTATCCTGGTTTAGTTCCCATCAAGATAATCATGATGCTTCTGTTTGTTGGTGTACTTTTCATTAATTCTTACTAGCAAAATTGCCTGTGCGTTGCACCGGATATAAAATAAATCTGAGAGTTCACATGGTATTAAGCTCAGGTGTTTACCTGTCATGGTGAATAATAAGTTTTCCTAATTAAATTGGTTGTAAGGCTCATAAAGATTCACTTTATACAGATTTTATTGTATTCCAAAAGCTTGTAATATTTTTCTCTAAAAAACATACTACTTTAACTCGTTCTAAAGAAATTGAATTATGTGTAATAAGTTGTTGTTATTGAACAACCCTGTGTAAAAATCATTATGAAAATCTAACCATTTATCGATCAGCGGCTACTCCTTCGATGTGAGAGTATGCATCATTCGCATACCTGTAATAGTTTGAAATAGGTCATATATTAATTCCTATATATCACAATCCCTATTAACACTAATTCATATTTATGCTTTCCCACTTAGAAAATATGATGACCAAAAAGTAAAGAATTTACAATGCGTGTAACCCTTTTGTTGACACGTTGCCGCCAACAGTAGGAGCACACCCTCCACGCCAACATGACCACTTCCCTGGCCATTATCATCGGGCCTCGATGAGGATCAACAATAGGGTACGCAGAGCAGCGGGGCAGATTGTACAACGGAGGGTAGTGCTCCCCCTCCCAGATGTCGTGCAGAGCGAAACAGGGCACGAGCAAAATGCACCGTTGTCGCACTCTCTCTATTCTTCATCCCTCCCTCTCACCTCCCTATCTTACCGATGACATCCATGACATCAAGAAGTTGAGGAATATCTTGAAGGTTAGCAAGTGTAGGTGAGCTTCAAATATCTTCTCCGTTAAGAAATGTTTCTTTTTAATATTTCACTCACTTTTAATTATTATACTCTCTCCGTCTTAAGATAAGCATCCCAACTTTGTGTTAACTATAATACTCCCTACATTACTAAATATAAGTCTTTTTAAACTACATACGGAGCAAAATGAGTGAATCTACACTCTAAAATATGCCTATATATATATATATCCACATGTAGCTCATATTTTTTTTTAAAAAACACTTAAATTTAGAAAAGGAGGGAGTACAAAATTGTGTATAGAATTGTATTGGGAGACTTATTTTATGACAAAGGGAGTATCTGATAATGTACTGACAACTAACAACATCAAGTAATAGTCGGTGCTCTTCCGTAAAATAAATAATCGGTGCTAGCACGCATGCACCGAGTAGCTTCTACGGTGTAGCCGGTACAACATGAAGAAAAGCACCGACCGCCCACTGCTTGCCTTATCCCATCACCACTCCTCTCCTTCTCTTATCCAGATCCCCATCCCAGTGCTGGTCCTCTTCCTCTTCTCCATCCAACCCAGGCAGAAGGTTGATCTGGCCGTCCGCCCCAGTCGTCGGTCCCGTGGGCCAGCAGCCATGCCTCCACCCGATTCTGGACAATCTGCTGCTTTCTCAGTCGCGTCCTCCTCCCCAAGGCTTTCTCTGATCTGTCCACCCACCACCCCACCATGCCTCGCTCTCTCTGCCCCCTCCCTCCCCGTGGAGCACCGGTGGGGCAGGGCCTCCGCGGCCACCATCGCCCTCTGCGACTCCACTTCTCCATGATTCGCCCTCTATGACTCCTCTCCTCCATGATTCATGGTGGTGTTGGGGTGGCATCTTCTTCCGAGACCTTGCTCCTCAACGATTCCGGCAAGATCAGCGACAATTCCACCGGCAAGACCAGCCAGTTCTTGTTCTCTCATGTTTTTGAGGCGCATGGCCATGGCCTTGCTAGGGGCGCTTGCCGCGGCGAGGTACACCTCCTCCACCTCGCCCCACAGGGCCCACGGTCTCCTCCTCCGCCTCCACCCTTGCCGTCCCTCTTCTTCCCCTTCTCCACCCCCGCCCCTCTTCCTCCCCATCCCCGGCCCGCCTCTCTCCCTCCCCGTCCCTGTCCCCGCCCCTCTTCTCCCCGCCCGGCATCCGCTTCATGGAGCGGCCCCGCCCCTATTCTCCCTGCTCCGGCTTCACGGAGCGCTGCCGGGTGGCAGTTTTTTCTTTTATCTCGCCCATACCGGTTGACTTAATATTAATAGATGTACTGCGGGTTGAATACTATATACCATAGGGACTTTTTTGTAAAAACGCTGACGATGTACGACCAGAAGCAGTAGCTGCTTTATTAGTAGATAGAGATTGACAATTGAGATGTCGTTGTTAATCTTGTAAAACAAAGTAACAACACTATTTGCCTTTTTTATATTATTGGAAATAGCGATGCGTATCTCCATACCCGGGCATGTCTTCCTCAATTTTAGTGGAACTGCACAAAATAGGATGGCCATTGTTGTTCCGCCTCACTGTCCTCTGCCACGTGGTTCTTCCTTCCTCGAGCTTGATTACTGAGAAGAAACAGACCACTGTGAGGATTTGTCGAACTTCACAGGTGCCTCACCCAAACTTGATGCCAAATGGATGATGCATCACCATGATGACCTATCGATGCTCATGGTTGCGCTTCATGGTTGTGTCGGTTGGTGAAGCTGATCGATTTTCAATAAAAACAAGTTGTCTTCCATCAGTGCTCTTTTCTTGTTACCCACAAAGATGATATCCTTTGTCAGTTCACCTTGGTTGCGTTGGAGACGTAGTCGTCTTTCACATTGGTGCAATTTTATCACACAATCGGCTATGAACCAAATGTTTCCTTGAAGAAGGATCGACGTTGGTACTAAGAGCATAAGTTTTGTATTGATTTCTAAGCCTTATCACAACTTTGTCTCCAACTCCCCTGTAATTTTATTTGTCTAGCTATTAACTTTGATTAAAAACATGGTGTGGACTAAAAACCCGGATGGACGTAGTAGCCCTCCATTTTTATTTACTCCCCATATTAGATTTGACTAAAGTCAAACTTTGTAAAGTTTGACCAAGTTTAGGCCGAACACAATAAACCATAATTATCAGAGAGGCCAAACTGTACATACTCTCAAAGCTTTCTGATAATTGAAATTAAAATTCTTTATTTGTACACACTCTCATACATTTTCGATAATTTGGCACATGTGTGGTTGTTCACTTAAGGGAGGGTAGTGTACCGCACGTGAAGGACAAGAAGTGCGACCAGGACGCGTGGATCGTTAGTTCATCGGAAGTACTCCCTCCGTTCCTAAATATTTGTCTTTCAAGTGGTTTTAAATGGACTACCACATACGGATGTATATAGACATATTTTACAGTGTAGATTCACTCATTTTGCTCCGTATGTAGTCATTTGTTGAAATCTCTAGAAAGACAAATATTTAGGAACAGAGGGAGTAGTAGTTTTCTTCACTGGTACGTTAAATAAAGAGTTTTGTTTCGTACTTACACAATTTAAAACAATTGTTATGGAGAGAATAAGAAAACCACTCCACTATATATTACTCGTATACACGAGTACTATATGGACGCAGCTTCATTGCCTTTAGTGCACCTGCCTTTGGGTTTATGACAGGTGGGCCCAAAATGTGGCTGGCCCACCTATCATACAGCCAAAAGCAGGTGCAGTTAAGGCACCGGAGCTCAGTCTATACTACAGTATATATATAAGCTGGAGCCTCAGCGCTTGTTCGCTAGGGTTTGCACTCTCCACACTCTCGCCGCACTATGTATGTATATACACGCTGGAGGCTCAGCGTTCCTTTGCTAGGGTTTGCTATATTCGCAGTCTCTCACCCTCTCTTCACTAGATATAAACAAGACCGCGTTAGCCTCTTGTCTCTCTCTCCCCCCTCACAGCTGGTGAAGGAGGCGTCCGGATCCCGGCGCACCGGGAAGGGGAGGAGGTGCAGCGTTCACTCTATCGCCTTCGGCGAGGGAGGCAATCCACTGTCGGCTGCGCTGTTCTCTTTCACCCAACGCCTGTGCGGGAGGGCCACCGACCCCTTCTTCCTCGCTTCCGTACATAGTGTAGGCAGATCCGGCCTCCCGCCGCATGCCTTGCCACATCCCGATGACCCTAAGGTATAAGTTTCTTTGAAACCGTCATTGCTCTAGCTGCATGTGGATCTTTTTCAATCTGTAGTCGAATCTAGATCTTGGTTCAAAGAGGAAAGAAGGGTGCAGTGGGGCGGAGCATGAATCTAGGATGTGGTTCAATGAGGAAAGGAGGGACGAAAAGTAGTATAGACTGGCTATCCAGCCGCTTTGTTGGTTGAAAAGGGAAAAAGGGGGTACCCTAGTACACACATTTGTAAGGAACCGATCTCTTTGTTGAAAAGGGAAAGAAACTAGGGGGTCGGGTAGTTTGTGCAGGACTAGATTTGTTGCCCTCACATAGGAAAAAGGTTCAAAGAGAACAAATATGGGACCAACACAGACTTGCTGCTTGGCTACATACTCTGCATCACCCATTTATACGTGTGGACGCACATGGTGCTGGCATGTCCCATGTCCCATGTCCCATACAACTATTTTGCTGTTGTTAATCTAAGAATGCCGACGGAAAATTGAAGCAATGCCACTGTTAAAAGTAAATTACATTTTTAACGAATGTTGTTTTAAGAGAATGTCTCTATTAATATGAATCAATGCAACCGTCTTAGAAATGCTACTATCCTACTTTGTTTTTCATCAAGATAAGTTAGATGCTTCTTTCTATCACCGTTTGTTTCATCCTCCTTTATCGGCAAGTAATTGTTTCCTTTTTTGCCTCTGTTAAAATAGGGGCATCTATTCAACTTGTTGCTATTGCGACATTTTGCTTCGATACGCGAAACACTTTGCTTGATTTCAGTGCAACTGCACAAAACGAGACTAGATTTCCTATTCGTGTTGGTAGATTCGTGTTTTATGTTGGCTGTCTCATGAAAGGTCAGTACAGACCTTCATCCACATGATTGTGCAGTGTGCTTTGAGATGTTGTGCTACTTGTATTGGTACTATTTTAAATAAATGTTGAATTGAAGCTATTGTATTGCTGTCTTTTCCCATTAAGTAGTGAACAAAAATGGGACCAACCCACACATGATGCTTGTTGCTTTGTTACAACAAACTCTGCATCACCCCCTTTATAAGTAGATGGAAGCACATATTGTTGTTGCGCCCACTCTCCCCTGGAACTGTTTATGCTTTTCGTTAATCTAATGCCGCTGGTAAAATTAAGCAATGCCACTCTCAGAATTAACTACAGAATGTTATTTCAAAACTGCAACACTTGTTAGGGATTGACGGGATTACCATTTTTGTGGCCGCATGTTTCATCCCCCTTTATTAGCCAGTAATTGATTCCTTTTTTGCCTCTGTTTAAACAGAGATATCTATTCAACTTGTTGCTATTGCGACATTTTGCTTCACTAAGTGAAACACTTTTGTTTTAAGAGTGTTTTGTGCAGTTCACTTGAATGTCACACCGGCGACTTTGCTTAATTTTGGTGGAACTGCACAAAAGGAGATCGAGATTTCATATATGTGTTGGGATATGTTTCCAGTCTTCCTCGCGAGCTGTTTCAAATCTTGGTCAAGAAAGATCAATACCGACTTTCATCCACATGATGCTGCAGTGTGCTTTGAGATGTTGTGCTACTTGTATTGGTACTATTTTGGATAAATGTTGAATTGAAGCTACTGAACTGTTGTCATTTACCATTAAGTGAGCAAAAATTGTTCCAACACAGACATGATGCTTGCTTCTTTGTTACAACAAAACTCTGCATCACCCCCTTTATAAGTAGATGGAAGCACATGCTGTTGTTGCGCCCACTCTCCCCTGGAACTGTTTATGCTTTTTGTTAATCTAATGCCACTGGTAAAATTAAGCAATGCCACTCTCAGAATTAATTAACTACTGAATCTTAGTTCAAAACTGCAACACTTGTTAGGGATTGGCGGGATTAGCATTTTTCTGGCCACATGTTTCATCCTAATTTATTGGCCAGTAATTGATTCCTTTTTTGCCTCTGTTAAAACGAATCAGTCGCATTGTTTTAGGAATGGTACTATCCTGCTTTGTAGTTCTTTCTACATGTTTAACCAAGGTATTGTTAAGATAATGTCTCTGTTAAAATGAATCAGTCGCATTGTTTTAGGAATGGTACTTTTCTGCTTTGTTGTTCTTTATACATGTTGAAACAAGACATTGTTAATATAATGTCTCAGTCAATATGAATGAATCACACCGATGGAGAATTGCTACTCTCCTGCTTTGTTTCCCATTAAGATAAGGCAGATTAGTAGATGCTTTTCTTCTGGGAGTACAAGTCATCAACCTTTATTTCTCAATAATTGTTTCCCTTATACCTATTGTTGCTTACAGGGATATCAAAATTAAAGATCGGCTTTATTCCGACTTTGATTTTAGTTGAACTGCACAAAAGGAGCCAATGTTTCCAAGGCAAACTGTTGCATGATACGTCTCCATCGTATCTACTTTTCCAAACACTTTTGCCCTTGTTTTGGACTCTAACTTGCATGATTTGAATGGAACTAACCCGGACTGATGCTGTTTTCAGCAGAACTGCCACGGTGTTATTTTTGTGCAGAAATAAAAGTTCTTGGAATGACCTGAAAATCCAGGGAGCAACTTTTCAGAATTAAGAAAAAATACTGGTGAAATAATTAGCGTCAGGGGGCCCACACCCTGTCCACGAGGGTGGGGGGCGCGCCTCCTCCCCCTGGGCGCGCCCCCCTGCCTCGTGGGCCTCCTGAACATCCACCAACCTCAACTCCAACTCCATATATTTGCTTTCGCGGACAAAAAAATCAGAGAGAAAGTTTCATTGCGTTTTACGATACGGAGCCACCACCAAGCCCTAATCTCTCTCGGGAGGGCTAATCTAGAGTCCGTTCGGGGCTCCGGAGAGGGGGATTCGACGCTGTCATCATCATCAGCCATCCTCCATCACCAATTTCATGATGCTCACCACCGTGCGTGAGTAATTCCATCGCAGGCTTGCTGGACGGTGATGGGTTGGACGAGATTTACCATGTAATCAAGTTAGTTTTGTTAGGGTTTGATCCCTAGTATCCACTATGTTCTGAGATTGATGTTGCTATGACTTTGCTATGCTTAATGCTTATCACTAGGGGCCGAGTGCCATGATTTCAGATCTGAACCTATTATGCTTTCATGAATACATGTGAGTTCTTGATCCTATCTTGAAAGTCTATAGTCACCTATTATGTGTTAGGATCTGACAACCCCGAAGTGACAATAATAGGGATACTTCTCGGTGATGACCGTAGTTTGAGGAGTTCATGTATTCACTATGTGTTAATGCTTTGGTTCGGTACTCTATTAAAAGGAGGCCTTAATATCCCTTAGTTTCTACTAGGACCCTGCTGCCACGGGAGGGTAGGACAAAAGATGTCATGCAAGTTCTTTTCCATAAGCACGTATGATTATATTCGGAATACATGCCTACATTACATTGATGAACTGGAGCTAGTTCTGTGTCACCCTATGTTATAACTATTACATGGGGAATCGCATCCAACATAATTATCCATCACTGATCCAATGCCTACAAGCTTTTCACATACTGTGCTTTGCTTATTTACTTTACTGTTGCTGTTGTTACAATTACTACAAAACTGCTACTGTTACTTTTGCCACTGTTACTGTTACTTCCATACTCTTTGCTACTAAATACTTTGCTGCAGATACTAAGTTATCCAGGTGTTGTTGAAATGACAACTCAACTGCTAATACTTGATAATATTCTTTGGCTCCCCTTGTGTCGAATCAATAAATTTGGGTTGAATAGTCTACCCTCTAAAACTGTTGTGATCCCCTATACTTGTGGGTTATCAAGACTATTTTCTAGCGCCGTTGCTGGGGAGCATAGCTCTATTCTTTGATTCACTTGGGATTTATATCTGCTGGTCACTATGAGGAACTTGAAAGACAAAAGAACTAAGATTTATCCCTCAACTACGAGGGGAGGTAAGGAACTGCCATCTAGCTCTGCACTAGATTCTCCTTCTGTTATGAGTAAGCTTGCGACACCTAAACCTGCTTCTGCTATTAATTCTGATATATCGCATGTTATTGATGATGCCACTTCTACTATGCATTATACTTATGATGAAATTACTTTTGTGCTTGAAACTACTGTGCCATTAGGTGAATTTCTTGATGAACAACTTGCTAGGGCTAGAGAGAATGAAATTATTGAAAATGAAATTATTGAAGATAGTGATGATGAAGGTTCTCCTCCTAAGTATGAATTGCATGTTGTTCCTGAGGGTTATGTTATGGATGAAGAAACTGCTAGAGATTTTCTTGCTTGCAATGATAGATCTGATCTTAAGAAGTTATTAGCTAAACTGAAACAGAAAACTCTAAATGCTAGAATGAAATATGACCCTGCTTTTGCTATTCACCTATCTTTGTAACTGATAAGGATTATGAATTCTCTGTTGACCCTGAGATAATTACTTTGGTTGAATCTAATCCTTTTTATGGCTATGAATCTGAAACTGTTGTGGCACATCTTACTAAATTAAATTATATAGCCACCCTGTTCACTAATGATGATAAATCTCGCTGCTACTCTATCCTTAAGATATTTACATTCTCATTAAAGGGTGATGCTAAAACTTGGTTTAATTCTCATGATCCTGGTTGTGTGCGTAGTCCCCAGGACATGATTTATTACTTATCTGCTAAATATTTCCCTGCTCATAAGAAACAAGCTGCCTTAAGGGAAATATATAATTTTGTACAAATTGAAGAAGAGAGTCTCCCACAAGCTTGGGGGAGGCTTCTCCGATTACTTAATGCTTTGCCTGATCATCCTCTTATGAATAATGAAGTACTTGATATCTTTTATAATGGACTAACTGATGCTTCCAAGGACCACATGGATAGTTGTTCTGGTTGTGTTTTCAGGGAAAGAACAGTCGATCAAGCTGAATTGTTATTGAATAATATGTTGACTAATGAAAATGATTAGACTCTTCCTAAGCCAATTCCTGAGCCAACTCCTAAACCAACTCCGAAGAAGAGGGGTGTTCTAATTTTCAGTCCTGAAGATATGCAAGAGGCAAAGAAATCTATGAAAGAAAAAGGTATTAAAGCTGAAGATGTTAAGAATTTACCTCTTGTTGAAGAAATACATCGTATTAATATACCACCTATTGAAGAAATACTTTGTCTTGATAACCCGACACAGGTAGTAAAGGTAAATTCTCTCTATAGATATGATAAAATTGAAATCCCGTCTACTAAGTTTCCTAGCCAATGTTTAGATGAATTTGATGACTTTATGGCTAGACAAGAAAATTTCAATGCTTATGTTGGTAGAGAATTAAAGAGTAATGCTTACATGATTGGACGCTTGAGTGATTATATGGCTAGAGTTAAAGGTGAACTTAAACTCATTAGCAAATATGCTTCTATGGTTACCACTCAAGCAGAGCAAGTACTTAAAGCTCAAAGTGATTTGCTCGATGAATTAAATAATAAACATGATTTTGCTGTTAGAGTGGCTACTAGAACTGGTAAAATGACTCAGGAACTTTTGTATCCTGAAGGCCACCCTAAGAGAATTGAGCAAGATTCTCAGAGAAATAATGTAGATGCACCTAGTCCTTCTAAAAAGAAGAAAAAGAAAAATTATAGGACTTTGCATGTTTCTAGTGAACCTGTTGTAGACACACCTGAGAATCCCAATGATATTTCTATTTCTGATGCTGAAACACAATCTGGTGATGAACATGAACATAGTGATAATGTTAATGATAATGTTCATGTTGATGCTCAACCTAGCAATAATAATGATGTAGAGATTGAACCTGTTGTTGATCTTGATAACCCACAATCAAAGAATCAACGTTATGATAAGAGAGATTTTGTTGCTAGGAAGCACGGTAAAGAAAGAGAACCATGGGTTCAGAAACCGATGCCTTTTCCTCCTAATCCATCCAAGAAAAAGGATGATGAGGATTTTGAGCGCTTTGCTGAAATGATTAGACCTATCTTCTTACGTGTGCGCTTAACTGATATGCTTAAAGTGAATCCTTATACTAAATACATGAAGGATATTATTACAAATAAAAGAAAGATACCAGAATCTGAAATTTCCACCATGCTTGCTAATTATACTTGGGTGGAATACCTAAGAAACTTGGAGATCCAGGAGTACCAACTATACTATGCTCCATTAAAAGAAACTATGTTAAAACTGCTTTATGTGATCTTGGAGCCGGTGTTAGTGTTATGCCTCTTTCTTTATATCGTAGACTTGAATTGAATAAGTTGACACCTACGGAAATATCTTTGCAAATGGATGATAAATCAACTGCTATACCTGTCGGTATTTGTGAGGATGTGCCTATTGTGGTTGCAAATGTTACTATCTTAACGTACTTTGTTATTCTTGATATTCCCGAGGACGATAGTATGTCGATTATCCTTGGTAGACCCTTTTTGAATACTGCAGGGGCTGTTATTGATTGCAACAAAGGCAAGGTCACTTTTCATGTTAATGGTAATGAGCATACGGTATACTTTCCGAGGAAACAACCTCAAGTTCATAGCATCAATTCTATTGGAAAAACTCCAACTATTATTATTGGAGGTTTTGAATTTCCTCTTCCTACTGCCAAGAAGAAATATGATATTCTTATTATTGGGGATGTGCATATCCCTGTTGAGGTAACCTAGTGTTATTCGAAATTTCTCCGATTCCATGTTATTCGGAATGAGTTCATTAACAAGACTTGATCAACCTTGTTAGTGGATTCCTTTTGATGATCATGAGACGGATGAAGTTAGAAGGCACAACCTTCTGCACCCTCCTTTTACTTTCTGTTATTTAGTTTAAATAAAATAAAAATAGTATTTTCTATCTATTTTCTGAATTATCCATGCAATAAAAAAATACCCGAAAATAAAAGTTCTCCAAATGCCCTACAAATTTAATATGATTTTTTTGGAATATTTGAGAATATCTGGCACTGAGAACACAACAAGGGGAGCTGGCACCTGGCCATGAGAGTCCAGGGCGCGCCCACCCCTACAGGGCACGCCCACCCCTACAGGGCGCGCCCCTGCCTCGTGGGCCCATGGTGGCCCCCCTCCACTTATTCCTGCACCCACACACTTCTTCTTCCTCCCAAAAAAATCACCATCCAGCTCAAGCACGAGTTCTAGCTCATTTTGCTGCGATTTTCGATCTCCTTGCTCAAAGCTCCATTCACAAAACTGCTTTGGGAGATTGTTCCTTGGTATGTGACTCCTCCAATGGTCCAATTAGTTTTTGTTCTAGTGCTTTATTCATTGCAAATTTTTGCTGCCTAGGTGACGCTGTTCTTGAGCTTGCATGTCAAATTTATATGGTCCCAAGTAATTCTAATGCATGATATAGGCTCTAGGCACTTGTGGGAGTTGTTGCTATCAATCTTGTTTAGTTTGATTCACTTTTATTTTGAGTTACTAAAAATTTCGGAAATTTTCAGGAAATGATTAAGAGATTTTTGAGGGGCTCTTCTAACCAAGACTCTAAGGATAAGCAAGCTAAGAGGAATGAAAAGGCCAAGAATAATCTCCCCCGTGTGACGGAAATACGGCCGTGTGAATGGCTTTGTGATGATTTCTTGAGAGCAACCGGGATATATGATGACTTTTATTCTTTGGCTTATAATGCGGGCCTCACCGACTTCCTCCACGACCAGGCTGAACAGTATCTCTTACTCACCAATACTTTCGTGCAGAACTTCTACTTTTATCCTAAGAAATCAGCTCCTTCAGTAGCGTTTCATTTATATGTGGCTAGGGAGATGTCACTATATGAACTTTGCACAGTTTGCAAGATACCTTTCGGGGGTAGCTTAGAGGAACCACATCATAAAGATGTGGATGGATTTATTGATACGGTTACTATAGGGGAAACAAGGAAGGTTTCCAATGCAAGAATTACTAGCATTCATTTTCCTGTTTTACGCTACTTTGCGATATTTGCTAGTCGATGCTTAATTGGTCTCAGAAACTGTGGAAACCTTAGTGTTCCTGATATTATTATTTTGTTCCATGCTTTATTTCGTGATAACTCTGTTAGTATGGGCGCTATTATTGCTAAACGATTAAGCCTGAACCGTACAAAGGGCCCCATCTTTGGAGGTATCTATGCCGCACGCCTTGCTAAACACTTCGATATACCTATTGGGCATTTTGAGAAAGAAGAAAAACTGCTGCCCCCTACTTTTCTAGATTATAAGAGCATGGTAGCACATGAGCTTATTGTTAACAATGATGATAAGATGCTTCTATGTAATATGAGATTTAATAAGAAACACAATGAGATTATTATCTTGCTTGCGCCCTCTTTATTTGATTTAACTACGGGCCATTACCTCGTCTTGCCGACAGCAGTTTGTGCTCACCGAGGCCAGACATCAGCTCCAGAGCCTGAGCCGGAACCACCACTTGACCCCTATCATCCATCATCTTATCAGTGGGACCTGGAGGAGATCACCAGTGGCAGTACAATGACACTCCTCAGTACACCGGGGAGAGTAGCCGTGATCCATGGACATAGACCAACTTAGGCCAAAAGCCTAAGCTTGGAGGAGTACGTATTTCTCACCGACATTACATTCATGTTCACACACTCATTCTTTAGTTGTCGGTGCTCATACTTTTTCATTGTATTATCCATGCTAGTTTAATTTCTTTTTCTAGCTTTCTTCTTGTGTGTTTGATAAACCTTAAGAAAAACCAAAAAAATTAGTTAGTTTAATTTCCATGCTTGAGTATTAATTAGAAAACCCCAAAAGATTTCTCTTTCTTCTTTTGCTTGTTGGGAGCTTTCCCGTGTAAATAGTTTTATTTCTTTTCTTTCCTTTGAGGTTCGAGAGGATAAGACCATAATGAAAATTTTTAGTGGCTCTCATATGCATGATTGTTGATTTAACCAAGAGCCTTACCTTGTCTTCTCCCTTGAATTGAATGCTTGCAGATTCTAGCTTAGTCCAATGCACATGCACTATTATTATTATACACATCGTTCGGTCGTGCAAGTGAAAGGCAATACTGACGATATATGATGGACTAGCTGAGATGAGAGAAGCTGGTATGAACTCGACCTCTCTTGTTTTTGTAAATATGATTAGTGCATCATTCCTGATTCTGCCTATTATGAATAAACATGTTTGCAATGACAATTAGAGATTATAGTTGCTTATGCCATGCTTAATTAGCTAAGAGCTTATAATGGTTTACCTTGCGTGCCAACATGCTATTAAAATGGTTGTGATGTGGTATGATAGGGTGGTATCCTCCTTTGAATGATTTGAGTTACTTGACTTGGCACATGTTCACGCATGTAGTTGAAACAAAATCAACATGGCCTTCATGATATTTATGTTCATTGTCGTGGAATTGTCACGACAGATGTCCTAGTGAAAGGACTTAGTCGTGGAGCCATCGCAACTAGGAAGCTTGAAGGGGTTACTCTAGACAAAGGACACGAGGTTTATACTGGTTCGGCCCCTTAAGATGAAGGTAAAAGCCTACAATCCAGTTTTGAGTGGGATTGCTTATGTCTCGATAACCAGGGAGTGAATCACTTGACCTAGCTCTCAAGTTGATGTTACTTGCCCTGAACCGCCGCCGAGTTGTCCCTTTATATACAAAGGTCGATGCCCAGCTGTTCTATAGAGCCCCGGCCGGCTCATAAATAGTGTCCGGCTCGGTCTCTTAACTATTCTTGCCTTACAATACAAGTCACGCATACACGGCGGCTTATCACTACGGGCCTTAAGTCGCCTCTGGGCCTTGGGCCCTTAACTAAACCGCCATCTATAGCCTGGGTCTTGTGCTTCAAGAATATTTGCAAGTATGACCTGGCCTCTCCTGGGCGGGTCATACCAATAGTTATATCCCCAACATTATGCCCCAGATTGATTTGAACTGGTTTCATGTCAATCTTCGACACTTAAGGAAAAAATCTTCTGCCTTTATGAATTTTTTGTAACACGCCATGATGTCATCTTCTGGATTTGCGGTAACCCGCCATGACGTCACCTGTCATAAAAGCGCGTTTTATCCAATGTATCCCAACGGATCTTTGTCCTTGTAGTTGGATAACTCATGTTTTTGGCCTCCTTGCTTTTCGCACTCTTTAGTGGCCCTTCCTTATAAATAGACCCGACTAGGTCTTCTTTCATTCTTCCCGTTCCGCATCTTCTTCCTATCGCCACCATCTATCACTGGAGCTCCACCGCCGTCACCACTGTGCACCTCGTCTCCGTCAAGCTTGGCCGCTGCATCGACCTGAACTTGACCAGAGAACGGCAACGTCCCTCCTCCGTAGATCTTCCGCAGTAAGTGTTCCCCTTTCTGCACATAGATCCATGCTGGGTCTAGCATGTTCTTCTATACTGCGCGAAGTTCATTTGAGTTCTTGTGTTCCATCTTCTATGGCTTCCTTCGATCCAAAAAACCCCATAGATCTTATGTGATACGTGTTCCGCATCCATTTTGGGCAACGGTAGATCTCCTTTCCATGTAAGAAAACCCCATTATAGCGCATGAACTCCTCCGCGCCCTGTTTTAGGTCTAGTAAATTTTCTTTTCTGAACATCTGTTTGATCCAAAATAACAGCTGCAAGTTGTGAAATCTGTTTGTACAACACTTAGGCAAAATCTGCACTTGTTATATTTATCTAGTCATGGCGACTCTTCTGCCGGCTTTAAGGAAGCAATGCCTTAATTAATAACTTAAACCATCCTTGGCGGTTTAAATAGTCTTGACGGCTTATATAGCCTATGGCGGCTTAAACAACCATGACATAGTTATCCTTATACCATTAGGCCCCTTCATAAGCTGCCATCTTGAATATGCACAGTAATATATTTTTCCTGCCCCAGATTAAATTTGAACCGGCACTTTTACTTTGTCTTAGGCTTTCAATCCGAATGGCACCAAAGGCACCTACCTCCTGCAACTGGGTTAAATCCATTGTCACTGACAGCACCTTGGATGATTTTGTGAAAACCGGCTATCTGCCGAAGAAAGAAGTCATGCCTTATCGTGCTCCTAACCCACAGGAAGAATTTCCTCAACCCAAAGACGGAGAGGTTGTTGTTTTCACAGATCATATGAACCGGGGATTTACCCCTCCTGGCTCAAAATTCTTCAGGGACGTGCTGAATTTCTTTGATCTCCACCCACAAGACATCGGACCCAATTCCGTGTCTAATATCTGCAATCTCCATGTATTCAGCGAAGTATACCTTGGAGAAGAACCCAATTTGCTGCTCTTCAGAGAATTGTTTTATTTGAACCGCCAGAATGAGTGTGCTAGCGGTCAGAGCTTAGAGCTAGGCGGTGTCTCGATCCAGCGCCGTAGAGATGTGATATTCCCTTATGCCAACCCACCGAGCCACCCCAAAGACTGGAATATGACATGGTTTTACTGCAAAGATACCTCTCCGGCTGATGAAAACCCTCTGCCCGGCTTTCGTGCCCTTCGTCTTGGGCCCAACCATCATCCGCCTAACAAGATTATAGCCACAGAACGTAAATCACTTGCCCCCACTTTGGCCAAGATCAAGGCTCTTTTGGGGAACGGGTTGACAGGCATTGACCTGGTCCAGGTTTGGCTCCCCTGACGGGTTATTCCATTGAGCCGCCGCACTGGCTTGATGTGCGAATACACTGGTGCCAAGAATGATCCTCTGCATCACAGTCCTAACGACTTACCTGACGATGTCATTGACGACATGACCAAGTCTCTTCTGAATGAAAGCCTGGCGGATTCCGGCAAGGTGGGCCTTAGCCCCCTTCTGCAAAGCTAACCCGGCTCCAAAGGTAAACCGCCCATGTGAAATGACTATTTTAATTTCTTAATGTTTCACCCATACTCATGCATATGCTAATCTTTGCAGGCGGGTGATAAATTCTGGAAAGTCAAATATGACCATGAAGCTGCCAAGAAAGCGAGAAAAGAGAAGAAAGCCGCCAGGAAAGAAGCTGCCAAAAGGAAGGGCAAGAAGGCCACCGCTTCTGACCTGCTTCGGCTAGTGGACTCTTCTGAGTCGGAGGTAGCCCTTGATTCCCTTAGCTCATTTTTTAACCATCTTATTAACACTAATTATCAGCAGGAGGACACAGGAGCAAGCCGTAACAAGGCTGATGAGGTAACTATCCTTTCCTCCGACTCCGAGCCTTTGCCAAGACGGAAAATCCGCAGAGTGACTCGGAAAGTAAGGTTTTCTCATCCTTTAGCTCATCACGATCCTCAATTTCTTTTGAAGCAGCAAATTCACGAGAGCCAGAGGCAGACCCGGACCAGCAAGGATGCGGAGCTCTCCTCCGGCTTACCAAACACTCCAAGGAAGCGCCAGAATGAGGTCACTTCTGTTTTAAATAGATTTTACCCCTTGGCGGGTCTCTTTCGTCAACCACTCAATTCTTCTGACTCAGATTACCAGGACACTTCCCCTTCCTCCGGCGAGTCACTACAGTTCAACCTGCCGGCTTTCAAGACTGCACTAGGGTATGATGATCCGCTCATCTTAATCCCTTGCATCTGTACTAACCTTTATTTTGATGCAGTGGTCAAGCCAAACCCAGCAAACAGGTTAGGAAAAATAAACCAGCTGAAGATACAGTTGCGACTGAGCCGGTTCTTGAAACAGCCGTGCCGAACTCAACCACTCATGAGCCGCCTTCTGAGCCAGCTCAAGATTTACCAACTCCTGACCTGCCCTCTGAACGAGCCGCCGACGAATCAGAGAATCCAAAGGCCCCTAGCCCCATCAGGACTGATGACCCTCAACATGGTGAAGTTGAGATCACCAGAATCGGCTTTGTTGAGCCGGGAAGGCCGTCTGTACTGGCCAAGTGCCCCACCAAGGAAGAACTTCTGGACCACCGCCGGGTCAAATTGGATGTTGCAAACTATGCTCATATGAGTATTGGAGACATCTTTTCTGGCTACATGAGCCAAGTGCACGGCAGCCGGAACCTGGAGATTGATATGGTGAAGCAGATGCACCAAAAATTCGAGGTATAACCCGTTCTCTTTGTTCATTAATCTTTACTATGCTAGCCCCCAAGTCTACTGCTTATGATGCTTATGCTGTAGACTTTGAAACAAACTTAACAATATTAGTAACATAAATGAAAGAAACATATAAGAGTTCCGGCTTACAATGTAGTCCCCAAGGGGCGGCTTAACCAATATGGTTGAGCCGGTCCTTATATAAAAATTCTTATGGGTCCTTGAATAGCAATATGCATTAGCCCCCAAGTGCCAAGTATTATTGCTTGCAAAATGCTTGGGACTTACTCTTATGAATCACCGTGTTATGAATTGCCATTGAAAATGAAATTCTTCGGTAACATTAGCCCCCAAGTGCCAAGTGTTTTTGCTGGCAAAAGACTTGGGACTTTAACATTACATAAAAATTGGCTTGATTTTGACTCTGTATTTGTATAGGCCGCCATGAGCCAACTCGAATCCGAGGTGACTGATCTGAAGAACTGCCTTGAGACCCAAGAGACGGAAATCGAAAAGGCCGACACCAAGTTCAAATTCAGTGTTTCTGAACAAGAAAAACTGAAGAAAGAATTTGAAGCTGAAAAGAAAGCCTGGGCTGATGAAAAGACTGCACTGATTAACCGAGCTAAAAAAGCAGAGGCGACTTTGGAAGAAGTCACTGGTGAATTAACCGGTTTAAAGCGCCATGTCTCTCAAATGGTCTCAGCGATCTTTGGTAAGTCGCCCTGCAAGTGTTTAAATATCTAAACCTTTCAGTTGATCATAAAACTGGAATTAACTCACCTGATCACGTTTATGCAGGCCCCAGAAGCTCAAACTTGAACCAAGACATGCTGATCAAACCGAAGGAAGTGTACACTTTGGTGGAGCAATTGTACACCAGGTCTCAATGTGCATTAGCTACGGTGGCTTTGTCGAATGAAGTGCCAACCCTCCTGGTAGAGGTCTTGAAGAAGCTTTCTGTGCTGCCTCAACGGTTCAATGAACTGAGGCGGTCAGCTGCAAGAGCCGGAGCGGTAAATGCTTTAAGCCGGGCCAAAGCTTTGCTACCAGAGCTAGACCCGACCGACATTGCCACTGGCTACCCGAGCTTAAAGGAGGATGGCACCCCGCTTGAAGAAATCGACTTCACTGCCTGTGTAAAGGAGATACGCCCCATGGCTACACTTACTGTGAATGAAGTAGATCTTACCAAATACCAGGCGGGTTATGATGAAGAAAACCGGAGAATTCCAACGCCTCATTATGAAGTGACCAGTTTGATCCCCCCACTCCATAAGCACACCTTCGCTCCTGAAGTTGACCCGGGTGGCCTTGTTGATGCTGAAGCTGAATTTGAAGCTTTGAAGAACATTGACTGGTCATCGTCAACCTTCCAGGAAAGGGAGCAGGGCGAAGACGCGGAGAGGGCTAACCCGGACGCTTCAGGCCAATCATGAAGGTGAACCTGCCGTGGCGGCTCATACCTGGGATGTACTTAAAAAACAATGTGAATTATTTGGACTCAGGGAGTCGTGTAATAGGATAGAAATAACTTTATTTTGGCCGTGCCATCGAGCACGTTTTAATGCTTAATGCCATTAAACCGCTATGTTATATCCATCCGTGTTACTTTTAATCTGCTTACCGTATGCTTGATCAGACTTTTTAAACTGTCCTGCATATGAAAATAGACTGCAAAATCCCTTGGCAGCTTACCACCAGGTGGGTCAAAAGGACTTAAAAAGAGTCATAAATTAGCTTGTTGTAAAAAACACAACTATGATCTTAAACCTATGAATTCTTAAATTTGCACCGCCGGCTTATATGACCCGGTCGGTAAGGGTGATAACCCAGTCTTTGGACACCAAAAATTTCAAAAGGTATAATGATGCTTATGTACCGGCGACTCATCAGTCGATATTGAGCCGGGTCAAAAGCAACCATACTTAAACTTGTAAACTTCAGAAAAAGTCTCAAGTCAAATAAAGGGTGTTTCCAAAGAAAAGTTAAACCAAAATAGAATATAAAAAATATCAAGACTGCTGATTCGAATACGATCAGCAAACCATTCCAGAGGGGTTAAGCTAGGATTCGAATACGATCATGTAGCCCCCAGTGGCTTTGGCATTGCACCGACCAAGAGGGTACCGACAGCTGTGTTCTCTTTGGTTCGAATATGACCTATGTTTGAACAGGAAGCCCCCTAATGACCTTGAGAGTTTTTTAACGACTCTGATTCGAATACGATCAAAGTCGGTTCCCAAAAGGGGTTAAGCTATGATTCGAATACGATCAAGAAGCCCCCTAGTGAGCTCGGCAGCGTGCCAATCAAAAGGGTACCGGCAGCTGTGTTCTCTTTGGTTCAAATATGACCTATGTTTGAACAGGAAGCCCCCTAGTGGTCATAATTTTTTAACGGCTAGATTCGAATATGATCATAAGTCGGATCAAGCGGGTTAAGCCGGATCAAATGTGATCAACCCCCAAGAGATCATGTGAGAAAATAATGACAATAACAATGACAAATTTACCTTTGGGGAAGAGAAAAATTACAGAGGTCATGCTTTATTATTTATCAATATACATTGTCAAAATATGTACATCAGGAGAGCCTATGGCTCAAGTGTAGTAAGGTCGAAGATGAGTGATATTCCATGGACGGCGGGTCTCTTCCTCCGACTTACGTGAGTATTTGCTCTCTCGAACATCGATAAGGTAATATGACCCGTTGTTCAAGTTCTTGCTGACCACAAAGGGCCCTTCCCAAGGTGGGGATAGCTTGTGCGCATCAGTTTGATCCTGGATGAGCCGGAGCACCAAATCACCTTCCTGAAAGGCTTTGGACTTAACCCGACGGCTGTGATATCGGCACAAGTCTTGTTGGTAAATCGCTGAACAAGCTGCTGCCAAGTCCCGCTGTTCATCTAACAGGTCAAGAGCATCCTGACGCGCCTGTTCATTGTCTGCTTCAACATAAGCCACCACGCGAGGCGAGTCATGACAGATGTCGCTAGGGAGAACTGCCTCAGCTCCGTAGACCATGAAGAAATGTGTATAACCGTATATCTGTTAGGAGTAGTGTTAATGCTCCATAACACAGAGGGTAACTCCTCAACCCAGCAACCCGGCGTCCGCTGCAAAGGGACCAAAAGCCGGCGCTTGATGCCTTTCAAGATCTCTTGATTGGCTCTCTCGGCTTGACCGTTGGATTGGGGGTGAGCCACTGATGAAACATCAAGCCGAATATGCTCATGTTGACAAAATTCCTCCATGGCGCCTTTAGACAGATTAGTGCCATTGTCAGTTATAATGCCGTGTGGAAAGCCAAAGCAAAATATCACCTTCTTCATGAATTGAACTGCCATAGCTGCATCACACTTACTGACGACCTCTGCCTCAACCCACTTTGTAAATTTATCAACCGCCACCAAGAGGTGGGTCTTTTTATCTTTGGACCTTTTAAAAGGCCCAACCATGTCAAGCCCCCAGACTGCAAATGGACATGTAATTGGAATCATCCTCAATTCTTGAGCCGACATATGAGCCCGTCTTCAGAACTTCTGACAACCATCACATTTACTGACCAAGTCCTCTGCGTCAACGTGAGCCGTCAGCCAATAGAATCCATGACGGAAAGCTTTAGCCACGAGGGATTTTGACCCAGCGTGATGACCACAATCCCCTTCATGAATCTCACAAAGAATTTCTTGGCCTTCTTCAGGAGAGACGCAATGCTGAAACGCCCCTGTAACACTGCGATGATGCAACTCGCCATTGACAATCGTCATAGACTTAGACCGTCGGGTTATCTGCTTGGCCAAGGTTTCATCCTCAGGCAACTCGCCCCGAGTCATGTAAGCCAGATATGGCACCGTCCACTCTGGAATGACATAAAGAACCGCCACCAATTGTGCTTCCGGGTCAGGAACAGCCAAGTCTTCCTCTGTGGGTAGCCTGACAGAAGGGTTATGCAGAATATTCAAGAAAGTATTAGGCGGCACCGGCTTACGCTGAGATCCCAGCCGGCTTAAAGCATCAGCCGCCTCATTCTCTTTGCGGTCAATGTGCTCCACCTGATAACCCTTGAAGTGTCCCGCAATTGCATCGACTTCACGATGATAAGCCGCCATGAGAGGATCCTTAGAATCCCACTTGCCTGACACCTGATGAGCCACCAGATCTGAGTCGCCGAAACACCTTACCCGGCTTAAGCTCATCTCCTTAGCCATCCGGAGACCATGGAGTAAGGCTTCATACTCAGCTGCATTGTTAGTATAGGGAAACATCAACCGTAGCACGTAACAAAATTTGTCACCTCGAGGGGAAGTCAAACTCCAGCCCTCGAGCCCTCCAATTGCCTGGACCCATCAAGATGAATCGTCCAATACGTGTTGTCCAGCTTTTCTTCAGGCATCTGCAACTCTGTCCAATCATTGATGAAATCCACTAGTGATTGAGATTTAATAGCTGTGCGTGGCACATACTTTAAGCCATGAGGCCCAAGCTCAATGGCCTACTTGGTGACTCGTCCTATGGCCTCTCTATTTTGAATGATATCCCCCAAAGGAGCAGAACTAACCACAGTGATGGGGTGGCCCAAGAAGTATTGCTTAAGCTTCCAGCTTGCCATGAACACCCCATAAACGAGCTTCTGCCAATGCGGATATCGTTGCTTGGACTCAATAAGCACCTCGCTGATGTAGTAAACCGACCATTGAACCGGGTGTTCCTTGCCAGCCTCCTTGCGCTCCACCATGATAGCCACGTTGACGGCACGCGTGTTAGCAGCCACATATAATAACAAGGGCTCCTTATCAATGGGAGCAGCAAGAACTGGTGGCTCAGCTAGCTATCTCTTCAGATTTTCAAAAGCAGCGTTGGTAGCATCACTCCAGGTGAACTTATCTGTCTTCTTCATCATCTGATACAGTGGTACGGCCTTCTCACCTAACTGGCTTATGAACTGGCTTAGAGCAGCGATACGACCCGCCAAACGCTGAACGTCATTGATACACGCTGGTTTGGCCAGAGAGGTGATGGCCTTGATCTTCTCCGGGTTAACCTCGATGCCCCTGTTAGAAACTAGAAAACCCAAAAGCTTGCCTGCAGGCACACCAAAAACACACTTGACCGGGTTAAGCATCATTTTGTAAACCCGAAGATTGTCAAAGGTTTCCTTAAGATCATCAATCAAGGTCTCCTTCTCTCTGGATTTCACCACTATGTCATCCATAAGCATGAACATTGCGCCCAATTTGATTATGAAGACAATTCTACACACATCACTGGCAAGTCACCTGGGCGCTCTTGAGCCCAAAAGGCGTTGATACATAGCAGAAGGCTCCAAACGGAGTAATGAATGTTGTCTTCTCCTGGTCCATAACTGCCATCTTGATCTGATGATAACCAGAGTAAGCATCCAAAAAACTCAAACGCTCACAACCCGCCGTAGCATCAATGATTTGATCAATACGAGGGAGAGCAAAAGGATCAGCTAGACAAGCCTTGTTTAAATCCGTGTAATCCACAGACATACGCCAAGTGTTGTTTTTCTTAAGCACAAGCACCGGGTTATCCAACCACTCTGGATGAAACACTTCGATGATGAACCCAACTGCTAAGAGCCGGGCTACCTCCTCACCAATGGCCTTCCGCCTCTCCTCATTGAACCGCCGAAGAAACTGCTTGATCGGCTTAAACTTTGGATCAATATTAAGAGTGTGCTCAGCGAGTTCTCTCGGTACACCTGGCATGTTAGAAGGTTTCCATGAAAAAATGTCCCGGTTCTCACGGATGAACTCGATGAGCGCGCTTTCCTATTTGGGATCCAAATTAGCACTGATACTGAACTGTTTGGATGAGTCGCCTGGAACAAAATCAACAAGCTTAGTATCATTGGCCGACTTAAACTTCATGACCGGCTCATGTTTCGTGGTTGGCTTCTTTAAAGACGTCATATCCGCCGGGTCAACATTGTCCTTGTAGCATTTTAACTCTTCTGTTGCACAGACCGACTCAGCATAAGCCGCGTCACCTTCTTCACATTCCAAGGCTACCTTCCGGCTGCCATGCACCATAATGGTTCCCTTATGACCCGGCATCTTGAGCTGTAAATACACATAACATGGCCGTGCCATGAATTTGGCATAAGCCGCCCGCCCAAACAGAGCATGATTTGGGCTCTTGATCTTGACTACTTCAAACGTCAATTTCTTGGCCCTGGAGTCATATTCATCCCCAAAGGCTACCTCCAATTCGATCTTACCGACGGGATACGCCGATTTACCGGGCACGACTCCATGGAAGACAGTGTTGGACTGCTTAAGGCTCTTATCAGTTAGCCCCATGCGACGGAAGGTCTCATAATAGAGGATATTGATGTTGCTGCCTCCATCCATGAGTACCTTGGTGAATTTATATCCACCCACCTGAGGGGCCACCACCAAGGCTAAGTGACCCGGATTATCAACCCGGGGAGGGTGATCCTCCCTACTCCATAGAATAGGCTGCTCAGACCATCTCAAATAACGAGGGACTGCCGGCTCAACAGCATTCACAACCCTCTTATGAAGCTTCTGGTCTCGTTTGCATAAACTGGTGGTAAACACATGATATTGCCCACTATTCAGCTGCTTTGGATTGCTATGGTATCCGCCTTGCTGCTGTTGCTGACCACCCTGGCCAGATTGTTGGTTATATCCACTTTGAACGCCTTGAGAAATTTGAAAATTAGGGTTTGAACCGCCGCCCAGGCCATGAAAACTGTCGCCGCCTGAGCCGCCGCCCTGCCCATTGTTACCATCAAACATGTTGGAATTTTTGAAAGCCTTCATGATCGTACAGTCCTTCCATAGATGGGTAGCTGGCTTCTGCTGGGTGCCGTGTCTCGGACAGGGCTCGTTCAACAATTACTCAAGTGTGGGGCCTGACCCGCCAGACCGGGGAGGTGGCCTTCCCTTGCACCGTTGGTTGTTACCCTGCGCGCTAGTGTTATCCACAAAATCCAAACTACCATCAGCCTTACGTTTATTACCTCCTTGATTTGCCGAGTTGTGCTGAGGGCCCTTGCCGTTGCCATTCTTCTTTCCCTTCCCTGTCTTGTCATCATCAGACTCGGGATCCTTGGTACTATCAGAGTCGGCGTACTTGACTAGAGCCGCCATCAGCATGCCCATATCATTACAATCGTGCTTGAGCCGCCCCAACTTTTGTTTCAGAGGCAAAAAACGGCAGTTTTTCTCCAACATTAAGACTGCAGAGCCGACATCCATCTTATTAGATGAATGTATTATGGCTTTAACCTGGCGCACCCAATGGGTTGTAGACTCGCCCTCCTCTTGCTTGCAATTCGTCAAATCCACAATTGACATGGGCTGCTTGCAAGTATCCTTGAAGTTCTGGATGAACCGGGCCTTTAGCTCCGCCCATGAACTGATTGAATTAGGTGGCAGGCCTTTCAACCAAGTGCGTGCGGTCCCATCCAACATCATGGTAAAGTACTTGGCCATCGCAGCATCACTGACCTCCAATAACTCCATAGCCATCTCGTAACTTTCAATCCATGCCCCGGGCTATAAGTCGGCCGTGTAGTTCGACACCTTCCTATGTCCCTTAAAATCCTTGGGCAAACGCTCGTTACGTAGAGCCGACAATAGATAAAGGACTCCTCCGGTCCTGCTGGCCACACCTGCCTCGATAGAAGTCGTTGGATAATCCGGATACGGCTGGTAAGCCGTCAGCTGAGCCGCCTGCTCAGTTGCCTGCTGAGTCGCCGCTCGTTCTGCCTCTTGACGTATTCTGTCTTGATCTACCAAGTTAAAGGCCTCATGGCGTGCCGGGTCATGCCCACCTTGCTGGTTATGGCGTCGGACGTTGCTTGAAATGGCCACTGAATCCATGTGCCTGCTATAACTCGGGCTTCGGCCTGGGCGAGGGGTTGAATGGATCCTATCCTGGCTGTATGAGTACGCCTCCTGTTGGGCTAAGGCCATCTGAAGAAGCTCTCTGACTCGGCGGGTTTCAACCGCCGCCGGAGAGTCACCATCTACAAGAAGAGCTGCCAGCCGTGCCGCCGCCGCTATCATGTTCTCCAACGGGTTAGAATAGTGACCCGAAGGTGTTGGTACATACTGAGGTGGAGCCGTGTTTACGCGGGGAGGTCCCATCACCTGCGGTTGAACCGGCACGCCGTCCCCGGGTGTTGCAACACGGTCTTCCCTCGTACATGGGGAGAGCCACGGCGGGTTACTGGGCCCTGCCCCAGGTGTGTGAAAGAGGTTTCGAGGATCATAAACCGGGTTGAGTCGAGACCGAGTCTTCTTATGTATTCTCCTCATGACCTCATTAGACGTGTTCTGATCTTGCGTGAGCTGGAAAGTCTGTGCCTGAATTCGTTGAGCCTGAACATCCAGAGCTGCCCGCTCTGCGGTTATCCTGACATCTTTGGCTGCTAGGTCTTCCTTAGCCTGCACCAGATCCAATTTTAACTGTGCCACCTCCGCATCATGACGAGCTTGATCCGCCGGGTTGACCACGACGGTTAACAGAGTGGTTAGCTTATCTGTGAGATCCATCAACACCTGAGCTGGTGAGCGCACAGGCCCCCCTGCCCCGGCTGCTGCTGACCCGGAGGTCATGGCTGCCGCAGTTGTGGAGTCTTGGATAGGTTGTGTGCCGGCCATGAAGATCCCGATCCTGCTCGGCGGCTTGAAGCAATCTGGAATACTGCTGCCATCAGAACAGCCCCAAGCCCGCCATCTTGCAGCTGATACAGCGAATCTGTCTCACCTGTGGATGACCCGCCATCAGAGTAGATGGCCGTCTCACCGCCAGATGCATATCCTTCAAGAGGCCTCCATGGATGCATCCCACGAAAGCATGCTTTACGGCAGGCGGAGCCCGGGCGGGTCTCGCACGCTCAGCCGTCTCGACGAGGTCGGTGCAGATGTTCGGCTCAGGGCCCGGCTCGCCGATCTTGCTGATGAAGACGTGAATTCCGCCGAAGGGGACCCGGTACCCATACTCAATTGACCCTTAACTAAACCGCCATCTATATCCTGGGTCTTGTGCTTCAAGAATATTTGCAAGTATGACCCGGCCCCTCCTGGGCGGGTCATACCAATAGTTATATCCCCAACATTCATGGTGGATTATATCCTACTCATGCTTGCACTCAGTGTTGATTAATTTTAATGCATGTTCATGACTGTTGTCGCTCTCTCAGTTGGTCGCTTCCCAGTCTCTTGCTAGCCTTCACCTGTACTAAGCGGGAATACTGCTTGTGCATCCAAACTCCATAAACCCCAAAGTTCTTCCATATGAGTCCACCATACCTTCCTATATGCGGTATTTACTTGCCGTTCCAAGTAAATTTGTATGTGCCAAACTCCAAACCTTCAAATGAAATTCTGTTTTGTATGCTCGAGCAGCTCATGTATCAACTAGGGATGTCTGTATCTTCCATGCTAGGTGGGTTATTCTCAAGAGGAGTGGACTCCGCTCCGCATTCACGAGAAAATGGCTGGTAACTGGGATGCCCAGTCCCATGCTCAAATCAAATCAAAATGATTAAACAAAACTCCCCCAGGATTGTTGCTAGTTGGAGGCACCCGTTGTTTCGGTCAAGCCATGGATTGATGCTTGTTGGTGGTGGGGGAGTATAAACTTTACCATTCTGTTTGGGAACAACCTATAATTTGTGTAGCATGGAAGATATCAAGATCTCATAGTTGTTATGTTGACAGTGAAAGTATACCGCTCAAAATGTTATTCATCTCTATTTCAAAATCGAGCTCTGGCACCTCTACAAATCCCTGCTTCCCTCTGTGAAGGGCCTATCTATTTACTTTTATGTTGAGTCATCACCCTCTTATTAAAAAGCACCCGTTGGAGAGCACTGCTATCATTTGCATGCATTACTATTAATTCATATTGGGTATGACTTGACTGGATCTCTTTTACCATGAATTACAATGTTTAGTCAGTCCTTGATCTTTAAAGGTGCTTTGCATTTATGTTTTGCGGTCTCAAAAAGGGCTAGCGAGATATCATCTTGTTATATCATATTATGATTGTTTGAGAAAGTGTTGTCATCCGAGTTTTATTATTATTGCTCGCTAGTTGATTATGCCATTGATATGAGTAAACATGAGACCTAAGTGTTATTGTGAATATGGTTAGTTCATAATCTTTGCTGAAAACTTGAATGCTGGCTTTACATATTTACAACAACAAGAGCAAACAGAGTTTGTAAAAGCTTTTCTTTATCACTTTCAATTTGTCAACTGAATTGCTTGAGGACAAGCAAATGTTTAAGCTTGGGGGAGTTGATACTTCTTCGTCATATCTACTTTTCCAAACACGTTTGCCCTTGTTTTGGACTCTAACTTGCATGATTTGAATGGAACTAACCCGGACTGACGCTGTTTTCAGCAGAACTGCCATGGTGTTATTTTTGTGCAGAAATAAAAGTTCTCGGAATGACCTGAAAATCCACGGTGGAACTTTTCAGAATTAATAACAAATACTGGCGAAAGAATTAGCATCAGGGGGCCCACACCCTGTCCACGATGGTGGGGGGTGCGCCCCCTCCCCCTGGGCGCGCCCCTCTGCCTCGTGGGCCCCCTGAACGTCCACCGACCTCAACTCCAACTCCATATATTTGCTTTCATGGAGAAAAACCAGAGAAAAAGTTTCATTGCGTTTTACGATACAGAGCCGCCGCCAAGCCCTAAGCTCTCTCGGGAGGGTTGATCTGGAGTCCGTTCGGGGCTCCAGAGAGGGGGATTCGACGCTGTCGTCATCATCAACCATCCTCCATCACCAATTTCATGATGCTCACCACCGCGCCTGAGTAATTCCATCGTAGGCTTGCTGGACGGTGATGGGTTGGATGAGATTTACCATGTAATCAAGTTAGTTTTGTTAGGGTTTGATCCCTAGTATCCACTATGTTCTGAGATTGATGTTGCTATGACTTTGCTATGCTTAATGTTTGTCACTAGGGCCCGAGTGCCATGATTTCAGACCTGAACCTATTATGTTTTCATGAATATATGTGTGTTATTGATCCTATCTTGCAAGTCTATAGCCACCTATTATGTGTTATAATCCGACAACCCTGAAGTGACAATAATCGGGATACTTCTCGGCGATGACCTTAGTTTGAGGAGTTCATGTATTCACTATGTGTTAATGCTTTGGTCTGGTACTCTATTAAAAGGGGGCCTTAATATCCCTTAGTTTCCACTAGGACCGCGTTGCCATGGGAGGGTAGGACATGCAAGTTCTTTTCCATAAGCACGTATGACTATATTCGGAATACATGCCTACATTACATTGATGAACTGGAGCTAGTTCTGTGTCACCCTATGTTATAACTATTACATGAGGAATCACATCCGACATAATTATCCATCATTGATCCAATGCCTACAAGCTTTTCACATACTATGCTTTGCTTATTTACTTTACCGTTGCTGCTGTTACAATTACTACAAAACTGCTACTCTTACTTTTGCCAATGTTATCGTTACTTCCATTCTACTTTGCTACTAAATACTTTTCTGCAGATACTAAGTTATCCAGGTGTGGTTGAATTGACAACTCAACTGCTAATACTTGGTAATATTTTTTGGCTCCCCTTGTGTCGAATCAATAAATTTGGGTTGAATACTCTACCCTCGAAAATTATTGTGATCCCCTATACTTGTGGGTTATCATTGCATTACTGGGTCCAGTTGGTCGTTCCACTTTGCAGAAAGAAGTAGTCACTGTTTGTGCTACATTACAGAAGGAATGACCGAGAAGCTTTACAGAGTATTAGTAGACGCTGGTGACATGACTAGTCTGCAGAGAGCATAGGCAACTCTATAACACGTGGAGTGCACTGGGCAAAAAGTGCCCAAACAAGTACAAGGAGCCATGATGGGACTCCACGATCATAGGCATTACACATTTTGAATGGAAAAAGCTTGTCAAAGTTTAATCATTGATGTTAGCAAGAAGACATTAGTTTAATATATTGGAATTGGATAACCTTGTCAAAATTTGCTCATTGATGTTAGCCAGAAGACATGCATTTCATATTTTTGAGTGGGACGCCCTTTGCTGTGAGCAGCGTCGATCATTTTTTCCTATTCCTATGCTCAGTTTAAAAGTAAATAGTTACTCTGCTGAGATATTCCTGTGTTAAGAGTTTGTTCTGAATATTGTCTATGTAATGCCAGGCCTTGTGTTTGATTGTAAAGTTGAGCTTGGAATGTTGTGGCATGCGGCATCACGAGCTGTTCACCGTGCCTCCTGAGAATAATGCTTCGTATTGTTCTGCATGTCGATCTAATGCCAGTGATTTTCTTGTTAAGAAGATCATCCTCTTCTGTTGTTTCCGTGCTTAAGAAGTTCATCGTCTTATGTTTCATTCATAGCCTATACGACAAGTCGGGTAGGTTAGACGTGAAACCATATGATCTTTCGACCAACTCATCATCTTAGGTCGTGATTGGATTGTCGTTTTCCAACCAAAACCGCTTGTAAATAAAAGCAGACGGTCTCGGGCGAAGCTCTTGGTTGGTCGATTTCGACTAGTAAAATATACACTGGTCTCTCAAATTACACGCGTAACCCACCGGTTTTACTTACAAACCTCGGGCCCTCGGTTTCATTACGCCTGTATTTTACGCGTTGTTTCCGATGACGAGTAAATTAGACTTGTATCTTAATACATGTGTGAAATAAACCAGAGCTTCTAAGCGCGGCCTTACCATTTCATGTCGTCTTAGTCTCTCGAAGGTGCTCATTGGTGTCCGATGATCCTAGCTTCCTGAATGAGCAGCGGGCACTGTATCAGACCATCCTAGGGCCCGCGAGGCCCTCTCCGTCATCCTTCTAGTTGTTGCGCTCGCCGTGGTGCCGAGCATTGTTAACATGGTCAAGAACATGAGGATTCAGGAGATGACTTAATTTTGACTGGATGACAGTAGGGACCCACTAGGGCCATAGCCGTACGTATGCAAGTGCCTCCTTATTATGTACGACTATATTTTTTTTGCTTCCTCCTGGTTTCCTGACATCACGGTTCCACACCATTGTCAACCTATGTAGTCAATATAAACGAGAGAATTGCACAAGGTGCGACCAAAAGCTGGGACCAAGCAGCTTGAGCAGTATTTGTGTTTTTGAGGCGTGAGCACTGCAGAGTTTTTCTTGGTGATGTTTTCGTTGTTGTTCAGGGGAGAGCAGGGTATTAACTAGGCGGGTTGTGGCCCGTCTAGCCCAGGCCACATATCCAGCCCAGATATTAATTTTTTTCAAGATGAAAATGGCTAGCCCAGCTATACGTTTTTTTGAGGAATACCCAGGCAAGGTCAACTTGTTATTCTCCGCCCTGCTGGGCTGCAAATCTTTCCTAGGAGGGATGCATTAAGCTTAACAGGAAAATGGGCTTTAAAAAATAATAAATGAGATGTAATTATAAAAAAATGGGCAATAGCTATAAAAAATGCACCAAACACGAAATTAGTTTATAAAATATTATTTATGGATTTTGAAAATCTTAATTTTTAATTGTGGCACGTGCAATGTTTCGTTGGATTTTCACGTAATACAATTTTATATTTAATCTGACTAGAAATTTTAGGATAAAAATATTTCGGATCCCATCAAAATGTGGGAAATTTTATTGAATTCTGTCTTGAACGGTTGGTTGAAATTATTAATCGTTGTCCTAGATAGAAAATGGGCTGTACTTTGAATAAACTGTAAATGGGTTGTAGTAAATTCCATTAGAATTCAAAAATGGGCTGTACATTCTTACAAATCACAAATGAGCTATAAGTTCTCTGCCACACACTTGTGGGCCTACTAAGTTGACGTGTCCCCTAAAAAAACAAGTTGATGCGTATGCAAGGCTTTGTTAACTTATTATAGTCAACACACAGTTCTAGCAGGAGTGGCCGTTGGATGTCTATCCAACAGATGTCGTGCTTCTTCTTCAATCTCAAATATTCTAGCTTCGGCCGCCCAATAAATGATTCCTCCCCCTCACATCTGGGGCGCACCGTTTCGGAGGCTGACCTGTGGGCCTACTAAGTTGACGCGTACCAAGGGCTTTGTCAACTTAGTCAATATAAACGATTCTAGCTACAGTGACCGTACGATGTCCATCCAACGGCTATAGTGCTTCTTCAACCTCTGGTCTTCTTGCTCCAGCCGCCCAAAGCAGCGCCTGTCGTGCCGCCTGCTCCTGCCTCCCATGGCCGGCTGTGCTGCCGCGGAGGCCTCACCGCCCCCTACTACTCCTACTGCTGGCCAGGCCATCCCTCCACTCACCCACACCCCCTGTTATTCTGCGGTGATGGCAGCCTCACATCGCAGCCGAACCAGTGAACCCTCGTACTCCTCTCCGCGTGGGCATCCACTACTGCATCTTCCCCGGCTCCGCGTCGTCCCCTTCCTAGGCCTTGCCGTCGTCCATCGCCGTGGTGCTCTCGGCGCGACATGGTCAATGTGGTCAACGACCGACTCCCATCGGAAGAGTACTTTACGTGGAGAGGCTGACAGTTGGGTCCACGGCAGCCGCAAGGAAGTGCCTCCTTATTACGTGCAAAATAATTATTCCTCCACCTGACAGCAGGGACCCACCGGACGGGCCACCGTATTTCACAAAAAAACGTTTCCCCCTGACTGCTGAGACCCACCGGACGGGCCACCGTATTTTGTTAAAAAACGTTCCCCCAGCTGTCAGCTCGGACCCACCGGAAGTGCCTCCTTATTACGCACAAAAAAAAAGAATACTCCCCCTGCTAGCTGGGACCCTCCTTGGTGGGAGGCTGACTTGTGGGCCTACTAAGTTGACGGGGACGGAGGGCTTTGTCAACTTAGTCAATATGAACGATTCTAGCTCCAGTGACCGTACGATGTCCATCCAACGGCCATAGTGCTTCTTCAACCTCTGGTCTTCTTGCTCTGGCCGCCCAAAGCAGCGCCGGTCGTGCCGCATGCTCCTGCTTCTCATGGCCGGCTGTGCTACCGCGGAGGCATCACCGCCCCCTACTATTCCCACCGCTGGCTAGGCCCTACGACGACGGCAGCCTCACATCGCAGCCGAACCAGTGAACCCTCGTACTCCTCTCAGCGGGGCTTCCACTGCCGCGTCTTCCCCGGCTCTGTGTCATCCCCTTCCTAGGCCTCGCCGTCGTCCACCGCCCTGGTGCTCTTGGTGCGATATGGTCAACATGGTCAAGGAACGACTTCCATCAGAAGAGTATTGTACGTGGAGAGGCTGACAGCTGGGTCCACGACGGTCGCAAGGAAGTGCCTCCTTATTACGCGCAAAATAATTATTCCTCCACCTGACAACGGGGACCCACCGGACGGGCCACCATATTTCGTGAAAAAAACGTTTCCCTCCTAACTGCTGGGACCCACCAGCTACATCTTCGCACGCAAGGAAGTGCGTCCGGGCAAAAGAAAATGATTCGCCCCTGACTGCTAGGACCCACCAGCTACATCTTCACACGCAAGGAAGTGCCTGACAGTCGGGACCCACCTAGTCGAAGCATACGTAGCGTTGTCATTCTGGTCGCGAACGTGTACGTACATACTGGTCGTTGTAGAGGCGCGCACGTGTCGTAGTAGAGGCGCGCACGTGTCGTAGTAGAGGCGCGCACGTAGCATGTACACGTACGTACAATGGCCAGGGTGCAAGAAAGAAAATACGGCCACATATGTACATACGGGCGGGGTTTCGAACATGTACTCGCGCATACGTACGGCCAGGGCTCGTGTACATGGTTGGGTCAGAACGGAGAAACATCATCGTCTTCGTGTTCATGGGGAGCCAACCGGCTGGGTCAGAACGGAATGCATCATCGTGTTCATCGAGAGGGCTTGGACGGAACAACCGATGGAAACGAGGCCTGGCGTACCGCACAACGGAGGAAACGGCCTTGCGTTCGATCGGCCACGTTTGAAACGGGGTCCTGTTCATCGGGAGGGGTTTGGCATTGTGCAAAACGGAGGAAACGGATTTGTGTTGGACCTTCTATGGTCGAAACGTGGTCCTGTTGATCAGGAGGGGTGTGGTGTACCGCAAAACAGAGGAAACGGACTTGTGTTGGAGCACTACGGTCGAAACAGGGGTCATGTTCATCGGGAGGGGTGTGGCGTACCGCAATACGGGACTCCACGGGATACTATTCATCTCCACAGTTGACCTCCTCCAGCGTCCACGGGCTACTGTTCATCCACAGTCGACCTCCTCCAGCCTCCACCTGCGACGGTTCATCCAGCCTTGACCGCGCACTACTCCACAGGCTACTGTTCAACCAGCCCTCTCCACGGGCTACTGTTCATCCAGCCCTCCACGGGCTACTGTTCATCCAGCCCTCCACCGGCTACTGTTCAACCAGCCCTCCATGGGGTCGTCCTGTTCATCCAGCCCTCCACGGGGTCCTGTTCATCCAGCCCCAACCGGCTCGATCGACCGGGGTCCTGTTCATCCAGAGGCAACCACGAGGTCCTGTTCATCCAGCCCCAACCGGCTCGATCGACCGGGGTCCTGTTCATCCAGAGGCAACCACGGGGTCCTATTCATCCACCCCCACCGGGAACTGTTCATCCAACCCCCCTAGGAATGCTCACTGTTCATCCAAACCCCCCAGCTGCAACGCTCACTGTTCATCCACACCCCCCAGCAACGCTCACTGTCCATCTAGAGGCAGCATCGATCGGCTTCAGTTAGCAGCAGTAGCGAAGGAATCGCTCGATCGCTTGGGTTCAGTAACGCGTAGCCTGCAATGCAATCGCTCGGGTTCAATTAGGCGATGCCTCGCTCAGGTTCAGTTAGAGCCCAACGCCTCGCACCCACGCGCGTACGATATGAAAGAAACGCGCATCGCTTGGCCCACGACCACCCACCGTAACCGGGAACTCCCTGATATTTTCCTCGCCCTCGCTTCTACCACAGTTTTCTCTGTCATGGACGGCCCTGATACGTCTTCGTCGTATCTACTTTTCCCAACACTTTTGCCCTTGTTTTGGACTCTAACTTGCATGATTTGAATGGAACTAACCCGGACTGACGTTGTTTTCAGCAGAACTGCCATGGTGTTATTTTTGTGCAGAAATAAAAGTTCTCGAAATGACCTAAAAATCCACGGAGCAACTTTTCAAAATTAATAAAAAATACTGGCGAAAGAATTAGCGTCAGGGGGTCCACACCCTGTCCACGAGGGTGGGGGTGCGGCCCCTCCCCCTAGGCGCCCCCCTGCCTCGTGGGCCCCCTGGACTTCCACCGACCTCAACTCCAACTCCATATATTTTCTTTCGTGGAGAAAAAAATCAAGGAGAAAGTTTCATCGCATTTTACGATACGGAGCCACTGCCAAGCCCTAATCTCTCTCGGGAGGGCTGATCTGGAGTCTGTTCGGGGCTCCGGAGAGGGGGATTCGTCGCCGTCGTCATCATCAACCATCCTCCATCACCAATTTCATTATGCTCACCGCCATGCGTGAGTAATTCTCGTAGGCTTGCTGGACGGTGATGGGTTGGATGAGATTTACCATGTAATCAAGTTAGTTTTGTTAGGGTTTGATCCCTAGTATCCACTATGTTCCGAGATTGATGTTTCTATGACTTTGCTATGCTTAATGCTTGTCACTAGGGCCCGAGTGCCATGATTTCAGATCTGAACCTATTATGTTTTCATGAATATATGTGAGTTCTTGATCCTATCTTTCAAGTCTATAGTCACCTATTATGTGTTATGATCCGACAACCCCGAAGTGACAATAATCGGGATACTTCTCGGTGATGACCGTAGTTTGAGGAATTCATGTATTCACTATGTGTTAATGCTTTGGTTCGGTACTCTATTAAAAGGAGGCCTTAATATCCCTTAGTTTCCATTAGGACCCCGCTGCCATGGGAGGGTAGGACGTATGACTATATTCAGAATACATGCCTACATTACATTGATGAACTGGAGCTAGTTCTGTGTCACCCTATGTTATAACTATTACATGAGGAATCACATCCGACATAATTATCCATCACTGATCCAATGCCTACAAGCTTTTCACATATTGTGCTTTGGTTATTTAGTCTACTGTTGATATTGTTACAATTACTACAAAACTGCTACTGTTACTTTTGCCACTGTTACCGTTACATCCATACTTCTTGCTACTAAATACTTTGCTGCAGATACTAAATTATCCAGGTGTGGTTGAATTGACAACTCAACTTCTAATACTTGAGAATATTCTTTGGCTCCCCTTGTGTCGAATCAATAAATTTGGGTTGAATACTTTACCCTCGAAAACTGTTGCGACCCCCTATATTTGTGGGTTATCAAGACTATTTTCTGGCGCCGTTGCCGGGGAACATAGCTCTATTCTTTGAGTCACTTGGGATTTATATCTGCTGGTCACTATGAGGAACTTGAAAGACGAAAGAACTAAGATTTATCCCTCCACTATGAGGGGAGGTAAGGAACTGCCATCTATGCACTAGATTCTCCTTCTGTTATGAGTAAGCTTGCGACACCTAAACCTGCTTTTGCTATTAATTCTGATATGTCACATGTTATTGATGATGCCACTTCTACTATGCATGATACTTATGATGAAACTACTTCTATGCTTGATACTACTGTGCCATTAGGTGAATTTCTTGATGAACAACTTGCTAGGGCTAGAGAGAATGAAATTATTGAAGATGAAATTATTGAAGATAGTGATGATGAAGGTTGTCCCCCTAAGTATGAATTGCCTATTGTTCTTGAGGGTTATGTTATGGATGAAGAAACTACTAGAGATATTCTTGCTTGCGATGATAGATCTGATCTTAAGAAGTTATTAGCTAAACTGAAACAGAAATCTTTGAATGCTAGAATGAAATATGACCCTGCTTTTGCTACTTCACCTATCTTTGTTACTGATAAGGATTATAAATTCTCTGTCGATCCTGAGATAATTACTTTGGTTGAATCTGATCCTTTTTATGGCTATGAATCTGAAACTATTGTGGCACATCTTACTAAATTGAATGATATAGCCACCCTGTTCACTAATGATGAGAAATCTCGCTACTACTATATCCTTAAGATATTTCCATTCTCATTAAAGGGTGATGCTAAAACATGGTTTAATTCTCTTGATCCTGGTTGTGTGCATAGTCCCCAGGATATGATTTATTACTTCTCTGCTAAATATTTCCCTGCTCATAAGAAACAACCTGCCTTGAGGGAAATATACAATTTTGTGCAAATCGAAGAAGAGAGTCTCCCACAAGCTTGGGGGAGGCTTCTCCGGTTACTTAATGCTTTGCGTGATCATCCTCTTAAGAAAAATGAAATACTTGATATCTTTTATAATGGACTAACCGATGCTTCCAAGGACCACTTGGATAGTTGTGCTGGTTGTGTTTTCAGGGAAAGAACAGTCGATCAAGCTGAATTGTTATTGAATAATATGTTGACTAATGAAAATAATTGGACTCTTCCTGAGCCAATTCCTGAGCCAATTCCTAAACCAACTCTGAAGAAGAGAGGTGTTCTATTTCTCAGCCCTAAAGATATGCAAGAGGCAAAGAAATCTATGAAATAAAAAGGTATTAAAGCTGAAGATGTTAAGAATTTACCTCCTGTTGAAGATATACATGGTCTTAATATACCACCTATTGAAGAAACACATGGTCTTGATAACCCGACACAGGTAGTAAAGGTAAATTCTCTCTATAGATATGATAAAGTTGAAATCCCGTCTACTAAGTTTGCTAGCCAATGCTTGGATGAATTTGATGACTTTATGGCTAGACAAGAAAATTTCAATGCTTATGTTGGTAGAGAATTAAAGAGTAATGCTTACATGATTGGACGCTTGAGTGATTATATGGCTAGAGTTAAAGGTGAACTTAAACTCATTAGTAAATATGCTTCTATGGTTACCACTCAAGCAGAACAAGTACTTCAAAGTGATTTGCTCGATGAATTAAATAATAAACATGATTTTGCTGTTAGAGTGGCTACTAGAACTGGTAAAATGACTCAGGAACCTTTGTATCCAGAAGGCCACCCCAAGAGAATTGAGCAAGAATCTCAGAGAAATAATATAGATGCACCTAGTCCTTCCAAAAAGAAGAAAAAGAAAAATGATAGGACTTTGCATGCTTCTAGTTAACCTATTGTAGACACACCTAAAAATCCCAATGATATTTCTATTTCTGATGCCGAAACACAATCTGGTGATGAACATGAACCCAGTGATAATGTTAATGGTAATGTTCATGTTGATGCTCAACCTAGCAATAATAATGATGTAGAGATTGAACCTGCTGTTGATCTTGATAACCCATAATAAAAGAATCAACGTTATGATAAGAGAGACTTTGTTGCTAGGAAGCACAGTAAAGAAAGAGAACCGTGGGTTCAGAAACCCATGCCTTTTCCTCCTAAGCCATCCAAGAAAAAGGATGATGAGGATTTTGAGCGCTTTGCTGAAATGATTAGACCTATCTTCTTACGTATGCACTTAACTGATATGCTTAAAGTGAATCCTTATGCTAAATACATGAAGGGCATTATTACAAATAAAAGAAAGATACCGGAGGCTGAAATTTCCACCATGCTTGCTAATTACACTTTTAACGGTGGAATACCTAAGAAACTTGGAGAGCCAGGAGTACAAACTATACCATGCTCCATTAAAAGAAACTATGTTAAAACTGCTTTATGTGATCTTGGAGCCTGTGTTAGTGTTATGCCTCTCTCTTTATACCGTAGACTTGAATTGAATAAGTTGACACCTACTGAAATATCTTTGCAAATGGCCGATAAATCAACTGCTATACCTGTCGGCATTTCTGAGGATGTGCCTGTTGTGGTTGCAAATGTCACCATCTTAACGGACTTTGTTATTCTTGATATTCCCGAGGACGATAGTATGTCAATTATCCTTGGTAGACCCTTTTTGAATACTGCAGGGGCTGTTATTGATTGCAACAAAGGCAATGTCACTTTTCATGTTAATGGTAATGAGCATACGGTACACTTTCGGAGGAAACAACCTCAAGTTCATAGCATCAATTCTATTGGAAAAATTCCATCAATTATTATTGGAGGTTTTGAATTTCCTCTTCCTACTGTCAAGAAGAAATATGATATTCTTATTATTGGGGATGTGCATATCCCCGTTGAGGTAGCCTAGTGTTATTCAAAATTTCTCCGATTTCATGCGATTCGGAATGAGTTTGTTAACAAGACTTGATCAACCTTGTTAGTGGATTCCTTTTGATGAGCATGAGATGGATGAAGTTAGAAGGCACAACCTTTTGTACCCTCCTTTTACTTTCTGTTATTTAGATTAAATAAAGCAAAAATAGTATTTTCTATCTGTTTTCTGAATTATCCATGCAATAAAAAAATACCCCGAAAATAAAAGTTCTCCAAATGCCTTGAAAATTTAGTATGTTTTTTTCTGGAATTTTTGAGAATATCTGGAACTGAGAACACAACAGGGGGAGGTAGCACCTGGCCACGAGGGTCTAGGGTGCGGCCACCCCCATGGGGCGCGCCCCCCTGCCTCGTGGGCCCACGGTGGCTCCCCTCCACTTATTCCTGCACCCACACACTTCATCTTCCTCCCAAAAAAATCACCATCAGCTCAAGTACGAGTTCTAGCTCACTTTGCTGCCATTTTTAATCTCCTTGCTCAAAGCTCCATTCACAAAACTGCTTTGGGAGATTGTTCCTTGGTATGTGACTCCTCCAATGGTCCAATTAGTTTTTGTTCTAGTGCTTTATTCATTGCAAATTTTTGCTGCCTAGGTGACCATGTTCTTGAGCTTGCATGTCAAATTTATATGGTCCCAAGTAATTCTAATGCATGATATAGGCTCTAGGCACTTGTGGGAGTAGTTGCTATCAGTTTTGTTGAGTTTGATTCACTTTTATTTTGAGTTACTAAAAATTTCAGAAATTTTTCAGAGGAAGAAATATGTCTAGGAAAATGTACCAAGGTGGTTCTTCAAGAAAGAAAGGACCCAGGCTCGCAATGCATGAACCGGACGATGAACCAGCAAGGGAAGCTGACATGCGGCCTTGTGAATGGCCGTCAGAAGAGTTTATGGTTAATGCAGGCGTCAATGATGAATTTGATGCATATGTGCGTAATGCCGATCTTGAGGACTTCATGCAAGATAAGTGTCCTCAGTACTACTATTTGACTAATTCATTTGTGAGAAGGTTTAAATTTACATCTTCGCGTAATTCTCCAAGTTCCTGTTTGATATTTATGATAAATCATATACCATGGACCTAGAAGATTTCACTACTGCTTGTAAACTCCCGCAGTGGGGAAATGTTAACAAACCCCGTAAATCTGAATATAAAGACTTTCTTGCTAGTATCACTGTGGGTGAATCTAGAGAAATAGCACAAGCTACTATAGGGAGCATTCACTTTCCTGCTATACATTATTTTGCTTTTTTCATTGGTAGATGCATTAACGGTAAAGATGAAGCATGTCACATGTGTGTTCCTGATCTTTGTGTTCTCAAGAGTGCTGTATTAGGTGATAAACAATACAACTGGGGGCAATTGTTGCACGTAGGTTGCATAATAATGGTTTAGTTGGAGATTTGTTTGGAAGGATTTATGCGACCCATGTGGCTAATTGTCTTGGTATACCTCCACATGAAGATTATAGGGAGTTGCCTCCCGCTTATTTGGATTATAATGCTATGGCCAGTCATCATTTTCTTGAGAGGAATGAACAATTCCTCCAGTATCGACTAATCTTTGACAGACGTCGCGCTGTCCATATTACTCTCCCTACTCCTGCCCTTTTTGATTATCAGGCAAAAAGAAGATATGTTATAACCAGGGAGGAGGCAACCGAGTACGGGAGGAGGACGGAGGCAGCTCGCTGCCATGCCGCAGCCCAGGAGGCAATGGCTGCTGCATCTCAGTACGACCCCAGTTAGAACTTCGGATATCAGTCAGGCTACCCATGGCCATAGACCAACTTAGGCCAAAATCCTAAGCTTGGGGGAGTACGTATTTCTCGCCAACATTACATTCATGTTCACACACTCATTCTAGTTGTCGGTGCTCATACTTTTTCATTGTACTATCCATGCTAGTTTAATTTCTTTTTCTAGTTTTCTTCTTGTGTGTTTGATAAACCTTAAGAAAAAACAAAAAAAATTAGTTGGTTTAATTTCCATGCTTGTAATAGTAATTAAAAGAAAACCCAAAAATATTTCCCGTTCTTCTTTTGCTTGTTGGGAGCTTTCCCGTGTAAATAGTTTTATTTCTTTTCTTTCCTTTGGGGGTCGAGAGGAGAAGACCATAATGAAAATGTTTAGTGGCTCTCATATGCATGATTATTGATTTAACCAAGAGCCCATATTGCCTTGTATTCTCCCTTGAATTGAATGCTTGCGGATTCCAGCTTAGTCCAATGCACGTGCACTATTATTATTATACACACCGTTCGGTCGTGCAAGTGAAAGGCAATAATGACGATATATGATGGACTGATTGAGATGAGAGAAGCTGGTATGAACTCGACCTCTCTTGTTTTTGTAAATATGATTAGTTCATCGTACCTGATTCAGCCTATTATGAATAAACATGTTTGCAATGACAATTAGAGATTATAGTTGCTTATGCCATGCTTAATTAGCTAGGAGATTATAATGGTTTACCTTGTGTGCCAACATGCTATTAAAATGGTTGTGATGTGGTATGATAGGGTGGTATCCTCCTTTGAATGATTGGAGTGACTTGACTTGGCACATGTTCACGCATGTAGTTGAAACAAAATCAACATAGCCTTCACGATATTTATGTTCATGGTGGATTATATCCTACCCATGCTTGCACTCAGTGTTGATTAATTTTAATGCATGTTCATGACTGTTGTCGCTCTCTCAGTTGGTCGCTTCCCAGTCTCTTGCTAGCCTTCACCTGTACGAAGCGGTAATACTGCTTGTGCATCCAAACTCCATAAACCCCAAAGTTCTTCCATATGAGTCCACCATACCTTCCTATATGCGGTATTTACCTGCCGTTCCAAGTAAATTTGTATGTGCCAAACTCCAAACCTTCAAATGAAATTCTGTTTTGTATTGTCGAGCAACTCATGTATCAACTAGGGCTGTCTGTATCTTCCATGCTAGGTGGGTTATTCTCAAGAGGAGTGGACTCCTCAACTCATTCACGAGAAAATGGCTAGTAACCGGGATGCCCAGTCCCATGCTCAAATCAAATCAAAGTAATTAAACAAAAATCCCCCAGGATTGTTGCTAGTTGGAGGCACCCGTTGTTTCGGGCAAGCCATGGATTGATGCTTGTTGGTGGTGGGGGAATATAAACTTTACCATTCTTTTTGGGAACCGCCTATAATGTGTGTAGCATGGAAATATCAAGATCTCATAGTTGTTATGTTGATAGTGAAAGTATACCGCTCAAAATGTTATTCATCTCTATATCAAAATCGAGCTCTGGCACCTCTACAAATCCCTGCTTACCTCTGCAAAGGGCCTATCTATTTACTTTTATGTTGAGTCATCACCCTCTTATTAAAAAGCACCCGCTGGAGAGCACCGCTGTCGTTTGCATGCATTATTATTAGTTTATAGTGGGTATGACTATGACTGGATCTCTTTTACCATGAATTACAATGTTTAGTCAGTCCTTGATCTTTAAAGGTGCTCTGCATTTATGTTTTGCGGTCTCAGAAAGGGCTCGCAAGATACCATCTTGTTATATCATATTATGATTGTTTTGAGAAAGTATTGTCATCTGAGATTTATTATTATTGCTCGCTTGTTGATTATGCCATTGATATGAGTAAACATGACACCTAAGTGTTATTGTGAATATGGTTAGTTCATAATCTTTGCTGAAAACTTGAATACTGGCTTTACATATTTGCAACAACAAGAGCAAACAGAGTTTGTAAAAGTTTTTCTTTATCACTTTCAGTTTGTCAACTGAATTGCTTGAGGACAAACAAAGGTTTAAGCTTGGGGGAGTTGATACGTCTCCGTCATATCTACTTTTCCAAACACGTTTGCCCTTGTTTTGGACTCTAACTTGCATGATTTGAATGGAACTAACCCGGACTGACGCTGTTTTCAGCAGAACTGCCATGGTGTTATTTTTGTGCAGAAATAAAAGTTCTCGGAATGACCTGAAAATCCACGGAGCAACTTTTCAGAATTAATAAAAAATACTAGCAAAATAATTAGCGTCATGGGGCCCACACCCTGTCCACGAGGGTGGGGTCGCACCCCCTCCCCCTGGGCACGCCCCTGCCTCGTGGGCCCCCCTGACGTCCACCGACCTCAACTCCAACTCCATATATTTGCTTTTGCGGAGAAAAATATCAAGGAGAAAGTTTCATCGCGTTTTATGATACGGAGCTGCCGCCAAGCTCTAATCTCTCTCGGGAGGGCTGATCTGGAGTCCGTTCGGGGCTCCGGAGAGGGGGATTCGTCGCCGTTGTCATCATCAACCATCCTCCATCACCAAATTCATGATGCTCACCACCGTGCGTGAGTAATTCCATCGTAGGCTTGCTGTCGGTGATGTGTTGGATGAGATTTACCATGTAATCAAGTTAGTTTTGTTAGGGTTTGATCCCTAGTATCCACTATGTTGTGAGATTGATGTTGCTATGACTTTACCATGATTTCAGATCTGAACCTATTATGTTTTCATGAATATATGTGAGTTCTTGATGCTATCTTGCAAGTCTATAGTCACCTATTATGTGTTATGATCCGACAGCCCCGAAGTGACAATAATCAGGATACTTCTCGATGATGCCCGTAGTTTGAGGAGTTCATGTATTCACTATGTGTTAATGCTTTGCTCCGGTACTCTATTAAAAGGAGGCCTTAATATCCCTTAGTTTCCATTAGGACCCCGCTGCCACGGGAGGGTAGGACAAAAGATGTCATGCAAGTTCTTTTCCATAAGCATGTATGACTATATTCGGAATACATGCCTACATTACATTGATGAACTGGAGCTAGTTCTGTGTCACCCTATGTTATAACTATTACATGAGGAATTGCATCCGACATAATTATCCATCACTGATCCAATGCCTACGAGCTTTTCACATATTGTGCTTTGCTTATTTACTTTACCGTTGCTACTGTTACAATTACTACAAAACTGCTATTGTTACTTTTGCCACTGTTACCGTTACTTCCATACTACTTGCTACTAAATACTTTGCTACAGATACTAAGTTATCCAGGTGTGGTTGAATTGACAACTCAACTGCTAATACCTGAGAATATTCTTTGGCTCCCCTTGTGTTGAATCAATAAATTTGGGTTGAATACTCTACCCTCGAAAACTGTTGCGATCCCCTATATTTGTGGGTTATCAGGCCCAAAGAATGTCATGCAGCTGCGTCTCCGGCCCGCCCAGAATGAAAAGCCCATTTTCTGTCATGATTTTTTGTCATAGAAGTAGGAGCCCACCACATGTATGATGATACCGGGTTGTGTCACCATTATCGTCATAGAAGTGTCATAATTATGACAGAATTTTTTTTCGTTTGGCCCAAAATGTCACGGATGTGTCTTTTTTCTTGTAGTGTTGGGATCTGATGAACTTTGAGTTTATGATCAGATCTATGTTTTTATCCATGAAAGTTATTTGAGTCTTCTTTGATCTCTTATATGCATGATTGATTATAGCCTCGTATTTCTTCTTCGATATTTGGGTTTTGTTTGGCCAACTTGATCTATTTATCTTGCAATGAGAAGAGGTGCTTTGTGATGGGTTCGATCTTACGGTGCTTGATCCTAGTGATAGAAGGGGAAATGACACGTACGTATCGTTGCTATTAAGGATAACAAGATCGGGTCTATTTCTACATAAATAGATATGGTCTACATCATGTCATCATTCTTATTGCATTAATCCATTTCCCCATGAACTTAATACACTAGATGCATGCTGGATAGTGGTTGATGTGTGGAGTAATAGTAGTAGATGCAGGCAGGAGTCGGTCTATTAATCTTGGACGTGATGCCTGTATAATGATCATTGCCTAGATATCGTCATGATTATTTGAAGTTCTATCAATTGCCCAGCAGTAATTGTTTCCCACCGTTTGCTATTTTTCTCGAGAGAAACCACTAGTGAAACCTACGGCCCCCGGGTCTCTTCTTATCATATTTGCCTTTGCGATCTATTTTCCTTTGCTTTTATTTTTAGATCTATTAAACCAAATATACAAAAATACCTTGCTGCAATTTATTTATTTCATGATCTATTTATCCTATCTATCACAACTTTATCACGTCTTTTCGCCAATTTGAGGCATCATTACTCGAAAGGGATTGACAACTCCTTTAACACGTTGGGTTACGAGTATTTGTTATTTGTGTGCAGGGGCTGTTTACGTTGTGTTGCTTGGTTCTCCTACTGGTTCGATAACCTTGATCTCATCACTGAGGGAAATACCTACCGTCGTTGTTCTGCATCATCCCTTCCTCTTTGGAGAAATACCGATGTAGTTCAAGCAGGCATCACTCACACACAAGCATAAATAGTGTATCACCCAAACAAGCAAGAAAATAAAGTAGCAAGAGAGGCAAAGAAGCAAAATACACTCTCTCTCAAATCCTATGATCTATACACTTTCTCCCCCTTTGGCAACAAGTTACCAAAAAGCTCGAAAATGCATAGTGCTATGCGGATCTCTAAGAACGATCTCCGGGAGCTCCGAAGGGCGAAGGTGGCATGGAGAGGAGTCCTGTAACGAATGCATTCTAAGAGGTCTGTGGAGCTGGTGGAGTAGAAACTAGAGGAACAATAGAGGCTGTAGCTACTGGTGCTGATGTAGTAGCCCTTGTGTCACTGGCTGGCACAGCTATAGACCTTTGTGCCCTTGGCACTCTTTGAAAAGCTTTAATGGTAGCTCTCCCTCTTCTCTATTCAACTTCATCCTGGAGTTGCTCAACTATAGTCTGGATTTCCGTGACCTTTAAGTCTAAATCATAAAACTTTGTCTCGATGATCCTCTCAACACTCTCTTGATTTTGAGTCAGGGTTGTCAATCCTTTCTCAATTCTGACAGTGGCCTTAAGCAGATAGCTAAGCTGATCCTGCTTGGTCTTGAGGTGAGCAGTTGAAGCATCTGGAACTTGTGAAGTTTGTGCTACCTTCTCTGCTTTAGCTTTCTCCCTCTTCTCCTGAGACTCTACTGAAGTAGGATGTGTAGCATCCATGACAACTTCATTGTCTTCAAATTCAGGCAACAGGGGAAAGTGCTCCTTGTCCAAGAGATATGTGCCTTTGCCCATCTTGGAGTTGATGAGCATATGAATGTGTGGAGCATATCCACATGATCTCTTCTGATCAGCATCAATCCTCTTGATTGTCTCTACAATCAATGTCATTACTTTGAAATTCTCTGGAATGTCAAACATGTGCAGCAAATTGATGGAGTGCCCTCTAATCATCCTGTCATCTCCAGATTTGGGAAAAAATGTGTGCCTGAGGATAGTGTTGATTGTGGGCAGTCCAGACAGCAGATAGTACATAGAGCCAAACTTGTGAGTATCCAAGGCAGAATTAGGAATCTCCTTGCACTACAAAAAAATACACTTCTGTGATGATACGTGTTTGTCACAGTAGGTCGCGTTTTTTGTCATGCATGTACATCCATGACAAATTTATGACAGAATCAAGATAGTCATACCTGTGCTGTCGTAGAAGTGTTCCATGACATTACCAAAATTATCATCATGGAAGTGTCCACTTCCATGGCAATAAATCGCGCGTCACAGAAGTGCTTTCGTCAAGGGTGACCGACACGTGGCATCCACCATAACGGAACGCCGTTAAGCTATCGGGTCGGGTTTTGGATCCGATAACCCGTTAACAGCCCCGACCAATGGGGATTTTCCACGTGTAAAATCATCATTGGCTGGAGGAAACACGTGTCGGCTCACCGTTGGGACAGATGTCATCCACTCATTGGACAGAAGGCGCCTATGATACGTTGACACGTGGCACGGCCCAACAGAGGCCCATTCCTGTGAAAAGGTCGGCCCATTTGACTTGGTCAAAAGGTGGCGGGCCGGCCCATGTAAAGCATGTTAACGGCCTGTTCGCATATAGCCCATTTACAGCCCGCTAACCCAAGGCCCGTTACGCCCTATCCAAATTAGGCCTAGTAGCGTCATCTGGGCCATCCAATATGTTTCCAGCCCATTTTCACTTCTGGCCCATGTATGGCCCATGACGTCTTTCAGCCCATATGAGGCCCTATGTAACTCTTGGATTATTAACGGCCCGTGGTGAAACCGGCCTGTAATGAACAGTGTATTACTTTACACCCATTAACGGCCCGTGGTGAAACTGGCCCGTAATGAACAATGTATCACTTTATACCCATTAAGGGCCCGTTATTCCATTGGGCCGTTTCCAGCCCATGTTATCTTTCGGTCTTCTCAGAGCCCATTTATTCTTGGGCTCATTTTCAGCATTCGTTTACTTACGGTCCGTTACTGTCATTTTCTGCTTATGGGCCAAATTCAGCCCGTGGTTACAGTCGGCCCGTTTGTGGTCCGTTAACACGTTGGGCCGTTTTCATAGCGTCATGAAATACGGCCTATTAATGATGGCCCGTTATGGTCGACCCATGAACGGACGATTCCAACTCTAGCCCATTTACGGCCATAATGCGGCCTGTTATTGGCCCATGTTTGGCCAATCGATCATACTGCCCGTATAAGGCCCATTGATGATATGGTCCGTAGAAGGCCCATTGTTTCCGAGGCCCGTAGAAGGCCCACTGTTTATACGTCCTGTAGAAGGCCCACTCTTTCTACGGCCCGTAGGTCCAGTGTCACTACAGTAAATATTAGCCCATGGTTATTGTGGCCTAGTTTTAAAAAATAGGTTACTGCTGCCACTAGCAAACCACAGAAAAAGAACTGCACTGACTACAAGCAAACAAATAAACAAGACAAGAAGGAAATAAATAAGCAAGCAACTTACACTAGGCTATCACGGCTATTACACATATTACATCCACTGAGCATCAAAGTTCTCCACCAGTGCAAATATAGGGAACACAGCAGCATATAAACGCCGCAGCAAAACAAGTCCAGAACTGAAACCACTTCAGAAGAGCTCAAGAAACAATATCCTGGGTACCCATAATGCTAGCAAGATGCTTAGCAACCTTATTAACTTTCTCTTGTTTGGCGCTTAAGTCCTCCAGCGCTTGCTGTTGCACCAGAAAGTATGCATCTGAATTTTGCAGGGACTTCCTCAGTCCTTCGACTTCCTGTCGCATAACATCTGATCGATGTCTTTCAACTTGAAGTTGAGACTCAAGAAGCCGAACTGATTCAGGCAATTAGTTCGAAGAGCTGGTGCCAGCAGTGGTAGCCAGTAACTCGAACACTACATCAAGACAGGACTTTGGGGTTGTCTCAGTATCCTCAATATAGTTTTTATCAGCTTTCTTGGAGACCAACAGGGATGTCTCACTATCTTGAACCTTATCTGCATTACTTCCTTTACCATTGCATAACAGGGTACTCTTCTCCAATATTTTATCCGTGTTCTAAAAGAGAAACAAACAAACACATCTTAGGTTTACAATGTAGTATATGAAAATCATTTTGGTAAACCAGTTCAGTAGTAAGGTGGACAGGATAACAACATGAAACAAACATATATCTATGTAGTATGGTCACTGTATGGTCTATATCATTCTAGTTTATGTTACCAAATCAAGATAGATATAGTTTGAATCATATCTATTTAAGACAAAGCAGCATAGACAGAATATAAGTGTGGGAAACTACACATCAATAACAACGCTTGTAATGTGCATGGCATGAGAACATAACTGTTTATTCAATTGAAACTGAAATCAACATAGAGCAAGTTACAACAGCAAACAGCCAAACACGTTGAAGAAACAGGTTTAAAATATACCTGTTGCGCCATTGGAGTTTCAATTGCATCCTTCGAATTTGAAATTGGTTGGTATCAGTAAATACAGTGATGCAAGAGCAAAGTAGTATGAACCATAGCTATGGAACCTGACCTAAGAACAATTCTTCTTCTGCTTTAAGCGTTGACTTCGGGTTCGGAGTGGTGGTCCTCGTGATTTGGGCACTGCAGTTGCCTTACTAACTACTCGTGTTTGGGTGCTCTGTGGTGGAGACGGTGTTGTGTCAACGGGAACTAGGTGTCTATCTGCTGGGGTTGTGGTTAGAAGGGGTGTAGCTGGTTCTCTGTCCAACTGGGTAGGGGTACAATCTGCATGAGTGTGGGTTACGTGTGGTGGGGCTGATGCTTGGGCAAGTACAACCGTGGTTCTATCTGCATCGACAGGTAGCACGATCTTTTCTGAAGACCGTGTTTTTACTCCCACAGATACTGCCATCACTCCCTCCAATTGAAATGGCTGATAAACAAGAAAAGTAATTGAATGTACAGACATTGTAAGATAGACAGGTGCAATGGATAGTAGGGAAGAAAATAGGGCATGAAATAATTCATATTTATGTTGTCTAAGCAAACAGAATAGCAGGACATAATTTCACATATATGATGGCTAATTAAACAGGATAGCATGACACAATTTCACATGGATGATGGCTAACTAAACAGGATAGAATGACATACTTCGAAATATGATGACTATGTAAACAGGATGACATGATATAACTATACGATGTGTCTATTAAAGTGGTTGGCATGCCATAAATCACGAACATGCCGTCGATGGAAACATGACGGCATGATATAATTCACGGATAGAATGACATAATTTAAACTATGATGACTATGTAAACAGGATGAGATGATATAACTATATTATGTCTTTAGAAAATGGGTTGGCATGCCATAATTCAGATACATGTTGTCTATGTAAACATCATGGCATGACATAATTCAAATATATGATTTATATACTAAGGAAGTGAGCAGAGGGCAATTGCATATATGATGTGTCAACTAAGGAGATGGCATTCAATATTTTGTATATGATGTAAAAACTAAGCATTGCAATACAACATATGCATTATATGAGTAATATAACCCTGCCAAGTTTGAGCATACACCTCAGGGGGATAATAGGACTGGTCATCTGCCTCTGAATCCTCCTCTAAAGAGCTATCTGTAACCAGCAAGATATCTGCTTCAGCGGGTAGCATTGTCTGCTCTGAAGACCTTGTTTTCACTCCAAATTTCTCCATCACCAATTCAAATGGTTGATGCACAGGAAGAGCAGTTGAATATACAAACATTGTCGACAAAAGCAATGAGAAATACAAAAAAAGGACGGCATTATATAATTCACGTATATGACGCTTGCCTAAACAGCATGGCATTGCATAATTCACATACATAATGCCTTGCAACAAGATAACATTTCATAATTCACATATATAATGTCTTGCAACAAGATGGCATTGCATAATTCACATATATGGTAATTAGACACTAAAGAAGTGGCATTCACACAAAGCATGTCTAAACTAAGCAAATGACATAGCAATGCAAGATACCATACGCACGATATGAGTAACATAACCCTGCCAAGTTAGGGCATGCACCTCAAGGGGAAATATGACTGGTCATCTGTCTCTGAATCCTCCTCCGAGGAGCTATCGGTAACCAGCAAGACATGCGCTTCGTCAGATAGCATTGTCTGCTCTGAAGACCTTGTTTCCACTCTGGATTTTTCCATGACCATGCCGAATGGCTGATGCACAGGAAGAGTAATTGAATGTACTAAAATTGTTGACAAATTTAACACATAATAAAAAAATGATGGCATGATATAATTCACATATAAGATGACAGGCTAACCAGGGTGGCATTGCAAAATTCACATATATGATGCCTGGATAGACAAGATGGCATTGCATGATTCACATATACAATAAAGAAACTAAACAGATGACATTGACACAAAGCATGTCTAAACTAAGCAGATGACATCTTTAATGTATACAGTAAGCAATGCAAGGCACCATATGCATGATATTATTACCAACATCAGCATGCCAAGTTAGAGCAAAGACCTCATGGGTAAATAGGAGTGGTCTTCTCCTTCTGAATCCCCCTCAGAACAGTTATCTTCCTCTTGATTACGATCCGAAATGGGTGGAGGGGGGCTGCCTTTGCGCCCACCATGGAACGACGTCTGCATGAAATTTTATTGCCACGCAAGGCTCATCTCTTTTGCTCTACATGATCAGTTCCGTTGTGTACAATAACTGGCATGCATAGGAATAAAACATAGTGAGATTATGTAAGGAGTGCATGCACAAATCCAGAGTGATGGTAGCAAACTATGGATAGACCCAAAACCAATGATAGCAGGCAGATAATAGCTTTAGTTAAAAAATACAGATAATGGCTCCTTTAATGCTTGTTTGCACCCAACATGAAACTCATAGTAGACACCGGAGATTAACCAGATAGTAGACAGATAGTACTGATTGCTGCCCCAATATGTACCCCACAACCATTTAAAAACTCAAGTTTCAGCATTAGTTTGGACCTGACTCGGAGTCTAATAGGTGAACACGACGATAATGTAGCATGTCATCATATTAAGCGATGCATAACGTAAGCAGACACAGAAGAGTGCGACCTCTCTTGCAGACCCGTGTAGTCCTCAAGGTCATCTGCTCAGTTGATGATGGTAATGCAGTTGTCGTGGCTGCCGGCGGTGGGGAAGAAGATCTGAGGCGGCGAAAGACAGTCCGGAGAGTGGATCCCTGCTGTGGTGAACCCTTCCGTCGTTGGAGCAGCAGAGCGTGGGGTGGAACACAGCGCCGCAGGAGCAGGACAAACCACACAAGGTTTTCTTTGACACATATCTGTAACAGAAGTAATTGAGTAAGGGCTTGTTTGAATTTGAGGATTCTAACAATGTAGGGATAGGAAATAGACAGGAATAGGATAGGAATGCACGTGCAAAACAGAGAATTTAAAAACACAGGATTTATGCCAATCTGAGTGTTTGATTCACAACAATTGAAAGATCACAGGATGCAAAAAAGCATGGTGAGATTAAGTCAAACCACAAGAAAATGTACGGTTATAATGCTATTATGCTACTATCTCTTAGTCTTGTGCTTGATGAATAGGGATATGAAAAGGAGGAGAAGTGGAAATTAGAATTCCTATGGTTTTTCTTTCAAGGAGACACTAAAGGAACAAATCCTACAGTTTTCCTTTGCTCCATTCCTTTGCACCAAATTCATGAAAAGTAGTACCATAGGAAACTTTCTAATTCCTATGTTTTTCATTCACTTTTCCTTTCAAGCACTGGCGATTCTAGTTGGCAGGCTTGAGCAAGGAAAATCCTACACTAAAAAAATGTTTTTGGGCTACTTCTATTACTTTGGACCCAGGCCACTGCCATACTAGCTCAAATCCCAGGCCCATCGACAAATGCATAGCTCAAATGCACAGAGATAAATAATGATGGCGTTCAAGAGAGTCCATCACAGATAGCTAAGTTGCCTGGTACCTCACTGCTTTTCATATAGTAGGATAAAATAATCATATTTCCCATTACTACGAGTGCTCAGTGGACAATATATATAACATGTAGAGTAAAAAAGAGATGCAACAAGTGTACAACCTCTTTGGCGAAGCCATGTCGATCTCAGAGTGATTCGGTTGGCCGGTGAGGATGCTCCGGCTGACTTTGCTGTCGGAGGAGGGGAAGAAGATCTTAGGCGTCTGGAGATGGAGCCCGAGGTACTGCTCTGCTGTGATGGAGGGTTTCGTCGTTGGAGCAGCTCCGGTGAGTTGTACGACGCCGAGGCTGAAGCAGGACAAGAGAGGCAACGAACAATGTTAACCTGAGTGGAATTCTAATAGCATCTCCAATACTTGACGTAAAATACATAACAACAAAGTGCTAGATGTAAAATACATCAGCCACTCATCTCTGAACTTAACTGTCGAAACTGAATTTAACTGTCGAAACTGAACCTAACTGTCGAAATTGAATTTTGCTGTCGAAACTGAACGCACTAGCAAGGTGAGGCTACACGTCAATCGACTGACTTTTTCATCTCTTGTCAGTCGATTTTGTAGCCGTTGGATACGAAATCAAGGGCCTGTGGTTCATCTTCAACCTCCACCCCCCTGAGCCTCCAGCCACCACCGGCCAAACAGCAGCCCCCCGCCGCCCGCGGCCGGCGGTGCGCTGCCCCGCCCGCCCCAAAAACACTCCCCACCGCCGGTCCACCGCCGCCCCGGCCATCCCTCTAGGCCCCCCCATGCCGACCTTTTTCTCCGGCGATCCCCACGCCACCGCCCCGCCAATGCCCCGCCACCACCGGCGACCACCGCCCCCATCCTGAACCCTAAGATAGATAGTGGGGTACCTCTCCGGCGAGCCCCCCTCCCCGCTGCGGCTGGTTCTTCCTTCACCCCGACGAGCCCACCCCTTGAAAATCGACTGACCCAAAAGTCGATTCAGTTGACTGAAGTGCAGCCAAATCTGAGCAGCATCGCAAGCAAGAGCAAGAGCGAGAGCAGCAGCGCGAGCAAGAGCAATAGCAAGAGCAGACCAGGCAGGGACCGAGAGCAAGAGCAGAGCAGCAGCGCGAGCGAGAGCTAAAGCAGCAGCAGCTCCTACTGATGTGGACGTCGCCGCCGAGGGAGCGACACCGTGGAGGAAGTGGCCGGCGACGCCGCCGTGGATGGAGGCGCACCGTGTCGGCTCGGGACCGAGCGCCGGCAGCACCGTGAGATCGAATCAAGAAGAAAATGCAGCAATTAGTGTACAACCTCTTTGGTGGCACCGATTAGGCCGCAGCTTCATCCGAGGAAACGGTGATGATGATGCTCTTCCGGTGGTGCAGGTGAAGACGGTGGTGTGGGAATGGAGGTGGCACGAAAGACGAGGGAAACATCGGGGCAGCTCCTTGGAGGTGGAGGACGGGGTGGCTGAACCGGCGGGACGATGAGATCGACGACGGATCCTCATCCGGTACGGTGGATGAGGGACGTCGAGGTGTTGCTGTGGACGACGTCGTCGGGGAAGAGGCTCCAGCTAGGTGGCGGACGGAGCAGGGTGTGGGGTTTCGTCGCGGGTTTTCGTGGCCTCGGTGTACGAATGGGTGGGCGGATGGGATGGCAGTGGGGAACCATGGCTTAGAGACGCGCTTGTCCGAAATGTGGGGTAAGTTACGAAAGTACCCCCACCGATTTGAGGCGGTTCTTTCAGTTCAGGGGTACCACGGGCATTTCACGTGTCGGGATTTCACAGGAGGTGGGAGTTTTCGTGCGCGTTGTAATTTCGGAATAGCAAGGCGCGGGTTGAGATGGAGGGAGTTGTCGGAGCACAACGAGACAAAGATATATCTTAAATATTTCGGGCTAACAAGGCGCGGGTTGAAGAGGCGGGAGTTTCACAGCACGATAGACAGAGACGCTAGCTTCAATTTTCGGCATAACAAGGCGCGGCTTGAAATTTCGGAAGAACAAGCTTAACATGTACGCAAAAAAAAGACAATTTGCACCTCAACATGCACAACACACACACAAACACCATGTAGACTAGAGTAAGGTACACGTGCATTGCACGCATGAGATTTGACAACCAAATTATGAATAAATACCACATTATAGCATGCAAGCTTTGAGTCATATATGCATGATGTAGATGTTCGTTTAATTCTTATAGTTCATTTCATTCAAAATCATCTAGTTTTTATAAGAAAGCTAATCTATTTTAAGATTCATGGAATTGTGCGTTGTAAGACATAAAGTAAAAACAAATAATGGCAAATCATGTAGAAAAACATTTGGGCAATTCTGATACGAAAGATTCTAGAACAAATAAGAAGTGCTTGTATTTTGATGTTTGTGCATTATGCTTAAGTTCAACCATGGAGTATTCTAGATTATACATGTGCCGAAATCTGGTGGAATCTAGATGATATCCAACGGCCAATAGTGCTCAAATTTGCCATATTTGGACCATCGGATTCGCCTCATCCAACAACCATCTTTCAAAGTTAAAGTTACCCGCACACAATATAAATATATATATAATATAATATATATAGGGGTATAGATATAGATATGTGATGCGAAAGCCGCCCATCATCTCCAATTAGAATAGTGTGTCCATGCACGGATGCGACGTGGGCAAATGATGTCTGCCATCAGTATCTCAAATTCAACTCAGTCTGACCTTGTTCAATGTGTATACATTACAACATGCTCGTTTCCAAACCACACCGCGCAGATCTCCGTTATATTCATGCATGCATGGGTTTCAAACATCAAGATCTCTTATTCAAATATTTGAATTCAACTTTAGATTGATTATGACCTCACCTATTCTTTTACACCCACACAGTAGTCTTCTCTTTATAATTGTACCACTAACTTTCTCTCGTGCATGCATGCACACACACTACCAGTTGGCATTATCTATCGCACGCATGCAATCTTTTTCTTCAGGTCGGTCTCCCATGAAGGCACACACCCACACACATCCCCCTCTCCATCATACCGGGCATTCTTTATCTCTCACACGTGCATGCGCAACGATCGATGTTCCTCTATGTATGTGTGTATATAGCTAGGTCTTTCATAGTTTTCCACACAAACCAATCAATCGATATATCCAGTGAGGTCTCACCCTCTTTCCCACGTCCACATCGATCAATCTATACCTCTCTATATAGGATTAACATAAATAGCTAATACACCCATATTAATTATATATCCAACGTCCCCTTCTCATCATCCATGCCTTCCGCTTCATCTCTCAGACGCGTGCACAATGGCGAAGACAGGGGGCAGTAAGGGCCCTGCCCCCCCCTAACATCACTATATATCGAGGCTAATATGAATGTGATCATTAGACAATTGCTGCTAAAAAAGGTTTAATTTCATGAATTGACACTCCTTGTAAAGGATTAGCAATGCTTGGCCCCCTAGCTCATTTATTTTTCATGGCTTTGCCACTGCGTGCAACAGCGCACGTGTTCACCCCCTATCTCTAAATATCGATCTCGCACTTGTGCATTCCTTCATAGTCTCCCTCCACTCGGCTCCTCGCACCATCTTCTAGCCCCCACCGGATTTTTCCACATGTACAATCTAGCAGACTCCATGGTTGAACTTAAGCATAATGCACAAACCTCAAAACAACAGTGGTTCTTTTTTGTTCTAGAATCTTCCGTATCATAACTGCCCAAACTTTTTTTCTAGTTGAATTTCCATTATTTGTTTTTACTTTATGCTTTACAATGCACAATTCCATGAATCATAAAATAGATTAAGGGCTTCTTTGATTCAAAGGATTCTCAAAGGAATTTTGGAGGATTCTAATCATTAGGAATTTTTCCTATCTTGGTTGTTTGATTCGTAGGATTGTAAACCATAGGAATTTTTCCATATGATTCATTTGCACTAGATTTCATAGGAAACATCGCATCCACTCAAACCTCTTTGAAAGAGTTCTGTGTTTTTTCTATGCACAATCAAACACTCGTACAATCCTGTAGGATTCAAGACGACATTCCACTATAATCCCATGTTTTTCCTATTCACGCGTTCTTAGTTTTTTTTATAAAAAACTAATTTGATTTTGAATGAGACGAACTATAAGAATTAAACGAAGGGCTACATAACGCATATATGACTCAGAGATTACATGCTATAGTGTGGTATTTATTCATAATTTGGTTGCAAAATCTAATGCGTGCAATGCACGTGTACATTACTAGTACTTCGAGTATGTGCAAAACACGTGAATTAGAATACCAATGGCACGCTAGACAGTGTCTCTCTAACAGTTCATGAAGCCACGTGGCACATGTGGAGGCGTTGTCGCGACCTCCTTGCGTGGATTGATCACAGTGACGTGCTGCTGGTTCCAGAAGAATGTACTCGTCCTCCCTGAGCAATACTGGCGATACATGCACGAAGCGAATATGTGCACGCACGCCACGCACGCACTCATTCCCTCGCACGCACACGCGGGTACACGGGCGGACGCAATTTTGTACCAAGATCCACCCCATGTGATAATTTGACGCGTGTAAAGTTGTTCCCTTCATTGATGGTCAATTAATACAGCGCATGCAAATTGAGTGGATGTGAGGGCGGAAGAAAGACATTATTACTCCACTGCGCGCATGCGAGTAGTTAAATCGTGGGTTGCTAGTAGTACTTCCATTGGTCTCCTTCGTATTTTGTGCCAAATTTTGATAGTAACATAATATTTATGCATTTGAGCAGTGTAGTACTTGAAATTTATGTTCCGCTAAACTCATCGGGAGCCGTTTCGGGCCTCGAAACCAAAACCATCAATTAATATTTACCTTGTTCCCATCACATTCGAAAGCCTGCTCACACCTACTAGTACATACCAAACCTGAACGTGTTCCCACTATGCAGGTATTAGTACTACTAGTGCTAGTACTTAGGTTATAAAAAGGGGAACTACCTAACCGAAAATTACTCTACCTTTCCTCCTCATAAGTGCTTCTTCTTCGTCCGTCGTTGCCATGGCCGGTGAGCAGAGCTCTAGGTCGAGAACTACTCGTAACAAGGGAGCGGCAACCAAGGCTGCAGAAAAAAAAGAGGGCTCGCCGCCACGCAGAGACCTCGAAGGATCTCTCACGGGCAGGCGATGGCTCCCAGGAGCGCCCTAGCCACGGAGGCGAACATGCCGAGCCGGCGGAGCTGGAGTCGTTATCCCTCGACGGCATGCCCGATCTGCTCAATAAGCACCTCAATAAGAAGAAGGAGTTCATCCAAGGCTTGATGGAGTTGCTGAAGGAGAGCCTCGACGACATGCCCGCTGAGCTCAATCAGCAGGGGGAGTTGACCGCCAGCTTGGTGATGCTGCTGAAGAAGAGCATTGCCTCGGAGAAGAAGGCGACTGGCGAAATCCTGCGACTTCAGGAGGACAAGGCGAAGCTCTGCCACGAGATCGACCTATTGAAGGAAAAGAACGCTGGCTGGAAGAAGCTGCATGAGAATAGTAGTTCCTCGATGAAGATGCTGCTAGCCCTCGTCATGGAACAGAAGGAGGAGTAGGCGAAGCTCCGCATCGAGCACCCGGCTGCTGTCAAGGTACGTAATGCGGTCGTGGAACAGATGATGAAGGCTCGCATCGAGAAATCCCGCGTCATGGACAGAATGAAGAAGATGGCGGAGGAGACGTGCAAGGAGATGGAGGTCGTGGAGGCGATGAAGAAGCAGTTACGACTCTGCGGTGAATTAGATCATTTGGGGTGATAATCTTCCTTCTTCTTTTGCTGCTGTGTTTCATCTTTTACTTCAGGTGTTTCGCCTCACGTGTCACGTTCTCTGCGAGGCATGAATAGAACAATGTTTTTTTGTTTTTTGAGGGAATGAATAGAACAATGCTAACAATGAGATGACTAGAAAATTAGATCATTTTTTATCGCCATATGGCACTGGGCTGCCGTGTTTCGTGCTCCTCCGTCGCAGTACTACTCCAGTGGAAAACTTGAGTATACCACACGGTTCTTTGCTCCTCCTCGATCAGGTCGTCGGCGCATTTATACGAGCAGTCAAATCACAAGGCCCCGCCTTCCAGCAGTAATGAGCTGTCAAATAACAAAGGCCCTCGCCTCTCGTGAAATCGACCAAGCTAGACTGCCCCGCCCTCTAGCCTTTTAAAAAATGTATACTTTTGTACATCAGTAGTATCGATGGATTGCAAAATGGAGCAAAACTTGAAATTAAAAAAAAGGTGGTACATATAGAGAGCGCTCGTCGCCAAATTATGCATATAGTACTATTAAAAAGGCTAGTCACAATAATGGTGTCCAGCACAACCCACCCCTCAAATAAAACTAAGCACCCTGGAATTCTTTGACAAAACTAAGCACCTTGAAATTCTTTGAGAACTAAACTGCTGGCTATATGATGTTGGCCATATATATTGTATGTGTATAATGTGAATAAACGAGTGGTAGTACTATACCAACTAAAAGATGAAATGTAAGAAATACTAGTATGTACTTACTAAAGAGTTAAAGTAACAAGAAGAAACATAACATAGTTCTGCTGGGGGCTCAGCACAACACACCCCTCAAATTAAATTAAGCACACCTGAAATTAAACTTTGCAACTATTCTGGTAGACACTGCATTAGAACCACCATGAGCAACAACACTGCCACCTTACTCGGAGTCCTCGTCCACGTCCTCAACTTCGTCCTTGTCCCTCTTCCTCTTGGCCGATACTTCTTTGCTTGAACCGCCAACTTGGCTGATGCTCTTCATCCAACCCTTGTATATATTGAAACAAAGGTAGCCATCCATTGCAGCGTACTGGATGTGGTCCATATCTAGTACATTCCGCTGCCATGCATGACGATGAAACGTGTATGGAGGTTTCTCCAGTTTACCATACGAAGGATGAACCATGGCTCCTGCCAGGGTTAGCATTGAAGGCTGACGAGAGGACACCAGCCGATTCTTTTGGAGGTCGAAGGTGTTGCCTACAATGAGGCCTATCCGACGTAGGACTTCTTTGTCGTTACCAAAGTCTACAGTAATGAATTTGACTAGGTTGCTCTCGAGGAAGTCCTTAAAATCCTGGCACTCAACATCGGCATGGCATATGTGGTAGACCAAGCATAAGTCATGCACGCAAACTTGGATCACGGCGGGCTTCTTCCTCTCTTCGTCCTTTAGATCCTTCTCTCGTCCCACGACTGTGGTGTACTCAACATCTAGCCCGGTGACCCACTCATCATGTGAGTCTTCGAACATGCGTCTGAAGCGAGAAAGGCATCCTTTCACCGTCGCGGAAGAACGGGTGTAGATGATGTCGAACTCATTGCCGGTGATGGTTCTAACCTTGTACTCACTGCTGATCGGGGAGATTTGGGACGCCATGGATTTGGGAGGAGGGTTAGGATTAGTGGAACTGCCGTAATGTGAATGGACAGGACGACTAGGAGCGAACCGCCATAGTATTAAAGGATGTGCGGGGACGAGTAGGAGCGAACTGCCAGCGTGCGAACGGCAGGGTAGTGGCTTTCCATTCTCCCATGATATGGGCTTCCGAGAGCCCTTGGATCGGAGATCGAACGGTTGCATGGCGTGATTCTAGACCTATGGGTGAATATCCTATCCTGGAGGGTTATTCTGCAAATTTTCAGCAACTTAGCATGCGACCGTTTGATCTCAGATCCAAGGGCTGCCAGCAACCCGTATCATGGTCGCACCTACCACGACCGTCGCGTCGCTCGTGCGGTCGCGCCCTTGGAGATTTAACACTGTGCGTTAGGCTATCTGATGTTGGCATGTCATACATAGTCATCACTTAGTCCCATACTACAATAAGGTTGGCTATAAGGTTGGCTATAAGTGTTTTTTACTCCTCTCTATCTCTTTCTTCGTACTCCCTCCGTCCCATAATATAAGAACGTTTTGACACTAGTGTAGTGCCAAAAATGTTCTTATATTATGGGACACAGGGAGTACTAGTATTTATTGCATCTGCCAAGGAGTGACCACTTCCAATGAAATGGTGTTGCTAAGTTTGCTTCATTTAATTAGCTATAGACTCAAAATTGTCTTTTCACGTAGGTACACACGCTTAGCACCGTTTCTTCCTTGGGTCACCAAACTAGTCTCTCTCTTCTTGATTAACTTGCCACATCGGACTTTATGCCTATGTGGCAAGCTTAAGCACCTGTAGGAGCAAGTAAGGTGCCCGTCCGTTGCACGGAAGTGTGAAATGCATTGATCGGGTTGTTGTTTATTTTGACAAAGGATGTGGGGGTCATCTCATGTGTAACAGGTATCGATAGGTTTCTTCGGATATTATTTCATCTCTAGAGCTCAGAAACATCCGGGTGAAATAGATAAAAAAGTATCTTTTGCAAACATAAGCGTTCAACTGTTCAACTTGCATCCAAAATTTGTGAAGAAATAACTCTTATTGTGCTTTGCAGGAAATGGTTCATCATAAGTCTTTCACTGGTACTGTAGTAAAAAAATCCATACATGGAAGATTCTAGACTAAACCATAAATGGATACACTTTTATTCATGCGCGATACTCCAATAAAGCAAGATCATGCATGGAAGTCTCCACATGCTTAGACAGCGGATTACATTGAGCGAAGACTAATGATCAACATTTAACTTAGTAATGCATATGTCTAGGTGAACCTCCTTGGAGTCCCCATGCACATTGTTGGGGGTCAAATAATACCATGCGTCTTCCATGTCCACATCGGCGGGAAGGTCCCAGCTCGGCAGAGTCCAAGTCAGCTTGACGTAGCCAGTGTTGCCGCCCACGGACCTCCGAGGGGTAGTAATAGTGAGCACACACCCGTACATCGGCCTCGTGTCAGTGTCAGCGTTAACGGCGTCGCCCCTGATGCACACTACAGAGATGTGGCGGCGGCCTGAGCGGGCCTCGCTGGTGGCCATGATCAAGAGGAAGACACTGCCATCCTCCTCCGAGACTAGCAGGCGGCGCTGATCCTCCAGCGACTCCGGCACGGTGAACGGGTAGCACGTCTCATACTTGATGTTATTCGCCAAGGGCCAGTAGTGATCGCCGCACGCCTGCGTTAGGTGATGCACGATGTCCGCCGGCGAGCCCCAAAACGGCACCAGGCACTCATAGCAGTAGATGAAGGGCTCCTTGGAGGCATCGACCAGGCCATCCATGAAACGGGAGTGGCTGTAGGGGACGTTCCGCCAGTTGAATATATGAGAAAGTTACTACGAGATTTACTACAAAATAAATCATGACGGCTATAACAGAGATTAAACTAATCATGCGGACTAGCATAGTAGATGTATAGATCGAGTCTAGGACACAGACTAGAAACATGAATTCTACCACGATTTCGAACAGGAAGGACATAAACACATACGGTGCAACGGGAGCAGCACCATTGGCATTGAGATTGTCGCCCATTATCGTTGAGGAAGAGGTTACCGAGGTCGGGGAAGAAGTCGTCGTCGGTGAAGTCGTGGCTGCTAGCAGTCGCGAGAGTGCGCTTCCCAAATGTCAACAGCGCCCGCCGAATGGAGCGCAGGAGGGAGTGGCTGTAGGGGACATTGCGGCCGCCGAATGGAGCGCAGGAGTAGCCCACGAAGCAGTAGACAGTGCTCCTCCCTAGTCTCTATTCTTATCTCTATCTCTACTACTCTTCTTTGTTTTTTATAATATACTAGTTGTAGTTGTCAAATCGAATAGTACTATGCCGTCCACTGCACGCCCGGCTGAACATGCCTCCTCGCCTCCATTAAACCCGCATGCAAACTAAGAAACCTACTCCGGCCCGCGGGAGGAAATTTGCCGATTGCCGCGGGAGGGATATTCTGCAAATTTTCAGCAACTTAGCATGCGACCGTTTGATCTCAGATCCAAGGGCTGCCAGGACCCCGTATCATGGTTGCACCTACCACGACCGTTGCGTCGCACGCGCGGTCGTGCCCTTGGAGATTTAACATGGTGCGTTAGGCTATCTGATGTTGGCATGTCATACATAGTCATCACTTAGTCACCCATACTACAACAAGGTTAGCTATAAGGTTAGTCATCACTTAGGAGAAAATTTTACTACTCCCTCTGTTTACTTCTCGTCCCTACTACGTACATACTTTAGTTAGTACTCCCTCCATTTACTTATACAAGGCCACTATAAAAAAATACATTTTGCATCTATACAAGGCCACAAATAGTAATCGAGCCTTTCCAGTTTATGGCTCAATTTCAAAATCTCTCCAACCAATGTAGACGGTGAGTGGTCGAATTAATTTTGTAGTTTGCACAGTACGCTCGTTTTTCTCAATAAGTTATGTTTACCGATGTATTAATTAGAACGAATGCATGAATGACCACTAAATTTCCATGAACTTGTACATGCATTGGTTAGTTTCCTCTTGACACTACTTGCGTCGGGTGATCTAACGCACCTCGAAAGCCAACACGTAATGGTACTACTACTAGTATAGTAGAATTGAGACTTATCAAACAGAAAAACGAATGTTTTTTAGATGAGCCCTATAAACCCTAGTGGGTACGTACTCCGTAAAAACAGATTTTTCCAAAACTAAGTCGCTCCCTTTCATGAATTCTGTAGTATACTCCTCCGTCGACGCTCCCTTTCATGAATTCTGTATTTCCTGTTGCCGACATGTGGGACATATATCAACCGGGTCGACGTGTCAAGCACCAAATAACAGTGCAGAACAGTAGGGGGGACGCACCCCACTCGTACCGGCCCAGTATTAGTAATGAGCAATGAGACGTCAAATCACAATGCCGCACTTTCCCAGACGGACGAAGTAACCATTATTTCACACTTCAGTTCGACATCATCTCAAACCACGTACTAGTATTGCTTCTACCTCAAGAGGTACACGCGCATCGCCTTGGTACATCATGACACGTGGGACCGCATGACAGGCCATGCTTCCCCGCCGATCGCTCGGTAAAATCACCTCATTTTTACTATACTTCCTCCGGATCGGTTTACTACATGGCATGCACGTCGTTCTAGGTTGAGAATTTAACTGGCTATATATATATATGTGATGAACAGTATGCTAGCCTTTTAAAAAATGTATACTTTTGTACAGTAGTACTCCACTATCGATGGATTGCGCCACGGAGCAAAAATTAAAATTTTAAAAAAAGGTGGTACATATAGAGAGCGCTCGTCACCAAATTATGCATATAGTACTACTAAAAAAGCTAGTACGTGCTTAATTGGGGTGCTAAATTCTATTAAAGAAATACTAGTACTAGTATGTACATACTGAAGAGTTAAAGTAACGAGAAGAAACATAACATATTTTTGCTGGGGGCTCAACACAACACACCCCTCCAATTAAACTAAGCACACCTGAAATTAAACTATGCAACTAATCCGGTAGACACTGCATTAGAAGTTTAGAACCGCCATGAGCAACGACACTGCCACCTTACTCGGAGTCCTCGTCCACGTCCTTGTCCCTCTTCCTCTTGGCCGATACTTCTTTTCTTGAACCGCCAACTTGGCTGTTGCTCTTCATCCAACCCTTGTAGATATTGAAACAAAGGTAGCCATCCATTGCAGCATAGTGGATGTGGTCTATATCTAGTACATTCCACTGCCATGCATGACAATGAAACGTGTAATGAGGTTTCTCCAGTTTGCGGTACGAAGGATGAACCATGGCTCCTGCCAGGGTCAGCATTGAGGGCTGACGAGAGGGCACCAGCCGATTCTTCTGGAGGTCGAAGGGGTTGCCTACAACGAGGCCTATCCGACGCAGGACTTCTTTGTCGTTCTTAAACTCTATAGTAACAAATTTGACTGTTTTGTCCTCGAGGAAGTTCTTAAAATCCTGGCACTCAACATCGGCATGGCATATGTGGTACACCAAGCAAACATCATGCACGCAAACTTGGATCACGGCGGGCTTCTTCCTCTCTTCGTCCTTTAGATCCTTTTCTTGTCCCATGACTGTGGTGTAGCCCAGCGACCCACTCATCATGTGAGCTTTCGAACATGCGTCTGAAGCGAGAAAGGCATCCTTTCACCATCACGGAAGTACGGGTGTAGATGACGTCGAACTCATCGCCGGTGATGGTTCTAACCTTGTACTCACCGCCGATCGGGGAGATTTGGGAGGAGGGTTAGGATTAGTGGAACTGCCGTAATGTGAATGGACGGGATGACTAGGAGCGAACCGCCGTAGTATTAGAGGACGTGCGGGGACGAGTAGGAGCGAACTGCCAGCGTGCGAATGGCAGGGTAGTGGATTTCCATTCTACCATGATACGAGCTTCCGAGAGCCCTTAGATCTGAGATCGAACGGTTGCATGGCGTGATTCTAGACCTATGGGTGAATATCCTATCCTGGAGGGTTATTCTGCAAATTTTCAGCAACTTAGCATGCCACCATTTCATCTCAGATCCAAGGGCTCCCAGCAGCCCGTATCATGGTCACGCCTACCACGACCGTCGCGTCGCTTGCGTGGTCGCGCCCTTGGAGATTTAACATGGTGCGTTAGGCTATCTAATGTTGGCATGTCATACATAGTCATCACTTAGTCACTCATACTACAACAAGGTTGGCTATAAGTGTATTTTTTTACTCCTCTCTTTCTCTTTCTTCGTACTCCCTCCGTCCCATAATATAAGAACATTTTTGACACTAGCTAGTGTAGTGTCAAAAATGTTCTTATATAATGGGACACAGGGAGTACTAGTATTTATTACATTTGCCAAGGAGTGACCTCTTCCAATGAGATGGTGTTGCTAAGTTTGCTTCATTTAATTAGCTATAGACTCAAAATTGTCTTTTCACCTAGGTACACGCGCTTAGCACCGTTTCTTCCTTGGGTCACCAAACTAGTCTCTCTCTTCTTTATTAACTTGCCACATCAGACTTTATGCCTATGTGGCAAGCTTAAGCACCTGTAGGGCAAGTAAGTACAATAGTGCGCTTTACATGGCATTTTTGCATATATGGAGGAAAGAGAGGCAAGGAAAAAGTGGAGAAGTGGGCTCTCATGCATGAAAGAGCCAGCCTCTACTACTACATGGTGGAGCATTGGGAGAGGAACCTGTATGGAGGTGGTCAGGAATCGGAAGACTCACGCTGGTCGTAGCGCCACAATTAAAATGATAATGGCAAGTCAAATCACGGGGCCCCACCTGTCCAGCAGTAACTCGCTGTCAAATCACACAGCCCTACGTTTGCAGCAGCCTACTCCCTCATCTTCTCGCGTCTCTGTCGAACCGACTAGGCGGAACTGTCCCGCCGCCTACCGGGCAGGAATAGCCCCGCCCTCGACTTTTAAATAGTATACAGTATACTAATTTTGTATCCATGGATTGCACCCGCGCCATGGAGCAAAGCGTCTAGAAAACGGTGGTACACATGTACGGAGTATACAGCATGCCTGCCGCGTTCGCGTCGCACCCGAGACGGTCGGTCGGTCGGTCTGGCACGCTGCTCTCCGAATGGAGTGCGCGTCATATTGCATTCGCACACACATGTGGGACTGCAATTGAGAACCGACCATAGGCACTCCCCGGCCCCGCAAGTCGGGTGACTTAATAGAAGAGGGAGACGAGCGATAGTACTAGAGAAGTGTTGTACTACGTTGGTGCCTGGACGATCCCTGCAAGACACGGAAGATCAGTTCGTCCATGCATGTGACCAGACTCCAGCAGACACGCCTGGATTGGCTATCGTCTATATATCGTGCAGGCTGTGTTGTACATGGCTGTAGTTGTGGTGAGAAATCTAAAAAAAGGTTTCTTGTCATCTCGCAAAATTATGTGTCATGTGCTTCGGATCACTTCGAGGGTTAAACAACGACAACTGAGTTGGGCTAGTCATTGGGGGCACATGCACGAACAGTGACTACTCGGCTGCCATCTAGGTCAAGCCGCTATGTTAATTAGGACATCTATCGACGGATCCCTTTTCTATGAGTTTATCTTTAATTTGAGCTTTGTTCCTTGTCTAGTTTGTCCGTCGGGATTCATGTTGTCTCCTTTGGGCAGTGAGGTTATGATTTCTTGTCATGTGGCATTTTTTCGTGTTATATGTTATAATCCGGCGCTTCAGATCAAAATGACGACAACTGCGCCTCCGGGCCACGTGCATGAAGACTTCTCGACAGTCATTGACGAGGTCAAGCCGGCTCCGGTAGACAAAATAAAACTAAGTACTACTCCACTATATAGGCAGGAGCCTCTGCGCTTGCTTGCTAGTGTTTCTCTCTTCACACTGTCTCGGCCTCTCCAGATCTAAACACGACAGCGGTGGCCACTCTCTCTCTCTCTCTCTCTCTCTCTCTCTCTCTCTCTGCTCACCGCTGGTCACAGATCCAGCCGGATCCTCTCTGCCGGGGAAGGTGAGAAGGTGCAACGTTCACGCGGTCGTCCTCGGCGACGGCTCTTACCCACTGCTGGGCGCGTCCCGATCGGCTTGCCTTGCCGTTCTCTCCCAAGCACCGCTGGCGAGGGAGGGCCTCTGACCCCTTCTTCCTCGCTGCCGTAGTGTGGGCAGATCTGGCCTCCCACCGCCCACCTAGTGACATCCCGGTGACCATCAGGTATAACTTCCTTCGAAACCAGACTTGCTCTACTTCCCGAGCTCCTGACGTCGCTGCATTTGTAACTTTTACTATTTCTCAGGCCCCCTCGTAGATAGGATCGATCGGCTGTTCGAAAACCACCTAACTTTTTTACGTTTAAGAGGTAAAACTAGTTCATGCACTCGAATCTAGTACTACTTGGTTCAAACAAGGAAGAAAGGGGGTGGGGATGGGGGAGGATTTGTTACCTGAATCTAGGACTTGGTCGAAAGAGGAAATAATGGGGGCGAAAAGTAGCAGAGACTGGCTATCCAACTGGTCTCTAGGTCTAATAGGGAAATAAAGGGAAACGCAATACAAACTCAATATAAACCCGATCTATTGGTTGAAACAGGAAAGAAAGTGGGACTGGGGGACAAGTTAACAGAGTAAGTCTAGCACTAGATTTGCTAGCCTCACACAGTATAAGGTGGCTATACCGAACAAAAATGGGACCAACCCAGATATCCTGTTCTGATGTTTGTTGCCCCGAGCCACTCTTATGTAATGCCACTGGTAAAATGTAGCAGTCGCACTGTTAAAAGTAAGGACACGTTAAACCAATGTTGTTTTCAATGTAATGCCTCCAGTAATATGAATCAATGGCACTTCTTTACATGTCCTGCTAAAATTTCCCATTAAGATAAGTTGGTTCTTTTCATTAGAAATGCAACTGTCCTGGTCCGCCTACTCTCCCGTGCCCGAAGTAATGTCGTATTTAACGGTTGTCATAGTTAATCCTAATGCCCACACTAATATCTAGCAATGCCACTGCTTTAGAAATTGATACTGTCCTTGTAGGATTGCCATTCAGATAAGGAACATGCTTCTTTTCATTTGATGCATGTTTCATCACTTGTTAGTCACCCTCCTTTCCACCTTTTCTGTGCAAACAGAGATATACATTTCATGCTCGATCTTAGTTGAACTACACAAATGATATCCAAATTATAGTTGAGCATTCCAGGAGCTTCACAACCAACCTTGATGTTGCTCAATTTTATTGCAACTAATGAAGAAGAAGCTCTGTGGGTTTCGTTTTCTGATGGAAATGGAACCGGGGCTAGAGCCCTTTTCTTAATTTTTTTTTGAAGAAGCTGCTAGCTCATGGGACATTGCTTCATTTTAGGTGAACTGCACCAAAAGGTCCCATGAATTGAATCATCCATGTTGGTGACTGAAAGAGCCAGCTTCAGCATCCCAATCTAAGCACCCCCGGCCTCCATCCTTGCGACGCATGGTACACCTCGTTTGCCAACTGCTTGACCCTAGTGTCACTGATAAAATGAAGTAATAATACAGTTAAAATAGAGCGAGTGTCATCTCTATCATTTCATTTCCAATGTAGATAAAGAAAGTGCTTCTCTTTGTTAAATTATGTTTCATCAACTAGTCCCATTGTTAATGTTTAAGCATTTCTGCAAACTGGGGTGCTTAATTTTAGTTGATATGTACTCCCTCCGGCCGGAAATACTTGTCAGAAAAATGGATGAATTTAGACGTATTTTTAGTTATAGATACATCCAATTTTATCCATTTCTCCGACAAGTATTTCGGGACGGAGGGAGTACAAAAATAGAGATTTGAATGTCTCAAGGCGCCTCCTTGTACTACTGTTGTACACTGATGTTCATCACGGGCAGAAGGTGTATCTGGGAGACTTGGGATGATGTCCAGTATGAGGCGTACCGTATGAGGCGTTGCAGGGCCCATCTCGCCCTCGCAACATGGCATACTATGATACTATCGCAATATTTTCTTCTATTTATTTTGTGTGTTTCATCAACTAGTGCCACTATAATGTAATCACGCTTTTTCATTATCTGCGCAAACAGGGTTATTCAGCTGCATTTTGGTAGAACTGCACAAATGTACGTATGGAACCGACATATATGCAGAGTGAGAGGTGTGCCAAGTAAAAATTACCGACACCAACCATGCTGCATGCACGCATTGGCATCCACCACAACCAGTGGCATGTGTGGCGCTCTCTATGGACGGATCTTTCTCGGCAGCAAATCCTCTAACCAAATACTAGTAGCTTATATTGGCAGTTTTCTAGGGAGTACTCTTTTCTGAAAGAAGCACCAATCTATTTTTCTTTATTTGTACACTGTGTCACAACTTTGACCCAAAGGTCCAGAGCTATTTTAGGGTGATTGGCGTAGTACTTGGAGACTGATTGTAAGCATGATTTTCATTAGCTGTCACACTGATTGTAAGCATGAGCAGGTGGAAGATTAGGTTAGTGCGAAGCTTACCTTAAACCCTACCGTCGCCGTTGAAACGAGGCGAGCGTCGAGGGAACCGTGGAGAACGGCGGGGAAACGACGTCGCGCCATCCGGCCTCCTCTTGTGGTGGGAGAACGAATACTCCTGTGGCTCTGGCTGGCTCTGCGCCCTCACGAATGGCACACCATACTCGATCGATTCGTTATCCTTTGGGTGCTCGACCTTCGACCTGTACGCCCACCACCTCCGCCTGACTGTCGCCTCGGGCGAATCTGTCTGCTCCATCTCCCATAGGAGATACTCGATGAACTCGGAGGACTGCGGCGTGACTGCCGCTGAGGAGTACATGTACATCGCCGCCCTCATCGCTGCCGTCTCGCTCTTTCGCATACATTGCAAATGACCCGCATCGTCCTCGAAATCTCCCACTCATGGTTAAACCAACTAAGGATCTCCTTCAACCTGGCTAACTTTGCCTGGTCGCCACCGGCGATCTGCCTGATTCGCTGCTGCATCCACTCCATAGATGTCGTTCTGAGTGGTCCGGTGCTAGCTTTGGAAGATGGGAGGAGAGACGGTGGTCTTGCAATAGATAAGAGGGAGAGGAGAGGAGGTGGTTTTGGAATGGAGATGATGGAGAGGAGAGGAGGTGGTTTTGCAATGGAGAGAAGATCAGAAGAGGGAGAGGCGAGATGGTGGTTTTGGAATGGAGATGATGGAGAGGAGAGGAGGTGGTTTTGGAATGGAGATGATAGAGAGGAGAGGAGGTGGTTTTGCAATGGAGAAGATCAGCAGAGGGAGAGGCGAGACGGTGGTTTTGGAATGGAGATGATGGAGAGAGGAGGTGGTTTTGCAATGGAGAAGAGGGAGAGGAGCGTGCGGCAGCGATTTAGGATTGGGCAAGAGGGCCGGCGCGCTATGACTGGATCAAAATCAAAATCAATTTACCCTTCAATTAAGAAAGCAACCCCACATTAACTAGTCTCCCTTTTATTCTGGGTCATAATTGACCATGATTTTCACACATAAAATATATGTTATATGTTGCAAAAATAATATAATCTGAAAGTACATTCAGATACGAACCAAACAATACAATTTTTGGTGACATGCATTCACATTTTGCCTGTCACATACAGTACATGGTCAAACTTTGACCCAAAATACGCAAAACAACAAAAAAATACTTCCAAGACCAGCGCCGCTCTTTCGCTCTTCTCCTCTTAAACCACCGCCGCTCCTCTCCTATTCCAATCTAAATCCAGCGCCGCTCCTCTCCTCTTCCATTTCAAAACCACCGCCCCTCCTCTCCTGTTCCAGTCCAAAACCAGCGTCGCTCCTCTCCCGTTCTAATCCAAAACCAGCGCTGCTCCTCTCCTCTTCCATTCAAAAACCACCGTCGGCGAGTGAAGGTGCTGTGGAGAAGTAGATCGATGGAGGAGTACAACCGATACGTGAGGATCGCAGACGGCGACCCTGTGAAGCTAGCTAGGATGTTGGAGATACAGTCTTGGTTTGACAACAAGGACCAACTAGCGGCGACGGCGACATCCATGGCCAAATATCTGCAACAGAGCAAAAAGGCGGCGATACTCCCGGATGGAGTCGCGCCAGAGTACATAGAGCTGCTCCTCTGGGCCATGGAGCAAACAGATTCACCGAATCCGATCGTGAGGGAGCGGTGGTGGGAGTATCGATCCCAGATGGAGCATCCACCAGAGATTGAAGGATCGAGCATCTACAGGGTGCCGTTTGTGAGGGTGTCCTGCCAGAGCGAGCCGGTGGAGTCTTCGTCGACCGAACCCAACTGCAAGAGGAGAAAAGTAGTTGGCCCGATGACGCTTCCCCGCCATCGTCTCCCTCGCCGTTCACATCGTCTCACGGGGCGGCTGTTTGCCGCCGAGGAACAGGAGGGGGCTGCCCCCCCCCCCCCCCCCAGCCCAATAGTCGGGCAGGTTGTGAATTGTCAGGAGGAGCTTAGGGTTGTCAGTATTTGCAGGTTGTGAATTGTGTTTTGTCTTGTGTATTTTGAGAGTACTTTCAGATATGAATGTCTTTTGAATTTCAGATTTGCAATATTGAGCATATGAAGAATTTTATGAATTCTAGACATCTATTTTTAGCACTTAAAGAAAGTAGTTTCATAGGAGTATAAAAGTGCAGATGAGAAGAAACTACAAGTTTCAGTTTCAGATAAGAAACTGCAAGTTCAGTTTCAGATAAGAAACTGCAACTTTCAGAGGCAGAGCATTTATATTGACACGGCCTTTTCAAACAGGGTTAACATCATGTTGGAAGTTTTATTCATGGTCGAAAATGGAACTACCAGCCAGTTAACATCATGCTGATCAACATTCATGCATAGCACATCTTCATATGATGCACAGTCAAAATGCCCACACAATGTCGAGTGTGCGAAACACAGAGAAAACGAGGGATGAAGTTTTGGCAAGTGTTGGACATGGTTTTGGGCTGCCCCGTCTAGGCTTTCATTTTTAACATGCGCAGCCCACGACCTCGGATGGGAGGGCCTGTTTGTATTTTCTTAGGGCCGTCATGTATCGACCGACCTATGGACCTCCCATCCGAGGTTTTATTTTTGGCAGCCCAATTTATGTATTTTTTTGAAGAAAACGCAGAGGTCTGTTCTATTTTTCTATATAAGAATAGGAACGCCAGGTACAACTTATGTTTCCCTTCTAACTATATTATATATATTTAATTATTTTATATGTTATTATACATTATTTTTATTGTCATCATATATTTAACAGATATTTACATATGTAAGAAAACAATATCCCACATCTTATCAACTTATAAAAATAATTTCTTAACAAATAAAATCCTGGATTGTTTTGGCACGAAAATCCTAATGATTGTGTACAAAAGCTTGGTAAGATTTAAGGATGAATGTAATAATATCACTAATTATTTAAATATATTTATAACAAAATGCTCAGCCCTTTTTTATTTTTTGATAACATTGCTGGCCCAACCCAACATTATAATTAGAATCAGCCCAGCAAAATCGTGTATCTAGATAAAGTGCAATAGCCTGTAATTTTTTTGGAAATAAAATAAATGGGCCACATGGTCACTACATTAATTGTTCACCCAGCCCAGCTAATGGCTGTAATTCAAAAAAAAGAGATCAACTTGACTATAAATTCTACCGCGCAAAAAAAAGACTATAAATTCTTAAAAAATGGGTTGAATACGTGCCACATTTTTGGAGGCTGAAATGTCGGCCAATAGGTCGAAGCCAACGCAAGTCGTTGTTAATTTAGTCAACAAATGATTCTAACATGTTAGCCGTTGGATTTACGTCCAACGACCGGCATCCATCTTCAATCTCTCGTCTTTTTCCTCCAGCGCCGCCAGGACCACCTCCCGCCTCCTGCTGCTAGCAGCTCTGCTTAGCACGCTTCGCTATGAAGCGCTACTCCACCGTTGGCCAGGCCATCCCTCCACCCCTCCACACCTCCTGTTCTTCTCCACCGACTGCCGAACCACACCGCACTAGAACCAGTTAACCCTCGTACATCTCTCCGTCTGTGACTCTACTCCCGCGTCTTCCCATCTCCGGCTCGTTGCTGTTCGGGGCCTCGCCGTCGTCCACCACCTTGGATGCGCTCGGCGCGGCGTGGTCAACATGGTCAACGAACAACACCATCGGAAGTAGACTCTGCGTGGAGAGGCTGACAGCTGGGTCCACGGCCGCACACAAGGAAATGCTTCCTCATTACGCGCAAAATAATGATTCCTCCACCTGACATCTGGGACCCACCGAAAGGGCCTCTGTATTTCACGAAAAAAACATGCCCCCCGCTGACTTGTCGGACCCACTAGCTATCTTCGCACGCAAGGAAGTGCCTCCTTATTACGCACAAAAAAAATGAATACTCCCCTGCCAGCTGGAACCCAGCATACTGGGAGGCTGACTTGTGGGCCTACCAAGTTGACGGGGATGGAGGGCTTTGTCAACTTAGTCAATATGAACGATTCTAGCTCCTGTTACCGTACGATGTTCATCCAACGGTTGTAGTGCTTCTTCAACCTCTGGTCTTCTTGCTCCAGCCGCCCAAACCAGCGCGCGGTCGTGTCGCGTGCTCCTGCCTCCCGTGGCCGGCTGTGATGCCGCGGAGGCCTCACCTCCCCTACTACTCCCACCGCTGGCCAGGCCATACCTCTACTCACCCACACCCCCTGTTATTCTGCGGCGACAACAACCTCACACCGCAGCCAAACCAGCGAACCCTCGCACTCCTCTTCGCGTGGGCATCAACTTCTGCATCTTCCCCGGCTCCGAGTCGTCCCCTTCCTAGGCCTCGCCTCATCCACCGCCTTGGTGCTCTCGGCACGGCGTGGTCAACGTGGTCAAGGAACGACTTCCATCATACGTGAACTGTACATGGAGAGGCTGACAGCTGGGTCCACGGCCGCAGCAAGGAAGTGCCTCCTTATTACGCGGAAAATAATGATTCCTCCACCTAATAGCGGGGACCCACCGGACGGGCCACCGTATTTCGTGAAAACAAGTTTCCCCCTGACTGCTGGGACCCACCAGCTACATCTTCACACGCAAGGAAGTGCGTCCGGGCAAAAAAACGATTCGCACCCTGACTGCTGGGACCCATCAGCTACATCTTTGCACGCAAGGAAGTGCGTCCGGGCAAAAAAAAATGATTCGCCCCCCTGACTGCTGGGACCCACCAGCTACATCTTCGCACGCAAAGGAAGTGCGTCTGGGCAAAAAAAATGATTCGTCTCTCTGACTGCTGGGACCCACCAGCTACATTTTCGCACGCAAGGAACTGCCTGACAGTCGGGACCCACCTAGTCGAAGCGTACGTAGCGTTGTCATTCTGGTCGCGAACGTGTACGTACATATATATTGGTCGATGTAGAGGCGCGCATGTGTCGTAGTAGAGGCGCGTACGTGTCGTAGTAGAGGCGCACACGTAGCATGTACACGTACGTACAGCGGCCAGGGTGCAAGAAAGAAAATACGGCCACGTACGTACATACAGGCGGGGTCTCGAACGCCTACTCACGCATACGTACGACCAAGGCTTGTGTACATGGCTGGGTCGGAACGGAGAAACAGCGTCGTCGTCGTGTTCATGGGGAGGCAACGGAATGCATCATGTTCATGGGGAGGCAACAGAATGCGTCGTGTTCATCGGGAGGCAACGGAACACATGGGAGCCAACCGGCTTAGACGGAACAGGCGATGGAAACGAGGCCTGGCGTATGCACAACGGAGGAAACGGACCTCCTATGTTCGGAACGGGGTCCTGTTGATCGGGAGGGGTGTGGCGTACCGCAAAACGGAGGAAACGGACCTCCTACGGTCGAAACGGGGGTCCTGTTGATCGGGAGGGGTGTGGCGTACCGCAAAACGGACGAAACGGACCTCCTACGGTCGAAACGGGGGTCCTGTTGATCGGGAGGGGTGTGGTGTACCGCAAAATGGACGAAACGGACTTGTGTTGGAGCGCTACGGTCGAAACTGGGGTCCTGTTCATCGGGAGGGGTGTGGCGTACCGCAAAACAGGACTCCACGGGATACTGTTCATCTCCACCGTCGACCTCCTCCAGCCTCGACGGGCTACCATCGACCTCCTCCAGCCTCCAGGGGCTCCTGTTCATCCAGCCTCCACCACGCGCTACTCCACCGGCTACTATTCAACCACCCCTCCACGGGCACCCCTCCACCGTCTACTGTTCATCCAGCCCTCCACACCACGGGGTCCTGTTCAACCACCCGTCCATGGCCACCCCTCCACCGTCTACTATTCATCCAGCCCTCCACACCACGGGTTCCTGTTCATCCAGAGGCAACGTCACCGCTCACTGTTCATCCAAACCCCCCCCCCCCCCGCAACGCTCACTGTTCATCCAATCGATCGGCTTTAGTTAGCAGCAGTAGCAAAGGAATCGCTCCATCGGGTTCAGTTAACAGCCATCGATCGATCGCTCGGGTTCAGTAACGCGTAGCCTGCACTTCAATCGCTCGGGTTCAGTTAGAGCCCAACGCCTCGCTCGGGTTCAGTTAGAGCCAACGCTTCGCACCTGTACGAGAGAAACGCGCATCGCTCGGCCCCCGACCTCCCATCGTAACCGGCAACTCCCTGAAATTTTCCTCCCCCTCGCTTCTACCATGGTTTTTTCCGTCATGGACGGCCCATAGAATGTCATGCAGCTGCGTCTCCGGCCCGCCCAGGACGAAAAGCCCATTTTCTGTCATGATTTTTTGTCATAGAAGTAGGAGCCCACCACATCTATGATGATACCGGGTTTTGTCACAATTATCGTCATAGAAGTGTCATATGTATGACAAAAAAAATTCGTTCGGCCCAAAATGTCACGGATGTGTCTTTTTTTTGTAGTGTTGTACATGTGTGCCATGGAGTTGTGTACTTTCCTTGGCTTGGCATATACATCTGTGTCATCCTCTTGCTCTTCAGGGGCATTGATAAGCTTGGCCCACTCAGCAACTGTAGACTGGTACCTTGTACCCTTAGTCATCCAAACAATTTTACCATCTGGGTAAAAATGTGCTGTGGAGTAGAACTGCATCACCATATCATCATTCCACTTGGTGCGTTTCTGGCCAACAAATTTGTCAACTCCAGTCAGTCTCAAGCTGTCATGAACTCCTGGGAAGTGATCTGCATTGTTGTCAATGTAAGTCCAGTCAACCCGTCTCTTATCACTGACTATGTGCTTCTTGTCTAGGAGCACAGTCTCATAGAAATCCTGCTACTCCTTTGTATGGAACCTGTAGTCCATAGTAGTCCTCCTCCTAGTGGCATATGGGTCTGTCTACCTCCATAGCCCGAGACTTGCATCCTTTCTTAGCTTCACGTTTTCAGCCATAGGATGTGTATCATCGTGATCCGGGATCTTAGGCTTCAGTTTTCTAAGCACTTGGGCTTCTTCTTCTTCTTCTTCTTCTTCTTCTTCTTCTTCTTACACTCCAGGCACTAGGGCCTTGTTCTTCTCAGTAGCTGGTATGTTCCTAGTTGATCTCCTGGGTGCTGCAGGCTTAGAAGCTTGAGCAACAGCCTTGGGGGCAGTCTTGGGCTTTGATGGAGCAACCCCTGACTTGATGGCATCCCCCATCAACTTTTGAGTCTTGGCAGGAGGTGCATCTTGCTCTTCCTCCTCCTCATCTCAATCCCTGACCATAGATGGTCTGCCAATCACTCTGGCCATGGTCTTCTTGACCCTTTCCTTCCTCTTCTTGCCCTCACCAGCCTCCTTTGGTTCAAGAGTGAACTCAATGGTTTCCTGTGTTGAGGCTCTGGCTTGGGACATTGGAATCCTTCTGGCTGGTGCCTTCTTCTTCATACCTGGCTTGGTTGAAGCTGTTGTGCCAAACTCTTTCTTGACAAACTTTTCCCTTGAAGTGACTTCCTCATCAGCCACAAAATCTTCCTCCTCTGAATCAGATGTTCTCTTCTTCCTCTGCCTGGTTGCAGCCTTAGGCAGGTTGCTAGGAGTACTTCTGCTCCCATCATCATAGCTGTCAGAGGGACTAGTGCCCTCACTCATGTGAACCTGTTCCTCAGACCTGTTTTGGCTCTCACTGTTGTCTGACATGGCTGAAAGCTGAAAGCTGACCCTGTGAATAGATATAGTTAAGACAGAGTGGATGTGCATCAGAAAGTGCAGAGATTTTGCAAAACCAATGAGTCAAAAACTTAGTTTTAGTTTTCTACAGAAATCATTTCGGAGCTACCGATTTGTTAAACTCGGTGAAACCGAAGCAACATTAGAGTCTAAACTAGTGAAATCGGTCAGACAAAGACACAGTTCGGTGACTCTGAGATTGCTAGGATTTCACTGAGAATAGAACTCGGTCACACTGATTTGTAAGTTTTGGTCAGACCGAAAATGACAAATGCAATGGCCTGGGCCTAATCGGTGTGACCAATTTCTCCAACTCAGTCAGTCCGAGATGAGTTCGGCAGAAACCTAACCCTAAGTTTTCGAATCAAAACTAATCTAAAGGAGTTTTTGATTGGATATAAGTATCTCAAACATGGTAAGATTCATGGCATTGACCTAAGTGCAAGAGTCAAAGGTAAAGATTACACAAAGGGGTCGAGTTCATACCCTATCTCGGCGGTGAACTCACTACGGCGACAACGGCGGCGAAGATTCCGTTGATGGCGGCGGAGACTAGCGACAGGAGGTCACTGATGATAGAGGAGACGATTCGGAGACCTCGAGTCGGTAGAGCTGGACATGCATGGGCGAAGGGTTTTGGAGAAATTTCCAAAATTCGACCCGTGGGTATATATATCCAAACCCTGTCATTGTGACCGAGTTGAGCAATTCAGTGGCACCGAGATGCAGAATTGCAAGCGGTTATTGCAACTCGGTGAGACCGAACTGTTCAAATCGGTTGCATCAAGATTGAAACCTAGATCAACTCAATGAACTTGGTATGACCGAAAGGAATGAATCGGTCATACCGAAATACATCAAGAGGTTTTGGAAGTTTAAGTCTATGACAAAACGATGGCTCCGAGTGCTCCTCACCCAGAGGGTTCGAATCTGACTTGATCAAACTTTGTGATGTAGCATGAATAGAGCTTGAGACGAGAAAAGCATAGATAGCTAAAGGGAGTACTTAGGCATTCTTGTCCATCCATTTGGCAAAAGAAAAGACCAAACAATCAAAGCAACAAATGGATGTCCTCGAATGAAGAAAATTATGCAACCAACATGCTCACACAATAAGATTGCAAATGAAATATGTGGCAAAGCATGCACAAACACTCTAGCATCGATCAAGCGATTGGCGATGACTAGGTCATCTATATATGAGTATATTGACTTAGGAGTCAAATGAGAAGACTTGATCATAGGTCATACTCATCGTTTAAGCAAAAGTGGGGTTACCACTTTTTCATAAAGCATTGTTGTGTTCACACCATTAGAGTTGCTTTAGCTCAATTCTTAAAGTAAAGCTCCCCCTAGATGTGATATCCCTTTTAGAGGGATGAACTAACCTTGGGTTTTGTCGATGATGACTTCATGTAGATGTTGAAGATGTGGGTGCTCAATGTTGATGTACATCATTTGGAGCAATCCATTGGAGTGAGTTGCACTTTCAATACCTACATGGTTTAGTCCCACAAGGAACAAACAAGGATATCCATAGACATAGAGTGAAGTACACACAAGATGCTGTCCATGAAAGCATTAGGTTACCTTGTCCCTTGACTTACTAACAAGAGGGTTTGTGACTCCTTGAACTAGTGCAAGATGTGGAAGTTGATTGCACTTGTCCTTGCCAATATGAATATAAGTGAACTATGTTGGCGGAGTCACCCTCAAGAGCACTCTAGTTCTTCTTCTTCGGGATCCACATCATCTTGATGGGAATCCTTGGGGTTGTAGATGTACTTGATGAAGTAGACCTTGAGGTAGTCTTGGGAACCCACTTGACGAAGGCCTTTGGAGCTTCTTCAAATGCATCAATTTCCTCTTGAAGCTTGTCCTTGCCTTTTAGCTTGTGGTCTTGTGGTGGAAGATCATCTTGAGCTTGTGTCCCCTTGAAGGAAGTAGGATCATACTTCTCTTGTGAGGAACAAACTTCGTCTTGGGTATTGATCTTCTTCCCACTCAACTCCATTGGCATTGAACTTTTGTTCAAAACCAACACCTTGATTCTTCCGGTGTGTTCCTTGCTTGCGTACAATCTCCTCAAATTGCTTGCTTCCGGAAAGGCTCTTGTAAACACCCTATAATTCCCTTCAATAAGCTATTTTCTTGCTCAAGTGTAACTTGGCTAAGAGAATCTTTAGTGGAATCTAGGGAACTACTAGAGGCAACAATATTGGATTTGGCATGATTATTGTTACTACTAGAAGAAGACACTTTCTTACCCTTGTTGCTAGATTTTACTTGTGGCATGTAAGTAGACAAGAGTAAACACTTGCAATGTAAGAAGAACTTTTCTTCCGAAGATCATCATTGATTGCCTTTAAGAACCCATGCTCTTGCTCTAGGTTGAGCTTGTCGAAGCATAGCTTCTCATGAGTTTTTAAAAGTTCTCGATGATCTTCTAAAGTAGTTTCATGAGCTAACTTAAGAGTGTTTAGTTCTTTAGTTAGACGCTCAATCTCCTTCTTATCATTGTCATTCGTTTCATCTTGATTAGCATGATTAATAGCATTTTCATCATAGTTTTCATTACTAGCATTGCCAACAAGTAACTCATCATCACCTAGCAAATCATCTTCATCACTATTGAAATCAATATACTCGGGGTGTGATACCTTGGGGCCTTTAGCCATGAAGCATCTTCCAATTCCTTCATTTGGTGAGTCAAATATGTCATATGAGTTGGTTGACACAATTGCAATACCGGCAACACCTTCATCTTGAGTATATTCGGAGTCGGAGTGATAACTTCTCTCGGAGTGGTGGTCGGAGTCAGAACCGGATACCCATTCACCAACATGATCTTGATGTCTTCGTTTTGTGTATCTCCTTGATGACTTGTCCTTCCTTTCCGAATCCTTGCTTTTGGGAGAGGTTCTTTGTTCATAACTATCATCTCTACTCCTTCTCTCTCTTGGAGATGATTCTTCTCTTCTACTTATTCTTTTAGGTGAGTCTTCTTTTCTTTTGTATGGAGTCGTACACTCATTGGAGTAGTGTCCGGGTCTTCCACAATTGTAGCAATTACGTTCACGACTAGAAGATCTTTTGTCATGGTAGGATCTTGACTTGGAGCTTCTCTCTTTCCTTCTACTCTTGTAGAATTTGTTGAAGTTCTTCACCATTAAGCTCAATTCCTCATTGAAGACTTGTTTTCCACTTGATGTGGCAGGAGCATCACATCAGGCTTTATAAGCACCAGTAGACTTGTTGTGAAGCTCTTCTTTATCCTTAAGTGACATCTCATGAGCAACAATTCTTCCAATGACTTCCGTTGGCTTGAGATCTTTGTAATTGGGCATCATTTGGGTCAATGTGCACACAGTATCATATTTTCCATCCAAAGCTCTTATGATCTTCTTGATGATGAATCTGTCAGTCATCTTTTCACTTCCTAAGCCGGCAATCTCATTTGTGATGAGAGCAAGCCTAGAGTACATTTCAGCGACACCTTCACCATCCTTCATTTTGAACTTGTCAAGCTGACTTTGAAGAACATCCATCTTGGATTCCTTGACAGACTCGGTACCTTCGTGCATATCAGTCAAAGTATTCCAAATTTCCTTTGCATTCTCAAGACGGCTGATTTTGTTGAATTCTTCGGGGAACAATCCATTGAAGAGGATATCGCAAGCTTGAGCGTTGTATTGCAGCATTTTCAACTCTTCCACAGTTGCTTCACGATTTGGTTCTCTCCCATCGAATAATTCACCTTGCAAATCAATACACACAATAGCCCAAATGGCGGGGTTATGTCCACGAATATGCATTTTCATCTTATGCTTCCAACTAGCAAAATTAGTACCATCAAAGTAAGGACCTCTACGATGGTAATTTCCCTCGCTATACGCCATACTCTCCTAGGTTGTGAAACCAAGGCTATGATCACCAAAGCTATGAAAATCAAGGCAAATGGAGACCAAAGCTCTGATACCACTTGTAGGATCGAAAGTATGTCTAGAGGGGGGGGTGATTAGACTACTTGACCAAATAAAAATCTAGCCTTTTCCCAATTTTAAGTCTTGGCAGATTTTAGCAACTTAACACAAGTCAAGCAATCAACCTACACATGCAATTTCAAGAGTATAGCAGCGGAATGTAAATCATTGCATATGAAGGTAAAGAGGAGGAGTTTGGAGGGAGAAAACGCAATGTAGACACGGAGATTTTTGGCGTGGTTCCGATAGGTGGTGCTATCGTACATCCACGTCGATGGAGACTTCAACCCACGAAGGGTAACAGTTGCGCAAGTCCACGAAGGGTCCACCCACGAAGGGTCCACGAAGAAGCAACCTTGTCTATCCCACCATGGCCATCGCCCACGAAGGACTTGCCTCACTTGGGTAGATCTTCACGAAGTAGGCGATCTCCTTGCCCTTACAAACTCCTTGGTTCAACTCCACAATCTTCACGGAGGCTCCCAAGTGACACCTAACCAATCTAGGAGACACCATTCTCCAAAAGGTAATAGATGGTGTGTTGATGATGAACTCCTTGCTCTTGTGCTTCAAATAATAGTCTCCTAAACACGCAACTCTCTCTCACATATTAAGGTGGAAAGATGATTTGAGTCGAAAGCAACTTGGGGAAGGCTAGAGATCAAGATTCTTGTGGTTGGATTGGAATGTCTTGGTCTCAACACATGAGTAGGTGGTCCTCTCTCAGAAAATAAGTAGTGGAAGTGTAGGCACGTTCTGATGGCTCTCCCTCAAATGGAGAAGGGGTGGAGGGGTATATATAGCCTCCACACAAAATCTAATCGTTACACACAATTTACCAAACTCGGTGGGACCAAATAGTGAAACTCGGTGAGACCGGCCTGGTTCAAAATGTGAACGTTAGGCTTTTCGGTGGGACCGACAATACCAACTCGGTGAGACCGATGCGCTAGGGTTAGGGCAAAACCTCATCTCGGTGAGACCGATCACATGAACTCGGTGAGACCGATTTCAGTAATAAGCAAACAGAGACTTGGTCAGGCAAACTCGATGGGACCGATCGCTCATTTCGGCGAGACCAAAATGTTACAAAAATGAAACAGAGAGTTTGCATTGCCAACTCGGTGGGACCGATCGTCATCTCGGTTAGACCAAAACATTACGAAGGGAAACAAAGAGTTTGCAATCCCATCTCGGTGAGACCGAGATCCCTATTGGTGAGACCGAACTGATTAGGGTTTCTAGATATGGCTATGTCAAGTGAACTCGGTGGCGCCGAGTTTGACTTGAGGTTTAGGACATATGTGGAGATGAGAAAGTGGTTGAGGCTTTTGGAGCATATCACTAAGCATTTTGAGCAAGCAAGCCATTAAGCAACACTTCATCCCCTTTTAATAGTATTGGCTTTTCCTATGGACTCAATGTGATCTTGGATCACTAAAATGAAAATGAAGAGTCTTGAACTTTTGCCAATATGTGTCCTTAGCATTTTGAGGGGTCCACATCTCTAGTCCATGCCATACCAATCATTGAACTTTCTGAAACATTAATCTTGAATGGATATTAGTTCAATGAGCTATATGTTATTATGAATTACCAAAAACACCCGGGATTAGTTGCACTTTCACTGGGCCTGTACCAGGGAGCTGCAACCCTAGGGTATCAACCCTGGGGCGGAGGTTGTGCCGGAAGAACCAGACACGTGGTACAACTGCCCTGCATTGTGGTACAACCGTCGGGGGTGGGGGTTAAAACCACTGTGTTGGGAGGAAGGGAGGACCTCTTTCTCCTCGAACGGAAGGGAACATTGGGCATTGGGTGGACATGAATGTGCATTGATTCACCCAATACCTTCCGATGTGGATTCCCTCTTAATAGTACGGGTTCCCTACGACCAAAGAAATAAACACGTAGAGAACACCGTCTTCGGTCTTTTGTTCCGGAGGGAACGCCTAATCATCTTGTACCCAACAGAGTGTACCTGAAGAACTTGGCACACAATTAGACGACAAGGTGAGTTGTCATCATCACCAAAACACAAAGCCGGGAAATGCCCTAACACTCATCCATCTCCATCACCATCCAGCAAGCCTACGAAGGAATTACTCACTCCCGATGGTGAGCATCATAGAATTGTTGATGATAACGACGGTGACGAATCCCCCTCTCCGGAGCCCCGAACAGACTCCAGATCAGCCCTCCCAATGAAGAACAAGAGGTGGCGATGGCTTCGTATCTTAAAACACGATGAAATTTCTTCTCTTATTTTTTCTCGGGAAGACGATATTTATGCAGTTGGAATTAGGTCATACGGACGTCTATGTGCCCCACAAGACATCAGGACGTGCCCTGGTTGGGGGGGGGGGGGTAGGTGCGCCTTGCTGTCTTGTGGACAACAGGTGGCCCCCCTCCGATGGATCTTCGTTTCAGTATTTCTTATTTATTCAACAAAAAATCTCCGCAAAGTTCCGTCCATTCTGAGAACTTTTATTTCTGCAAAAAAAAACAACAACAACACCATGGTAGTTTTGGTGAAAACAGCGCTAGTCTGGGTTAGCTTCATTCAAATCATGCAAATTAGAGTTCAAAACAAGAGCAAAAGTGTTTGGAAAAAATGGATACGATGGAGACGTATCACATGCCATGGTGAACAAATTACAATTGCATAGTGATTAAATTGTAAATTTTATAATTATGATCATACGTGGGATAAATTGCATATAGGCATCACACCCGTACATGTATAGACCGTTAATCCAACAACACTTATAACTAATAATCCATTCTAAGACCGCTATCCAACATACATCTCAAAGTACTAAGTAAAACAAAGTATTGCATTAAGCATGATACAGATAATATATTGTCTTCACCTTACGTTTAAGGGACATGTACACAACTATCTTTTTTATCCTTGATGGCAACATCACAATACAAGCCTTCTGAACTTTTTGTCACTGCGACGGATTACCTACAAGTTTGGACCCAACTGACATACACCACTCCCTCTTAAAATTCATTCATGTAAACATGCCCAATACAAGACTAATAGATGAGAGATCATTTATGTTCACATATTATGCAGCAAAGAACACATATGGATCGACGGATAAAACATGTATCAATATGATCATAAAAAGTGACAATTCATCACACCACAACAAACACTCCATAAAAATTACATAGGATGAATCACAATCATGTAGGGCACCTCATGTTATCATTGTACTGAAGAAGAAGTGAGATATTGCCATCTAGTTACTGCTATGGACCCTTTGTTCAAAGAAGACTACTCACACATGAACATGAGGCAACAAGGTTGATGTAGATCGCCATCATGCATAATTCCCCTTCCAGCAGAATGCCGAAATAGACCTCCAGATTGATTTGGGTCGGAACAGATAGGTGCGACGGCGAAAAAAAATTCCATGAGCACCGGTAGGGCCCATGCTACATATGAGGGATTTTTAGGTCAATACAAAGCCATGAGCACCGATAGACGGTGAAGAGGGTTCCTGTAGGGCCCACGCCGCCTTGGCTCGGGCCCCTGGCCACGACTTGGGGTCGCGTCGGGTCCACGGGCACCGCCTTCCAGCCCCCTATGCTATGTGTAGCCTTCTGGACTTGAAGATCACCGTTATGATAGTCCTTTGTTCCACCGACATTTTTCTCTTTCATTTTAACATTTGCCCGACCAATTTTTTTTCCCTGTTTTCAAGTCTATTTTATCTATATGTATGTAGAATGTTAAATTAAAACGGATCCAACACAACAGATTTCAGCAACCACAGAATCGGCCCTGCACACGTTTGGCTCAAGCAGCAGCTGTTTACAGTTTGACTCGCTGCCGCAACAGTTTTATCTTCATCAAAACTTTTCCAAAGTTACGGCCGCCAATTTATTCTCTTCCAAATTTACGGGCCGCACTACTTTTAGCAAGAAACGTACTTATCCCATCATCAAGGGATCAAACGTGCAATCGCCGTTGGCATCAGCCCCATCACGGCGAATGGAGCCTACCGGGGCGGCTACGAGGAAGCAAGATTCTATATAAACCCCACCCGTAATCGCCCGGCTCGAGCCGAGGACAGGACAGAGACCACGGACCACCGCGCCACCGCCCCCGCCTCCCGAGGGCCCGGACTCCGACAAGCGCCCGCCCGCCCGCCCATCACTCCTCTTCCCCGAACCCTACCCTCCCATGGCGGCTACCGCGGCGGCGTCGCCCTCCTCCCTGCTCCTCTCCCGCCGCCACGGCGCGTCCTTGTCCTCCTCGTCGGCGTCCCGCGCCGGCGCCTCCCGCCTCCGCGCGCCGGTGAGCGTTCGGCCCCGCTCGTCCCTGGCCCTGGCTGCGGGGTTGTGATTCTTATCTTTTTAGTTGCGCGCAGAGGTGCGTGCTCGGGACGGCGGAGCAGCTGCGGGTGGTCGAGGCGGGGAAGCGGGTGGGCGGGGCCGACCCGTGGGCCGCCGCCTGGACGCCCAAGACGCCCGCGCAGGAGGCCAGGCTCGCCGCGCTGCCGCAGGAGGCGCGCGACTCCAGGCTCAAGATCTTCTCCGGCACCGCCAACCGCCCGCTCGCGCAGGTGGGGTTCCTGTCCCGCCGCTCCCTGTCCCCTGTCTCCGAAAAGAAAATAAAAAAGCACCTTTTTATCCGATTTGTAGAAGTATGGGGTCTGATTCGTACTGGTTGGACAGGAATAATTGCTGAATTCAATAATAATTTCTTGATTGCATATGAGTTTGGCCCTTTTTGGATGATGAAAGGGAAAGGGGTTTGCGCCGGCGCCGCAGTTGCAATGCTGCCACTGAAGAATATACACCCAAAACCTATCAGACGTTTACACTTTATTTTATGATTGTCTGTATGTGCCATCATTCAATGCGTTGACGAATACGACCTATTTGGCTTGTACTTCTAAAATGTATGACTTTTTTGTATATTGCGTCAGGAAATTGCTTCTTATCTGGGCGTAGACCTTGGCAAGATCCTTATCAAGCGCTTTGCTGATGGAGAAATCTACGTGCAACTGCAAGAGAGTGTGAGGGGCTGCGATGTCTTCTTGGTGCAGCCCACTTGCTCTCCTGTCAATGAAAACCTCATGGAGCTCTTCATCATGATTGATGCTTGTCGGCGAGCATCAGCGCGATCTATTACCGTTGTCATTCCGTACTTTGGATATGCCAGAGCAGACAGAAAGGTATGGCCAAATGATTAAGCTGGCTGATTGCTTTTGATAGAAGTCGGTGATGTATTGGTGTAACCAAGCTGTGAAGTATTTTCAGATCTATTTAACTGGATTTGCTTCTTCCCTGCTCATAATATCTAATTACAGACCAGTTCAACGAAAAAAGATATCTAATTGCTTTTTCAATTTGTTTCCGTGTCAATGCAACTGAATGTGATATCCACATACTGAGGTTTTCCTTGTAAAGTTTTATTATTATTATTGTAGTGTATTTTACTTCTTGTGCTGCTGGTTCTTCTATTCTAAGGACTTGTTTGGTGAACCAGCTTCTCTTATGGATACCTTAATTTGGTCATTGTTCGGCATACTTAAGACCGACCAGCCAGATGTTTAAATGGGGAGGAGTTTAAAGTTGCATATTGCCCCCAATTGGGGAATATGTTCCTGCCCCCTTTGTGCGATGTGTGAAAATTTGCTGTGCTGAGTTATTTCTTTTGTAATGCAGGCTCAAGGACGTGAGGCAATCACTGCCAAACTGGCTGCAAATTTACTTACAGAAGCTGGCAGTGACCGTGTCATTGTATGTGATATGCATTCTGCACAAGCATTAGGATACTTCGATATTCCTGTGGACCATATATATGGACAGGTACTATTAACAGAGCAGGAATGAACACTTCCTTTACAATGTACAAAAACTGTCTTCCCTTTCGAAGAAGTTCCTTAGCTGAACTTGAGTTGATAAACTGTTAGTGAACAGATCTTCTTTTTATGTAGCCTGTGATTCTGGATTACCTTGCTAGCAAGACAATTTCTAAGGATCTTGTGGTTGTTTCTCCTGATGTGGGTGGTGTTGTTAGAGCACGCGCATTTGCCAAGAAATTGTCTGACGCCCCTTTAGCTATTGTTGACAAAAGAAGACAGGGTCACAATCTGTCAGAGGTAAGAATCGATTTATTTGGAGTGTATCTATTCTATTTTGTCATCAGTTCTATTTGTATAACACAGTTACATGCACACGCTTCAGTTTTAGTTCTACTCTTATTACAGCATAGTGTTAAACATGTGTCCTAATAGAACTAGAAATAATATATAACCTTTTTATCACCTGATGATTAATTAGCTGGATGCTTTATTGCATTTTGCAAAGCCATCCACTTTTTTACTCCTTGACTAAGCAACGACCACATATAGTTCATGAAGTGATCATGTGAAAATGGTAGATTATAATATCAAATTCCTATCTGTGACCACCTGCAGGTCATGCACTTAATTGGTGATGTGAAAGGGAAAGTTGCTATCATGGTTGATGACATGATTGACACAGCCGGTTAGCAATATTTTCTTCGTTAGTGTTGGGACTAAAATTTAACATACTTTGTTGTGTGTTCTTTGTCATTTAGCCCCACTTTTTTCTTTAACACAGGGACAATTACTAGCGGAGCAGCATTGTTAAAACAGGAGGGAGCAGAGGCTGTTTATGCTTGTTGCACACATGCTGTCCTCAGGTTTGAATTTTGATAGTTACTTCATTGCATATAATTTAGTATTGATGTTATTAGCCTATTGCAGACAACTCACATAATATAGTGCTTTGTTGTTGATCTATGCAAACTGAGACACGACTGGTGAAATCCTTGCATTTTTTCTTGATTCCTGCTAAGCGTAACTGTTAAGTTATACAAGTTCTAGAAACTATGTGATTCTACTTGCGGCACACATAGACGAGAAAGCTAGTATATTTTTAGACAAGAAGAGTCTTAACAAGGTGGTCAGAAATATCAGTTTCCTAGCTAATTTTCTTTGACCATGGGTTTTCTAGTTCGGTATAGGTTCGATTTAATTTTCAGCAAGTTTGTATTTTTTTTCTTGGGGTTTCTTGATTTCCTTATTATTATTAAGGTTCCATGGAAATGAAGTTTGCAAAGTCAAGGTCTATTACTCTTTTGGTAATACAGTATATTTAGATAAACCCCATAACATTTGTTACTAATTTGTGGAGTCCCATCTTTTTGCAACATGAGTACCAAAAAAAAAAAAAACAAGTACACAGAACGGGCACAACGAAATAATTGTTATCAACCACTGGAATGCCAAACGGGGTATAATTGAATCCATGTCATTCATATGCTGGGCATTTTGACATCCTGTGTACTTTTATGCAGGAAGAGACCTCAAGGTCAATCTTGATTCTTGCCTGTGTTGGCATGCATGCTTGGCTAAAGTTTACTTGAAACAAAAATGCGAGAGTAAAGTTGGCCATAATAGATAATTGAATGCATGTACGATGTTCATTAATATGGTACCTCTGTAAACTAATATAAGAGCGTTTAGATAACTACTTTAGTGATCTAAATGCTCTTATATATTCATTCATAGAGGGAGTATAAGACTTTTTAGATCACTAAAGTAGTGATCTAAAACATCTTACATTAGTTTACAGGAGTAGCATACGTAGCGTCATTTCAAAAGTTACCATGACGCTGGGGTTGATTTCAGCTGCCACTATTGCTGTCTAGTGTTCTCCATTGTATCGCAAAAGTGAGCATACTCTCACCCTTTTCCGCTAACACCATTGACTTTGCAGCCCACCTGCAATTGAAAGGCTCTCCGGGGGCATCTTTGAGGAAGTTATAGTTACGAACTCCATCCTGCTACCAGAGGACAAATGCTTCCCTCAGCTTACGGTGCTCTCCATGGCAAACCTTGTAGCAGAAACTATCTGGCATGTTCACCGTGACGGCTCAGTGAGCAGCATCTTCCAATAACGGCGTGCATCTTCTTAAATTTGGGTGGTATAGAGAAGGCACCAGATGCTTGTGCCATTGGTGTAGGAATCAATTTTGGTGACATGAAAAATAAAGTTGCATTGCCGTGTAGGCATCGCATCGTACTTGTATTGGATGATCAATTTTCTATCAACACCTACCAAAGGGTGTTTAGTTTCTAACCTCCGTCTTGACCGGATGATCAAAAGTACGACTTATGTCTATCGTAGCTATTTGAAGGAACTTATATTGCCGGAATGTCCAATTGGCCATTGTCAAAAGAATGGCAGATTGGTTATCGCCAAGGATCTATGCTTTGTGTTTGTCCATTTTATTTTGAGCGATTGTTGCATAGTTCAGAGTTTCGTTTCTGTTAATGGAGGAAAACTGGCAGCCAAGAGTGGTGGCATAGCAGGCGGGGATCGAGCTTGCAACACAATCATGCTGAACCGAGTGACCAATTCCTGCTGGACCGCATGAGGCTCGCTGCCTGCAAACGTTAGAGGCTGACCGAACGCTGTGGATTCTAGCAGCTCTGTGCTGCCTTTGCTAATGCTCCTGTGGTACGAGTGCTACGAGTGAGGTCGCTACGTAGATAATGAACGATGGGCGTCACGTGTTCCAATCTCTTTGAACGTCATCGTGCTTGACTATGACTCTGGTTCACTTCTTTGGAGCGCGGCTCAGGGAGATGCAAGCCAGCCGAGAGGCCATTGATTCCGGATGCCTCCTTTTCCTATCCGACCTACACCTAGTTTGCCCGTGAAACTTGCCTTTTTAGTTCCCTCTATTTCTCCGGTGACAGTTCTCACATAGTTAGATGGATTTGGTCATGTTGGCTTGCTCCAGGTGACATGCTACTATTTATCGTGGAGGCCGCCGGCTAGACAACCACTCTCACGTCGAGATCACAATAATGTTCGCATGTACTAGATCATTACTCAAATTTTATGTCAGTCACCAACCATCACCAGGTTGTCCATATGGTAGGTCTATGGCTCTCCGCAAGCTCACCTTGTTAATTTTGCTTCTTGCACACAACATCATGCTTGAACTTTGATAGCTACTTTATTTCTTATATATAGTGTTGATGTTATTAGCCTACTGCAGACAACACATGCTATGTAATGCTTTTTGTTGTATCTTTCCTGTGGCTATGCAAACTGAGACATACTGGCATTTGTTCTTGATTTCTGCTAAGTGTAACTGTTTAGATATATACAAGTTAGAGAAACTACGAGATTTTACTTGTGACATACTTAAGAGAAGGAGTAGTATTTGTAGACAAGAGTCTTAACAAGGTGGCCGGAAGCGGAAAGTATCAGCTACCTAGCTAATTTTCTTAGATCACAAATTTTCTAGTTCAGTATGGGTTTGATTTAACTTTCTGGTGAGTCTGTTTTTGTTGGGGTTTCTTGGTTTCCTTATTATTACATATTAAATTAAGTTTCTGTGAAAATGAAGTTTGCAAAGTCTATCACTCTTTTGGTAAGGCGGTAAATTTAGATACACCCTGTTACCGTAATTTATGGAATACAAAAATATGTACAGAGAAGGGGAAGAATGAACAAAATTGTTATATACCACTGGAATGCCAACGGAGTATAAATGAATCTGAGTCATTCCTATGCTGTCCTGGGCATTTCGAAACCCTGTGTATTTTGACGCAGGAAGAGATCTAGGCTCAGTCTTGATTTTTATCTCCCTTGGCATGCATGATTGACTAAAGTTATACTTGAAACAAAAAAGCCTAAGTAAAGTTGGCCATATTAAATAATTTCTGTCTGATGTTTGGTAACATGATAACATACAACAACTTGTTATCATGATGCCGGGGATTGATTTCATTTGCGACTATTGCTGTCTTTGTATTCTTCATTGTTCTGTGCACTAATAACATACCGCAAAAGTTAGCATACTATCATACTATCACCCTTTTGCTCCCATTAACGCCATTGACATTGCAGCCCACTTGCAATCGAAAGGCTTTCCGGATGACAAATGCTTCCCTCAGCTGACAGTGCTCTCCATGGCAAACCATGTAGCAGAAACTATCTGGCATGTTCACTGGGACGGCTCAGTGAGCAGCATCTTCCAATAACGTCGAGCATCTTCTTACATTTGGGTGGTATAGAGAAGGCACCGGATGCTTGTGCCATTGGTGTAGGAATCAATTTTGGTGACATGACGAATAAAGTTGCATTGCCGTGCAGGCATTGTACTTGTACCGGATGATCAATTTTGCGTCAACACCTAGTCAAGGGTGTTTAGTTTCTGATCTGTGTCTGGACATAAGCTCCCTTGTAGTCAAAAAATATGACCCATGGCACTTATTCGAAAGAATTGATACTGTTGGAATGTCCCATTTGCCACCGACCAAGGAATGTATGTTAGCTGCCAACACAGGGCGGCCATTAGGAAGGTGGCTCCTCTAGCTAGTTTACAACGAGGAGCTTTGTGGGGTGAAGACCCTCCAAACATTGAGAAAACATCAAGTTGAGGCCGGATTGTCCAAAGAGCCCGGAAGCTTGGAAGGTTCCTGGCAGGTGCTGCTGAAGCCAGTGGGTGAATGACTGAAAAAAGTGGCGTCCCGGAGATTTAACTGGCCAATTCCTGCTGGACGCATGAGATCAATATGATTTCCCGCCACCCAACAACCATTAGAGGACGACCCAGTGCTGTCTCTAGCTCGCTGTGGATCCTTAGCGTCTACACAGGATTGCGATTGTGCTGGGCTTTGTCAAGGTTCTCGTGGCATCGACATTACGAGTGAGGCTGCGGCGTAGATAATGAAAGGTAGGCATTGTGTGCTCTGTTATCTTGAACGTTAGTGTGCTAAACTATGACTGTGGTTCACCATGATGAAGCGTACCCTGTGGAGATGCAAGCCAGTGGAGAGGCCATTGATTCCAGATGCCTCCTTTTCCTATCCGACCTACATGAGCTTGCCTGTGAAACTTGCCTTTTTAGTTCCCTCTATTTCTCCAGCTACACTTCTCACATAGTTGGATGAATTTTGTCACCCGCACAAAAGAAAAGAAAAGATGAATTTTGTCATGCTGGCTTGCTCCAAGTAACATACTACTATTTATCATGGAGGCCGTCGGCTAGACAACCACTCTCACATTAAGATCACAATGATGCTCAATTGTACTAGATCATAACTCAAGATTTACGTTAGTCACCAACCATGAGGCAGGTTGCCCATAAGGTAGGTCTATGGCTCTCCGCAAGTTCACCTTGGTTGGCTGTTTATGCTTGTTGCACACATGATGTCCTTATACTTGAATTTCTACTAAGTTCACATTAGTGCCTTTTGTTTTGTCTTTCCCGACCATATGCAAACTGAGACACCACTGATAAAATCATGGGATAGGTTCTTGATTTCTGCTAAGCGTAACTGTTTAGTTATATAAGTCTGAGAAACTATGAGATTCTACTTGCAGCCCACGTAGACAAGAAGCTGGTGTTTTTACTTTTCTTTAGACAAGAGGAGTCTTAACAAGGTGGTCACAAATATCAAATTTGTAGCTATTATTTTGATCACAAATTTTCTAGTTAAGTATGGGTTTGATTTCTTTTTTACTTCTATAGTAGCGAGTTTGTATTTTTATTGGTGTTTCTCGATTTCCTTATTATTATTAGAGTTGTTGCGAAAATGAAGTTCACAAAGTTGATTACTCGTTTGGTAAGACAGAGTAAACTTAGTAAAACCCTATCACCTTTGTTATCATAATTTGTGGAACCCATCCTTTTGCAACCTGATTATATAAGATTAAAAAAAGTAAACTGAAGAGGCAGAACGAAACAAAATTGTTATGAACCTCTGGAATGCAAATGGATTATAAATGAATCTGAGTCATTCAGATGCTATCCTGGGCATTGACATCCTGTGTATTTTGACGTAGGAACAGACCTCGGGGAGAATCTTGACTTTTATCTCCATTATTGTGCATGCTTGACTAAGGTTTACTTGACACAAAAGTGTATGAGTAAAGTTGACCATGCTAAATAACTAAATACAAGTGGATCTCGGTAAGATAGTAACATACAATTGCTTGACTTCACAAATTAGCATGGCATTGGGGTTGAATCTATTTGTGACTACTGCTCTCTTTCTATTCTCCATTGTTTTGTGCAGTAACATATCCCAATAGTGAAAATACTCTCACCCTTCTCCACTAACGCAATTAACTTTGCAGCCCACCTGCAATTGAAAGGCTTTCTTTGTGCATCTTTGAGGAAGTTATAGTGACGAACCTCATCCTGCTGCCAGAGGACAAATGCTTCCCTCAACTGACGGTTCTTTCCATAGCCAACCTTGTAGAAGAAAATATTTGGCATGTTCACCGCGACGACTCAGTGAGCAGAATGTTCCAATAACAGCGAGCATCTTCTTACATTTGGGTGGAATAGAGAAGCAACATATGCTTGTGCCATTGGTGTGGGAACCAATCTTTGGTGACATGACAATAAAGTTGCATTGCCGTGTAGGCATCGTACTTGTATCGGGTGATAATTTTCCAGCAACTCCTAGTAAAGGGTGTTTAGTTGTCTTATTTCTCTTGTAGCTATTCAAAGGAATTTATATTATCGGAATTTCCCATTGACCATTGACTAAGGAATGACAAATTGATTATCGCCAAGGATCTATGCTTTGTGTTTGTCCTTTTTTATTATTTTGAGCGATTGTTGCATAGATTTCGGGTTTCACCCTTCCATTATATATATTCAGCTGGCCACTCGCCTCTCTCATTTTTTGAGTAAATAAAGGAATAATTTGTGGGATCATGAGCAGATTTTGACATAAAAAGGGATTCACGCTACAATATGAAGGTATGTTAGCCGCCAACACAAGGCAGCATTAGAAAAGTGGCTCCTCTTAATACAACAGGACGAAATGTCTTAGCTTGTTCACAACGAGGAGCTTTGTCCGGTGAAGGTGAAGGTTGACATTCCAACGAATGTGATGAATTTTGGATTGTCCAATGACCCGAGGAGCTTTGAAGGTTCCTTGGAGATGCTTCCGAAGCAAGTACGTGAATGCCTCAAGTATCGCTAAGATTTAAGTGGCCAGCCACCAAGACTTCATGTGGGTGATGACCGAGCAGGCAAGAATCAAGCTTGCAACATGATCATGTTTCGTGGGAGGCACCTTCATGCTGCACCATCTGACCAGTTCCTGCTAGAGGCACGAAATCAGAAGCTATGTAAGGGCTGGTGGCTCGCTATCATGCAAATGTTAGAGGTCAACCCATCGTTGTCGCTAGCTCGTTGTGGATCCTTAGCAGCTGCCCAGAATTGCTATTATGTTGGATTTTCCCATGTTCTCGTGAGATGAATATCACATGTGAGGATGCGATGTAGATAATGAACGATATGCATCGCATGCTCCGTTCTCTTGAACGTTAGTGTGCTTGACTATGACTATGGTTCACTACTATGAAGCGTTCTCCATGGAGATGCAAGCCAGCCGGGAGGCCATTGATTCCAGATGCCTCCTTTTCCTATCAGATACACGTAGGTTTCCCATGAAACTTGCTTTTCCAGCTTCCTCTATTTCTCTGGCTACACTTCTCACATAGTTAGATGAATTTGGTCATTTTGGCTTGCTCCAGGTAACATACTACTATTTATCGTGGAGGCTACATGCTAGACAACCACTCTCACATTGAGATCACAATGATGCTCCAATGCACTAGATCATAACTCATGATTTATGTTAGTCACCAACCATTAGCGGGTTATCTTTTTTTCTCGGGGGATTAGCGGGTTGTCTATCAGGTAGGTCTATGGCCCTCGCCGCAGGTTCACTTTGTTAATGGCTCTTTATGCTTGTTGCACGCATGGTGTCCTCATGCTTGAATCTTGATAGCTACTACTTCATTGCTTATAATATAGTATTGATGTTACTGATCTACTGCACGCAGCCCACACAATATAGTGCTCGGTTGTGTTGTTCTGTCTTTCGTATGACTATGCAAACTGAGACCCCACTGATGAAATCATGGCATTTGTTCCTGATTTCTTCTAAGTGCATCTGTTAAGTTACAAAGTCTATTATGAGTCTATGAGATTCTACTTGCGGCACACGTAGACAAGAATCTAGTAGTTTTAGAGAAGAAGTCTTGACAAGGCGGTCAAAAAATATCAGATGTCTAGCTAATTTACTTTGATCACAAATTTTCTAGTTCAGTATAGGTTTCATTCAACTCTACCAGTGAGTTTGTATTTTTGTTGGGGTTTCTAGATTTCCTTATTATTATCATAGTTGCCGTGAAAATGAAGTTCGCAAAGTCTATTACTCTTTTGTAAGACATCATATTTAGATAAATCCCATCACACTTGTTATTGTAATTTATGGAATCCATCCTTTTGCAACATAATTAAGAAAAAACAAGTGCACATGCAACACAATGAAATATTTGTTATAAACCACCAAAATGACGGATGGAGTATAAATGTTTGTTATAAACCACTGGAATGCCAAATGGAGTATAAATCAATCCAAGTCATTCATATGCTTGACATTTGGCATACTATATATTTTGAAACAGGAAGAGACCTTAGGGTCAATCTTCAATTTTTTAACACCGTTGCCATGCATGCTTTACTAAAGTTTACTTGTGAAACAAAAAATGTGTGAGTAAAGTTGACCATAGTAAATAAGAACGCAAGTGTGATGCTTGGTAAATAGTGACATACAATAGCTTGATTTCAGAAGTTACAATGACGCGGGGGCTGATTTCATTTGTGACTAGTGTTGTCTTTGTATTTTCCACTGTTTCATGCACTAACATACCACAAAAGTGAACATACTCTCACCCTTGTCCATTAATTCCCTTGACCTTGCAACCCCCCTGAAATTGAAGGGCTTTCTGGAGGCGTGTTTGAGGAAGTTACAGTGACGAATTCCATCATGCTATCAGAGGATAAATGCGCCCCTTGGCTGATGGTGCTCTCCATGGAAAACCATGTAGAAGAAACTATCGGACATGTTCACCATGATGCCTCCGTGAGCAGCATCTTCCAATATCTGCTATGATCTTCTTACATCTGGGTGGTATAGAGAAGGCACAAGATTCTTGTCCCATTGGTGTAGGAATCATTTTTCAATGACATGACAAATAAAGTTGCATTGCCGTGTAGGCATCATACTTATACCAGGTGTTGTATTTTGCATTAGCACCTAATCAAGGGCGTTTAGTTTCTTACCTGCGTCTCAGCACATAAGCTCTCTCCTAGTCCAAGAAATATGACTCATGACACTTATCCGAAGGAACTGATACTGTCAAAATGTCCCATTGGTCGTTGACCAAGGAAAGACAGATTGCTTGTCGCCAAGGATCTACATTATGTGTTTACTTATTTATTATTTTGTGCGAGTCTTGCACAAAGTTTTGAGTTTTATGTTTCCATTATACACATTCATCTTACCACCACCACTCTCATTTCCAAGTACAAAATAGAAAATAATTTTTGGGATCATCAATAGATTTTGGCACGATAGATCAATAATTGGCTGTATGCATCATTCTTATGCAGAGGCCCGAGGCAATCCTCCTTTTCTAAGAAAATGAGAGATCAATATGTGTTAAATAAGTGAGCGAGATTACAGACATATAATGAAAAAGGAGCAACTGTAGTTTAGTCAAGGGAGACAGGAGACATTTCAAAACACACACGCACACGCGCGTGCGCGCGCGCGCACACACACACACACACAAGGGGAGTGGTATGTCGACGTGATTCTATTTTTGCGATAACTAAGAGATTACTATTCAACTAAAAGCACATTACAAACAATATGGAGACGGAGGGAGGGGGAGGTGTTTTTTTTACAACGAAGTGTTCCTTTTTTTTCATCAAGCAGCTTTGTATCCTCAGCACAAGTGAACCGTTTTTGCAGCTGTCTTGTACTCTACATTGGTTTACATAGGGCGGCTTTGCATCCTGAAGGCGAACTACGGTATTGAGGTTCCTAGGAAAGAAAACCTTGCTAGAGGGTCGAGATGGAGCGAGTTTGAGCTGTTCTTGAGCATTCTATGGCTCGCTACACTGAAAATGATATAGGCCGATCTAGCATTGTTGCTAGCTCGCCGTGCAGCTGAGCTGCCCAGGGTTGCTGTTGTGCGGGCTTTGCCCATGTTCTCGTGGTGTTGGCGCTATGAGTAAGTTGCTGCGTAGACTGTGAATGATGGGCATTGCGTGCTCCGGTCTCTTGAACATAGGTGTGCTCGACTATAACTATGGTTCACTTATGTGCAAGAAGTCCCAGGGACAGGCAAGCCGGCCGGGTGGCTATTGATTCCAGATGCCTCTTCCTATCTGAACGTCAAGCCCTTTCTATATTTCCCCAGCTACACTTTACACGTAGTTAGATGAATTTGGCTATGGTAGCTTGCTCGGTAGCATGAACAGAACATAGTACTCCCTCCGTTCACTATTATAAGATGTTTCAACCTTTTCTAAATCAGCTATATGTAGACACGTTTTAGTGTGCCTGTACACTCATTTTAGTATGTATGTAGTCCATACGGAAATATGCAAAACATCTTATAATAGTGAACGAAGGGAGTACTATTTATTGAGGCTACCAGCGAGACAGCCACTCTCACACTGATATCATGATAATGAGATGTAATAGATCATAATTCACGACTTATCTTAGTCACCAACCATTAGTGCGTTGTCCAAGGAGCCTCCTCTCGGCTATTAAAAGCCGTCCGATGACAGCCAAACCATAGGCACCCCCCCCCCCCCCATTTCCCCGCATGTGCAGCCACTACATCCCCGTTCGAGCTCGCCATCTTCCATGCCATGATGCGCGCAGGAGCGTGTAACCTGGTACAAGCAGCTCTCGGCGGAGCGACGAATGGGGCTCCCCACCGAGGAGCATACTACCACATGTGGCGCGTGGCGGTTGGTGTAGACCTGAGCTTGGAGGGCGGAGCTCGGAGTAGATGAGGGGATGGAGGGCGTGGTGCAAGCATGCATGGATGGTGGTGACGCCATCTTTATCCTCTCATTGGAGGAGGTGGAGGTCCGATATCACCTTGCGCAAGCCGAGGAGGTAGATCACATCGGTAAGGAGGTGTGGCTCAAGTTCAAGCGCGCGGCCGCGCTCGCCGTGTTCGAACTCGTCACCGAGAACTGCATGATTCTCAAGTCCCTTGAGGACGAGTGGGTAGTGGCAGCGAACCATTGGTGTGCTTCCATGACGCCGAGCGGGACCAACTCGTCGCGGAGGACCCAAGCAACAAGGAGATGACCTCAATCGCCCAACCACCAATGACCACGAGGTTGACGACTCTATCAAGGGGGGTCATTGAGCTCCATCCGACAAGAGTAGGGGCAATTTACTTTTGGTATATGTTTGACATGTAATATGCGAAATGTCACACTTGGCTATCATATGAATGAAAGCATGTATGCTCTATGTGTATGTGTTTGTATGGATTTGGAATTTTGGAAAAAATGGGCGACCTTGCTTGGACGAACAAATGAAGCTCGACGTCTATGAACACATCTGAACATGTCAGCGGATAAACTGGGGGCCAAACTAGCAAAGCCCGACTGGAGATGCTATATCTTAAACTCTAGAAGCATGAAGGTGCATCTGTGTAGCAAAAGACATGGCTTTGTCAATGGGTCCAAGCTAGGATCATTAGTTTTAGCGATTTTTTAATTTTGTTGTTCAATTTTTTTGAAGAACCGACAGGAGCACTGCCTTTTCTTATAGAAGGGAAGTTGAAACTCAATTTACAGAGAGGAACACATTTTTAGGGAACGTGGCAAAAACCCAAGAACCAGGAAAAACCTAGAACAGACTCAGCCGATACCGATAGATGGCAAGGCCCCAATGAAAGACAAATCATGCTACTTAATGGTCTCCAAAGCCAATAAAGCAACCTCGTGGTGTGTCATCCGTTGGACCATGAAAACTCGTCGGTTTCTCTCTTTCCATCCAAAGGGTGTAGGTGATCCCACTTCTCCCACTCCGCCGCACTTGGGATGGCTCATTTACCAGTATCATGACCCACCATTCGGAAACAACATCCTTCTTAGGCAAGCAAGCTGACACTGAAACACCCTTGTTTTTTCAGGTGATAACTGGTTCCAAACAACGGCCGTGAAGGGACAATCCTTGCAAAGGTGGGTCGCCGTTTCTGGCTACTGAAGACATAGCTGACACCTTGGCTCATGTGGCCAGCCTCGTACAGCCAACATGTTTGCGGTGAGAAGTCTACCATGCGGGACCAACCAAGTGAAGAGTTTGCACTCAGGGTCCGTATGAGCAGACCAGACCTTTAAAGAGTCAAATCTCGTGTGTGGGCCATAGAACTATGCCATGTAAAAATAGGACGGTGCATCATTAGTTGACAAATGAATATTGGATCAGAGCAGTCACTAGACTTCGATTCCTACAACAGCTAGGGGAGTTTTTCAATATGTGGGAGTGTATCAGCTAGACAACTTTGCTGCCAGATCAGGACGATAGAATCTCCTGGAACCTGACCATAAATGGAGCCTACTCTTCTGCATCGGCCTATGCGACATAGTTCTATGGATGACACCCGAGATTTGACTCTTCAAAGGTTTGGTCTGCTCATGCGAAGCCCAAGTGCAAATTCTTCGCGTGGCTGGTCATGCATGGTAGAATTCTCACCGCGGACATGCTGGCTATATGAGGCTGGCCACATGACCCAAGGTGCTAGCTATGCCTTCAATAGTCGAAAATGACAACCCACCTTTTCAAGGACTGTCCCTTTACGGTCCCTGTTTGGAACCAGGTGATCACCTGGACAAACGAGGGTGTTTTAATGTCAGCTTTCTTGCCTGAGCCAGGCTTTCCTGTTTTGTTGTATTGTGCTATGTGCATGTGATCTTGGTTCAAACTCAATCTGTCATCTCCAACCTCCTATCTAAAAGAATGTTGTATATGTAATGATGCTTATTAGTTTAAGCATGAATACATGAAGAAAGAAGTGCATATTTCAACCCCAAACTCTATGACATGTTTAATTTACAACCTTAAACTATGAAACCCGAGATCACACCCTCGAGCTTTCCAAACTAGGCAAGTTCCCCCCTGAATTAGCTCAACGATGGTTCGGGTTAGTGTGGACAACACGTGGCTTTCCAATCTTCTCTCGCTCTCTCAATTCCCCACTGGAAGGAGTAGAGCAATGGCAGGATGCACAAAAAATTTTGATTAGTGAGGGGGAGATAAAAGAAGATTAGAGGCTGACATGTGGGACCAACAATTATTTTAGCTAACTACCGCACAGTAGAATGCCACCTCAACATTGACTAGTCAAATGAAGTGGCACATCACACAAAACCACCTTCCCATCATCTAGGGGGATAATTTAACCGGTATTAATAGTTGGAGGGTGTAGTCTAAGGGGTTTCATAATTTAGGGTTGTAGATTAAACTAGGCCTAAAGCTAAGGGTTAGGATATGCACTTCTCCCATTTTGGAATAATCTTGTTTTAATGGTTACAATCATGATTGTTGATGCACGACCCACTGTTATAACTCTAAGTCTCTAACCCGTGCAAATTTCCATTGTCTCTAACAATTCAAACAATATTACTCATTTGCTATTATTTATGATGCATTGTCGTATGTTGCATGGCTGCACCGAGCCTATTGACGGAGCCGACGATCAGCTGTATCAAAGCATTCATCACCTTTCGCGCCATAGATTCCCCATTTTCTAATAGATCTTGTCATGCAAATTCCACAGTGCATGAAACTGGAACCAATTCTTCATAGCAAATTATTTTGCATTAACCCGCAACCATTTTCACATTCAAAAAGTCACATGAACAAGAATTTCGGATCCAAGAAACAATGAAAAGAATGTTTTGGATCCAAGAAGCATGAATAAGAATTTTAGATCCAACCAACATGAATATAATGTTTTGATCCAAGAAGCATGAACAATAATTCGGATCTGAGCTCACTGAGGCTCCAAGAAGCATGAACAAGAATTTCATATCTGAGCTCATTGAGGCTCCAAGAAAGCACATACAACATACAATTTTTTTAATCTAAGCTCACCGAGGATCCAAGAATCATGAAAAACATCCAAGGGTATATAAATTAGAAGCATGAACGTCCAAAAGGCAAGCTATTATCAATCATCATGGGTTAATGGCGATTTTGCCTAGGCTAACCACACAATGTGACCCATGATGATGTCATTATTTCTACCTATATATTCTAGTGGACGTTAGCCCTGGAAACTCTCGCAGATGGAAAGTTGGCACCAAAGGGTCACCGGGCCCTAGCTTCATCAGTCCAGGAGACACCAGTTAGGTGTGATCGCTCCATCTGTGGAGAAGATATAGTGAAGGTTGACAGAGATAAGTTGATTTCTCTGGCACCCTTTGCACATATTAGTGTTGTTCCACTAGCTAATATGTCTTTGTTCTAGCGAGGCATATAGTTGGCCTTGTGATGAGCTTCAAGCTTGAATGGAGATCCCTTCCCTCTGCTTCTCATTCCTACCAGATGTTATTATGGTCTGTTGTAACCATGTCACCTATCTTTCTCATCTTTGTTGTCAAGGTTTGGTAAGTGAGGTCCCTATGACATGGAAAGGAAGGTCCTTCTTATTTATGACTAGGATTGAGTTGTGATGTGCAATAATATTGTGTGGTACTCAATTTAAGGTCCTCACCAAGTGTATGGAACTCTGGAGCCTCAATGGACTTCAGCCCGCAGGATGTCTCGTGACATAGTAGGCAACCAATGCATGACATCATCTAGGACTATGATCACACGACCATTTTGTTAACCGGTTTCGGTTGTCTTGTCTCACTTAGTTTAGCAAATGACCTTGTGGCCTAGCAGGTGTACTCTATCTCGTACATCCAACTAAGGTTGTGGTCATAGAGATCTACGCAAGGTGTGGCCTAGCTATTAGGGAGGCAGGGTCAACACGATCACTAATTCTGACTTGCCTTCTGTTAACATAGATTAGTGTTCATGAGATTCTCTTGTTCTCGTTCGTGTATGACCACCACAGGACCGTGATTCTGACCGCTTGTGTCCATACACACCTCCCCCGTTTTCTTGTGCCATCAGCGAAGAACACTTCATGGCGTTCATCAAGCCCAGGGATGAAACCAAGATTGTATTTTTTGTCGGTTCAAGTGACCATGACCGAATCTAAAGTGAGGAGAGACGGTTTCAATTAGTTGTCCATGTATCACCATGAAGTGGATGGTGTCGGTGTCAAAACCAGCGGATCTCGGGTAGGGGGTCCCGAACTGTGCGTCTAAGGCTAATGGTAACAGGAGGCGGGGGACACAATGTTTACCCAGGTTCGGGCCCTCTCTACGGAGGTAATACCCTACTTCCTGCTTGATTGATCTTGATGAATATAAGTATTACAAGAGTTGATCTACCATGAGATCGTAATGGCTAAACCCTAGAAGTCTAGCCTATGAGGTTATGATTGTTGTGCTAAACCCTAGAAGTCTAAACCCTCCGGTTTATATAGACAAGGGGGGGGGTAGGGTTGTACAAAGTCGGTTACAGAGAAAGGAATCTACATATCCGAATTGCCAAGCTTGCCTTCCACGCAAAGGAGAGTCCCATCCGGACACGTGACAAAGTCTTCTATATTGTATCTTCATAGTCCAACAGCCGGCCACGGTATATAGTCCGGCTGTCCGAGGACCCCTTAATCCAGGACTCCCTCAGTAGCCCCTGAACCAGGCTTCAATGACGATAAGTTCGGCGCGCAGATTGTCTTCGGCATTGCAAGGCAGGTTACTTCCCCGAATACTCCAACATAGCCTTCCGAACATAGAAAACATGTCCGGCTTTGCAAAACAAGTACCACACACAACCATAGAGAGTATAATATTCCACGAGTCCAATCTGCTGACAACTTTTTGTAGCGTGACATCACGCCACTGCCCGGTCATTATTCGAACCGTTTTTCAGCCTGCCGCTCCGTATTTCGAGGTGCGGTTTCATTGGCACATCTTGTCGAAGCAGAGATCGTGTCCCCTTATCACGGGATTCCCATCAATACGGGCATGGGTAACCCAACCGTGTCATCCGCACGGCGTTTGGGAAATAGGCAAGTTTTAAGGCGAGTGGGGAGGTGCATGACTTTTACTGCCTTTATAAAGGGATAAGGATTCATCCTCTCTCACCCACGCCTTCTCCTTCCTCTGCCCATCCATTCTCGAGCTCCAACGCCCAAGTTCTCGCCTTCTCCGCCCAAAAAAGCACTCCAATCATGTCCGGATCCAAAGCAGGAGGCAAGTGGATGGCCTCCTCCGTCAAGAAGAAGGACATCAAGGAGCTCCAGGAGGCCAGGTACCTAGCAAAGGAAATCGTTCACCGACTTCCGGCCAAGGGAGAGATTGTCCCTACCCCGGAGCCCCATGAGAGGGTTGTGTTCCTCACACACTTCGTCTGCGGGCTGGGATTCCCTCTCCACCCGTTTGTCCGTGGACTGATGTTTTACTACGGGCTGGACTTCCATGATTTGCACCCCAACTCTATCCTCAACATCTCAGCATTTATTGTCGTGTGCGAGGCCTTCCTCCGCATCCCATCTCACTTCGGCCTATGGCTGAAGACCTTCAATGTGAAGCCAAAGAGGCGCCATGGTGGGAAAAATGCCCAATGTCACCTGGCCCGAAGGCTCCTTCGTGGAGACTGTAAAAGGGTGGCAGTCGGGGTGGTTCTACATCACCGAGTTGTGCGACACCAACTGGGCGGCGGCCCCCACATTCCAATCCGGAGTCCTGATGCGGCTCACCTCTTGGCAGGAGAAAGGCCTGGCCTGGGGCCCTTCGAACGAGCTGACAGGGCTCCAGACGTGCGTCCAGAACATGATAAACAAGAGAATCAAACTCGTTAACGTGATCCAGGTTATGCTCGTTCGCCGGATCCTTCCGTGCCAACACCGGACTTGCTATTTGTGGGAGTTCGATCCGGCCAAGCACCAGACGCTACTAGAGCTCTTCGGCACGATGCACGAAGACATCTGGAAGGTGCTCTTCAAGGCCAGGGAGACACCACCGCCCACGACCGAGGATCGTGGGCTTATCTTAAAACGCCAGGCTAATCCGGTAAGTTCTTTCATGTTTTTAAGGTATACCCTTTACTGGCATATTTGAGGAAGGAATCTAAGCCTCCCTGTTAATTTTTTCAGGCCTGGATAGAGATAGCGGGGCGTATTAACTGTCCAGCTCCACTACCCGAATACCAAGAAACCCCACTTCCGACGAAGATGTTGTTCCGGCGCCTTATGAGGTGCCGGAGAAGAAGTCCAAGAAGACGGCCAAGGGGACCAGAGATGGTCTCCATCGCAAGGGCGCTTCACACGCAATGTCCGAAGACGTCGAGGATCACTCCTCCGTCACCGGAGACGAGGAGGAGGAGGAAGAATAAGAAGAAATCCATTCCCCCCTGTTGGGGGAAGAAAGAAGAGGACGGCCTCCACACACGGGGAGGCCGAGGCGTCCAAGAAGGGGAAAACTTCCCTTCCGGACAACTCCGCGGCTGCCACCAACAGCGACGGGGAGTGGGAGCCCAGGGTCAAGCCCCTGTCCAAATTGTAAGTGCCCGGACACAGTAATATATCCGGCCTTTTTACTTTATTGTTTTTAATGTGCCGGATCATGCACTTGCAGTCCGGCTCGGTCCAACATCGATCTATCCTCCTCTTCGGAGGGATTGCTGGACCCGTCGGCGATGAACAGTGGGTCCATTCCGACGGCCTCCTCCTCCAAGGCCGCGGACAACACTGAGGTGTTGTCTCGAAGGATCCCAGGCCAGGGAGAGGCTCAGAAGGCCGTCTCGGTGGTGCCGGAGGGTAAAATCCCGGTTGCCGAACACATAGGGGGACAGACCCCTATGGACACCAACATGGGAGCCGCATCCAATTTGGCCCCCAGCCAAATATAGCTCCGGAGACCAAGTGGCTCCGGATTCAGGCAGGCCGCCTCTTTCAAATGAGGGGGGGGGGGGTGAGCCAACTCCACCGCTGACCTCCGTCCATCCAGAGGCACCGGATAAATTGCTGGAAGCGCTGCGAGGCGCTTCCATTGTTGAAGAACACCGTTCCCTTATGGGTACGGTGATTGAGAAGATCCAGTCTGCGAAAAGCGGACTAACCGAAGCCTGCACTAGCCTTCTAACAAGCTTTGAGGTAAGTAATGTAATTGTAAAGATATTGTTACAGTACAGCCAGCAGCCCCTGATTCTCTGTTCGGTGTTTGGAAAGAAAAGCCAAACAGAGGATCAAATAATTTTTGCATGAGTCTAACATAATATGTCTATGTGAATAAGCAGGCGTCACTGCTGGCTGCTGCCGCTCATACTGCAGAGGTCTCCGGACTGAAGCAGAATCTGGAGCGGGCCGAGGAAGAGCTCGGCCTCGTGAAGAAGCAGCTGGAGGACAGCCAAGGTATGCAGTAACCTGTGCATATATTTTGGAAGGATAAATGGTTCGTGCTGACTAAAGTATCATGAACTTTATTAGGGGCCACGACCGAAGTAACGGCCCTCAAGAAGGCGTTGGTCGAGGCCAAGGACAAAGCGGCCAAGGAACACGCCGTGCGCGAGAAGCAGGAGGCTCAGGTTAGCGAGGTCCAACAAGAGCTTCAGGACGCCGTCAAGAAGTACGAGTCCTTGGAGCATGATTTTAAGAATCAAGAGTCCGAACTTGTCAAGGCCCGCTAGAGCGCACAAGATGCCCGAGCCGAAGCCCAGGGTGCCCTCCAGGAAATCTAGGCGGCCAAGAAGATTACGGTGGGTAAGGCTTTCATTACGCAAAGCAGATATGTGGAGAAAGGTTCCTTTTACTTACCCAGATTTCGAGCTCTCCAGAGGCGTTTGTGGATCTGCCGCACAGCGTGTCAGACGCTGCCGAATTCTATCGAGCTGAAGAGGGGAGCTCAATGGAGAAGCTGTTCTGGTCGCAATACCTTGGACCAGAACATCCAGTGCCCTTTAGCGATCAACTGAAACAGCTGGTCGAGCTGCATAAGGCAGCCGAACTAGCCATGAAGGATTTGATAATCTGGCTATGGCCTGCCAAAGCCATGCCTAGCAGCTACTTCGGACTCATGAAGCGGCTTGTCAGCGCCTGCCCTCGGCTTGAAGCCATCAAGCGGTCGGTCTGTATTGAAGGTGCACGAATGGCCTTTGTCCGCGCCAAGATGCACTGAGCGAAGATGGACGCCACGAAGCTGATGACCGAGGGGCCGCCTGAGGGCAAGGAGCACTGCTGACCCGAACTATATTTTGACAGTGTCCTGGAGGGACCCCGCCTTGTGGCGGAGCGATGTGCTAAGGATGTCATATTCCCATAAACGCATGTATGTTATCATGTACTGTAATATGAAACAGATTTGTTATGTAATGTAATGTCTGTTATTTTAAAATTTTACCTACTGTGCGGCCGTTTATGAAATCTGAGAGTTGGCCAGTCGTTAGCTTCTGCCCCCATGTAGATAGTACGGTGGTGTTCAGGATAAATATAAACACTTTTTACTCCACATTTTGGTCCTTAAAGGAGGTGTTTAGCACAATGAACAAGGTAATCGGACTATACGGCTTTATCACCCTCACTTAGCCATAAGAGTTTGACAATGAAAATTTTGGCGCAGCCCCTGGTGTTCTGAAGGCCGAACTTGGAGCGCTATTCACGCCTAATCGGATAAAAACCGATTCCTCACATAATGCGGAAGAAATCTCTAAGGATTTGAAACCTCTCAAACAGCTGACCAGCTCTCGCCGCATCATGACAGTCAGTTTTCAGCTTTCTCTACTGAGGTGCTCGTCCGAAAGAACCGGGACACAATCGCAGTAGTTCTCTCTTTACTACCCTAGCCTATATAGCCGAACGTAAGGTAGTAAGCACAGGAGCCGGATACCCAACTATTGACCAAAGACATGATTCAGAGCCGATGCATATAATGCTATAAGTTTGGGGTGCCGAACTGTACTATAAAAGTGTTCGGACTTTATTGCCGTGTTATGGATGAAGCCCCTGGTTAAGGCGTACCAGAGTGTACGGCTGCAATTGATAAGAAATACAAAGACAAGGAAAAAACCAAGTAATAAGATGACGCCGCAAATATTGAGCCGCAAGTTATTTTCCATTGTAATTTGATTAATACGTCAAGGCGTATTTGTATAAGTAATGCGATAAGCAAATAAGGCTATTTAACATGCCATGACCAAGGGCGAGCTGCGTGTAGGTATTTAAAACAGGTATAATGATCATTAGAAGAGACCACCTGGTGATTCCCTTGGACGTCAAAGCTCCTTGCCTTCTTGGTGTATCCATCTCGTGATAGGTCCGATGATCAGGTTATCAGAAAAGCCTCGAGAAAAGAAAAACCTAAAAAGAAAAAGAAAAAGTGAAGGTATGCGGATCCAGGGGCGGTTGAACCGCATTGTGGATAACGGTTTAGCTGTGCCTCCGTCCATGCCCATGGTATTTTGAGTGCGTAGTTATGTACGCGCGACACAAATGTCACCGCTTGATTGGGATTAGGACGGAGGCCGAATTGCTAGTCAAGCTCTGGACGAGCTGGACAGTCCTGCTGCAGAGTAGCTTGGACTCGCTTGACTGTGTGCTACGTCTTGAGCTTGCGGTTGTTTTCCTTGAAGAGAAAAGGGTGATGTAGCAAAGTAGCATTAGTATTTCCCTCAGTTTTTGAGAACCAAGGTATCAATCCAGTAGGAGGCTCCTCAAAAGTCCCACGCACCTACACAAACAAACAAGAACCTCGCAACCAATGCAATAAAGGGGTTGTCAATCCCTTCACGGCCACTTGCGAAAGTGAGATCTGATAGAGATAATATGATAAGATAAATATTTTTGGTATTTTTATGATATAGATTGGAAAATAAAAGATGCAAATAAAAGTATATGAAAAACTTATATGATAAAAGATAGACCCGGGGGCCATAGGTTTCACTAGTGGCTTCTCTCAAGATAGCATAAGTATTACGGTGGGTGAACAAATTACTGTCGAGCAATTGATAGAAAAGCGCATAGTTATGAAATTATCTAGGCATGATCATGTATATAGGCATCACGTCCATGACAAGTAGACCGAGTCCTGCCTGCATCTACTACTATTACTCCACACATCGACCGCTATCCAGCATGCATCTAGAGTATTAAGTTCATGAAGAACAGAGTAACGCATTAAGAAAGCTGACATGATGTAGAGGGATAAACTCATGCAATATGATATAAACCCCATCTTTTTATCCTCAATGGCAATAATACAATACGTGCCTTGCTGCCCCTGCTGTCGCTGGGAAAGGACACCGCAAGATTGAACCCAAAGCTAAGCACTTCTCCCATTGCAAGAAAGATCAATCTAGTAGGCCAAACCAAACTGATAATTCAAAGAGACTTCCAAAGATAACTTAATCACACATAAAAGAATTCAGAGGAGATTCAAATATTTCTCATAGATAAACTTGATCATAAACCCCCAATTCATCGGATCTCGACAAACACACCGTAAAAAGAGTTACATTGAATAGATCTCCTAGAAGATCGAGGTGAACTTTGTATTGAGATTCAAAGAGAGATAAGAAGCCATCTAGCTAATAACTATGGACCCGAAGGTCTGTGATAAAGTACTCACAACTCATCGGAGAGGCCTTGGAGATGATGTAGAGGCCCTCCATGGTAGATTCCCCCTCCGGCGGAGCACCGACGAAGGCTCCAAGATGGGATCTCGCGGATACAGAAGGTTGCGGCAGTGGAAATAGTTTTTCGTGGTGCTCCTGGATGTTTTCAGGGTCCATGGATATATATAGGAGGAAGAAGCAGGTCGATGGACGCTCGAGGGGCCCACGAGGGTGGGGGGCGCGCCGGTTATCCTCGTGGCGCCTCCTCTGTTGCTTGACGTCCACTCCAAGCCCCATGGATCACGTTTGTTCCAAAAAGATTGCTCCCGAAGGTTTCATTCCGTTTGGATTCCGTTTGATATTCCTTTCCTTTGAAACACTGAAATAGGCAAAAAAACAGTAATTCGGGCTGGGCCTCCGGTTAGTAGGTTAGTCCCAGAAATGATATAAAAGTGTATAGTAAAGCCCATAAACATCCAAGACGGGTAATATAATAGCATGGAACAATAAAAAATTATAGATACATTGGAGACGTATCAGGCATCCCCAAGCTTAATTCCTGCTTGTCCTCGAGTAGGTAAATGAGAAAAACAGAAATTTTGATGTGGAATGCTACCTAGCATAATTCTCAATGTAATTTTCTTTATTGTGGCATGATTGTTAAGATCCAAATGATTCAAGACAAAAGCTTATAAAACATAAAAATAGTAATACTGGAAGCATACTAACAAATAATCATGTCTTATCAAAATAGCATAGCCAAAGAAAGCTCATCCCTACAAAATCATATAGTTAGGCCATGCTTCATTTTCATTACACAAAATACTCCCATCATGCACAACCCCGGTTTCAACCAAGCAATTGGTTCATACTTTTTAATGTGCTTCAGCTTTTTCAACTCTTACGCAATACATGAGCGCAAGCCATGGACATAGCACTATATGTGGTATAAGGTGGTTGTGAAGACAAAAAGGGAGAAGATAGTCTCACATCAACTAGGCGTATCAACGGGCTATGGAGATGCCCATTAATAGATATCAATGTGAGTGAGTAGGGATTGCCATGCAATAGATGCACTAGAGCTATAAATGTATGAAAGCTCAACAAAATAAACTAAGTGGGTGTGCATCCAACTTGCTTGCTCACGAAGACCTATGGCATTTTGAGGAAGCCCATCATTGGAATACACAAGCCAAGTTCTATAATGAAAAATTCCCACTAGTATATGAAAGTGACAACATAGGAGACTCTCTATCATGAAGATCATGGTGCTATTTTGAAGCACAAGTGTGGAAAAGAGATAGTAGCATTGTCCCTTCTCTCTTTTCTCTCATTTTTTATTTGGTGGGCTCTTTGGCCTCTTTTTTTTGGTGGTCTATTTGGCCTCTATTTTTATAAAGTCCGAAGTCTCATCCCGACTTGTGGAGGAATCATAGTCTCCATCATCCTTTCCTCACTTGGGACAATGCTCTAATAATGAAGATCATCACACTTTTATTGATTTACAACTCAAGAATTACAACTCAATACTTAGAACAAAATATGACTCTATGTGTATGCCTCCGGCAGTGTACTGGGATATGCAATGAATCAAGAGTGACATGTATGAAAAATTATGAAGGTGGCCTTGCCACAAATACGATGTCAACTACATGATCATGCAAAAAGCAATATGACAATGATGGAGCGTGTCATAATAAATGGAACGGTAGAGAGTTGCATGGCAATATATCTCGGAATGGCTATGGAAATGCCATAATAGGTAGGTATGGTGGCTGTTTTGAGGAAGGTAAATAATGGGTGCATGATACCGGCGAAAGTTGCGCGGCATAATAGAGGCTAGCAGAGTGGAAGGGTGAGTGTGCGTATGTCCATGGACTCACGTTAGTCATAAAGAACTCATATACTTATTGCAAAAGTCTACTTGCCCTCGAAGCAAAGTACTACTACACATGCTCCTAGGGGAAGGGTTGGTAGGAGTTAACAATCGCGCCATCCCGACCTCCACTCATAAGGAAGACAATTAAAAGAGCACCCCATGCAACAAATTTGTCACACAACTTTTACCATACGTGCATGCTACAGGACTTGCCAACTTCAACACAAGTATTTGTCAATTTCATAATTACCCAACTAGTATGACTCTAACATTACCACCTTTATATCTCAAAACAATTATCAAACATCAAATTGATCCTAGTGTTTAATGCACTTTCTATGATAGTTTTTATTATACCCAACTTGGATGCTCATCATTCTAAGACCAAATTTATAACCATAGAAAATACCATGCTGTTGTAAAAGGCTCTCAAAATAATATAAGTGAAGCATGAGAGATCAACAATTTCTTCAAAATTAAGCCACCGTTGTGCTCTAGAAAATATAAGTGAAGCACATAGAGCAAAACTATCTAGCTCAAAAGATATAAGTGAAGCACATAGAGTATTCTAATAAATTCTAAATCATGTGGGTTTCTCCCAAAAGGTGTGTACAGCAAGGATGATTGTGGAAATCTAAAAAGCAAAGACTCATATCATACATGACGCTCCAAGCAAAACACATTTCATGTGGCGAATAAAAATATAGCTCCAAGTAAAGTTACCGATAGACGAAGATGAAAGAGGGGATGCCTTCCGAGGCATACCCAAGCTTAGGCTTTTGGTTATCCTTGAATATTTTGGGGTGCCATGGGCATCCCCAAGCTTAGGATCTTGCCACTCCTTACTCCACAGTCCATCAAATCTTTACCCAAAACTTGAAAACTTCACAACACAAAACTCAACAGAAAATCTCATAAGCTCCGTTAGTGCAAGAAAGAAAAACCACCACATAAGGTACTGTAATGAACTCATTCTTTATTTATATTTGTGTTAAACCTACTGTATTCCAACTTCTCTATGGTTCATACCCCATGATACTAGCCATAGATGCATCAAAATAAGCAAACAACACACAAAAAACAGAATTTGTCAAAAACAGAGAAGTCTGTAGAAATCTATAACCTTCGAATACTTCTGGAACTCTAAAAATCCTACAAAAATATGAAGTCCTGGGCAATTTGTCGGTTGATGTACAGAAAAAAGAATCAACGCAAAATCACGTTTCTGTAAATTACTAAATTTATTTTCGTGCGTGCAAAGTTTCTGTTTCTCAGCAGAATCAAATTAACTATCACCGTAGGTTATCCTATAGGTTCTACTTGGCACAAACACTAATTAAAACATGAAAACACATCTAAACAGAAGCTAGATGAAATATTTATTACTAAACAGAAGCAAAAAGCAAGAAACAAAAATAAAATTGGGTTGCCTCCCAACTAGCGCTATTGTTTAATGCCCCTAGCTAGGCATAAAAGCGAGGATAGATCTAAGTAGTGCCATCTTTGGCATTCAATTCATAACTAGCTCGCATGATAGATTCATAAGGTAATTTACTTTCTTTCTTGGGAAGTGTTCCATGCCTTTCCTTAATGGAAATTGGAATCTAATATTCCCTTCCTTCATATCAATAATTGCACCAATCGTTCTAAGGAAAGGTCTACCAAGAATAATCGGACATGAAAGATTGCAATCTATATCAAGAACAATAAAATCTACGGGCACATAATTCCTACTTGCAACATAAGAACATCATTGATCCTTCCCATAGGTTTCTTAAAGGTGGAATCCGCAAGGTGCAAATTTAAAGAGCAATCATCAAGATCATGGAAACCTAGAATATCATATAAAGTTTTCGGAATCGTGGAAACACTAGCACCCAAATCACAGAAAGCATAGCACTCGAGATCTTTAATTTTAATCTTTATAGTAGGTTCCCACTCATCATAAAGTTTTCTAGGTATAGAAACTTCCAAATTAAGTTTTTCCTCATAAGATTGCATCAAGGCATCAACAATATGTTTGGTAAAAGCTTTATTTTGACTATAAGCATGAGGAGAATTCCACACGGATTGCGACAAGGAAATACAATCTATTAAAGAACAATTATCATAATTAAATTCCTTGAAATCCAAGATAGTGGGTTCAATGCTATTTAAAGTCTTGACCTCTCCAATCCCACTTTTACCAAATTTAGCATCAAGATCTAAAAACTCTGAATTATTGGGACGCCTTTTAACTAAAGTTGACTCATCTCCAGTCCCATCATTATTAAGATTCATATTGCAAAACAAGGATTTAATTAATAGGGGACACATCAATAACTTTTAGATCTTCATCATTATTTTCATGGAAACTAGAAGAACACGCTTTTACAAAGCAATCTTTCTTAGTACGCAATCTAGCGGTTATTTCTTTGCACTCATCAATGGAAATTCTCATGGCTTTGAGAGACTAATTGATATCATGCTTAGGTGGAATAGATCTAAGTTTCAAAGAATCAACATCAAGCGAAAGCCTATCAACGCTCCTACCCAAATCATCAACTTTAAGCATTTTTTCTTCAAGCAAAGCATTAAAATTCTTGTGAGAGATCCTAAATTCTTTAACGCTATTCTCAAAATCAGAGGGCATATTATTAAAATTTCCATAAGAGTTGTTGTACGAATTACCATAATTATTAGAGGAATTACTAGGGAACGGTCTAGGATTAAAGTTTCCTCTATAAGCATTGTTACCAAAATTATTCCTACCAACAAAATTCACATCCAAAGATTCATTATTTTCTCAATCAAGGTAGACAAAGGCATATCATTGGGATCAATAGGAGCACTCTTAGTAGCAAACAATTTCATAAGTTCATCCATCTTTCCACTCAAAACATTAATTTCTTCCATAGCATGCACTTTTTTACTAGTAGATCTTTCGGTGTGCTATTGAGAATAATTAGCCATAATGTTATCAAGGGGTTTAGTAGCTTCTCCTACGGTGATTTCCATAAAAGTGCCTCCCGCGGCCGAATCTAAAACATGTCTAGAAGCAAAATTCAATCCGGCATAAATTTTTTGTATGATCATCCATAAATTCAAACCATGAGTAGGGCAATTGCGAATCATTAATTTCATTCTTTCCCAAGATTGGGAAACATGCTCATGATCAAGTTTTTCTAAAATTCATAATATCGTTCCTAAGAGAGATGATCTTAGCGGGAGGAAAATACTTAGAGATAAAAGCATCTTTGCACTTATTCCATGAATCAATACTATTCTTAGGCAAAGACGAAAACCAAGTTTTAGCATGATCTCTAAGTGAAAACGGAAATAACTTAAATTTAACAATATCATTATCCGTATCTTTCTTCTTTTGCATATCACACAAATCAACAAAAAAATTTAGATGAGTAGCGGCATCTTCACTAGGAAGGCCGGAGAATTGATCTTTCATAACAAGATTCGGCAGAGCAGCATTGATTTCACAAGGCTCAACATCATTAAGAGGAGCAATCGGAATACTAAGGAAATCATTGTTATTGGTATTGGAAAAGTCACACACTTTGGTATTATCTTGCGCCATCGCGACAAGCAATCCAACACACAAGCAAACAAAAAGGCAAGCGAAAGAGAGAGGAGATTGGGAAAGAGAGGGCGAATAAAACAGCAAGGGTGAAGTGGGGGAGAGGAAAATGAGAGGCAAATGGCAAATAATGTAATGCGAGGGAGATGAGTTTGTGATGGGTACTTGGTATGTCTTGACTTGAGCGAAGACCTGCCCGGCAACGGCGCCAGAAATCCTTCTTGCTACGTCTTGAGCTTGCGTTGGTTTTCCTTGAAGAGGAAAGGGTGATGCAGCAAAGTAGCGTAACCAAGGTATTAATCCAGTAGGAGGCTCCTCAAAAGTCCCACGCACCTACACAAACAAACAAGAACCTCGCAACCAACGCAATAAAGGGGTTGTCAATCCCTTCAAGACCACTTGCGAAAGTGAGATCTGATAGAGATAATATGACAAGATAAATATTTTTGGTATTTTTATGATATAGATTGGAAAATAAAAGATGCAAATAAAAGTAGATGAAAAACTTATATGATAAAAGATAGACCTGGGGGCCATAAGTTTCACTAGTGGCTTCTCTCAAGATAGCATAAGTATTACGGTGGGTTAACAAATTACTATCGAGCAATTGATAGAAAAGCACATAGTTATGAGATTATCTAGGCATGATCATGTATATAGGCATCACGTCCATGACAAGTAGACCGGCTCCTGCCTGCATCTACTACTATTACTCCACACATCGACCGCTATTCAACATGCATCTAGAGTATTAAGTTCGTGAAGAACAGAGTAACACATTAAGAAAGATGACATGATGTGGAGGGATAAACTCATCCAATATGATATAAACCCCATCTTTTTATCCTCGATGGCAATAATACAATACGTGCTTTGCTGCCCCTACTGTCACTCGGAAAAGACACCACAAGATTGAACCCAAAGCTAAGCACTTCTCCCATTGCAAGAAAGATCAATCTAGCAGGCCAAACCAAACTGATAATTCGAAAAGACTTGCAAAGATAACTTAATCACACATAAACGAATTCAGAGGAGATTCAAATATTTCTCATAGATAAACTTGATCATAAACCCACAATTCATCGGATCTCGACAAACACACCGCAAAAAGAGTTACATCGAATAGATCTCCAAGAAGATCGAGGAGAACTTTGTATTGAGATTCAAAGAGAGAGAAGAAGCCATCTAGCTAATAACTATGGACCCGAAGGTCTGTAGTAAACTACTCACAACTCATCGGAGAGGCCTTGGAGATGATGTAGAGGCCCTCCGTGGTAGATTCCCCCTCCGGTGGAGCGCCAGCGAAGGCTCCAAGATGGGATCTCACGGATACAGAAGGTTGCAGCGGTGGAAATAGTTTTTCGTGGTGTTACTGGATGTTTTCGGGGTCCATGGATATATATAGGAGGAAGAAGTAGGTCGGTGGACGCTCAAGGGGCCCATGAGGGTGGGGGCATGCCGAGCACCCTCGTGGCTGCCTCCTCTGTTGCTTGACGTCCACTCCAAGTCCCCTGGATCACGTTTTCCCAAAAATATCGCTCCCGAAGGTTTCATTCCGTTTGGACTCCGTTTGATATTCCTTTCCTTCGAAACACTGAAATAGGCAAAAAAACAATTTGGGCTGGGCCTCCGGTTAGTAGGTTAGTCCCAAAAATGATATAAAAGTGTAGAGTAAATCCCATAAACATCCAAAACGGGTAATATAATAGCATGGAACAATAAAAAACTATAGATACGTTGGAGACGTATCACGGTGTCCGGGAGCTTTACTGCCGAATTGAGGTTCTGCCTAAAAAGGCTACTCTATACTTCTGCTGCAAGGGCCGCGGTGTGCTCCTCGGTACAGAGAGAGCGTTCCGTGTTTCCATTGACTTTTATAACACCACGTGGTTCGGACATCTTGAGCTTGAGGTAGGCGTAGTGAGGCACCGCATTGAATCTAGCAAATGCGGTTCGTCCGAGCAGTGCATGATAGCCACTGCGGAAGGGGACGATATCGAAGATCAACTCTTCGCTTCGGAAATTATCCGGGGATCCGAAGACCACTTCCAGTGTGATTGAGCCCGTACAGAAGGCCTCTACACCTGGTATGACACCTTTAAAGGTGGTTTTTGTGGGCTTGATCCTTGAGGGATCGATACCCATTTTGCGCACTGTATCCTGATAGAGCAGGTTCAGGCTGCTGTCAGCATCCATGAGGACTCGCGTAAGGTGGAATCCATCAATAATTGGGTCAAGGACCAGTGCGGCTGAACCGCCATGACATATACTGGTCGGATGGTCCCTGCGATCGAAGGTGATCGGACAGGGGGACCATGGGTTGAACTTTGGGGCGACTGGCTCCATCGCGTAGACGTCCCTGAGTGCACGCTTGCGCTCCCTCTTGGGGATATGGGTGGCGTATATCATGTTCACTGTTTTAACTTGGGGGGGGGGATTTCTTCTGTCCTCCTATGTTTAATGGTCGGGGTTCCTCATCATCGTCATCGCTTTGCGACCCTTTATCCTTATTCTCGGCATTTAACTTGCCGGCCTGTTTGAAGACCCAACACTCCCTGTTGGTATGATTGGCTGGTTTATCAAGAGTGCCATGGATTTGGCATGGTCGATCTAGTATGCGGTCCAGACTGGACGGGCCCAGATTATTTCTCTTAAATGGCCACTTCCGCTGACCGGACTTAGAGCCACTGAATCCAGCGTTGACCGCCATGTCTTCGGTGTTATCACCGTTGTTTCGACGCTTATGTCTATTGCGTCGGGGCTTGCCGTTGCTGTTTCTGGCTTCAGAAGTGCCAGGTTCACTTGTATTGTTGTTTCTACGGGCTAGCCATCTATCTTCGCCCGCACAGAAGCGGGTCATGAGTGCCGTAAGGGCTGACATGGACTTCGGTTTTTCCTGGTCGAGGTGTATGGCAGCTATTCATCACGGATGCTGTGCTTAAAGGCCCCTAGGGCTTCAGCGTCCGGACAGTCGACGATCTGGTTCTTTTTAGTTAAGAACCTAGACCAGAATTTCCTGGCTGACTCTCCGGGCTGTTGGATTATGTGACTTAAGTCATCGACATCCGGAGGTCGGACATATGTGCCTTGGAAGTTGTCGAGGAAGGCGTCCTCTCCTCCCAGCTGCCAATGGAGTTTTCGGCCAGACTGTTCAACCAGTACCTAGCTGGTTGTTTGAGTTTGAGCGGGAGGTACTTGATGGCGTGAAGATCATCACCGCGGGCCATATGAATATGGAGAAGAAAGTCCGCAATCCATACCGTGGGGCTCTGTTGTGCAATCATATGATTCGATGTTCACGGGTTTAAACATTCTGGGAAATCGTGTCCTATTACTTCGTCCGTGAAGCAAAGGGGGTGTGCGGCGCCTCTATATCTGGCCAAGTCGTGACGTAGCTCAGATGGAGTTCGTCTGTGGTTTCGGCCTGAACATGATTATGTTTGTCACGTTCAGCCAGATGGCCATCGTTGCGCCTCGGGGCACACCCCCGTGATCCATAGATTGATCTTGTCTGACCAGCTCTGTTTTCCAAGTCATGGCGCAGGTCATGTGTATATTCCCGAGCTGTTGTATTTTGATACATCTCCAACGTATCTATAATTTTTGATTGTTCCATGCTATTATATTACCCCTTTTGGATGTTTATGGGCTTTTTTTACACATTTATATCATTTTTGGGACTAACCTACTAACCGGAGGCCCAGCCTGTATTGCTGTTTTTTTGCCTATTTCAGTATTTCGAAGATAAGGAATATCAAACGGAGTCCAAACGGAATGAAACCTTCAGGAGCGTGATTTTTGGAACGAACGTGATCTAGAGGACTTGGAGTGCAAGTCAAGAAGCAGCCGAGGACTCCACGAGATAGGAGGGCGCGCCCCCCTATAGGGCGCGTCCCCCTATCTCGTGGGCCCCCTGGGCGTCCACCGACGTACTTCTTCCTCCTATATAGCCTACGTACCTCGAAAACATCCAGGGAGCAGACGAAACACAATTTCCACCACTGTAACCTTCTGTATCTGCGAGATCCCATCTTGGAGCCTTCGCCGGCGCTCCGTCGGAGGGGGAATCAACCACGGAGGGCTTCTACATCAACATCCTTTCCCCTCGATGAGTTGTGAGTAGTTTACCACAGACCTACGGGTCCATAGTTATTAGCTAGATGGCTTCTTTTCTCTTTTTGGATCTCAATACAATGTTCTCCCCCTCTCTTGTGGAGATCTATTCGATGTAAACTCTTTTTGCGGTGTGTTTGTCGAGATCCGATGAATTGTGGGTTTATGATCAAGTTTATCTATGAATAATATTTGAATCTTCTCTGAATTCTTTTATGTATGATTGAGTTATCTTTGCAAGTCTCTTCGAATTATCAGTTTGGTTTGGCCTACTAGATTGATCTTTCTTGCCATGGGAGAAGTGCTTAGCTTTGGGTTCAATCTTGCGGTGTCCTTACCCAGTGACAGAAAGGGTTGCAAGGCATGTATTGTATTGTTGCCATCGAGGATAACAAGATGGGGTTTATATCATATTGCTTGAGTTTATCCCTCTACATCATGTCATCTTGCTTAATGCGTTACTCTGTTCTTATGAACTTAATACTCTAAATGCAGGCAGGAGTCGGTCGATGTGTGGAGTAATAGTAGTAGATGCAGGCAGGAGTCGGTCTACTTGTTGCGGACGTGATGCCTATATACATGATCATGCCTAGATAATCTCATAATTATTTGCTTTTCTATCAATTGCTCGACAGTAATTTGTTCACCCACCGTAATACTTATGCTATCTTGAGAGAAGCCACTAGTGAAACCTATGGCCCACGGGTCTATCTCTTATCATATTTGCTTCCAATCTACTTTTACTTGCATCTTTACTTTTTGCATCTATATTATAAAATACCAAAAATATATTTATCTTATCATACTATCTCTATTAGATCTCACTTTCATAAGTGGCCGTGAAGGGATTGACAACCCCTTTATTGCGTTGGTTGCGAGTTCTTTGTTTGTTTGTGTAGGTGCATGGGACTTTTGAGGAGGCTCCTACTAGATTGATACCTTGGTTCTCAAAAACTGAGGGAAATACTTACGCTACTATTGCTGCATCACCCTCTCCTCTTCGAGGAAAACCAACGCAAGCTCAAGACGTAGCAAGAAGGATTTCTGGCGCCGTTGCCGGGGAGGCTTCCACCAAGTCAAGTCAATATTCGACCTCCCGCCAACGTGCGATTTCTCGCGCCATTGCCGGGGAGGTCTTCACTCAAGTCAAGACATACCAAGTACCCATCACAAACCCATCTCCCTCGCATTTACATTATTTGCCATTTGCCTCTCGTTTTCCTCTCCCCCACTTCACCCTTGCCATTTTATTCGCCCTCTCTTTCCCAATCTCCTCCTCTCTTTTCGCTTGCCTTTTTCTGTTTGCTTGTGTGTTCGATTGCTTGTTGCCATGGCGCAAGATAATACCAAATTGTGTGATTTCTTGAACACCAATAACAATGATTTCCTTAGTACTCCGATTGCTCCTCTTAATGATGTTGAGTCTTGTGAAATCAATACCGCTTTGCTGAATCTTGTTATGAAAGATCAATTCGCCGTCCTTCCTAATGAAGATGCCGCTACTCATCTAAACAACTTTGTTGATTTGTGTGATATGCAAAAGAAGAAAGATACGGATAACAATATTGTCAAATTGAAGTTATTTTCGTTTTCACTTAGAGATCGTGCTAAGTTTGGTTTTCGTCTTTTCCTAAAAATAGTATTGATTCTTGGAACAAGTGCAAAGATGCTTTTATCTCTAAGTATTTTCCTCCCGCTAAGATCATCACTCTTAGGAACGATATTATGAATTTTCAACAACTTGATCATGAGCATGTTGCCCAATCTTGGGAAAGAATGAAATTGATGCTTCGCAATTGCCTACTCATGGTTTGAATTTATGGATGATCATACAAAATTTTTATGCCGGTTTGAACTTTGCTTCTAGAAATCTCTTAGATTCAGCCGCGGGAGGCACGTTTATGAAAATCACGTTAGGAGATGCTACAAAACTTCTTGATAATATTATGGCTAATTATTCTCAATGGCACACCGAAAGGTCTTCTAGTAAAAAAGTGCATGCTATAGAAGAAATTAATGTTTTGAGTGGAAAGATGGATGAACTTATGAAATTGTTTGCTACTAAAAATACTCCTCTTGATCCCAATGATATGCCTTTGTCTTCTTTGATTGAGAATAATAATGAATCTATGGATATGAATTTTGTTGGTAGGAATAGTTTTGGAAACAATGCTTATAGAGGAAACTTTAATGCTAGACCGTTCCCTAGTAATTCCTCTAACAATTATGGAAATTCCTACAATAATTTCATGGTAATTTTAATAATATGCCCTCTGATTTTGAGAATAGTGTGAAAGAATTTATGATTTCCCAAAAGAATTTTAATGCTTTGCTTGAAGAAAAATTGCTCAAAGTTGATGATTTGGCTAGGAACGTTGATAGACTTTTGCTTGATGTTGATTCTCTTAAACTTAGATCTTCTCCTCATAAGCATGATATCAATGAGTCTCTCAAAGCAATGAGAATTTCCATTGATGAGTGCAAGGAAGGAACCGCTAGATTATGTGCTAAAAAAGATAGTTTTATAAAAGCGTGTTCTTCTAGTTTCCATGACAATAATGATGAGGATCTTAAAGTTATTGATGCGTCTCCTATTAGATCTATGTTTTGCAATATGAATTTTGATAGTTATGGGACTGATGATGAATCAACTTTGCCTAGAAGGCGTCCCAAGAATTCAGAGTTTTTAGATCTTGATGCTAAATTTGGTAAAAATGAGATTGGAGAGGTCACAACTTTAAATAGTATTGAACCCACTATCTCGGATTTCAAGGAATTATTTATGATAATTGTTCTTTAGAAGGTTGTATTTCCTTGTTGCAATCCGTTGTTAATTCTCCTCATGCTTATAGTCAAAACAAAGCTTTTACCAAACATATTGTTGATGCCTTGATGCAATCTTATGATGAAAAACTTAAATTGGAAGTTTCTATACCTAGAAAACTTAATGATGAGTGGGAACCTACTATAAACATTAGAATTAAAGATCATGAGTGTTTTTCTTTCTGTGATTTGGGTGCTAGTGTTTCCACGATTCCGAAAACTTTATGTGATATTCTAGGTTTCCATGATCTTGATGATTGCTCTTTAAATTTGCACCTTGCGGATTCCACCATTAAAAAGCCAATGGGAAGGATCAATGATGTTCTCATTGTTGCAAATAGAAATTTGGTGCCCATGGATTTTATCGTTCTTGATATAGATTGCAATCTTTCTTGCCCTATTATTCTTGGTAGACCTTTCCTTAGAACGATTTGCGCGATTATTGATACGAAGGAAGGGAATATTAGATTCCAATTTCCATTAAATAAAGGCATGGAGCACTTTCCAAGAAATAAAGTCAAATTACCTTATGAATCTATCATGTGGGCTACTTATGAATTTAGTGCCAAAGATGGCACCCGTTAGATCTATCTTTGCTTTTATGCCTAGCTAGGGGCGTTAAACGATACCGCTAGTTGGGAGGCAACCCAATTTTCTTTGTGTTTTTTGTTTTTGATCCTGTTTAGTAATAAATATTGCATCTACCTTCTGTTTAGATGTGTTTTTATCTTTTAATTAGTGTTTGTGCCAAGTAGAACCTATAGGATAACCTATGATGATAGTTGATTTGATTCTGCTGAAAAACAGAAACTTTGCACGCACGAATATAATTTTTTAGATCACAGAAACGTGATTTTGCGTTGGTTCTTTTTGCTGCTGATCAATAAACAAATTTTGCAGTACTTCCTATTTTTGTAGGATTTTTGAAGTTCCAGAAGTTTGCATTAGTTACAGATTGCTACAGACTGTTCTGTTTTTGACAGATTCTGTTTTTCGTGTGTTGTTTGCTTATTTCGATACATCTATGGCTAGTAAAATAGTTTATAAACCATATAGAAGTTGGATTACAGTAGGTTTAACACCAAAATAAATAAAGAATGAGTTCACTATAGTACCTTATGTGGTGGTTTTGTTTTCTTTCACTAACGGAGCTTATAAGATTTCCTGTTGAGTTTTGTGTTGTGAAGTTGTCAAGTTTTGGGTAAAGCTTTTATGGACTATGGAATAAAGGGTGGCAATAGCCTAAGATTGGGGATGCCCAAGTCACCCCAATATATTCAAGGATAGCCAAAAGCCTAAGCTTGGGTATGCCCCGGGAAGGCATCCCCTCTTTCGTCTTCGTTCATTGGTAACTTTACTTGGAGCTATATTTTTATTCGCCACATGATATGTGTTTTGCTTGGAGCGTCGTGTATTATATTAGTCTTTTCTTTTTAGTTTACCACAATCATCCTTGCTGTACACACCTTTTGGGAGAAGCCTATTTGATTAGAATTTGCTAGAATACTCTATGTGCTTCACTTATATCTTTTGAGCTTGATAGTTTTTGCTCTAGTGCTTCACTTATATCTTTTAGAACACGGTGGTGTCTTAATTTTGAAGAAGTTTCTAGTCTCTCATGCTTCACTTATATCTTTTTGAGAGTCTTTTATAACAGCATGGTATTTGCTATGGTTTTAAAGTTGGTCCTAGAATGATGAGCATCCAAGTTGGGTATAATAAAAACTATCATAGAAAAAGAGATGCTATGATCAATATGATGCTTGATAATTGTTTTGAGAAATGGAGGTAGTCATATTAGAGTCATGCTAGTTGGGTGATTATGAATTTAAAGAATGCTTGTGTTGAAGTTTGTGATTCCCGTAGTATGCACGTATGGTGAACCACTTTGTGATGAAGTTGGAGCACAATTTTATTTATTGATTGTCTTCCTTATGAGTGGCGGTCGGGGACGAGCGATGGTCTTTTCCTACCAATCTATCCCCCTAGGAGCATGCGCGTAGTGCTTTGGTTTTTGATGACTTCTAGATTTTTGCAACAAGTTTGACTAATGTTGAGTCCATGGATTATACAGACCCTTTCACCCTTCCATCATTGCTAGCCTTTCTTGTGCCGCGCAACTTTCGCCGGTACCATACACCTACCATATACCTTCCTCAAAACAGCCACCATACCTACCTACTATGGCATTTCCATAGCCATTCCGAGATATATTGCCATGCAACTTTCCACGGTTCCGTTCATATGCCATGCATTACTTTTGCCATATTGCTCTTTGCATGATCATGTAGTTGACATTGTATTTGTGGCAAGGCCACCTTCATAATTTTCATACATGTCGCTCTTGATTCATTACATATCCCGGTACACCGCCGGAGGCATTCATTTGGAGTCATATCTTGTTCTAGCTTTGAGTTGTAATTCTTGAGTTGTAAATCAATAAAAGTGTGATGATCTTCATTATTAGAGCATTGTCCTAGTGAGGAAAGGATGATGAAGACTATGATTCCCCCACAAGTCGGGATGAGACTTCGGACTTTACAAAAAGAAAAAAAAGAAAAAAAAGGGAAAAAAAAGCGAAAGGCCAAAAGAAAAAAAAGAAGGCCAAAGAAAGAGAAAAAAGGAAAAGAAAAAAAGAAAAAAAGAAAATGAGGGAAAAAGAGAGAAGGAACAATGCTGCTATCTCTTTATCCACACTTGTGCTTCAAAGTAGCACCATGATCTTCATGATAGAGAGTCTCATATGTTGTCACTTTCATATACTAGTGGGAATTTTTCATTATAGAACTTGGCTTGTATATTCCAATGATGGGCTTCCTCAAAAGTGCCCCAGGTCTTCGTGAGCAAGCAAGTTGGATGCACACCCTCTTAGTTTCTTTTGTTGATCTTTCATATATTTATAGCTCTAGTGCATCCGTTGCATGGCAATCCCTACTCACTCACATTGATATCTATTAATGGGCATCTCCATAGCCCATTGATACGCCTAGTTGATGTGAGACTATCTTCTCCTTTTTGTCTTCTCCACAACCACCATTCTATTCCACATATAGTGCTATGTCCATGGCTCACGCTCATGTATTGCGTGAAAGTTGAAAACGTTTGAGATTATTAAAGTATGAAACAATTGCTTGGCTTGCCATCTGGGTTGTGCATGATTAAATACTTTGTGTGATGAAGATATTGCAACATCCAGACTATATGATTTTGTAGGGATAACTTTCTTTGGCCATGTTATTTTGAGAAGACATGATTACTTTGATTAGTATGCTTGAAGTATCACCATTTTCATGTTAATATGAACTTTTATTTCGTATCATTTGGATCTGAACATTCATGCCGCAATAAAGAAAATTACATTGAGAATTATGCTAGGTAGCATTCCACATCAAAAATTCTCTTTTTATCATTTACCTACTCGAGGACGAGCAGGAATTAAGCTTGGGGATGCTTGATACGTCTCCAACGTATCTATAATATTTGATTGTTCCATGCTACTCCCTCCGTTCCTCAATATAAGGTGTATTATTTTTCCAAAAAGTCAAACTTCTCTAAGTTTGACAAAGTTTATAGACAAAAATATCAATATCTAGAATACCAAATCATTATCACTAGATTCATCATGAACTATATTTTTACATTTTATATATTTAGTATTATAAATCTTTATATATTTTGCTGTAAAGTTGGTCAAACATAGACAACAGTTGACTTTTTGAAAAACTAATACACCTTATATTTAGTTACGGAGGGAGTATTATATTACCCCTTTTGGATGTTTATGCGCTTTATTTTACACATTTATATCATTTTTGGGACTAACCTACTAACCGGAGGCCCAGCCCGTATTGCTGTTTTTTTGCCTATTTCAGTATTTCGAAGAAAAGGAATATCAAACGGAGTCCAGACGGAATGAAACCTTCGGGAGCGTGATTTTTGGAACGAACGTGATCCAGAGGACTTGGAGTGCAAGTCAAGAAGCTGCCAAGGCCTCCACGAGATAGGAGGGCGCCCCCCCTATCGGGCACGCCCCCTATCTCGTGGGCCCCTCGGGCGTCCACCGACGTACTTCTTCCTCCTATATAAGCCTATGTACCCCGAAAACACCCAGGGAGCAGACGAAACACAATTTCCACCAACGTAACCTTCTGTATCCGCGAGATCCCATCTTGGAGCCTTCGCCGGCGCTCCGCCGGAGGGGGAATCGACCACGGAGGGCTTCTACATCAACATCCTTGCCCCTCCGATGAGTTGTGAGTAGTTTACCACAGACCTACGGGTCCATAGTTATTAGCTAGATGGCTTCTTCTCTCTTTTTGGATCTCAATACAATGTTCTCCCCCTCTCTTGTGGAGATCTATTCGATGTAAACTCTTTTTGCGGTGTGTTTGTTGAGATCCGATGAATTGTGGGTTTATGATCAAGTTTATCTATGAATAATATTTGAATCTTCTCTGAATTCTTTTATGTATGATTGAGTTATCTTTGCAAGTCTCTTCGAATTATCAATTTGGTTTGGTCTACTAGATTGATCTCTCTTGCCATGGGAGAAGTGCTTAGCTTTGAGTTCAATCTTGCGGTGTCCTTACCTAGTGACAGAAAGGGTTGCAAGGCACGTATTGTATTGTTGCCATCAAGGATAACAAGATGGGGTTTATATCATATTGCTTGAGTTTATCCCTCTACATCATGTCATCTTGCTTAATGCGTTACTCTATTCTTATGAACTTAATACTCTAGATGCAGGCAGGAGTCAGTCGATGTGTGGAGTAATAGTAGTAGATGCAGGCAAGACTCGGTCTACTTGTTGCGGATGTGATGTCTATATACATGATCATGCCTAGATAATCTCATAATTATTCGCTTTTCTATAAATTGCTCGACAATAATTTGTTCACCCACCGTAATACTTATGCTATCTTGAGAGAAGCCACTAATGAAACCTATGGCCCCGGGTCTATCTCCTATCATATTTGCTTCCAATCTAATTTTATTTGCATCTTTACTTTTTGCATCTATATTATAAAATACCAAAAATATATTTATCTTATCATACTATCTCTATTAGATCTCACTTTCGCAAGTGGGCGTGAAGGGATTGACAACCCCTTTATTGCGTTGGTTACGAGTTCTTTGTTTGTTTGTGTAGGTGCGTGGGACTTTTGAGGAGCCTCCTACTGGATTGATACCTTGGTTCTCAAAAACTGAGGGAAATACTTACGCTAGTATTGCTGCATCACCCTCTCCTCTTCGAGGAAAACCAACGCAAGCTCAAGACGTAGCATATTTCTGTTTGTTCGGCGAGGCAGTGCGGGCTGGTGTTCGGCTCGCGGAGCCGCTTTGTCCCGGTCACGTGGTGGTTGGTCAGCCACATTGTACCTTGGTAGGACGGGCTCCAGCGCCTCGTCATCGAACTGTGGTAACAGTTTGCGCTTCGAGTAGCTTTTGGTTGGGCGCTCGAGGCCATATTCCTCGGCTACCAGGACATTAGTCCATCTTTCATTGAGCAGATCTTGATCAGCTTGAAGTTGCCGCTGCTTCTTTTTCAGGCTTCTTGCAGTGGCAATTAGCTGACACTTAAAGCGTTCCCGTTCGGCGGGCTCCTCAGGCATGATGAAATCTTCATCGCCGAGGCTCACCTTGTCCTTGGAGAGCGGAAGGTAGTTGCTATCCTCCGAGTCTTTGTTCATGGCCTGTTCGTCGGGGCTGACTCGCCCATCCTCCCGTTCCTCCTGCTCAGAGGTTGGCTCAACGGGGTCTTCATAGTTTTTGGCATTGTCCGGAGTGTTATTTTCTCCTGTGACGGTATTGCTGTTTTTATGACGGAGTGGCTTAGAGTGGCGTCGCTGATGTCGACGCTTTGGCTGTGTCTCAAGAGGTTTATCCTCGACTGGATTTTCATTGCCGCCGTTTTTTCTTTGGGTGTATCCACCATGTATATGTCGTACGAGGAGGTGGCTATCCAATGCCCTGTATGTGGTGGTTCCTGCTCCTCTCCAGCATCGTCGTCCATACCGTCGATGTCTTTAGAGTCGTAATCGAGCATGTCGGTTAAGTCGTCGACAGTGGCTATGAAGTGGGTGGTGGGTGGGAAACAAAGTTCTTCATCGTCCGCTTCCCACTCGAGCCGGACATAGTTCGGCCGAGAGTCCCCCAACAAGGAGAGGGATTTTAATGAGTTTAACATGTTGCCAAAAGGCGAGTGCTGGAAGATGTCCGCGGAGCTGAACTCCGAGACCGGCGCCCAATCAGGTTTGATGGACGCGGATGCACACGGTCCAGAACCCATGGCCGGAGACGAGTCCGAGGTTCCGGTGACACAAGCCTAGCTCGATGTTAGGTCTGTGTGCGGCTCGAGCGCCACTGAGTCTGCGTCCTCCGTGGTGGGGCTAAGCTTCTTCGGACGACGCAGTCCGCTCCGGCTCTAGGGCCAGGGCGGTCACACGTGCTATCTCCTACGCACGGCCAGATGACAGATCTAGGTCATGTTCATCGTAGTGGCCGGGGACAACCATCATGGGCTCGAACCCATCAAAGATCAAGTCTCCCCGAATATAGGCCACAAAATTCAGGCTTCCAAATCTGACCTGATGGCCAGGGGCGTAGCTATCAATCTGCTCTAGATGGCCAAGCGAGTTGGCCCGCAGTGCGAAGCCGCCGAATACGAAGATCTGTTCGAGGAGGAAGATCCCCCCTGAACTGCATTGTTATAGATGATTGTGGAGCCATCAAGCCTTCTGATGACGATGCAGCAGAACTCTCAATGAAGGCACCAATGTCGGTGTCAAAACCGGCGGATCTTGGGTAGGGGGTCCCGAACTGTGCGTCTAAGGCTGATGGTAACAGGAGGCGGGGGACACAATGTTTACCCAGGTTCGGGCCCTCTCTATGGAGGTAATACCCTACTTCCTGCTTGATTGATCTTGATGAATATGAGTATTACAAGAGTTGATCTACCACGAGATCATAATGGCTAAACCCTAGTAGTCTAGCCTATGAGGTTATGATTGTTGTGGCTAAACCCTAGAAGTCTAAACCCTCCGGTTTATATAGACACCGGGGGGGGGGGGCTAGGGTTGTACAAAGTCGGTTACGCGCCAAGCTTGCCTTCCATGCAAAGGAGAGTCCCATCCGGACACGGGACGAAGTCTTCTATCTTGTATCTTCATAGTCCAACAGTCCAGCCATGGTATATAGTACGGCTGTCCGAGGACCCATTAATCCAGGACTCCCTCAGATGGAGACCCCAGTGTAGTCCTGCGGTGCGGCCAAAACCAAACTTGAATCAAAATGTTCCAGATAAGACGAGAGAGGGAGGCAAAGAAGAAGTGGGGAGAGCGAGAAGGTGCATCTGGGTAGAATGGAGACAAAGGCAATCACCCACTGGTATACGTAGTACAGGGAAACAACAAACCAAAAAACAATGTTGTCTACTATGTGCAGGCTACAGAAGCCTACTCCATTATGACTACTGTTCAAAGAACAAAGTCAACCCTCTGTTTACAACAAAAAGAGTTAAATACATCATGACTCGCGCCTTAACTTGTCTTGTACGGTCAGTTTGGTGCCTAAAGCTTTAAGATACATGAAGTGGTGCTCAAACTTGTCCGATCGTGCAAATATGGTGCCTCATACCGTATCCGGGCGCCATTGGCCTGCCCTGCCCAGAGCAAAAATAGTGGGGGTTTAGATTAGACTGGACCAATTTGAGAAAAATAGTGGGATTTACTTTGTATCGACCCGTCCATATTTGGCACTATAGCTCCGCCACTGGCGGAGAACAAATCGTTTAATTCAAACGCTTTACTTTACGTTCTTTACTTTTAAGATCCTTATTATTATCGTTGTAACCATCAACTCTTGTGCCACTCTGCTATATTCGTTCCAACTCATAATAACCACATATGATCCTTACACGAAGGTGTGTATGGGAGGCCATCACCATGCAATTGGAACCATGCCTTGGCAACACACACTACCGAGCAACAACTAGGGACTCCCGCCATCAATGCAACTAGGGACACCCACCATCAACGCCGATGACACCTACCAATATCAAAGGCCCTACCCCAATAACCCATGTAGCTGACAATCATGCCCACACATGCAGAGCCGATGTAGGTCAGTCATGTGGGGCATCATAGACAAGGACCAAACCCACACATCGAGTAGAAGTAGACTCGCCATGTCTTCCATCGTAAACTCCTTCACGGGCCATAAAAAACACTCGAACTCTAGCACTGAGCAGGGAACTATCAATCATCGGAGCATGGCACCATGAACCTCCAATATGGAGGTTGAAGCACCCACCTTGCGCCCTATAGGAATGACTAGTAGTCTAGGTCACACTGGCTGGGAAGAATATAGCCATCGTGCGAGGCAGCCCACATCCGATCCAATAGAGCCTGCAATGCAAAGCTACAATATGCCTCCTAGCAAGAATTGGGAAGATGCATCATCTCCACCGTTAAACAAGAACTAGAAAGATCCACCACCACTAGAAATTAAGATTCAGGAAGCCTTCATCGTCGTCGTCGCCGCCGATCAAAATGGATCCACGCTTGTCGTCCTTGCCTCACAAGCTTAGACTGGTGGAATCCTTGGCGACAAGGGGAGGGCACCCAAGGAAGGGACACCACAAAAAGCAGAATAGGGCGCCACACATTCCCGTTACTCCATATCTCATCAGGGGTGGCACAAAGTTCTATATTGGTGCCGCTCCACGATCACTATCCTAGCGCCCACGACCATCTTTTTTGAGTGGTGGGCCTCCTCGTGCTTGCAATCTCCCCAAGCGTAGTGCCGATCCATATCCTTCATCATCATCCTCACTACTTGGTGGCTTTGGAAGCACCATAATGGATGCATATTCGATTGGCAGCGCCCCACCATCTCGCTCCTGGTACAACATATCCAAGAAGAACTGTTAATGGGAAAAGGAAGTGGCCTCGAGATTAGATATCTTGTTACCATTGCACCATCGTCAATGAGCACGTATAAGCGAGGATTGCACCATGTACTCCCTTTTCACTCTTCAAAAAATGAAATGATATGAAATCTTTGCGTATTCGAAAAAAACAGTTGTGGTGGCAACGTGGTCGCGTATTGAGTGCTCAGTTACAAAGCATCAGACTTCGGTCTTGTAGATGAAAAATTCGCCATGGTTAACGCACAAAGATCTTCTTTTAAGAAAAAAATAAAGTAATCCTGACCTCTGCATCATATGATGCACTCAGGCATTTTGTTGAACAAGAAAGGCAAATCCTGGTGGTAAGCTACAAATAGGAAAACAAGACAATGATAATTACATGCCAGCCAAAGGTATCAGTGCATCTCGAACTTCAATTCCTGGTACCTCACTTTCCTAATCTTGCTATTTGGTGGCGATTCTCCTTCTTTTTCACAGTTTCCCATGTGTCTTGTATGACCTAGTTAACAACATGCATGGGCTCGGAACTAATTGTTACATATGGCGGAGATTGTGGAATGTGTATTTGGTGTACCGGGGGTGTATATGCAACCCCACTTACATAATGTCATGCATCGAGTGAATAGCAAGTCATCTACAAAGTCCTTCCTCTGTTCCTCTGTATCTTCCGCTTTTGTGGTACTGGGATAACATGCCGAAGGACGAATGAAATGTGGTACACCGACTTAGAATTTACTTTCATATGTCTGGATTGTAAATTTATAGGACTGATTTGGATGGTGTGCCAATAAAAAAAATCCCCCGTCTTCAACATTGTTTTGTGTGGCATCTCACCCTATTTGATTAGACTAGCTTTTGATGATTTACAATAAACAACTACAAGCGGTCGCTTCTCTTGCCACCATGCTTTTCTTTCCGTGGTCCCTTCGGCGTTGTGTGTTACAATCAAACGTAAATATGATGTCTTGTAACGAGGAAGTCGACTTAGTCATAGGTGTTCTATGCATATCTTGTAGTGGCTATGTCATAGTCGACTATGTTTTGTACTCCTCTTATTGATGACTATGGCCACGTTCTCTTCCGTCAACTTCAATTAAAATGGATGTGTGCATCAAATGATGCAGAGGCCATAGGCCGGGGGTTTCAACCTCCTTTTTGAAAAATGATGATACACAGTAGCTTGAGTTAAAAATATAGCTAGACCTTGGGGTTTATCTTATTTGCAACATCACTATCTTCATCATTGTTTATGCTCACAAAAGTGAATTATACTCACCATTTTATTGAAGCTGTTGGTTTTGCAGCCCACCCACAATTGAAAGGCTTTTAGGATGCATCTTTGAGGAAGTTATAGTGAAAAACCCCATCCCGCTGCCACATGACATGCTTCCTTGAGCTGATGGTGTTGTACATGGCTAACCTTGTAGTTGAAACCATAAGAAACATCTCTCAATACTGGCGAAATATCCTCTTACATTTGGGCAGTATGGAGAATGCATCTGATGCTTGTGCCATTGGTGTAGGAATCAATTTTGGTGACATGACAAACAAAACTACATTTCCATGTCACTATCATACATGTGCAGGTGGTCAATTTTGCATCATGACACCTAATTTGTTTATTTCCTAGCCTGCGTCATATAAAGGGAATTTAATGATGTCAGAATGTACCTCTAAGTATCTACGTTTTGTGTAAATCATCCTATTTTGATCATTTGCAGAGGATGCAAAAAATCAATGTAGGTGTGGATGCAAATCCAAAGTAATCTATACACGCTAAAATGCACACACTTGAGAATGCATTTGATCTTTATAAGTGGCATGTGCTGCAACAATGCCACTTTCATGAGTACTTGAACTAGAGCTATTGTCACTACCAAGTATTTTAAAATATCTTATCAAATATGAAATTCATTACATGAAAATGCCACTAAAATCACTACATTATAGATTTCCAAGCTTGTGCTAGAACCTCCCCCTTCTCATTCATCTCCTCATTTTCCCTTCGCCGGCAACGTCGTCACATCACCCATTGGTTACCAATAAAGCAATCACCCTACTGCAAAGTGCGCCTATGCCTGTGCACCCTACCCTGCCTTCCCTACGGGGTCTTGTGGCCAGGTCGTTTGGACCTAGAGACTAGGGGCCATGAGGCTTGCTGGCCGTCGACTGTTGTCCTCTTGGCTATTGCCGCCTCTCCTGCTGTTAGCCGCCAGAGCTCCTGTGTCGCTTGACGAGCCGGCTCGGTACGTGGTGTGTGTTGTGTTTGTGCGTTGGCTTGATGGGTTCATCAACGAACTAGGAACAACCCAAACATGTGGATAGGGTGCATTAGAAAACATACTAGCGGCGCTAGCCTAGAGAAGAAGTCCAAAATATAATTCTGCTTTCATTTTAGGAAATAGGAAAGGAAAAGAAGATAGTTGCAGGATCAAGAAGAAAACACTATCAATCATTCCAAGCCGTGTCCAGGTGTTTGTTCGATAAAGTCAGTATAATAGCGTATAGCCGAGGAACGACCAGCCACGAAGAACACATTATTGCTTCGAAGTCCAGGACGATCTTGTGCATGACTATAAATGTAATTCACTGAGACATAGTCAGTTGCATTGACGTGTTGGCCGTCAGCCGGCCTATTGATTCCCTATACCTCCTATCCTTATATATTTGACCAACATGCATGTGAGTCATGGTGAAATTCCGTTTGCATTGAGCTTCCTTTATCCTCTGGATGCACTTGTAGCACTACAATTAGCAACATGTGCTCATCCTGGCTTGCTTTGTAGCATGAAGATACCATACTATTTGTTATTGAGGTCACTCGTTACACAGGGAGATATATAGCTACCACTGCCATCAAGATCGTGATGGTACACGGTGTACTAGATCATAACTCACGGTATACATGTAATCCACCAATCATTTCTGGGTTGTCTGAGTAATTTTGCCAGTAACTTAGGTTTTTTTTATGAAAAGAGGAATACCCTGGCCTCTGCATCATATGGTCACACAACCATTTTATTAAACTTAAATCAAAGTTCAAGTGACTAAGTACAAGATTAAAATAAAATAAAAAGCAAACATGAACACAACTAGTTGGAATAAAGATTACATAGCTCATCGGCATAATCTACCACTAGCCAAATTAAATGAATAAACCTTGTGCAGTCGTTTCCAGCCGGCTTCACTCAGAGGTCAGAAGTGCCCGGACGTTCACACGCTGTTAAACTTTACGATGAAAATGTCATTATTAGTTAACCTCCACTGACACATATTTTGCACTTGAGTTAGACTGATTCTCTCATCTGACGGTGCTGTTTGTGCCAAACCTTGTAGCAGAAATTAGGAGAGGGTGCTGATCATTACTTGTACCAGGTGATCCATTTTGCATCAATTACCTAGTAAAGAGTTGTCAGTTTCTGACCTACGCTCCGGCACATAAGTTCTCTCATAGTCTAACAATATGACTCATGTCACTCGCAGCTATCCGGAGGAATTAATATTGTCAAATGTCCCATTAGGAATTTTTTTTTGAGAGAAGTGTCCCATTAGGATTGGCCAATGAATGGCAGAGTGGTTATCGCCAAGCATACACGCTTCATGTTTATTCTTTTATTATTGTTTTTAGCGACTGTTGCATAAAGTTTGGGTTCCATGTTCATATCATGAGTTAATTTCATTTTTTACTCCTAAAACGGACCGAAGTAATACAAATTACCCGAAGACGAGAAGCAGACGCATTTTTACGTTCAATTTAAAGATTCCTTTCGTGTTTTGTCCCATTCGAATCTTTCCCAAGCTAGTTAAAAAAAAGAGACCAACCCAAAGGCTAACCCTCATTGGCATTTTTTTATAGAAGAAACTCCGCGAGCACCGCGGTCCGAGCCAGGACTCGTACTCGGATCGGCTGGCAGCAACCCCAGCTACCCAGCCAACGGGTCGATGCCCCGTCCTCTCCCCAAACGAGTTCACTAGACATGGCACGTTGTCCTTTTTATTATTACTAGCACAAACGCCCGTGCGTTGCAACGGGAGAAAATAATGATTCCTATCAATCAAGATTGGCCGGGTCAAGAAACCGTGTCGTGGAAGAATGGTTGCTACTAACAAAAAATGATGGATCATTTGAGAATCGTGGCGTGAGCTCGAGATGGATATGAGTCCGAGTAAATTAATTTGACTGATCAACATTAACTACAGAATTATCAGTTCTAATGGCCAAGAGGTGGCAATTTCATTTTTGAAGGGAAAATGCATAGAGAGGCATGATATCTGAGCAACTTACTACACACTTGACCCAACACGATGTACTCGAGTTCGTTGGTGGACGCCCCCCACCCCTCCCCCCTCACCCGACGACTTCGATGTAAATCTATGAACAACACCGGCTTCATAATTGAGCAAGGATGACATGAAGACACACCCTTGCCATTGCCATTGACAGCTCACTCAAGGGCTAGCAACGTGCTAGTGCTCCAAATCTTCTACCAGAAACTCCATGCCCACCGTCGTCGATGCTCACACAGCCACAAGCATTCGATTCCGCTGTGAGGGCTGCTTTGTTATGGGCAAACTGTTAGACATGTACTTGTTTTAATTACACCATTTAAGTAAAAGAAGCACAATCCTCAATACCACATTCTGTAGAAAAACAAATTATGCATAATAACTCAAAATTTCTGCACAATAACACAATCTCCATAAAATCATAGCTGCTTCTTTTATATACACACATACACATAGAGAAAAGAGCGATGTAAAAATTCTTTACAGAAAATGCTCATTGGTACTTTTGGATTTTTGGATAAACGAATGCTTACCATGGCTCAGCTTGCATTAGAACCCCGGCCAGATAATTAGAAGTTGTATGCATTGATGTCATGCGCTCACTATCGTCTTCTAATTAAGATAAATAGAAAAAAGAGCTTTGGAGGGAGGAAATCGGAGCAACCGGTGCGCGAACGTCCTGCTGCCCAGCTTCCGGCCGGTTGGCCGCCGTCGTCGCCGTTCTTGTGTAATCCACACCGCCTCTCGCCTCAATTTTTAGTGCCAGCCAACCAGACGTGCATATGTTCCCTTCCCCAACTCCCTGTCTTTATGTGGTCTCTTCTCTCCTTTTGAGTTTGACTTAATGGGACTCTTTTGACTGGTTGATTCTAGTTCAACTCACTTGTGTATATAAATTGATGGGATTTGATTTAAAGGAGCGATGTGGGACTAATATATAAAAAGTATCAGTTTTGACAATAGGCCTATTATAGTGCAGCTGGCTACCTGATGTACGTAAGCTGAGGTTGCGTGGTCGATACTCAACTGGAACACATTGAGCCTCCTGTTGACCACGAAAATCGACGGACGAAACTATAGATGGTTTTCTGAATTAGTACCACCTCGCTATATGTTTTAAATTCAAAGTTAAAGCGTAAACTTATGGAAAGAAAGCGTATTGTGACGGTGAACCCAGAGACCCAATTCGTGCTTTATTATTAGGGAGAGATTTGATTTAAAGGAGCGATGTGGGACTAATATATAAAAAGTATCAGTTTTGACAATAGGCCTATTATAGTGCAGCTGGCTAACTGATGTACGTAAGCTGAGGTTGCGTGGTCGATACTCAACTGGAACACATCGAGCCTCCTGTTGACCACGAAAATCGACGGACAAAACTATAGATGGTTTTCTGAATTAGTACCACCTCGCTATATGTTTTAAATTCAAAGTTAAAGCGTAAACTTACGGAAAGAAAGCGTATTGTGACGGTGAACCCGGAGATCCAATCCGTGCTTTATTATTAGGGAGAGATTTTGTGCAGGTTTTCATTCTGGTTTTCCCCTAGAAAACCGATTTAGAGTAGCAGAGATTTGACTCCTTTCCTCAAACACGTGTAGTGCGCCGTCAATATTGATCCTTCGTGGGAGGCCACGACTCACCGGCCGCCGACGGGGCCGTCATCACGGCCGCCTCGCTTCGTGCCCCGTCCACAGAGGCTCGCGCGGCTGAATCGAGCGAGGCTGAGCCATGGCGGGATCCTGCAGCCGCGGCCGGGGCGCTCGCCTCGTGCCCCGCCGCGGAGGCTCGCGCTTCGTCAGCGGTCGAATCGAGCGAGGCCGAGCCATGGCGGGATCCGGCAGCCGCAGCCGGGGCGCTCGCCTCGTGCCCGCCCGCGGAGGCTCGTCGACGTGGTGGCGACTTGAGCTCGCCGGCCGGCGATTGTGGTCTCCGCGTGCCTCTCGCGCGGCGTCGCTTCTTACTGCAGCTGCTCCCCGGCCCGCGTTGCCGCCGCTAGGCTGCTCCCATCTGTTGCGTCGACGCTGCTCCCATCTTTTGCCGGCTTGCTGCTGTTGCTGGTATCCTCCCATCTCTCGCGCACGGCACACGGCAGCTCGCTGGCCAGTAATCAGGAACGCGGATTGTACCACATTAAACTGAATGCTGTGTGTGTCTGCTCTGAAAAGTTCAGCTTGCAGTTGTCAAGTCTGATGATAGAATAGACGACAAATGGCCACCGTGGACTTGCTCTTCTAGTTTGATTGCAAAATTTTGACCAGAAAAAAGGAGATCGATGATGATTTAAGAACCGAAAGTTTTTCTTGAACGAAGAAGCCCATATGTACAACAATAGTGCCTCGATGCAGTATTATTTTTGGAATTATCCAGAGATTGCTATTCAAATAAAATCATGGTACATAGTACGTCATGAAGGGATTCACACTAACATATCAGCACCCTGCCAACAAATTAAAGGGCAGACACTATGGTGCTGTTTGGTTTTCTGGTTTGCATGTGGCTTGCACCCGCCATACAAAACTTGGGTGGTTTGGTAGGCTGCATGGGCTGATGAGCCTGGTCCGTGGATGCAAAAGGAGGCCTCCCAGCTAGGCTGAGGGAAACGCAAGTTTCTCGCGTTTCTCGCATGCAGGCTCTGGAGCATTGCAGTTTTGGTCATGATACGCCGCTCGAGCGATGGATTACGTACTAGCCATCTGTCGCTGAAGTAGCTAGCAAACAATGATAAGGTAAGCCCTGCAAAATTCAGAAAAACCTGCTCGTGGTGCAGCAGTATCATGCAAGTTCACCAAACACCCATCTCTACTCATCCTTGCATCAGCCCAGGCCAGGCTCACCTAGGACGCCCCATGCAATGCAGCCTGTAGCTACACAAGCAACCAAACACGCCCTAGGAAAATGGGTTCATGCTAATACAGGAGAAAGACAAGGTACAATGTTGAGGTTCCTAGAAAAGGAAGCCCTTCCTCGAGGGTTGAGATGGCACAGAGTTTTAGCAGCTATCCAACATCCGGTGGCTCCCTGCTCTGCACATGACAGAGGCCGATCTAGCACTGTCAATAGCTCCCTGCTGAAACTTAGCAGCTGCCTACGATTGTTGTGGCTTTGCCCATGCTCTCATGGTATCAACGTTACGAGTGAGGTTGCGACGTAGATAACGAATGGTGGGCACCACGTGCTTCGTTCTCTTGAATGTTAGCGTGCTTAACCATGACCATGGTTCACTTTTGTGAAGCGCACCCGTGGAGATGCAAGCCAGCTGGTTGGCGATTGACTCCAGATGCCCCCTTCTCCTCTCCGACTGACACACAGCTTACCGTGAAACTTGTCTTTTGAGCTCCCTCTATTTCTGTTGCTACACTTCTTGCATAGTTAGATGGATTTGGTCATGTTGGCTTGCTCCAGGTAACATACTACTATTTATAGTTGAAGTCACCAGCTAGAAAACCACTCTCACATTGAGATCACAATGATGCTCCAATGTACTAGATCATAACTCACAATTTATGTTAGTCACCAACCGTTAGCGGGTTGTCCACTCGGTAGGTTAAGTCTATGGCACTCGGCAGGTTCACTTGCACACATGCTACTATTAGAGGGGGGGGGGGGGTTGAGTTCGACTGGCATTGCTTGCCCCCAAGGGGTCGATCCGATGGGATACTACTTGGGGTTAAGTGTGAGTCATTAGAAGTGTAAATGTGGTGTATGGAGATTTTGCCGTCAAATTTTGGGTGAGGTCGAAGATTGCTGGTTTCCAATGGGCACTGGTGGCTGTATATGGTGCAGCTCAACCTGAATTTAAGCCTGATTTTCTCACAGATCTGGTGAAAATTTTGGTGACGAAATGCTTCCTATCCTTGTGGGGGAGGGGGGGGGGGGCTTCACATAATTAGAAGGGGAGAAGAGAAAAATAATGACAACTTCGATGGAAGATGGTCATTCATGTTTAACACGATTATTGAGAGTCTCGATTTGAGGGAGATTGACCTCACTGGGAGGCAGTTCACATGGGCAAACTCTTTGTCGGTTCCAACATATGAGAAATTGGACAGGGTAGAGTGAGAACAGACGTTTCCTTTAGTAACAGTATATGCATAGCACATAGCAATTTCTAATCATGCGCCGTTGTTGGTCGACGGAAGCGACCCATGTGGGAAACCGAAATAATTTCTCTTTCAAACTAGGGTGGTTCGAGAGGGAAGGCTTCATGGACCTCATTGCTACAGAATGGGCCAAGGAGTGTGGTCGTATCTCCAATGTTGATAGATGGCAAAATAAAATTAGACATTTGCGCCGGTTCTTGAGGAGCTGGGCCAAGAATCAGAGTGGATTAGACAAGGTGGAGAAAGAGAGACTTATACAACTCATAAATGAGTTGGATTTGAAAGCTGAGTCTAACATTCTTAATGTATCGGATCGGACTGTTAGTGAGGCTGAGCAAAAGTTGCGAGCTCTTCTTAGAGAAGAAGAGATGAAATGAGTTCTCGGAGCCAAGGTGATAAAGGTCGTCCAAGGTGATGACAACACCCAATTCTTCCACATGATAACAAATGGGAAGCACAGAAGAAGAAAATTATCCAACTAGAACAGGACGAGGGTACGGCCGTAGGGCATCAGAACCTAAAGTTGTATATCTCCAACTTTTATAAGAAGAATTTTGGGACACCAAAAGATAATTTTGTGTCGCTAGCTGAGCGCGCAATCGGGGACATACCTCAGCTCAACACAGACGAGAACGAGGTTTTGTCTGCTCCATTTACTGAGAAAGAGGTGTTTGAAATAGTATCATAAATGAAGCAGAATAAGGCTCGTGGACCGGATGGGTTTCCGGCAGAACTTTATAAGAAATGTTGGCATATCATTATGGGAGATCTTATGCCTATGTTCCATGATTTGTTCAATGGTCATCTACAGCTATTCCACCAAAACTTTGGAACAATAACGTTTTTGCCAAAGAAGGAGGAGGTTGTGCGCATTCAACAGTTCAGGCCGATATGTCTACTCAATGTGATCTTCAGAATTTTCACTAAGGTTGGTACAAATAGGTTGACGCGGATTGCCCATTCGGTTGTACAACCAACTCAGACATCTTTCATGCCTGGCAGACACATCCTAGAAGGGGTTGTGGTTCTACATGATACTCTTCTTGAAATCCATTCGAAGAAACTAGATGGAGTTATTTTCAAAGTGGATTTTGAGAAAGCGTATGACAAGGTCAAATGGCCCTTCCTCCAACAAGCTTTAGTATGAAGGGGTTCAATGAAGCCTGGAGGAAACATGTGGATTCCTTTATTCAGAAAGGTAGTGTTGGAATTAAGGTGAATGATGACACATGTCATTATTTCTAGACACATAAGGGATTACGACACGGAGACTCGATGTCTCAAGTTTTGCTTAACATAATAGCGGATATGTTGGCAGTCCTTAGCGGTCAGGCTAAAGAAAATGGCCAAGTAGACGGACTAGTTCCACATCTTGTGGATGGGGGAGTGTCCATACTACAATACAATGATGACACAATTATATTCATCGAACATGATATTGTAAAAGCTAGAAATATGAAGCTAGTGCTTTGCTTATTTGAACAATTGTCGGGACTCAAAATTAATTTTAAAAAGCAAATTGTTATTTTCAAGAGAGCCAAAGAGGATAAAGATGAATATAAACAACTATTCGCTTGTGAATTGGGTTCACTACCATTTAGTTACCTAGGGATCCCAATTCACCATCGCCGATTGTCAAATAAGGAGTGGAAGTGCATTGAAGATAGATTAAAAAAAGGCTAACCTGCTGGAAGGGCAAGCTTATGTCTTATGGAGGTCAACTAGTGCTGATAAACTCAGTGTTGATGAGTCTGCCGATGTTCCTCCTATCTTTATTTGAAGTACCGGTAGGGGTACGGAAAATATTAGACTTCTACCGATCTCGATTTTCCTGGCAATGCGATGAGGTTAAGATGAAATACAGATTGGCCATATGGGATATTATTTGCAGACCCAAATACCAAGGCGGGTTAGGGCTCTAGAACTTAGAAGTTAAGAATAAATGCCTCATCTCCAAATGGTTATTCAGACTATCTACTGAGACTGAGGGTACGTGGATACAAATTTTGCGTAATAAGTACCTCCAATCTAAGACTTTGGCCTAGGTTACTACTAGGCCTAATGACTTGATGTTCTAGAAAGGGTTAATGAGGATGAAAGTCTCCTTTTTATAGAGGGTGAAATTTATCATTGGTAATGGTAACACGACTAGATTTTGGGAAGATGCATGGTTAGGGGAGACGCCCCTAGACTTACAATATCCCACTTTATATAATATTGTACAATGTAAGGAAGATTATGTTGCTACAGTATTACAGTCGGTCCCCCTTACTATCCAATTCAGGAGGTCTCTGGTGGGGGAACATTGAAACTCATGGCTGCACTTGGTCCGCAGGTTGAAGGAGGTCCAACTCACTGATTAGTCACACACCATTCACTGGAAATTATCTATGAATTATAGTTTCTTAGTGAAATCTATGTATTTTGATCTAATTGACTCTGGGCCAATCCCGAGATCCCTTCATATCTAGAAGAACTAAGTTCCACTTAGAATTAAAATCTTCATGTGGTTTGTCCACAAGGGAGTGATATTGACGAAAGATAATTTGGTAAAGCAAAGGTGGGTAGGTAGCTCTAGATATTATTTTTGTGACAAGGATGAAACTATACAACACCTCTTTCTCGATTGCCCGTTGGCAAAACTACTATGACGCACGATACATATAGCCTTAAATATTAATCCTCCAACTTGCATTAACACGTTTTTGGGATGTAGCTAAATGGAGTGGAACCAGATATAGCGAGACATATTCGGATAGGGATATGTGCACTACTTTGGGCTATATGGAACAACATAAATAACATGATCTTTAACCGGAAAAACTTTATCAACTTTTTGCAGGTTATTCACAGAGCCACTGCTTGGATCCGTACGTGACCGTTACTCACTCATGTGGACTCTAGGAAGCTTTTGGTTACTGGGTGCAACCGTTGGGAGATGGTAGCATCGCTTATCTTCAACCAATTTGGATGACAAGCTAATAATAGGCTAGGTGTATAGGCATTGTAGCCTGTTGCTATTTTCGCCAGTTGTGGCATCTTTTATTTTCTTTATTTGTTAAGCCCGCTTGTGAGTCAGATTGGGACCTCAAACTTTGTTTCACACTTTATTTAATATTATGGATGCATGCATCACTCCGATACAGAGGCCGAAGGTTACCTTCCTTTTCAAAAAAAAACATGTTGTCCTCATGCTTGAATTTTTGTTAACTACTTTATTGCTTATAATAGTAGTATTGATGTTATTAGCTTACTGCAAGCAACTCACACAATATACTACTTTTTGTTGTATCTTTCCTATGATGCAAACGGAGAAACCACTGATGAATCATGGCATTTGTTCTTGATTTATATAACCGTTAAATTATAAAGTCTGCGAAACTATGACTGTATGAGATTCTACTTGTGGCACAGGTAGACAAGAAGCTAGTATTATTTAGAAAAGAATTCTTAACAAGGTCAGAATACCTGTTTTCCTAGCTTTTTTTGACCATGATTTTTCTAGTCCAGTACAATTTGATTTAACTTTAGCAGTGAGTTTTTTTGTTGGGGTTTCTCGATTTCCTTATTATTATTATTATTATTATTATTATTATTACTATTATTATTAAAGTTTCATTAAAATGAAGTTTGCAATGTCTATTAATCTATTTGTAAGACAAAATATTTAGATAAACCCCATCACATTTGTTATTGTAATTTATAGAACCATCGCAACACAATTAAAAAACCAAGTACACTGCTACTTCTTGAGCTTGCGTTGATTTTTCCCTTGAAGAGGAAAGGGTGATGCAGCAAAGTAGAGATAAGTATTTCCTTTAGTTTGAGAACCAAGGTATCAATCCAGTAGGAGACAATGCACAAATCACCAATACCTGCACAAATAATCAAACAACTTGCACCCAGCGCGATAAAGGGGTTGTCAATCCCTTCATAGTACTTGCAAATGGAGATCTGATAGAGATAGATGAAACTAAACAAACGATAAAGTAAATATTTTTGGTATTTTCGGTTTATAGATCGAAAAGTAAAAGATTGTAAAATAGTAGATCGGAAACTTATATGATGGAAAATAGACCCGGGGCCATAGGTTTCACTAGAGGCTTCTATCATGATAGCAAATAATACGGTGGATGAACAAATTACTGCCGAGCAATTGATAGAAAAGCACAAAGTTATGACATATCTAAGGCAATGATTATCAAATATAAGCATCATGTCCATGTCAAGTAGAAAAGAAATGATTTTGCATCTACTAATATTACTCCACACATCGACAGACTCATGCTTGCATCTAGATTATTAAGTTCATAAAGAACAGAGTAATGCATTAAGTAAGATGACATGATATAGAGGAATTAACTCAAACAATATGATGAAAACTCCATATTTTTATCCTCGATGGCAACAATACAATACGTGTCTTGCTGCCCGTACTGCCACTGGAAAAGGACACCGCAAGATTGAACCCAAAGCTAATAACTTCTCCCATTGCAAGAAAAACCAATCTAGTTGGGCAAACCAAACCGATAGTTCGAAGAGAATTACAAATATATCAAATCGTGCATAAAATAATTTAGAGAAGATTCAAATAATATTCATAGATAAGCTGATCATAAATCCATAGTTCATCAGATCTCGGCAAACACACCGCAAAAGGGTATTACATCAAATAGACCTTCAAGTACATCGAGGAGAACATGGTATTGAGAATCAAAGAGAGAGAAGAAGCCATCTAGCTACTAGCTATGGACCCGTAGGTCTGTGGTAAACTACTCATGCTTCATCGAAAGGACAATAGAGTTGATGTAGAAGCCCTCCGTGATCGAATCCCCCTCCGATAGGGTGCCGAAAAAGGTCCCTAGATGGGATCTCACGGGTACAGAAGGTTGCGGCGCTGGAAAAGTCTTTTCGTGAATGCTTCTGGTGGTTTGGGAATATATATGTGAATATGTATGCAAAAGAATTAGGTCAGGGGAGTCACTGGGGGGCCACAAGATAGGGGGCGCACCCTCCACCCTTGTGGCCGCCTCGTGGCTCCTCCGACTTCATCTCCAAGTCTCCTGGGTGTCTTCTGGTCTAAGAAAAATCGTCGCGAAGGTTTTATTCCGTTTGGACTCCATTTGGTATTCCTTTTCTACGAAACTCAAAAACAAGGAAAAAACAAAAACTGGCACTAGGCTCTAGGTTAATAGGTTAGTCCTAAAAATAATATAAAATAGCATATTAATGCATATAAAACATTCAAAACAAATAATGTAATAGCATGGAACAATAAAAAATTATAGATACGTTGGAGACATATCATACACACACTGAACAACAATACATTTGTTGTAAACCATAGGAATGCCAAATGGAGTATAAATCAATCTGAGTCATTCATATGCTAGGCATTTTGGCATCCTATGTATTTTGACACTAGAAGAGACCTTAGGGTTTAATCTTCAATTTTTATTGCCGTTGCCACACATGGTTTACTTGAAAGAAAGATGTGTTAGCAAAGTTGGCTATTGTAAATAATTGATGGAAGTCTGATGTTCAGTAACATGGTAACATACAATAGCTTGACTTCAAAAGTCACCATGATGTTGTGGTTGATTTCATTTGTGAATATTGTTGTCTTTGTTTTCTCCATTGTTTCATGCACTAAGCCACTAGCATACTGCAAAAGTGAACATACTCTCACCCTTGTCTATTAACTCCATCAATGTTGTAGCTCACCTGCAATTGAAAGGTTTTCGGGAGGCATCTTTGAGGAAGTTATAGTGACAAACTGCCAATGGACAACTGCTTCCCTCAGCTGAAGGTGCTATCCATGGAAAACCTTGTAACATGAACTATATGTTCACCGTAACGGCTCTATGAGCAACATCTTCCAATAATGGGTGATCATCTTCTTACATCTTGGTGGTGTAGAGAAGGCACTAGATATTTGTGACATTGCTATAGGAATCAATTTTTGATGACATGACAATTAAAGTTACGTTGCCATGTAGGCATCATAGCTGTACCGGATGATCAACTTTGCATTAACACCTAGTCAAGGGTGTTTAGTTTATGACATGTCTCTCGACATATAAGCTCTGTTGTAGTAAAAAAATGACTCGTGGAACTTATTCAAAGGAACTGATACTTTTGAATGTTCCACTGGCCATTGACTAAATACAGATGGGCTATCGCCAAGGATCTATGCTTTGTGTCCATATTTTTTTATTTTGAGAAACTCTTTCACAAAGTTTGGGTTTCATGCATGTTTCCATTATACACATTCATCTAGCCACCCACCATTGATCATTTCCAAGTACAAAATAGAGAATAGTTTGTGGGATCATGAACATATTTTGACATGAGAGATAGACAATGATTTAAAGAAGTGAGTGAGGTAACACAATGTCATTGTGATTTTATTTTTGGGATAACAGGGGGATTACTATTCAACTAAAAGCAAAGTACAAAGAGTATGGAGGTGGGAGGTGGGGTATTTCTTTAGAATGAAGCGTTCCTTTCTTACATCGAGCAACTTTGCATCCAGAAGGCAAGCTACAATGTTGACCTTGCTAGGAAAGAAAGCCCTTGCTCAAGGGTACGGTCAAGATGACTGAAAGCTTTAGTAGTTTTTGATCTTCTAGTGGCTGGCTACATGGCATCTAACTGATATAGTCCAATCCAACTTTATTGCCATCTCGCTGTGCAGCTGAGCAGCTAAGCTGTCTAAGATTGATGTTGTGTTGGCTTTGCCCATGTTCTCGTGGTATTGGCGCTATGAGTGACATTATAGTGTAGATTGTGAATGAGGGGCACTGCATGCTCCGGTCTCTTGAACATCAACATTCTTTACTATGACTATGGTTTACTGATGGTTAAGGACATTCGGGGACAGGCAAGCCAGCCAGGAGGCTATTGATTCCAGATGCCTCCTTTTCCTATCCCACCACCGTGCCCTTGAAACTTGCCTTTTCAGCTTTCTCTGTTTCTGCAACTACAATTCACATGTAGTTAGATGAATTTGGCCATTTTTAACTTGCTCGGAGATAACATATTACTATTTATTGTGGAGGCTACCAGCTAGACAACCACTCTCACATTGAGATCTTAATGAAAAGATGTAAGAAATCATAACTCATGATTCACGTTAGTCGCCAAACATTAGTGGGCTGTCTGTAAGGTAGGTCAATGACCTTGCACTGGTTCACTTTGTTAATGTTTATGGATGGCTGCACATGGATCAAATATGCCTTTCATATTGTATGTGACATGTGAAAGGATTGAGGCAAAGTGACTCAGATTACCTGCTACAGGTACATGTTTTATACATTCTCCAAGAGTGTAGGTTAGTCAATCATTATAATTTGAATGCACACTTCCATCAGATCCCAGGAACCATTGCATCACAATAGTCATCAGCTAACCATGCAAGCTCCCGATCGACGATGTGGAGGTTGGGTGTTGGTGTGCTGCTAAGGGTGGACCTCTGGATTTTGGAGAGGATTCACTCGTGTTGGCTATACTCCGTTGTGCTGCTCTTGCATGACCAAAGATCGAAGACTTCCCGTTCGATCTCCATGGTTTTCTTTACAAGGGTAATTCCTTCGGCGAAGGAGTGGTGGCAGCGATAGCGTGCCTTCCTCTTGAGCCGGTGGTTCTACTCTGTGTTGTAACTTTTGGGTCCTTTGTACTACTTTTGAATCTTCAATATAATCCTCAGGTCTTTTCTCCAAAAAAAAATGCAAGCCATGGTGAAAAAGGTGCACCATTGTTACCTAGCACCAGGAAGCTTCTCCTTGACCATGCATATGACTATATTTCTAGACACAATAGGCTAAATGCCGGTCTACTTCACCATGCAGGCAACCAAATACATACCCAATAATGCTTCCTTTTCCTATTGTGAAAACGATGACAAATCAACTGTCAGACAACCGAAATGACGAGCTCGTAGGTGACGCCGAGTTTAATAAACTGCCTAGGTTAGAAATGGTGTATATGGGTCCGGGAAGGGACTACCGTCTACCACACATGTTTTAAGGAGTTCATAACCAAATAACACTAATTAATATGCATATAAGTGTCGATGCTAGAAGTCACAAGCAATATTCCCCATCAAAGGTGTATGGAGAATGTCTGTTGCAATTGTGGATGCGCGTTTGTTAGCCCATATCTCAGTATCATCAACTTCTGGCATCGACGATGTTTCATGTGACGCATCAGTGACGTGGAGTCTGGGTGGCGTGGCGTGGCATGGTCTCGGTGACATATGCGTGATGATTGACGTGCGTAGGGAGGCGGCGTTGTTTGGCGTCATAGTGGCGTCGACGACAGGTCTAGCAAGGTCGATGCGTCGATACCTGCTCTGAGGATGGATCAATGGAAGACGGTGGCGGCGGCCTTTGCAGCATGCGCATGCGGTGCCCGCTGAGAGTGCGCCAGACCCGGCGATTGCGGCTTGGTTGAGGCCTCTAGTTTTAGATGTTGGGCTTTGGTGTGAGGTGTGGACAGGCCGCCTGGACAATATGCAACCCTTCATCAAATTGATAGGAGTAGCGACAGATATTGCCAAGATGATGGCTTCAGACTTATGGATATATTACTTTCTAAGGTCTTGATGAATAATTAATAAAATAAATGTATGCATCATGCAGAGGCTAGGGGTTATTCTCCTTTAAAAAAAATACTTTTGGCGTCAAAATCAGATGAGTTGGAACTTTTGGTTTATTTGTTTAGAAAACACTCCTTCCAGAAGTTCGTTGTTGTGTACTCTGCACACAGACAAGGGCCGATGCACTTGAAGGTTACGTGTTGGCACAAATCTTGGTATTGCGTTGTGTTATACCATTTGTCTCTGCCTCTCAGATTTAATAAACTTAAGCAACATGGTGATGCTGAGAATTAATGAACATGGTCACAACTGACGATCAAACAACACCGGAAAACATCGTAGTACAAACTACTTGCTTTTTTTTCCTTCTTCTTTTTGTGGGTAAAGAACCTGTCATGTTCATCGTGTATTCTTATGTGACTTCACGAGCATGGTTCATTCCATTAATTTGGTTCGTATAGAGAGGAGCCATATGCTTGCATGTGTAACTCTTGCAGGATGATGTTTTGTCGGGTCAATAAGGCTATATCACCGTGTAGGCAGCGTACAGGTATCGGGCGATCATTTATATATAGGACGGCTGTTTGGGATACCTAGGTGTCCAGGCTCCTTGCCTTTCTACCACTACATTGCATTTAGATGCGTGTTGCCGTAACGGGTATGTTTGTTAACTGATTATTCCATTTGAAACCGCTGATCAAAATAATTATGATATAATCACTAATTGAATGCCATAAAAAATGCCTCACACACCATGCATGGCAACGTTGCATGTTGAGAGACATAATAGGAAAGAGAAAGTAATAATTAATGTGTCGTGATTAATTGTCTTTTATTTTTTGCCATGTTTGATGTTTTATATATGGAAGGTACATGATACTCATTGGGATGAGAGAAGAACTATTTGTAAATGCACACGTATTTTAGTTGAATTAGTAGTACATATTTTTGCATGGTAATACGTGTCTCATTTATATAGAATAAAGATCAAGTTATAAGGCACGTAAGCATCGACCATACATAACTGAAAAGATAGGAAAATCCTATGCAAAATACCAGCGCCCGTTCCTTTCCTTCGACACCACCGGAGCGGCCACCGAATGATAAAAAGACAGATCACCTCTTCACCCAAGCTCGATGCGGCTCCATAGCTGATCAATAGCTTTACGAACCTCCAAAGTAGTTTGCTAGAAGCAAAACCATAGCCGTTCAAAGAATCAGACCAGGGCAACATGTCCCCGGACACGCCATCGAACTTCAGAACTGACACCCCGCCCGACGACGACGTCGGAGGAGAAAACCAGAACTGTCAGCTTTCGACCACAGACCCAACACAAGATACTCCATCTTCCAGCTGTCACTTCGGAGACAACTGCCTGCGCATGCTCCTGAACGACAAAATCTCCCTGCTCCACCATGACGTCGGAGACAACGCCACAGCAACGGAGAGACACACCTGATGGAGTCGCCGCCGTCGCCTCGCCAACACCATCCATGAACCCTAAAGCTACCGATTTGAGGGATCGACAGAGACAAGATGCCATCAACTCTGAGACGCCGCCATGAAAAACACCACCGGTGTGGGAACGGAGTTGAGGCAGATTTATTCGTCCAGGCATCGCTCCCACCACCCCAACGACGCACCACGACCTACAAATCCAAACCCTAACTACAGAGCGGAGGAACGGGGTCCCCCCTCCCTCCTGCCGCTGGAGTAGCGACCGCAGGGAGAGGGGGCCAGCGCCCCGACCGGTGGAGATCGGAGGAAATAGATCGCCTCACCCTAGACGCCTGGTGGCGGCGGCAGCAGCTAGGGTAGGAACGCCTCGACTAGACAAGACTCCCTACACTCCCCTTTGACTTGCCCTACGGAGGATGCTATACGTGTAAGACTTGGGCAGATCTCCACCGAATTAGTAGTACATGCACATGGGTATCTTGAGTATGCGTATATTTTTATTAGGTACAATACCCCGAGTATGTGTATTTTGATTAGGTATAACACAAACACATATATATTATCATTAGGTATAATACCGAACAACCACATACCCGAAATATATATGCGAGATGTAAAATACTCAATATATTTTTCATGTATGTGCATACTCGACGTATTTCTCCACAACTACATACCTGGCATGAAATGTATGAGTACATACCCAGAAAATATGTATATATGCGATATTTATGGGTACGCACGCATAAATTTCACATCTAGGTATATACGTACGGTACATGCGAAGAAATATCTTGATTATGAACTTATATATAGGATACTCTCATATCTCAGGTATACACATACCAACAAATATGACAAGTATATTCTTACAAAGGAATAAAAGGAGACGTACCAAAATAGGTACATGGATTATTTTACATGCATGTAAATTAGGAAACAAATCAATGATGGTGCATGTCACTTAAAATAAAAAGGGCTTAGCGGGTTGGACCCGACCAAGGTGCGCCAAACAATTTACCCTAGAAAATGGTATGTAACTATTGACATGTGTCTCGTCATATAAGCTCTTTGTCCTTTGAAAATGCCACTAATGTCGCTTGTGCCTATTCCAAGAATTTTAACAACATTGAGAAAGAGAATTGGATATTGGTTACATCCAAGCATTTGTATATGTTTCATGTTTATTATTTATTCTCATCTAGCAGTTCACAAAGTGGTATTTGTCATCCAGCCTCTAGTATAATTTTCTGGATTTCACAAAAAAAGTATAATTTTCTGGAGGTAGAAAACTAGTGTCAAAATGCTCTTATATTATGGGACGGAGAGAGTAGTTAGCGGAAACCCCAGTTCCGTTCTTTCGGACCGGACGACGATGGCGTCCCCATGTCGTTCTCCTTCGTGAAGGCGTTGCCTTGACTTGCGCGCCGCGTCCTTGGTGCTGGATTTGGAGATGTTTGGTCTTTTGGTTGTTGGTTAGATAGCTTCTCTGGTCAGCGAGTTTAGCTGTGTTCTTCTTTGCTCTTGGGTCGAGCATCTCTTGTCTCTTCGCTTCGAGCAACATGTTCACGTCCTTTGTGTTTGTGTCATGTGTTATACCACCTCATGTACTCATTCTATCTTCTTCAATCAATGAAATGATACGCAAGCTTTGTGTATTCTCGAAAAGAGTAGTTAGCGGGGTCATAAATGGAACACTCTGAATCAATAGATGCCACTAAAAATGGTATTATTGTAAATCAGACTGACAAACTGAACATTTGAAAAGAACTCTAAATTAAGCATGTCACAATTGAGCTTTTCCATCTTCCGCTACCCCTTGATGGGTTCTTGATATCACGACTACAATGGTGAAGCAAAATACGTCTTGGAGCTTCGGCAAGTCACGAGCAACACTCTAAGTGAATAATTCGAGAATAATAACAGGGAACCTGTATCTATGGTGATACGCAGTGTGTAACTACGTCAAGTACTGGGGTTGAGACACGAATACATAATGGCCCTAAAGTCAAGCCTAACTGAATAATTTTGTTACAACAGTTGGCTATTTGCTAAGGGTTTGCTAGTGGTGCTTGTTGTATGTATTCTTGTGTGCTTGCTCTGCCGTGGGATGTGAGCTGTTCTGCTAGCTCTTTGTATCTGTCGTATTTCCTTTTCTTTAGCTGTTTCTTTTGCTGTTTGTTGGTGTAATCTTGGCCTATTGATGGATTTGTTAATTCAAAGCCGAGGCCTTTTCTCTAAAGAAGAAAAATGGCACACACTATGTAACTAGAAGTATTAGAGTTAAAAAACGCAAATACCTAATAGCTTTAAGGTCAAACAATATGGAGTATATTCCCCGCAAAAATAATAAGAAGAGAGTATATGATACCCATTCATACACGGAAATGAAGACAAAACGTGGCAACTAATAAGTCGTTAATAGCTTAAATTAAGATGAGCCACGCCTATTAGTAACTTACTAATTATGCACTACATGTGGCCCAGAAAAGTGATTTAGTTATGTTTGACTTGGTATAACACATTATAAAGAAAGTAAGAAACTGAGGTAACTTTTCTTTATCTTGTGCAATTAAAACTTGCTAATCTTGATATGAAATGTGACATGAAAATCCCACAAACATCAATTTTTTTTAGCTCTCTAGTATATTTTCTGAAAAATGGGAATGATGCTTTAACATGGATCATAAATAATGCCGAATTAGTTAAAATTAGCATCAGAAATACAAAATTAGGCATTGACAACAGAGAGGTTCACAATGAAAACTGCAATGCATGGACGTGACTACCTGGCGTCAAACTATTTTAGAAGTGAAACAGTAAATTGACTATACATTGTATCTTATCTTGGGAAATGGTCAACCAATCCTAAGCAAATCAAACATGACCCCTATAGGGTTAAGACATATCCCAGGTCAGAGAATTCCAATCCATGTTATGTGAGTGAGTTGAACACAGAGGGGGGGGGGGGGGGGGTGATTTGAACACAAGGGGGGCTAACAAACTAGGAAGCTCACAGCTAATTGATGCACGTAATTCCATGCCCGGCCAAATGACATATGTGTCAACCTGATGGTATGTCAGATCATTGTCGAGACCAGGGAACTATTATGCTTGCACTTGCTACTGACGTCCTATTCAGTGGTGACGTTGCAACATAAAAAACAAACGATTAGCATGAAGTGCTATGATATACTTAGCAAGCATGCGCCTGACGTCAAATGCATTTAACTTGAAATTTGATAGCCGCATTGTCTGCCGAGTCATCAGAGAGTCTATTGATTCCATATCCCTCCTATTCCTATTCGACCACCACATAGCTTGTCATGATATGTCGCTTTTTCATTGAGCTTCATATGTTTCTCTGGCTGGATTTTGGGCATAGTTGGATGGATGTGGTCAGATTGGTTTGCTCTAAAGCATGAAAACAACATATGTACTATTATTTATCATTGAGCCAACTTGTTATAAAGGGAGATGGATACCGCTGTAATCACTGGGATGATGTGCCGCGATGTAGCATGTCATAAGTCACAATATATGTAACCCACCAACCATTCCTGGGCGACTTTGGTAATGTTTCCAGTAAAGTCAGCTACAAGGAGGATTCAGCCCAAAGAACTTCCATAATGCAGTAAAAATAATATAGTAATCAACATAGCTTCCTCAGCCCAACGTTAGCTACAGCAGCACTGTTAAAGCATGAGGGGGTGGGGGTGGGGGGTAGGGTTTATGCTTGTTGCAAACACACACGCTGTTCTCACATTTGAATTTTGATAGCTATTTTATTCGCAATATGCCACATGTATATGATGTATAATGCAATATTTTCATCTATGTGTGACCTACGGAAGTGTCCCCTTTTAGTGTTGTTCAGATTTATAGCAATGAGTTATATAAATTGATAAAAGCCCACATATTGCTGGTTAAATTTATCTTCAACAGTTTAGTACTATATCTTTGTGTAGTTTGTCATTTTTTTTATTTGCATGCCACGACATTCAACTTCCTCGAAATGATATTGTTCACTAGAAAGGTTAAAAACATAGCACAAGAAAGGTTATGCAAGAAATATTATTTGCATGCATATTGCGATTAGTGGATTAGTTTTAGTCTTTATCTCCAACCATCATATGATTTTTGTCAACGACAATGTTCTCATTTCAGTTTTACGGTATCCCGGTACTCCACAATGTGATGGGGAGTACCATGTAAATCTGGCCGTCCATTTTACGGGGTAATATGGTCATTTCCAATTGCTAATCTATGGTTAATATCCCATCCTAATCTATCCTGGTTATCACGCAACTGTCTCCTCCCATCTCACGCACTTGACTGGCGGCGGCCTCCTCTTCTCCTCACACGTATCTGTCGCGCACACCAGCCATCGTGGCACACAGTGCCATCTCAGGCGCTGCTGCGCTTCAGGGTATCTTCTGCTACACCCGCCAGCGGTGACTGACGCTGCTATCGGCATGCATCTCTCGATGTCTCCGACGTATTGCACTTTGAAATTTGCATGTCATTTTATTAGATTGCAAGGTCATTAATCAGAATTATAAAATTGATGGATCATTCAGTCAAGCAACGTCCATAAATTTCCCGCAAAAAAATGCAAGGTCCATAAATATCGGGAGATTCAAGTGAATCACAAACAAATGAGAACTGAGATGCGGCATCACCACAAGAATGTACAAAATTCAATATCAAGATTGGGGAATCCCGTCGTGTACTCACTTTCCTAACATCAAGTTTCCGTGGGTGTTGTTCATGACTCCGTGCTTTTCTCAGATACCCTAATCATGTTGTCTCGTCGTCTCTCCGGCCGCTCACCGTAGGCACGATCATCCCTCTCCGACGAACCTGCTTGGTTGCCACAACATCGACACATGCATATGAACTGTCCCATTCAATTTGGAAGTAGGGCTAATCACGAGTCAGTCCGAACAAAAATATATACTGCCACAAAATGATCCTATGAGATTACCATTTTACCCCTAAGATCAGGGTACTTCCTGTTTTTTTAGGACGGTACTCCGTTACAATTAGGGGTGGGCATAAAAACCGACAAACCGAACACCGGACCGAAGCTGAAACCAAAAAAACCGAAAGTTCGGTTTTTGGTGTTCCTACAGAAAAATTCGTTTTTTCACTCTGCTAACCGAACTTGATTTCTTCGGTTCGGTATTATCACGGTTAACCGAACAGGAAACCGAACATATGCAAGGGCACGTGAACCTACAGCGAAAGGCAGCCTCGAGAGGTAGGTGGGCTCGCGGCAAAAAGATTTCATGGGCTAAACCGAGGACCTATAGGCAAGGCCCAAGCTGACTAGCGTTGTGGGCTTGTTTTTCAGATGTGAGGCTGTAGTATACTTGCACGCACGTACTTACCAAAGCAGCGCCGGTGCTCCCGTGTTGTAGTTTAGTCCCACCTCGGCCAGGAACAAGCAAGGATGTGGTTAGCTAGGCTATATAAGAGTGCTGGTGGAGACTAGAGAGGAATCAAGGCAGCTGAATCTTATGCACATTCAGCAAATGCGGTGTAAATCGATTACCGAACTGAAAAACTTGGTTAACCGAATTTTCGGTTAGCTTGTTTTGGATGCTTTTTTTGGTTTTCATCTTTGCTAACCGATTTTATAAAAATACCGAATGGTAGAAACTGAATTTTCGATTTATACCGAATGCCTAGGCCTAGTTACAATTGTATTGGAGTGCAGTTTAAATTTATCCATTTGATTAGAAGGAATGGACGGCCCACAAGCATTCTAGGGTATTGTAAGGTCACCTCTGGCAGCTCACAAGCTTTTCCCGAGAGTCAACGAGTAACCGGACCCTTGCTCCATTAGCTCACCACCTAGGTGTGCTCGCTGCATCGCTTGCTGCAGAAGGCACCATCATGGGTGGCCGAGAGAAGTTGATTTCTTAGGTACTCTTTCCACGTCGTCTTCAAGCCACACTAGGTAATCTGTCTTGGTTCTAGCGAGTCATGTGCTTGGGCTTGTGATGAGCTTCAAGCTTGAACGGAGGTCCCTTCCCCCTGCCTCTCTTTCCTATGGCTTTCTCATCCTTTTCTGCCGAGGTCTTGAGTGAGCTCCGTGTGATATGGAAAGGTAGGTCCTATCTTTGTTATTTATAATGTGAGCCGTCATGTACAATAACACTATATGATACTCTGTTTTAAGGTCCTCACCAAGACCCAGAACTCTGAAGCCTCTGAGCACTTCAGCTTGCAGGACATCACATGACGCAGCCGGCAACCCATGTTATAAGGTCGTCCGAGAATATGATCGTATAGCCATTTTGCAAACCTGATTTGGCGTCTCATTTGGTTTAGCACATGACCTTGTACGTCCTTGCACTGCAAGTCTAGTACGAGAGATCTAACAAGAAATATTAGTTGATGTCCTAAGCAACTAAATGAAAATAATAACTATGCTCAAAGAAAAACAAAACTGTAGGCTAAGACGAACAACTACCTCAGCCTGGAGTCAGTCTCTATGATAAGTGTGAGTGGACACATCGATCCCGATACGCCCATCTGGCTGGAAAGCTTGGTAATCGTCTTGCTGAAAGATATATCTTAGTTATAAACAAAGTATTGCAAGTCATCTTTTGTTGAACCATGGAGGAGAAATATATTGCAAGCCATGAGCTAGCTAATCTAGGACGGTCCTATGACCGAATGGCCATGTTGTCTTTGGAACTACCCAAGCGGAATAGTTGAAGCGATTTGACTGCATTTTAACACCCCCCCCCCCCCCCCCCCCCACCCAGTTTGAGCAAACCACCGTAGTCATCAGATATGATGTAACAGCTCAAGTAATTAAGTTAAATTTCTAAAAAGCTACAACTCAATTGTGTGCGTTTAACTCTTATAACACCATCAACTGACAGATATCAAAGAAGTGGATACGGTATGGAACGTCTGCTAAATGTAGCATCCAGGATTATCTTGGATGTTTTAATTCTTGTCAGTGCAGTGTCTTGGAATAGTCCAAATGAGGCCTGTGCAAATTGCAACATCTAGGATTCAATAACTGGGTGTGTATTAAGTGAATATTGGTCTTAATTTAAAATTCTCTGCTTCAATTTTCCGGCCTTTTGATTTACTGGTTTCCTCCTTGTTCAAATTTGCATCAAGCTTTTCCATTGATTTTCCTCTTATGTGGAAGTGACCAAAATTGAATAATTTCCCCTATCTTTGATCACAATTCTCAGATGACACCCTCACTAAAATCAGGGAAACTGACCTATCCTACAAAATTAAAGTGTTAAATACACCTATAGTGCACGAACTTGCACTGCAGGAACACTTTCATACAAAAACTTGAAAATTGAGACGATCTTTTCTTTTTTTTGGAAAGGGGGTTTGCCCCGGCCTCTGCATCAGATAGATCCATACGGCCATATTATTGATAAGTAAAAGGTTCAACAAAAGTCTCGTAGTCTCAAACCAACGAACATGTGCTCAACAAAGAGCAGGAAAGCAGAAACAGGACAGCCACAACCAGCAGGCAAGAGACATATAGGAAACTAAACAACTATCCTATTACATGACCGCCATCCAAACCGGTTGAAGATAGCCCATGCTACCGTCTCCCATCGGATAGATCCAGCAACCAAATGCTCCCTAGCCTCCGTCGGAGTGAGTAGCGACCACATACGGATGAGTGTAGTGGCCCTGAAGATAACCTACAAGAAGTGAATATTTATTGTTCTGTTAAAAACCAAATCATTTCTGCCGTTCCAAATTGCCCATAGTAAAGCACATACTCCTACACGGATATGTCTCGCTATTACTACGTCAATCCCATCTAGCCACGTCCCAAATAACGTGTTGATGGAATTCGGAGGAGTTATATTAAAAGCTATGTGGACCGACCTACACAAAATCTTTGCCAAAGGGCAATCAAGAAGGAGGTGTCTGATTGATTCGTCACTATCACAAAAACTACATCTTTAAGAACCCGTCCAGTTTCACTTCGCCAAATTGTCTTTAGTTGAGATAACCTGTTTGTGGACAAACCACATAAACACTTTGATTTTTAAAGACACTTTGACTTTCCAAACATGTTTCGAACTAGGAATAGCGCTAGTGTTGATAATATCCAAATACATGGATTTAACTAAAAACTCCTCATTCTTAGCTAGTTTCCAGCGTAGCCGATCTGGCTGTTGAGAAAGTTGGACATTCATCAATCTTCTCACAAGATGGAGGCAAACTTCCCAACGGTTTCCCACTAGGGTCCTCCTAAATTGAATATTAAGAGGATTTGATTATAGTACTGTTGCAACGTAAGCATCTCTTCGCTGAACAATATTATAGAAAAAAGGATATTGGATCGCAAGGGGTGTCTCCCCTAGCCATGTATCCTTCCAGAATCTTGTGGAAGTACCATTTCTAACTACAGATTTTGTCCTATTAAAAAAGGCTGCTTTCACTCGCATGAGTCCATCCCAAAAAGGCGAATCAGTCGGTCTAACCGCCACCTGAGACAAGGTTTTGGACTGTAGGTACTTATTATGAAGAATCCGTGCCCAAGTGGCATCCGTCTCTATAGATAACTTATACAACCATTTGCTGAGAACACATCTGTTCTTCACCTTTTTCAGTGCCTAGACCCCCTTGGTCTTTCGGCCTACAAATGATATCCCACTTAGAGAGTCTGTGTTTTCTTTTTAATTCATCGCTCTGCCAGAAGAAATCTAGCCTTTTCTGTACTCCAACTGGTACTTCGAAAAAAGACAATAAAAACATAGGCATACTTGTGAGAACCGAATTTATCAGAATCAATCATCCTACGTATGACATAAGCTTGCCCTTCCAGCAACTAAGTTTTTTCTCAAATCAATCTTCAATGCACTTCCACTCTTTGTTAGAAAGCTTGCGATGGTGAATTGGTATACCCAAATATGTGAAGGGTATAGATCCCAATTCGCACCCGAACAATTCTTTGTAAGCTTGTTGTTCTTCTTTAGCTCTTCCAAAGCAGAACAATTCACTTTTGTGGAAGTTAATCTTCAACCCCAACAATTGTTTGAACAAGCATAAAACTAGCTTCATGTTTCTAACTTTAGCCAAATCATGCTCAATGAATATGATAGTATCATCAGCGTACTGTAGGATAGATACTCCCCCTTCAACTAAATGCGGGGCGAGGCCACCTACCTGACCATCATCCTTGGCCCTTCCTATTAGGATTGTCAACATGTAAACGACTATGTTGAACAGAATTGGCGACATCGGATCTCCTTGTCGCAGACCCTTGTGTGTCTGGAAATAATGACATATGTCATCATTAACCCTGATTCCAACACTCCCTTTTTGCGTGAACGAATCTACCTGGTCTCTCCAGGCCTGATCGAATCCTTTCATACGCAAAGCCTGCTGAAGAAATGGCCATTTTACCTTGTCGTACACTTTCTCAAAATCCACTTTGAAAACTACCCCATCTAGTTTTTTCATGTGGATTTCATGGAGAAAAATTGAGACAAATGGGTCACTAAACTTGCTTTGCATGAACAATATCACACAAATCGAGTCCGAAACAGCCACATAGGACGCCACGTTGGTTGTAGCGACTTAAACTTTCCAGGAGGAATATTTCCAAAAACATCCATGTTATATGTTGAAATAACAAACTGAAACTAGTACTAGTAGTTAACTGAAACTCTAACTGATAGTCTGAAACTCGTACCTGTAGACACATCCACTTAACTGGAGACCCTCCCTGATTCCTGCAGCATGGAAGTTGAGTCGCCAAAGTCACCTATGTCTACGTGCGTGCTCCAGGGCTGTAACTACGTCGTGCTCGAGCTAGCTTCATACTCTAGTCAAAAGTCAGAAACACTAGCTTGTTTGGCCGCCCGGCGTCCTGTTCTGCAGCCACTGCGCGGTGTCGTCGGTGATGTTTTGCATGACGTGAGCTAGGACCTACTCGTAGTGGCCGAGCTCTAAATCATAGGTCTTGGGTTCCGACTCCCAGGTCCCATTTTTCAACTTTTTTAGTAGGACACCTCTGTATGTGTTCTGAACCTGCAAACAACTATGCTTGCTCTATTTTTCATGCACATGCTCTGTTTTCAGATGGACAAAATTTCAGTTGTTTCATGAAAATTTACTTCAGGATTAGAAAAATTCAGAACATTACCTCCCTAAAAATGAAAAAGAATGAACACTCAGAGCATGCCGGCTAAGATAGAAACCTTGAAAACATGCCGACTGACAAACATAGATGACATAATACAAATTTGATTCAGAACATAGCAAGGTTCAGAACATGCATATATGCATTTTGAACATAGCAGGTCCATAACATAGCAGTACCAACACAACAACATTCAAGTTTTTAGAACCTTACAAAATAAAGTGCCTACAAAGTTCAAACATGAACTACGACATGATTAGCTAGTTCATCGATGAACTTTGCTAACATCCTACTTTAGAAAGGACCAGTAGGTGCATTTTGGGTCACAATGATCTCTTCTCGAGCATTGAGGTCAAGGATTGCAGCAACATTTAGGTCTGGAATAGATGCATCTATCCTTTCTCCATCTTCTCCAAACAAAAGATAGCACCAACCCCTTCCACCAACTGTTCCACCACTTCCATCAGCACCACCTCCTCTTCTAGCAGCATTTTCTCCACCTCGTGTAGCATTAGCTTCCCCTCTTCTAGCACCACTTCGTCCACCTCTTGTAGATATTTTTACCTCTTGCCTCATTATATGTACCATGCTGAGAGGCACATGCATAGGATCCAGCCTTGTGTCCTCCATGTGTGTCCTGATGTCTTGAAATATAGTATGGTATGAATAATGACACTAACACTTATGAACTTCTATGTCCTGAAATATAGCTATTACAATTAGAAATTACATGTCTTACATTTAAAATGGAAGGATCTTCTATTTCTTCTTCCATCTCATTTGCTTCCCTCTCACTCTCCCTCTCCATGAATTTCTCATGGCCCTTCTTGTTGTGATCTTCTTTTCCTCAAATGAACAATGCATGCTCACACCTTTCTTGTTCAGTGCAATGCTGCCATCCTTCTGATGCTTTTCTTCAGGTGTTTTTTTCCTGTTCTTTGGTGGCCTTGCCATATTTTTCTTGTAAATCGGTGGATGAATGACAATTCCATTAAATTGCTCCCAGTGAGCCCTATCTCTCATAGCCGTTATATTGTGCCCATATGCTAGCAGTTATGTCTCTATTGTGTAGCACTTGTGAACCATTTCTTCTGGATCTATCCTCTCTTCCCTAAAGCACGCAATAGAGTGGCTGCAAGGAATGCCACTAAGTTGCCATCTTTTGCAATCACATGTCCTTGCTGGAATATCCACAAGGTATGTAAAGTTTCTTGATATCACAGAATATACTCCCAAACTAGAGTGACTAGGAAAACAACTTGCAGACAGTTCTATCTCCTTCACTAATTTCTTCTTGATCTTTGGGCATATCCTACTAGTCCATTTGTTTCTTGCCTCTCTCTGCTTGCTATCATGTCTAGCAGTAATCTTACCCTTTATACATTCCATCATTGAAATCACAGGGAACTCCCTTGCTTCCAATATGTAGCTGCAATGCATTGCAAATAAATGCTTAAATGACTGTACAATACAATGCAAATCAATAGAAAGCACAGTACTAGAATTTACCTATTGTACACTTCTGACATATTGTTCAATAGGATGTCACATTTGGGGAAATCACTGAAAAATGCTTTCACCCATTGGTTTTCAGGTTTATTCTCCAACAAAGCAACATCACTAGGGCAGTCCTCTCTCATTGCTTCTCTTTTCAACCTCCACTTTGTGATATTTGTTGATCTTGCAATTGCCCACAAATGGTTTTTCAATGTCACTCCTTTGAAACGCATATGAAAGTTTTGATATAAATGTCTAACACAAAATCTGTGCTCTGAGTTTGGAAACACCTTTCCAACTGCATTTATTAAGCCCTAGAGAAGTGCACACGTGTAAGTACTAAGATTTGTTATAATGTAAGAATTAATAAACTGAAAACAACATTGTAGTGGTGAACAAAATACCTTTTGTTTGTCACTCATTATAGTGAATGGGGAGGTGTTCACTATGTTCAAGTCATGCTTTAATGTAGTGAGAAACCACTCCCAGGAGAATTTTGATTCTACTTCAACCATTCCCATTGCAGTGGGATAAATGCAGTCATTTGGGTCTATGCCAAAGGCAGTAAGTAACTGACCTTTGTACCTACTTTTCAAGTGGCATCCATCGATAAAAAATATGGGCCTACATCCATTTAAGAAACCTCTCTTGCAAGCATCATACAACCAATACAACGATGACAAATGATCCTTTGGGTCCTCATTTTCATTCTCCTTAACAAGAGTTGTGCTAACAAGGAAGGTACTGCCAGGATTGCTCCTCCTCAGCTCTTTACCTTAATTCTATAGTTGTTGGTACTGATCTGCTTCATCTCCATGTATCAAATCAAGTGCAGCTCTCCTTGCCCTTCCTAATTTGACTTTGTGAGGTCTGACGTTGAATTCTCTCTGAACTTTGTTTTCAAAGGTCACCAAGTACATCTTTTGGTTGTCTCTAAACTCCTCAATGAACTTACTGGTAAGAAATTTAACTGACAAACACTTTGCATCCCAAGATTTCTGACCTGTGTGATTGCAATTGTATCTCTTAATTACAATGCTTCCTGTTCTGTTGTCCTTAGACGCCTTCAAAAGCCAGGGGCATCCAGCAGAGCAAGATGCATTCAACCTTGTTGCCTCATTTCTTCCTTTATTAATCTTAACCCTATTTCTCACACTGTATGCAACCAAAGCAGCTCTAAGCTCTTTCATTTCACCATACACTTATCCAACTCTGAAAATTGGATTAGTTAGGTCCACCTCTGGATTAAATGCCTTAAAAGAGTACTTCAATCTTTCTAGCTCTTTCTTAGACAAGTTTAGATCATCATCATCTTCCACTGGATCTTCATCATCTATGTATTCCTTCTACTCATTGTGGTCATTCACACTCTCATTAACATTCTGAACAAATAGATCATCATCCCCATCAGGAACATCATAATCACTTTCATAAAAAAATTCATCTATGCTACTGTCCTCTCCATGCTCTTCCTCTGATCCATCTGCATGCTCATCCTCTGCTCCATCTTCATGCTCATCCTCTGCCGCCTGTACATGCTCGTCCTCTACTCTCTCTCCATGCTCATCCTCTGTTGCCTCTCCATGCCCTTTCTCGGCTTCCTCTTCATGTTATCGATGGACATAACTATGTGGTTCTGCTTCATTCACCAGCATCATACATGAACTAGTGCTCCCAGAAGTGCCTTCTCCGGGCCTAAATCCACTTGGCATTTTCCTTTGAGTCATTACCCTTGGCAGCTCAAGCCAACCTCTATATATGAGACCATCCCATTCTGATTTCACATGATTTCTCTCATCTACTATAACATGCAAACTTTTGTTTTCTCTGCCCGCCCTTGCCATTGAAGCAACTGCTTCTTGATTATCTAAACAAACCATGCCATCTAGGATGTCCTTCCCAGGCAATAACCAGTACACTTGTAGCTCAGGACTAGTAATGTCATATCCCAAATGCTGCAATATGTAATTAATCACATCCCTAAACCATGTGTTCGCATCACAATTTTCATACTCCTCTTGAGTGCTTCCCCAAAATGTCCTTCTATCATCCAGCCCACAGAATTTGCCATTGTGTTCAAACACCACTGTAAAGAAATTGGATTTTTCTCTTGCAAGTAGAAGTACACAACTGTTACATGTCATGGAAAATGCTAACTGTTGTTAATGAATATGCATATCGTTTACTGAAAAATGGTTTGCAACAACACTTCCAAATATGCCCCTAACCATATATCAAGCATTATTTCTGAACTACATTTCAGTAGATTCGGCCAATGAATTATGAACATATGTACAGAACTACAGTATACTAATTTCTGCCACTCAATTCTGAACCTATATCATTCTGAAACTGTAGTACAATATATCACATATCTGAAACTGATTTGAATCTATAAGGTTTCTGAACCCATATTCTTCTTTACTGCACTATATTAACAGCAAATCTGAACCCCATGCTTAACACCGCATGCAACATATATTTCTGATCAAAACAGGGGACACCACAATACATGAAAATGCACTACATCTATGTCAAACCTGATCAAACACTGAATCTTAACCACACGCTCCCCAAAACTCCACAAAAGCCCAGAGTTTCATCTATGCCGCGACCACAAATACCGACAATCAAACTTGATCAAAACCCTAGCAGAACATGACCAAAGAGGGGAGTAGAGAGCGGGACAACTTGATTTCCTACCATAGTATGGAGGAAATTCGCCTATGCCTCGAGGACGTGGCTCCATCCAGCGTAGATCGCCACAGCGAGGGCGATGCGGAGGAGACGAACTGGCCACAGCGATACGGAATAGGAGACAAACATGCCACAAAGATGAAGAGCGAAGGGGTTTGGAGAGGGTTACTGGTGCCAACGTGACTTTTGGCATAAGTACAGGGTTATCCATAAATTTTTTCCCTGCTCAATCTCAATCAGGACTGCGGGTTCAATGTTTGCATTATTAGGAGGGTTTTTACAAACTAACCAGCCACCAGCTCGTGCTCCCCTGCTGACGTGGTGTGCCACGTGGTCGTTTCAGACTAATTTGTATGATTTTGTTCCCGCAAAGCAAGTTTAGTGACCCATTTATCTCAATTTTCAAGTTTTTGTATGAAAGTGTTCCCGCAGTGCAAGTTCGTGTACTATAGGTGTATTTAACTCAAAATTAAATTTAGTGTTATTTGTACTTTGGTGGGAACACACCATCACTACTAGGGAAAAGTCTATACACAGAATCTTAGCAGCAGCGAGGGTTAAAAACCCTCGCTACTGCTACTTACTAGCAACGCAGGTTTTTAAACCTCGCTACTACTAAGTTGATAGCAGCAGCGCGGGTTTATAACCCTCGCTACTACTAAGCGGTCTCTAACGTGCCCCCCGGGACATGCCATAGTAGTAGCGCGGGTTTTTAACCCTCGCTACTACTAAGTTGATAGCAGTAGCGTGGGTTTTTAACCCTCGCTACTACTAAGTGGCCCCTGGACCATGCCATAGTAGTAGCGATGGTTATAAACCCCTCGCTACTACTAATCGTCTGCCATAGTAGTAGCGCGGGGTATGGCCTATTTGCAAAATTTTCAAAGTCTACCCCCCCCCCCGGACCGCCTTTTCAGTTTAAAAATAAATAAAAGAAAATGATAAAAATGTCAAAAAAATAAAAGAAAATAAGTTTCCCATGTGATATGTGGTCTAGTTGTTGGGAAAATTTACAAATATGAATTTCGACTTTATTTGCAAAATCTCTCTGGAAATTTGTAAAATGGTCATAACTTTTGCATACGAACTCGGATGAAAAAGTTTTTTAAATGAAAAATCATCTACTCAAAAAGTTACATCCGAATTTAACGGGGGGGGGGGGGGGGGGGGGAACCCCGTTAAACATTTTTAAAATCCTCAAAAACCTAACAGAAAAAAGTTACGGGGCTTTTAAGATCTGGAGGCAAATAAATTCAAAAAAAATTAGTTTTTTTAAATTTTTGTTAAATCTGGTCAAAGTATGGTCAAACTAATTATTCAAGAATATTAGTGTTACTAAATAATTATTTTAGTTTTTTTTGAATTTTGGTCAAACTGTGGTCAAATCTGATCAAACTGTGGTCAAACTGTGGTCAAACTAATTATTCAAGAAATATTAGTGTTACTAATTTTTTAGAACAATAGTTTCAAACTCAAAAAGTGAAATGTGTGACTTCATGCTCAAGCTAAATTCCTGAGGTTAATAGGATTGACATCTTACTATTGTCAGGAAAACAACAAGTGCAGACTTGGAAACGAGGGAGAATAGAACCCGGAAGTTAAGCGTGCTCAGGCTGGAGTAGTGAGAGGATGGGTGATCGTCCGGGAAGTTAGATGATTTGGAATGATGAGGGGTGATTAGAGATTAAATTGAGCAGCGATGAGGGGTGATTAGAGATTTGAGGTTAAAATAATTCAGAAATTTGAAAATTAGGGAAAAAATCAATTTTTTTTTGAAAAAATTCAAAAAAATATTCAGAGATTACAGATTAGTAGTAGCGCGGGTTTTTACCCACGCTACTGCTATACGTTAGCTGTAGCGTGGGTGGCACCCGCGTTACTGCTATAAGTTAGCTGTAGCGCCTTATTAGTAGCGCCGGCCCCCGCGCTACTAATAGGCCCAAAACCCGCGCTGCTGCTAGGCTTTTCCCTAGTAGTGCATATATATCCAAGCTCGAAGAAAAACAAACGTTACATAAAACCTGGTTGGTGGTATGTCAATGTTGATCTGGCACGGAGGACTGATGGCACATGGCCATCGTATGTGTAGAACTGTATGCAATACTTTTCATGGCATGTCACTGTCTCAAAATCCTTTTGATGTACTTTACAAAGTAGGTTTAAAGTAAAAAAAATAGAAAATAAAATATACAAAGATGATACATTGAGCATATATTATCGATACAATGTCGCACAATTTGATATTTAAATATAAAAATTGAACAATTATTGACGAATGAAACTACTTTTTGAAACATTCCTTTGTTCTTTTAGATGATTTGGAATGATAAGGGGTGATTAGAGATTAAATTGAGCAGCGATGAGGGGTGATTAGAGATCTGAGGTTAAAATAATTTAGAAATTTGAAAATTAGGGAAAAAAATCAAAAAAAAATTTCGAAAAATTTCAAAAAAAAATTTCAGAGATTACAGATTAGTAGTAGCGCGGGTTTTTACCCACGCTACTGCTATATGTTAGCTGTAGCGCGGGTGGCACCCGCGCTACTGCTATAAGTTAGCTGTAGCGCCTTATTAGTAGCGCCGGCCCCCGCGCTACTAATAGGCACAAAACCCGCGCTGCTGCTAGGCTTTTCCCTAGTAGTGCATATATATCCGAGCTCGAAGAAAAACAAACGTTACATAAAACCTGGTTGGTGGTATGTCAATTTTGATCTGGCACGGAGGAGTGATGGCACATGGCCATCGTATGTGTAGAACTGTATGCAATACTTTTCATGGCATGTCACTGTCTCAAAACCCTTTTGATGTACTTTACAAAGTAGGTTTAAAGTAAAAAATAGAAAATAAAATATACAAAGATGATACATTGAGCATATATTATCGATACAATGTCGCACAATTTGATATTTAAATATAAAAATTGAACAATTATTGACAAATGAAACTACTTTTTGAAACATTCCTTTGTTCTTTTAGAAATGATGTCACAAAAATATTTGATTAGACGAGTTTTTCTTTCCTTTTAGTTTACTAATTTTGTAAACAAATTAGTAGTACATATATCTAAGAGGATTTCCACACCAGTTTTATATATTGCACATTTAAAATGAGAATAAACCAGTTAAGCAAAATTGCCCTTCCAAGAAACACCAAGATATGATGCGGAAGTCCCGACCATTGCAGTTTCTTGGGATAATCCTTTATATGAAACCGATCCATCGCACTTGTTGCTCTTACATCTTGTGTTCTGATCGATTAAGCAAGAAAGAGTGAAGTACTACATATCTGAACAGCCCGAACGTGAATTCCTGCTGCCTCCTTTTCCCGAGGACTTCACAGCCTAGATAGATCACGAATTTCGTGAACAAGTCTGGTATTGTGGCGCATTGTGCTAACATAGAAGAGGTAGCCTGCTCGGCGGCTCATATAAATAAAAGCATAAGTTGGGAGGATGGTATGTATAGCCGTGCAACATTATGACTTGACGCATGTGAATAGTTTCATGTTGGGGTAACCCTTTTTAGATAAAAGGACAATGGCCCAACTTTATATAAAGAAAAATCTGATACAAGGTCTTGACGTTCCATGCTGGGGTACTTACAAAATGAAAACTTAAAGCAGGAACTAGACCTCATGAAGAAGGAAACCCAATAACAGAAAAAACTATAGCCGAGTATAGTTTAAAGCGGCATTTCTGCATCTTCTAATCGCCCAATCAAACTTCTCGTTATTAAAACTAGGTAAACCCCGCCCTCTATCATGGGTGATCCACACAGTCATCTTCTTGCAATGATAAGTATCATGCAAAATGCATCAAACTTCTTCAAATTGGTTAATTCCATAGTGTGCGCCATGGCGGCAGAAATAAAGGGACACAATAGATTGTATCAAGCCCACACAAAATCTGGTGGAGTGCAATAGTGTGAAAGATTAGGTGATTACATGACATTCATAACTCCCGCCGACCACAAAAATCCCACACTGAATACGAATTATTTTTGTTGTTCACCAAAGCTAGAAACCGCCCAACACTCATCAGTGACCAAGACCATCCCAAGACTCCCAAACAACAACCCAAAGTAAAACGACGCCAGAGCATAGAAACACCAAAAGGTCGATAGACTCCTCAGCATTGCAAAGAGATAATAGTCATTGTTGGTCGGACCATTCCTAGCTAGAATAAGCCCTTGCGTAGCAATTGATAGATCACCTGCATAGAAAAAACCCTAATATTCAGAGGCAAATTCATTTTCCACATGTGAGTTAAATAAAGGTATTGACTCCCTAAAAACCATAGATAGAAAGAGTTGGATGAATAACACATCCTTTGGAGCGACGGAGTAGATTGCCTTCAGCACCCTGCCATCCTGCCGGTATTTCAAGCCACCCCTTGCGTACCAGTTGTCGTTTGGATCGACGACTTCCTAGACCTAGGTTGTCTCCATGACGACCGTGATCGTCAACGCTCATGGTGCGTAGTCTTCACGATTTAGATGGGATATAGTGGTTGCAACTCCACCATCACCATCGGTTCTCCTTGGGCCATGCCCAATGTCATGGTTGTGCTGTCTCCTAGGTTCACTAACACCATAACCTTTTGCTTACTTTCCAAAATTCACGGACGGACATGTACCCAAGCTATGAGTGGAAGTATAATAGGGCGACAAAGGCAGACTATAATTTCACATCCTAGGTCAGTATGAACGATAGACTACTCATATTAATGACGAATTCCTTCTTTTCTGGGAGCCCATTCACAAGGAACCTCAACGTTAAGTGTGCTTGGCTTGAAGAGACTTGAGGATGGGTGTCTGACTTGAGAAGTTGATCCTAGGTGCATAGGAAAGACTAGTGGTTGTTGGTGGGGTTAGTCTAGATCCTGCTAGGAGTAATGGCGGGAACTTGTGGCTATGGCTAGGGCATTACCAAATGGTATAAGAACTGACCCTTGCGGTTACACATGCATGTGTGGATCAGTGGCGCAGACATATACATGGCGTGTGTGGCCCGTCGTGGCACACATAATGGGCACATGTTGATGATGGCACTGGCGCCCATAGACGTGTGCTAAGGGGCAACATTATTGTGGGTCGATGAGGACGTCGGTTTTTTTGAGTGGGGGTGTATGTGACATCCTAATGGAATAATAGATTACTCATATCAACAAGGATTTTTTTTCTAGGAGCCCATTTGCAAAAAGCGGAAACATCAAAATTAAGCGTGCTTGACTTGGAGCGGTTTGAGGATGTGTGGCCGACTAAAAAGTTTATCTCGTGTGCGTACGAGTGATGATAAAGTGCACAGGAAAGACTAGTACTGGTCTATGGTGCCAATCTACATACCTCCAGACATAACGGTCAGGAACCAGTCGCTGTGGCCGGGATAGTACATATTGCCACTCGCTGCGATGGAAGACGCCAGCTCGCAACATCGCCCATCTCCGGGTCACATCGGTTGACCTTGGATCCCTGCTGCCACCAGTGGCATCACCCGCTCGTAGCACCACCGCACATCATCGTAGCTCCCGACATCGCCATTCGTAACACCGATGACCTACGCTAGTTGTAGCAGTCTCGTGACGCTCACGTCCCATCGCAGCACCACAACAGAATCATTGTAGCTCCCGACATAGCTAGTCCCAACTTCTTACACCGTTGGTTGCAACATTCTTGGCTCTGTCGCTTGACCTTCTTGCGTCAGTGGTTGAAACTCCTGGCGCAGTTGGTTCCAGGTCCCCGTGACGCTCGTTGTAGCATTCTCGGCTCGACCGCACACCCCCTCACAGCTTCCTGGGTTGTTGGTTGCAACTCTCGGCACCATTGGTCACATCACCAACTCGTGTGGTCGCAAAACGGGTGCGTCAGGCACACGAAATAAAGAGTGGAGCCTCTTCGTCACTATTGTTGGGGAACATAGTAATTTCAAAATTTTCCTACGCACACGCAAGATCATGGTGATGCATAGCAACGAGCGGGGAGAGTGAGTCCACATACCCTCGTAGACCGAAAGCGGAAGCGTTAGCACAACGCGGTTGATGTAGTCGTATGTCTTCACGATCCAATCGATCCAAGTACCAAACGTACGGCACCTCTGAGTTCAGCACACGTTCAGCTCGATGACGTCCCGCGAACTCCGATCCAGCAGAGCTTCACGGTAGAGTTCTGTCAGCACTTCGGCGTGATGATGGTGATGATGTTTCTATCGACGCAGGGCTTCGCCTAAGCACCGCTACAATATGACCGAGGTGGAATATGGTGGAGGGGGGCACCGCACATGGCTGGGAAGATCAACAGATCAACTTCTGTCCATGGGGTGCCCCCCTCCCCCATATATAAAGGAGTGGAGGAGGGGGAGGGCCGGCCGTCCTATGGCGCACCCTGGAGGAGTCCTACTCCCACCGGGAGTAGGATTCCCCCCTTCCAAGTAGTAGGAGTAGGAGTCAAGGAAAGGGAAAAGAGAAGAGAAGGAAGGAGGGGGCGCGACCCCTCCTCCTAGTACAATTCGGACTAGGCTTGGGGGGGGGGGCGTGCAGCCTCCCCTCTCTCTTTCCCTAAAGCCCAATAAGGCCCATATACTCCCCGGCGAATTCCCGTAACTCTCCAGTACTCCGATAAATACCCGAATCACTCGGAACCTTTCTGATGTCCGAATATAGTCGTTCAATATATCGATCTTTACGTCTCGACCATTTCGTGACTCCTTGTCATGTCCATGATCTCATCCGGGACTCTGAACTACCTTGGGTACATCAAAACACATAACTCATAATATAAATCGTCACTGAACTTTAAGCGTGCGGACCCTACGGGTTCGAGAACTATGTAGACATGACCGAGACACATCTCCGGTCAATAACGAATAGCAGAACCTGGATGCTCATATTGGCTCCCTCATATTCTACGAAGATCTTTATCGGTCAAACTGCATAACAACATAAGTTGTTCCCTTTGTCATCGGTATGTTACTTGCCCGAGATTCGATCGTCGGTATCTCAATACCTAGTTCGATCTTGTTACCGGCAAGTCTTTTTACTCGTTCCGTAATGCATCATCCCGCAACTAACTCATTAGTCACATTGCTTGCAAGGCTTATAGTGATGTGCATTATCGGCCCGACAATCGGAGTGACAAATCCTGATCTCAAAATATGCCAACTCAACAAGTACCTTCGGAGACACCTGTAGAGCACCTTTATAATCACCCAGTTACATTGTGAAGTTTTGTAGCACACAAAGTGTTCCTCTGGTAAACGGGAGTTGCATAATCTCATAGTCACAGGAACATGTATAAGTCATGAAGAAAGCAATAGCAACATACTAAACGACCAAGTGCTAAGCTAACAGAATGGGTCAAGTCAATCACATCATTCTCTAATGATGTGATCCCGTTAATCAAATGACAACTCATGTCTATGGCTAGGAAACTCAATCATCTTTGATTCAACGAGCTAGTCAAGTAGAGGCATACTAGTGACACTATGTTTGTCTATGTATTCACACATGTATTATATTTCCGGTTAATACAATTCTAGCATGAATAATAAACATTTATCATGAAATAAGGAAATAAATTTATTATTGCCTCTAGGGCATATTTCCTTCAGTCTCCCACTTGCACTAGAGTCAATAATCTAGTTCACATCATCATGTGATTTAACACCAATATTCACATCTGTATGTGATTAACATCCATAGTTCACATCGTCATGTGACCGACACCCAAAGGGTTTACTAGAGTCAATAATCTAGTTCACATCTATATGTCATTAACAGCCAAAGAGTACTAAGGTGTGATCATGTTTTGCTCATGAGAGAAGTTTAGTCAACGGGTCTGTCACATTCAGAGCCGTGTGTATTTTGCAAATATTCTATGTCTACAATGCTCTGCATGGAGCTACTCTAGCTAATTTCTCCCACTTTCAATATGTATCCAGATTGAGACTTAGACTCATCTGGATTGGTGTAAAAGCTTGCACCGATGTAACTCTTTACGATGAACTCTTTTATCACCTCCATAATCGAGAAACATTTTCTTAGTCCTTTCTAAGGATATTATTGACCGCTGTCCAGTGATCTACTCCTAGATCAAAATTGTACTCCCTTGCCGAACTCAGAGCAAGGCATACAATAGGTCTGGTACACAACATAGCATACTTTATAGAACCTATGACTGAGGCATAGGGAATGACTTTTCATTCTCTTTCTATTTTCTGCCATGGTCGGGTTTTGAGTCTTACTCAACTTCACACCTTTGTAACACAGGCAAGAACTCCTTCTTTGACTGTTCCATTTTGAACTAGTTCAAAAATCTTATCAAGGTATGTACTCATTGAAAAATCTTATGAAGCGTCTTGATCTATCTCTATAGATCTTGATGCTCAATATGTGAGCAGCTTCACCGAGGTCTTTCTTTGAAAAACTCCTTTAAAACACTCCTTTATACTTTCCAGAAAATTCTACATTATTTCTGATCAACAATATGTCATTTACATATACTTATCAGAAAGGCTGTAGTGCTCCCACTCACTTTCCTGTAAATACAGGCTTCACCGCAAGTCTGTATAAAAATATATGCTTTGATCAATTCATGAAAGCGTATATTCCAACTCCGAGATGCTTGCACCAGTCCATAGATGGATCACTGGAGCTTGCACACTTTGTTAGCACCTTTAGGTTTGACAAAACCTTCTGGTTGCATCATATACAACTCTTCTTCGATAAATCCATTAAGGAATGCAGTTTTGACATCCATTTGCCATATTTAATAAAATATGGCAATTGCTAACATGATCCGGACAGACTTAAGCATCGATACGAGGGATAAAATCTCATTGTATTCAACACCTTGAACTTGTCAAAAAACTTTTTGCGACAATTCGAGCTTTGTAGATAGTAACATTACTATCAGCGTCTGTCTTCCTCTTGAAGATCCATTTATTCTCTATGGCTTGACGATCATCGGGAAAGTCCACCAAAGTCCATACTTTGTTCTTATACATGGATCCCGTCTCAAATTTCATGGCCTCAAGCCATTTCATGGAATCTGGGCTTATCATCGCTTCCTCATAGTTCATAGGTCCATCATGCTCTAGTAACATGACTTCCAGAATAGGATTACCGTACCACACTGGTGCGGACCGTACTCTGGAAGACCTACGAGGTTCTGTAGTAACTTAATCTGAAGTTTCATGATCATCATCATTAGCTTCCTCACTAATTGGTGTAGGAATCACTGGAACTGATTTATGTGATGAACTACTTTCCAATTCGGGAGAAGCTACAATTGCCTTATCAAGCTCTACTTGCCTCCCACTCACTTTTCTTTCGAGAGAAACTCCTTCTCTAGAAAGGATCCATTTTTAGCAACGAATATTTTGACTTCGGATCTGTGATAGAAGGTGTACCCAACAGTTTCCTTTGGGTGTTCTATGAAGACGCACTTCTCCGATTTGGGTTCGAGCTTATCAGGTTGAAACTTTTTCACATAAGCATCGCAGACCCAAACTTTACGGAACGACAACTTTAGTTTCTTGCCAAACCACAGTTCATAAGGCGTCGTATCAACGGATTTTGATGGTGCCCTATTTAAAGTGAATGCAGCTGTCTCCAATGCATAACCTCGTAAATTGGTAAGATACATCATAGATCGCACCATATCCAATAAAGTGCGGTTACAACATTCGGACACACCATTACGCTGTGGTGTTCCATGTGGCGTGAGCTGTGAAACTATTTCACATTGTTTTTTAAAAATGAAGGCCAAACTCATAACTCAAATATTCTCCTCTATGATCAGATTGTAGAAACTTTATTTTCTTGTTACGATGATTCTCCAATTCACTCTGAAATTCTTTGAACTTTTCAAATGTTTAAGACTTGTGCTTCATTAAGTAGATATACTCATATCTGCTCAAACCATCTGTGAAGGTCAGAAAATAACGATACCTGCCACGAGCATCAACACTCATTGGACCGCATACATCGGTATGTATTATTTCCAACAAGTCAGTAGCTCGTTCCATTGTTCCGGAGAACGGAGTTTTAGTCATCTTGCCCAAAAGGCATGGTTCGCAAGCATCAAATGATTCATAACCAACTGATTCCAAAAATCCATTTTTATGGAGTTTCTTCATGCGCTTTACACCGATATGACCCAAACGGCAATGCCACAAATAAGTTGCAGTATCATTATCAACTTTGCATCTTTTGGCATCAATATTATGAATATTGTATCACTATGATCGAGATCCAACAAACTATTTTCACTGGGCGTATGACCATCGAAGGTTTTATTCTTGTAAACAGAACAACAATTATTCTCTAACTTTAAATGAATAACCGTATTGCAATAAACATGATCAAATCATATTCATGCTCAATGCAAACGCCAAATAACATTTATTTAGGTTTAACACTAATCCCGAAAGTATAGGGAGTGTGCGATGATGATCATATCAATCTTGGAACCACTTCTAACAGACATCGTCACTTCACCCTCAACTAGTCTCTGTTTATTCTGTAACTCCTGTTTCGAGTTACTAATTTTTAGCAACCGAACAAGTATCAAATACCCAGGGGCTACTATAAACACTAGTAAGGTACACATCAATAACCTGTATATCAAATATACCCTTGTTCACTTTGCCATCCTTCTTATCCACCAAATATTCAGGGCATTTCCGCTTCCAGTGACAATTTCCTTTGCAGTAGAAGCACTCAGTTTCTGGCTTTGGTCCAGCTTTGGATTTCTTCACGGGAGCGACAACTTGCTTGCCATTCTACTTGAAGTTCCCTTTCTTTCCCTTTGCCCTTTTATTGAAACTAGTGGTCTTATCAATCAACAACACTTGATGCTCTTTTCTTGATTTCTACCTTTGTCGATTTTAGCATCACGAAGAGCTCGGGAAACGTTTACGTCATCCCTTGCATACTATAGTTCATCACGAAGTTCCAGTAACTTTGGTGATGGTGACTAGAGAACTCTGTCAATCACTATCTTATCTGGAAGATTAACTCCCACTTGATTCAAGCGATTGTAGTACCCAGACAATCTGAGCACATGCTCACTGCTTGAGCTATTCTCCTCCATCTTTTAGCTATAGAACTTGTTGGAGACTTCATATCTCTCAACTCGGGTATTTGCTTGAAATATTAACTTCAATTCCTGGAACATCTCATATGGTCCATGACGTTCAAAACGTCTTTGAAGTCCCGATTCTAAGCCATTAAGCATGGTGCACTAAACTATCAAGTAGTCATCATACTGAGCTAGCCAAACATTCATAACGTCTGCATCTGCTCCTGCAATAGGTCTATCACCTAGCGGTGCATCAAGGACATAATTCTTCTGTGCATCAATGAGCATAAACCTCAGATCACGGACCCAGTCCGCATCATTGCTACTATCATTTTTCAACTTAATTTTCTCTAGGAACACATATAAAAACATAGGGACGAAACAACGCGAGCTATTGATCTACAACATGATTTGCAAAATACTATAAGGACTAAGTTCATGATAAATTAAAGTTCAATTAATCATATTACTTGATAACTCCCACTTAGATAGACATCCCTCTAATCATCTAAGTGATCACGTGATGCAAATCAACTAAACCATGTCCGATCATCACGTGAGATGGAGTAGTTTTCAATGGTGAACATCACTATGTTGATCATATCTACTATATGATTCATGCTCGACCTTTTAGTCTCAGTGTTCCCAGGCCATATCTGCATATGCTAGGCTCGTCAAGTTTAACCCGAGTATTCTGCATGTGCAAAACTGGCTTGCACCCGTTGTAGATGAACGTTGAGCTTATCACACCTGATCATCACGTGGTGTCTCGGCACGACTAACTTTGGCTACGGTGCATATTCAGGGAGAACACTTTTACCTTGAAATTTAGTGAGAAATCATCTTATAATGATACCGTCAACCAAAGCAAAATAAGATGCATAAAGGATAAACATCACATGCAATCAATATAAGTGATATGATATGGCCATCATCAGCTTGTGCCTTTGATCTCCATCTCCAAAGCATCGTCATGATCTCCATCGTCACCGGCATGACACCATGATCTCCATCATCTTGATCTATATCAATGTGTCATCACACGGTTGTCTCGCCAACTATTGGTCTTGCAACTATTGCTATCGCATAGCAATAAAGTAAAGCAATTATTTGGCGCTTGCATCTTATGCAATAAAGAGACAACCATAAGGCTTCTGCCAGTTGCCGATAACTTCAACAAAACATGATCATCTCATACAAAAACTTATATCCCATCACGTCTTGACCATATCACATCACAACATGCCCTGCAAAAACAAGTTAGACGTCCTCTACTTTGTTGTTGCAAGTTTTACGTGGCTGCTACGGGCTGAGCAAGAACCGTTCTTACCTACGCATCAAAACCACAACGATATTTCGTCAAGTTAGTGTTGTTTTAACCTTCAACAAGGACCGAGCATAGCCACACTCGATTCAACTAAAGTTGGAGAAACTGACACCCGCCAGCCACCTGTGTGCAAAGCACGTTGGTAGAACCAGTCTCGCGTAAGCGTACGCATAATGTCGGTCCGGGCCGCTTCATCCAACAATACCGCCGAACCAAAGTATGACATGCTGGTAAGCAGTATGACTTGTATCACCCACAACTCACTTGTGTTCTACTCGTGCATATAACATCTACGCATAAACTTGGCTCGGATGCCACAGTTGGGGAACGTAGTTATTTCAAAATTTTCCTACGCACACGCAAGATCATGGTGATGCATAGCAACGAGCGGGGAGAGTGAGTCCACGTACCCTCATAGACCGAAAGCGGAAGCATTAGCACAACGCGGTTGATGTAGTCGTACGTCTTCACGATCCGACCGATCCAAGTACCGAACGTACGACACCTCTGAGTTCAGCACACGTTTAGCTCGATGACGTCCCGCGAACTCCGATCCAGCAGAGCTTCACGGGAGAGTTCCGTCAGCACGACGGCTTGATGACGGTGATGATGTTGCTACCGACGCAGGGCTTCGCCTAAGCACCGCTACGATATGACCGAGGTGGAATATGGTGGAGGGGGGCACCACACACGGCTGGGAAGATCAACAGATCAACTTGTGTCCATGGGGTGCTGTCGGTGTCAAAACCGGCGGATCTCAGGTAGGGGGTCCCGATCTGTGCGTCAAGGCTGATGGTAACAAGAAGTAAGGGACACAGGTGTTGACCCAGGTTCGGGCCCTCTCGATGGAGGTAAAACCCTACTTCCTGCTTGATTAATATTGATGATATGGGTAGTACAAGAGTAGATCTACCACGAGATCGTAGAGGCTAAAACCCTAGGAGCTAGCCCATGATGGTATGAATTTAATTGTGATCGGCCTTCTAAGGACCAACCTCTCCAGTTTATATAGACACCAAAGAGGGCTAGGGTTTACATGGAGTCGGTTACAAGGAAGGAAATATAATATCCGGATCGCCAAGCTTGCCTTCCACGCCAAGGAAAGTCCCATCCGGACACGGGCCGAAGTCTTGAGTCTCGTATCTTCACGCTTCCATAGTCCAGACATTGTACATAGTCCGGCTGTCCGGATACCCCCTAATCCAGGACTCCCTCAGTAGCCCCTGAACCAGGCTTCAATGACGATGAGTCCGGCGCGTAATATTGTCTTCGTAATTGCAAGGCGGGTTCTTCCTCCAAATACTCCAAAGTACCTGTTACGACGAATAGTGTCCGGTCTCCAATCGGTGTTGTGCTCCTCGGCTTCAGCGCCTCAGTAATGACCATCTCCACGTGTCGGGCGAATGCGAGGAGTCGAGGTATTTTTGCATTTTCCACCCTTGATCCTCCGAGCCAACCATCTATTTAAGGGGACAGGGGTTCTCAGATCCAAACCTCACTCTCCTCCTTTGAGCTAGCATCCTAGAGCACTTCGCGAAAAGCCATTCCAGCATGGCCGACCGTCGCAGCTCTCCTACTCGCCCTCCTCACTCTAAGGCAGGGAATTGGGGAGAGTGCTCAGTTCCCCACAGCCATTTGGTGAAGTTACAAAATCAAGGGTTCCTTCCACCGGCATTCATGGTCTCCGTCCGAGCTGGAATAGCTACTTACGACGGAGGGGAACAAGCGGAGGGATTTCCTAACCTGTCTCCGGAGGAACGAATATGCCTCATCTTGCATCTGCTAAGGGGCGTCGGGTTCCCTATCCACCCGTTTCTCCGTCGGCTCCTGGAGTTCTATGGCCTCCAGCTACACCATCTTACCCCAGCCTCCATTCTGCACATAGCGGGGTATGTCGCCCTTTGTGAGATGTTTTTAGGCTGCAACCACACTTCGGATTGTGGAGGAAGCTGTTCTGCTTTGTCCCCCGTGCCCAGGGGGAGTCCCTGTATCAAGTGGGCGGGGCCGAAGTATGGCGCATTGCTGAGACCGGATACCTGTCCGGTACCCCTGAGAATGCACCAGAAAATTGGCCCTCAGAGTGGTTCTATAAAAACGACGTTCTCCTTCCGGATCCAGTTCGGAGGGGTCTCCCCAAGTTCAGCAACGCCCCACTGAGGGCACGCCTAAGCTGGCGTCCCCGGGGCCCTCAAGAAGAGGACACAAGGGAGATATTCCTCCTGATGAACAGGATAAAGTTGCTGGCCAAGTCTGGACTGACGATTGTTAAGGTCATGGCAATATGCATAAAGCGAGGAGTGCAGCCGCTCCAATATCGGGGGAAGCCCATGTGGAATTTCAATGGGGAAGACGACGCCACCCGTTGCGGTCGCAAGGGTCCGGACTCCGCTGCCGCTTTGGCCAGGATACTATCCGATTTGTACAAAGGGGAAGAAGAGGAATTCCTTCGCATAAAAACGCAGGACGGATTCTCCATGCACACCCCCCCAGCGTGGGTAAGTTGCTATTCTTCTCCCAGCTTCACTTATTCCAGCATTCTCCTGCTAAGATTACTTGCATTGATGCTTCTGAGCAGGAACTGAGGAGGGCCGTAGAAGAAATCTTCAGCCCCTCCCCACAACCAGAGGACCCTGGAAGGGCCCTAGATCCGGGACTCAAAGTAGATCCGGATATTACTGTGGAGTTTGTCGACGGAGTATTTTATCAGGCGAGCTGGGACGGCGCCCTAGTGGCTATTACGGCCGACTCCCCTGGACTACTTCCCACGTCGCGTGTAAGCTGAGCTAAAAAAACCCTATCCTCCAAAGAGGACTTTCCCCGGGTATTGTAATTTACCTTTGAGGCATCGCTCTATTTGCAGAAACGACGGCCGGAGCGAGGGGCCGAGCCCCTAGGGACTCGTCAACCACGGGCGTCCGGATCGGGCAGGTTCAAAAGGAAGGTGGTGAGGGCCGACATACCGCTGCAGAGGTAAAGTCATAGCACGTCCTGCTGTCATAGAATTCGAAACCTGACAGTGCCTTTTGTGTCTGGCAGGAAGAGGAATAACTGGACTATATCCGAAAACCCCACCAACCACGCCTCCACCAGCCGGGTTCCAGAACCGGCTTTAGGGGCGGAGGCGGACACGGGGCCAGCACCGCATAGCTCCCCGACGGAGGATGCGGGTATGTGTTCGGCCACGAACTCCGAAGTGGAGACCACCATGAACCACTGGTGCCGGAGGGCCGTGCTTCGGCACAACATCTTTTCCAAAGAGGCTTTTAATGCCGTCAATTCGGCGGACGCATATGTCCAAGCCGCTCGAGGCGGGCTTGCCCAAGCGACAAGCCAGTATACCAAAGACATACGGGTAAGAGATTTTGATAAGTATGCCTAGCAGTAGCCCTTGAGACTTAAAATAGTTGGGACAACTGTTTGAAGGATCTGTATATCTGCAGGTCCTTGTGGACAAGAATGAACAATTGGCGCGGGAGCTGGAGGCCTGCAAGGCCCAATTATCTGATGCGGTAGCCAAGTTAGAGGGATCCCAAAAGGCCCCTGCTGGTAATATTTCTCTTTATTATACACAAATGTACTAGTTAATAGATGGCTGGTGCGGTTAGTCTAACAGTAAGTTCTGCAGACAATCCTGGAGTGAATCCGGATGGCGCAGTTGGTGACGACTCGCATCTCAAACGGCAACTAAAGGCCGGCGAGCACATCCTTACGTAGGTGACGCAAGAGAAGAACAAGCTTCATGATGCCAACATTCGTCTGGACGTGGTTTTAAAGGATGTCCGCGCACAACTGGCAGACTCCGTGAAGGAGAACAAAAAACTTCATCGCGGCATCTATGGTAAGAACCCAAGCGAACTGTTTGATAGTTCGGCGAGGAGGTTTATTAAAAAGATTTTTCCTTGCAGGAATGCTAACGGGTCGCCCTGAAGAGGAGATGCCCTCATCTGCAGGTGATTTGCTGCAAGAACTATCGCAGATGCACGAGCGTGCCCGACAGGTGATGCACTGTGTTGCTTAGGCCTTGTGGCCATCAAGCCTACTGCCGAATGGCATGGGGGAGCTTGAGGACCTGCTCCAAGGAGCTCGGCGGCTCTTCCGTTTGTGGAAGATATCAGCCTACCGGCAAGGAGCGAGAGAAGCCTGGGCAATGGTGAAGACGCGCTACACCAAGTTGGACCCTAACCATATGGCCGAAGTGGGACCGGCGGGGCCCGATGGGCAAGAAATTCCCGTTAGCCTGGTGTATGACCAGGTAGCATTAGCCGCTAAGTATTCTCAGCAGGATTGTAGGCTAGATAACCTGTTAGATGGTATAGAGGAGGAATATAGTCATTCTCAGTGACTGTGTAAATTGATTGGCGTAAGTAGCTGTAACACCCTGGATACAACTTTCCATATTCGTAACTCCAACTCTTGCTTTTTCCGGAGATGCGATATGATATTCCCTTTGTGGTTGGGTGTTTGTCTTTTGTTTTGCATTTTGTTCATGTCTTGCATTTCATCTCATAGCATCATGTGCATTGCATCGGCATTGTTTTCTTAAAACTCGCACCCCGCTCGTGGTTGCCGCTCCTGCTTCTCTCCGTTGCGTTCGGTGGCCGTCCCAAGACCAACCGTGTTTTCGTTTTCCCTCTTGTCCGACCACCTAACCTCTCTTGCCAGCTCGCAGACCCCCTCTTGTGTGCGCCCGAAAACTGCCCGAACCCGAACCGCTCAGTTATCACAGTTGCATTCAGATCATCTCCAAACATCTACAAAACATCTCTGTTTTATTATTTGGACTTCCTACCTATTTATCTCGACCATCTGATTTCGATCAGATGATCCAAACCCCCCTCTTCCTTATATATATAGACTCCCTTATCCATTTTTAGACCAAACCCTAAAAATTAGGAGCCTTGTCCCATCCTCCCAGCCGCCGCCACCAGTCCTCCTCCACCTTGGGATCCATCCCGATCCATCTCCACCCAACCAGATCGCTGCAGCCATCACCTGCCCAAATCCCCTCGCAACCAGCCTCCTCCCCTCGATCCACGAGATCCACAGCTCCTCTGCCGCCGGCGACCGAACCTGCAGCTAGCAAGATGAGCGCCCACCCCTCTCTCCCTTCTTCTCCTTCCTCTGGTTTCTTTCTCCCAATCCTTTCTTTGTTTAGTTGCCATGGACAGGAGCTCGCTGCCGCATTGTTCTGCCTCCGCCGGCGTTTGAAGTTCCCGTGGAGCCCGGTTCTGGTACCCCGCCCGCCAAAGCTGCTTCGTTCCTCACTCGGGCTAGTAGGCTGCCATCCCTCTCCGCCTTCTCCTTCCTTCCCTCTCACGCTCCTCCTCCCTGACCGTGACTTCCCCGTCCTGTTGTTCCTTGCAGGGAACCATGGCGCCGCCGCTTGGAGTTCCATGACTGCGCCTCCCTCTCCCGTCTCCGGTCAGATCCATTGCCCAGGGACTGGATCCGCCACCGGCCCGCTCCTCGCTGGAGAAGCTCGCTGCAGCTCCTCCCCGTCGTCCTTGCCCCGCCTCCAGAACGCCAGGGACCCTGCCGCCTATCTCCTCCTGCCGGCGCCCTTCGCCACCCAGGCGAGTCCCCGGCCTCGTCCCTGGCTCCAGGTCGCCGCGCCGCCCCACCGGACACCGCCAAGTCCATCGCCGCCTGCTCTGCCCGTCCTCTGCATCGCGCCAAGTCCTGCTCCTGCCTCTGTTCGAGAGGAGACTGCAGACGCGCACGATCGCTCACGTTGACCACGACCTGCCCATCTCCCTTGCCTCCTGGGCTACCAGCAACCGCCCCAAGCCGGCCTGCTTCGGCCTCCCTCCACCACCGGCCCGACCTGACCCTCTGGTGAGAAGCCCAGTCCGCCCGAGATGCGGCCTAGTTCCTTCTTTTTTACCGTCTGCGAATTTGTCCAATTATCCAAAACTGCATGTTTACAGATTGCACCCTCTTGTTCATGCATTAATAACTCCACATCTGTGCATCCAATTTAAACAAACTTTACATGTTAAATGCTTAGAATTTTGTGTAGATTACTATATGCCACTTTCACCCATGTGTAAAATGCTTAAAATGTTGTTTGTTTAATTTTGCTTAAATGCCATGCTAAAATGATTTATTTAATAACTAAATAACCATAGCTCCATTTTAAATAAACATTATATGTAAATGGGGTGGAAAAATGCCTAGTCTAACATGGTGCACTTTATTTTCCTGTTTAACAACAATAAAATATGTTTTAGGGCAGAACAGTAGCAAATTAAAAATATGCATATGGGGATTCTCTGGAATTGTTGTTTGTTCTTCCGGCCTCATTTAAACTTGCCTAGTTAGGTAGTTTTCATATGCTTCACCCCTTGCCATGTTTAATAACATTTAATATTGTTGAGTACCTAAACGAGAGAGAACTAAATAACTCAAATGTGGTGTCTTGTCAATATGCAACTCGTTTCATATTGAGCTCCACTTAACTTGTAGTATTGTTTGTTGCACTTTGCCATGCCATGCTTCATTAAACTGGACATGCATCATACTTGTTTGTGCATCATGCCATGTTTATGCTTGTGCATTTACCATGTTGTTTGTTTCTTTCCGGTGTTGCTTCTTAGTTCCGGTAATGTTGCGATTGTGAGGATTCGTTCGACTACTCCCGTTCGTCTTCTTCATGGACTCGTTCTTCTTCCTAGCGGGATTTCAAGCAAGATGACCATCACCTTGGATCTCACTACTATCGTTACTATGCTAGTTGCTTCGTTCTATCGCTTTGCTGCGCTTCCTATCACTTGTTCTTCAAGCCTCCCCAAATTGCCATGAACCTCTAACCTTTGTCACCCTTCCTAGCAAACTGTTGTTTGGCTATGTTACCTCTTTGCTCAGCCCCTCTTATAGCGTTGATAGTTGCAGGTGAAGTTGAAGATTTCTCCATGATGGATAGGATTATGTTGGGATATCACAATATCTCTTATATTATTAATGCATCTATATACTTGGTAAAGGGTGGAAGGCTCGGCCTTATGCCTGGTGTTTTGTTGCACTCTTGCCGCCCTAGTTTCCGTCATACCGGTGTTATGTTCCCGGATTTTGCGTTCCTTACGCGGTCGGGTGATTTATGGGACCCTCCTGACAGTTCACTTTGAATAAAACTCCTCCAGCAAGGCCAGTGCTCCTTCGAGTGTTGGTCCGAACTGAGCTGCTTGCAGGGCCACCTCGGGGAAACTCGAACTCTGGTTTTACTCGTAGCTAGTCTCATTCGATGTTGCCCTGAGAATGAGATATGTGCAGCTCCTATCGGGATTTGTCGGCACATCGGGCGGCTTTGCTGGTCTTGTTTTACCATTGTCGAAATGTCTTGTAAACTGGGATTCCGAGACTGATCGGGTCTTCCTGGGAGAAGGTATATCCTTCGTTGATCGCGAGAGCTTATCATGGGCTAAGTTGGGACACCCCTGCAGGGTATTATCTTTCGAAAGCCGTGCCCGCGGTTATGTGGCAGATGGGAATTTGTTAATGTCTGGTTGTAGATAACTTGACGCCAGATCCAAATTAAAACACATCAACCGCGTGTGTAGTCGTGATGGTCTCTTCTCGGCGGAGTCCGGGAAGTGAACACGGTTTTTGTGTTATGATTGACGTAAGTAGGAGTTCAGGATCACTTCTTGATCATTGCTAGCTTCACGACCGTTCCATTTGCTCTCTTCTCGCTCTTATTTGCATATGTTAGCCACCATATATGCTTAGTCGCTGCTGCAACCTCACCACTTTACCCCTTCCTTTCCCATTAAGCTTTGCTAGTCTTGATACCCATGGTAATGGGATTGCTGAGTCATCGTGGCTCACAGATTACTACAACAACAGTTGCAGGTACAGGTTATGCGATGATCATGACGCGAGAGCGATGTTTGCTTGTTTTGGAGTTCGTCTTCTGCTTCTTTCTCCAGGTCGGCAGCCTGGGCTAGCAGGGTGGATGTCGTTTGAGTTTCTGTTTGTGTTTTCATCCGTAGTCGGATGGTGCTCTTATGTATGATTATGTTGTATTCATGTGGCATTGTATGCCTTATGTATGTATCCCCATCTATTATGTAATGTTGATGTAATGATATCCACCTTGCAAAAGCGTCTTTAAGATGCACTTCTATCCTTGGTGGGACCTTCGAGTTCCTTTAGGATAGGGTCGCATCTTGGGCGTGACAAGTTGGTATCAGAGCCTCGACCGACCATAGGAGCCCCCTTGTTTGTTTGCCGTTGTTGAGTCTAGAAGAAAACTATTTTGAGTCTTAGGATTATATATATTGGAGAGTAGGATTCTTTTTACTCCTCAGCCCCCTTCGTCGCTCTGGTGAGGACTCTTGACGTAGATGTTTTGTCTTTCCTCTCCTCAAATTTCACTAAGTTTTTTTAGGATCTCGCGGGTATCTTGGGGTCGTTCTGATATTCTTATGTCGAGAACATTGTTCTTGGTGCCTCCTGACATTTAGGTGTTGTGGTAGTGTCCCGGGGAGTTGAGCTCCGAGGTGTTGTCGTCATAATTTTATCATTGCAGTTCTGGAATGCCTGAGTTTTGCCGACATCGAAAATCTCTTTTATGCAGCTGTTGGTGAGATAACCTCGACGCCATCCAGTACTGGGGAGTTCGGGAGTATTGCCATAGCTTGTATTACGGATGCTTTTCGAAGGTTGAGGTACACGATTTCCGGAGTTTTCTTGGTTATGTGTTGACGGATGGATACGGCTGGATGTAGGGATTGTTTGTTTGGGTGAGATATATTGCTTCCCCTGTATCCCCAACACCAGATTGCATAACCAGAAAGTTTCGGGAGTTTATAGGTGGGAATTCAAGTAGCTCCTAGAATATCTTTCCGACAGATGCATGATATGGGATTGGGTAAATCTCTATCATATGTATTTGTTCCGGCTTATTCTGCAAGCCAAATCCTTTGTTTTGTTTTATTTGTGGTATTCGAGTTGCTTCGAAGTCAAATGTTGAATCCATACCTTTCCTAAACCGTGTTCTCATATTGCTATGTGAATACTAATCCTTTTTGATCATTGAGGTTGTCATGATAATTCTTTTTCAACCAGCGTGCTTCTCTTCAAGTGGATCCGATCATTTTCAACATCCGCAAGATCAATTCTAAGTTTTCTCAATGGTGTTTGTTTCGTTCATCCCAAGTTGTCTTTGTTTTTCCCCACCCTCCCACCCTTTTTCTTCAAGGACTCATTTATTTTAATCAAGTATCCATTTATTCATGTGAAGTCACTTCACTCTTTTCAATCAATGTTCTGATCCGGTGATCCCTCGTGAAGATGCTCACGAGCTTCAAGTTCATCATCCTTCGTTCTTTTTTCTTCTCCGGTGGATTCAATTCCAATTTTCGGGTTGATTATATTCTTTCCCTCAGCTCAAGTGTTTTCCCTGCTCGTTTGCCTCTCGCCGTTCAATCATTCCGGAGTTCGAAAGAAGTCTCAGGAGATTCGTCCGTGTTCCAATTAATTCGAGGGTTTCACCTCATTCAAATATTTCAATTGTTCCGGCGCATCATCTATCTGTTCAACAATCCTTTTTCAACGGTGTTTTCTTTTGAGTGGGCCCTAACCCACAGGTCTTTTCCTAGGATCTTACCTGACTCTCCTAATTTTCCCGGAGCCATTCCCAAATTCTTTCTGAAGTTTGACGTAAGAATGAATTTCATCAGTCAGACGTTCTCCAAGATCTCTTTCAAATCCTTTTCATCTTTGGTTCAACCCTTCCTCTTTTTCATTCTCCAGGAGTATCTCAGTAATTTTGGTGGTGTTTCTTGTTGTCATCTGAAGACCGAAGAAGAGTTCATCTTAAATCCTTACCCGTTCTTCCAAAGATGCGTAGTCCAAGCTTGATGCCATCCTCTCATAATTGTTTTGATTGTGACAATTCTTTTCTTACCATCCGGAGCATTTCATGAGTTGTTTCCATTTCTTTCCTCCGAAGGCCATTATGTCATAATTCTTCATTCTCAGCGTGTAGCTATCATTCTCCAAATCTTACCGGTGCATCGTTCAAATATCCTCTAATCAGTTCATGATCTCTTTGTTCTCTTGTATTTAAATCCCCTCAAGTATCTTCATTCATTTTCCAATTCTTCCGGGTGAATTGTGCCTTTGCTACTTTCATTTTCAATTCTTACTGTGGTTCGTCCAACATTCCTCTTCCGTTGTTATCATACCAATTCATTCGTTGTTTCCAAATCCAACCGATGGTTCCATCAGTACATTCTCAAGTTTGCGCTATCTCTATCCTTAATCCCTCAAGAAGAATAAGTAGTATGCCAAATCCGTTGCTTGTCATCAATTTAAATTGGTGAAGGATACACATAACATAATTTTTATTCTTGTTTCATCCAAGTGATTAATCCTTTCCTTCGGAGTTGGTTCAGGAGGAATAAATTCTTGGTTTCTTGTCGTTCATTTTTCTTCCGGAGTTCCAAGTTTTCCGCTTTATCTCGTCATGAAGCTCCATCTAAATCATTGCAAGGCTTCACCTTGTGTTTTCAACTTCTCTTTCCTTCTATCATCCTTTTATTACCGGAGTTTTTCATGGAGGCTCTACATGGTGGTTCATCAAGGATTCTCTTCATTCTTCAATTGTTCTTCAAGATTTCTCTCGAAGTTATGATCTGCCAAGCTATACTCTAAATTAAACATGGTGCTCAACACATGTTTTGTTTGGAGGAGTTCAAGTATTCTTTATCTTGCATCCGAAGTACAATTCTTCCTACCTTATCTTTTGACGCGGTGTTATGTCATTCTTGATAATTTTTCCTTCGTGTTTCATGATTCACAAGTTTTCAAGATTGACATATTTAAATCCATCATTTCTGTTCGTTCAAGAGATCTTTTCAACCAATCAATCTTTTCTTGGAGTTATATTGGGTTATATGTCACCTACATCCTTCCCTAAGAAATGTAGCTATTTGGGGTGCTTATCAATTATCCAATTTTCTCCTTCCCATCTCGGTGAAGAAGTTTTTCATCTCTTTGGTGCTCTCAATCAAATCAATGGTTTCCATTAGTGGCCGGTTGTCACCTCATAGTCTCGAGATGTTTTCCATAAGCTCACAACAAGCTTATCCTTTCGTTGTTGATAATCCAACAACCCCGTTCTAGCAGTTCCTGTAAGCGTGCTCTTTCAAGATCAAGTTTTCCTTTGTTCATTCCATTCCATTCTTTCGTTTCTTCCGGAAGCATTGTGATCTTGTGCTCTTCACCCATCACGTTGTTTTGTCAAGTTCATGTTCTTTTCCTTACTTATCTTTTTAACCGGAGTGTTGTGTCATCTCTTCAAGTTCTTTTCATCTTATCAAGTTTTTCCTTCTTCTTTTAGTCGGAGTGCTACCCAAATTATATCAATCTTATTCCTTCTATATCTAGTTTTAACTGGAGTGGTTTCAATATCTATCTTATCACTAAACCTCTTGGTTCTCGTCGTATCCCTTGTTCCTCTTTTCTAATGGAGTGTTTTCATCTATGCTCATCTTCGTTGTTTTCTTTCTTTCATTTTGTTCAACCTCTCAAGGTTCGTGGTTTCACTCGTTCGTCAAAGAAGCAACTTAGTTTACCTCTTATCTTCCTCTTTCGTTTCTCTCCGGTGCCATCCTAGATCTCGGGACGAGATCCTCTCGTAGTGGTGGAGTGTTGTAACACCCCGGATACAACTTTCCATACTCATAACTCCAACTCTTGCTTTTTCCGGAGATGCGATATGATATTCCCTTCGTGGTTGGGTGTTTGTCTTTTGTTTTGCATTTTGTTCATGTCTTGCATTTCATCTCATAGCATCATGTGCATTGCATTGGCATTGTTTTCTTAAAACTCGCACCCCGCTCGTAGTTGCCGCTCCTCGCTTCTCTCCGTTGCGTTCGGTGGCCGTCCCAAGACCAACCGTGTTTTCGTTTTCCCTCTTGTCCGACCACCTAACCTCTCTTGCCAGCTCGCAGACCCCCTCTTGCATGCGCCCGAAAACTGCCCGAACCCGAACTGCTCAGTTATCACCGTTGCATTCAGATCATCTCCAAATATCTACAAAACATCTTCGTTTTATTATTTGGACTTCCTACCTATTTATCTCGACCATCTGATTTTGATCAGATGATCCAAACCCCCCTCTTCCTTATATATATAGACTCCCTTATCCATTTTAGACCAAACCCTAAAAATTAGGAGCCTTGTCCCATCCTCCCAGCCGCCGCCGCCAGTCCTCCTCCACCTCGGGATCCATCCCGATCCATCTCCACCCAACCAGATCGCTGCAGCCATCACCTGGCGAAATCCCCTCGCAACTAGCCTCCTCCCCTCGATCCACGAGATCCACAGCTCCTCTGCCGTCGGCGACCGAACCTGCAGCTAGCAAGATGAGCGCCCACTCCTCTCTCCCTTCTTCTCCTTCCTCTGGTTTCTTTCTCTCAATCCTTTCTTTGTTCTGTTGCCATGGACAGGAGCTCGCTGCCGCGTTGTTCTGCCTCCGCCGGCGTTTGAAGTTCCCGTGGAGCCCGGTTCTGGTACCCCGCCTGCCAAAGCTGCTTCGTTCCTCGCTCGAGCTAGTAGGCTGCCGTCCCTCTCCGCCTTCTCCTTCCTTCCCTCTCACGCTCCTCCTCCCTGACCATGACTTCCCGGTCCCGTTGTTCCTTGCAGGGAACCATGGCGCCACCACTTGGATTTCCATGACCGCGCCTCCCTCTCCCGTCTCCGGTCAGATCCATTGCCCAGGGACCGGATCCGCCACCGGCCCGCTCCTCACCGGAGAAGCTCGCTGCAACTCCTCCCCGTCGTCCTTGCCCCGCCTCGAGAACGCCAGGGACCCTGCCGCCTATGTCCTCCTGCCGGCGCCCTTCGCCACCCAGGCGAGTCCCCGGCCTCGTCCCTGGCTCCAGGTCGCCGCGCCGCCCCACCGGACACCGCCAAGTCCATCGCCGCCTGCTCTGCCCGTCCTCTGCATCGCGCCAAGTCCCGCTCCTGCCTTTGTTCGAGAGGAGGCTGCAGACGCGCACGGTCGCTCGCGTTGACCACGACCTGCCCATCTCCCTTGCCTCCTGGGCCACCAGCAACCGCCCCAAGCCGGCCTACTTCGGCCTCCCTCCACCACCGGCCCGACCTGGCCCTCTGGTGAGAAGCCCAGTCCGCCCGAGATGCGGCCTAGTTCCTTCTTTTTTACCGTCTGCGAATTTGTCCAATTATCCAAAACTGCATGTTTACAGAGTGCACCCTCTTTGTTCATGCATTAATAACTCCACATCCGTGCATCCAATTTAAACAAACTTTACATGTTAAATGCTTAGAATTTTGTGTAGATTAATTATATGCCACTTTCACCCATGTGTAAAATGCTTAAAATGTTGTTTGTTTAATTTTGCTTAAATGCCATGCTAAAATGATTTATTTTATAACTAAATAACCGTAGCTTCATTTTAAATAAACTTTATATGTAAATGGGGTGGAAAAATGCCTAGTTTAACATGGTGCACTTTATTTTCGTGTTTAACAACAATAAAATATGTTTTAGGGAAGAACAGTAGCAAATTAAAAATATGCATATGGGGATTCTCTGGAATTGTTGTTTGTTCTTCCGGCCTCATTTAAACTTGCCTAATTGAAGATCGCTAAGCGGAAGCGTTTATCAACGCGGTTGATGTAGTCGTACGTCTTCACGATCCGACTGATCCAAGTACCGAATGCACGGCACCTCCGAGTTCTGCACACATTCAGCTCGATGATGTCCTTGCCTTCTCAATCCAGCAAGACGAGCGAAGTAGTAGATGAGTTCCGGCAGCACGACGGCGTGGTGACGGTGTTGGTGAAGAACAATCTCCGCAGGGCTTCGCCTAAGCGCTACGGAAACTATGACAGAGGATAAACTAGAGGGGATGGGGTTGCCGGCACACGGCTTGGTGTTTCTTGATGTGTCTTTGGTGCTAGCCCTGCCCCTCTATTTATATGTTGAGCCTTGGCATCGCAACTTGGAGTAAAAGCCTCCACAAAGTCAGTTTCACCCGAATGGCAAGAGTCCTTCTCGGACTCCAGGGCCATACGCCAGGGTTCCCGGCGTCTGGACCCAGACGATAGGGACCCTGGCGTCTGGCCCCTGGACTCCGCAAAACTTCCTTTTGCACTTTCCAAAAACCTTGTGGGCTTTCCCCTTTGGCCCAAATAACGTGTTCTCGTACCCCAAACATTTCGGGAAACATCCAGAACTCCTTCCGGTGAATTCCGGAACCCTTCCGGAGATCAAACACTATTATCCCATATATTAAACTTTATCTCCGGACCATTCCGGAGTTCCTCGTCATGTCCATGATCTCATCCGGGACTCCGAACAACAACACTCTGTCACCAACATACATAACTCATATAATACTATATCGTGAACGAAACGTTAAGCGTGCGGACCCTACGGGTTCGAGAACTATGTAGACATGACCGAGACACGATTCCGATCAATAACCAATAGCGGGACCTTCATGCCCATTTTGGCTCCCACATATTCTATGAAGATCTTTATCGGTCAAACCGCATAATAACATACGTTGTTCCCTTTGTCATCGGTATGTTACTTGCCCGAGATTCGATCGTCGGTATCTCAATACCTAGTTCAATCTCGTTACCGGAAAGTCTCTATACTCGTTCCATAATACATCATCCTGCAACTAACTCATTAGTTGCAATGCTTGCAAGGCTTTAAGTGATGTGCATTACCGAGTGGGCCTAGAGATACCTCTCCGACAATCGGAGTGACAAATCCTAATCTCGAAATACGCCAACCCAACAAGTACCTTCGGAGACACCTGTAGAGCACCTTTATAATCACCCAGTTACGTTGTGACGTTTGGTAGCACACAAAGTGTTCCTCCGGTAAATGGGAGTTGCATAATCTCATAGTCATAGGAACATGTATAAGTCATGAAGAAAGCAATAGCAACATACTAAACGATCGAGTGCTAAGCTAACAGAATGGGTAAAGTCAATCACATCATTCTCCTAATGATGTGATCCCATTAATCAAATGACAACTCATGTCTATGGTTAGGAAACTTAATCATCTTTGATTCACGAGCTAGTCAAGTAGAGGCATACTAGTGACACTCTGTTTGTCTATGTATTCACACATGTATTATGTTTCCGGTTAATACAATTCTAGCATGAATAATAAACATTTATCATGATATAAGGAAATAAATAATAAATTTATTATTGCCTCTAGGGCATATTTCCTTCAGTCTCCCACTTGCACTAGAGTCAATAATCTAGTTCACATCGTCATGTGATGTAACACTAATATTCACATCTGTATGTGATTAACACCCATAGTTCACATCATCATGTGATCAACACCCAAAGGGTTTACTAGAGTCAATAATCTAGTTCACATCGCTACGTGATTAACACCCAAAGAGTACTAAGGTGTGATCATGTTTTGCATGTGAGAGAAGTTTAGTCAACGGGTCTGTCACATTCAGAGCCGTATGTATTTTGCAAAATATTCTATGTCTACAATGCTCCGCACAGAGCTACTCTAGCTAATTGCTCCCACTTTCAATATGTATCCAGATTAAGACTTAGAGTCATCTGGATCAGTGCCAAAACCTTCATCGACGTAACCTTTTACGACGAACCTCTTGTCACCTCCATAATCGAGAAACATATCCTTATTCCACTAAGGATAATTTTGACCAATGTCCAGTGATCTACTCCTAGATCACTATTGTACTCCCTTGCCAAACCAGGGCAGAGTATACAATAGGTCTGGTCCATAGCATGGCATATTCTTATAGAACCTATGGCTGATGCATAGGGAATGACTTCCATTCTCTTTCTATTTTCTGCCGTGGTCAGGATTTGAGTCTTACTCAATTTCACACCTTTGCAGCACAGGCAAGAACTCTTTCTTTGACTGTTCCATTTTGAACTACTTCAAAATCTTATCAAGGTAAGTACTCATTAAAAATCTTATCAAGCGTCTTGATCTATCTCAATAGATCTTGATGCTCAATATGTAAGTAGCTTTACTGAGGTCTTTCTTTTAAAGAACTCCTTTTAAACACTTCTTTATGCTTTCCAGAAAAATTCTACATCATTTCTGATCAACAATGTGTCACTCACATATACTTATCAGAAAGGCTGTAGTGCTCCCATTCACTTTATTGTAAATACAGGCTTCACTGCAAGTCCGTATAAAACTATATGCTTTGATCAACTTATCAAAGCGCATATTCCAACTCTGATATGCTTGCACCAGTCCGTAGATGGATCGCTGGAGATTGCGCATTTTGTTAGCACCTTTAGGATTGACAAAACCTTCTAGTTGCATCATATACAACTATTTTTTAAGAAAACCATTAAGGAATGCAGTTTTGACATCCATTTGCCAGATTTCAAAAATGTGGCAATCGCTAACATGATTCGGACAGACTTAAGCATCGCTACAGTTGAGAAAATCTCATTGTAGCCAACACCTTGAACTTGTTGAGAAACCTTTTTGCGACAAGTCGAGCTTTGTAGATAGTAACACTACTATCAATGTCTGTCTTCCTCTTGAAAATCCATTTATTTTCTATGGCTTACCGATCATTGGGCAAGTCCACCAAAGTCCACACTTTGTTCTCATACATGGATCCTATCTCAGATTTCATGGCCTCCAGCCATTTCGCGGAATCTGGGCTCATCATCGCTTCCTCATAGTTCGTAGGTTTATCATGGTCTAGTAACATGACTTCCAGAACAGGATTACTGTACCACTTTGTTGCGGACCATACTATGGAAGACCTACGAGGTTCTGTAGCAACTTGATCTGAAGTTTCATGATCATCATCATTAGCTTCCTCACTAATTGGTGTAGAAATCATTGGAACTAATTTCTGTGATGAACTACTTTCCAATTCGGTAGAAGGTATAATTACCTTATCAAGCTCTACTTTCCTCCCACTCACTTCTTTCGAGAGAAACTCCTTCTCTAGAAAGGATCCATTTTTAGCAACGAATATCTTCCCTTCGGATCTGTGATAGAAGGTGTACCCAACAGTTTCCTTTGGGTATTTTTATGAAGACGCACTTCTCCGATTTGGGTTTGAGCTTATCAGGATGAGACTTTTTCACATAAGCATCGCAGCCCCAAACTTTAAGAAATGACAACTTGGGTTTCTTGCTAAACCACAGTTCATATGGTGTCGTCTCAACGGATTTAGATGGTGCCCTTTTAACGTGAATGCATCTATCTCTAATGCATAACCCCAAAACGATAGTGATAAATCGGTAAGATACATCATAGATCACACCATATCCAATAAAGTGCAGTTATGACGTTCGGACACACAATTACACTGTGGTGTTCCATGTTGCGTGAGCTGTGAAATTATTCCACATTGTTTTATATGAAGGCCAAACTCGTAACTCAAATATTCTCTTCCACGATCAGATCGTAGAAACTTTATTTTCTTGTTACGATGATTCTCCACTTCACTCTAAAATTATTTGAACTTTTCAAATGTTTCAGACTTGTGCTTCATTAAGTAGATATACCCATATCTGCTCAAATCATCTGTGAAGGTCAGAAAATAACGATACTCGCCACGAGCATCAACACTCATTGGACCGCATGACGAAGCCATGTACCTAGGGTAGGGTCATGTACCTGTCCAAGGTACCCTCCCCAAGGACATCTATAGAAGAAACTACCTTTTAGTCGACCTGGAAGGATTCCACCCGATGGACTCGAAGACACTCGACCATGAAGCCATTCACTCGACCACCAGGAGATCTAGAGTCACTCTGCGCACAAACGCTATCATTAAATAGTCTTTATGGTCATGATAGCACTTTATGTAGGGCGTTACCAGTAACGCCGGACCTTAATGTACCTTAAACCCTGCATAACTGAGGACCGGAGGGGTCTGGCGGACTCTATGTAAGCCACCCCCCTCCTCAGTGTAAATGGTTCGCACCCCTGTAACTCATACGCATATAATCCAGTCGACCGCCTCCGGGCTCCGAGACGTAGGGCTATTACTTCCTCCGAGAAAGGCATGAACTCGTAAATCTCTTGTGTATACAACTACTCCATAGCTAGGATCTTGCCTCTCCATACCTACCCCCCTTTTCTACTGTCAGGCTTAGAACCACGATCGTTGGCGCCCACCGTGGGGCAGGTGTCTTAGCGACTTATTGGAGAAGTTGCGATTGTTCCGATCACCTTCATCTGGCGGAGTTTTGGTTGAGGGCCGTGAGATCCATCTCGGCGCGCTCACGTTCATCGCCGATGACTCCGCTTGGCTTCAGGAGGCTCCACTCGACATCGATGCGCTCCCAGTCCGCGAAGAGACACACTTTCGCGCGTGTGTCCGCGGCGTCCTCCTGCGGCAACCGTCGGCCCTGTATCGGTCGACCCCTGTATCGTCCTCCCTCCCTATCTCCCGCCAGTGCAAGTGCTCCGGTCGGTCAAGGCTTCAGCGGTGGGTGAGGCATGCAGTGGCCCGCCAGCCGGCCACCCCCCAAGTCACGGTGATCGAGCCCGATGAATCTCTTTACGGCCTGTTCGATCTGTCGACTGGCTCCATAGAGACTGCATCCGAGTGCGACAACAGTGATCCAGCGGCGGAGGTCCTGATGGTCAATGGACCGCGCAGTCCTCCCTGCTTCCCCGCCGTCGACGGAGGGGACGGCGGAGACGGCCCAGCGTAGGTCCACGAGGAGTATCAACCCCAGCCACTCACTTCGCTGCAAAGGGAAGATCTTCGCCACCGGAACATGGATGCTCTGCATACTCCTATCATAGGAGAAACCCCCGAGGCTCGTGCCCTAGAGGACGCGCGTTTGGCCAACTTGGCTAAGCGTACTCGACTGGAGAACCTCCAGCGAGCACTCGATGAGCGTGCGCGGCAACGGGTACCGGACTCCAGTTGACGTCAGCTCTTTCCACCACCGACTCAGGTATATCAAACTCCGATTCCGAATCTAGCAGCTGCAGCCCGTATAGCAGAGTCGATTCAGCCCTCTCAGTCAGAGGCTGGCAGAGGCTTGATGCAGATCAGAGATTTACTCCGGGCAGCAGGAGATCAAAATTCAGCTGTATCACAGTCGCGTAATAGGATTCACAGCAGATCCATCGTTGCGAATACAGTCCAGTCGACCCATAGCCCAAGATCGCGCCCGAGGCGTGAGGGACGTGGAGGTCGGCGTGATCAGTATGATGACCGATTCGATCGCGATGATCGGCGTCGAGTGCCCACTCCTCCCCCAAGGGGTGGGTCATACGCCCCTCGACAGCAAGATGACAGACGCCAACACAGTGTTGGGCGAAGGGTTCCAGTCGACCCCAGAGAACCAGGCTTTGACACGGGATCCATTATCGTTCAAGGTTTGGTCGACCAGAACAAAGCTCACCGAGAAGGCCATGACAGAGATGTGCCCACCAGCAGCAGGGTTCATGTCTCAGGACCAGAGTGTTTTAGCAGAGCCATCAGGACAGCAGTGATTCCTCCCAACTTCAGGTTGATGACTGGAGTTAGTAAGTTCACTGGTGAGTCCAAGCCCGATACTTGGCTTGAGGACTACTGAGTGGCTGTTCAGATTGGCGGCGGCAATGATGAGGTGGCCATGAAACACCTACCTCTTATGTTGGAGGTTTCGGCCAGAGCATGGCTGAATCAGTTGGCACCTAGCAGCATTTACACTTGGGAAGATCTTGCCCGAGTGTTTGTCAGAACATTTGAAGGAACTTGCAAACAACCAGCAGGGTTGACAGAGCTGCAGGTTTGTGTGCAAAAGTCGAATGAGACTCTGAGGGATTACATCTAGAGGTGGATCACATTGCATCACACGGTGGAGAATGTATCTGATCACCAAGTAGTTTGTGCCTTCAAGGAAGGCGTAAAGAACATGGAGTTAAGTTTGAAGTTCGGTCGGACCGGAGACATGACTCCGAGTCGAATGATGGAGATTGCCACCAAGTATGCCAATGGTGAAGAAGAGGATCGGCTCCAGAGTGGCAAGTACAAGCCGACCGCTCATGAAACTGGGGGAGGGAACTCCAGTCGGAAGTAGAAGCGGAAAGCCAAGCCAGCTGCTCTTGGAGAAGCCTTGGCCGTGACTCAAGGAAAGCCTAAAGGGTCTTGGAACCCTAAGAAGGTGAAAGACAAGGAAGGAAATGACATGATGGATTTTCCATGCCACATCCACACGAAGAACGATGAGGAGGGTAACTTCATTTACCCGAAACATACCACTCGGCAGTGTCGGCTCTTGATCTAGCAATTTCAGGGGAAACAACCCAAAGATAAGGAAAAGGAGCCGAACAAAGCTGAGGACAAAGAGGACAGTGATGGAGGATATCCCCATGTCAATTCCACCTTGATGATTTTTGCTGATGTTGAAAGCAAAAGTCGATTGAAAGTTATCAACCGTGCAGTGAATATGGTTGCTCCACGACACCCAGTTATCTGAAATGGTCTCAAACCGCTAGCACATTTGACCAATCTGATCATCCGACACACATAGCCACCCCTGGGAGGCAAGCTTTGGTGGTCGACCCAGTCGTCGAAGGCACTCGACTGACTAAAGTTCTGATGGATGGTGGCAGTGGCCTGAATATATTGTATGCGGAGATGCTAAAAGGGATGGGCATTCCGATGTCCAGACTCAGTACCAGCAACATGAGTTTCCATGGAGTCATTCCTGGGAAGAAGGCTGAGTCACTCGGCCAAATCGCTCTTGATGTGGTTTTCGGCGATTCAAAGCATTTCCGCAAAGAAAAGTTGACATTTAAAGTTGTGGATTTCCAGAGTGCTTATCACGCTATTTTAGGCAGGCCAGCTTATGCACGATTCATGGCTCGACCATGTTACGTGTACCTCAAATTGAAAATGCCTGGTCCCAAGGGTGTGATCACCATTACTGGCAATCGGAAAAAGGCAGAAGAGTGCTTTCAGAAGGGCTCAAAGATCGCCGATGCTCAGATAACAGTGGTGGAGCTGCAGGAATACCAGAAAATTGCAGATCCGAGTGATTTATTGCGGGCCAAGAAGCCCGCCACAGAGTCAGTGTTCCAGTCGTCCGGTGAGACGAAGCTCGTGCACATTCACCCGACCGACCCCAGTGCTGCTCCGACTCATATCTCCACAACACTCGACTCCAAATAGGAAGAAGCGCTCATCCAGTTCCTCCGTGAGAACTGGGACATCTTCGCATGGAAGCCTGCTGACATGCCAGGTGTTCCCAGGGGGCTGGCTGAGCATCGTCTACGAGTCGACTCAAAAGTGAAACCTATCAAAGAACATCTTCGATGGTCCGCCATCCAGAAGAGAAAGGCCATTGGCGAGGAGGTGGCTCGGCTCCTGGCAGCAGAGTTTATCCGAGAGATTTACCACTCTCAGTGGCTCGCCAATGTTGTCATGGTCCCCAAGAAGGACAAGTCACTTTGCATGTGCATTGATTTCAAACATATCAATCGGGCCTGCCCGAAAGATCATTTTCCTCTCCCCCGCATCGACCAAATAGTCGACTCGGCTGCGGGATCTGAGCACCTGTCTTTTTTAGATGCCTATTCCAGTTACCATCAGATCTGTCTGTATGGACCCGACGAGATCAAAACAGCTTTCATCACTCCATTTGGGTGCTTCTGCTATGTCACCATGCCATTCGGCCTCAAGAATGCCGGAGCCACGTTCATGAGGATGATTCAGAAGTGTTTACTCACTCAAATCAGTCGGAATGTGGAAGCATACATGGATGATATTGTGGTCAAATCATGGAATGTTCCGACCTGTTGACTGACGTCGCTGAAACATTTGCCAATCTCAGGAGGTATGATATCAAGCTTAATCCATCAAAGTGCACAGTCGGAGTTCCTGGCGGAAAGTTACTCAGTTTTCTCGTTTCCAAATGAGGAATCGACGCCAACCCAGAAAAAGTTGGCACCATACTCCGAATGAAATGCCCTGTGCGTGTGCACGATGTCCAGAAGCTTACTGGATGCTTGGCCGCTTTAAGTCGATTCATCTCTCATCTCGGTGAAAAGGCATTGCCTCTTTACTGACTGATGAAGAAGTCAGACAAGTTCGAGTGGACTCCAGAAGCTGATGCAGCGTTTGTAGAGCTAAAAGCTCTGCTCTCCACCCAGCCGGTGCTTGCTGCCCCAATCAGCAAAGAGCCTTTGCTGCTTTACATTGCAGCCACAGGACAAGTCGTCAGTATAGTACTTACGGTCGAGCATGAAGAAGAAGGAAAAGCCTTCAAAGTTCAGCGCCCAGTGTATTATCTTTCTGAAGTGTTGACCCCGTCAAAGCAAAGATACCCTCATTATCAGAAGCTTGTATATGGGATTTATATGACCACGAAGAAGGTTGCTCATTATTTCTCTGATCATTCCATTACAGTCGTCAGCGACGCCCCATTATTAGAGATTCTGCACAACAGAGATGCAACTGGTCGAGTGGCAAAATGGGCGATTGAACTCCTTCCTCTTGATATCAAGTTTGAGGCAAAGAAAGCCATTAAATCCCAAGCAGTAGCAGATTTCATCGCCGAGTGGATTGAACAGCAATTACCGACTCAAGTTCACTCGGAGCACTGGACCATGTTATTCGACGGTTCTAAGATGTTGAATGGTTCCGGTTCTGGGGTAGTATTGGTTTCCCCCCGAGGAGATAAGCTCAGATATGTGCTCCAGATCCACTTTGATTCCTCCAACAATGAAGCAGAATACGAAGCACTTTTGTATGGGTTGCGTATGGCCATTTCACTCGGCGTCTGTCGCCTTATGGTTTATGGCGACTCAACTTTGGTGGTCAATCAGGTGATGAAGGAGTGGGACGTCAGAAGCCCAGCCATGAATGGTTATTGCAATGCTGTGAGAAAGCTTGAGAAGAAATTTGAAGGGTTAGAGCTCCATCATATACCCCGACTGAAAAATCAAGCGGCTGATGATTTGGCGAAGATAGGTTCCAAGAGAGAAGCCATTCCCAGTAATGTGTTTTTGGAACACATCCATACTCCATCAGTTCAAGAGGATCCTTTCACCGAAGAAGCTCCATAGCCAAAAAGTGTCACAGATTCGACTGAAGTTGAAGTTCCAGCGGTGGTCGACCTGATCATGGAAGCTTTGGTCATCATTCCCGACTGGACAGAGCCGTACATCGTGTATATCCTAAGGAAAGAGCTCCCAGAGAATGAAGAAGAGGCTCGGCAGATCGTCCGTCGATCCAAAGCCTTTACCGTGATAAAGGGACAATTGTACAGAGAAAGCGCGACTGGAATCGGTCAGAAATGTATAACGCCAGAAGAAGGTCGGATAATCCTTGACGATATCCACTCGGGGACCTGTGACCATCATGCATCCTCTCGGACCATTGTGGCTAAAGCATACCGAGCGGGATTTTACTGGCCAAGAGCAAATGAAATGGCAAAGGAAATAGTCGACAAGTGTGAAGGATGTCGATTTTACTCCAATCTATCGCACAAACCCGCCTCAGCCTTGAAGACCATTCCACTCGTCTGTCCGTTCGCTGTTTGGGGGTTAGATATGGTTGGCCCATTGAGAACTGGCAGGAGCAGCTTCACTCACTTGATAGTAGTAGTCGACAAGTTTACCAAATGGATTGAAGCTAAGCCTATAAAGAATCTGGATGCTGGCACTGCTATCAGCTTCATCAGAGAGTTGGTATTTAGATATGGAGTTCCGCATAGCATCATCACTGATAATGGGTCAAACTTCGATTCTGAATAATTTAGAGCCTTTTGCGCATCTCAAGGCACACGAGTCGACTATGCTTCAGTCGCTCACCCCCAGTTGAATGGGCAAGCAGAACAAGCAAATGGTCTAATTCTCAAAGGACTGAAACCCCGACTGATGCGCGATCTCAAGCACGCGGCAGGTGCATGGGTCGACGAACTTCTGTCAGTACTTTGGGGATTAAGGACCATTCCTAATTGATCGACTGGGAGAACTCCATTCTTCTTGGTCTATGGAGCTGAAGCAGTCTTGCCGAGTGACCTGCTTCACAATGCACCCCGAGTCTAACTCTACACTGAAGATGAAGCAGAGCAAGCCCGACAGGATGCAGTCGACCTTCTAGAAGAAGAAAGAGAGATGGCCATGATCCGATCGACCATCTATCAGCAGGACTTACGTCGATTCCATGCCAGAAACGTGAAGAGTCGAGCCTTCCAAGAAGGAGATTTGGTTCTCCGAGTGGATCAGCAGAAGCCACACAAGCTTGCTCCTACTTGGGAAGGTCCCTTCATCGTCACCAAAGTTCTACACAATGGAGCGTACCGCCTTTACAATGTCGGTCACCAGATTGATGAGCCCCGAGCTTGGAACGTGGAGCTGCTCCGCCCCTTTTATACTTAAGTATTCACTCGGATCAGATGTAATAAAAGTACTTCTGTAGTTTATTTATCAAAGACAAGAGTGTTATAATTTTCCCCAGTGATTGTTGTTACTTTTGTTTACATGAGAAATCCCACAGTGGGTGGCTTAGCTGCGAATCCATTTTGCCTAAGTTTTTAAAAAAATCCTTGCCGAGTGGTGAGCCAGCCTCCCACTCGGGGGCTTAGCTGCGAATCTGTTTCGCCTAAGTACTTTGAAAATCCTACCGAGTAGATAGCAAACCTCCCACTCGGGGGCTTAGCTGTAGCCCAGTGCTCGCCTAAGTGTTTAAAATCCTACCAAGTGATGAGCCAGCCTCGCACTCGGAGGCTTAGCTGCAGTCCAAGTACTCGCCTAAGTGTTTGAAATCCTACCGAGTGATGAGCCAGTCTCTCACTTGGAGGCTTAGGTGCAGTCCAGTACTCGCCTAAGTATTTAATACAATGTGCGCTCCGCAAGGAGGACGAGGTGCAGGTCGACTGCTACCTTCTCCTTCCGAGCAACGCCACAAATACAATGTGCGCTCCGCAAGGAGGACGAGGTGCAGGTCGACTGCTACCTTCTCCTTCCGAGCTACGCCACAAATACAATGTGCGCTCCGCAAGAAGGACGAGGTGCAGGTCGACTGCTACCTTCTCCTTCCGAGCTACGCCAAAAATACAATGTGCGCTCCGCAAGGAGGACGAGGTGCCGGTCGACTGCTACCTTCTCCTTCCGAGCTACGCCACAAATACAATGTGCGCTCCGCAAGGAGGACGAGGTGCAGATCGACTGCTATCTTCTCTTTCCGAGCTACGCCACAAATACAACATGCGCTCTGCAAGGACGACGAGGCGGAGGTTGACTGCTACCTTCTCCTTCGGAGCTATGCCACAAAAATCCTACCGAGTGGGGAGCAAACCTCCCACTCGGAGGCTTAGCTGTAGCCCAATGCTCGCCTAAGTATCTAAAAATCCTGCCGAGTGGAGAGAAAACCTCCCACTCGGAGGCTTAGCTGCAGCCCAATGCTTGCCTAAGTATCGAAAAATCCTGCCGAGTGGAGAGCAAACCTCCCACTCAGGGGCTTAGCTGCAGCCCAGTGCTCGCCTAAGTATCTGAAAATCCTACCGAGTGGAGAGCAAACCTCCCACTCAGGGGCTTAGCTGCAGCCCAATGCTCGCCTAAGTATCTGAAAATCCTACCGAGTGGAGAGCAAACCTCCCACTCGGGGGCTTAGCTACAGCCCAGTGCTCGCCTAAGTACTTAATCTATTCCGCTCTACAAGGATGACGAGGCGCAGGTCTGCTGCAATCTGTGCTCCACCCCTACCTGCCAAAAAGCGGTGAAGTGTAGGTCGACTAGGCTTACCACCTCAGAGATGCGTCTCAAGCATTAAAATATATTCCGAGTGAAGAAGAAAATTCGCTCGAAGGCAAATGCAGGCACATTCAACGATAAGCAAAGTTCAGATAGCGAATTCAGAAGTGTGCAGGCATCAAGCCTGTAAAAGTTTATTGGTTACAAAAACCACTCGGCATACCGAGGCAAATTTAAGGTGAAGCATAGAAGTTTTTTACTCCTCAGGTGGAGGACTAGAGGGCGTGACAAACTGGTCTAGGTCGATTCCATCAGCAATCCGAGTCGCAGCAACAATGAAGGTCTCCATGAAAGATTGGAAGTCATGCTTCTTGGTATTGGCCACTCTGATGGATGCCAGCTTGTCCTCTCGAGCATCCTTGCAGTGAACGCGTACCAGGAACAGAGCAATGTCAGCACCACACCTGGCGGAGGACTTCTTCCATTCCTGCACTCGACCTGGAACGTCATTCAGTCGAGTCATTAAAGACTCGAGGTCATTGTGAAGTGTCTCTCTTGGCCAGAGTGTCGTGTCGATCCGCGACACCGCGACCTTCAGTCGAGCGAGGTAGTCAACCACTCCAGCGACGCGAGACTCTAGTCGGAACACGTTCATAGCAGTTTCGTCCTTCACTGGAGAGTTAATGGGGTCCAAGTTTGGCTCCAGTCGACTGGTCTCATCCTCGAAGGTTTGACAGAATTCTGTAAGCACAGTTCGGAGTTAAGCCAATAGTTCTATGATGAGTCGACGATAACAAGTCAATCGGATAGAAAAGATTACCTTCAAGCATGAGGAATAACTTCTTGGCGAGCCCTTCCAGATAAGACTCCAGATCATTCTTCTTCCCCATCAATTCGCTAGCCTTGTCACTCAGGGCTATCTTGTCATTCTTCAGACGACTGACCTCCTTGTTGGCCGCGTCGAGAGCAACTTTCAGATTGGTATTCTCCTCTTCAAGTTTGCTGACTGAAGCCAGCTTTTCTTCTGCGAGCTTCGTGTTGTCTGAAGCCGCTTTCTGCGCCTCGGCGAGGTCAAGGTCCTTCTTCTTCAGAGCCTCCTTCAGTTTATCGGCAAAGTGAAAGTGAGATCAGACTCAGGAATGGACAAAAAATAAAGGCAGTCGTCAAGATTCTCACCAAACATACCTTTTGCCTCCTCCTTTGCCTTCGTGAAGTTCTCCTGGACAAGCTTCAAGTCAAGTTCAAGCTGGATATGTTTGTTCTCCAACTCAGTATAACGAGCCACAAGCTCGCAAGATTTCTGCGAAAGATCAGTCGACAGACATCAAAGATAGGTCACTTCCGAGTGACTAAGAGAAAAATCGTAGCATTTCTAAGACTACAGCTGAATCAAAATATTCAATTGTAGTCTCGGGGACTACACCTAGTGGGTGCACTCAGCGTGCCCCCACTGGTTCTACCGACTCGGTTTGATCAGTCGACCGAAAGAGACAGAAACTTATGGTCCTAAACCATAGCTAACTGACCGCAGTCAGCCACAGTAAAAAAAGAGATGTTCTTCAAACCAGAGTCGACCGCCAGCAGTCGACCATGGTCTTGGGGACTACACCCAGTGGGTGCACTCAGCGTGCCCCCACTGGTTCCAAGATTTCACTCGACCAGATCGAGTGGAGAACTTAGAGTGAACAAATTCAAAGTATAGAGACTACAGTCGACTGCCAGCAGTCCACCATAGTCTCGGGGACTACACCCAGTGGGTGCACTCAGTATGCCCCCACCAATCCAAACAGTCAATCGACACACCCAGTGGGTGTACAGATACTAAGATCTTCAGAAAGAAGAGTTTTCAGGTACCATATCCTAACAGAACAAGCGGTGATCGACTAACCTGGACATTGCTCTGAAGAGCTGAGCTTGCATCATAAGCTGCTTGGCTGGCATCTCGGATCGCTTTCACTTGCTCCATCATGACCTCCGCCTAGCGTATAGCTTCCTTAGCAGCACCTGCTTGGTCCTCTGGGACGTGGTTTGTGGCGAAAAGGGAAGGCGGATCAGCAATTGACGACGAAGGGCGAGCGCTCGTCAGCGGCACAGCAAAGGACACGGTAGTCTGAGTGACGTTGCCTCCCTCCAGAACCAGCGTCTCAGGTGCTAATACAACCTGAGCAGTCTTGCTAGCAGGCGCTTTCTTGTTCTTCCTTTGCCTCAGTGGCTCCTCGTCATCATCATCAGGGAGTTCAATGACAGGAGGAGGGACTACAGGAAAAATTCAAAGTTAAAAACATAAGATCCAATCGACCAAAAGCGAAACTACAGAGATCATACCAAGGTTGGAGGTGGCAGCATCTTCCATTTCTTGGTCTTCATGCTTGACTGAGGTCTCGGAAGTAGCAGCACTGCAGATTTCAGAAATCAGTCGGTCATCCAACGAGTCGACTAAGAGTGTATCCATGTTAAACAAGAAAACACAAGTTCTGCCATTACCTGGAAATAGTGGGAATCACCATCCTCATCTTCGGCAGGGCCTTCGTCGGTTTTGATGACGCTGCTCGGGGTTGCTTCGACGCTTTCTCAGTCGGCGCCGGAGAGGTAATCCGAGGACATTTAGTCAGCGCCGGACTGAATTCTAGCAAAACCGAATGAAGGAAGCAAGATCACAGTCAGAGATTCATAATTGGACCTTGTCTGGCTCATATGAATGGTCGAGTGGAGGGATCCTCCTAGCTCCTCGGGGGTTGTCCTTGTTCCCTGTGATGGCAGTCATCCACCTCTCCAGTGTGGCATCCTCAACCTCCTCCGGGTGGACCCAGGTGGTGTCTTTGGTGCCAGAATACATCCACATCGGATGGCCTCGATATTGAAGTGGCTGGATGCCTCGTCGAAGGAAAACCTCCAGAAGATCCATGCCAGTCACCCCGTCACGGATGAGCTGGACTACACGCTCAACCAGCACCTTAACCTGAGACTTCTCCTCCGGGACCACCTTCAGAGAGGACGGCTTGTTCACTCGATCCATGGAGAAAGGAGGGAGTCCAGTCGACTGCCCTGGTGTCGGCTGGTCTTGGCAGTAGAACCAGGTCGACTACCACCCTCGGACCGACTCAAGAAGGACCATGGCTGGGAAAGCACTTTTACTCCTCATTTGAACCCCAAGACCCCCACACATCTGAATCACTTGGGTTTTCTCGTCACTCGGATTAGCCTTTTTCACCGTCTGGGAGCGACAGGTGAAAATGTGTTTGAAAAGGCCCCATTACGGCCGGCAACCCAAGAAGTTCTCACACAAGGACACGAAAGGAGCGAGATAGACGATAGAGTTGGGTGTGAAGTGGTGGAGTTGTTCCCCAAAGAAGTTCAGAAATCCCCAAAAGAAAGGGTTGGGCGGCAGAGAAAACCCGCGGTCAACGTGGGTAGCTAAGAGGACACACTCACCCTCCTGAGGCTGCGGCTGCCACTCCTTCCCCGGGAGCCTCGCTGATCCATGAGGGATCAGTCCCTCGTTGGCCAGGTCGTCGAGGTCTTTCTGGCGGATGGTCGAGCGGATCCAGTCTCCCTGGATCCAGCCTTGCGGCAGACCGGCCCGCGACGAGGATCCGCCCCGACTGGTCGCCCCCCCCCTTCGGCTTCGCCGTCGCCTTCTTCGCCCGCTCCAAAGCCGCCATCTTCTCCTTCACCATCGTCGCCGGTGAAGCAGGCACAAAGCAGCAACGCTGGGATGGTGGCGAACGCAGCAGGTGAATCTGAGGAAGAGGGAGGGGAAAATGAGGTCGCACTGTTCAAAAAAACCCCGTCCGGCGCCTTATATGAAGTCGCTTCCGAGTGGCTGACTGGTAGGCCCGGACGATCCTATCAAATCCCGCAACAGTCGCGCGCGCCATATGTGGCGAAAAAGGTGGCGCGAAGATCGAGGTGTTCCTGCCTTATCCCATCCGAGTACCGTGGCCTCCTCCGTCTCGCGCGCTTCCCGAAATTCAGATCCCGCTAAATCCGCGAACAGCAGGGCAACTTGTCAGACCGGACATTTCCTCCGATCCGTCGCTCAGAAATCTCCAAGCACAGGAAAGTCACTCAACAGATACAAAGAATGGATCAAGGCGACTGAAAAAGAAGTTGGTGCCGTCACTTAAAGTCATTGATCCAGAACAAGACATGCTCATAGAAAGAAAAACAGGTCGGAAGAATTCTCAACTCCTTCCTCACTCAAACCTCAATCCATTCGGGGGCTAATGATGAAGCCATGTACCTAGGGTAGGGTCATGGACCTGTCCAAGGTACCCTCCCCAAGGATATCTATAGAAGAAACTACCTTTCAGTCGACCTAGAAGGATTCCACTCGACGGACTCGAAGACACTCGACCATGAAGCCATTCACTCGACCACCAGGAGATCTAGAGTCACTCTGCGCACAAACGGTCTGTCATTAAGTAGTCTTTATGGTCATGATAGCACTTTATGTAGGGCGTTACCAGTAACGCCAGACCTTAATGTACATTAAACCCTGCATAACTGAGGGCCGGAGGGGTCTGGCGGACTCTATATAAGTCACCCCCTCCTCAGTGTAAAGGGTTCGCACCCCTGTAACTCATACGCATATAATCCAGTCGACCGCCTCTGGGCTCTGAGACGTAGGGCTATTACTTCCTCCGAGACGGGCCTGAACTCGTAAATCTCTTGCGTATACAACTACTCCATAGCTAGGATCTTGCCTCTCCATACCTATCCCACTATTCTACTGTCAGGCTTAGAACCACGACACCGCATACATCGTTATGTATTATTTCCAACAAGTCAGTAGCTCGTTCCATTGTTCCAGAGAATGGAGTTTTAGTCATCTTGCCCATAAGGAACGGTTCGCAAGCATCAAATGATTCATAATCAAGTGATTCCAAAAGTCCATTTTTATGGAGTGTCTTCATGCGCTTTATGCTGATATGACCCAAACGGCAGTGCCACAAATAAGTTGCACTATCATTATTAACTTTGCATCTTTTGGCATTAATATTATGAATATGTGTATCACTACGATCGAGATCCAACAAACTATTTTCATTGGGTGTATGACCATTGAAGGTTTTATTCATGTAAACAGAACAACAATTATTCTCTGACTTTAAATGAATAACAGTATTGCAATAAACATGATCAAATCATATTCATGCTCAACGCAAACGCCAAATAACATTTATTTAGGTTCAACACTAATCCCGAAAGTATAGGGAGTGTGCGATGATGATCATATCAATCTTGGAACCACTTCCAACACACATCATCACTTCACCCTCAACTAGTCTCTGTTTATTCTGTAACTCCTGTTTCGAGTTACTAATCTTAGTAACCGAACAAGTATCAAATACTCAGGGGCCACTATAAACACTAGTAAGGCACACATCAATAACCTGTATATCAAATATACCCTTGTTCACTTTGCCATCCTTCTTATCCACCAAATATTCATGGCATTTCCGTTTCCAGTGACCATTTCCTTTGCAGTGGAAGCATTTAGTTTCAGGCTTTGGTCCAGCTTTGGGCTTCTTCGCGGGAGTGACAACTTGCTTGTCATTCTACTTGAAGTTCCCTTTCTTTCCCTTTGCCCTTTTCTTGAAACTAGTGGTCTTGTCAATCATGAACACTTGATGCTCTTTCTTGATTTCTACCTTCATTGATTTCCACATCGCGAAGAGCTCGGGAATCGTTTTCGTCATCCGTTCCATACTATAGTTCATCACTAAGTTCTACTAACTTGGTGATGGTGACTAGAGAACTCTGTCAATCACAATCTTATCTAGAAGATTAACTCCCACTTGATTCAAGTGATTGTACTACCCAGGCAATCTGAGCACATTCTCACTAGTTGAGCAATTCTCCTCCATCGTTTAGCTATAGAACTTGTTGGAGACTTCATATCTCTCAACCCGGGTATGTGCTTGAAATATTAACTTCAACTCCTGGGTACGATCAAAATGTCTTTGAAGTCCCGATTCTAAGCCGTTAAGCATGGTGCACTAAAGTATCAAGTAGTCATCATATTGAGCTAGCCAAACGTTCATAACGTCTGCATCTGCTCCTGCAATAGGTCCGTCACCTAGCGGTGCATCAAGGACATAATTCTTCTGTGCAGCAATGAGGACAATCCTCAGATCACGGATCCAATCCGCATCATTGCTACTAACATCTTTTAACATAGTTTTCTCTAGGAACATATCAAAATAAACATATGAAAGCAACAACACGAGCTATTGATCTACAACATAATTTGCAAAATACTACCAGGACTAAGTTCATGATAAATTTAAGTTCAATTAATCATATTACTTAAGAACTCCCACTTAGATAGACATCCCTCTAGTCATGTAAGTGATCATGTGATCCAAATCAACTAAACCATAACCGATCATCACGTGAAATGGAGTAGCTTTCAATGGTGAACATCATTATGTTGATCATATCTACTATATGATGTTGGGGAACGTTGCAGAAAATAAAAAAAATTCTACGCTTCACCAAGATCAATGTATGGAGTCATCTAGCAATGAGAGAGAGAAGTGCATCTACATACCCTTGTAGATCATGCACGGAAGCGTTCAAGAGAACGGGATTGAGGGAGTCGTACTTGTCGTGATCCAAATCACCGAAGATCCTAGCGCTGAACGGACGGCACCTCCGCGTTCAACACACGTACGGTTGGGGAAGACGTCTCCTCCTTCTTGATCCAACAAGGGGAAGGGAGAGGTTGATGGAGATCCAGCAGCGCGACGGTGTGGTGGTGGAAGTAGCGGCGATCTCGGCAGGGCTTTGCCAAGCTCAGCGAGAGGGAGAGGTGTTACGGAGGGAGAGGGAGGCGCCAGGAGCAGGGGTGCGCAGCCCTCACTCCCCCCTATTTATATAGGGTCCCCAGTGGGGCGCCGACCCCCTAGAGATTGAATCTCAAGGGGGGCGATGGCCAAGGGGGGACTTGCCCGCCAAGCCAAGTGGGGCGCCCCCACCCCTAGTGTTGCCAACCCTAGGCGCAGGGGGAGGCCCAAGGGGGCGCACCAGCCCACCAGGGGCTGGTTTCCTTCCCTCTTCAGCCCACTGGGCACTCCGGGATAGGTGGCCCCACCCGGTGGACCCCCGGGACCCTTCTGGTTGTCCCGGTACAATACCGGTGACCCCCAAAACTTTCCCGGTAGCCGAAACTCGACTTCCTATATACAACTCTTCACCTCCGAACCACTCCGGAACTCCTCGTGACGTCCGGGATCTCATCCAGGACTCCGAACAACTTTCGGGTTACCGCACACTAATATCTCTACAACCCTAGTGTCACCAAACCTTAAGTGTGTAGACCCTACGGGTTCGGGAGACACGCAGACATGACCGAGACGACTCTCCGGCCAATAACCAACAGCGGGATCTGGATACCCATGTTTGCTCCCACATGCTCCTCGATGATCTCATCGGATGAACCACGATGTCGAGGATTCAAGTAATCTCGTATACAATTCCCTTTGTCAATCGGTATGTTACTTGCCTGAGATTCGATCGTCGGTATCCCAATACCTCGTTCAATCTTGTTACTGGCAAGTCACTTTACTCGTACCGTAATGCATGATCCCATGACCAAACACTTGGTCACATTGAGCTCATTATGATGATGCATTACCGAGTGGGCCCAGAGATACCTCTCTGTCATACGGAGTGACAAATCCCAGTCTCGATCCGTGTCAACCCAACAGATACTTTCGGGGATACCTTACCTTTATAGTCACCCAGTTACGTTGTGATGTTTGGTACACCCAAAGCACTCCTATGGCATCCGGGAGTTACACGATCTCATGGTCTAAGGAAATGATACTTGACATTGGAAAAGCTCTAGCAAACGAACTACACGATCTTGTGCTATGCTTAGGATTGGGTCTTGTCCATCACATCATTCTCCTAATGATGTGATCCCGTTATCAATGACATCCAATGTCCATATTCAGGAAATCAATGAGCTAGTCAACTAGAGGCTCACTAGGGACATGTTATGGTCTATGTGTTCACACATGTATTATGATTTTCGGATAACACAATCATTGCATGAATAATAGACAATTATGATGAATAAGGAAATATAATAATAAACATTTTATTATTGCCTCTAGGGCATATTTCTAGCAGTCTCCCACTCGCACTAGAGTAAATAATCTAGTTACATTGTGATGAATCGAACACCCATAGAGTTCTGGTGTTGATCATGTTTTGCTCGCGGAAGAGGTTTAGTCAATGGATCTGCGACATTCAGGTCCGTATGCACTTTGCAAATATCTATGTCTCCATCTTGAACATTTTCACGAATGGAGTTGAAGCGACGCTTGATGTGCCTGGTCTTCTTGTGAAACCTGGGCTCCTTGGCAAGGGCAATAGCTCCAGTGTTGTCACAGAAGAGAGTGATCAGCCCCGACGCATTGCGTATGAATCCTAGGTCGGTGATGAACTCCTTGATCCAGATTGCTTCATGCGCTGCCTCCGAGGCTGCCATGTACTCCGGTTCACAAGTAGATCCCGTCACGACGCTTTGCTTGCAACTGCACCAGCTTACTGCCCCACCATTCAAAATATACTCGTATCCGGTTTGTGACTTAGAGTCATCCAGATCTGTGTCGAAGCTAGCGTCAACGTAACCCTTTACGACGAGCTCTTCGTCACCTCCATATACGAGAAACATATCCTTAGTCCTTTTCAGGTACTTCAGGATATCCTTGACCGCTGTCCAGTGTTCCATGCCGGGATTACTTTGGTACCTTCCTACCAAACTTACGGCAAGGTTTACATCAGGTCTGGTACATAGCATGGCATACATGATAGACCCTGTGGCCGAGGCATAGGGGACGACACTCATCTTTTCTCTATCTTCTGCCGTGGTCGGACATTGAGCCGAGCTCAATTTCACACCTTTTAACACAGGCAAGAACCCCTTCTTGGACTGATCCATATTGAACTTCTTCAATATCTTATCAAGGTATGTGCTTTGTGAAAGACCTATGAGGCGTCTCAATCTATCTCTATAGATATTGATGCCTAATATGTAAGCAGCTTCTCCAAGGTCCTTCATTGAAAAACACTTATTCAAGTAGGCCTTAATGTTGTCCAAAAGATCTATATCATTTCCCATCAAAAGTATGTCATCCACATATAATATGAGAAATGCTACAGAGCTCCCACTCACTTTCTTGTAAACGCAGGCTTCTCCATAACTCCGCATAAACCCAAAAACTTTGATCATTTCATTAAAGCGAATGTTCCAACTCCGAGATGCTTGCACCAGCCCATAGATGGAGCGCTGGAGCTTGCATACCTTGTTAGCATTCTCAGGATCGACAAAACCTTCCGGCTGCATCATATACAGTTCTTCCTTAAGATAGCCGTTAAGGAATGCCGTTTTAACGTCCATTTGCCATATCTCATAATCATAGTATGCGGCAATTGCTAACATGATTCGGACGGACTTCAGCTTAGCTATGGGAGAGAAAGTCTCATCGTAGTCAACCCCTTGAACTTGTCGATAACCCTTAGCGACAAGTCGAGCTTTATAGATGGTAACATTACCATCCGCGTCCGTCTTCTTCTTAAAGATCCATTTGTTTTCTATCGCTCGCCGATCATCGGGCAAGTCTGTCAAAGTCCACACTTTGTTTTCATACATGGATCATATCTCGGATAGCATGGCTTCAAGCCATTTGTTGGAATCTGGGCCCGCCATTGCTTCTTCATAGTTCGAAGGTTCACCGTTGACTAACAACATGATTTCCAGGACAGGGTTGCCATACCACTCTAGTGTGGAACGTCTCCTCGTGGACGTACGAAGTTCAGTAGTAACTTGATCCGAAGTACCTTGATCATCATCATTAATTTCCTCTCTAGTCGATGCGGGCACCACAGGAACATCTTCCTGAGCTGCGCTACTTACCGTTTCAAGAGGTAGTACTTCATCAAGTTCCACTTTCCTCCCACTTACTTCTTTCGAGAGAAACTCTTTCTCCAGAAAGGACCCGTTCTCGGCAACAAAGATCTTGCCTTCAGATCTGAGGTAGAAGGTATACCCAATGGTTTCCTTAGGGTATCCTATGAAGAAGCATTTTTCCGACTTGGGTTCGAGCTTTTCAGGTTGAAGTTTCTTGACATAAGCATCGCATCCCCAAACTTTTGGAAATGACACCTTAGGTTTCTTCCCAAACCATAATTCATACGTTGTCATCTCAACGGATTTAGACGGTGCCCTATTTAAAGTGAATGTAGCTGTCTCTAGAGCGTATCCCCAAAATGATAGCGGTAAATCGGTGAGTGACATCATAGATCGCACCATATCCAATAGAGTGCGATTACGACGTTCGGACACACCGTTACGCTGAGGTTTTCCAGGCGGCATGAGTTGTGAAACGATTCCACATTTCCTTAAGTGTGTACCAAATTCATGACTTAAATATTCTCCCCCACAATCTGATCGTAAGAATTTTATCTTTCGGTCATGTTGATTCTCTACCTCATTCTGAAATTCCTTGAACTTTTCAAAGGTCTCAGACTTGTGTTTCATCAAGTAGACATACCCATATCTACTTAAGTCATCAGTGAGAGTGAGAACATAACGATAGCCACCGCGAGCCTCAACACTCATTGGACCGCACACATCAGTATGTATAATTTCCAATAAGTTGGTTGCTCGCTCCATTGTTCCGGTGAACGGAGTCTTGGTCATTTTACCCATGCGGCATGGTTCGCACGTGTCAAATGATTCGAAATCAAGAGACTCCAAAAGTCCATCTATATGGATCTTCTTCATGCGTTTGACACCGATGTGACCAAGGCGACAGTGCCACAGATATGTGGGACTATCATTATCAATCTTACATCTTTTGGTATTCACACTATGAATATGTGTAACATCACGTTCGAGATTCATTAATAATAAACCATTGACCAGCGGGGCATGACCGTAAAACATATCTCTCATATAAATAGAACAACCATTATTCTCGAATTTAAATGAGTAGCCATCTCGTATTAAACGAGATCCAGAGACAATGTTCATGCTCAAAGCTGGCACTAAATAACAATTATTGAGGTTTAAAACTAATCCCGTAGGTAAATGTAGAGGTAGCGTGCCGACGGCGATCACATCGACCTTGGAACCATTCCCGACGCGCATCGTCACCTCGTCCTTTGCCAGTCTCCGCTTATTCCGCAGCTCCTGTTTTGAGTTAAAAATATGAGCAACCGCACCAGTACCAAATACCCAGGAGCTACTACGAGTACTGGTAAGGTACATATCAGTTACATGTATATCACATATACCTTTAGTGTTGCCGGCCTTCTTGTCCGCTAAGTATTTGGGGCAGTTCCACTTCTAGTGTACCTTTCCCTTGCAATAAAAGCACTAAGTCTCACGTTTGGGTCCATTCTTTGGCTTCTTCCCGGCAACTGGTTTACCGGGCATGGCAACTCCCTTGCCGTCCTTCTTGAAGTTCTTCTTACCCTTGCCTTTCTTGAAACTAGTGGTTTTATTGACCATCAACACTTGATGTTCCTTTTTGATTTCCACCTCCGCTGATTTCAGCATTGAAAATACTTCAGGAATAGTTTTCACCATCCCCTGCATATTGTAGTTCATCACAAAGCTCTTGTAGCTAGGTGGGAGCGACTGAAGGATTCTGTCAATGACCGCCTTGTCCGGGAGGTTAATGTCCAGCTGGGACAAGCGGTTGTGCAACCCAGACATTTTGAGTATGTGCTCACTGACAGAACTATTTTCCTCCATCTTACAACTGTAGAACTTGTCGGAGACTTCATATCTCTCGACCCGGGCATGAGCTACGCTTTTGGAGCCCCGGTTCTAAGCTGTAAAGCATGCCGCACTGAACGAGGGAGTAATCATCAGCACGCGACTGCCATGCGTTCATAACATCTTGGTTCTCTGGGATGGGTGCTTCACCTAGCGGTGCTTCTAGGACATATGCTTTCTTGGCAGCTATGAGGATGATCCTCAAGTTCCGGACCCAGTCCGTATAGTTGTTGCCATCATCTTTCAGCTTGGTTTTCTCTAGGAATGCCTTGAAGTTGAGGTTGACATGAGCGTTGGCCATTTGATCTACAAGACATTTTGCAAAGGTTTTTAGACTAAGTTCATGATAATTAAGTTCATCTAATCAAATTATTTAATGAACTCCCACTCAGATTAGACATCCCTCTAGTCATCTAAGTGATACATGATCCGACTCAACTAGTCCGTGTCCGATCATCACGTGAGATGGACTAGTCATCATCGGTGAACATCTCCATGTTGATCGTATCTTCCATACGACTCATGATCGACCTTTCGGTCTCTTGTGTTCCGAGGCCATGTCTGTACATGCTAGGCTCGTCAAGTCAACCTAAGTGTTTTGCATGTGTAAATCTGTCTTACACCCGTTGTATGTGGACATTGGGATCTATCACACCCGATCATCACGTGGTGCTTCAAAACAACGAACTTTCGCAATGGCACACAGTTAGGGGAAACACTTCCTTGAAATTATTGTGAGGGATCATCTTATTTACTACCGTCGTTCTAAGCAAATAAGATGCAAAAACATTATAAACATCACATGCAATCAAATAGTGACATGATATGGCCAATATCATATTGCTCCTTTGATCTCCATCTTCGGGGCGTCATGATCATCATCGTCACCGGCATGACACCATGATCTCCATCATCATGATCTCCATCATCATGATCTCGATCATCGTGTCTTCATGAAGTTGTCATGCCAACGATTACTTCTACTTCTATGGCTAATGGTTTAGCAATAAAGTAAAGTAATTTACATGTTGTTATTCAATGACACGCAGGTCATACAAAAAATAAAGACAACTCCTATGGCTCCTGCCGGTTGTCATACTCATCGACATGCAAGTCGTGATTCCTATTACAAGAACATGATCAATCTCATACATCACATATATTTCATCCATCACATCCCTTTGGCCATATCACATCACAAGGCATATGCTGCAAAAACAAGTTAGACGTCCTCTAATTGTTGTTGCATGTTTTTACGTGGCTGCTATAGGTTACTAGCAAGAACGTTTCTTACCTACGCCAAAACCACAATGTGATATGCCAATTTCTATTTGCCCTTCATAAGGACCCTTTTCATCAAATCCGATCTAACTAAAGTGGGAGAGACAGACACCCGCTAGCCACCTTATGCAACTAGTACATGTCAGTCGGTGGAACCTGTCTCACGTAAGCGTACGTGTAAGGTCGGTCCGGGCCGCTTCATCCCACGATGCCACCGAAACAAGATAATACTAGTAGTGGCAAGAAAATTGACAACATCTACGCCCACAACAAGATTGTGTTCTACTCGTGCATAGAAACTACGCATAGACCTAGCTCATGATGCCACTATTGGGGAACATTGCAGAAAATAAAAAATTCTACGCTTCACCAAGATCAATCTATGGAGTCATCTAGCAACGGGAGAGAGGAGTGCATCTACATACCCTTGTAGATCACGCGCGGAAGCGTTCAAGAGAACGGGGTTGAGGGAGTCGTACTCGTCGTGATCCAAATCACCGAAGATCCTAGCGCCGAACGGACGGCACCTCCGTGTTCAACACACGTATGGTTGGGGAAGACGTCTCCTCCTTCTTGATCCAGCAAGGGGAAGGGAGAGGTTGATGGAGATCCAGCAGCACGACGGCGTGGTGGTGGAAGTAGCGGCGATCTTGGCAGGGCTTCGCCAAGCTCAGCGAGAGGGAGAGGTATTACGGAGGGAGAGGGAGGCGCCAAGAGCAGGGGTGCGCAGCCCTCCCTCCCCCCCTCTTTATATAGGGCCCTGGGGGGCGTCGGCCCCCTAGAGATTGAATCTCAAGGGGGGGGGGAGGTAGCGGCCAAGGGGGGGACTTGCCCCCCAAGCTAAGTAGGGCGCCCCCACCCCTAGGGTTCCCAACCCTAGTCGTAGGGGGAGGCCCAAGGGGGGCGCACCAGCCCACCAGGGGCTGGTTACCTTCCCTCTTCAGCCCACGGGGCCCTCCGGGATAGGTGGACCCCCGGGACCCTTCCGGTGGTCCCGGTACAATACCGGTGACCCCCGAAACTTTCCTGGTAGCTGAAACTGGACTTCCTATATACAATTCTTCACCTCCGGACCATTTTGGAACTCCTCGTGATGTCCGGGATCTCATCCAGGACTCCAGACAACTTTCGGGTTACCGCACACTCATATCTCTACAACCGTAGCGTCACCGAACCTTAAGTGTGTAGACCCTACGGGTTCGGGAGACACGCACACATGACCGAGACGACTCTCCGGTCAATAACCAATAGAGGGATCTTGATAACCATGTTGGCTCCCACATGCTCCTCTATGATCTCATCGGATGAACCACGATGTCGAGGATTCAAGAAATCCCGTATACAATTCCCTTTGTCAATCGGTACGTTACTTGCTCGAGATTCGATCGTCAGTATCCCAATACCTCGTGCAATCTCATTACCGGCAAGTCACTTTACTCGTACTGTAATGCATGATCCCGTGACCAAAAACTTGGTCACATTGAGCTCATTATGATGATGCATTAACGAGTGGGCCCAGAGTTACCTCTCCGTCATACGGAGTGACAAATCCCAGTCGCGATCCGTGTCAACCCAACAGACACTTTCGGGGATACCTGTAGTATACCTTTATAGTCACCCAGTTAAGTTGTGACGTTTGGTACACCCAAAGCACTCCTACGGCATCCGGAAGTTACACGATCTCATGGTCTAAGGAAATGATACTTGACATTGGAAAAGCTCTAGCAAACGAGCTACACGATCTTGTGCTATGCTTAGGATTGGGTCTTGTCCATCACATCATTCTCGTAATGATGTGATCCCGTTATCAATGACATCCAATGTCCATAGTCAGCAAACCATGACTATCTGTTGATCAACGAGCTAGTCAACTAGAGGCTCACTAGGGACATGTTATGGTCTATGTATTCACACATGTATTATGATTTCTGGATAACACAATTATAGCATGAATAATAGACAATTATCATGAACAAGGAAATATAATAATAATCATTTTATTATTGCCTCTAGGGCATATTTCCAACATATGATTTACGCTCGACCTTTCGGTCTCAGTGTTCCGGGGCCATATCTGCATATGCTAGGCTCGTCAAGTTTAACCTGAGTATTCTGCGTGTGCAAAACTGGCTTGCACCCGTTGTAGATGGACGTAGAGCTTATCACACCCGAGCATCAAGTGGTGTCTGGGCACGACGAACTTTGGCAACAGGGCATACTCAGGAGAACACTTTTATCTTGAAATTTTAGTGAGGGATCATCTTATAATGCTACCGTCAATCAAAGCAAGATAAGATGCATAAAAGATAAACATCACATGCAATCAATATAAGTGATATGATATGGCCATCATCATCTTGTGCTTGTGATCTCCATCTCTGAAGCACCGTCATGATCACCATCGTCACCGGCGCGACACCTTGATCTCCATCGTAGCATCGTTGTCGTCTCGCCAACTATTGCTTCTACGACTATTGCTACCGCTTAGTGATAAAGTAAAGCAATTACAGGCGATTTCATTGCATACAATAAAGCAACAACCATATGGCTCCTACCAGTTGCCGATAACTCGGTTACAAAACATGATCATCTCATACAATAAAAAATAGCATCATGCCTTGACCATATCACATCACAACATACCCTGCAAAAACAAGTTAGACGTCCTCTACTTTGCTGTTGCAAGTTTTACGTGGCTGCTACGGGCTTTAGCAAGAACCGTTCTTACCTAAGCATCAAAACCACAATGATAGTTTGTCAAGTTAGTGTTGTTTTAACCTTCTCAAGGACCGGGCGTAGCCACACTCGGTTCAACTAAAGTTGGAGAAACTAACACCCGCCAGCCACCTGTGTGCAAAGCACGCCGGTAGAACCAGTCTTGCATAAGCGCACACGTAATGTCGGTCCAGGTCAGTTCATCCAACAATACCACCAAACCAAAGTATGGCATGCTAGTAAGCAGTATGACTTGTATCGCCCACAACTCACTTGTGTTCTACTCGTGCATATAACATCTACGCATAAAACCTGCCTCGGATGCCACTATTGGGGAACGTAGTAATTTCAAAAAAGTTCCTACGCACACACAAGAACATGGTGATGCATAGCAACGAGAGGGGAAGTGTATCTTCATACCCTTGAAGATCGCTAAGTGGAAGCGTTTATCAACGCGGTTGATGTAGTCGTACGTCTTCATGATTCGACCGATCCAAGTACAGAATGCACGGCACCTCCGAGTTATGCACACGTTCAGCTCGATGACGTCCTCGCCTTCTCGATCCAGCAAGACGGGTGAAGTAGTAGATGAGTTCCGGCAGCACGATAGCGTGGTGACGGTGTTGGTGAAGAACAATCTCCGCAGGGCTTCGCCTAAGCGCCACGGAAACTATGATGGAGGATAAACTAGAGGGGATGGGGTTGCTGGCACACGGCTTGGTGTTTCTTGATGTGTCTTTGGTGCTAGCCCTGCCCCTCTATTTATATGTTGAGCCTTGGGGTCGAAACTTGGAGTAAAAGCCTCCACAAAGTCGGTTTCACCCGAAAGGCAAGAGTCCTTCTCGGACTCCAGGGCCATACGCCAGTGTTCCCGGCGTCTGGACCCAGACGCCAGGGACCCTGGCGTCTGGCCCCTGGACTCCGCAAAACTTCCTTTTGCGCTTTCCAAAAACCTTGTGAGCTTTCCCCTTTGGCCCAAAAAACGTGTTCTCGTACCCCAAACATTTCGGGAAACATCCGGAACTCCTTCCGGTGAATTCCGGAACCCTTCCGGAGATCAACCACTATTATCCCATATATCAAACTTTATCTCCGGACCATTCTGGAGTTCCTCGTCATGTCCATGATCTCATCCGGGACTCTGAACAACAATATTCGGTCACCAACATACATAACTCATATAATACTATATCGTCAATGAAACGTTAAGCGTGCGGACCCTACGGGTTCGAGAACTATGTAGACATGACCGAGACACGTTTCCGGTCAATAACCAATAGCGGGACCTGGATGCCCATATTGGCTCCCACATATTATATGAAGATCTTTATCGGCCAAACCGCATAATAACATGCGTTGTTCCCTTTGTCATCGGTATGTTACTTGCCCGAGATTCGATCGTTGGTATCTCAATACCTAGTTCAATCTCGTTATCGGCAAGTCTCTTTATCGTTCCATAATACATCATCCCACAACTAACTCATTAGTTGCAATGCTTGCAAGGCTTTAAGTGATGTGCATTACCGAGTGGGCCCAGAGATACCTCTCCGACAATCGGAGTGACAAATCCTAATCTCGAAATACGCCAACCCAACAAGTACCTTCAGAGTCACCTGTAGAGCACCTTTATAATCACCCAGTTACATTGTGACATTTGGTAGCACACAAAGTGTTCCTCCGGTAAACGGGAGTTGCATAATCTCATAGTCATAGGAACATGTATAAGTCATGAAGAAAGAAATAGCAACATACTAAACGATCGAGTGCTAAGCTAACGGAATGGGTCAAGTCAATCACATCCTTCTCCTAATGATGTGATCCCGTTAATCAAATGACAACTCATGTCTATGGTTAGGAAACTTAACCATCTTTGATTCACGAGCTAGTCAAGTAGAGGCATACTAGTGACACTCTGTTTGTCTATGTATTCACACATGTATTATGTTTCCGGTTAATACAATTCTAGCATGAATAATAAACATTTATCATGATATAAGGAAATAAATAATAACTTTATTATTGCCTCTAGGGCATATTTCCTTCAGACGTTCCCGTTGAGGGAGTCCTGGACTAAGGGGTCCTCGAGCGTCCAGTCTATTGGATATGGGCCGGACTGTTGGGCCGTCAAGATACAAGACTGAAGATCACCTCTCATGTCCGGCAGGGACTCCCGTATTCGTGGATGGCAAGTTTAGGCGTTCGGATATGCTATTTTCTTTCTATTAAACCAACTTTGTACAACCCTAAGCCCCTCCGGTGTCTATATAAACCGAAGGCTAGCCAAGCTAGGGTTAGTCAATACGATCTCATGGTAGATCAACTCTTGTAACCCCTATACCCTTCGAATATAATCAAGCAAGAGTAGGGTTTTACCTCCACTAAGAGTGCCCGAACCTGGGTAAACATTGTGTCCTTTGTCCATTGTTACCATCAACCCTTAGATGCACAGCTTGGGCCCCCTACCCGAGATCTGTCGGTTTTGACACCGACACCCATCGATGACGAGGCGCCTACGGTGGCTTTGTAAATCTGAAGATTATATGCCGCTCAATCTCTCAGAGGTGGTCATTGAGGGAGTCCTGGATTAGGGGGTCCTCGGACAGCCGGACTATACTTTAGCCGGACTGTTGGACTATGAAGATACAAGATTGAAGACTTCGTCCCGTGTCCGGGTGGGACTCTCCTTGGCGTGGAAGGCAAGCTTGGCAATTTGGATATGTAGATCTCCTTCTCTGTAACCGACTCTGTGTAACCCTAGCCCCCTCCGGTGTCTATATAAACCGGAGGGTTTAGTCCGTAGGATAACAACAATCATAATCATAGGCTAGCTTCTAGGGTTTAGCCTCTACGATCTCGTGGTAGATCAACTCTTGTAATACTCATATCATCAAGATCAATCAAGTAGTAAGTAGGGTACTAACTCCATCGAGAGGGCCCGAACCTGGGTAAACATTGTGTCCCCCGCCTCCTGTTACCATTAGCCTTAGACGCACAGATCGGGACCCCCTACCAAAGATCTGTCGGTTTTGACACCGACATTGGTGCTTTCATTGAGAGTTCCACTGTGTCGTCACGATAAGGCTTGATGGCTCCTTCAATCGTCTGCAACGATGCGATCCAGGGTGAGGTTTTCCTCCCTGGACAAATCTTCGTATTCAGCGGCTTCGTACTGCGGGCCAACTCGCTTGGCCATCTGGAGCAGATCGATAGCTACGCCCCTGGCCACCAAGTCAGGTTTGGAAGATTGAACTATACTGCCGACATCCGCGAAGACTTGATCTTCGACGGATTCGAGCCCATGTCATGTGCGCCGAACAGTCACGTCAAGCATGACTTAGATCTGCCATCGGACGGTGTTCGAGGGATCACACCTAGGGCTGCTCCGGCTCTTAATTCGGAGCAGATTGTGCCATCCGAGGACGGGCGGATAGACCTTGCCACAGAGACCGCACACTCATCGGTGCTACAGCTGAACATAGTCTTCACCTCCAAAGAGATCTGTGTCATCGGACCCTCGGACTCGTCTCCGGCCATAGGTTCCGAACCGCGTGCGTCCGTGCCTATCGAATCTGATTGGGCACCGATCATGGAGTTTACCTCCGCAGATATCTTTCAACCCTCGCCCTTGGGCGACGTGCTAGATTCATTAAGGTCTCTCTCTTTGTCAGGGGACTCTTGGCCGAACTATGTCCGACTTGAGTGGGAAGCGGACGACGAAGAAATTCGTTCCCCACCCACCACCCACTTAATAGTAGCTATTGATGACTTAACCGACATGCTTGACTTCGACTCCAAAGATATCGACGATATGGACGATGATGCAGGAGAAGAACAAGAATCACCGCCCACAGGGCACTGGACAGCCACCTCATCATATGATATATACATGGTGGACACCCCCAAAGAAAGCAATGGCGATGAGGCAATGGAGGATAATCCCCTTGAGAAGCAATCTAAGCACCGGCGTCATAGGCGCCGTCTAAGCCCCGCCATAGCAAAAAATAGCGATACCGGGACAAGAGATGATAGCACTCTGGATGGTGCTGAAGATGAAAACAATCCCGCCTAGCCAGGCTTTGAGCAGGCCGAGCGGGAGGATGGGCAAGCTAGCCCTAAGGAACAGGCAACGGATGGAGAATTAGAGGATGAAAACTACATGCCCCTCTCCGAAGACGAAGTGAGCGTTGGCGACGAAGAATTCATCGTGCCCGAGGACCCCATCAAGAAGGAGCGCTTCAAGCGCCGGCTTATAGCCACTGCAAAAAGCTTGAACAAAAATCAACAACAGCTTCAAGATGATCAAGATCTGTTAACTGATAGATGGACTGAGGTCCTGGCAGCCGAGGAATACGGACTCGAGCGCCCAACCAAAACTTACCCAAAGCGCAGGTTGCTACCTCAACTCGAGGAGGAGGCATTAAAGCCTACACTACCAGCGCACGATGCGGCTGACCAACCACCTCGTGGTCGAGACAAAGCAGCGTATCAGCCCGAAATCCAGCCCGCACCCCGGCGCCAAGCAAGCAAAAACACAAAGGCCCGGGGCTCCATCCATGACCTGCGAGACAAATTGAAAAACAAAGCAGGACAGTCAAGATCGATCTATGGATCACGGGGGCGCACCCCAACGCGTGACGATGACCGTCACGCCGGATATACTAAAAACAAATCTGGTTGGGCCGAATACAACAGACTAGACTCATTTGAACTGCATCGTGATGTAGCCCGGCATAGAGGCGCCGCACACCCCTTATGCTTCACGGACGAAATAATGGATCATGAATTCCCAGAAGGGTTCAAGCCCGTAAATATCGAGCCTTACGACGGGACTACAGACCCCGCGGTATGGATAGAAGATTTCTTTCTCCACATTCACATGGCCCGCGGGGATGATCTACATGCCATCAAGTACCTCCCACTAAAACTTAAGGGACCGGCTTGGCATTGGTTGAATAGCTTGCCGGCAAACTCCATCAGAAGTTGGGAGAACCTAGCAGACGCTTTCCTGGATAACTTCTAGGGCACGTATGTGCGACCACCGGATGCTGACGATTTAAGTCACAAAACACATCAGCCGGGAGAGTTAGCCAGGAAGTTCTGGACTCGGTTCCTAACTAAAAAGAACCAAATTGTCGACTGTCCGGATGCCGAAGCCCTAGCGGCCTTTAAGCACAATATCCGTGACGAGTGGCTTGCCCGACATCTCGGCCAAGAAAAACCGAAGTCCATGGCAGCCCTCACGACGCTCATGACCCGTTTTTGTGCGGGCGAGGATAGCTGGTTGGCTCATAGTAACAACATAGCAAGCAATCCTGGCACATCACAGGCCAGGGATAGCAATGGCAAGTCCTGACGCAATAAACACAAGCTTCACAAAAAGGGCGATAACACCGAAGACACGGCAGTCAATGCAGGATTCAGTGGCTCTCAGTCCGGTCAGCAGAAAAAGCCATTCCAAAAGGATAATTTGGGCCCGTCCAGTTTGGACCGCATACTCGACCGTCCATGCCAAATTCATGGCACCCCAGGAACACCAGCCAATCATACCAACAGAGAATGTTGGGTCTTCAAACAAGCCGGCAGGTCAGGTGCCGCAAACAGGGAGAAAGGGTCTCAAAGCGATGACGACGACGAGGAGCCCCGATCACCAAACAAAGGAGGGAGGGCAAAGGAGATTTCCCTCGCAAATCAAAACGGTGAATATGATAAACGCCGTCCACACCCCCAAACGGGAACGGACATGCACTTTTAGGGATGTCGACTTAACGGTGCAGTCGCCCCACAATATAAACTATGGCCGATCACCTTCGATCATACGGATCATCCGGCTAATAACAATCAGGGCAATTCAGCCACACTAGTCCTCGACCCAATAATTGACGGGTTCCACCTCACACGAGTCCTCATGGATGGAGGCAGTAGTCTAAACCTGCTATATCAGGACACAGTGCGCAAGATGGGTATCGATCTTTCGATAATCAAGCCCACTCAAACCACCTTTAAAGGTATTGTACCAGGTGTGGAGGCCCGCTGTATAGGCTCCATTGCCCTTGAGGTAGTGTTCGGATCACCGGACAATTACCGCACCGAAGAGTTAATCTTGGACATCGTCCCCTTTCACACTGATTATTAGGCACTGCTCGGACGAACCGCGTTCGCTCGACTCATCGTGGTGCCCCATTATGCCTACCATAAGCTCAAGATGCCCGGTCCACGTGGCGTCATCACGGTTAATGGCAGGGCCAAACTCCCCCTCAGTGCCGAAGAGTATACTGCCGCTTTAACAGCAGAAGCAACAAGTGGCATCTTTCAATCGAACCTCGAGTCGACGGCCAAGCTCCCGGACACCGTCAAAGGATTCCGAACTACTTCGCGGCAGGATAGCCCGGCTCGTCCGGAGCTCAATTAAACACTCCGGCAAACGCTAGGACAGGCCACATACTGCGGCTCAACCGCTCTGTGGCACACAAACATTTTCTGCATTTTCTTTGCAGGTTGGCCTTTGCGTAGGACAGGATTGGCGACATGGAAACAGGTCGAATGCATAAGGGAATCCTTAGAGATGCCCCTTGACGACCATCAGCACAGAGCCTCCTCCTGCTTGATCTCAGCAAGGGCACACAGCCTTCCATAGTCGTATTTCTTTTTCTATCACATTACTTGTATTCATACGCCTTGGCGTATTATTCAATTACAACATGTGGCTTTATATGAAGTCTATCTGTTGTTGTTTCTTACTGACACTCTCCGTCAAAATGGCATCCAAACATGGTGATATGCCTTAATATGCCAGGGGCTTCCTGCTACCCATAACAGCGGCAATAAAGTCCAAACACCTTCACGGACGTTCTCCCGGCTCCCATGTTTTGGTACCTTACGTTCCGCTATATCGGCTAAGGTAGCAGAGGGAGAACTACTGCGATTGTGTCCCGGTTCTTCCGGACAAGCACCTCAGTAGAGAAAGCCGAAAACTGACTGTCATGATACGGCGAAACCTGGTCAGCTGTTCGAGAGGTCGTAAAATCTTTAAAGATTTCTTCCGCATAATGCCATAACTAATGCAGCATGCGATGGATCGGCTTTTCTTCCGATCAGGTGCTTATAGAGCCCCTCGTGCGGCCTTCCGAACACCAGGGGTTGCGCCTACCTTCCTTTGTCAAACTCCTATGGCTAAGTGAGAGTGATAAAGCCCTCTAGTCCGATTGCCTGGTTCGTTGTGATGAACACCTCCTTCAAGGACCCAACACTGGGATAAAGAGTGCTCAGGTTTATCCCGAACACCCCCGTACTTCCTACATGGGGGTAGAAGCCGACGACTGGCCAACTCCCAGGATTAATATATAAAATGGCCACGCAGGAGGAAATACTTTCAAATAACAGGCAATAAATAATAGAAATGACCTTGTTCAACATTACAAATGACAACATGACTGTATTCATGGAAATACAATGTCCTTGGTGCACTATCATAATATAACTCAGGCTTGCGATGCTCCTTCCCCTCCGACGGCCCCTCGGTCATCAGCTTTTCAGCATCCATCTTCCCCCAGTGCACCTTGGAACGGGCGAAGTCCATTCGTGCACCCTCCATATAGACCGACCGCTTGATGACATCAAGTCGAGGGCAGGCACTCACAAGCCGCTTCACGAGCCCGGAGTAGCTGCTTGGAATCGGCTCGGTGGGCCATAGCCGGATAATTAAATCCTTCATGGCTAGCTCGGTCGCCTTATGCAGTTCGACCAGCTGTTTCAGTTGATCGACAAAAAGGCATCGAATAAGTCGGTGCCAAATACTGCATCCAGAAGAGCTTATCTGCAGTGTTCCTTTCTTCGGCTCGGTAGAATTGGGCGGCATCAGATATGCTGTGTGGTAGCTCCACAAATACCTCTGGAGAAATCCGAACTCAAATTGGAAACATGATTTTCTCCTCAAATACTTACTTTACATGGAAAAAGCCTTACCCGCCGCGATCTTCCTCGCCTCCTGGATCTCCTGCAAGGCGCCTTGGGTTTCCCCCCGGGCATCGCATGCGGCCTGATGAGCCCTAGTGAGTTCGGATTCTTTCTCCGTTAAACTCTGCTCCAAGGCCTCGCATTTCTTCACGGCCTCTTGAAGCTCTTGCTCAGCTTCAATAACCCTGGCCTCGTGTTTCTCACGAAGGGCCTGCTTTGCGGATGCCTTTTTCTCGGCCTCGGCCACAACCTATTTAAGAGCCTCAACTTCGGTCATCACCCCTAGAGCAAATCATGAAACATATTTTTATCATACTAAAAATTCGTTAGCACTGAACGCGAGCAAGGTTTGTGCATACCTTGTTTATCCTCCAATTGCCTTTTTAACCGGCCAAGTTCTTCTTTAGCCCGCTCCAGACTTTGATTCAGTCTGGAGACCTCCGCAGTATGAGAGGCGGCAGTCGCTTCAGACGCCTGCTTATAAAAGAACAGAGATAAAAGTCATCAAGTGAGTCTCCTGCGAACATAAATTTGATCCTCTGTCTGGTTCTTTCTTTCACCGAATAGTGTGTTAGGGGCTACTATCTATACTATGACACTCTTAGAAACCTCATAAAACATACCTCAAAGCCTCTTATAAGGCTGATACAGGCTTCATTCAGTCCACTCTTAGTGGACTGAATCTTCTCAATCACCGCACCCATAAGGGCATGGTGTTCATCGACGATGGAGGCGATTTTCAGCGCCGCCGATAAAGTATTCGGCACCTCTGGTTGGACAGAAGATGCCGGTGGAATAGGCACACCCCCTCCAGCCGAGGGAGGGCGCCTACCCGATTATGGAACCGTATTGGTCTCCGAAATTGCGTCCGGCTGGGGACCGAATTCAAGATTGCCCCCGCCGTCACCGTCCATGGGAGCCTTCTCTCCCATGTGTCCGGCCCCTGAAGTTCGACCTCCTGGCACCGCCTTTACGATCTTTTCCCCCCTCCTTGGCCTGGGTCCTCCTGGGACGAAACCTCGGTGTCATTTACATGTTTGGGGGAAGGGGCCTTCGGGGGTGTCCCGCTCTCCATAGCATCCGAACCCAGCAAATCCTCCGACGAGGATTGTTCGGTGCGGCACCTCGTCGGACTGCAAAAAAGTATGGCTTAGATTAAAATATTATGCCATGACGAGCCTGGACGCATAAGCGTGTTCGGATTTCATATACTCACGAGTTCACCAGGGGCTGGGCCTGGGATCCCACTCCGGGCTGCTATCGGCGGCGGCGGTGGACTCCTCTAGAAGAGGAGTTTTTCCCCTCTTACGCCACTTGGCCTCCAAGGATGTGGAGGTTGTCCTTTTCTTTCTTCCCCCCGCGAGGGATTCGTCTTCCTCCTCCTCCTTGTCCTCTTCGGAGGAAGAACGGGCATTGGAGTCTTCAGATTTTGTGTCCGAGGCGCCGCGGCGATGGAGGCCGCCCCTGGTATTCTTGGCCTCCTTCTCGGTCTTCTTCTTCGGCGCCTTGTAAGGCGCCAGGACCAGCATCTTCGTCAGAAGTGGGCCGGCCGGTTCTTCTGGCAGTGGGGCTGGACAGTAGATCCGCCCCGCCTTCTTTGTCCAGCCCTAGGAGAGTTGTGGAAAACACATTAAGCATTTTCCTCAGGATATGCGAATAAGACGTGCCAACATAACATCAACTTACCGAACTTGCAGGGCGGGACAGTTGGTACCCGCGGTCCTCGGCGGAGTCCGGCCACGATTTACCGGACTTAAAAATCACCTTCCAGATGTCCTTATGAGAGGAGCCAAAGAGTTCCAGTAGGGTCTGGTGCTTGGTCGGGTCGAATTCCCATAAATTGCAAGCTCGGTGTTGACAAGGACGAATCCGGTGAACTAACATCACTTGGACTACATTGACAAGTTTGATATTCTTGTCTTCCATATCCTTGACGCGCGTCTGGAGCACCGACAGTTCATCGGACGAAGACCAGTTCAGGCCCTTCTTGGGCCAGCACGTAAGCCACAGGGGGGCTCCGGATCGGAATTCGGGAGCAGCGGCCCATTTCGTGTCGCGCGGCTCAATGATGTAAAACCATTGCTGCTGCCACTCCTTGACGGAATCATTGGCAGTACCTATTGGCCTTGTGACGTTGGGCATCTTGCTCACCATGGCGCCTCCGCACTCGGCGTGCTCGCCGCTCACTACCTTGGGCTTCATATTAAAAACCTTCAGCCATAAGCCGAAGTGTGGCGAGATGCGAAGAAAGGCCTCGCACACGACGATGAATGTCGAGATGTTGAGGAAGAATTGGGGGATAGATCATGAAAATCGATCCCGTAATAATACATGATGCCGTGAACGAATGGGTGGAGGGGAAACCCTAGTCCGTGGACAAAATGAGGGAGGAATACAACCCTCTCGTGGGGTTCCGAAGTAGGGACGATCTGTCCCGCCGTCGGAAGACAGTGGCTGATTTTCTTGGACAGATACCCGGCCTCCCGAAGCTTTTTGATATCCATCTCCCGGACGGTAGAGGCCATCCACTTGCCTCCTGCTCCGGATCCGGACATTTTCGGAAGACCTTTTTGGGCGAAGAAGACGAACACTTGGGCGCTAGGGATCGAGCGATACAGAATGGATGAGCAGAGGAAGAAGAAGGCATGGGTGAAAAAGGGAGTCCTTATCCCCTTATAAAGGCAGTAGGGATCCTGCGCCTCCCCACTTGCCCGGTAAACTCGCTTATTACCCAAGCGCCGCATTGATGGCGAAGTTGGGTTACCCACACCCGTATTGATGAGAATCCCGTGATAAGGGGACACGATCTCTGCTTCGACAAGACGTGCCAATAAAACTGCCTCACGATATGTGCGGTGGCATCTTGAGAAAAACGGTTCGCATAATGACCAGGCCACGGCGTGATGTCACGCTATGAAAAGTTGTCAGCAGATTAGATTTCTGGAATATTGTGCTCTCTACGGTGGTAAGTGGAAATTATTTTGCAGAGCCGGACGCGATCCTCATATTCAAGATCTTCTGTGGAGTATTCGGAGAAGGAACCCGCCTTGCAATGCCGAAGACAACCTGCGCGCCAGACTCATCGTCATTGAAGTCTGGTTCAGGGGCTACTGAGGGAGTCCTGGATTAGGGGGTCCTCGGACAGCTGGACTATATACTTTAGCCGGACTGTTGGACTATGAAGATACAAGATTGAAGACTTTGTCGCGTGTTCGGGTGGGACTCTCCTTGGCGTGGAAGGCAAGCTTGGCAATTCAGATATGTAGATCTCCTTCTCTATAACTGACTCTGTGTAACCCTAGCCCCCTTCGGTGTCTATATAAACCGGAGGGTTTAGTCCGTAGGACAACAACAATCATAATCATAGGCTAGCTTCTAGGGTTTAGCCTCTACAATCTCGTGGTAGATCAACTCTTGTAGTACTCATATCATCAAGATCAATCAAGCAGGAAGTAGGTATTACCTCCATCGAGAGGGCCCGAACCTGGGTAAACATTGTGTACCCCGCCTCCTGTTACCATTAGCCTTAGACGCACAGTTCGGGACCCCCTACCCGAGATCTGCCGGTTTTGACACCGACAGTCATAGGGGTAGGGTGTGCGTGTGTGTGTTCATATGGTGAGTGTATGCGCGTGTATATGAGCTCTTGTGTCTGTACTGATGCTCAAAAAAGAGAAAGTAGCAGAAGGAAAAAGGATGCTCACGCGGAACAGAAAACACACATGGCTAAACCCACCAAGCCCGGCCTCCAGCCACAAAAGGCAAGGAGATGCGAGGCACAGGACACCCGACCGCGTCACGACCAACACGAGGCACCACCTCTGAGCGGCGCTGCACCAGGCTCGACAGGATCAACATACGCCCACCTAAAGTGCCAAGAGAACGGCGAGTGGGCAGCAGGACCCGGCCGGGCGAAGGCGCAAGCCGAGTGAGAAGCACCGACGAGGATGTACATAGCGCCCAAGAGTCTACTCCTTGAGGGGCAGGTCAAACCAACACTACGCTACCATATCTCGAGATCCAACACCGGGGACACCGAGCGAACAAGACAACGCCTTCGAGAAAGGGAACAACGCCAATGGCGCCGTCATTGTCCGATCCAGTGAACGAGACTTGGGGTTTTCCCCGACGCTCAAAGGGGCCCAGATAAAGGCTATGACAACGCCTCCAACAAGGTGACGACACCCGCAAATGTCGTCGCTGGCAGCATCGACATGCCGAGCAAGGATTTCTCCCTGGCCTGAGTCCAAGCAATCCCAAGTCCGCCGAGCCGAGATCAGGAGACGAGGAAGTCAAAACATAGGTTGGAACCGCCACCACAAGGAGGAGAGCTGCGCCGGTCACCAAGGGCGGCACCGGGCGCCACCGAACATGTGTGTCGTGGATCTGGCGAAGGGACGAGGCATGGAGGTGGATGGGGTTGAGGTGGCGACTTGCCGGAGGGAGCCGGCAAAGAGAGGCAGCAGGCGACGCCAACAATGAGCTAGCACCTGGAGGAACGCAGGGCCGGGCCGCTGAGACGAAGCCGCCAAAACGCCAACAAAACAATGAGGCTGGATGGGGCGCAGTCATCGTGGTCACTGGGGTAGAGCAAGCAGGGTACGCCGACGAGCCTAGGACACCGGAGAGCACAGGTCTGTGGCGCTGCAGGGGAGATCAGCGTAAAATCTGTTCCAAACAAATGATTTGTTTCGAGCTAATATCACTCTGAGTCGTAGAACTTGTGCCGGAGGTTCAGTTTAGTAGTAGAACTTTCAAAATACGAATTTGTAGGCATCTAACTTGACTCAACTGTGTAAATACGGTCACAAAATGCGTACGGCCCCACATTGAGTAATGACACTCGGCGCGCTGCAATTTTTGCAGAATACACCTTTGTGTATTTCATTAAACCACCTTGCATTATTTATTGTGGAAAACACCAATCACTGTATTGGTCATAAATAAGCAAACTAGCAAAAATGAGGGTGTGCGCACGTCTCGAACACCGGCGACCAACCAAAACAACACGAGTTGCTATGCCACTACACCCTGCACCATGTCCTGGCTAATATGGGCACCAATATTTCTTGCGTTCAGCGAGACGTGGGAAAACTATCTCGCTGATTGCTACAGTATCGGGCTGGTCCACTGTTAGTCATATTTTCCCAAAAAACTATTGCCCCGATCGCGACAGTATCGTGCTGGCCCACTGTTACTCATATTTTCCCAAAAAAAATGAGTTAAATGGTGCTACGGCGGGGAATCAATCCGGGGGTCGACTAGTATCTTCCCAGCGTTGCTAACCACGGCACCACAATCGACTTGTTGTACACTATGTAGAACGTGGCCTACTAGAAGGAAAATGAGATGGGTTTTACCCTCTTTGCTTTCTTTTTCTGTTTTTGTTTTTTCCTTTTCTCCTTTTTCATTTTTACTCAGTTTTCTCCGGGTTTTTACTTTTCACCTTTTCTTTTGTCTTTGTTTGATCTTATTTTTTCTTTTCCATTTTTTCTTTTTCTTATGTTTGTTTTTGTATTCACGCTACATTTTTGTATATGTCAAAAACATTTTCTTAATAAACGATCAACATTTTGTTTATACACGTTCAACATTGTTTGAGCGGTTATTCAACATTTTTCAAATACTTACTCAACACTTTGAAATATTTATTCAACATTTTTCAAGTGTTTGTTCAATATTTTTCAAATACTTGTTCAACATTTTTTCAACATATACATTACAAAAACACACTCTTCAAAAACACATTTGAAAAATGTTGAACCAGTATATTAAAAATATTGAACAACTACTTAAAAATGTTGAATAAGTATTAAAAATGTTGAAAAATTATTTTTAAAATGTTGCGTAAATATTAAAAAATGTTGAACAAATATTTGAAAAATGTTGGACAAGTATTTGTAAATGTGGAATAAGTATTTGAAATGTGAAACAATTATTTGAAAAATGTTGAATAAGTATTAAAAATGTTGAACAACTATATATAAATGTTGAATAAGTATTTGAAAATATTGAATAATTATTTTAAAATGTTGATACGTATTAAAGAATGTTGAACTAGTATATGAAAAATGTTGAAAATGTATTTGAAAATTGTAGAATAAGTATTAAATTGTTGAGCAAGTATTTATAAAATGTTGAATAAGCATACAGACAATGTTGAACATGTATACAAAAAATCTTTATCACTTATTAAAAAGATGTTTTGATATAGACGAAAATGTAGAATGAAACAAAAAAAACAAAAAATGGAGAAGAAATGTTAGATGTGTATTTGAAAATTACTGTTGACATATAAAAAACATAGAATAATAACAACAGGAGCAAAGAAACCCAAAAATAGAAACAAAAATAAACAAAAATAAACACACAAAATGCAAAAAAGGAGAAGAAAAAAATTAAAAGAATAAAAAATCTAGGAAAACTGTGAAAGGAAATGAAAATAAAATCCAGCTCAAATCCTATATACATAAGAAGTTGATCCCCACTATCCTATTTATCTCAACATGCAAACATGCCACCTCATCAAATACCCACCACTACATGCATGAAAAATAGTTTTTCATTATTAGTTGATCTCATGCACACCTTTCACCTAACCACAAATGCCACTTCATCAAAGGTCCACTCAACATGCACGAAAAAGGTTTTCCATTATGTTATGGCACTTATATTCAAAATATTTTATGACTACACAATAATTAAATACAATATATAATATTTATTTTTAGCTTTAGTTCATAGTATATTATTAATTCAACGACGAAAGCTTCATACAATCAAATCACTGAAATATATTGCAATCGATTCCCGCAGCAACGCGCGGGGTATTCTCTAGTAGCATAAAGAAGTTCGCGCCTCTAGTACTAACCACTAGTGCAACGTGGTCATGGTGGCTACCAGCGCGCGTGTTATCAGTTTTTGCCAGGGGTCGATCCATGTTTCCACCTTTCCACTCGTCTTTTCTACTTTAACGTGTGTGAACGACAAACGCGCTGGCCCAATTAATTCGTACCTTCTGTGAAACTTCTCTGGCAAATCGCTTAAGGCGATAAATAGTCTATGCGGGCTAATACGGATAACAATGTCTATTGAACAAGAAGACATCTAGAGTTCAAATGGGCTGCAGATACTGCAACCCATTTTGCACGCGCTATTTTTTAAAGATATTTGTAAAACATAGGTACTAAAATTATGCACAATTTGTTTGTTAAAAATATTATACACACATACGATGATTAGTAAATAAAAATATTTAAATATAATCCTGTGTATATAAAAAATATTTAGTAAAATGTAAGTAATATATATTTAAGATATTTGTAAAACATATGTAATTCCTCTAATCCAAATTAATTGACGTAATTAATTCGGATATGAGGGAGTAATAAAATTATGTTCAAATATTTGTATGTTAAAAATATTATACATACAACGGTGATTTGTAAATAAATATTTTAAATATAAACCAGTGTATTTTATAAAAATGTTTAGTTAATGCGAATGTTTAAATGTTTATAGAGTAAATATAATTAATTAATCCAAAAAAATATAAATTTTAGTTAAAGCGGACATTCAAAATGTTTAGATACAATTGAATATTCATTTCAACATCTTAAATTTTACTCCCTCCATTCCTAAATATTTGTCTTTTTAGAGATTCAAATGGACCAGCACATACAGATATATATATAGACATATTTGAGTGTAGATTCACTCATTTTACTTCGTATGTAGTCACTTGTTGAAATCTCTAGAAATACAAATATTTAGGAACGGAGGGAATAATTATGAACATTTTAACTATATGAACGTTGAAATATACAAATGTGCATATAATTATTGAAATACTGGTACAAATGAAATAATATTTTTGAATGGTACTTCTACAAATAATTGTGTAATTTTAAATTATACATACAATTTTCTATTTCACAAATGTATTTTTTAATATATAACTGTTTTAAAAAATACATGTACAATTTTAAAAGTAAGTTACTTCATTTGTATGTACAATATCTATAACACATGAATATTTAAATGTTCTTCTTATTGCTGAGATAGTAATTTACATATGATGTACAAATTTATTAAGAAAACTAAAGTGTAAAATGGGACGCACGGACCCAAGCCCATTCCAGTCGATGGGCCCACTTATTTTTTGAGAAGATATAAATAGTAGTCATCCACGTGAAGTATCTAAAGGCATTTGGCGGGCTGGTTCACCAGGTGACCAGCCTTCAGGAGGTCGCGTGTTCTCAAAGCCCCTTTACTCGCAATTAAAAAAAGACCAGAGAGTTATCTTGAAAAAATCTACTCCTTGCCACCAATAGTGGGTAACTACCATGCAGGTATGGCCGGATACGGTAGAAAGCACAGTATTTGCACCAGACAACAAGTTAGATGACCACATATATGTATCCTATATACCTAAATAGGTGATCCCTATTATTCCTATTCTTTTAACATTAACATGCACACATGCCACCTCACCGAAGGCCCACCATAACATGCATGAGATTATTTTCCATTAGACTAGCCACAGTGGAAGTAACTTCAGCAGTAACATCGGGTCCAACTCCGTAAATTATCTGTATGACAATGAGTTAATGAGAAGAGAGATAGTTTGAGTAACTTAGCTAGTTACTCATACTATGAGTAACATCATACATACCAATACAATATAAGTCTATAACCTAAAAAATAAAGCTTTGCATGACACCACACTTGTGTTAGTACCCACTATGAATGTACTAACATAGTCTTGGGATATGTGTATGTTACTAGTGTATGTTACTCTCCACTATGACTAGTCTTATTAGTTGATCTCAACATGCACACACCCCATCTCACCCCACATAAAACCTCATCAAAGGCACACCTTAGCATCTATTGGAAAAGGTTTTCCATTATATTATACTACTTATATTCAATAAATAGTTTCAACTATAAAATATTCACACGCAACATATAATCGTATTTTTAGTTTTAGTTCATATAGTATCAAACCAAATCCATTGAAATATATTGCAACCGGTTCCCGCAACGCGCAGGGTATCATCTAGTTTTTAGAGTTCTAACACCAAACTGAACTTTCAGCGCAAGTTCTATGACCCTCGATGATATTACCTCCATTTGTTTCATCTAGAGGTTCCACCAGGTGGGAGAGGCAAATTCACGTGACAGGAGTTAGGCCCACTACCATGTCACGTGTCAGTTGGACTAGATGCTCACTACCTCATGCCCTGTCTTTTCTCTCGCAAACAAAACACGGAAACTCTCGTAGATCACTCCAACTCTTTTCCCTTTCCATCCTCACACAAATCACGGAGCACAACCGTGTGGTTACGACAGCTATTTTCAGGGCAAGCTATGGCCGACACAATTTTGTATACATACACTCATACACACACACATATGTCTTTTGATTTTAGATTTTTCACCTTTCTCAAATATTTATTTGTTTCACTGAATTGAAATTGTTAGTCCATTTGCTTGCCAAAGCAATTAATTAACCAGTCTCTATTTCCATGTACTTTGTGTAAGGATTGCATGAAGTAATCCTATTTAGTTGAGCTCTACTCCAACTTTACAAATTGGTATTTACATTGTTCCACTACTTGCTAGGTAATTTGGATCTTGCAGGGTATACCATGTTCTTTCTATAGATCTATTTGGTTGTGATGCTTTGTAAGACCCAATAGCAAAGGTATTTTTTTGTAGATAGATTTGTCTTTCTTTAGCTTTGGATGAAGAGTTTCGCGGCCATTTGATCTTCTCCTGTAGTCGCACTATTTTGCAACAACGAGCATGTTGCACTTGCACAAAGTCCCTTTGCAACAAAACCTTGGTTGCAATTCTTTGCAACAGGGGCATTGTTGCAAAAAGGCCCTTTGTGAATATTGGTGTATTGGAATATTGGAGTATTGCAACTGAAAGATATGATATGATGTAACCTGATTGGAGTATTGGCGTGTCTTCAGAAATGGTTCTCATTTTATTATACGCAGCATTTGTGAATATCTCTTTTATTGTACGCAACTTAAATATGTCTACTGATAGGCAGCTTAAATATGTCTTCCATGCTGATATGTTCTTATTTTGACAGCATGCCACTCTAATTCTTGTTGGAGTGGACGAATTACCTCCGTCTTGGGATCCAGTTGTCACGCCTAATTTCGGTAATGTACACAAGCCTTTTGGCCTCTTGTAGTCTTATTCTTATTTTTTGTTTGTTTATTCTAGTTTGAGGCTCTTGTAGCTCTTGTAGTCTTAAATGTAGTTCTTATTTGTTGCTTCCTGATTCTAGTTTTAGTGCCGAGATGAACTCCGAGATTATTGATCGAATTAGGAAGAGGAGAAGTGAGGATGATGAAGATATGATCAAATTAGGAAGAGGAGAAGCGAGATTATCGATCGAATTAGGAAGAGATGATCGAATGGTGACGAGACTTGGCTTGACAACCAGCCCGATAACATAGCGCCAAATGTTTTTGTTGATCTCCCGAATGGCGACGAGAATAACTATGGGAACAACGACTTAGGGAACACTCTAAGGGATGAAATCACAATGCAAATGTGGGAAGCATACCATCCTGAATAGCCAACATGAAGGTGTGTATTTTAATCATATATATATATATATATATATATATATATATATATATATATTAACTTTTGTCGTCTTCATCATCTAATAATGTAGTGTGTGTTGAAATGCAGATATGTATCCAAAGGGGTCCCCAAAGTATAATCTGATGAAAGCAAGTGGGAAAAAAGCTTCACACGGTGCCAAGAAGCCATCACCCAAAATTAAAAAGACACCTCCAAGAGGTACTTGGTGTACTTATTCTCCATTTCTCAGATCTTGTGCTGGAGCTTTCATGTTTGTGATTGTTCATGTCTTCACACTACATGTTTGATGTTTGTGATTGGTCTACTTAATATTTCTCATCTTGAATATTAGCTAGCTCATTATAGTTTATCACTATTTGTTTTCAAATTGAATGATAGTAACTCCTCTTATCATGTTGAGCATTAAGTTTGAACAATGTAAATTTGTGTTGGTGTAGTTAAAAAGCCAAGAGCTCAATGGAACCCAGCTTTGGAGAAGGGTTTGGTGGAGATACTTCAGGAGCACAACACTCCATAGCATAGAGGACAAAATGGTTGGTCGACTGAAGCATGGAATAGGATGGCAGATTTGTTTCATGAAAGATATGGCCACACAGATTTAGGAAAACCAGAAAGACTTGAAAGATCAATACAGACTTCTTAAGGATGCCCGCAAACAGAGCGGTGTCAGCTGGAACTATCAAACACACATGATAGATGCGGACACACATCTTTGGCAAAACTTGATGACTGTAAGTTCTATTGTAGTGCAAAACTTGTATTCCATTCTTTTGTAATCAATCTTGTTTGCGAGCAATCTAAGTTTGATAAATCATTTCTTTTATATATAGAGTCGTGGCGAAAAATAGCTAAGTTCCAAAATAAGCCCTTTCCCCTCTACGATAAGCTTGGTGATCTGTATAATGGTTAGTTACTGAGTTGAATGGTTTTCATTTCCTCTCTTTTTGTTGACCTTTATAATGAATTTTCATTGCTGTGTGGCCTTTAATGATAACTTGGGTGTTTGTGCAGGACATATAGCAGAAGGTAACTTCAATTTCACATAAACTGAGGTTACACAAGTGAGTGATGGTGATCCCAAAGTTGAAAGAGAGCAGACTGCCTTCTCTTTTGACCTGAATCATGGTGATGATTTACACATGTATGATGATCCAAGAGATGCCGCCCCAACTGATGCTCCAAGATATGCTGCCCCAAGTGATGGTCCAAGAGATGCTTCCCCAAGTCGTGGTCCAAGAGATGCTGCCCAAACAGGTGCTCCCAGTGGTTCAAATAAGAAGCCAATGAAGGAGCCCAAGAAGAAGAAGTGTGATGATCCAATGGTGGAGGTGATGGCACAATATGCGGAGATCAAATGAAAGCAAGCGGAGGAGGAGTCTGTTTTGTTGGCAGGGTCAAAAAATGCCCAAGAGTTCTCCATCAGCAAGTACATTGCTGTTTTGCACAAGATGGAAAGCATCCGCCGCGATGAAAGAGCCGCTGCCTACAAAGTGTTCAAAAATGCCGAGAACCATGAGATCTTTCTGAATTCTGCCGCCGAAGATGAAGATAGTGCTGATGTGGTTCTTCGGAGCGAAATGGCAGATTTGCATCAACGTATCTAAGGTAAGCTACTTATGACTCTAGGTCAGTAAATTATTTGTTTACTAGTGCTCCTTGCGTGTCACCTCACGGCCTCACCTGTCATGTCATGGCATGTCATGGACTGGCAGACCTTGGCGTATTGAATGGCTTAGTCAATGATTGTTAATTAGCAGATAGTAATGGTTTAGATACATGATAAGATATGATTAATTAGAGGCTTAATTTATTTGAATAGAATTGTTGTATTGTGAGGGAAGAAAGAAATTTGTTTCCTGTTGTTGCTAGTAGTTAGTTGGTACCTAGACACAGAAGGACAGAGTGGTTAGTTCGGGAGCTCGTCCTGCTAGCTGTCTAGTTTACAATTCCTGTCATACTATCACTTTTGTTCAGCTATTTAATATAACAGTTTAAATTTTAGAAAAAAGGATTTACAATTCCTATCGTAATATCTATATTGAGCTTTACTCCTGTTCTTGGAATTAAAACATGTTAATGCTGGATGTGATACTGGCAACATGAATTATCAGCTACCTAGAATGTTAGTGTCTAGAAAACATAATGCTAAGTTTATCTGCGTATTTGACAATTTTCCTACTTACATATGATGCCAAGTATGCATTAAAGTTTATCCTCGCCAATATTTCGTGTCATAAATTCCCTCTCTCAATGCTTGCACTAGCTAGCTAGAACATTAATCGACAAATCGCTGGATGAATTTTCCTACTTACTTGAGGCTGTCTCACCTGATGTACTGACAATGTAACATTGTTGAGCCAATTGTCTGTTTTGTCAGATAATTAACTTGATGCACAATAATTGCTTCTTATGGATGCGTGATATTTTCACATCACTACATGTGTATTCCTTCTGCCCTTTGGTATGGATAGTACAGTTGTCCCCCTGATTTCTGTATATCTTAGCAGCATATGTGCATATACACAATATTTCTTGTGTTAGGAAATTCATCCAGCTCCATGTGAAGATACAGTTTTCAGTCGGAAACAATTTTAATGCTCCCTCCCTCCCACAAGACAAGACGTTTTTGCAAGCTAAATATGCAAAAGCGTCTTATATGTGGGACGGAGGGGGTAATTTTTAACAAGATAGCAGCTAGATGTAAGCCTTATTAATATCTCCACCCATCGATGTGACACAACTTAGAAATTGTGTTATGCAGTTTAATAAATGTGTTTTGAAGAACATCATTTGCTTGAAGTGGTAGCTAGCAGTTATATTTCCTTGACTCAATAGTAATACAGCATTACGCTCCCCTTGTTTATAGAAGGTGTAAATACTTTGCTGTGTTGCAGATTCCTGAGGTTCCAAGTCTGTCGGAGGAAGGCTTGTCCGTCGTCAATAGGAACTCGCTATCAATTTATCTGTGGGATAACATCATTCTCACCCTTGCTTGGTCTGTAAAAATATAATTGATTGTGAGCTATGAGAGATTATGTTGTTGTGATGTGATTGATATTGTTGTGATGAGGTACTGATTCCAAGTCAAGATGTGAAGAACTATTGTCACATTTTTATTAGGTGTCATTCACAATTTTATAGCAAGTTTGTCTTGCTATGATGCTATTTAACCTGTAAAGATTGGATTTTTAACTGTTTTATACCATTTTAACTCAATAAGGCAATCCCAGCCTACCAAGCAGTGTTTTATATGGAGGGGATTGTGGCGGGAGAGAGATTTCAGGTTTCAAGGGGATGTGGGGGATTGGGTTTGTTATCTTTGTATTCTCCATTGTTTCATGCACTAAGCCACTAACATACTACAAAAGTGAACATACTCTCACCCTTGTCCATTAACTCCACTAACATTGTAGCCCACTTGCAATTGAAAGTTTTTGGGATGCATCTTTGAGGAAGTTATAGTGACAAACTACCAATGGACAGCTGCTTCCCTCAGGTGAGGGTGCAATCCATGGAAAACCTTTTAACATGACTATATGTTCACCGTGACAGCTGTATGAGCAACATCTTCCAATACTGGTGATCATCTTCTTACATCTTGGTGGTATAGAGAAGGCAATAGATATTTGTGCCATTGCTGTGGGAATCAATTTTTGAAGACATGAAAATTAAAGTTACGTTGTCATGTAGGCATCATAGTTGCACCTGATGATCAACTTTCCATTAACACCAAGTCAGGGGTGTTTAGTTTATGGCATGTGTCACGACATATAAGCTCTGTTGTAGTAAAATAATATGACTCTTGGAACTTATTCGAAGGAATTGATACTTTTGAATGTTTCGTTGGCCATTGACCAAGTACAGATGGGCTATCGCCAAGGATTTGCGCTTTGTGTCCATGTTTTTTATTTTGATCGACTCTTTCACAAAGTTTGGGTTTCATGTTTTCATTATACACATTCATCTAGACACCCACCAATGATCATTTCCAAGTACAAAATAGAGAATAGTTTGTGGGATCATGAACATATTTTGACATGAGAGATATATAATGATTTAAAGAAGTGAGTGAGGTAACACAATATCGATGTGATTTTATTTTTGGGATAACTGGGAGATTACTATTCAACTAAAAGAAAAGTGCAAAGAGTATGGAGTAGGGAGGTGGGGTGTTTTTATTAGAATGAAGTGTTCCTTTCTTACATCGAACGACTTTGCATCCTGAAGGTGAGCTACATTGTTGAGCTTGCTAGGAAAGGAAGCCCTTGCTCGAGGGAAAAGATGACTGGGAGTTTTAGTAGTTTTTGATCTTCTAGTGGCTGGCTACACTGCATATGATCGATATAGTCCAATCCAGCTTTATTGCCATCTCGATGTGCAGCTGGGCTGTCTATGATTGATGTTGTGTTGGCTTAGCCGATGTTCTCGTGATATTGGTGCTACGAATGAGGTTATGGTGTAGACAGTGAATGATGGACATTGTGTGCTCCAGTCTCTTGAACATTGGCATTCTTTACTATTACTACAATTTACTAATGTTCAAGAACTTCCGGGGATAGTCAAGCCAGCCAGGAGGTATTGATTCCAGACACCTCCTTTTCCTATTCGACCACCATGCCATTGAAACTTGCCTTTTCAGCTTTGTCTATTCCAACAACTACAATTCACATGTAGTTAGATGAATTTGGTCATGTTAACTTGCTCGGTAGCATGATGATAAAATATTAGTATTTATTGTCGAGGCTACTAGCTAGACAACCACTCTCACATTGAGACCATAATGATAAGATGTAAGAAATCATAACTCATGATTCACGTGATTTGCCAAACATTGGGTTGTCTCTAAGGTAGGTCAATGACCTTGCACAGGTTCACTGTTAATAGTTATGGATGACTGCACATGGATCACATATGCCTTTCAAATTGTATGTGACTTGTGAAAGCACTAATGTAAAGTGACTGAGATAACTCGCTGCAGTTACATGTTTTATACATTATCCAAGAGTGCAGGTTAGCCAATCATTATAACTTGAAAGAACACTTTTGGCGGATCCCAAAAACCATTGCATCACATCAGTCATCAGCTAGCCATGCAAGCTCCCCATCGACGATGTGGAGGTTGGATCTTGGTGTGCTGCTGAGGGTGGACCTCTAGATTTTCGAGAGGATTCACTCGTGTTGTCTATAGCTCCATTGTGTCGATCCTACGTGAGCGAAGATCGAAGACTCCCCGTTCGATCTCCATGGTTGTCTTTTCGAGAGTAATTCCTCCGGCGAAGGAGCAGTGGTGGCGACTGCGTGCCTTCCTCTCACGTCGGTGGTTGTACTCTGTGTTGTATGGTCTAAGGACCTAGTTAGTTGTAATTTTATTAACTTTTGGTTCCTTTGTACTACTTTTGAATCTTCAACATAATCCCCAGTTCTTTCTGCCAAGAAAAGCTAGCCATGGGAAAAGTACGCACCACTATTAACTAGCACAAGGTAGCTTCTCCTTGACCATGGTCGGCTAAATGTCGGTCTATTTCACCATGCAGGCAACCAAACACATACCCAATAATGCTTCCTTTTCCTATCGTGACAACGATGACAAATCATCCGCCACACAACCGAGATGACGAGCTCATAGGTGACTTAGAGTTTTATAAACTGCCTCGGATAAAAATGGTGTAATGGGGCCCGGAAAGGGGCTACCGTCTACCGCACATGTTTTGAGGAGTTCATAATCAAATAACACTAATTAATAGCCATATAAGTGTCGATGCTAGAGGTCACAACCACTATTCCGCAGCAAAGGTGTATGGAAAATGTGTGTTGCAATTGTGAATGTGCATTTGTTAGCGATAATGTTGTATCATCAATTTCTAGCATCGAAATCGGACGAGTTGGAACTCTTGGTTTATTTCTTTAGAAACCACTGCCTCCAGAAGTTCGCTGATGTGTACTTGCACATACAAGGGCCATTGCACTTGTAGGTTACGTGTTGGCACAAATCTTGTATTGCATTGTGTTATGCCATTGTATCTGCCCCTTAGATTGAGTGAACTTAAGCAACATAGTGATGCTTGAATTAATTGATGCCACTAAAAAATTGGTAAATTGTAAATCATACCGATAAACTAGACATTTTGAAAGAACTCTAAATTAAGGATGTCACAATTGAGATTTTCCATCTTCCGCTAACCCTTGATGGGTTCTTGATATCACGGCTACAATGGTGAAGCAAAAAACATCTTGGAGCTTCGACAAGTCATGAGCCACACACTAAGTAAATAATTCAAGAATAATAATAGGGAACCCTGTATCTGTATGGTGGTACACGGTGAGTAACTACGGCAAGTACTGGACTTGAGACACGAATACATGATGGCCTTAAAGTCAAGCCTAACTGAATAATTTTGGAACAAGAGTTGGCTATATGCTAATGGTATAACAGTCCTTAGCTGCCTTTTGGTGTAGGCCGCAGTGGTTGTCGATGGTTGTGGCATTGCTAGCGGTGCTTCTTGTATGTATTCTTGTATGCTTGCTCTACTGTGGGTTTGTGAGCTGTTCTGCTAGCTTTCCTTCTGTCGTATTTCCTTTTCTTGGAAGTTGTTTGTTGGTGTAATCTTGGCCTATTGATGGATTTGTTAATTCAAAGCCGAGGCCTTCTCTCTAAAGAAGAAAAATGGCACACACTATGTAACTACAAGTATAAGAGTTAAGAAACACAAATATCCAATAGCCTTAAGGTCAAACTATATGGAGTATATTCCCCGCAAAAAATAATAAGAAGAGAGTATATGATACCCATTCATACACGGAAATGAAGACAAAACGTGGCAACTAATAAGTCTTAAATGGCTTAAATTAAGATGAGCCACGCCCGATTGGTAAATTACTAATTATGCACTACGTGTGGCCGGGAAAATTGGTTAATTTAGTTATGTCCGACTTGGTATAACACATTATAAACAAACTGACATAACTTTTCTTTATCTTGTTGTGCAATTGAAGCTTGCTAATCTTGATATGAAATGTGACGTGAAAATCCCACACACATCAAGTTTTTTAACTCTTTAGTATGTTTTCTAAAAAATGGGAATAATGCTTTAACAAGGACCATAAATAATATCAAATTTATTAGTTAAAATTAGCATCAGAAGTACATAATTAGGCATTGACAACATGGAGGTTCACAATGAAAATTGCAATGCATGGACATGGCTACCCGGCATCAAACCATTTCAGAAATGAAACAATAAATTGACTATACATTATATCTTATCTGAGGAAATGCTCAACTACTCCTAAGAAAATTAAACATGACCCCTATAGGGTTAAGACATATCCCAGGTCAGAGAATTCCAATCTATCTTATGTGAATGAGTTGAACAACAAAACGAGGGGGAGAGGGCGATCTAACAAACTAGGTAGATGGATAGTCTATTGATTCCATATGCCTCCTTGTCGGTGTCAAAACCGGCGGATCTCGGGTAGGGGGTCCCGAACTGTGCATCTAGGTGGATGGTAACAGGAGACAAGGGACACGATGTTTTTACCCAGGTTCGGGCCCTCGCGGTGGAGGTAAAACCCTACTCCTGGTTGATTAATATTGATGATATGGGTAGTACAATAGTAGATCTACCACGAGATCAGAGAGGCTAAACCCTAGAAGCTAGCCTATGGTACGATTGTTGTTCGTCCTACGGACTAAAACCCTCCGGTTTATATAGACACCGGAGAGGGTTAGGGTTACACAGAGTCGGTTACAATGGTAGGAGATCTACATATCCGTATCGCCAAGCTTGCCTTCCACGCCAAGGAAAGTCCCATTCGGACACGGGACGGGGTCTTCAATCTTGTATCTTCATAGTCTTGGAGTCCGGTCAAAGATGATAGTTCGGCTATCCGGACACCCCCTAGTCCAGGACTCCCTCAGTAGCCCCTGAACCAGGCTTCAATGACGACGAGTCCGGCGCGCATATTGTCTTCGGCATTGCAAGGTGGGTTCCTCCTCCGAATACTTCATGGAAGATTGTGAACACCAGGATAGTGTCCGGCTCTGCAAAATAAGTTCCACATACCACCGTAGAGAGAATAATATTTACACAAGTTCAATCTGCTGACGTATTTCTCGGTGTGACATCACACCACGGCCAAGCCTTTATTCGAGTTGTTTTTATAGTTCCACCTCAGCGCGTTTAGCGAAGCAGTTTCCTTGGCACGTCTTGTCAAAGCAGAGATCGTGTCCCCTTATTCCGGGATTCTCATCAATACGGGCGTGGGTAACCCAACCGCGCCATTGGTTGCGGTGCTTGGGAGATAAGCGAGTTTTACCAGGCTGGTGGGGACGCATAGTTTTCGTCCGTTCATATAAGGGGATAAGGATCCACCTTTTTACCTACGCCTTATTCCTCCTTTCCTTGTCCATTTCCGCGTACTTGAGCTCCAGCGCCCAAGTCTGCACATCTCGCCTTGACATTCCCCAGCCATGTCCGGAGCGGGAGGCAAGTGGATGGCCTCCTCCGTCACGGAGGGGCACATAAAAATGTCAAGGAAAGCCGGATACCTGCACAACGATATTGCGCACCGGCTTCCAGACGAGGGGCAGCTCGTCCCCACCCCCAGGCCCCATGAGAGGGTGGTGTTCCTTCCCCATTTCCTTTGTGGACTGGGCTTCCCACTCCACCCATTTGTCCGGGGGCTCATGTTCTACTATGGCCTGGATTTCTATGATCTGGCCCCGAACTTCATCCTCAACATCTCAGCGTTTATCGTTGTGTGCAAGGCCTTCCTCCGCATCACACCCCACTTCGGCTTATGGCTGAAGACCTTCAATGTCAAGCCGAAGGTAGTGGGCGGCCAGCAGGCAGAGTGCGGAGGCGCCATGGTGGGCAAGATGCCCAACGTCACATGGCTCGAGGGCGCCTTCGTGGAAACCATCAAAGGGTGGCAATCGCGGTGGTTCTACATCACCAAGCCGCGTGACCCTGAATGGGCAGCGGCCCCCGAATTCAGATCTGGCAGCCCCACACGGCTCACCTCCTGGAAAGAGGAGGGCCTGACATGGGGTGATTCGGAAGAACTGACCGGACTCCAAACCTGCGTCCAAAACCTTGTGAACAAGAAGATCAAGCTCGTCAACGTGGTCCAGGTCATGCTCGTCCGCCGGATCCTCCCGTGCCAACAACGGGCTTTCAATTTGTGGGAGTTTGATCCGGCACAGCACCCAACCTTGAGCAGGCTCTTCGACACTACGTACGAAGACGCCTGGAGGGTGCTGTTCAAGGGCGCCGAGGCTCCCTCATCCGCTACCGAAGATCGCGGATTCAGCTCGCAGCATCAAGCCAGCGAGGTAAGCTACTTTACCCTTTATGGGACACTTGTTTTTCATAGTTTGACTCTATGCGGGATCTAAACTCCCTTACCTTTGACAGGCCTGGCAGAAGAAGTCCGGGCAGGTTAACTGTCCGGCTCCCTTACCAGAAGACCCAGCGGACGCCCGATTGACGGGGCTGCTGGTTTCGGTGCCTTACGTGGTGCCAGAGAAGAAGGCCAAGAAGAAGGCCACGGGAACCCGAAAGAGTTCCCGTCATCATGTGTTATCGGACTCATCGTCCGATGACTCCGAGGCGGACTCCTCCCATGAAGACAAGGAGGAGAAAAAGGAAGCTTCTCCCCCAGCGGGGGGAGAGAAGAAAAGGAAGGCCTCCCCAACTGGGAAGGCTGGAGGGTTCAAGAAGGGAAGGACCCTTCCTCCGGACTGTTCCACCAACGCCGACGATGGCAAAGAGGAGTGGCCTTCGAGGGCCAAGCCCCTGGCGAGATCGTAAGTGTCCGAATCCCAGAATAACTCATAATTTTTCTTTCATTGCATAGTGTCTTCTAACGCCGAATACAACCATGTAGCCCGCCCAAGGACGAGTTCCCCGCTTCACCGAGCGGCTCCCTGGGTTCGTCGGATGTGAGTAGCACTTCACTTCCGACCGCCTCCTCCCCCCGTGACGCAGACGATGCCGCGGTGGAGTCCCAAAAGGGGCCCGGCCAGGAGGAGGAGGAGGTCCCTGAGGTGCTGCAAGGCAACCTCCCAGACTTTGGGCACGAGGGGGATCAACCCCCAAAGGGTTCTGAGTTCGGCCCTGGGCCGGACTCCGTATCGGAACCATTAGTGGTTCCAGAGTCCGGTGGGTAGCCCCTTTGTAAGAAGGGCGAGACTGTGACGCCGGTGGCCTCCGTCCAACCGGAGGCACCGGATAATTTGCTGGAGGCGCTCAACGGCGCCTCCATCGACGAGGAGCACCGCACTATTATGAGTGCGGTGATCCAGAAGGTTCAGTCCACCAAGAGCGGGCTGACTGAAGCCTGCACCAGCCTTCTAACAGGCTTTGAGGTTAGTTTTTAAGATATGTAAGAATAGTACCGCGTAGACAGTAGCCCCTGATGCTCAGTTTGGTGTTCGGAAAGAAAAGCCGAACTGAGGATCTAAAAAGATGTACGCAGGAGTCTAACACAAGTATGTCAATATGGGAATGCAGGCTGTGCTGCTGACCTCTGCCGCACTGACTACGGAGGTTAATGCATTGAAGCAGAGCCTTGAGCGGTCCGAGAACGAGCTCGGCCATGCCAAGAAGCAGCTCGAGGACAAGGAAGGTAAGTAATACCTTATAGAAAAGGATTTGGTTGCAAAAAATGACAGGAATAACATGAGTATTGCAGGGGCCACGAACGAGGTGGCGACCCTGAAGGAAGTGGTGTCCGAGGCCGAACGCAATGCGGCCGTGGAACGCACCGAGCGAGAGAAGAAGGAGGCGTGGGTGGCGGAGGTGCGGCAAGAGCTCCAGGCTCTCGTGAAAAAACACGAGAGTTTGGAGCGTGACTCGAAGACTCGAGAGTCCGAGCTCGCCTCGGCTCTTGAGAGTGCCAAAGCCGCCAAGGCCGAAGCCCAAAAATCCCTCTAGGAGATTGAGGCGATAAAGAAGATAGAGGCGGGTTAGGCATTCTTCATGCAAAGAAAGCACGTGAAAGTGAATTACTTGTTACTTACCCGAATCCGAAGCTCTCCAGGAGCATTCGCAGATCTACCCCGCAGTGTGTCCGATGCTGCCGCATTCTACCGGGCCGAGGAAGGGAGCTTGACGGAGAAGGTATTCTGGTCTCAATATGCTGAGGCCGGACATCCGGTGCCCCTGAGCGACCAGCTGAAGCAGCTGGTCGAACTCCACAAGGTGGCCGAACAGGCCATGAAGGGCCTCATAGTTCGGCTGTGGCCTAAAGAAGCCATGCCTGGGAGCTACTTCGGTCTGGTGCGGTGGCTGGTGGACGCCTGTCCATTGGTTGAAGTCATCAAGCACTCCATCTGCATTGAAGGTGCCCGTCGGGCCCTTGCCCGTGCTAAAGTGCACTGGGGCAAGATGGACGCTGAGAAGCTTGTGACGGACGCGCCACCGCCGGGCAAGGAGTATCGCACGCCCGAGATGTACTATAAGGGTGTCCTGAAGGGTGCCCGCGTTATAGCCGGTGAATGCTCCAACGATGTAATTTTTGAGTAGACTCGCATTTTGTTATCCTGTGCACCGAAAACTTTGTTCATATGCGCTAAACAACGCTTGTTAATTTAAAATATTACCTTCTGTGCGGCCGTTTATCAAATTTGAGAGATGGCAAGTCATTGGCTTCAACCCCCATGCCACGAGTGCTGGGGTGTTCGGAATAAACTTGAGCGCTCTTGTTCCCATCTTTGGGTCCTTCGAGGGAGGCGCTCAACACAACGAACGAGGCAACCAGACTTATAATGCTTCAACACTCCCACTTAGCCATAGAATTCTATAATTTTAAATTTCGGCGAAGCCCCTAGTGTTCGGAAGACCGAATTCGGGGCGCTATCCACGCCTGGGGCCGGACAAAGCCGGCTCCTCGCTCTAAGCGGCATAAGTCTTTAGGGACTCGAAAAAACCTCTCGAACAGCGACCGGCTCTCGCCCTATCATGACGGTCAGTTTTAGCTTTCTCCACTGAGGTGCTCAACCCAGCTCAACTGGGGCACAATCGCAGTGGTTCTCCCAGCGCTACCTTAGCCGATATAACGGAACGTAAGGTACCAAAACATGGGAGCTGGGCAAACCCAACTATTGACCCAAGACATGATTCGCAGCCGATGCATATAATGCTATAAGTTTGGGGTGCCACACTTGTGAAACTGTTCGGACTTATCACACCATATTTTGGGGAACTTAAGCCCCTGGTGTATTTGGCCGTACCAAAGCGTACGGGTGCAACTGTCATAAGTGAACATATATAGATAAAAAAAGGAATGCAATAATAGGCAAAAAGGGATGCATTGTTTATTCAAAATATTGCAATGAAAGCAGAACGATACAAATAGTGCGATAAGCAAGGGATGGGACTATTTAACATGTCCCCCTCCAAGGGTAGGCTGCGGGATGGTATGCAAAACAGGTATAATGCTCGTAATAGAGACCACCTGGATACTCGACGTAGCTTTTCTGCTTCCCTGGCTGTTGCATCGTGAGTTCGGCAAGTCTACTGCCGGACAGGGCTTCTAAAAAACGGAGTCCTGTGAATAAGAGAAAAAGAATGACACAATTGGGAGCCCCTGGTGCAGTTGAGCCGCTCTCCGGGCATGCCATGGTCGTGCCCCTACCCCTATGCCCATGGTATCTCCAGAGCGTAGTTATGTACGCGTAGTACTGGTCTTGCGGTTTTGCGAGGGCTGGGATTGGGGCTGTATTGCTACGCGTTCTCGGAACGTGCCAGGTGGTCTTGTTGTAGGTTACTCCGGGCGTGCTTGACGGTGTCCGGCCGCTTAACAGCCAGACTCGAGAATTGCCTTAAGAGGCTACTTTGTACTTCCGCTGCGAGAGCCGCTGTATGCTCCTCCGTTCGGAGAGAGCGTTCGGTGTTTCCATTGACCGTAATGACTCCTCGAGGGCCTGGCATCTTGAGCTTTAGGTATGCGTAGTGCGGCACCGCATTGAACTTTGCAAATGTGGTTCGTCCGAGCAGTGCGTGATAGCCGCTGCGGAACGGGACTATGTCGAAGATTAACTCCTCGCTTCGGAAGTTATCTGGGGATCCGAAGACCACTTCAAGTGTAACTGAGCCTGTACAGTTGGCCTCTACACCTGCTATGACGCCTTTAAAGGTCGTTTTTGTGGGTTTAATCCTTGAGGGGTCTATGCTTATCTTGCACACTGTATCCTGATAAAGCAGGTTCAGGCTGCTGCCGCCATCCATCAGGACTCTAGTGAGGTGAAATCCGTCGAAGATTGGGTCTAGAACCAATGTGGCGAATCCGCCATGGCGGATGCTAGTGGGGTGGTCCCTTCGATCAAAAGTGATCGGGCATGAGGACCACGGATTGAACTTTGGGGCGACTGGCTCCATCGCATATACGTCCCTGAGTGCACGCTTCCGCTCCCTTTTGGGTATGTGGGTTGCGTATATCATGTTCACCGTCCGCACTTGTGGGGGGAAACCCTTCTGTCCTCTATTGTTCGGCGGCCGCGTCTCTTCCTCATCATCGCTATGTAGCCCCTTGTCATTGTTTTCGGCAATTAACTTGCCTGCCTGCTTGAACACCCAACAATCCCTGTTGGTGTGATTGGCTGGCTTTTGGGGGGTGCCATGTATCTGGCACGAGCGATCGAGTATTCGGTCCAAATTGGACGGGCCCGGAGTATTTCTTTTGAATGGCTTTTTCCGCTGACCGGGTTTAGAGCCTCTGAATCCGGCATTGACTGCCGTATCTTCAGTATTATCACCGTTAATGCGGCGCTTGTGCTTATTGCAACGCGACCTCCCGTTGCTGTCCTTGGTATCCGAACTACCAGGGTTTTTGGTCAGGTTGTTACTGCGAGCTAGCCAGCTGTCCTCTCCCGCACAGAAGCGGGTCATGAGTGATGTGAGGGCTGCCATGGATTTCGACTTTTCCTGTCCTAGGTGCCGGGCAAGCCACTCGTCGCAGATGTTATGTTTGAAGGCTGCAAGGGCCTCTGCATCCGGACAGTCGACGATTTGATTTTTCTTGGTTAAGAACCGTGTCCAAAATTGACTGGCCGATTCGTCTGGCTGCTGAATTATGTGGCTTAGGTCATCAGCGCCTGGTGGTCGCACATATGTGCCCTGGAAGTTATCAAGGAATGTGGCTTCCAGGTCTTCCCAACACCCAATTGATTCTGCTGGCAAGCTGTTGAGCCAATGCCGAGCTGGTCCTTTATGCTTGAGTGGGAGGTATTTGATGGCATGTAGATCATCACCGCGGGCCATGTGGATGTGAAGGAGATAGTCCTCGATCCAAACCGCAGGATCTGTTGTGCCGTCGTATGATTCAATGTTTACGGGTTTGAAACCCTCGGGGATTTGATGATCCATTACTTTGTCTGTGAAGCATAGCGGGTGTGCAGCGCCCCTGTATTGGGCTATATCACGACGCAGCTCAAACGAGCTTTGTCCACTGTGTTCGGCCCGGCGGGAATTGCTATATCCGGCGTGACGGTTGTCATCACATATCGTGGGGCGCCCACGCGATCCGTAGTTCGATCTTGTTTGTCTTGCCTTTTCCTCCAATATGTCTCGCAAGTCTGGCGCATTCCCCCATGGCTTTGTACTTTTCGAGCGACGCCGGGGTACGGCTTTAGCGGAGGGCCTAGAGGCCTCTCTGTCGCGGCCGCGAGGTGGCCGGTCGGCCGTATTGTGCGCTGGTGATGTAGGTTTAGGTGCTTCCTCCTCTAATCGGGGTAGCAGCTTGCGTTTTGGGTAGCTTTTGGAGGGGCGTTCGAGTTCATACTCTTCGGCCGCAAGGACTTCAGTCCATCTGTCGGCTAGCAAGTCTTGGTCAGCTCTAAGTTGTTGCTGCTTTTTCTTGAGGCTGCTTGCCATGGCCATAAGCCTGCGTTTGAAACGCTCTTGTTCGACTGGATCCTCAGGCACGCCAAATTCGTCGTCGTCGAGGCTTGCCTCGTCTTCGAAGGGAGGCATATAATTATCGTCCTCTACCTCTTTGTCTGCCGCTCTCTCATGAGGGCTGGCTTCTCCATCCTCCAGCGTTGAATCCTGCTGGAGGGGGTTGTCTTCGGCACTGTCCGGGGTGTTATTATCTCCCGTGCCGGAATCACCGTTTTTGCTGTGGCAGGATTTAGAGCGGCGCCGCTGACGCCGGCGCTTAGGCTGTTTCTTGGAGGGGTCGTCCTCTGTTGTTCCACCGCCATTCCCATCCTTTGGGATGTCCACCATGTATATGTCGTATGACGAGGTGGCCTTCCAGTGCCCTGTAGGCGCTGGGTCTTGGTCGTCTCCTGCATCGTCGTCCATACCGTCGATGTCTTCGGAGTCGAAGTCTAGCATGTCAGTTAAGTCATCGACCGTGGCTACGAAGTGGGTGGTGGGTGGGCATTGAATTTCTTCGTCGTCCGCATCCCAACCTTCCTGACCATAGTCCGTCCAGGGCTCTCCTGATAAAGAGAGAGACTTTAGTGAATTCAGGATGTCTCCAAAGGGCGAGTGCTGAAAGATGTCCGCAGCGGCGAACTCCATGATCAGCGCCCAATTGGATTCGATTGGCAGGGGTGCGGGAGGTTCGGAGTCCGGAGAGGAGTCCGGCACCTTGGAGTCATGGGCTTCGCAAAGGACAAGATTGATATTCGTCTCTATCGCTGCAGAGGTAGCAGCCCCCGAGGCGGTGTCTAGCCACCCGTCCTCAGTCGGCGCGGTCGGCTCTGAGCTAAGGGTCGGAGCGGACACTTGTGCGGCCTCCAAGGCACTATCCGGCGGCAGAGCTAGATCATGCCAATCATGACAATGCGGCGCGCTTGGCTGTGGCTTGAACCCGTCGAAGATCAGTCTCCGCGGACGTCAGCCGTATAGTTCAAACTTCCAAATTTGACCTGATGGCCAGGGGCGTAGCTTTCGATCTGCTCCAGATGGCCAAGTGAATTGGCCCGCGGTGCAAAGCCGCCGAATACGAAGATCTGTCCGGGGAGAAAAGTCTCACCCTGGACCGCGTCGTTGTTGATGATCGAAGGAGCCATCGGGCCTATAGGTGACGACACAGAGGAACTCTCAATGAAAGCACCAATGTCGGTGTCAAAACCGGCGGATCTCGGGTAGGGGGTCCCGAACTGTGCGTCTAGGCGGATGGTAACAGGAGACAAGGGACACGATGTTTTTGCCCAGGTTCGGGCCCTCGCGGTGGAGGTAAAACCCTACTCCTGCTTGATTAATATTGATGATATGGGTAGTACAAGAGTAGATCTACCACGAGATCAGAGAGGCTAAACCCTAGAAGCTAGCCTATGGTATGATTGTTGTTCGTCCTACGGACTAAAACCCTCCGGTTTATATAGACACCGGAGAGGGTTAGGGTTACACAGAGTCGGTTACAATGGTAGGAGATCTACATATCCGTATCGCCAAGCTTGCCTTCCACGCCAAGGAAAGTCCCATCCGGACATGGGACGGGGTCTTCAATCTTGTATCTTCATAGTCTTGGAGTCCGGCCAAAGATGATAGTTCGGCTATCCGGACACCCCCTAGTCCAGGACTCCCTCACTCCTCTTCCTATTCGACCACGACATGGCTTAACATGATATGTCCCTTTTTCATTGAGCTTCATATGTTTCTCTGGCTGGATTTTTTGCATAGTTGGATGGATGTGGTCACATTGGTTTGCTCTAAAGCATGAAAATAACATCTGTACTATTATTTATCATGAGCCCACTTGTTATAAAGGGAGATTGATACCGCTATAATCATTGGGATGATGTTGTAATGTAGCATATCATAATTCACAGTATATGTAACCCACCAACCATTCCTGGGCGACTTTCATAATGTTTCTACTAAAGTCAGCTACAAGGAGGATTCAACCCAAATAACTTCCATGATGCAGTGTTTTGTTAAAAAAACTTCCATGATGTAGCAAAAATAATAGTAATCAACATAGCTTCCTCAACCCAACGTTAGCTAGAGCAGCACTGTTAAAGCAGGAGGGGTTGGGGGTTAGGGTTTATACTTGTTGCACACACACGCTGCCCGCACGCTTGATTATTGATAGCTATTTTATTTGCAATATGCCACATGTATATAATGTAATGCAATATTTTCATCTATGCATGACCTACGGAAGTGTCCCCTTTTATTGTTGTTCATATTTATAGCAATGCGTTATATAAATTGATAAAAGTTCACATATTGCAGGTTAAATTTATCTTCACCAATTTAGTACTATATCTTTGTGTATTTTGTCTTTTTTTATTTGCATGCCACTGCATCAACTTCCTCGAAATGATATTGTTCGCTAGAAAGGTTAAAAACATATCACGAGAAAGGTTATGCAAGAAATATTGTTTGCATGCATATTGCGATTAGCGGATTAGTTTTAGTCTTTATCTCCAACCATCATATGATTTTCGTCACCGACAATATTCTAATTTCAGTATAGTTGCACTATTGACCTCTCTGAAAGTGCTTATACTCTTGGAGGTCACCTCTGGCAGCTCACAAGCTGTTCCCAAAATAAAAACTAGACCAGTAGGGTGAGAAGCCCCTACTGATTTTTAATAAAGGAGATGTGGGACCCATGTAAGAACCAAGGTTCGAACCCGCGGCAGCACTGCACTCTAACCATTGAGCTTTGAGCTCATCCACACAAGTTGTTCTCAAGAGTCGCCGAGTAACCGGACCCTTGCTCCATCGGCTCACAAGACACCACTTCGGTGTGCTCGCTCTGTCACTCGCTACAGAAGGCACCATGAAGGGTTACCGAGAGAAGTTGATTTCTTAGGTACTATGTCCAGCCTGTCTTCAAGCCACACTAGGTAATCTATTTTGGTTCTAGAGAGTCATGTGCTTGGGCTTGTGACGAGCTTCAAGAGTGAACGGAGATCCCTTCCCTCTGCCTCTGTTTCCCACTTTCTCATCCTTTTGTGCTGAGATCTTGAGTGAGCTCCTTGCGATATGGAAAGGTAGGTCATGTCTTTCTTATTTATAATCTGAGTCGTCATGTATAATAACACTATATGGTACTCTGTTTTAGGGTCCTCACCAAGTCCCAGAACTCTGAAGCCTTGAGCACTTTAGCGTGCAGGACAACACATGACGTAGCCGGCAATCCATGTTATAATATCATCCGATATTATGATCGTATAGCCATGTTGCAAACCTGCTTTGGCGTCTCACTTGGTTTAGCACATGACCTTGTACATCCTTGCACTGCGAGTCTAGTATGCGAGATCTAAGAAGAAATATTAATTGATGTCCTAAGCAACTGAAATGAAAATAATAACTATGCTCAAAGAAAAAAAAGTATAGGCTAAGACAAATAGCTATCTCAGCCTGAAGTCAATCTCTATGATTAGTGTGAGTGGACATATAGATCCCGATACACCCATCTGGTTGAAAAGCTTGGTAATCGTCTTGCTGAAAGATATATCTTAGTTATAAGAACAATATTGCATGTCAACTTTTGTTGAGCCATGCAGGAGAAAAATATTGCAAGCCATGAGCTAGCTAATCTAGGATGTTCCTATGGCCGCTTAGCCATGTTGGCTTCGGAACTACCCGAGTGGAATAGTTGAAGCGATTTGACTGCATTGTAAGTTGTAACCCCCCCCCCCCCCCCCCCCCCACACACACACACACAGTTTGAGGCAAACCACCGTAGTCGTCAGATCTGATCTAACAGCTCAAGTAATTAAGTTGAATTTCTGAAAGCTACAACTCAACTGTGCATTTAAATCTTGTAACACCATCAACTGACAAGAAGGAAAACTCTCAGCACAATCAGTTACTCTTTCATGCCGGCCCTCTCAAAGTATCAAAGAAGTGGATACGGTACGAATTGTCTGGTACATGTAGTGCAAGATCCAAATGAGGCCCGTGTAAATTGCAACATCCAGGATTCGATAACCGGGTGTATTAAGTGAATTTTGATCTTAACTTAAAAATCTCTGCTTCAACTTTCCCACCTTTTGATTTACTGGTTTCCTCCATGTTGAATTTTGCATCAAGTTTTTTTGTTTCTTTTCCTCTTATGTGAAGTGACCAAAACTGAATAATTTCCCCTGTCTTTGATCACAATTCTCTCATGACACCCTCACTAAAATCAGAGGAACTGACCTATCCTACAAAATTAAATTTAGTGTTATTTGTACTTTTGCGGGGAAGCAAAACAAACGTTACATAAAACCTGGTTGGTGGTATGTGCAGTGTTGATCTGACATGGAGGACTGATGGCACATGGACATCATATGTGTAGAACTGTATGCAATACTTTTCATGACATGTCACTGTCTCAAAACCCTTTTGATGTACTTTACAAACTAGGTTTAAAGTAAAAATAGAAAATAAAGTACGTAGAGATAATATATTGGGCATATATTATTGATACAACGTAGCACAATTTGATATTTATACAAAAATTGAACAGTTAGTGATGAATGAAACTAATTTCTGAAAAATTCCTTTGTGCTCTTAGAAATGATGCCACAAAAATATTTGGTAAGATGAGTTTTTCTTTCCTTTTAGTTTGCTAATTTTTTAAACAAATTAGTAGTACATATATCTAAGAGGATTTCCAGATCAGTTTTTTTATATTCACGTTTAAAATGAGAATAAACTAGTTACATAGAAGCAAAATTGTCCTTCCAAGAAACAAAGATATGATGTGGAAGTACAGATCATTGCAGTGTCTTGGGATAATGCTTTCTATGCAATAGGCTAAATTTGTTGTGGCACATGATACCAAGCCATCACACTTCGCTGCTCTTTCATCTTGTGTTCTGATCGATGAAGTAAGAAAAAGTGAAGTTTATCTTAATAGCCCGACCCCATAAAAAATATATCTAAACAGCCCGAACGTGAATCCTTGCTGCCTCCTTTTCCTGAAGACTTCATAATCTAATAGATCACAAATTTCATGAACAAGTCTAGTATTGTGGCACATTGTGCTAACATAGAAGAGGTAGCATGCTCGGCGGCTTATATAAATAAAAGCACAAGCTGGGGGGATGGTATGTATAGCAGTGCAACATTATGACTTGACGCATGTGAATAGTTTCATGTGCCATTTGTAACCGTTTTTAGTTGAAAGGACAATGGCCCAACTTTATATAAAGCAAAATGTGAGACAAGGTTTTGCGTTTCATGCTGGGTTACCTACAAAATGAAAGCTTAAAGTAGGAAGTAGACCTTGGGAAGAAGGATCCCTAGTAATAGAAAGAACGATAGCTGACTATAGTTTAAAGTGACATTTCTGCCTCTTCTAATCGCCCAATGAAACTTCTCGTTATTAAAACTAGGTAAAACCCCGGCTTCTATCGTGGGTGATCCACGCAACCATCTTACTGTGATGATAAGTATCATGCAAAATGGGTCAAACTTCTTCAAATTGGTTAATTCCACGGTGTGCACCATTGCGGCAGAAATAAAGTGACACAATAGATTGTATCAAACCCACACAAAATCTGGTAAAGCGCAATAGTGTGAAAGATCAGGTGATTACATGTTGTCCATAACTCCCACCAACCACAACAACCCTACACCAAATAAACTAGGCTGAAGAATTATTTTTGTTGTTCGCGAAAGCTAGAAACCACCCAACATTCATCAGTAACCAAGACCATCCCAAGACTCCCAAACAACAACCCGAACTAAAACAACACCAGAACATAGGAACACCAAAAAGGTCAATAGACTCCTCAACATCGCAAAGAGGTAACGACCATTGGCCGGACCATGCCTAGCTAAAATAAGCGCTTGCATAATATAATGGACCACCTACCATAGGAAAACCATATATTTAGAGGCAAATTCATTTTCCACATGTGAGTTAAATAAAGGTACCTATACTCCCTAAAAATATATATAAGAAGAATTAGATGAATAACATATCCTTTGGAGCGACGGAGTAGATCGCCTTCATCATCCTGCCATCATGTTGGTATTTCACGCTACCCTTTGCGTGTTGGGATATCCTCCTCATGTGGGCTGTGAGGAGATGACCATTTGAGGCCTTTTAGGCAGCCCATAGAGATGCAAAAGCCCACTACCCATTAGGGTTATGACCTAGGGCCATTTTGGACTTTGCACATGAGTGGATGGGGATGTTTTACCCTCCATCCAGCAGCCACCACCAAGTGTGACGAAAATCAGTTCATCCTCCAAGAGAGAAGAGAGAAAACCAAGAGAGCAAGGGAAGAAGAGGAAGATTGAAGGAAGAAGCAAGGGAGCTCCTCTCCAAGGTTGTGATGGTCCAGATCCACTACCTTGTCTCCTTCAAGCTTCGGTTCCACCATCCTTGGTGAGATTGTTCCAATCCCTAGTTCTTGAGCTCCAAATCCTGTTGTGTTCATCCAAGATTCAGAAATCTTGATGTGTGAGATCCTCTAGTGCTGTCTAGAGAAGAACTTGTTGTATCCCATGTTTGATAATAGTGGAAGAGGATTTGGGTGGCTTTGGCCCGTGGTTTTTCCCCTCAAGTTGGGGGGTTTTCCACGTAAAAATCTGGTGTCTCTTTGTTGATGCTTGATGCTGTCAGGAAAACTTACTCCTACCACAAGACACTAGGCTGAGGAGTGTCTTACCTGCTGAGTAACATTTTCTGCCTCCATATATGCTGCTGCGTATGTTTCCTTCCGTGCTAAGCAACGATCCTTGAATTAGTACATGATGTGGTGCTGAGATTACTTGTTTCCGCTGCAGTTTTTAGTTAACCACAAGTGCATTTGTGTGCTAATTCTCAACAGAGTGGTATCAGAGCCTTGGTTGCTTAGAAGGTTGCAAATCCCAGTTGCTTGATTGTTGCTGGAAGAGCTGTTCACAATGGCTTTGGACGAAAGCACTACTACAAGTGGCATGATAAAACTTGATTCTTCCAATTACTCAATATGGAAGCCCATGATGGAAGACATCCTTTATTGCAAGGATTTGTATGAGCCAATTGTGAAAGACAAGATACCCACGGGTGTCACGGAAGAAGAATGGAGAGTGTTGCACAGAAAGGCAGTAGGTATGATTCGGTTGTACATCAACCACAATATTTTCCACCATGTTGCAAATGACACAAATGCATATGAGATGTGGAAGAAGTTAGAGTCCATGTATGAGAGGAAGACATCAATGAACAAGGCCTCGATGATCAAAAGACTTGAAAAGCTTGAGTACCGAGATGGCACAAGTGTGATTGAGCACTTGAATGTCTTCCAATGCCATATAACTCAACTTTCAGCCATGAAGATCAACTTTGAGGATGAGGTGCATGTTGGGGAACGTAGTAATTTCAAAAAATTTCCTACGCACATGCAAGATCATGGTGATGACATAGCAACGAGAGGGAAGAGTGTATGTCCACGTACCCTCGTAGACCGTAAGCGGAAGCGTTATAACAACGCGGTTGATGTAGTCGTACGTCTTCACAATCCGACCGATCCAAGCACCGAACGTACGGAGCCTCCGAGTTCAGCACACGTTCAGCTCGATGACGATCTCTGGCCTCTGATCCAGCCGAGCTCCGGAGATGAGTTCCGTCAGCACGACGGCGTGGTGACGATGATGATGTTCTACCGGCGCAGGGCTTCGCCTAAACTCCACGACGATATGACCGAGGTGGAATATGGTGGAAGGGGGCACCGCACACGGCTAAGGAACGATCTGTAGATCAACTTGTGTCAATGGGATGCCCCCCGCCCCCGTATATAAAGGAGCCAGGGGGGAGGAGGCCGCAGGCCTAAGGGGGCGCGCCAAGGGGGGAGTCCTACTCCCACCGGGAGTAGGACTCCCCTTTTCCAAGTTGGAGTAGGAGAGAAGGGGGAAAGAGGGGAGGAGGGGAAGGAAAGGGGGGGCGCCGCCCCCCTTCCCTTGTCCTATTCGGACTAGGAGGGGGAGGGGCGCGCGGCCCCCTCCTTGCTCCTTCCTCTTCTCCCTCTTGGCCCATGTAGGCCCATTAACCCCCCGGGGGGTTCCGGTAACCTCCCGGTACTCCGGTAAAATGCCGATTTCACCCGGAACCATTCCGATGTCCAAACACAGGCTTCCAATATATCAATCTTTATGTCTCGACCATTCCGAGACTCCTCGTCATGTCCATGATCACATCCGGGACTCCGAACAAACTTCGGTACATCAAAACTTATAAACTCATAATAAAACTGTCATTGAAACATTAAGCATGCGGACCCTACGGGTTCGAGAACTATGTAGACATGACCTATAACCATTCTCGGTCAATAACCAATAGCGGGACCTGGATGCCCATATTGGTTCCTACATATTCTACGAAGATCTTTATCGGTCAAACCGCATAACAACATACTTTCTTCCCTTTGTCATCGGTATGTTACTTGCCCGAGATTTGATCGTCGGTATCCAATACCTAGTTCAATCTCGTTACCGGCAAGTCTCTTTACTCATTCCGTAATACGTCATCTCATAACTAACTCATTAGTTACATGCTTGCAAGGCTTAGGTGATGAGTATTACCGAGAGGGCCCAGAGATACCTCTCCGACAATCGGAGTGACAAATCCTAATCTCGAATTATGCCAACTCAACATGTACCTTCGGAAACACCTGTAGAGCACATTTATAATCACCAAGTTATGTTGTGACGTTTGGTAGCACACAAAGTGTTCTTCCGGTAGACGGGAGTTGCACAATCTCATAGTTGCAGGAACTTTGTATAAGTCATGAAGAAAGCAATAGCAGTATACTAAACGATCAAATGCTAGGCTAACAGAATGGGTCATGTCAATCACATCATTCTTCTAATGATGTGATCCCACTAATCAAATGACAACACATGTCTATGGTTAGGAAACATAACCATCTTTGATTAATGAGCTAGTCAAGTAGAGGCATACTAGTGACTATAGTTTTGTCTATGTATTCACACATGTATCATGTTTCCGGTTAATACAATTCTAGCATGAATAATAAACATTTATCATGATATGAGGAAATAAATAATAACTTTATTATTGCCTCTAGGGCATATTTCCTTCAGTCTCCCACTTGCACTAGAGTCAATAATCTAGTTCACATCGTCATGTGATTTAACACCAATATTCATATCTGTATATGATTAACACCCATAGTTCACATCATCATGTGACCAACATCCAAAGGGTTTACTAGTGTCAATAATCTAGTTCACATCTCTATGTGATTAACACCCAAAGATTACTAAGGTGTGATCATGTTTTGCTCGTGAGAGAAGCTTAGTCAACGGGTCTATCACATTCAGAGTCATATGTATTTTGCAAATATTTTATGTCCACAATGCTCTGCACGGAGCTACTCTAGCTAATTTCTCCCACTTTCAATATGTATCCAGGTTGAGACTTAGAGTCATCTGGATCAGTGTAAAAGTTTGCACCGATGTAACTTTTACAACAAACTCTTTTATCACCTCATAATCGAGAAACATCTCCTTAGTCCTTACTAAGGATATTCTTGACCAATGTCCAGTGATCTACTCCTAGATCACTATTGTACTCCCTTGCCAAATTCAGAGCAAGGTATACAATAGGTCTGGTACATAGCGTAGCATACTTTATAGAACCTATGACTGAGGCATAGGGAATGACTTTTCATTCTCTTTCTATTTTCTGCTGTGGTCGGAATTTGAGTCTTACTCAATTTCATACCTTTGCAACACAGGCAAGAACTCTTTCTTTGACTGTTCCATTTTGAACTATTTCAAAATCTTGCCAAGGTATGTACTCATTGAAAAATCTTATCAAGCGTCTTGATCTATCTCAATAGATCTTGATGCTCAATATGTAAGTAGCTTTTACTGAGGTCTTTTCTTTTTAAAGAACTCCTTTAAAACACTCCTTTATGCTTTGCAGAAAAATTCTACATCATTTCTGATCAACAATATGTCACTCACATATACTAATCAGAAAAGCTGTAGTGCTCCCACTCACTTTATTGTAAATACATGCTTCATCGTAAGTCCATATAAAACTATATGCTTTGATCAACTTATCAAAGCGTATATTCCAACTCCGAGATGATTGCACCAGTCCATAGATGGATCGCTGGAGCTTGCACATTTTGTTAGCACCTTTAGGATTGACAAAACCTTCTGGTTGCATCATATACAACTCTTCTTTAATAAATCCATTAAGGAATGCAGTTTTGACATCCATTTGCCAGATTTCATAAAATGTGGCAATTGCTAACATGATTCAGACAGACTTAAGCATCGATACGAGTGAAAAAATCTCATCGTATTCAACACCTTGAACTTGTTGAAAACCTTTCGCAACAAGTCGAGCTTGGTAGATAGTAATACTAATATCAGTGTCCGTCTTCCTCTTGAAGATCCATTCATTTAACATGGCTTGCTGATCATCGAGCAAGTCAATCAAAGTCCATACTTTGTTCTCATACATGGATCATATCTCAGATTTTATGGCCTCGAGCCATGTTGCGGAATCTGGGCTCATCATCGCTTCCTCATAGTTCGTAGGTTCATCATGGTCTAGTAACATGACCTCCAGAACATGATTACTACACCACTCTAGTGTGGATCTTACTCTGGAAGACCTACGAGGTTCTGTAGTAACTTGATCTGAAGTTTCATGATCAATATCATTAGCTTCCTCACTAATTGGTGTATTTGTCACAGGAACTGATTTCTGTGATGAACTACTTTCCAATAAGGGAACAGGTACAGTTACCTCATCAAGTTCTACTTTCCTCCCACTCACTTCTTTCGAGAGAAAATCCTTCTCTAGAAAGGATCCATTTTTAGCAACGAATATCTTGCCTTCGGATCTGTGATAGAAGGTGTACCCAACTATTTCCTTTGGGTATTCTATGAAGATGCACTTCTCCGATTTGGGTTCAAGCTTATCAGGATGAAACTTTTTCACATAAGCATCGCAGCCCCAAACTTTAAGAAACGACAACTTGGGTTTCTTGCTAAACCACAGTTCATATGTTGTCGTCTCAACGGATTTAGATGGTGCCCTTTTTAATGTGAATGCAGCTGTCTCTAATGCATAACTCCAAAACAATATTGGTAAATCAGTAAGAGACATCATAGATCGCACCATATCCAATAAAGTGCGGTTACGACGTTCGGACACACCATAACGTTGTGGTGTTCCAGGTGGCGTGAGCTGTGAAACTATTCCACAATGTTTTAATTGAAGGCCAAACTCGTAACTCAAATATTCCTCTCCGCGATCAGATCGCATAAACTTTATTTTCTTGTTACGATGATTTTCCACTTCACTCTAAAATTCTTTGAACCTTTCAACTATTTCAGACTTATGTTTCATCAAGTAGATATACCCATATCTGCTCAAATCATCTTGTGAAGGTCAGAAAATAACGATACTTGCCACGAGCCTTCATACTCATTGGTCTTCATACATCAGTATGTATTATTTCCAATAAGTCGGTAGCTCGTTCCATTGTTCCGAAGAACGGAGTTTTAGTCATCTTGCCCAAAAGGAACGGTTCGCAAGCATCAAATGATTCATAACCAAGTGATTCCGAAAATCCATCTTTATGGAGTTTCTTCATGCGCTTTACACCGATATGACCCAAACGGCAGTGCCACAAATAAGTTGCACTATCATTATTAACTTTGCATCTTTTGGCCTCAATATTATGAATATGTGTATCACTATGATCGAGATCCAACAAACTATTTTCATTGGGTGTATGACCATTGAAGGTTTTATTCATGTAAACAGAGCAAATTATTCTCTGATTTTAAATGAATAACCATATTGCAATAAACATGATCAAATCATATTCATGCTCAACGCAAACGCCAAATAACATTTATTTAGGTTTAACACTAATCCCGAAAATATAGGGAGTGTGCGATGATGATCATATCAATCTTGGAACTACTTCCAACACTCATCGTCACTTTCCCTTCAACTAGTCTCTGTTTATTCTGTAACTCCTGTTTCGAGTTACTAATATTAGCAACCGAACAAGTATCAAATACTCAGGGGCTACTATAAACACTAGTAAGGCACACATCAATAATATGTATATCAAATATACCCTTGTTCACTTTGCCATCCTTCTTATCCACCAAATATTCAGGGCATTTCCGCTTCCAGTGACCATTTCCTTTGCAGTGTAAACACTCAGTTTCAGGCTATGGTCCAGCTTTGGGCTTCTTCGCAGGAGTGACAACTTGCTTGTCTTTCCACTTGAAGTTCCCTTTCTTTCCCTTTGCCCTTCTCTTGAAACTAGTGGTCTTGTCAATCATCAACACTTGATGGTCTTTTCTTGATTTCTACCTTCGTCGATTTCAACATCACGAAGAGCTCGGGAATCATTTTCGTCATCCCTTGCATACTATAGTTCATCACGAAGTTCTAGTAACTTAGTGATGGTGACTAGAGAATTCTGTCAATCACTATCTTATCTGGAAGATTAACTCCCACTTGATTCAAGCGATTGAAGTACCCAGACAATCTGAGCACATGCTCACTAGTTGAGCGATTCTCCTCCATCTTTTAGCTTTAGAACTTGTTGGAGACTTCATATCTCTCAACTCGGGTATTTGCTGGAAATATTAACTTCAACTCCTGGAACATCTCATATGGTCCATGACGTTCAAAACGTCTTTGAAGTCCCGATTCTAAGCCGTTTAAGCATGGTGCACTAAACTATCAAGTAGTCATCCTTTTGAGCTAGCCAAACGTTCATAACGTCTGCATCTGCTCCTGCAATAGGTTTGTCACCTAGCGGTGCATTAGGGACATAATTCTTCTGTGCAGCAATGAGGATAAACCTCAGATCACGGATCCAATCCGCATCATTGCTACTAACATCTTTCAACACAATTTTCTCTAGGAACATATCAAAATAAACATATGAAAGCAACAACGCAAGCTATTGATCTACAACATAATTTGCAAAATACTACCAGGACTAAGTTCATGATAAATTTAAGTTCAATTAATCATATTACTTAAGAACTCCCACTTAGACAGACATCTCTCTAGTCATCTAAGTGATCACGTGATCCAAATCAACTAAACCATAACCAATCATCACGTGAGATGGAGTAGTTTTCAATGGTGAACATCACTATGTTGATCATATCTACTATATGATTCACGCTCGACCTTTCGGTCTCCGTGCTCCGAGGCCATATCTGCATATGCTAGGCTCGTCAAGTTTAACCTGAGTATTCCGCGTGTGCAAAACTGGCTTGCACCCGTTGTAGATGGACGTAGAGCTTATCACACCCGATCATCACGTGGTGTCTGGGCACGACGAACTTTGGCAATGGTGCATACTCAGGGAGAACACTTCTTGATAATTAGTGAGAGATCATCTTAAAATGCTACCGTCAATCAAAGCAAGAATAAGATGTATAACAGATAAACATCATATGCAATCAAAATATGTGACATGATATGGCCATGATCATCTTGCGCCTTTGATCTCCATCTCCAAAGTACTGTCATGATCTTTATCGTCACCGGCACGACACCATGATCTTTATCATCTTGATCAATGTGTCGTCACATGGTCGTCTCGCCAACTATTGCTCTTGCAACTATTGCTATCGCATAGCGATAAAGTAAAGCAATTATTTGGCACTTGCATCTTATGCAACAAAGAGACAACCATAGGGCTTCTGCCAGTTGCCGATAACTTCAACAAAACATGATCATCTCATACAACAACTTATATCTCATCACGTCTTGACCATATCACATCACAACATGCCCTGCAAAAACAAGTTAGACGTCCTCTACTTTGTTGTTGCAAGTTTTACGTGGCTGCTACGGGCTGAGCAAGAACCATTCTTACCTACGCATCAAAACCACAATGATAGTTTGTCAAATAGACTCCGTTTTAACCTTCGCAAGGACCGGGCGTAGCCACACTCGATTCAACTAAAGTTGGAGAAACTGACACCTGCCAGCCACCTGTGTACAAAGCACGTCGGTAGAACCAGTCTCGCGTAAGCGTACGCGTAATGTCGGTCCGGGCCGCTTCATCCAACAATACCACCGAACCAAAGTATGACATGCTGGTAGGCAGTATGAATTATATCGTCCACAACTCACTTGTGTTCTACTCGTGCATATAACATCAACGCATAAAACCTAGGCTCGGATGCCACTGTTGGGGAACGTAGTAATTTCAAAAAAATTCCTACGCACACGCAAGATCATGGTGATGACATAGCAACGAGAGGGAAGAGTGTATGTCCACATACCCTCGTAGACCGTAAGAAGAAGCGTTATAACAACACGGTTGATGTAGTCATACGTCTTCACGATCCGACCGATCCAAGCACCGAACATACGGAGCCTCCGAGTTCAGCACACGTTCAGCTCGATGACGATCTCCGGCCTCCGATCTAGCCGAGCTCCGGAGATGAGTTCCGTCAGCACGACGGCGTGGTGACGATGATGATGTTCTACCGGCGCAGGGCTTCGCCTAAACTCCGCGACGATATGACCGAGGTGGAATATGGTGGAAGGGGGCACCGCACACGGCTAAGGAACGATCCGTAGATCAACTTGTGTCTATGGGATGCCCCCCGCCCCCGTATATAAAGGAGCCAGGGGGAGGAGGCCGCCGGCCTAAGGGGGCGCGCCAAGGGGGGAGTCCTACTCCCACCGGGAGTAGGACTCCCCTTTTCCAGGTTGGAGTAGGAGAGAAGGGGGAAAGAGGGGAGGAGGGGAAGGAAAGGGGGGGTGCCGCCCCCCTTCCCTTGTCCTATTCGGACTAGGAGGGGGAGGGGCGCGCGGCCCCCTCCTTGCTCCTTCCTCTTCTCCCTCTTGGCCCATGTAGGCCCATTAACCCCCCGGGGGGTTCCGGTAACCTCCCGGTATTCCGATAAAATGCCGATTTCACCCGGAACCATTCCGATGTCCAAACACAGGCTTCCAATATATCAATCTTTATGTCTCGACCATTCCGAGACTCCTCGTCATGTCCGTGATCACATCCGGGACTCCGAACAAACTTCGGTACATCAAAACTTATAAACTCATAATAAAACTGTCATCAAAACGTTAAGCGTGCGGACCCTACGGGTTCGAGAACTATGTAGACATGACCTAGAACCATTCTCGGTCAATAACCAATAGCGGGACCTGGATGCCCATATTGGTTCCTATATATTCTACGAAGATCTTTATCGGTCAAACCTTATAACAACATACTTTGTTCCCTTTGTCATCGGTATGTTACTTGCCCGAGATTTGATCGTCGGTATCCAATACCTAGTTCAATCTCGTTACCGGCAAGTCTCTTTACTCGTTCCATAATACGTCATCTCATAACTAACTCATTAGTTACATGCTTGCAAGGCTTAGGTGATGAGTATTACCGAGAGGGCCCAGAGATACCTCTCCGACAATCGGAGTGACAAATCCTAATCTCGAATTATGCCAACTCAACATGTACCTTCAGAAACACCTGTAGAGCACCTTTATAATCACCCAGTTACGTTGTGACGTTTGGTAGCACACAAAGTGTTCTTCCGGTAGACGGGAGTTGCACAATCTCATAGTTGCAGGAACTTTGTATAAGTCATGAAGAAAGCAATAGCAGTATACTAAACGATCAAATGCTAGGCTAACAGAATGGGTCATGTCAATCACATCATTCTTCTAATGATGTGATCCCACTAATCAAATGACAACACATGTCTATGGTTAGGAAACATAACCATCTTTGATTAATGAGCTAGTCAAGTAGAGGCATACTAGTGACTATAGTTTTGTCTATGTATTCACACATGTATCATGTTTCCGGTTAATACAATTCTAGCATGAATAATAAACATTTATCATGATATGAGGAAATAAATAATAACTTTATTATTGCCTCTAGGGCATATTTCCTTCAGTGCAAGCATTGTTGCTGCTGAGTTCCATGCCTGATAGTTGGAACACGCTTGTTGTGTCCCTTAGCAATTCAGCTCCGGATGGGAAGCTGACTTTAGAGATGGTGAAGAACAGTATGCTGAATGAAGAAGCCAGAAAGAAGGAAAAGGGTGATGCCTCTTCTTCTGATGCGTATGTGGCTGAAACCCATGGGAAGAATGAGAACCGTGGACGCAGCAATACAAGATTTCAGCAAGGCAAAAGCAAATCCAGGGGGAGATCAAAGTCAAAACAGAGAAAAGATATCACTTGCTTTCATTGTGGCAATCCGGGACACATAAAGAGCGAGTGCAGGAAGTACAAGAGAGAGCTTGCAGAGGGGAAACTCGCAAAGAAACCCGAGCAAAAGGCTGAGAGTAGTTCAGCCATGACTGCAACAGATGAGGACTATCTAGTCATTGAAGATGAAGATTGCTATAGTGCTGTTCGTGATGATGCCATGAGTTGGGTTGTGAATTCAGGTGCGTCCTTCCACATCACATCACACAAGGAGTATTTCACATCTTACACTAGTGGTGTTACTGGCCAAGTGAGGATGGGAAATAGTGGTTCGTCAGCAATTGTTGGCAAGGGCTCTATATGCATTGAAACAAACACAGGTTGCAGATTGGTGCTCGATGATGTGAGGCATGTTCCCAACATAAGGCTGAATTTGTTGTCAGTTGGCAAGCTTGATGATATCAAACATCCTAGTTATTTTGGTGAAGGAAAGTGGAAGCTCACCAAAGGCTCTTTGATTGTGGCTCGAGGAAGTAAGCAAGGTAATCTCTATGTGACTAAAACCAAGTTGTGCAATGAGGTGTTGAATGTTGCGGAAAAAGACACTTCGGTTGAATTGTGGCACAAGAGGCTTGGGCATATGAGTGAGAAGGGCATGCATGCTCTTGCTCGCATGGAGTACCTCCCTGAGTTGAAATGTATATCCTTGAAACCCTGTGCACATTGTTTTGCTGGCAAACAACACAGGGCTGCATTTCGTACACTCTCTCCACATCGTGCAGATAATGTTCTTGATATTGTGCACACTAACGTTTGCTCCATGACTAAAAAATCTCATGGTGGAGCATTATACTTTGTGACTTTTATTGATGACCATTCCAGAAAGGTTTTTGTGTATGTGCTGAAACACAAATACCAAACGTTTGAAGCCTTCAAGGAGTTCCATGCCAAAGTTGAAAGAGAAACTGGCAGGAAATTGAAGTGCGTGAGATCAGACAATGGTGGTGAATACAGAGGTACTTTTGAAAGGTATTGCAGAAATGTTGGCATCAGGCTTGAGAAGAGTCCACCAAAGACACCCCAGCTCAATGGTCTTGCAGAGAGAATGAACAGGACACTCACAGAGAGGGTCACAACTATGCTCTCTCATGCTCATTTACCTAATTCATTTTGGGCTGAAGCTTTGATGAATGCTATTTATGTGGTTAACCTATCTCCTCAGTTCCTCTTGCAGGTGATATTCCTCAGAGAGTTTGGTCAGGGAAGGAGGTATCATACAAGCACTTGAAGGTCTTTGGCTGCAGGGCATTTGTACATGTTCCAAGGGACGAAAGATCCAAGCTTGATAGCAAGACAAAGCAGTGCATCTACCTCAGCCAACCAAGTGAAGAGTTTGGCTACAGGTTGTGGGATCCAGCCAATAGAAAGATTGTGAGAAGCCGAGATGTGGTGTTCATTGAAGATGAAACAATAAAAGATATTGGGAAACCAGAGAAGCCAATGACCAATACACCTTAGGTTGACATGGATCCAATCTGTCCTCCTCTCGTGTATGACAATCATGGGGGAGATGATCACACCGAAGACATTGGAGATGCAACTGATCAAGGCAGTACAAGTCAAAGTGGCGAGCAACCATCAAGTGATGATGATGATGAAGTTGGTAATGATGATGCCAACGAAAATCCACCTGATTCACCACCAGTGCAGCAGCAAAGAAGAAGTGAAAGAGGTCGCATTCCTTCTTCTAAGTATCCACCACATCAATATGTGTTGATGACAGATGCAGGTGAGCCCTCATGCTATGAGGAGGCAATGTCTGATGAGAACAAAGAAGAATGGTCAGAAACCATGCAAGATGAGATGAATTCCTTGTATGAGAATGATACTTTTGAGTTGGTGAAACTGCCAAAGGGCAAGAAAGCACTCAAGAACAAGTGGGTTTACAGAGTGAAGACTGAAGAAAACACCTCACATCCAAGGTACAAGGCCAGATTGGTTGTGAAAGGATTCAGTCAGAAAAAGGGCATTGATTATAGTGAGATATTCTCTCCAGTGGTCAAGATGTCTTCGATCCGAGTTGTGCTTGGCATGGCTGCCACCATGGACTTGGAAATTGAACAACTTGATGTGAAGACAGCTTTCTTGCATGGTGACCTAGAGGAGGAGATATACATGGAGCAGCCAGAGGGATTCATGGTTGCAGGCAAGGAGCACTTAGTTTGCAAATTGAAGAAGAGCTTGTATGGCTTGAAGCAAGCTCCTCGGCAGTGGTACAAGAAGTTTGAGTCTTTTATGACTGGGCTTGGTTACCATAAAGCACAACCTGACCATTATGTCTTTATGAAGAGGTACGCCGAGGGTGACTTCATTATTCTCTTGTTGTATGTTGATGATATGCTGATTGTTGGAAATGGCACAAAGAGGATTTCTCTCCTCAAGAAGGCATTGAGTAAATCATTTGCCATGAAGGATTTAGGACCAGCTAAGCAAATACTTGGCATGAAGATCTCCCGTGATAGATCAAAGAAGCTGCTTTGGCTCTGACAGGAAAGATACATTGAGAAGGTACTTGAAAGGTTCAATATGAAAGATGCAAAATCTGTTATCTCTCCGCTTGCAGGCCATCACAAACTGAATTCTAAACAATGTCCTACAAGCAAGAAGGAGAAAGAAGAAATGAGGAAAGTACCTTACCAATCTGCTGTGGGCAGTTTGATGTATGCCATGGTATGCACTAGGCTTGACATTGCCTATGCAGTTGGAGTTGTTAGCCGGTTCATGACAAATCCAGGTAAAGCTCACTAGGAAGCAGTGAAGTGGATTCTCAGGTATCTCAAGGGTACTCCTACATCTTGTCTATGCTTTGGAAGTGGTGATCCTGTATTGCAGGGCTATACAGATGCAGATTATGCAGGTGACAAGGATCGTAGGAAGTCCACATCCGGATACCTGATGACTTATGCAGGGGGAGCAGTGTCATGGCAATCAAGATTGCAGAAATGCGTTTCTACATCAACTACAGAAGCTGAGTACATTGCAACAGTTGATGCTAGCAAGGAAGTTTTGTGGATGAAGAACTTCTTGCAAGAGCTCGGCATGAAGCAAGAGAAGTATGTTCTGTTTTGTGACAGTCAGAGTGCTATTCATCTTGCCAAGAATTCAAGCTATCACTCTCGAACCAAGCACATTGATGTGAGGTACCATTGGATTCGAGATGTTGTGAGTTCCAAGTTGCTGAAACTTGAGAAGATCCATACAGACGACAATGGTTCGGATATGATGACCAAGATATTACCAAATGAGAAGCTACAAGCATGTTGCAAGGTAGCGGGCATGGCGCTGCCCCCCTCATGAGTCGGAGGGGGAGATTTGTTGGGATATCCTCCTCATGTGGGCTGTGAGGAGATGACCATTTGAGGCCTTTTAGGCAGCCCATAGAGATGCAAAAGCCCACTACCCATTAGGGTTATGACCTAGGGCCATTTTGGACTTTGCACATGAGTGGATGGGGATGCTTTACCCTCCATCCAGCAGCCACCACCAAGTGTGACGAAAATCAGTTCATCCTCCAAGAGAGAAGAAGAGAGAAAACCAAGAGAGCAAGGGAAGAAGAGGAAGATTGAAGGAAGAAGCAAGGGAGCTCCTCCCCAAGGTTGTGATGGTCCAGATCCACTACCTTGTCTCCTTCAAGCTTCGGTTCCACCATCCTTGGTGAGATTGTTCCAATCCCTAGTTCTTGAGCTCCAAATCCTGTTGTGTTCATCCAAGATTCAGAAATCTTGATGTATGAGATCCTCTAGTGCTGTCTAGAGAAGAACTTGTTGTATCCCACGTTTGATGATAGTGGAAGAGGATTTGGGTGGCTTCGACCCGTGGTTTTTCCCCTCAAGTTGAGGGGTTTTCCACGTAAAAATCTGGTGTCTCTTTGTTGATGCCTGATGCTGCCAGGAAAACTTACTCCTACCACAAGACACTAGGCTGAGGAGTGTCTTGCCTGCTGAGTAACATTTTTTGCCTCCATATATGCTGCTGCATATGTTTCCTTCCATGCTAAGCAACGATCCTTGAATTAGTACATGATGTGGTGCTGAGATTACTTGTTTCCGCTGCGGTTTTTAGTTAACCACAAGTGCATTTGTGTGCTAATTCTCAACATTGCGTACTAGTTGTCGTTTGGATCGACGACTTCCTAGACCTCTGACTGTCTCCATGACGAACGCCACCATCAACTCTCATGGCGTGTAGTGTTCACGGTTTAGATGGGATATAGCGGTTGCGGCTCCATCATCACCATCGGTTCTCCTTGGGTTGCGCTCACCGTCATGGTTGTGTTGTCTCCTGGGTTCACCAACACCATAACCTTTTGCTTACTTTCCAAAATACATAGATGAACACGTATCCAAGCTATGAGAGGAAGTATAATAGGGTGACATAGGCGGACTATAGTGTCACATTCTAGGTTAATAGGAATGATAGGCTACTCATATCAATGACCAATTCCTTCTTTTCCGTGAGCCCATTCGCAAGGAACCTCAATGTTAAGTGTGCTTGGCTTGAAGAGATTTGAGGATGGGTGAGCGACTTGAGAAGATGATCCCGGGTGCGCAGTTGTTCTGCGGGGCCAGTCTAGATTCCGCTAGACGTAGCGGCGGGGAACTGGTGGCTACGTCTAGGGCATTACAAAATGGTACCAGAACGAACGTTTGCGGTTACACAAGCATGTGTGGATCAGCAGCGCAGTCATGTACATGATGCATGTGGCCTGCCGTGGCACATATCATGGGCACATATTGATACTGGCAATGGCGCACATAGATATGTGCTAAGGGGCAACGTTCCTGTGTGTCGGCAAGGACGTCGATTTCTTTGAGTGTGGTGTATGTGACATCCTAACTTAATAGGAATGATATATTACTCATGTCAATAAGGAATTCTTCCTTTTTTGGGAGCCCATTTGCAAAGAACCGAAACCTCAAAATTAATCATGCTTGACTTGGAGCGATTTGAGGATGTGTGACTGACTGAAAAGTTTATCTCGGATGCACACGAGTGATGACAAAGTGCGTACGAAAGATTAGTGTTGGCTTGTGGTGCCAGTCTAAATTCCATTAGGAGTAACGGTGAGGAACCGGTCGTTGTGGTCGGGACAATACATGTTGCCACTCACTGCGAAGGAAGACAGCAACTCGCAACACTAGTCGTCGCCGGGTCATAGTTGGCACTGGAGCTCGCAACACCGCCACTCGCAACACAGGTCAATAAAAATTTCCCAAATATTATCAGACAGTCTGGACACTTTTAGCCATTCGCGTGGCTAATCAAATTGCCCCAAATGTTTGGATTGTCCAAAATTCCACAAACTCTCACCAACTCAGTTCGGACGTCCGCGCCCACCGTCAACTCAACCTCGGACTCCACCATAAAACATTTTTTTCCTTCCTCTCTTCCCTCTCCTCTCTTCATTAGACAAGGGGATGGACAAATACATAATTTTAAAGGTATAGTTTTGGATGGCTGACATCTAGCCCGATGTCTGTGGACATGTCCGGACATGACCATGGACGTTTAGTGGGGTCTGTTTAATGACTAGCTTGGAGATGCCCTTAGAGCAACTTCAACGCGCCGACCCATTTCGTCTGTGCGTGTTCATTTGGGTCGTCGTGGACAAAAAAGTCGGCCCAACACGCCGCCCCAAAAGGATGTGAGTTCGCTTTTCGTCCGCCTGCCGGTCCATTCCTGGCCCAAATTTGAGTCCCATTTGCGTCGGCGCAGACACGAAGCGGATGTGCACGACGCCCGCCAACTCCTCCCCTTGGCCCGTCAGTCGGTGGCACATAGGCCATTCACTTCCACCCCCATCGACAGCAAGCACTCACCCACACACCCCGTCATCGCCGCCATCCAGTGCCGGTGCCCCCTGCCAGCAGTCCGCGCCCATACACCCGCCGCCACCACCGCCTCGCCACTGGGCCACCGCAGCTTCCCCCCACCCCGATGTCGCCGCGAGCACAAAGTCGCCTCCTGCGCCCCCGGCCAGCTCCTTCATCTGACGACGCCACACTAGTGGGACACCGCCAGACTAGCTGCCTGGTCCAGGGGAGGCGCGTGTTTCTTCGCTGACAAGCTTCTTTGATGACGCCCGCAAGTTGTTTGACAGTTTATGCTCAAGGTACAAATGAACTCCGCCGACGAGTTCTTTTTCCACAATTTCCTCTGCGACTCCGATGATTCCTCATCTGATGATGAGGAGATGGTGGCTGCCCTGCCGGAGAGAAGAGGAGGAGATTCACCCAAGAGCAAGAGAGTGCTAGGAAGGATGTCGAGCGTGCCTTTGATGTACTGCAATCTCGATAGGGCATCGTTCGGTAACCTGCTAGAATTTGGAGCACCAAGAAGTTGTGGGAGGTGATGGCTGCTTGTGTGATCATGCACAATATAATCACAGAGGATAAGTGATCGGAACATGGAAGAGCGGCAACTTTTGCACGGTTCACCTAATTTCATCATCAAATGTGTTATTGGGAAATTCACGTTCAGCTGCAAGATGATTTGGTTGAGCATACCTGGGCTCATACAACCAGTAGATGTATCTTTTTTTCAAAATGTATTTGAGACAATTTAATTTTTATTCGACTTGTAAACTATGGTATATTTATTTGGTTGTGAAACTATGTTATATTTGTTTGCTTGTGAAACTATGCAAAATGTGTGGTTGCAAAATGACAGCAAGCCAGCCACACGGGTAAATATGGGTTTCGCGGGTTGGATGAATGACCGACTCAAAACAAAAACAGGACGGTCACCGAGCGGGCGGCCGACCCAAACAGACAAAACGCGCGTCTGTTTGTGTGGGCGTGTTGGAGTTGCTCTTAGAGTCCGACGCATCGCTTGGTTGTCGCTGTGAGTGCAGGTGGGGGACTGTGGACCATTGGTTTGGACAGTTTCAGCGTTGCTTCATTTTGGGGATTTGTGCTTTGAAGCTTTCAGGTGTGTTGCCGTTCTACGGACAACATTGTTCAACTCTTGAGCCACGTAGGTGCGGCCCCCGTGTAGCAAAAGACCTGGCTTCATGGTTGGTGCAAGTGATCCTCATAGCTTCAGCGATTTGCTTAATTTTACCAGTTTGGTATATACCTTTTTCTGTTCTTCTTGCACTTTGCTATGTCCATGTGGTTCTTCAAGCTGGCTGCGTGGATCAAACCGGTGCAAAGGCTGGGATTATCCCTTTTTAGAAACAAAAAAATCAATCTCAAGCTGGGAAGCAAAGCATGAATGCCTGGTTATGGATTCATCAATTCAATGCCAAGGTCATCTCAAGCCTCCTATTTTAAAAACAGTGCACACCTGACACCCCAGCTCCAATTAGCGGTCGTTAAGGGAGCTCCATGCCCAGTCAACAACGATTTTGTGCAGGCAAACTACAAAACCTGACCCTTGATTACGTTGTCGGTTTCTTTGTCATGGACATTAGGCCCTGGCAACTCCCGCAGCTTCTTTTTGATCAATAGCTTGGACATCGCCTCAGGAGACACCACCTAGGCGTGCTCGCTCTCACGCTGCTGGAACTAAGGTGAAGGTTGGCGGAGAGAGGTTGTTTTTTAGGGGGGTTTTGAGATCAGAGTAGATGACTACTCAGAAGGAGCACTACATTCGGACAACATCAGAGATCATAGACTCTCCGGGACGTCTGCAATCATTACTTGGACGCCCGTACTCCTGGCCAGCGCCGCCAGCCCGTGCGCCAGCCCATTCCTTTTGCCATTAACATGCTGAATCCTGCTTGCAGCGAAGCCCATCATCGCCTTTTTAATGTCCATGATTAGTCCATAACATGCTGCCTGGGGCGGCTGCAGAGAGGTTAGATCTGAAATGTGATGGAAATATGCCCTAGAGGCAATAATAAAGTTATTATTTATTTCCTCATATCATGATAAATGTTTATTATTCATGCTAGAATTGTATTACCCGGAAACATAATACATGTGTGAATACATAGACAAACATAGTGTCACTAGTATGCCTCTGCTTGACTAGCTCGTGAATCAAGGATGGTCAAGTTTCCTAACCATAGACATGAGTTGTGATTTGATTAACGGGATCACATCATTAGGAGAATGATGTGATTGACTTGACCCATTCCGTTAGCTTAGCACTAGATCGTTTAGTATGTTGCTATTGCTTTCTTCATGACTTATACATGTTCCTATGACTATGAGATTATGTAACTCCCAATTACCGGAGGAACACCTTGTGTATTACCAAACATCACAATGTAACTGAGTGATTATAAAGGTGCTCTACAGGTGTCTCCGAAGGTACTTGTTGAGTTGACGTATTTCGAGATTAGGATTTGTCACTCCGATTGTCGGAGAGGTATCTCTAGGCCCTCTCGGTAATGCACATCACTATAAGCCTTGCAAGCAATGTACCTAATGAGTTAGTTACGGGATGATGCATTACGTAACGAGTAAAGAGACTTGCCGGTAATGAGATTGAACTAGGTATTGAGATACCGGCGATCGAATCTCGGGCAAGTAACATACCAATGACAAAGGGAACAACGTATGTTGTTATGCGGTTTGACCAATAAAGATCTTCGTAGAATATGTAGGAGCCAATATGAGCATCCAGGTACCGCTATTGGTTATTGAACAGAGACGTGTCTCGGTCATGTCTACATAGTTCTCGAACCCATAGGGTCTGCACGCTAAAAGTTAGATGACGGTTATATTATGAGTTTATGTGTTTTGATGTACCGAAGGTTGTTCGGAGTCCCGGATGTGATCACGGACATGACGAGGAGTCTTGAAATGGTCGAGACATAAAGATTGATATATTGGACGACTATATTTGGACACCGGAATGGTTCCGGGTGAGATTGGGACAATACCGGAGCTCCGGGAGGTTATCGGAACCCCCCCCCCCCCCCGGGAGGTATATGGGCCTTAATGGGCTTTAGTGGAAAGGAGGGGAAAGGAGCAAGGGAGGGGGCGCTCCCTCCCAAGCCCAATCGGAATTGGGAGGGGGGGCGGCCCCCCCTTTCCTTCCTCCCTCCTTCCTCTTCCTTCCCTCTCCCTATCCAAATAGGAAAAGGAGGAGTCCTACTCCTGGTGGGAGTAGGACTCCCCCCTTGCGCGCGCCTCCTCCCCTTGGCCGGGCCCCTCCTCCACTCCTTTATATACGATGGAGGGGCACCCTAGAGACACAACAATTGATCATTGATCTCTTAGCCGTGTGCGGTGCCCCCCTCCACCATAGTCCTCCTCGATAATATCATAGCGGTGCTTAGGCGAAGCCCTGTGTCGGTAGAACATCATCATCGTCACCACGCCGTCGTGCTGACGGAACTCTCCCTCGACACTCGGCTGGATCGGAGTTCGAGGGACATCATCGAGCTGAACGTGTGCAAGAACTCGGAGGTGCCGTGCTTTCGGTGCTTGATCGGTCGGACCGTGAAGACGTACGACTACATCAACGGACATAAAACTACATCAACCGCGTTGTGCTAATGCTTCTTCTTTCGGTCTACGAGGGTACGTGGACACACTCTCCCCTCTCGTTGCTATGCATCACCATGATCTTGCGTGTGCGTAGGAAATTTTTTGAAATTACTACGTTCCCCAACAGTGGTATCAGAGCCTGGTTTTATGCGTTGATGTTATATGCATGAGTAGAACACAAGTGAGTTGTGGGCGATACAAGTCATACTACTTACCAGCATGTCATACTTTGGTTCGGCGGTATTGTTGGATGAAGCGGCCCAGACCGACATTACGCGTATGCTTACGCGAGACTAGTTCTACAGACGTGCTTTGCACACAGGTGGCTGGCGGGTGTCAGTTTCTCCAACTTTAGTTGAACCGGGTGTGGCTACGCCTGGTCCTTGAGAAGGTTAAAACATCACTAACTTGACGAACTATCATTGTGGTTTTGATGCATAGGTAAGAACGGTTCTTGCTAAGCCCGTAGCAGCCAAGTAAAACTTGCAACAACAAAGTAGAACACGTCTAACTTGTTTTTGCAGGTCATGTTGTGATGTGATATGGTCAAGACGTGATGCTATATTTTATTGTATGAGATGATCATGTTTTGTAACCGAGTTATCAGCAACTGGCAGGAGCCATATGGTTGTTGCTTTATTGTATGCAATGCAATCGCCCTGTAATTGCTTTACTTTATCACTAAGCGGTAGCAATAGTTGTAGAAGCAATAGTTGGCGAAGACGACAACGATGCTACGATGGAGATCAAGGTGTCACGCCGGTGACGATGGTGATCATGACGGTGCTTCGGAGATGGAGATCACAACCACAAGATGATGATGACCATATCATATCACTTATATTGATTGCATGTGATGTTTATCTTTTATGCATCTTATCTTGCTTTGATTGACGGTAGCATTATAAGATGATCTCTCACTAAATTTCAAGATAAAAGTGTTCTCCCTGAGTATGCACCGTTGCCAAAGTTCGTCGTGCCTAGACACCACATGATGATCGGGTGTGATAAGCTCTACGTCCATCTACAACGGGTGCAAGCCAGTTTTGCACACGCAGAATACTCAGGTTAAACTTGACGAGCCTAGCATATGCATATATGGCCTCGGAACACTGAGACCGAAAGGTCGAGCGTGAATCATATAGTAGATATGATCAACATAGTGATGTTCACCATTGAAAACCACTCCATTTCACGTGATGATCGGTTATGGTTTAGTTGATTTGGATCACGTGATCATTTAGATGATTAGAGGAATGTCTATCTAAGTGGGAGTTCTTAAGGACTATGATTAATTGAACTTAAACTTATCATGAACTTAGTACCTGATAGTATTTTGGTTGTCTATGTTTGTTGTAGATAGATGGCCCGCGTTGTTGTTCCATTGAATTTTAATGCGTTCCTTGAGAAAGCAAAGTTGAAAGATGATGGTAGCAATTACACGAACTGGGTCCGTAACTTGAGGATTATCCTCATTACTACACAGAAGAATTACGTCCTGGAAGCACCGCTAGGGGCCAAACCTACTGCAGGAGCAACACCAGATGTTATGAACGTCCGGCAGAGCAAAGTTGATGACTACTCGATAGTTCAGTGTGCCATGCTTTACGGCTTAGAACCGGGACTTCAACGACGTTTTGAACGTCATGGAGCATATGAGATGTTCCAGGAGTTGAAATTAATATTTCAAGCAAATGCCCGGATTGAGAGATATGAAGTCTCCAATAAGTTCTACAGCTGCAAGATGGAGGAGAATAGTTCTGTCATTGAGCATATACTCAGAATGTCTGGGTATAACAATCACTTGATTCAACTGGGAGTTAATCTTCCGAATGATAGCGTCATTGACAGAATTCTTCAATCACTGCCACCAAGCTACAAGAGCTTCGTGATGAACTATAATATGCAAGGGATGGATAAGACAATTCCCGAGCTCTTCGCAGTGCTAAAGGCTGCGGAGGTAGAAATCAAGAAGGAGCATCAAGTGTTGATGGTCAATAAGACCACCAGTTTCAAGAAAAAGGGCAAAGGGAAAAAAGGGGAACTTCAAGAAGAACAGCAAACAAGATGCTGCTCAAGAGAAGAAACCCAAGACTGGACCTAAGCCTGAGACTGAGTGCTTCTACTGCAAACAGACTGGTCACTGGAAGCGGAACTGCCCCAAGTATTTGACGGATAAGAAGGATGGCAAGGTGAACAAAGGTATATGTGATATACATGTTATTGATGTGTACCTTACCAGAGCTCGCAGTAGCACCTGGGTATTTGATACTGGTTCTGTTGCTAATATTTGCAACTCGAAACAGGGACTACAAATTAAGATGACACTGTCTAAGGACGAGGTGACGATGCGCCTGGGAAATGGTTCCAAAGTCGATGTGATCGCCGTCGGCACGCTACCTCTACATCTACCTTCGGGATTAGTTTTAGACCTAAATAATTGTTATTTGGTGCCAGCGTTGAGCATGAACATTATATCTGGATCTTGTTTGATGTGAGACGGTTATTCATTTAAATATGAGAATAATGGTTGTTCTATTTATATGAGTAATATCTTTTATGGTCATGCACCCTTAAAGAGTGGTCTATTTTTGATGAATATGGATTGTAGTGATACACATATTCATAATGTTTAAGCAAAAAAGATGCAGAGTTTATAATGATAGTGCAACTTATTTGTGGCATTGCCGTTTAGGTCATATTGGTGTAAAGCGCATGAAGAAACTCCATACTGATGGACTTTTGGAATCACTTGATTATGAATCACTTGGTACTTGCGAACCATGCCTCATGGGCAAAATGACTAAAATGCCGTTCTCCGAAACTATGGAGCGAGCAACTGATTTGTTGGAAATCATACATACTGATGTATGTGGTCCAATGAATGTTGAGGCTCGCGGCGGGTATCATTATTTTCTCACCTTCACAGATGATTTGAGCAGATATGGGTATATCTACTTAATGAAACATAAGTCTGAAACATTTGAAAAGTTCAAAGAATTTCAGAGTGAAGTTAAAAATCATCGTAACAAGAAAAATAAAGTTTCTTTGATCTGATCGTGGAGGAGAATATTTGAGTTACGAGTTTGGTCTACATTTGAAACAATGCGGAATAGTTCCGCAACTCACGCCACCCGGAACACCACAGCGTAATGGTGTGTCCGAACGTCGTAATCGTACTTTACTAGATATGGTGCGATCTATGATGTCTCTTACTGATTTACCGCTATCATTTTGGTGTTATGCTTTAGAGACGGCTACATTCACGTTAAATAGGGCACCATCAAAATCCGTTGAGACGACGCCTTATGAACTATGGTTTGGCAAGAAACCAAAGTTGTCGTTTCTTAGAGTTTGGGACTGCGATGCTTATGTGAAAAAGCTTCAACCTGATAAGCTCGAACCCAAATCGGAGAAATGTGTCTTCATAGGATATCCAAAGGAAACTGTTGGGTACACCTTCTATCACAGATCCAAAGGCAAGATATTTGTTGCAAAGAATGGATCCTTTCTAGAGAAGGAGTTTCTCTCGAAAGAAGTGAGTGGGAGGAAAGTAGAACTTGATGAGGTAACTGTACCTGCTCCCTTATTGGAAAATAGTTCATCACAGAAACCGGTTCCTGTGACGACTACACCAATTAGTGAGGAGGTTGATGATATTGATCATGAAACTTCAGATCAAGTTACTACCGAACCTCGTAGGTCAACCAGAGTAAGATCCGCACCAGAGTGGTACGCTAATCCTGTTCTGGAGGTCATGTTACTTGACCATGGCGAACCTACGAACTATGAGGAAGCGATGATGAGCCCAGATTTCGCAAAATGGCTTGAGGCCATGAAATCTGAGATGGGATCCATGTTGAGAACAAAGTGTGGACTTTGGTTGACTTTCCCGATGATCGGCAAGCCATCGAGAATAAATGGATCTTCAAGAAGAAGACTGATGCTGATGGTAATGTTACTGTCTACAAAGCTCGACTTGTTGCAAAAGGTTTTCGACAAGTTCAAGGGGTTGACTACGATGAGACTTTCGCACCCGTAGCGATGCTTAAGTCTATCCGAATCATGTTAGCAATTGCTGCATTTTATGATTATGAAATTTGTCAAATGGATGTCAAAACTGCATTCCTGAATGGATTTCTGGAAGAAGAGTTGTATATGATGCAACCAGAAGGTTTTGTCGATCCAAAGGATGCTAACAAAGTGTGCAAGCTCCAGCGATGCATTTATGGACTGGTGCAAGCCTCTCGGAGTTGGAATAAATGCTTTGATAGTGTGATCAAAGCATATGGTTTTATACAGACTTTTAGAGAAGCCTGTATTTACAAGAAAGTGAGTGGGAGCTCTGTAGCATTTCTAATATTATATGTGGACGACATATTATTGATTGGAAATGATATAGAATTTCTGGATAGCATAAAAGGATACTTGAATAAAAGTTTTTCAATGAAAGACCTCGGTGAAGCTGCTTACATATTGGGCATCAAGATCTATAGAGATATATCAAGACACTTAATTGGACTTTCACAAAGTACATACCTTGATAAAGTTTTGAAAAATTTCAAAATGGATCAAGCAAAGAAAGGGTTCTTGCCTGTAATACAAGGTGTGAAATTGAGTCAGAATCAATGCCCGACCACTGCAGAAGATAGAGAGAAAATGAAAGAAGTTCCCTATGCTTCAGCCATAGGCTCTATCATGGATGCAACGTTGTGTACCAGACCTGATGTGTGCCTTGCTATTAGTTTAGCAGGGAGGTACCAAAGTAATCCAGGAGTGGATCACTGGACAGTGGTCAAGAACATCCTGAAATACCTGAAAAGGACTAAGGATATGTTTCTCGTTTATGGAGGTGACAAAGAGCTAGTCGTAAATGGTTACATCGATGCAAGCTTTGACACTGATCCGGACGATTCTAAATCGCAAACTGGATACGTGTTTATATTGGAGCTGTCAGTTGGTGCAGTTCTAAACAAAGCGTCGTGGCGGGATCTACATGTGAAGCGGAGTACATAGCTGGTTTGGAAGCAACAAATGAAGGAGTCTGGATGAAGGAGTTCATATCCGATCTAGGTGTCATACCTAGTGCATCGGGTCTAATGAAAATCTTTTGTGACAATACTGGTGCAATTGCCTTGGCAAAGGAATCCAGATTTCACAAGAGAACCAAGCACATAAAGAGACGCTTCAATTCCATTCGGGACCAAGTCCAGGTGGGAGACATAGAGATTTGCAAGATACATACGGATCTGAATGTTGCAGACCCGTTGGCTAAGCCTCTTCCACGAGCAAAACATGATCAGCACCAAGGCTCCATGGCTGTTAGAATCATTACTGTGTAATCTAGATTATTGACTCTAGTGCAAGTGGGAGACTGAAGGAAATATGCCCTAGAGGCAATAACAAAGTTATTATTTATTTCCTCATATCATGATAAATGTTTATTATTCATGCTAGAATTGTATTACCCGGAAACATAATACATGTGTGAATACATAGACAAACATAGTGTCACTAGTATGCCTCTACTTGACTAGCTCGTGAATCAAAGATGGTTAAGTTTCCTAACCATAGACATGAGTTGTCATTTGATTAACGGGATCACATCATTAGGAGAATGATGTGATTGACTTGACCCATTCCGTTAGCTTAGCACTTGATCGTTTAGTATGTTGCTATTGCTTTCTTCATGACTTGTACATGTTCCAATGACTATGAGATTATGTAACTCCCGATTACCGGAGGAACACTTTGTGTGCTACCAAACGTCACAACGTAACTGGGTGGTTATAAAGGTGCTCTACAGGTGTCTCCGAAGGTATTTGTTTAGTTGACGTATTTTGAGATTAGGATTTGTCACTCCGACTGTCGGAGAGGTATCTCTGGGCCCTCTCGGTAATGCACATCACTATAAGCCTTGCAAGCAATGTAGCTGATGAGTTATTTACGGGATGATGCATTACGTAACGAGTAAAGAGACTTGCTGATACGTCTCCAATGTATCTATAATTTTTGATTGTTCCATGCTATTATATTACCCCTTTTGGATGTTTATGGGATTTATTTTACACATTTATATCATTTTTGGGACTAACCTACTAACCGGAGGCCCAGCCCATATTGCTGTTTTTTTGCCTATTTCAGTATTTCAAAGAAAAGGAATATCAAACGGAGTCCAACGGAATGAAACCTTCGGGGGCGTTATTTTTGGAACAAACGTGATCCGGAGAGCTTGGAGTGCAAGTCAAGAAGCTGCCGAGGAAGCCACGAGATAGGAGGCCGCCCCCCCTGTAGGGTGCGCCCACCTGTCTCGTGGGCCCCTCGGGTGGCCACCGACGTACTTCTCCCTCCTATATATATATATATACCTACGTACCCCGAAAACATCCAGGAGCACCACGAAACACAATTTCCACCACCGTAACCTTCTGTATCCGCGAGATCCCATCTTGGAGCCTTCGCCGGCACTCTGCCAGAGGGGGAATCGACCATGGAGGGCTTCTACATCAACATCCTTGCCCATCCGATGAGTTGTGAGTAGTTTACCACAGACCTACGGGTCCATAGTTATTAGCTAGATGGCTTCTTCTCTCTTTTTGGATCTCAATACAATGTTCTCCCCCTCTCTTGTGGAGATCTATTCAATGTAAACTCTTTTTGCGGTGTGTTTGTCGAGATCCGATGAATTGTGGGTTTATGATCAAGTTTATCTATGAATAATATTTGAATCTTCTCTGAATTCTTTTATGCATTATTGAGTTATCTTTGCAAGTCTCTTCGAATTATCGGTTTGGCTTGGCCTACTAGATTGATCTTTCTTGCCATGGGAGAAGTTCTTAGCTTTGGGTTCAATCTTGCGGTGTCCTTACCCAGTGACAGAAAGGGTTGCAAGGCACGTATTGTATTGTTGCCATCGAGGATAACAAGATGGGGTTTATATCATATTGCATGAGTTTATCCCTCTACATCATGTCATCTTGCTTAATGTGTTCCTCTGTTCTTATGAACTTAATACTCTAGATGCAGGCAAGAGTCGGTCGATGTGTGGAGTAATAGTAGTAGATGCAGGCAGGAGTCGGTCTACTTGTTATGGACGTGATGCCTATATACATGATCATGCCTAGATAATCTCATAACTATGCGCTTTTCTATCAATTGCTCGACAGTAATTTGTTCACCCACCGTAATACTTATGCTATCTTGCGAGAAGCCTCTAGTGAAACCTATGGCCCCCGGGTCTATCTCTTATCATATTTGTTTTCAATCTACTTTTATTTGCATCTTTACTTTTTGCATCTATATTATAAAATACCAAAAATATATTTATCTTATCATACTATCTTTATTAGATCTCACTTTCGCAAGTGGCCGTGAAGGGATTGACAACCCCTTTATTGCGTTGGTTGCGAGTTCTCAGTTTGTTTGTGTAAGTGTGTGGGACTTTTGAGGAGCCTCCTACTGGATTGATACCTTGGTTCTCAAAACTGAGGGAAATACTTACGCTACACTTGCTGCATCACCCTCTCCTCTTCGAGGAAAACCAATGCAAGCTCAAGACATAGCACTTGCCGGTAACGAGATTGAACTAGGTATTGAGATACCGACGATCGAATCTCGGGCAAGTAACATACCGATGACAAAGGGAACAACGTATGTTGTTATGCGGTTTGACCGATAAAGATCTTCATAGAATATGTAGGAGCCAATATGAGCATCCAGGTTCCCCTATTGGTTATTTACCGGAGACGTGTCTCGGTCATGTCTACATAGTTCTCGAACCCGTAGGGTCCGCACGTTTAAAGTTAGATGATGGTTATATTATGAGTTTATGTGTTTTGATGTACCGAAGGTTGTTCGGAGTCCCGGATGTGATCACGGACATGACGAGGAGTCTCGAAATGGTAGAGACATAAAGATTGATATATTAGACGACTATATTTTGACACCTGAATGGTTCCGGGTGAGATTGGGACAATACCGGAGCTCCGGGAGGTTATCGGAACCCCCCGAGAGGTATATGGGCCTTAATGGGCTTTAGTGGAAAGGAGGGGAAAGGAGCAAGGGAGGGGGCGCCCCCCCCCCCCAAGCCCAATCCGAATTGGGAGGGGGGCCGGCCCCCCTTTCCTTCCTCCCTCCTTCCTCTTCCTTCCCTCTCCCTCTCCAAATAGGAAAAGGAGGAGTCCTACTCCCGGTGGGAGTAGGACTCCCCCCTTGGGCGGGCCTCCTCCCCTTGGCTGGCCCCCTCCTCCACTCCTTTATATATGGGGGAGGGGGCACCCCAGAGACACAACAATTGATCATTGATCTCTTAGCCTTGTGCAGTGCCCCCCTCCACCATAGTCCTCCTCGATAATATCGTAGCGATGCTTAGGCGAAGCCCTGCGTTGGTAGAACATCATCATCGTCACCACGCCGTCGTGCTGACAGAACTCTCCCTCGACACTCGGCTGGATTGGAGTTCGAGGGACGTCATCGATCTGAACGTGTGCAAGAACTCGGAGGTGCCGTGCTTTCGGTGCTTGATCGGTCGGACCGTGAAGACGTATGACTACATCAACCGCGTTGTGCTAATGCTTCCGCTTTCGGTCTACGAGGGTACGTGGACACACTCTCCCCTCTTGTTGCTATGCATCACCATGATCTTGCGTGTGCGTAGGATTTTTTTTGAAATTACTACATTCCTCAACAAAACGATGTTTTGGTTGTCCATTTCGAGCACCACTTCGCCATTATAATATCTGCTCATGGTTTGGAGGCTCACCAGAGCAGCCCGTGCCTCGGCTTCATCCACACTGCTACAGATCGGCAGTTTTTTGCAGATAGACAGGAAAACCATACCCCTATAGTCTCGAGCAACCACACCTGCAGCACTGTCCCCCTTCTCCGAGTTAAGTGCTGCATCGGTATTGATTCTGGCCACTCCGCAACCAGGCGTTGTCCACTTGTCTCCCTGATTGGCAGGATCTGTCAGACGGTTTCCCGCCTGAATCATTGCATTCATGAGTCCTTTCAGGCTGTCAATGATTCAGTCTGTATTCCTCGGGTCCTCCTCGTATTGCTTTAGGAAAAAGAATAGAGCTTCTGATTGGTTCTTTCCCATCATTGCGCATGTAGTCCTCTCTATGATGCCAGCAACGCTAGAGTAGCAGCAGCAAATTGGCGCACACCTCCTCACATTAAGTGTCCAGATCGACTTGCAGCCAGTCCTCACTAGTATACCGAAGCTTGTCTTCGGCTGGTAGACTCCAGATTTCTCTCATAGCAGGACGTAAGGCTCTGCTCTTCGCACACATTATAACCGCATGGTGCTCGTCCTCCGCTCCATTACCACATATACTGCATGTGGCATCAACTTCCAGGGTCCTCTTCCACTTGTTTTTCTTTGTGGCAAGTGTATTAGTGGCAATCCTCCATGCAAAGATGTGGACTTCCCCAGGGACTTTTGCTTTCCATATGAGATCCCATATGCTATGATCATTTGGGTCTCTAGTGGAGCACGATGGGTTGTGAGACAACTAACCCTGGTTAGCAGCAGCAAGATTGTACACGCTCTGGACTGAGAAAATGCCATTCTTCTCATAGTGCCAAGCAATATAGTTGCCAACCTCTAATGACGGGATGCTAAGTTTGCAGATTTCATTAGCATCGAAGGGATGGAAAATTTGTCTGATGAGAATTTCATTCCATTCTTTCCTGTCCAGCTCCAAGAGTTGGTTAACCCATCTAATCTCGGATCTTCTAACAAAAGTGGCTGTCATGAGGCCTTCTTTTCTTGGGATCCATTGGTCCCTTTGTATTTGGATACTTCTTCCATCTCCCACACGCCAAATCAGACCCTTCTTCAAGAGTTCCAGCCCGAACTCAATGGCTCTCCAGACTGGGGATGCATCATTTGCAAAAACCGTATCCAGAAGGTTCCCGTTTGGGTAGTACTTAGACTTTAAGACTCTTGCACATAGGATATCAGGATTCTGAATGAGTCTCCATCCTTGCTTAGTGAGAAGCGCTTGATTAAACAAGTGCATATCTCTAAAACCAATCCCCCCGGCTCTCTTAGGCTTGATCATGCGGTCCCAAGACATCCAATGAACCTTCCTATGTCCCTCTTCGTCACCCCACTAGAAATCCCGGATCATCTTCTCATATTTATCACAGAAGCCTTTAGAGAGCATAAAGACGCTCATGGTAAAAGTTGGGAGGGCTTGCACAACATATTTCACATGAACTTCCTTTGCTGCGTACGACATAAATTTCTCTGACCTGTCATTACATCTCTTTTCGAATCTGTCAAGGATTGGCTGAAACTGATCATCCTTCATCCTCTCCTCGGGAGTTGGCAGGCCTAGGTACTTGCTCTCAAAGGTTTCAGAAACCACCCCCAGTATGATTTTGATTTCCTCTCTGGTTTCCCTAGGACAGACTTCACTCAAAAGGAGGGAGCACTTTTTTAGGTATTCTATCTACGTACTGCATGTGGAAGTGCTTCTGATGTGTATCAAGCTTGAATGGATATCCCTTCCCTCTGCCTCTCTCTCCTATCAGATGTTGTATGGTACATATCCTTCTCATCCTTTCGCCATCGAGGTCTTATAAGTGAGCTCCATATTTTCTCTCTCTCTCAAGAAGAGGATAACACCCCCGCATATGCATGGATTGATTCACACAACCCTCACTTATTTATGTGGAAGATTTACAGTATCCAGATAATAAAGACAACATAAACGCCAAACTTGGTAGCAAGAGAGAAATAACCAGAAGATATGAGATCTCATCCACCGCAAGTCTCATTATTAGGCCACCACCATATCAGTTAGATAAAACCCGAGCCGATGTCTTCCATCAATTGCACACAGAGACCATGAACGTGCAATACTCCTCTTGGCGAAGAAAGGATAAATACGAATCCATTTGATAGGCTTGAAAATAACCTGCAAAAATGTGGGAGGAAAATATGTAGCATTTATTTAGTAGCACTAGTAAGTAATTCGGCCTCCCCTAAAAAAGGTAAGTAATTTGGCCAACACAATATGGTATGTATCGGTTGTTGAAACTTACCAAGTCATGCTGGAGATAATTATCTCCCTTCTATCCCATACTTCTCCGTCAACACATCATTCTTCATGGGAATGCTCTGGCCGATCATCTCTTTCCAATTTCATTGTGTTCATAACCCTTTATAGCAAGACTCTTCCGTCCTATCTCTTTTCAAAGAGGTTGCTATGTCATAGGTGTTGTATGGCGGCATCAATGGGTTGAATAAGAACACATATACAAGTTAGAAGCATGTTAATTTCCAAATAGTGGGACAAAATTTTATATTACAATAATGTACATGGTCACCCAACCATCTCTCCTCTATAGTAGGCAAGTTCTCTCCTCTATGGTAGGCAAGTTGTCGTCTGTGAAACAATCCAAGTGCATGCATCTGCAGGACCACGGTGTCATCGATCTGCACTAGAGCTTCTTTCCCGTCGCTCTTGTTGACATAATCAATTATTTCTTCTTCAAAAAAAATTCTTCTTCGAAGCTCTTGTTGGGTTCAGGAAAATTCCCATAGAGAATGATGTGTTGACGGGGAAGTATGGAACACAAAAGGGAGTATCTTCAGCATGACTTAGTAAGTTTCAGTAACCGATACATATCATATTTATCATTGTGTTGGCCGAATTACTTACTATTGCTACTACATGAATGACTTGGTAATAATATTGTGAAGTTTACTTAGCCGATTTGCCATGTTTTAGCGTCATAAGGCATTTCTCCATGTGAGTATGCCTCTATGAGTTTTGTGTGGTAGGGGGTTTGCATTTCTGTGTTTTGTGTTGCTCTGGATATTATTTTCGTCGATCATTGATAGATGGAAATCATATTAAATAATTTTCTCTCAACTTTTGTTTCTACATTTATTTGTATTTTGATAACATTTATTGTGTTTCAGTTCACATGACTCATGACTGAACAAAAGGACATAAAGTGCATCATACCTGTTGGCCACTGAAATGAACTGTCGCATTACCCAAGCACTATAACGCCCTCCACATTGGTTTCTTTTGCAGGTACATGCCATACATGCATTCTCCAGTGCACCAAATTGTTCTTCTGCATTGAATCGAAGGCATCAGCGTCCGTCAACTGCAGACGTGAAAAGAAATCATGGTAGGCATTGTTGATCTACTTTTAGGAAATAATTAAAGAAACTATGTTATGACCATGAAATTCTCATCTGATGGAAACACATGTAGAAAATTAAGATAAAGATGGAAGATAGTGATTCTAGCAAATGCTCAAACACTTCTATGAGATTTCCGGTCTAGATTTGCGAATGCGAGGTATACAACTTCTCCTTCATTGATATATTCACAATTTTTCAACAAATGATATCCAATCATGTCAATAAATACAGGCAAGAAGAGATCACCAGAAAGCCAACACCTTTGTATTTATCATAGCTATGTTACGAAGTTCGCACATACTGATTCTTGAAGCAGCAAATAAATAAAGGTTGAAATTTAAAAGAGATGAAGTGCATACTTCACTAATAAAAGGATGTGCATATCATCATCAACGGGTAGACAGCCACCATAATTTTGACAACATTTTAATTAGGTTGTTTTTCCTGTAGCCAACCCATCTCCTTTTGTTGACTCCATATCATTACCACCTAATTCATTCTACAAGTTACAAGTGACAGAGATAGTTTACACACAAGGACGAAATAAGCAGGAAATCAAACACACAAGTACTGCCACTAGTTGTGCCTTTAGTTCAAACCCAAAATCATTATACACGAGGACTCATTAAGATCCAAAAAACGTCCGAAACAACCATCTGATCCAATTGAACAAGGTTGTAATTTCAGAAGGAAGAAAAATCCAAGCACACCCCTCACTGCCGCTACTGTTTGAAAATTTCATCCATCCTTTTCATTTGTGATGATATAAAAGCACATCACAAATCTTAAGGTCTTAAATTATACAATCAAGGCAAAGCAAGGTGAGCTGCATTATATGATGTGACTACACAAACTGCAGAGTTCATCAGTTCACCACCAGTATAATCAACCACGTGAATTTAACAAGACAATTGGTGCCAAACTACTTCCTCTGTCCCATATTAAGTGCCACTGATTTAGTACAAACAGTGGCGAAGCCACACTTGGGCTGGGTAGTCAAATGACTACACAGCTTTTTGCAAAAACTACATGCATCAAGTAGAAATCATGCCAAAAAATCTTATAAATGCATATATCTGACTACACAACATTCAATTGACTACATAAGATTGGATTCCTGGCACCGCCACTGAGTACAAAGTGTTGTACTATATCAGCGACACTTAGTATGGAACGGTGGGAGTGATATATTTCCGTTCTTATGACAAAAGCTAGATAGATTTTCGAATCATGGGATACATTATACGTACGTAAAATTTCTAAATTTGGTAATGACCTGACCTCAGCATCATCCCGCTGCTGCTGCAGCCACGTTGTCGCCGTCCTCCACCGTCTGGAAAAAAATCCTTGGGGAGTTTGCCAGAGCATCCCGTCCTCTCTCTCTCTCTCTCTAATGATGTGCCTTTTCTAGATATAGGCTTTCCGTCAAAAAAGAAAAAGTGATGGTGGCTAATAACACCTCGAGCCACTCACATGCTTATTCGATATTGTGCTATGTCTAAAAAAAAATTATATTGTGCTTACGAACTTTAGTACTCCACAAACTGCCACACACATGAATAAAAAATAAATAAATAAACGTTCGCTTGGGACAACCAATTGCACGTCCAAATGGGCCCACCTTGTGCTCACATGCAAAACAGATCATAGTAAAATCTTTTTTTCGCAAATACGCAAAGCTTGCATATCTTTTCATTGATAAAAGAGAATAGAGAAAGTACAGGGTAGAGTACAACACTACACAAACGCAAGAAGGCGCGAGCATGGTGCCCGCAGCAGAAGGAAAAAGGATGCTCAGGCCGAACAGAAAACACACATGGCTAAACCCACCTAGCTCGGCCCCCGGACACAAAAGGCAAGGAGATGCGAGGCTCAGGACACCCCGACCGCATCACGACCAACACGAGGCACCACCTCCGAGCGGCGCTGCACCAGGCTTGACAGGATCAACGTATGCCCACCTAAAGCGCCAAGAGAACGGCGAGTGGGCAGCAGGACCTGGCCGGGCAAAGGCGCAAGCCGAGGGAGAAGCACCTGCGAGGATGTACATAGAGCCCAAGATGTCTATGCCTTGAGGGGCAGCTCAAACCAACACTACGCTACCATATATCGAGATCCAACACCGAGGACACAGAGCGAACAAGACAACGCCTTCAAGAAGGGGAACGACGCCAATGGCGCCGTCATTGTCCGGTCCAATGAACCAGACCTAGGGTTTCCCCCGACGCTCAAAGGGGCCCAGATAAAGGCATGACAGCGCCGCCAAGAAGGTGACTACACCCGCAAGTGTCGCCGCTGGCAGCATCGACATGCCGAGCAAGGATTTCTTCCTAGCCTAAGTCCAAGCAATCCCAAGTCCGCCAAGCCGAGATCAGGAGACGAGGAAGTCAAAATATAGGTTGGAACGGCCACCACAAGGAGGAGAGCTGTGCCGGTCACCAAGGGCGGCACTGGGAGCCACCGGACACGCGTGTCGTGGATCTGGCGAAGGGATGAGGCATGGAGGTGGACGGGGTTGAGGTGGCGACTTGGCAGAGGGAGCCAGCAAAGAAAGGCAGCAGGCGACGCCAACAATGAGCCAGCACATGGAGGAACGCAGGGCCAGGCCGCTGAGACGAAGCCACCGAAACGCCAACAAAACGATGAGGCTGGATGGGGCGCAATCATCATGGGTGTTGGGGGTAGGAGCAGGGTACGCCGGCGAGCCTAGGGTGCTAGAGAGGACAGGTCCGAGGCTGCCGGGGAGATCAGCGTAAAATTTGTTCCAAACAAATGATTTGTTTCGAGGTAATATCACTGTGAGTCGTAGAACCTGTGCCGGAGGTTCAGTTTGGTAGTAGAATTTTCGAAATACGAATTTGTAGTCATCTAACTTGGCTCAACTGTGTAAATACGGTCACAACATGCACACGGCCCCAAAGTGAGTAATGACACTCGGCGCACTGCAATTTTTGCAGAATACACCTTCGTGTATTTCATTAAACCGCCTTGCATTATTTATTGTGGAAAACGCCGATCACTGTACTGCTCATAAATGAGCAAACTAACAAAAGGGTGTCCGCACGTCTCGAACACCGGCGACCAACCAAAACAACACGAGTTGCTATGCCACTACACCCTGCACCATGTCTTGGCTAATACGAGCACCAATATTTCTCGCGTGAACCATGTCCTGAGCACCAATATTTATTGTGGAAAACGCCGATCACCGTACTGCTTATAAATGAGCAAACTAACAAAAATAAGGGTGTCCGCACGTCTCGAACACCAGCGACCAACCAAAACAACACGAGTTGCTATGCCACTACACCCTGCACCATGTCCTGGCTAATACGAGCACCAATATTTCTCGCGTTCAGCGAGACGAGGGGAAACTATCATGCCTATCGCTACAGTATCGGGCTGACCCACTATTACTCATATTTTTCCCCAAAAAACTATCGTGCCGATCGCTGCATTATCGTGCTGACCCACTGTTACTCATATTTTCCCAAAAAAATGAGTTAAACGGTGCTACGGCGGGGAATCAATCCTGGGGTCGACTAGTATCTTCCCAGCGTTGCTAACCAAGGCACCACAATCGACTTGTTGTACACTATGTAGAACGTGGCCTACTAGAAGGAAAATGAGATGGGTTTTACCCTCTTTGCTTTCTTTTTCTGTTTTTTTTTCTTTTCTCTTTTTTCATTTTTACTCAGTTTTCTCCGGGTTTTTACTTTTCACCTTTTCTTTTGTCTTTGTTTGATCTTATTTTTTTTCCATTTTTTGTTTTTTCTTATGTTTGTTTTTGTATTCACGCTACATTTTTGTATATGTCAAAAACATTTTCTTAATAAACGATCAACATTTTGTGTATACACGTTTAACATTGTTTGAGCGGTTATTCAACATTTTTCAAATACTTATTCAACACTTTGAAATATTTATTCAACATTTTTCAAGTATTTGTTCAATATTTTTCAAATACTTGTTCAACACTTTTTTAACATATACATTACAAAACACACTCTTCAAAAACACATTTGAAAAATGATGAACCAGTATATTAAAAATATTGAACAAATATTAAAAAATATTTAATAAGTATTAAAAATGTTGAAAAATTATTTTTAAAATGTTGCATAAATATTAAAAAATGTTGAAAAAATATTTGAAAAATGTTGGACAAGTATTTGTAAATGTGGAATAAGTATTTGAAATGTGAAACAATTATCTGAAAAATGTTGAATAAGTATTAAAAATGTTGAACAACTATTTGTAAATGTTGAATAAGTATTTGAAAATATTGAATAATTATTTGAAAATGTTGATACATATTAAAGAATGTTGAACTAGTATATGAAAAATGTTGAAATAGTATTTGAAAATTGTAGAATAATTATTAGAATGTTGAGCAAATATTTATAAAATGTTGAATAAGCGTACAGACAATGTTGAACATGTATACAAAAAATCTTTATCACTTATTAAAAAGATGTTTGATATAGATGAAAATGTAGAATGAGACAAAAACAAAAAAATATAAAACAAAAATTGGAGAAGAAATGTTAGATGTGTATTTGAAAATTACTGTTGACATATAAAAAACATAGAATAATAACAAAAAGAGCAAAGAAACCCAAAAAATAAAAACAAAAATAAACAAAAACAAACAAAAACAAACACACAAAATGCAAAAAAAGAGAAGAAAAATTTAAAAGAATCAAAAATCTAGGAAAACTGTGAAAGAAAATGAAAATAAAATCCGACTCAAATCCTATATATATAAGAAGTTGATCCCCACTATCCTATTTATCTCAACATGCAAACATGCCACCTCATCAAATACCCACCACTACATGCATGAAAAAAAAAGTTTTTCATTATTAGTTGATCTCATGCACACCTTTCACCTAACCACAAATGCCACGTCATCAAAGGTCCACTCAACATGCGTGAAAAAAGTTTTCCATTATGTTATGGCACTTATATTCAAAATATTTTCTGACTACACAGTAATTAAATACAATATATAATATCTATTTTTAGCTTTAGTTCATAGTATATTATTAATTCAACGACGAAAGCTTCATACAATCAAATCACTGAAATATATTGCAATCGATTCCCGCAGCAACGCGCGGGGTATTCTCTAGTAGCATAAAGAAGTTCGCGCCTCTAGTACTAACAACTAGTGCAACATGGTCATGTGGCTACCAGCGTGCGTGTTATCACTTTTGCCAGGGGTCGATCCATGTTTCCACCTTTCCACTCGTCTTTTCTACTTTAGCGTGCGTGAACGACAAACGGGCCGGCCCAATTAATTCATACCTTCTGCGAAACTTCTCCGGCAAATTGCTTAAGGCGATAAATAGTCGCTGCGGGCTAATACGGATAACAATGTCTATTGAACAAGAAGACATCTAGAGTTCAAATGGGCTGCAGATATTGCAAGCCATGAGCTAGCTAATCTAGGATGTTCCTATGGCCGCTTAGCCATGTTGGCTTCGGAACTACCCGAGTGGAATAGTTGAAGCGATTTGACTGCATTGTAAGTTGTAACCCCCCCCCCCCCCCCCCCCCCCGAAGTTTGAGGCAAACCACCGTAGTTGTCAGATCTGATCTAACAGCTCAAGTAATTAAGTTGAATTTCTGAAAGCTACAACTCAACTGTGCATTTAACTCTGGTGACACCATCAACTGACAAGAAGGAAAACTCTCACCACAATCAGTTATTCTTTCATCCCGGCCCTCTCAAAGTATCAAAGAAGTGGATACGGTACGAATTGTCTGGTAAATGTAGTGCAAGATCCAAATGAGGCCTGTGTAAATTGCAACATCCAGGATTCGATAACTGGGTGTATTAAGTGAATTTTGATCTTAACTTAAAAATCTCTGCTTCAACTTTCCCACCTTTTGATTTACTGGTTTCCTCCATGTTGAATTTTGCATCAAGTTTTTTTGTTTCTTTTCCTCTTATGTGAAGTGACCAAAACTAAATAATTTCCCATGTCTTTGATCACAATTCTCTCATGACACCCTCACTAAAATCAGAGGAGCTGACCTATCCTACAAAATTAAATTTAGTGTTATTTGTACTTTTGCGGGAAGCAAAACAAACGTTACATAAAACCTGGTTGGTGGTATGTGCAGTGTTGATCTGACACGGAGGACTAATGGCACATGGACATCATATGTGTAGAACTGTATGCAATACTTTTCATGACATGTCACTGTCTCAAAACCCTTTTGATGTACTTTACAAACTAGGTTTAAAGTAAAAATAGAAAATAAAGTACGTAGAGATAATATATTGGGCATATATTATTGATACAACGTAGCACAATTTGATATTTATACAAAAATTGAACAGTTAGTGATGAATGAAACTAATTTGTGAAAAATTCCTTTGTGCTCTTAGAAATGATGTCGCAAAAATATTTGGTAAGATGAGTTTTTCTTTCCTTTTAGTTTGCTAATTTTTTAAACAAATTAGTAGTACATATATCTAAGAGGATTTACACATCAGTTTTTTATATTCACGTTTAAAATGAGAATAAACTAGTTAAATAGAAGCAAAATTGTCCTTCCAAGAAACAAAGATATGATGTGGAAGTACAGATCATTGCAGTGTCTTGGGATAATGCTTTCTATGAAATAGGCTAAATTTGTTGTGGCACATGATACCAAGCCATCGCACTTCGCTGCTCTTTCATCTTGTGTTCTGATCGATGAAGTAAGAAAAAGTGAAGTTTATCTTAATAGCCCGACCCCATAAAAAATATATCTAAACAGCCCGAACGTGAATTCTTGCTGCCTCCTTTTCCTGAAGACTTCATAGTCTAATAGATCACAAATTTCATGAACAAATCTAGTATTGTGGCACATTGTGCTAACATAGAAGAGGTAGCATGCTCGGCGGCTTATATAAATAAAAGCACAAGCTGGGGGGATGGTATGTATAGCAGTGCAACATTATGACTTGACGCATGTGAATAGTTTCATGTGCCATTTGTAACCCTTTTTAGTTGAAAGGACAATGGCCCAACTTTATATAAAGCAAAATGTGAGACAAGGTTTTGCGTTTCATGTTGGGTTACCTACAAAATGAAAACTTAAAGCAGGAAGTAGACCTTGGGAAGAAGGATCCCTAGTAATAGAAAGAATGATAGCTGACTATAGTTTAAAGCGACATTTCTGCCTTTTCTAATCGCCCAATCAAACTTCTCGTTATTAAAACTAGGTAAAACCCCGGCTTCTAACGTGGGTGATCCACGCAACCATCTTACTGCAATGATAAGTATCATGCAAAATGGGTCAAATTCTTCAAATTGGTTAATTCCACAGTGTGCACCATTGCGGCAGAAATAAAGTGACACAATAGATTGTATCAAGCCCACACAAAATCCGGTAAAGCGCAATAGTGTGAAAGATCAGGCGATTACATGTTGTCCATAACTCGCACCAACCACAACAATCCTACACCAAATAAACTAGGCTGAAGAATTATTTTTGTTGTTCGCGAAAGCTAGAAACCACCCAACATTCATCAGTAACCAAGACCATCCCAAGACTCCCAAACAACAACCCGAACTAAAACAAACCAGAACATAGGAACACCAAAAAGGTCAATAGACTCCTCAACATCGCAAAGAGGTAACGACCATTGGCCGGACCATGCCTAGCTAAAATAAGCGCTCGCATAATATAATGGACCACCTACCATAGGGAAACCATATATTTAGAGGCAAATTCATTTTCCACATGTGAGTTAAATAAAGGTACCTATACTCCCTAAAAATATAGATAAGAAGAATTAGATGAATAACATATCCTTTGGAGTGACGGAGTAGATCGCCTTCAGCATCCTGCCATCATGTCGGTATTTCACGCTACCCTTTGCGTACTAGTTGTCGTTTGGATCGACGACTTCCTAGACCTCGACCGTCTCCATGACGAACGCCACCATCAACGCTCATGGCGTGTAGTCTTCACGATTTAGATGGGATATAGCGGTTGCGATTCCATCATCACCATCAGTTCTCCTTGGGTTGCGCTCACCGTCATGGTTGTGTTGTCTCCTGGGTTCACCAACACCATAACCTTTTGCTTACTTTCCAAAATACACAGATGAACACGTATCCAAGCTATGAGAGGAAGTATAATAGGGTGACATAGGCGGACTATAGTGTCACATCCTAGGTTAATAGGAATGATAGGCTAGTCATATCAATGACCAATTCCTTCTTTTCCGAGAGCCCATTCGCAAGGAACCTCAATGTTAAGTGTGCTTGGCTTGAAGAGATTTGAGGATGGGTGAGCGACTTGAGAAGATGATCCTGGGTGCGCAGTTGTTCTGCGGGGCCAGTCTAGATTCCGCTAGACGTAGCGGTGGGGAACTGGTGGCTACGTCCAGGGCATTACAAAATGGTACCAGAACAAATGCTTGCGATTACACAAGCATGTGTGGGTCAGCAGTGCAGACATGTACGTGATGCACATGGCCTGCCGTGGCACATACCATGGGCACATATTGATACTGGCAATGGCGCACATAGATATGTGCTAAGGGGCAACGTTCCTGTGTGCCGACAAGGACGTAGGTTTCTTTGAGTGTGGTGTATGTGACATCCTAACTTAATATGAATGATATATTACTCATATAATTAAGGAATTCTTCCTTTTCTGGGAGCCCATTTGCAAAGAACCGAAACCTCAAAATTAATCATGCTTGACTTGGAACGATTTGAGGATGTGTGACTGACTGAAAAGTTTATCCCGGATGCACACGAGTGATGATAAAGTGCGTAGGAAAGATTAGTGTTGGCCTGTGATGCCAGTCTAAATACCGTCAGGAGTAACGGTGAGGAACCGGTCGTTGTGGTCGGGACAATACATGTTGCCACTCACTGCGAAGGAAGACAGCAACTCGCAACACTGGCCGTCGCCGGGTCATAGTTGGCACTGGAGCTCGCAACACCGCCACACCCCGTCGTTGCTCTGGCATCACCCGCTCACAACACCACCACACATCATCGTAGCTCCCGACATCGCCAGCCACAACACCGACGATCCGGGCCAGTTGTAGCATTCTCGTGGCGCTCGCGTCCCGACGCAGCATCACAACAGACTCATCGTAGCTCCCGACATAGCTAGTCCCAACTTCTTACATCGTTGGTTGCAACATTCTTGGCTCCGTCGCTCGACCTTCCCGCGTTGATGGTTGAAACTCCCGGCGCAGTTGGTTCCAGGTCCCTGCGCCGCTGGTAGCAGCATTCTTGGCTCAGCCGCACCAAATGTTTGGACTGTCCAAAATCCCACAAGCTCTCACCAAATCACGGGAGCTCCGCGCGAACCGTCAACTCAGCCTCGGACTCCACCATAAACCCATTTTTTCCTTCCTCCCTTCCCTCTCCTCTCTCCATTAGACAAGGGGATGGACAAATACATAATTTTAAGGGTGTAGTTCTGGATGGCTGGTATCTAGCCCGATGTGTGCGGATATGCCCAGACATGACCATGGAGATTTGGTGAGGTCTGTTTGATAACTAACCATCAAAGTGCGTTTGTGAGAGGTAGATCATTGCATGACAACTTCATGTTAGTTCAGAGCATGGCTCGTCGACTGCATGCATTGAAGAACCCCGCTGTCCTTTTGAAGCTCGACATTTCGAAAGCGTTTGATTCGGTCCAATGGCCGTTTCTCTTGGAAGTCTTGGAGCAGTTTGGATTTGGTTCGAGGTGGAGGTCTTGGGTGTGTGGGATTTTGGCAACGTCCACCACCAAGATAATGTTAAACGGTGACCCGGGTCGCACAATTTACAACTGCAAGGGGTTGCGCCAGGGGGACCCCATCTCACCGATGTTATTCATTCTCACCATGGAGCCACTTCACAGGCTTTTCGAGTGGGCAGCCAGCAGGGGCCTTTTGCAGCCGTTGGGGCCATCGGGCATGATGAAGAGACTTTCGTTCTTTGCGGATGATGTAGTCCTGTTTACCAAGCCAGAACCAATGGATCTTGCAATCTGCAAGTGCATCTTTGATATCTTCGGTGAGGCGTCAGGCTTGCGCATAAACATGAGAAAGTCTGTTGCCCTCCCAGTACGGTGTTCGGAACAATGCATTGCTATGGCGAGTGAGGAGCTGGGATGTCCAGTGGGAGCCTTTCCGGTGCGTTACCTTGGGCTGCCTTTGTCCATAAGGAAGTAATCAGCAACACAACTACAATTTTTGGTGGATCAGATGGCGAATCAGCTCCCAAAGTGGAAGGCTTCTCTCATGCCTAAAAGTGGTAGGCTTACATTGGTGCAATCTGTCCTATGTGCGATGCCCATACATGCTATGATGGCATTGGATCTTCCTATCAAGACTGTGACAGCCATGAATAAGGTGTGTCGGGGCTTCTTGTGGTGTGGGAAAGGGGAAGCAAATGGTGGAAACTGTGCGGTTGCTTGGGATGTGGTGTGTGCCCCCAAATGGGCAGGAGGCCTTGGGTTGCCTAACCTGCGATGGTTGAATGTGGCAATGCAAGCTAGATGGCCTTGGCTGCAAAGGACAGATAAGGACAGACCGTGGAGTGAGTTTCAGATCAAAGTGCCGAAGGACTCGATGCAAATTTTTCAAGCGGCAACACGATGCACGCCGCATGATGGTGTGGACGCGCTCTTCTGGGAGGATAGATGGCTTGATGGGCGGAGAATTCAGGAAGTAGCGCCGACCATATACAGCTTGGTCCCAAGCCGTGTTAGGAGGACGAGCCGGCTTGGGCAGGTGGCGTCGAATGGCTCCTGGGCTTCCTGCATCAACCCCGACCTGGACCCTAATGCATTGCAGGAGTTCTTGGAGTTATGGCACAGAGTGCAGGTATGGGAACCTGCGGAGACTGGGCAGGACGTTTTCACTTGGTCCTGGGAAGCATGTGGGCAATACTCTGTGCGATCAGCGTACGCTGCCAAGTTTTGGGGCCGGGAGGTGATTTCGAGTGCAGAGTTAACATGGAAATCAAGAGCTCCATCGCAATGCAAGTTCTTTATGTGGTTGGCCTTGCGCAACAGATGTTGGACGTCAGACAGGCTTGCTAGAAGAGGATTACCGCACCAGGATAAGTGCCCACTGTGTGACCAAGAGAAAGAGACAATAGACCATGTGCTGCTAACATGTGTCTTCGCCAGATCGATGTGGGAGGTGGTCTGCACGGCGTTGGGGAAGCCGGAGTGGACACCAACGCCGCAAGGCTCACTGAAATCTTGGCTATGTACGAAGCAACGGTTGACTACGATGGGCACAAAAGATCTGCGTGCTATCCTACTATTGGCACTATGGGAGCTGTGGAAGCATCGGAACGCGGTGGTGTTTGATGGAGAGCTACCATCGCTTCGCCAGCTCATGCGTCGAGTAGAGGAGGAAGGAAGGACTTGGGCGCGTTCAGGACTGTTGAAAGCAAATGTTGACTTCGTGTTTGCGGGTTTAGCGAGGTGGATTAGTGGGGAGTAGTAGTTTGTGTACTAGGTGGAGTGCTGTGCACATATGTGTGAGCTTTTGCCACGCTTGTAATTGACCAGTGGAGGCATCTTTGCCTTTCCTTCTTTAATATATGATATGCACACTCGTGCATATTCGAGAAAAAAAAAGTAGCTTGGAGATGCCCTTAGAGTCCGACACATTGCTTGGTTGTCGCTGTGAGTGCAGGTGGGGAACTGTGGAGCATTGGTTTGGACAGTTTCAGCGCTGCTTCATTTTGGGGATTTGTGCTTTGAAGCTTTCAGGTGTGTTGCCGTTCTACCGATGACATTCTTCAACTCTTGAGCCACGTAGGCGCGGCCCCTCTGTAGCAAAAGACCTGGCTTCATGGTTGGTGCAAGCGATCCTCATAGCTTCAGCGATTTGCTTAATTTTACCAGTTTGGTATATATCTTTTCTGTTCTTGTTGCGCTTTGCTATGTCCATGTGGATCTTCAAGCTGGCTTCATGGATCAAACCGGTGCAAAGGCTGGGATCATCCCTTTTCAGAAGAAAAACAAATTAATCCCAAGCTAGGAAGCAAAGCCTGAATACCTGGTTATGGATTAATTAATTCAATGCCAAAGTCATCTCAAGCCTCCTATTCAAAAAACAGTGCACACCCCAGCTCCTATTAGCGGTCGTTAAGGGAGCTCCATGCCCAGTCAACGACGATTTTGTGTATGCAAACTACAAAACCTGGCCCTTGATAACGTTGTTGGTTTCTAGCCTCTGGCAGCTCCCGCAGTTCCTGTTTGATGACTAGCCTGGACATCGCCGTAGGAGACACCACCTGGGCGCGCTCGCTCTGACGATTCTGGAGCTAAAGTGAAGGTTGGCGGAGAGGTTGTTTTTTTAGGTATTCTATCTACGTGTTGGGTCAGTATCGCTACGTAATTTGTCTTGCTTCTAGCGGGACATGTGGAGGTGCTTCTGATGAGCATCAAGCTCGAACGGAGATCCCTTCCCTCTGCCTCTCTCTCCTATCAGATGTTGTATGGTACATATCCTTCTCATCCTTTCGCTATCAAGGTCTTATAAGTGAGCTCCATATTTCCTCTCTCTCAAAAAGAGGGATAACACCCCGGGCTATGCATGGATTGATTCACGCAACCCTCAATTATTTATGCGGAAGATTTACAGTATCGAGACCAAGGTTTTGGATCCCGAATGAAACATTTTTCTCGAGGGGGGGCGATAAACTCGGTTACCACGGTAACCATGAAATTCCAAAAAAATTTCGAGCGAAATTTAAATTTAAAATTTGAATTCAAAATTTTGAAGACAAGAATATATATCTTTTGAACACTAAAAATTTGCTGAAGTAGTAGTGGCGCAGTGGTAACATCTCAGTTCCACTGCCACGCACATGCAGGTCGTGAGTTCGACCCTCAAACGCTCATATTTTTTTTGAAATTACAGCATACAGTGTGGCATGCATTCTTCAAACAATCAAAAACGAGAAAATGCTGCTGTCAATCCTCGAACACACACGACTTGCAGTTGCTGGTTCACGCTCCTTGCCAGCAGGCCACGAGTACGCTTATGATTTAGATAGAGATGCACTTTATTTATAGGAGACAGAAGTTCAAATTCAAATAATTCAAAATGTTCAAAATTTTCTGCTCGGTATACCCAATTATCGTGGGGGAGCGGGAAACGCGGTTACCGGGCGGTAACCGAATTTACCGCCCGGTACCCAAAACCATGATCGAGACAATAAAGACGACATAAACGCCACACTTGGCAGCCAGAGAGAAATAATCAGAAGATATGAGATCTCATCCATCGCAAGTCTCATTATTAGGCGGCCACCACCATATCAGTTAGATAAAACCCGAACCAAAGTCTTCCATCAATTGCACACATAGACCATGAACGTGCAGTCCTCCTCTTGGCGAAGAAAGGATCACATACAGATCCATTTGATAGGCTTGAAAATAACCTACAAAAAATGTGGGAGGAAGATATGTAGCATTCATTTAGTAGCACTAGTAAGTAATTCGGCCTCCCCTAAAAAGTAAGTAATTTGGCCAACACAATATGATATGTATCGGTTGTTGAAACTTACCAAGTTATGCTGGAGATAATCATTACTGGAACTTTCACGTACGCCGGGTGTAATGCTCTTCGCTGAGTGCTAAAACACGGACACTCGGTAAAGCAAACTGCCATCTTTGCCGTCACTGCCTCACGGCAAAGAGGCACCGCACGACAAACCCTGCAGACATCGAGAGCGGCTCACGGCAAAGAGGAGCCACGTGGCATGCCCGTCTGCAACAGACGGCTCCGTCAGTTACTGCGTACATTACCGAGAGCCGTCATACGACACTCGGCAAAGCATATGCCACATCCTATTTTCTTTTTTTGTGTTTGTTCTTTCTAACTGACATGTGGTCCCACTGGTCACATTTATCTGTAAAAGTTTCAAATAACTTGCTAAATATTTTTGAAAAAAATGACGATATCTTTGCCGAGAGCTGCTCTCGGCAATCCTCCTGACCAGTAGGACAGCGTGGCCCACATGGCAGCTGACAGTTTACATATCTTTGCCGAGAGCTTGTCTCGGCAATGCCTGCCTTCTTTTCCGAGAGCTGCTCTCGAAAAACTTATGGCACAACAGTAGTGTCTCCCAGATGACCATGTTTCCGAGAGGTGCTCTCGGTAGTATATCGTTTTTCGAGTGTTGCTCTCGGAAATCTTTCCCATCCATTCTGCTGTTAAGCTATTTCTTTTCTGATCTCTGCAGATAAAAACAACTACAGTGCAATTTGATCATATATATGCATAATTTGATCTAGTCCACACATATATAGGCATAATTTAATCATATATAGGCATAATTTGATCTAGTCCACATATATATATATATATATATATATATATATATATATATATATATATATGCATAATTAGGGATAGTCCACATATTGTCACACACAAGTCGAATGTATTATCCTAGTAGACGTCACACACAAGTCGCAAATTCATACATATTGTCACTACTTGCAAAACACGTGCACGTCATAATAGAAGTACACTTGTTCATATATAGATCATCTTGAGGAGGAGAGGCCATCGGGTTAACATTCCGGAGGAGGAGGAGGGGCATCACTTGCACTGCTTCGAGATTGCATAAGAACCTATAAGAGTAGAGTCACGTGAGGGTGGTTCGTCCCTATGTAATGAATCTTCTACTCTAGTTTAGATAATGTTCTACCTGTAGTTTATCCTCAAGCAGCGTCAACCTCTTGTTCATGTCTTCCCGTTCCTTTTCTCTAGACTCCTGCTCAGCTTGCCGCCTTTGCTCCTCTTCAACAGCCCGCTGCGCCATTAAATCCTGTAACATGGTATTAGGCTCATATAGGTTGGAACGGTGCTATTTCGAGGCATGGACATAAATGAAAGGTTAGGATGCTAACCTTGAGACGCGCTATCTCACGTGATGCGGCGGTTGGGCGACTCCGCATGGACGGAAGTGAGCTGGTGCTCGACGCGCGTATCTCGTGCAGCTTGCGATGCGAGGAGGTGGCGATCGCCCCGTTGCAAAGGAGGTGGCGGCCATGGACCTTCCCTTGGCCAGCAATGATGAGAAGCTCAGGATCAAGGGGCTTGGACATAGGTTCGGCTTCCTGCCCGTGCACCTCCTAGAAGACCTCTTTGAAGGTCCCCCACTTCTCCTCCGCCGACTCGCTGCAGAACTCGGTGCCATCCTTCCCCTTGTGGCCTTCTTTCCAGGCTTCCAGGATGTGGACCAGGTGACCAACCTTCACCTCCTGCAAAATTAAGCATCAAGTTGAATGAACCAAGATGCACCGTGCGAAAAAGTTAACATCTTAATCCACATACCATGTGTTGCTTGAGAGTGGTTAGGTTCCGGCCCCCCTGGACATGAGCCGGGCCTGGCATTTTGGCTCGTTCGTTTCCCTTCTCCACATGTTGCGCCTGCCATGCTGGGTCACACCACATGTCAACCAGGGCCTCCCAACAATCGTCCTTCATCCAGGGTTCCTTCACCTAGTTAGACAAAATCGAATAATTGAGGAACAAGAGGGATGAATCAAAGTACTAGCAACCGATGTAGTCACTTACCACTGACAGGTATTCTTCTCGCGACAAGTTGGTCTGGCAAGCAGTCTTCCTTGTCATCTTCTCTCCCTTCTCATCGAGCGGCCGACACTGCATCACGGCTTTGACGGCAACATGTGCTTGGTGTCAGAGAGTATCTTTCGGGCAGATTTCACGATGCCTTTGATCGCCTTCTGCTGCTCACCATCCACGCAAGCAAATGTTTGCTACAAGAAAGCATATGGCATCTTCTCACCATCCACGCAAGCAAGGATTTGGATATGGAAAAATGCAGTGGTATGAGCGAAGATACTTACAAAAAAGCATTGATGACCCGAGTGGCTATGGTGACATCGTGCTCATCCTTGTTGTGTACGTAATGCTCCCAGGTTAAACCTGGTGACAGCGGATCATCATCACCGGCTTGGACAATCCAGGGAAGTGCTTCCTCAAGAGGGAGCCGATGACGTGGTTCGGCAGGCGTGCCCCTTAGGTTGTGTCGGGTTAAATTCCCACTGACTGCATGATATAAAAGACAAGCATATGTGAGTGTCAAAGTTGTGGCATCGAAAATATGATGCAAATGAAATGCTTGCTTACCCATCTCCTGTCGGGCAAATGACAGGATGGTTGCTGGTAGCAGTTGGTTCTAGGACCTTCCCCGGACCAAGCCCGGATTTCTTCCTCTTGGAAGTGTTGCTCGAGGTAGACCCCGAGCCGTCCGAGGCCTCCATGTCGCCCGACTCGGTAGCGAGTGGATCTGGTGCATCTAAGTCCACTCTGACATCGCCATCCGATGATGACGATGCCGCGGTTGTGGCCTGATGGGAGGTGGACAACTCAGTCCTACCAGTCGGGACTCTCCGGTACTTACTACCAGTGCTCCCATCGGAATCTGAAAAACAAAATATATATGGTGAATATTAACCTTACCACTTGTCCAAAATACATGAAAAATTGACTGAAAAGAGTACATAGGCAACATGAGCATATTATCATGCACTGGACAATATGAACTGTTCAAATATATGAAAGAATAGGCAGAAAACTATACATTACAATAGCTGAAAAATATACATAAGCAACATGAGCACATTATCATGCACTGGACAATATCAACTCCTCAAAAACATGAAAAATAGGCTGAAAACTGTACATTACAGTAGTATACAGCAGCATATTATGATGAACTTGGCCCACAATTTTAGCTTTGGTTGGTTTGTAGCCAGTTTTACCATGGTATTAAATTCCCCAGCACCATAAACTGTACATTACAGTAGTATACAGCAGCATAATCATGTTGTGCAACTCAAACATCCTAGTGGAGCACCTAAAAATACCTAGAACTAGATCAGCATGGACCTAGTGGAGCACCTAAAAATACCCTATGAACTGAATTACTAGCCCCTACTGGAGCACCTATGAACTGAATTTTCCCAATTCTCATTTTCTTCAACAAATTTGCAATGTTCAGTGGGATGGGTGTACACACCTGAGGGCATCTTCAGCGGCCGTCGTTGGGTCGCATCGAAGAGCCGCCGCGCCAGCCGCCGGCCATGAAGCACCGTCGCGGCGACAGTTGGGGGCGGTGTATGCAGTTGGGGCGGTGGAGGAGGGGTGGCGGCGGTAGTTGGTGGCGGTTGAGGGCTGGCGGCGGCGGCGGCGGTGGCGATTTTGAAGTCGGCGGAGGCGATGGCGCAGGGAAGAGAGGAGGGGAATGAAGATAGAAAATAAAGGGGAAAGGTTAGGATCTAGGTTAGATGCTTTACCGAGAGCGACTCTCGGAAAAGGTGGCCATTACCGAGAGCTCGACCCTCGGTAATCACTGCTCTAATTTTTTCCCCTTCTCTTTTTGTTTTTGTTTTGCACTATCTTTTTTGTATCTGATATTTCATATGCTTTTAGGACCAAAGTTTGTAAATTCCATGACTCGATAAAAGACTTTTGGTGCACTTATATATATATATATATGCTTTTTGGGTTAGATTTGTTCAAAATTCAACTTTAAAGAGTGTAAAGCAAAAAACATGAGAAGAAGCAGTTGTTGACCGTGGCCTACCCCTTCTCTCAGCGCCGGTCAACTTTCTAGACTGGCACTGAGAGAGAACATTAAAGAGTGTAAACTAAAAAACATGAGAAGAGGCAGTTGTTGACCGTGGCCTACCCCCTCTCTCGGTGCCGGTCAACTTTCTAGAGCGGCACCGAGAGAGAACTTTAAAGAGTGTAAAGTAATAAACATGAGAAGAAGCAGTTGTTGACCATGGCCTACCCCCTCTCTCGTTGCCGGTCAACTTCCTAGACCAATGGGGCCACCGGATAGCCCATGCATATACATGCGATGGCCTCCTTTGAGAGCACAAGAAGTTTCGAGGCCAATGGAGCAACAGGACCCGCACTTCCTACACAAACCGGACACATTACCTCTCGATACCCATAGACTATCTCAAAGAACGGGCCTAGACTTGGTCTGTCATCTCGTGATGACATGCACTAACACGGAGAAGCAATTATTCACCGTGGACTACACCCTCTCGGTGCCGAATAATGACCTTGACCGTCGGGGCCACCGGATGGGTGCTCGATATAGAGACCATCCGAGGGGGGGGAGGGCACCCCTACATGCGTGTGGCCCATGCATGTGCATGCAGGGGTGGTGTGCTATTTGAATAAGCAATGCACGTCCTTGACGTGACACGTGCCTCAGAAACCACACACACGGGCGGGAACGTCGAGGACCGGCTGCGTCCGTCCCCGATACAGAATCTTCGTGGGTGGTCCCATGACAGAACGAGCCTAGACTTGGTCTGTCATCTCGCGATGACATGCACTAACCCGGAGAAGCAGTTATTCACCGTGGATTACACCCTCTCGGTGCCGAATAACAGCCTAGACCGCCGGGGCCACCGGATGGGTGCTCGATATGGAGACCGCCCAAGGGGGGAGGGCACCCCTACATGCGTGTGGCCCATGCATATGCATCGAGGGGTGGTGTGCTATTTGAATAAGCAACACACGTCCTTGACGTGGCACGTGCCTCACAAACCACACACACGGGAGGGAACGTCGAGGACCGGCTGCGTTCGTCCCAGAGACAGAGTCTTCGGTGGGTGATCCCGTGACAGAACGGGCCTAGACTTGGTTTGTCATATTGCGATGACATGCACTAACACGAAGAAGCAGTTATTCCCCGTGGCCTACCCCCTCTAGGTGCCGAACAATGCCCTAGACTGCCGGGGCCACCGGAGGGGTGCCGGTCTCTAGAACCGGACGAGGCCCATCCGAAGAAGAAAACACAAGACGGTACTTATTATGTGCTAAGGTTGTTTGCCAAGCATGGAAGAAAACAACAAAAAAATTATAATACATATTATCGAGAATGCACAAGAAGGAAAGAGATCTAGGTTAGATACTTTATCGAGAGCACCTCTCGGAAAAGGTGGCCATTGTCGAGAGCCGAGAATCGACCCTCGTTAACCACTGCTCTAATTTTTTTCCCTTCCATTTTTGTTTTTGTTTTGCACTATCTTTTTTGTATCTCATATTTCATATGCTTTTACGACCAAAGTTTGTAAATTCCATGACTTTTGATGAATTTTTTTGATAAAAGACTTTTGATGCACTCATACACACACACATATATATATATATATGTGTGTGTGTGTGTGTGTGTGTGTGTGTGTGTGTGTGTATATATGCTTTTTGGGTTAGATTTGTTCAAAACTCAACTTTAAAGAGTGTAAAGTAAAAAACATGAGAAGAACCAGTTGTTGACCGTGGCCTACCCCCTCTCTCGGTGCCGGTCAACTTTCTAGACCGGCACCGAGAGAGAACTTTAAAGAGTGTAAAGTAATAAACATGAGAAGAAGCAGTTGTTGACCATGGCCTACCCCCTCTCTCGTTGCCGGTCAACTTCCTAGACCAACGGGGCCACCAGATAGCCCATGCATATACATGTGATGGCTTCCTTTGAGAGCACAAGAAGTTTCGAGGCCAATGGAGCAACAGGACCCGCATTTCCTACACAAACCGGACACATTCCCTCTCGATACCCATAGACTATCTCAGAGAACGGGCCTAGACTTGGTTTGTCATCTCGCGATGACATGCACTAACACGGAGAAGCAGTTATTCACCGTGGACTACACCCTCTCGGTGCCGAATAATGCCCTTGACCGTCGGGGCCACCGGATGGGTGCTCGATATAGAGACCGTCCGAGGGGGGGGAGGGCACCCCTACATGCGTGTGGCCCATGCATATGCATGCAGGGGTGGTGTGCTATTTGAATAAGCAACGCACATCCTTGACGTGACACATGCCTCAGAAACCACACACACGGGCGGGAACGTTGAGGACCGGCTGCGTCCGTCCCCGAGACAGAATCTTCGTGGGTGATCCTGTGACAGAACAAGCCTAGACTTGGTCTGTCATCTCGCGATGACATGCACTAACACGGAGAAGTAGTTATTCACCGTGGACTACACCCTCTCGGTGCCGAATAACTCCCTATACCGTTGGGGCCACCGGATGGGTGCTCGACATGGAGACCGCCCGAGGGGGGGAGGGCACCCCTAAATGCGTGTGGCCCATGCATATGCATTGAGGGGTGGTGTCCTATTTCAATAAGCAACGCACGTCCTTGATGTGGCACGTGCCTCACAAACCACACACACGGGCGGGAACGTCGAGGACCGGCTGCGTTCGTCCCCGAGACATAGTCTTTGGTGGGTGATCCCGTGACAGAACGGTCCTAGACTTGGTTTGTCATCTCGCGATGACATGCACTAACACGAAGAAGCAGTTATTCCCCGTGGCCTACCCCCTCTAGGTGCCGAACAACTCCCTAGACCGCCAGGGCCATCAGAGGGGTGCCGGTCTCTAGAACCGTACGAGGCCCATCCGAAGAAGAAAACACAAGACGGTAATTATGATGTGCTAAGGTTGTTTGCCAAGCATGGAAGAAAACAACAAAAAGAAGTATAATACATATTATCGAGAATGCACAAGAAGGAAAGAGATCTAGGTTAGATGCTTTACCGAGAGCGCCTCTCGGAAAAGGTGGCCATTACTGAGAGCCGAGGATCGACCCTCGGTAACATCTGCTCTACCGAGAGTCCTCTCGGCATAGCTGCAGCAGCGAAGTGCCTTCAGCTCCCAGCGCATGCCTCTTTGCCGAGTACCGCCCTCGGTAAATTTTTGTTCCCAGTTCTGTTCATACTATTTTTTTGCTTGAGTTGGTGCAGCAAAAACATTTATACAATACTCAAACTTGCATTTCAAGTCACATAGGTTAACAACAGACTCACATAAGCATTAATCCATAAATAGTTCACACAAGCTTCATTTCAAATCACAAAGTAGCTCTTTAGTACGAGTGCCTACTTACTAATTAAACAACAAAGTGGTATGCATGCATGCACCATATGATAAAAAGCAACACCACAATTATGACAAACTGAAAGAGAATTATGAAGTTCTTCAATCCACCACGTTCACACAAGCTAAGCCTTGTCTGGCTTGCACCATTGCGTTCATCAGTTTTTCTCTTTTGCTTAAGCAAATACTGATTGTAATGATATTGTGCCGTCTCTCTGTTGTCGAATGATTCATGGGAGTTGCCTTCATAACGAAGTATTTGTTCATTGAATGTAGACTCCTGGGTACCGTCCTTTGTACACCACATACCACTTCATCTACAAAAGAACAAGAAATAATGCACATCATACATAATCAACATAAGCATTCATTACTCATACAATCAAAAGCATCGCAAGTGGCCATCCAAGTCCATATCAGCAGGTACTTAAGGATACAACTAAATCAATGTCAAACTATCTAGGTGACTACTCCGAGGTGTAGTTGGTGAAACCAGTGATCGTCGAGTCAGAGCACATGGGGGCATCCCCCACAGTGGAGGACCAAGCGTCATCGGGAATGATGGTCGGTGGACTCAATGGCTCCTTACGTGGTGGAGCCTTGCCCTCCTTAGCTGGGGGATTCTTCTTGGCCAGATCCACAAAAAACTTCATTATGATCAGCTGTGGGTTCTTCTCAAGCAGTTCCTCCAAGCAGTCCTCGACGCTCTTCTCCGTGCTTGTGGAGTCGACCCTAATGGAAGCTTCGCTCTTGGAGGAAGCCATAGCCAAAAAATCGATCGATGCTAACACCTCGATGCTAACACCTTTCATCACACAATGGAAAATAACATAAGAATCATCAAACATGAAAGATATATCATAAGAGCTCACGTAGATCAACCGCCATCATCAAAAGTCGATTTTCTTCCTCCAAGAACAACTCTCAACGACACTCTCTCACGTATATATGGTGGACACTCTCGCTGGTGATGGTATATATGGTGGACACTCTCTCACGGGTATTTCAACTTTCAGTGATGGTTGAGCTGGGCGAGCCCCTCATGCGTTATCAAGATATAACATGAGGAGGAGCTCACACAGATCACCGTCACCGTTAAAAAGTTGATTTTTCTTCCTCCAAAGAACAACTTTGATCAACACTCTCTCACGTATCTCATCGGTCACATCCACACATAGCATCCATGTATACAACATTATCAACAACTATCTACATTTTTTCTTTTGATATAGAAAAAATGTATCTACATGGCATCCATCCATCTATCAATCCATCCATCTATCAATCCATCCATCTATCTCTGTATCCATCTATCAATCCATCTATCTATGCACACATGGAGAGGAGGGGGGGCTCACCGGAGAGAGGAGCTCGGTGTGGTGTGAGGGCGGCGGTGGAGGGGGCGCCGGCCGGTGGAGGGGGCGCCGACCGGTGGAGGGGCGCCAACCGGTGGGGAGCAGAGGAGAGGAGAGGAGTGGAGGGGTGCCGGTCGGTGTTGAGCAGATAGAAGAAACAACAGGGGGGAATATGCTTAAGTAGTCGACGTCACCTTTACCGAGTGCTTGTCGATGCGTCACGTTTACCGAGAGTAACTCTCGGAACATATCTCCCCTAGATCTAGGTTACACTTTTATAGAGAGTAACTCTTCGAAAGGTGGACATTACCTAGAGCCGATAGCCGACCCTCGGTAACCACTGCTCTAGTTTTTTTTGATAGCCGATCCATATTATTGAGAATGCACAAGAAGGAAAGAGATCTAGGTTAGATGCTTTACCGAGAGCGCCTCTCGGAAAAGGTGGCCATTATCGAGAGCCGAGAATCGACCCTCGGTAACCACTGCTCTAATTTTTTTCCCTTCTCTTTTTGTTTTTGTTTTGCACTATCTTTGTATCTCATATTTCATATGTTTTTACGACAAAAGTTTGGAAATTCCATGACTTTTGATGAATTTTTTCGATAAAAGACTTTTGATGCACTCATATATATTTTCCAGGGTGGCACTATTCTAATCCTGGGATTAGAATAGTTATTTGAATTATCCTCCTCCTTTCCCGAAGTCTCCCCACCGCCCCCGTTGAGAGTCGCCACCAACCGCCCGGATCCGGTCCCTCTCGCCGCCGGCGCTCGCGTTGGTGGATGTAGAGCTGGATTAGGATGCCGGTTCCCCTTGTACAGCAGTAGATGTAGGTTTAGATGTAGAGCTGGGTGTGATCTCGTGTTTGCCCATGTGGCGTATGGCGTGATGCCGCTCTGGAGCTTGTCCTCGGCGCCGGCGAGCGGTGCTGAGGTGTGGAAGACCTCGCTTGCCTGTCGACGTCCGTGGAGGGCGGCGGCGGAGGTCGAGGCTGGCCGGAGCTCCTTCCCCAATAAGCTCATGGTCGTTGTCCCTGATCTGGAGGATCGCCAGAGCCTCGTTCTGTTCTTCCCTTGCTATCGTGGTGGTGGTAAGGAAGAGGGGACGAGGTGGACATCAAGATCCTGCTGATTTGGGTTGGAGCAAATCCTCACTAGTGGATTGTGCGGACTGATGGCGCCTGCTAAGCCGGCTTATAGCGGTCGATGGCCTGGTTCTCGTGCATCGCCATTGACCTTTCTGGCTGAAGGGCAGCCTACTATTTCCTCCTGGCAAGGATGCCGTATGGGAGGCAGTTGCACCTTCGTCTCGGAGTTCATGGAGTGCTGATGCAGCCATGAAGGCTTCGTCGCCCCAAGTGGTCCGTCCCCGGTAACGGAGAAGCTCGATCTGAGGGGAAGCTGTGTTGGACCCAATTGCAGTTCTATCTTACAGTCTGGGGTCCTCCTTGTTAAAGTCAGGGACCTGTGTGTAATTTATCTTTCTTTTGAGTCCTTATCTAAGCTTTGTACTGTAATGACCTGGAATCAATGAAGCTCTCTAGGTCCTTCGGGACCTAGTTTATGTTCAAAAAATATAGGAGCTATAGTGCGTTGCTGAGATCGCGAGAAACCCACCCGACCCCGATCGGTTGAAGGAAAAAAACAGCACCCACCCTCTCCCCCCCGACCCCCTCCCCTTCCCTAACCTCTCCCGTTGTCACCATCGCCTCCCTCCCTGGCCTGCGCCGCCGTCGGCCTGCACCAGATTGCCCCGCCACAGCCGCTGCCCTCACCAGATCGCCCCGCCGCCGGCTTCCTCCTCGGTCACGCCACCACCACAGTTTCCCTCCCCAAATTGTGCCGCAACTGCCACCTCCGACCTCCTCTACACCACGCCCCTGCTCCTCGACCTCCGCGCGCGGCACTGCGCCACCACCGCCGCCGTCGTCCAACCCCAAACGCCATCAACCTGGGCGCGCCCCTCCTGCTTGCTCCAACCCAGATCCGGTCAACCCCGCAACCCTCCCGTCCGGCGAGTCTCCTCTTCTCCTTCTCTACCTCCGGCGTCCCACCCCTTCCCCCACCTCCTTCCGTGGCTGCGGCGGCACACAAAGCCATTCAACCACACTGCCTCGGGCCGTTCAAGGACACGGCCCCAGGACGTTCGCCCCCGCAACGCCCGGATCACACTACCAGTATGCTCCGACGAGGCCGAGATCTTTCCTCTGTTCACCCAACCCTCTCTCCAGGAGGAATTGAACTTCTTTGAATTTGAAAGAAAATTGCTTGCAAAAATTGTTTCTGTATATTTGGTTTCTGAAAAATGCACTTGGATGTGATGGATGAAATTAGTTTGAGCATAGTTGAACTACAGTTTGTTTACAAAACGTTGTGAAAAATGCAGGTTTGTTCGAAGCTGACGGTGCTCCATATGTGCAGCAGCAGCGCCGCCGCTATGGCCTGTCTCCCGTGTAGAGCAATCAGCCGCTGCTTGTCAGTACAGCTACTGGCCCATGTATTACTCGCCTAAAAAGTGATTCGTGGTGCCACCAAGAACCACACATGTGCATGTTCTTAGCACTTCTTTCTCTCTCTCTAATTAGTTCCCAGTGGAGGTAGTGCATCGTCTGCCTCATTTCAACTTGTTCAAACAGGTAGCACTAACTGATTTTATGCAAGTTTTTCTCTGTATGTGATGTTGCTAATCTAATATTTGAAAAGTTTTCCCATAAGATGAGTGTGTGTCAGGGTTGAAAAATCATTTCAAGATTCTCTTGTGGTTTTTGAGGGCTTAAATCATGCATTCTGTACACAGGAGGGAAGTTCGGTTTGCTGGAGGAAGACGCGTTGCCGCGGCCGATGCTGTCTGTTCGTGCATGGACGTGTGTGTATTTCATTCAAAAACCTGAGACTGAGAGCATGCCCAACACGTTCAGAAGTGGAGTTTGCCGATGCTGACCTGCTGCCTCTCTCTGTGATGCAACATCATCTGCTCTCCTCCTCTCTTGGTGCAGCAGCTACCGCCTCTCTCCTCTTGGTGCACTATCGGTGCTAATCTAATAAAAAGGTGTATAAAAACGTGTGATTTCAAAAGTTCAGGTGTAACGAACATTGAAGTTCAAACAAAAAATGTAAAACAAAAAAATCATGGAATTCAAAGAATAAAGACTATGGAGTTTTATGAAAAAAATTAATAGCACGCGAATTTCATGTTTCAAGAATTCCGAAGTTCACGTGTACCACATACAGAAGAAAAATCATCAAATGAAAAAGGGACCACCTAGGCCATTTCACCGAAAAGCAAAAAAAGCAAAAAATGTCGCGACAAAATTCTATAAGAAGTTCAAATTTAAAATCCGAAACAGGTCAATGTTAAAATAAATGAAGTTTTTAATTTCTAAAAGACAAATTTGGAAGTTCAATTTGAGTAAGGGGTTCAAAAAAAGTAGTTCAAAAATATTTATAACGGATTTTCCCCATTTGTAAAAAAATTAGAGAAGTTCAAATTAAAAAGGGGAGCATTTCAAAAGATTGTATAAAAACTAATTTTCCCCATTCTATAAAAACTAGAAGTTTAAATTAAAATAACGGCGCGGTATCATTGTTTATATAAAAAACATTGTCCCCTTTACTAACCAATAAAATTAAGAAGTTCAAATTTAAATAATGGTGAAGTTCGATGTCTATAAATTTTTTGGATTTTTCAGATCATTAAAAAATAAAACCAAGAAGTTCTAGTCCTCGGTAGGAAAAAAGTTAAAAAATCATTGTGAGAGAGGTTTGTACAAAAGGAATATCATTTGTGTAACACTGATGAACGGATGAGAAAATTACAAACGAAAATACGTCACAGAAGTTCAATGTGAAAACAGTAGGAAGTTCGACTACTACAGTGAATGAGTTTCAGAACAAAAACTTTTAAAACAGTCGCGAGTATGAAAAAATGATCAACACGGAAAAGTTGCGTGTTTACATCGGCTTTCCACTGGTATATTATTTGCTCAGTTCCCGTGAGTGTTCCGGTGAGTGGATGAAGAGCTACGGGCAAAAAAAGCACGTGAAAAACAGAGTGAAGTTCAAGGTTTCATACCGAGAAGTTCAGGTACTTCACGCGATGCATTTTTGGCGAATCTGTTTGGCAATAAAGGCAGAACGAATGATTTCGCCGTTTCTGAAATTACTTGAAAATGGCTAAGAATCAGAAAAAAGTGACAACATGAAAAAGTTTTGCATTTTCCGTAGCTTTTCAGAGGTATATTATTTGCCCCATTCCGATAAAGTTCGTAGAAATTACGGCAAAAATACGTTTTTCGTCATTTTCGAAACTGCGTTAAAACCGTAAAGAATTGGGAGAAACAATACATACCAAAAAGTTTTGCATTTGTTCAAGCTTTCCAACGCCATATCATTTGCTGCATTCGGACACACGGTTAAAAAATTAGCTCGAAAATACGAACTCGGTAGGACTTGGAACATTTTCTAAATTACTCTTAAACCATTCAAAATTAGAAAAAAAAACTTTCAAGATGAAAAAGTAGCGCATTTTCATAAGCTTTCCAATGCCGTATCATATGCCTCCATTGGATTAGCCGTTTAGAAATGACATCAAAAAAGTGAACAGCTGTTTGGTTTATGAAATTTTACGTTTTTACAAATTACTCTTTAATCATAGGGAATTAGAGAAAACTTTCAACATCTGGAAGGAGCGGTTTTGCAGCATCTTTTCAACGCCATATTATATGCCTCATTCCGATAAACGGTTTAGAAATGCGATCGAAAATAGGATTCATGTTTTTTGTGTGAAGAAAAAACGGTTTTCAAAATTTCTCTGAAACCACTTACATTTTGCCATAAATTTAAGTTGGGTCATAATACTGGTGTCCCTAGCTTTCCAACGGCATATCGCAAGACCCATTTGAGGAATATTGGCGGACGTTCAACCTAGTTTACAGGGAAGTTCAACGTACTACTAGCGGGGCAGGTCAGGTTGTGATCAGAATATTATTCTCATCCCGTGATCAGAATAGTGTTTATGTATATATATATATATATATATATATATATATATATGTATATGCTTTTTGGGTTAGATTTGTTCAAAACTCAACTTTAAATAGTGTAAAGTAAAAAACATGAGAAGAAGCAGTTGTTGACCGTGGCCTACCCCCTCTATCGGTGTCGGTCAACTTCCTAGACCGCAAGGGCCACCAGATGGGTGCTCGATATAGAGACCGCCCGAGGGGGGGAGGGCACCCCTACATGCGTGTGGCCCATGTGTATGCATGCAGGGGTGGTGTGCTATTTGAATAAGCAATGCACGTCCTTGACATGGCACGTGCCTCAGAAACCTCACATACGGGCGGGAACGTCGAGGACTGGCTGCGTCCGTCCCCGAGACAGAGTCTTCGGCGGGTGATCCCGTGAAAGAACGAGCCTAGACATTGTCTGTCATCTCACGAAGACATGAACTAACACAGAGAAGCATTTATTCACCATGGAGTACACCCTCTCGGTGCCGAACAACGCCCTAGACCGCTGGGGCCACCAGATGGGTGCTCGATATAGAGACCACCATAGGGGGGAGGGCACCCCTACATGCGTGTGGCCGATTGAGGGAGTCCTGGACTAGGGGGTGTCCGGATAGCCGAACTATCATCATTGGCCGGACTCCAAGACTATGAAGATACAAGATTGAAGACTTTGTCCCGTGTCCCGATGGGACTTTCCTTGGCGTGGAAGGCAAGCTTGGCAATACGGATATGTAGATCTCCTACCATTGTAACCGACTCTATGTAACCCTAGCCCTCTCCGGTGTCTATATAAACCGGAGGGTTTTAGTCCGTAGGACGAACAACAGTCATACCATAGGCTAACTTCTAGGGTTTAGCCTCCTTGATCTCGTGGTAGATCTACTCTTGTACTACCCATATCATCAATATCAATCAAGCAGGATTAGGGTTTTACCTCCATCGAGAGGGCCCGAACCTGGGTAAAAACATCGTGTCCCTTGTCTCCTGTTACCATCCGCCTAGACGCACAGTTCGGGACCCCCTACCCGAGATCCACCGGTTTTGGCACCGACATTGGTGCTTTCATTGAGAGTTCCTCTGTGTCGTCACCCATAAGCCCGATGGCTCCTTCGATCATCAACAACGACGCGGTCGAGGGTGAGACTTTTCTCCCCGGACAGATCTTTGTATTCGGCGGCTTTGCCCTGTGGGCCAATTCGCTTGGCCATCTGGAGCAGATCGAAAGCTACGCCCCTGGCCATTAGGTCAGATTTGGAAGTTTAAACTATACGGCCGACATCCGCAGAGACTTGATCTTCGACGGATTCGAGCCACAGCCGAGCGCGCCGCACTGTCACGATGGGCATGATTTAGCTCTGCTGCCGGACAGTGCCCTGGAGGCCGCACAAGAGTCCGCTCCGACCCTTAACTCGGAGCCGACTGCGCCGATCGAGGATGGGTGGCTAGACACCGCCTCGGGGGCTGCTACCTCTACGACGATGGAGCCGAATACCGACCCTGTCCCTTGTGAAGCTCGTGACTCCGAGGTGCCGGACTCCTCGCCGGACTCCGAACCTCCCGCGCCCCTACCAATCGAATCCGGTTGGGCGCCGATCATGGAGTTCACCGCTGCGGACATCTTTCAGCACTCGCCTTTCGGCGACATCCTGAATTCGCTAAAGTGCCTCTCTTTATCAGGAGAGCCTTGGCCGGATTATGGCCAGGGCGGTTGGGATGCGCACGACGAAGAAATTCAAAGCCCACCCACCACCCACTTCGTAGCCACTGTCGACGACTTAACTGACATGCTAGATTTCGACTCCGAAGACATCGACGGTATGGACGACGATGCCGGAGACCACCAAGAACCAGCGCCTACAGGGCACTGGAAAGCCACCTCGCCGTACGACATATACATGGTGGACATCCCAAAGGATGGGAATGGCGATGGAACAGCGGAGGATGACCCCTCCAAAAAACAGCCTAAGCGCCGGCGTCAGCGGCGCCGCTCAAAATCCCACCATAGCAAGAATGGAGATTCCGGCACCGGAGATAATAACACCCCGGACAGTGCTGAAGACAACCCCCTCCAGCAAGATTCAGCACAGGAGGATGAAGAAGCCATCCCTCATGAGAGAGCGGCAGACAAAGAGGTAGAGGACGATAATTACATGCCTCCCTCCAGAGACGAGGCATGCCTCAACGACGACGAATTCGTCGTGCCTGAGGACCCCGTTGAACAAGAGCGTTTCAAACGCAGGCTTATGGCCACGGCAAGCAGCCTCAAGAAAAAGTAGCGACAGCCTAGAGCTGATCAAGATTTGCTAGCCGACAGATGGACTGAAGTCCTTGCGGCCGAAGAGTACGAACTCGAACGCCCCTCCAAAATCTACCCCAAACGCAAGCTACTGCCCCGATTAGAGGAGGAAGCATATAAACCTACATCACCAGCGCACAATACGGCCAACCGGCCACCTCGTGGCCGCGATAGAGAGGCCTCTAGGCCCTCCACTAAAGCCGCACCCCGGCATCGCTCGAAAAGTACAAAGCCACGGAGGAATGCGCCGGACTTGCGAGACATATTGGAGGATAAGGCAAGACAATCAAGATCGATCTACGGATCGCGTGGGCGCCCCACGATACGCGACGACAACCATCGCGCCGGATTCAGCAATTCCGGCTGGGCCGAACACAGTAGACAAAGCTTTCTTGAGCTACGTCATGATATAGCCCAATACAGAGGCGCCGCACACCCACTATGCTTCACAGATGAAGTAATGGATCATCAAATCCCCGAAGGGTTCAAACCCATGAACATTGAATCCTACGATAGCACAACAGATCCCGTGGTTTGGATCGAAGACTATCTCCTTCATATCCACATGGCCCGCGGTGATGATCTTCACGCCATCAAATACCTCCCACTCAAGCTTAAAGGACCAGCTCGACATTGGCTCAACAGCTTGCCAGCAGAATCAATTGGGTGTTGGGAGGACCTGGAAGCCGCATTCCTTGATAACTTCAAGGGCACGTATGTGCGACCACCAGACGCTGATGACCTAAGCCACATAATTCAGCAGCCAGACGAATCGGCCAGACAATTCTGGACATGGTTCTTAACCAAGAAAAATCAAATCGTCGACTGTCCGGATGCAGAGGCCCTTGCAGCCTTCAAACACAACATCTGCGATGAATGGCTTGCCCGGAACCTATTACAGGAAAAGCCGAAATCCATGACAACCCTCACATCACTCATGACCCGCTTCTGTGCGGGAGAGAATAACTGGCTAGCCCGCAGCAACAACCTCACCAAAAATTCTGGTAGTCCGGATACCAAGGACAGCAATGGCAGGTTGCGTCGCAATAAGCACAAACGCCGCATTAACGGTGATAATACTGAAGATACGACAGTCAACGCCGGATTCAGAGGCTCTAAACCTGGTCAGCGGAAAAAGCCATTCAAAAGAACTACTCCGGGCCCGTCCAATTTGGACCTGATACTTGATCGCTCGTGCTAGATACACGGCACCCCCGAAAAGCCAGCTAATCACACCAACAGGGATTGTTGGGTATTCAAGCAGGCAGGCAAGTTAATTGCCGAAAACAATGACAAGGGGCTGCATAGCGATGACGCGGAAGAGACCCGGCCGCCGAACAATAGAGGACAGAAGGGTTTCCCCCCACTAGTGCGGACGGTGAACATGATATACGCAACCCACATACCCAAAAGGGAGCGGAAGCGTGCGCTCAGGGACGTATACGCGATGGAGACAGTCTCCCCAAAGTTCAATCCGTGGTCCTCCTGCCCGATCACTTTTGATCGAAGGGACCATCCCACTAGCATCCGCCATGGCGGATTCGCCGCATTGGTTTTGGACCCAATCGTCGATGGATTTTAGCTCACTAGAGTCCTGATGGACGGCGGCAGCAGCCCGAACCTGCTTTATCAGGATACAGTGCGCCAGATGGGCATAGACCCCTCAAGGATTAAACCCACAAAAATGACCTTCAAAGGCGTCATACCAAGTGTAGAGGCCAATTGCACTGGCTCAGTCACACTGGAAGTGGTCTTTGGATCCCCGGATAACTTCCGAAGCAAGGAGTTAATCTTCGACATAGTCCCGTTCTGCAGCGGCTATCATGCACTGCTCGGACGAACCGCATTTGCAAAGTTCAATGCGGTGCCGCACTACGCATACCTCAAGCTCAAGATGCCAGACCCTCAAGGAGTCATCACGGTCAACGGAAACACTGAACACTCTCTCCGAACGGAGGAGCATACAACGGCTCTCGCGGCGGAAGTACAGAGTAGCCTCTTAAGGCAATTCTCGAGTCCGGCTGTTAAGCGACGGGACACCGTCAAGCGCGCCCGGAGTAACCTACAACAAGACCACCTGGCACGTTCCGAGCACGCGTAGCAATGCGGCCCCAACCTCATCCCTCGCAAAATCGCGAGACCAGTACCACGCGTACATCACTATGCTCTGGAGATACCATGGGCATAGTGGGAGGGGCACGACCACGGCAGGCCCAGAGTGCGGCTCAACCACACCAGGGGCTCCCAAATGGGTCATCTTTTTTTTCTTTTTTCTTCTTATCCTCAGGACTCCGTTTCCCAGAAGCCTTGTCCGGCAGTAGACCTTCCGAACTCATGATGCAATAGCCAGGGAAGCAGAAAAGCTACGACGAGTATCCAGGTGGTCTCCATTACGAGCATTATACCTGTTTTATACACCATTCCGCAGCCCACCCCTGGAGGGGGACATGTTAAATAGTCCCACCCCTTGCTTATCGCACTATTTGTATCGTTCTGCATTCATTGCAGTATTTTTTGAATAAACCATGCATCGCTTTTTGCCTATCATTGCATGTCAGGACCCCGACTCAATGCCACATCGATCTAGCATGTAACACCTCATATCACTTTGCGGCCTCACGCACGGTATTCCCACGGGTGTCGCGTTACCTTTGCCCGGGACCGTTTGCGCCTTTTGGCACCCGTATATGATAGTGTCGCTAGCATCCATATGATAAGGAGCCCTGGCTGACATGGCTAGTCGTAAACCCAAAGTGGCACAAACTTATAGGGACAGGCATCCATGACCCAGCATCGAACGTGTCAGTCATCAGCGAGTGGATCCAGGCTGTAGCACTGGGCTAGCAGGACTCCGGTGAACCGGGCTGTAGCGGGCTAACATGACTTCGGTATTCATCGCGTGACATTTCCCCGAGGGGACTGACACAGGAACGAAGAAGGACACATGCCGGCCAGCCTAAGTGCTCCGGAGCAGTAGCAAGCTACCATGGCTCAGTGGAAGCACTAGGAGACATTTCCCGGTAAGAGAGGCTACTAAGGATAAACAACTAGATATTCAGATCCCACACATACCAAGCATTTCAATAACATACACACAATATGCTCGATATGTGCAAATACAACATGGCATCACAACATGACTCTACAACTCAAATATTTTATTCAATAGGCTCCGAGGAGCGAGATATTACAAACATGGGTCTCATGACCCAACATTCAGAGCATACAAGTCAAAGCACAAGCGGAAGCTTAACTTGTCTGAGTACAGACAACTATAAATGAAAAAGGCTGAGAAGCCTGACTATCTACCAGATCCTACCGAGGGCACAAGATCGTAGCTGCGGTAACAAGCTAAACGTCGAAGTCCACATGGAACTACTAATGAGATTGAAGTCTCTCTGCAAAAACATAAAATAGGCAGACGTGAGTACAAATGTACCCAACAAGACTTACATCAGAACTATCTACATATGCATCATTATCAACAAAGGGATGGTGGGGTTTAACTGCAGCAAGCCAGCTTTGACTCGGTGGCTATCCTGAACTATCACTGCAATGTAACTCTTTGAGGTGGCGCACACGAGTCCACATATTCACCATATCAATACACCACTATGGATCCGCTCCCGTCTCCCTACGAGAACGCCATCCATAACGCTCACACTTATCTTGCGTGTTTTAGAGTATCCACTTTCACTTGTCTATGAACTGTACAGGCAACCCAGAAGTCCTTTACCGCGGACACGGCTATTCGAATAGATAATGTTAACCCTGCAGGGGTGTACTTCTTCACACACGCTCTCACCACTTACCGCTGTTTACACGACATGTACTCGGCAACCTTCAAGCGGAAGCCCAGCGAGGGTGTCGGCCATGACCTGACTAACCACACAAGTCTCTCGTCCAAGTTTATCGCCTATTCAGGTTCCATCCGCAAGGAGATCCGGCCGGGGTGTCGCTCACGGCACCAAACGATGTGTGCAGGGTTCCCAAGCCCACCTCTACGGGTGGATCTACGCTTGGTACACCGTGCCACGGTGCCTAGTCTGTCCCAAGCCCACCTGTACCGGGTGCCACTTGGTAGACTACTAACACTACCTACAAACACCAGAAACTAGATGCAACTCCTGGACAGAGATCAGCTTGATTAATAAGTCGAGAGGGGCCGAGTTACCGGAACCCAATGTGTGGTAGTAGCTGTTCATGGATCACAAACACAGAACTCAGTTCCTGAGGACGGCTTCATTGAGACAACCCACCATGTACTCCTACATGGCCTCTCACCGCTACCTTTACCAAATCGTGTTCACACACTTAGCTCTCAACAGTAGGACATGTTCACACACCTCCAATTCATCCCTGGTGAATCAGGCCTGACTCAACTCTAAGCAGTAGCATGCATGACAAACAAACATGAATGAGTAGGCACATCAGGGCTCAAACAACTCCTACTCATGCTAGTGGGTTTCATCTATTTACTGTGGCAATGACAGGTCATGCAGAGGATAAGGGGTTCAACTACCGCAGCAAGTAACAGTTGAATCGTTGTTGTCCTAATGCAGTAAAAGAGAGCAGGAGCGAGAGAGTGGGATTGTATCGGAATGAACAAGGGGGTTTTGCTTGCCTGGCACTTCTGAAGATAATATAGCTCTTCCTCGGTGTCATCGAACTCATCGTCGAAACCACGTCTATCGAGAAGGGACAAACACTGGCAAACAAGGAAGAACACAATCAATGCAATGCACAATATGATGCATGATCATGATATGGCAATATGCTGTGATTTGTACTAATGCATCTGGCAACATATTAAATGAGGTCCATATGAACCAAGGGTTCATATGCAAACTCCATAAGGGTATTTAAAATGCCATTATCATGTTTTCACTTATACAGGGGGTATAAGTTGGTTGAACATGCATGAAATTAGCATAAATGGATAGTTCGGATTTTTCTGATAATTTTTCATATATAAAGTATTTCATTCTGAGTTACGGTTGAATTTATATGAATTTTAGATGGTTTGCTAAATTTCTGGAATTTCCTGTATAAGAATAATTCCAGTAATTGAATTAATGCGTCAGCACTGCGCCAGGGTGACGTCAGCGGTCAACTGGGTCGGCCAGGTCAAACCTGACCTGTGGGATCCACTGGTCAGTGACTCAGGGCCAGTTAGCATCGCTGACAGGTGGCCCTGGTCAACTGCCACGTCAGCCAGTCAACCCTGATGCGTGGGCCCGCTAGTTTTGAAAATTAATCTAGCTTAAGACTAAACAGCGGCTTAATTGGGTAGCAGGGCCCACTGTCATTTTCTAGAGGGTGGGGTTAATTAGTGGGGTTAGCCGCTAATGATATGCCACGTCGGAGTCACCGGAGTTCAGCCGGCGGCGACCAAAACCGTGGCAGCAACTCGCCGGAGTTGCTCGGGTTTCACGTACAGGCCGCGGTTTGAGCCGCGGTTGGTCTCTACGGGTGGCTGGCGTTGTAGCACATCGGCTGGTGGCAGTAGCCGGGCCTGGGGTGGCCGGAGTCGACGGCCACGAGCTCAAAGGCGGCAGCCGGAGTTCGGTGGGGCACGGGCGGGGCACTGCGGCTAGCGGGCGAGCGAGCGAGGTAGGTGGGCGGCATCTCTGGCGTTCCAGGAACACAGTGGTGCAACTGGTCGGAGCTGAGGTGCTCAGGAGCAAGGACCTCATCGGCCATGGCGGACGGCGGCTCCAGTTACTCGTGGGGCAGTGGCTACGGGACGAAACCGACGGCGTGGTTAAGGGGGAAAGGACCGGGAGCTCACGTTGAGGCCGAAGACGGGCTCAGCTGGCTCTGGGACGACCGGAAGGCGACGAATCTGTCGATGGAGTCCGGCGGCCGTGCTCGGGGAAGACGACTCGTGGCGGCGATGTGGGGCTCCCGCGGTGGCGTGGCTCGGGGTGGAAGAAAGAGGGGGTCGAGGCGGAGCCTCTGGGCCGGTCAAAGAAGCGAGGGGGAGGCGGTGGCTGCAGCTACGGCGAACGGCGTCGGTGGCGACGGCAGCACTTGGCTATGGGGAGGAGAGCAAGACAGAGGAGGGGGAAGCACGGGGGAGAGTGATAGAGGTCCAGGGGGGTGCATAGCGTCTCCCAGAGGCGTCCAGGCGTCGAGGGGGAGCGGCAAGCAGGAGGTGGCCGGGGCGAGTGGCCGCGCGCACGGGGCACACGCCCGGCGTCCTTCTGTCAAGAGGAAGACGACAGGGGGAGGCCAGTGGGCTGGGCTGGCCAGCTGGGCAGCGAGGTGGGCTTTGGTGGGTGCCAGGTAAGAGGCCCAGGTGCTGTTCTCTCTCTCTCTCTCTGCTAATCCTGGTTCTGTTTTCTATTATTGTTTCTCTGTTTTGGTTTAGTAATAATGCTAAACCATTTCATAAAATCCTGGAAATAATTATGGGTGCTTTCTGAATTATTCCAGTGACCCTTAACAATTTCCAACATTTTTGGAGCATCTAAAATATATATAGCATTTAATTATCCCCAATTCAAATATGTTTGGATTAATTCAAAGTCCAAATATGTCCTGCAAAAATGTGAACCATTTTTGGTAGATGCTTCCACCTTGATCCAGAAATGATGAACATTTTTAAAGGGCATTTTTAAATCATTGAAAAATATTTTGGTTGAACCTATTTGAATTCCTTTTGATGCTAGGGTTTGAACATCCCCATTTCAAGTTTCATGAAATTTAAACATGATGCATGGATGCAATGCCACTAGTAACAAGCAAACTCTAGGGTCGTGACATTGCATTCCTTTTTTATACATATGTTCACTTATGACATGTTGCATCCGTACGCTTTGGTACGGCCAAATACACCAGGGGCTTAAGTTCCCCAAATTATGGTGTGATAAGTCCGAACACTTTCACAAGTGCGGCACCCCGAACTTATAGCATTATATGCATCGGCTCCGAATCATGTCTTGGGTCAATAGTTGGGTTTGCCCGGCTCCCATGGTTTGGTACCTTACATTCCGTTATATCGGCTAAGGTAGCGCTGGGAGAGCCACTGCGATTGTGCCCTAGTTGAGCTAGGTGAGCACCTCAGTGGAGAAAGCTAAAACTGACCGTCATGATGGGGCGAGAGCCGGTCGCTGTTCTAGAGGTTTTTTCGAGTCCCTAAAGACTTGCTTTGTCCGGCCCAGGCGTGGATAGCGCCCCGAATTTGGCCTTCCGAACACTAGGGGCTTCCCCGAAATTTAAAATTATAGAATTCTATGGCTAAGTGAGAGTGTTCAAGCATTATAAGTCCGGTTGCCTCGTTCGTTGTGTTGAGTGCCTCCCTAGATGGACCCAAAAATGGGAACAAGAACGCTCAAGTTTATCCCGAACACCCCAGCACTCATGGCATGGGGGCCGAAGCCAACGACTTGCCATCTCTCAGATTTGATAAATGGCCGCACAGAAGGTAATATTTTAAATTAACAAGTGTTGTTTAGCGCATATGAACAAAGTTTTCAGCGCACAGGATAACAAGATGCGAGTCTACTCAAAAATTACATCTTTGGAGCATTCACCCGCAATAATGCAGGCACCCTTCAGGACACCCTTATAATACATCTCGGGCGTGCGATACTCCTTGCCCGGCGGTGGCGCGTCCGTCACAAGCTTCTCGGCGTCCATCTTGCCCCAGTGCACCTTAGCGCGGGCAAGGGCCCGACGGGCACCTTCAATGCAGGCGGAGTGCTTGATGACGTCAACCCACGGACAGGCATCCACCAACCGCCGGACCAGACCGAAGTAGCACCCAGGCATGGCTTCTTTGGGCCACAGCCGAACTATGAGGCCCTTCATGGCCTGTTCGGCCACCTTGTGGAGCTCGACCAGCTGCTTCAGCTGGTCGCTCAAGGGCACCGGATGTCCGGCCTCATCATACTGAGACCAGAACACCTTTTCCGTCAAGCTCCCCTTCTCGGCTCTGTAGAATGCGGCAGCATCGGACACACTATGGGGCAGATCTGCGAACGCTCCTGGAGAGCTCCGAATTCGGGTAAGTAACAAGTAATTCACTTTTACATGCTTGATTTGCATGAAGAATGCCTTACCCGCCGCTATCTTCTTTACTGCCTCAATTTCCTGGAGGGCCTTCTGGGCTTCGGCCTTAGCGGCTTTGGCACCCTCAAGAGCCGACGCAAGCTCAGACTCTCGAGTCTTAAAGTCACGCTCCAAACTCTCGTGTTTTTCCACGAGAGCCTGGAGCTCTTGCCGCACCTCCGCCACCCGCGCCTCCTACTTCTCTCGCTTGGAGCGTTCCGCAGCCGCATTGCGTTCGGCCATGGACACCGCCTCCTTCACGGTCGCCACCTCGTTCGTAGCCCCTGGAGTACCCACGTTATCCCTGTCATTTTTTCTTTTTTGCAACCAAATCCTTTTCTATAAGGTACAACTTGAATAAGGTGTTACTTACCTTCCTTGTCCTCGAGCTGCTTCTTGGCATGGCTGAGCTCGATCTCGGACCACTCGAGGCTCTGCTTCAAGGAATTGACCTCCGCAGTCAGTGCGGCAGAGGTCAGCAGCGCAACCTGCATTCCCATATTGACATATTTGTGTTAGACTCCTGCGTATATCTTTTTAGATCCTCAGTTCGGCTTTTCTTTCCGAACACCGAACTGAGCATCAGGGGCTACTGTCTATGCGGTACTATTTTTACATATCCTAATCACATACCTCAAAGCCTGTTAGAAGGCTGGTGCAGGCTTCGGTCAGCCCCCTCTTGGCGAGCTGAACCTTCTAAATCACTGCACTCATGACAGTGCGGTGCTCCTTGTCGATGGAAGCGCCGTTGAGCGCCTCCAGCAAGTTATCCGGCGCCTCCGGTTGGACGGAGGCCGCCGGCGTCGCTGTCTTGCCCTCCTCACGAAGGGGCTGCCCGCCGGACTCTGGAACTACCAAAGGTTCCGGTGCGGAGTCCGGTCCAAAGTCCGGGAGGTTGCCCTGCGGCACCTCCGGGGCCTCCTCCTCCTGGCTAGTCCCCTTCTGGGACCCCACCTCGGCGTCGTCTGCATCACGGGGGGAGGAAGCGGTCGGAAGTGAAGCGCTATTCACATCCGACGAACCCAGGGACCCGCTCGACGAAGCGGGGAGATCGTCCTTGGGCGGAGTACATGGTTGTATGCGGCGTTAGAAGACACTATGCAACAAAAAGAAAAATTATGAGTTATTCAGGAATCCGGACACTTACGATCTCGCCAGGGGCTTGGCCCTCGAGGGCCACTCCTCGTCACCGTCGTCGGCGTTGGTGGAACAATCCGGGGGAAGGGTCCTTACTTTCTTGGACCCTTCGGCCTCCCCCGTTGGGGAAGCCTTCCTCTTCTTCTCTCCCCCCGCTGGGGGAGAGGCCTCTTTCTTCTCCTCCTCGTCTTCGTGGGAGGAGTCTGCCTCGGAGTCATCGGACGATGAATCTGAGATAACACCTGGCGCCGGGAACTCCTCCGGGTTCCCGTGGCCTTCTTCTTGGCCTTCCTCTCCAGCGCCACATAAGGCGTCGGGACTAGCAGCCCTGTCAAACGGGCATCCGCTGGGTCTTCTGGAAGGGGAGCCGGACAGTTAACCTGTCCGGACGTCTTCTGCCAGGCCTGTTAAAGGCAATGGGAGTTTAGATCCCATAAAGAGTCAAACTATGGAAAACAAGTGTCCCATAAAGGATAGTATAGCTTACCTCGCCAGCCTGACGCTGCGAGCTGAATCCGCGATCTTTGGTAGCGGATGTAGGAGCCTCGGTGCCCTTGAACAGCACCCTCCAGGCCTCTTCGTACGTAGTGTCGAAGAGCCCGCTCAAAGTCTGGTGCTGTGCCGGATCGAACTCCCACAAGTTGAAGTCTCGCTGTTGGCAGGGGAGAATCCGGCGGATGAGCATGACCTGGATTACGTTGACAAGCTTGAGCTTCTTGTTCACCAGGGTTTGGAGACAGGATTGGAGTCCGGTCAGCTCTTCCGAATCGCCCCACAACAGGCCATTCTCTTTCCAGGAGGTGAGCCGTGTGGGGATGCCAGATCTGAATTCGGGGGCCGCTGCCCATTCAGGGTCACGCGGCTCGGTGATGTAGAACTACCCCGATTGCCACCCTTTGATGGTTTCCACGAAGGAGCCCTCGAGCCAGGTGACGTTGGGCATCTTGCCCACCATGGCGCCTCCGCACTCCGCTTGGCTGCCACCCACTACCTTTGGCTTGACATTAGAAGTCTTTAGCCATAAGCCGAAATGGGGCTGGATGCAGAGGAAAGCCTCGCACATGACGATAAACACCGAGATGTTGAGGATAAAATTCGGGGCCAGATCATGGAAATCCAGGCCATAGTAGAACATGAGCCCCCGGACAAAGGGGTGAAGTGGGAAGCCCAGTCCGCGGAGGAAATGGGGAAGGAATACCACCCTCTCATGGGGCCTGGGGGTGGGGATGAGCTGCCCCTCACTACTAGGGAAAAGGCTAGCAGCAGCGCGGGTTTTAGATGTATCAGTAGCGCGGGTACCCGCGCTACTAATACGGCGCTACAGCTAACTCATAGCAGTAGCGCGTGCGCACCCGCGCTACTGCTACACAAGTATAGCAGCAGCGCGGTTATGGGAAGCTCGCTACCGCTAGTAGCGCTAGCGCTCTTTGGCAGGACGCGCTACTGCTATTGTGGCGCTGCTGCTAACTTTTGTACACTCGCTACTGCTAATTTAAGTATTTTTTTTGGCATATTTGTTTTGTATTTGAACCGGCTTTGTAGAAGAATCTTTAGCACATAGAAATTTCATCATGATACACATACAAATGCCTGCGAGACCACAAATGTAATCATAGCATGTACATACAAATAGTCTCTTCATAATCATCATCCAACACAAAGTGATATCTTGTCATCATCTCGAAAATAGCAATACATGCAAGTCTCGAATACTTGCAGCTACAACAGCGTCATCCATCTAAACAAAGGTATATGCAAGAAGTGCTATCACTATGAGTGAGAGCGGAACCATGCAGTACATGAGGTGGCGGTTACGAGTCCTCTCTCGCGCTAGCGTGAACCTCAAGTAACTAGCTTCTCCTTCTTGTCTGCTTTTGAAGCCTTTATGGCTGGCGCCCGTGAACCCATTCACTTGCGCCTGACACTCATGCCACTCGTTGTACACCCCCGGAACCTTCCCTTTGTACACGACATAGCATTTCCATCTCGCCATCAAGAAACTAGGTACCTGTTAGAGATGCATGTTCATGAAGAGGATGTACAATCATATATATGCAACAAAATATACTAGAGCAACACCAAAAAAGAAAGGTTAGCAACTAGATGCAACATATACAGTACGCAAATTAATTAACTAGAGGTACGCAGGTCATCGTACGCAAACTAACAAAGTAGCGTTACGCAAGTTTGGCAGGGACCGTGGAGATCACAAAGTTTCATCGCTACAAAAAGTATACAAGTTCAACCGACACATATCATCATCATCGGCATCATAAATCACTAGAAGTTCCATCCTTCCATATCATCGAGGACGAACCCTAGCTGCTTGAACAGCGTGAGGTCTAGACGTTGCATGCCTATGCGATTTCGGACGTCAGCTTGCGATATAGGGCCGTGGTGGAACATCCCCTTCTCATCGACGACTTCTTTCATGATGATCGTCGCAATGTCGCTTTGGATGCGAAAGAAGTCATCTCTAAGTTTATAATTCGCTTCTCCATGAGATTCTAGCCACTTGTGGATATGATCATCATTTCTGCTATTAATGCGAAGCTTTTGGTGATCCGTGTTGAACTGAATCATGAGATGGACGATGTAGAATCCATCCTTCTTGCTTGGTTTTGGGACATGGATGCAGGAGAAGTTAGTTTTATGCGCGAAACCCATCTTCTTGTTCCTTTGTTTCCTGATATGCACGTGGCCACCTCTAAAGCTGAAGCCTTGGAGAGCATCATCTAGAATATTCATTATGTGGGTGTAGTCCTTTTTCTCGTAGTCTCTGGAAGGGTCCAAATACACGGCGTGGGAGACTTGCGGGTAAAGAATGATAAGGACGGCGCACCCGTTGCTGCGGGGAAAAGACACCTCAAATTATTCCCCATATGAGAGAGAAGGAATGATTGAAATGTACGAAAGGGTTTTCCGGAACTGACTTACTTTGGATGATAAGGCACGAGGACAATTTCCCGGTCCTTATTCTGTACCATGAAGTTTTGGAGGTACTCCCTAGCAGTTTCACGCTCAAAGTCGCCGAGACTCAAGAAAGACTCGTGCATGTAGTACGGATCCGCCACACAGATTTGCGAGACTTCTTCACTCTTCATGACGGAGCTCATATGTAGCGCAAAAAGGCAGACGATAGTAAAATCAAGCTGCCTTGTTAGAAACATCTCAAAGATATGGTCAAACTGCAGGAAGAACACCTCCGCGGGCCGTGTGTCGATTTAGCACTTCCCCTCAGGCACACGAGCCGCGTATGTTGGATATCCTGGATCCTTTGAGGCTAGTAGGCTTTTCTCAGTCGACAGCACATGGTCGTGCAGTCTCCTGAGATCCCCTGATAGTGCCTCTAGCGGTTTCGGCGGTAGCATCGGCTCGCCCGTGAGATGGAACATGACCGCACCTTTCACGGGTACACGCTCTTCAGAATGCATCGTCTGGCTGTTGTGTGCTCTGGCTTGTTTGGAGGCAATTACCTTCCCCGATCTCTTCCTCTCCTTTTTCTTGGGCACACCTTCCAGACCCTTCCTTAACCCCTGCCCAAGTGTTCCCGGGCTAAGTACTGTACGACCCTCGCGCCCAGCTAGTTGAGCCTGTGTTGGGGCGGCATCTTCAGGCATGTCCTGTGAGGATTTCATGAAGAGAGACTTTTTGCAATCCATGGTACGGCCCTGCCCGGGCATATCATCCATATCCTCATTAGCAAGCTGATAGCCCGATTCGTCATATGGTTGACTGATCATATCTATGTCACAGTCATACGTGTTTGTATTGAGGTAATCCATAGGGTCAACCTCCGTCTCATCATCCATTCTCTGTTCTACAGGAGAAATTACATCAGCAAGTACTATTGCACCCCCTTCATCATGTCGTCCGCCGCTCTCACCCGGCACTACTACAGGAGCTGGTAATTGCGTAGGTGGGGTGGTGGTCTCCGCACATGCTTGTTGATGTGTGGTAGTTATTGGTGTGCTCTCGGCCGGCTCCAAACGAATAAGATTCTTCGGCCATAGCAGCACCCAACCCTTGCAGCGTCCAATCCGTGGCGGGGTCTCGTCGTCCGCTCCCACATGCTGTACTGGAGGAGGCAAATCCTCGTGCCCCGATTTCACACTGGTCAAGCTAACCCTGAAGTGCCCAGCGGGGATTGGCTGGTAGTTGAATGTGCGTTGAGAGGGGTCCATTATCATCCCCTTTCCCACGTCCACCTTCTGGCCTTTGATCAAGTAGAGTATGGTGCATGGGGTTTCTTTCGCCTGCAAACACATATGTCTGTGGTGTAAAACAACCGAAAGGCAACAAAAATGGAATATTATATATATATATATATATATATATATATATATATATATATATATGTTGGTGCGACATGTAATTACCGTGATGGCGTCGAGCTCAGCCAAAGACGAAGGCCCACCTAGCGCGCCTGAGACTGAGGACGGGCTGCTATGAGCGGGAGCGGCTGCGAGAGGAGGCCCGGTTGCTTGAGCAAGTGATGGTGCGATGGTGTTGTTGTTCATGGAGTTGCTCGCGACGAAACTGGGCATCGGGAAATCATGTACCGTCTTGTCTGGATTTTCCTTCGCCCAGTTGATGATAACTGGAACCAAGTTAGTAGCGAAATCATTTATGCAGGCAGTTACAGCTGCATTGACTGCCTACTGTAGCAACTCATATTTGTCCTCGGCTGCTTTTTTTCGCGTCCTCAGCTGCTTTTTTCTCGACCGCAAGCTTCACCTTTGCATCGATGTCCGCCTGACTAAACTTCTTTTTCTTCTTCTTGGCCTCCGGGCCGTCGTTGTAAAACACCTTCCACGTGGCGCCGTCTCTAGCGCCGTGCACACGACCATATTGCGGCCGCTGGTCCAACGGGAGTCCCTTAAGTTTGTTCAAGGCCCGGTTGAGAGGGGTGTCCCACTTGGGCCTCATCGGAGAAGTAGGGCTTTCGGCTGCAAGCCGGTGTTGCTTCTCCAATAGTCTAATCAATTTCCTCGTGATCTTGTCCGTGTAAAAAACCTTTTTCTCCTTGTCCCACTTGTAGCGGGCCCTGATGAAGTCATGCTCCAAGGGGTTGGTGAACTTCGCGAAGGGGTCTGGGAGACCCGCGGCTTCACGTTCCGCGTCCTCCTTATCCCATATGGGCCTTTTACCGAGGTAGCCACGGCTTCCGAGGCGATGCTTCCCCGTGTTCCTTTGCTGAAGGCTTTTGAATTTCACAGCCTTAGCCTTGGCTGCCTCGGTAGCGCAAGTGTCCTTGAACTTTTCGAACTCCTCTTCCGTAAGTGTCAGATTTTCCTCCAGAATCTTGGACAGGGGTTCATCAGCCTCAATAGCTCGTTTCACCCTCCCTTTCCAGGAGGCCAAATCATTGCTGAACATGCCCATGGCGTGATTGTTAATCTTTTTCATCTTCGGATCATCCCACGGTTGTTCTATGTTATCATCCCGGTCGGGGAACTTGAATCTCTTGTGCAACTTCGTTAGGAGCAACTGCGTCAAATGTTCTTTACTCCTTAAGTCATGGTCGTTGATGCTCGCGCATTTCCGTAGGATGCATCCTACTTGGTTCCCATAGCACTTGAGAGGTTCTTCCGGCTCTAACGACTCAAACTTGCCAGGTGCCATCTTTGTGATCACAAGTCGTCCAATCCCTAGTTTGTTAGGTTTTCGTATCCTCTGCTTCTTATGCTTCCTCTTTTCGGTATCGGCATCGGGGCCGGTACCTTCCCCGCCGGTACCTTCCCTGCCGGTACCTTCCCCACCGGTCTCGGCGCCGCCATCGGTGCCGGCGCCGTTGGTGCCAGCGCCGTCGGTGTCGATGTCGGCGTCTGTACCATCATCGAGGCCGACCTGCAAACCTTGCTTAGCAGTCAAATAGTCGACGTACTCTTGTTCACCCTCATAATACATCTCGTCTGCATCTTGGTCAGAAGGCCCAGTTTCTTCGTTGTTCGACATGTTTCCTATGATTAAGTGGCCTCATTTATTTCTAAAAGTATGAATAAATGAGAAATGACATAAAAAGAAATCTATGTGCCAGCACTCGATATGCCAACTATGTAGCACAAATCATGCCTTTATTCACGGGAAATTTCGGCATGACCTTTGCTAAAAAATGGACATATCGAGCGCCTGAAATTCACCGAAACGGAAATGAATCAACATTCTGGCGTAACATAGGCCACTCGGATCATTTTCCAAACATGACATGTCCAAAACATGACATATGCACATATCACATGTCCAGTTCAAATTTCCATATAAATTCAGCTAATTTTGAAACCTAGCTAAATTCATACCTAAATAGATAACCTAATTAATTAACATGAAGAACCCTAGCAGAGAGGGGGGGGGGGTTACAGAGAGTGCAGGGGCGAGGAGGCAGGCCCGACGACGGCCGGCAGGGGAGAGGAGGGAGGCGAGGACCGACGGGTCGGGGGCGAGCGCGCCGGGGTTGGGGGCGAGCGCCGGCGCCGGAGTCGGGGGCGAGCGGCTGGATCGGGGGCGAGCGGCGTGGTCGGGGGCTAGCGCCGGCGCCGGAGTCGGGGTCGAGGGCGGGGACGGGGGCGAGCGCCGGGGCTAGCGCCGGCGCCGGTGGAGTCGGGGGCGAGCGCCGGGGCCGGGTCGGGCGCGGCGGAGCGACGGGGGAGAGAGAGTGGGGATTTGGGGGGAAATGGCGGGATGAAGCTGGGCGAGTGAGAATTTTGGGTTAAGTGGATGTAGCAGTAGCGCGTTATGTCAAAACGCGCTGCTACTAAATTCTGTAGCTGCAGCAGTTTCGGAGAAACGGGCTACTACTATGATGCGTAGCTGCAGCGGTTTATGAGAAACTCGCTACTACTATGATGCGTAGCTGCAGCGGTTTATGAGAAACACGCTACTACTAAGGTCTAGCTGCAGCGGTTTTGTAAAAACGCGCTGCTACTGCCGTCGCTACTACCCGTTTTCCTTTTTCTTTTCCTTTATTTTATCCCACTTTTATTTCCCGAGGGCAGTGAACGAAGGGAGGGCGATATATATTGCATCATTTGACGGTTAAATATGTATGCAAAATAGGAACATATATATTACACATCATTGGACCCATGCATAATAATGGCTAAGTGTGTATACAAAATAGGAACATATATATATTACACATCATTGGACCCATAACATACGTTTCCTCAGTGCTGACGTTTTCGTTTTTGAGTCAGCTTCTTTCCCTTCTTGTTCGTCGAAGAATAATTGAGCCCCTCATTGTGTCAAAACTGGCGGATCTCGGGTAGGGGGTCCCGAACTGTGCGTCTAGGCGGATGGTTACAAGAGACAAGGGACACGATGTTTTTACCCAGGTTCGGGCACTCTCGATGGAGGTAAAACCCTAATCCTGCTTGATTAATATTGATGATATGGGTAGTACAAGAGTAGATCTACCACGAGATCAAGGAGGCTAAACCCTAGAAGCTAGCCTATGGTATGATGGTTGTTCGTCCTACGGACTAAAACCCTCCGGTTTATATAGACACTGGAGAGGGCTAGGGTTACACAGAGTCGGTTACAATGGCAGGAGATCTACATGTCCGTATTGCCAAGCTTGCCTTCCGCGCCAAGGAAAGTCCCATCCGGACACGGGACGAAGTCTTCAATCTTGTACCTTCATAGTCTTGGAGTCCGGCCAATGATGATAGTTCGGCTATCCGGACACCCCCTAGTCCAGGACTCCCTCAGTAGCCCCTGAACCAGGCTTCAATGACGACGAGTCCGGCGCGCATATTGTCTTCGGCATTGCAACGCGGGTTCCTCCTCCGAATAATCCATAATAGATTTCGAACACCAGGATAGTGTCCGGCTCTGCAAAATAAATTCCACATTCCACCGTAGAGAGAATAATATTCACACAAGTTCAATCTGCTGACATATTTCGCGGCATGACGTCACACCACGGCCAAGCCTTTACTCGAATCGTTTTTATTGTTCCACCTCAGCGCGTTTAGCGAAGTGGTTTCCTTGGCACGTCTTGTCAAAGCAGAGATCGTGTCCTATTATTCCGGGATTCTCATCAATACGGACGTGGGAAACCCAACCGCGCCCGTTGGCTCGCCCCCTCCATCGAAGGCGAGTCCCAAACGGTTACGGGGACGGCTCTTGGTATTCAACCCCTTTATAACGAGACCAAGGCTTGTTCCTTTTCTTCAATCTTCAATCGAATCCGCCCCTCACCCCGAGTTCCAACACCCAAGGCTCCAGATTCAGGCGTTTTGGACCTTCACAATGTCCGACTCCGACCTACAGGGCCGGTGGATGCCCTCTTCCGTCACGGAAGAAGATGTGCTAAAGCTGAGAGACGCCAGGTATCTAACCGGCGAAATTTCGCATAGGCTGCCCACCCAAGGGCAAGTTATTCCCACTCCCGAGCCTGGTGAGAGCGTGGTGTTCGTGTCTCACTTCCGTCGGGGTTTAGGCTTCCCGATGGACCCCCTTCGTGAGGGGGCTCATGTTTTATTATGGGCTGGAATTCCATGACTTGGATCCGGAGTCCATCCTCCACATCTCATTGTTCATTGTCGTATGCGAAGCCTTCCTCCACACCACTCCTCACTTCGGATTGTGGCTCAAGACCTTCAACGTGGAGCCGAAGATGATCGAGGAGCGGCAGGCAGAGTGCGGAGGGGCAGTCATAAGCAAGAGAGCTGACGCTCCGTGGCCCGAGGGCCTTTTTCAAAAGGATCTCGGTTTGTGGCAACAGGAGTGGTTCTACATCACCGCTCCCAGGGGCACCAGATGGGTGGCGCCGCCTACCTTTCGCTCGGGCCCTCCACAACGGTTGGCGTCATGGGTCAACAAAGGGCTTGACTGGGGGCCGTCCAAGGACGTGCCATTATTGCAGGGCCGCATTCGAGACCTCCAAGAGAGGGAGATCAATCTGGTTGTAGTGGCGCAAGTCATGCTGATTCGGCGCCTTCTGCCCCGCAAACGTCGCCCCCTCCGCCTGTGGGAATTCAATCCGGAGGGACCGCGAGCTCTCCAACACTTCATGGGTGCGACGCCCGTGGAGATGTATAAACTGTTCTTCGGATCACAAGAGATGTGTCCGGACTTGACCGAGGACGCAGGCCTGAGCTGCAATCGCCCGGATACTCAAGTAAGTAGTCCTGTGTCCGGACATGCTGTCCGTACATTTATCATAAACTTGCCCTTTAACCAGCTATCCCTTGAACAGGAGTGGACAGCAAAAGCAAAACTGATATGGTGTCCGGCTCCCCTCCCTGAGACCACGCCGGATCCCGTATTAGTCAAGATGCTAGAGGCTGCGCCTTCAGAAGAGGGAGAAGTGGAAAACAGGAAAACTACCACCTCCGCTAAGGAGGCTCTCAAGAAAGGGGGGACCGAGAATCCCTCCCTCCAGGGGGAGAAGAGGACCGCTTCTGAAGATCCGGAGGCCAAGGCCTCAAAGCGGGGGAAGAAATCTTCACCAGAGGGTCCTGCGCCAGGAGAAGCCCCGGCCGCACTATTTCCCCAAGGGAATCAGCCCTCCAGCGAGCCGTAAGTAGAAAGGGGAGTTTTGTAATAAGGGACATCCCTGTTTTTATTTCTGAAGATAACCGAAGTTTTACCTTGTAGTTCAGATCTCAGCCCTTCTCAGCAGAGCCATCTTTGGGGGATCTTCGTTCGGAGATGATGGAGAGCGAAACGCCTCCATCTGCCGCACCGTCAGGCGGGGCGGACGACCCTGAGGTGTCGTCGCGGAGGGTATCCCCAAGTCCGGCGGGGCTGGAGAGTTCGGCACCAACTGGTGTACGGCCGGAGGAGCTGAAGGATCTTCTCGGGCGGACGTCTATCTCAGAAGATCACCGTACGTTAATGAGTACGGTGATTGAAAGGATTTCATCTGCTGAGAGCGGGTTGCATGAGGCCGTCATAAGTTTACTGACAAGGTTTGAGGTACGCGAAAATGATATACCTTTTGACAGCTTTGCACATAGAATGCGCCCTGTATGGATAGTAGCCCCTGAGACTCGGTACGTTGTCAAAAGCGACAACGTGCCGAGGATCATAATCTCAGTTATAAGATGTCGCCCCTCCTATTCAGGTGGCGGAGCGTTCGGTGGCCAGCCGTACTGATAAAGTTGCCGAACTGAAGCGGCAACTTGACGTTGCGGATGCGGACATCGTGCTGGTCAATAAATGACTTGACAAGTCACAAGGTATGTGGCTTCTCCGCGGACACTTGGTAAGGAAGCTTGACGCCCGTGCCTTACAACATGTATGCTTAATGCAGATGGCGCTGCTACTATGGAGGACCTTCGGGCGGATCTTGCCTGAGCCAATGAGCAAGCCAGAAAAAGTAATGCGGCTGTCTTGAAGGCGGCCGAAGAGCTAAAAGCTGAACAGGCTGCTCACTGCCGAAGCAGGGAGGAAATGGCCGAAATGGCCGTGAAGCTGATGGATGCTACTGACCGCTATGAGTTCCTTGAAAGAGAACGCCGAGCAGAGTAAGAACCTGAAGAAGGCCACCGCCGAAGCCAAGGATGCCCGCTCCGCGATGAGGGCTATAAAGGAGGAGCTACGTCAGGCCGGGGATATTGCGGCTGGAAAGCCTTTTCTGCTACGTAGGAAATTCACGGATCCGAAGTATGCTCAGTTGGGCCAGTTGTGGGGTGCGGAGGTTGCTTATTTGAATTTGGCGGCGAGTGCCGCAGATGCAGTCGCACACTTCCGGGGCCAAAAGGATCACGGAATGGAAGAGCTTTTTTGGTCGCAATTCCATAATCCGGAGCGTCCACTTCCATTAACCGATCGATTAGCCGAGTGGGCTGAGCTGAATAGGTTGTCCGGACTTGCCATGAGGGATGTCGTGGCTCATTTGTGGCCTAAAAGGCCCAAGCCGAAGACTTATTTTGGCTTGGTGCAGCAGTTCCTTGATGTGGTGCCGCATATCAAGGCGATGAAGCGATCGGCATGCATAGAGGGTGCACGGATGGCTCTTGCCCGTGTCAAAACATACTGGGCAGAGATGGACGCCACGAACGTTGCATCCCGGGATTCGGACCGAAGCCGAGTACCTGCCGAGCACTATTTTGAGTAAGTCCTACAGGGCGCTCATTTGATAGAGACGCAGTGCTCGAAGAATATTATGTTCAAATGACATGTATGATTTGTGAAACCATGTTTCAAATATATAATATAAGGGCGTTTTATACTTGTGCATTCAAGTATTGAAATACCTCATGTGCGGCCGTTAATGTATATGTGTATATAACCTGAAAGATGGCAGTCTTCGGCTTTAGCCCCCACGCACATAGTGCGGGGGTGTTTGCAAAAAAACGCATTTTCACACTTAATCCAACGTCTTGGTCCTGTGAAGGAGGTGATAGCGTAGCAAACTAGGCAACCGGCCTATAATGCTTTATCACTTCCACTTAGCCATAGGAGTTCGATGGTGGGGCTACTATATAGCCCCTAGGGGCACCGCGCTCTCTGAATTCGGGGCGCGTATGTTCCTGACCGGGAAATGGTCCTTTGTCAAAGCGGAGGAATTCTAAACATTCCGGTGGTCGATCGAGTGGTTGACCAGTCTCTCGCTATATCATGATAGTCAGTTTTCGGCTTTCTCTACTGAGGTGCTCTCCAGGCCAAACCGGGGCAAAATCGCAGTAGTTCTCCTGGTGCCGCGTTAGCCGATAGAACAGAACGTAAGGCAGCAAAACACAGGAGTCGGGCAAACCCAACATTTGACCAAAGACATGATTCGGAGCTGATGCATATAAGGCCTAACTCGAGGCGCCGAACACTCCCTAAGGTATTCGGTCTTTATGAAAACGGGCAAAACAATGCCCTAAGCCCCTAGTGTCCAGGTACGCACGAAAACTTCTGACGCGGCCGATGCCAAAACGCCAGCCTCCTCCTCGGTTATGGTAAGAAACCGGGGGATGTGTATCAACAAGAGACAGTAAAAAAGGTTTACGCAGGGTCTTAATCTGAAAAGAATCCTTGCAACAGGTCCCTACTGCACGTCTGCGCCTGTGTCTCTGTTGTGCCGTATCCTCGACGGGTGTAGCACGTTGTTCATCTGTAAAAGAGAAGAACTTAGTTTGAAAAAAAGATCGTGCGAAAAATGTATTTTAAAAATAAACAGAGTATGATTCAAAAAATGAATAAGATTGAGCTTTATTGGCTCTTATTGTACATGCGTGCAACCCCTTGTAGAGGGGGGTACGCGGCTAGTAAGCCCCTTGTTTATTTATGCCGGACTCGCCTAACCGTGTCCGGGGTCTCAATGACCTGTTTAGGTGCTTCGATCAGCAAGGCCGGATTAATGCGTGGCTGTCAAGGCAGTCTCATGTTCTTCCGTATTCGAGGAACACTTGAAGTTTCCTTTTAATGAGATGATGCCACGTGGACCGGGCATTTTAAGTGTAAGAGATGCATAATGCGGTATTGCGTTAAAGCGGGCGAAAGCTTCACGTCCCAATAGTGCTTGGTAGCTACTTTTAAATGGGGCGATGTGGAAGACTAACTTTTTGCGACGGAAGTTGTCGGATGAGCCGAACACAACTTCTAGTAGTAGATAGCCCGTACAATGGGCATATGGGCCTGGCATCACTCCTTTAAAGGAAGTGTTGGTATGGCGAATTTTGGTTGGGTCTATCCCCATTCTACGGATTGTGTCCTGGTATAACAGGTTTAGATCACTGCCGCCGTCCATTAGGACTTGTGTAAATTGCAGGCCGTCGATTATAGGATCTAATATCAAAGCAGTCCATCCTGCGTTCTGGGTACTTCTGGAGTAGTCCTGATGGTCAAAGGTGATTGGTTTTGACAACCAGTGTTGAGACTCCGTTGGGGTAGACCGTGCGGCGCGTACTTTAGTGGGTGCCGCTCTATTTTCCCCTGTTATCACTTGAAGTGAATTTACTGTTTTGACCTCTTGTGGGAAATTCTTTTGTTTTCCGGTGCTCTGCTTGTGGGGTTCGTCATCGTCCTCACTTGGTGTGTCGAGCCCCTTGTGTTCGGCGTTAAGTCAGCCGGACTGCTTGAAAATGCAACAATCTCTGTGGGTATGGTTTGCAGGCTTCCCGGGGGTACTCTGGATTTGGCATATCCTGTCCAAGATTTTGTTTAGGTTGGATAGCTCGTCGCTGTTGTCCTTGAGAGGCAGTGTTTTGTTGTTCTGCCGAGAGCTTTTGAACCCGGCGTTGACTGCCGTGCTCTCTGGGCCATTTTCCTTAGTCCGGCGCTGGTCCTTCCTACGTCGTGGTTTCCCATTTCCATCCCTAACCTCGGATGTACTTGGTTCGCTGGTGCTGCATCTTGCCAGCCAGCTATCCTCTCCCGGGCAAAAGCAGGTCATGAGGCTTGTTTATGCGGCCATTGTTCTTGGCTTTTCCTGGCCGGGGTGTCTGGCGAGCCATTTGTCTCAGACCTTACGTTTGAAGGCTGCTAATCCCTCGGCGTCCGGACAGTCGACTATTTGGTTCTTTTTGGTGAGGAACCTGTTCCAGAATTTGCGGGCTGACTCTCCGGGCTGTTGAGTTATGTGACTTAAATCATCTGCATCCGGAGGGCGGACATAAGTCCCCTGAAAATTTGCCCGAAACGCATCCTCGAGCTCTTCCCAACTTCCAATGGTATTTTCTGGGAGGCTTTTGAGCCAATGCCGGGCTGGCCCTTTGAGTTTGAGGGGTAAGTATTTTATGGCGTGGAGGTCATCTCCTCTAGCCATATGTATGTGGAGGATGTAATCCTCAATCCAGACTCCGGAGTCTGTTGTGCCATCGTATGCCTCTATATTTACGGGCTTGAATCCCGCTGGAAATTCATGATCCAGCACCTCATCGGTGAAACATAGGGGGTGTGCGGCACCCCTATATTTGGGTGTGCCGTGATTTTCGAATACTCGACGTGTTGTGTTGCTTTCTGGAGCTTGCTTTCTTGGCCCATAGATGGATCTGACCGGGCCATCCTTTTTGCGAGGATCCTTATGTGGATCACGTGCTGGCTTGTGTGCGGCGCCGCTTGCCGCTCTTTGTTTGTCATGTGGTCGTCTATCCGACCGGGCGGCCTCTTTGTTTTTTGATTGTGGGGGCTCTACGGCCTCCTCATAAAATTCGGGCAATAGTTTGCGCTTCGGGTAGCTCTTTGGTTGGCGACTATCACCGTATTTGTCTGCGGTCTTATGTACTTTGCTCCATCTCATTCTGAGTACGTCTTCCGCTGTTTTGAGCTTCCGCTTATGCTTCTTCAAACTTCGTGCAGTGGCGACGAGCCTTTTGTGGAGGTTCTTCTGCTCCAACGATGTGTCCGGCGTGAGATCATCCGGATTGTTGTTTTCGCCGGGAATGGGTTGCTTGTCCAATTCATCCTGTTCGGATGGTTGCTTGTCCAATTCATCATGTTCGGATGGTTGCTTGGGGGTATGTTCGTCGTCCACTGGTTCTCCCTGCTCTATGGCTGGGTCGTTGTCGAGGCGGGACTTTGGGCGGCGCTTGCGTCGCCGTTTCGGCTGTTTTTCGGGGAAATTATCCTTCGCAGCGTCCCATTGTTCCTTGTTATCGCTTCCTTTAGGTGTATCCACCATATATACACCGTGAGTTGAGGTGGCTTTCCAGTGCCCTGTGGGTGCTAGTTCTTGGTCGTCTCCAGCATCGTCGTCCATACCGTCCATATCTTAGGAGTCGAAATTTAGTATGTCGGTTAAGTCATCGACAGTGGCTACGAAGTGGGTGGTGGGTGGGGTTTGAATTTCTTCGTCATCCACATCCCAACCGTCCTGGCCATAATCCGGCCAAGGCTCTCCTGATAAAGAGAGACACTTTAGCGAATTCAGGATGTCGCCGAAAGGCAAGTGCTAAGAGATGTCCGCAGCGGTGAACTCCATGATCGGCGCCCAATCGGGTTCGATTGGCAGGGGCGCGGAGGGTTCGGGGTCCGGAGAAGAGTCCGGCACCTTGGAGTCATGAGCTTCACAAGGGACAGGGTCGATATTCGGCTCCATCGCCGTAGAGGTAGCAGCCCCCGAGGCGGTGTCTAGCCACCCATCCTCGATCGGCGCAGTCGGCTCCGGGTTAAGGGTCGGAGCGGACTCTTGTGTGGCCTCCAGGGCATTGTCCGGCAGCAGAGCTAAATCATGCCCATCGTGACAGTGCGGCGCGCTCAGCTGTGGCTCGAATCCATCGAAGATCAAGTCTCCGCAGATGTCGGTCATATAGTTTAAACTTCTAAATCTGACCTGATGGCCAGGGGCGTAGGTTTTGATCTGCTCCATATGGCCAAGTGAATTGGCCCGCAATGCGAAGCCCCCGAATACGAAGATCTGTCCGGGGAGAAAAGTTTCGCCCCGGACCGTGTCGTTGTTGATGATCGAAGGAGCCATCGGGCCTATGAGCGACGACACAGAGGAACTCTCAATGAAAGCACCAATGTCGGTGTCAAAACCGGCGGATCTCGGGTAGGGGGTCCCGAACTGTGCGTCTAGGCGGATGGTAACAGGAGACAAGGGACACGATGTTTTTACCCAGGTACGGGCCCTCTCGATGGAGGTAAAACCCTACTCCTGCTTGATTAATATTGATGATATGGGTAGTACAAGAGTAGATCTACCACGAGATCAAGGAGGCTAAACCCTAGAAGCTAGCCTATGGTATGATTGTTGTTTGTCCTACGGACTAAAACTCTCTGGTTTATATAGACACCGGAGAGGGCTAGGGTTACAGAGAGTCGGTTACAATGGTAGGAGATCTACATATCCGTATTGCCAAGCTTGCCTTCCACGCCAAGGAAAGTCCCATCCGGACACGGGACGAAGTCTTCAATCTTGTATCTTCATAGTCTTGGAGTCCGGCCAATGATGATAGTTCGGCTATCCGGACACCCCTAGTCCAGGACTCCCTCACCCCCCTCACGGACGGCGCTGCCGCCGGCACTTGGAGGGGGAAACGGACGCGTCGGGTCTACACGGATGGGATCTTGCTGTGGCTTTGGCCCAGATGTTGCTCCAAAGTGTTCCTATGGGTTGACCTAACACAACCGGGTGGAGAGTTCCCCTGGTCAAAGTCCGTCCGTGCCAAATCAAAGGACTAGATCCCGTGTTCAAACGCCACAGGGTTAGGTGAGACGGGGGCCCTAGGGGGTAGCGATGTGTCAGGACCGGTTTTTCGGGATATTAGTTTCCGAGAAAATGGCCCTTGTGCTCACCAGCCCCAGGATTACTGTTAGCTGATGAGACACCAACTTGATACAGAAACTCCCAGCAAAATACATAATATGTAGTACAAGACCATTCTGGCCTATGAGTACAACACAAGGTTTCTAGCTGTTGATGGCGGAAGCGGTTTGAGGTTCATCAGCGTCTATGGGACTCCATTTCCCATAGGAACAGCTGACCTGGATAACTCCTATCTTCGCGAGGCTGCTATCATCATTGCATAGGTTCCGGGATTGTCATCGCAACTCTCCTCTCCATGCAAGAATCTGGCCAAGAGAATAGCCAGGGACAAGCCAGTGAGTACTTTCGAATGTATTAGCAAACATTATGAACACAGGTATAATATAACAATTGATAATGATGCTCTAAAATATTGTATGATCACAACGTTAGTCACAAAATAAAATCCAGGATGTACGCAAGCAGGTTGTTCATATACAGCATGAATATGCAAATAATGGGGTAGAATTAACATGCACCAATCGGGTGTCTGAAGCGACACCTCGAAAGGATAATAATTTAAAGCATGCATCAGTCGGGCGTCTGAGAGACACCATATAAAGGGCTTATAAGTAAATAAATGACAAACAAGCCACAGTTGGGCGTCTGTGCGACACCACATAAAGGGCTTATTACTAAATAAATAACAAACATGCCACAATCGGGCATCTGTGCGACACCACATAAAAGGCTTATAAGTGAAATAAGTAACAAACATGCCACAGTCGGGCGTCTGTGCGACACCGCATAAAGGGCTTATAAAGTAAATAATCACAGTGAATATCCAGGAGGTAGAACCGTCCCAAGGATACTCAACAATTCAAATAATATAAATGGTTAGTCCATAATAATAGTGATCATAATCATCAAGAGTCACAAGTCATGATCCATGTTCGGGTTTAGTAATTTTTCCTCCGAAGACCGACACTTGACCCATCCCAGACTGTAGTCCTTAACCATGGACACAGCTATTCGTATAGATGTAATCTCTGCAGAGGGTGTACTCTTTACCCACGAGTAACGGATTCCATTAGTCCATCAGGACTAATTCCGCCTACGGTCTTTTAATTGAAAACACACCTGACCGCACACACCAGCCTGACTTACCGGTGTCTGGAATCACCCACGACACTCGTTAAGAAAAACTCTAAGTGGGGAGGCTACAACCTTGATTAGCATGGGATCACAAAATTTATAACGCGTGCAAACTAGGGGAGCTACCCCCTCGGCTACAACCGGAAACACCCATGCCCCTAGACCAGGTGGCATGCCTACCGGATGCAGCCAGTATCTTCCACCATGGCCTCTATGTACGGTGTGTGCTAGAAAGGGGTTGACAACTTTCTGAACCGTACCCTACCTATGGCAGGGACAAGTGGTAGTACGAAACAAGTTTGGGGGTTACTGGAACAAGACTCGATCTGCGGTCGACTCAGGAGGTTTAAGTATTCCGTGCATGATTAGCATAGCAAATACGTTTCAACCAATAGATAGAATCACCACTCATCATACCTCATCATGTCATACCGGACACAACCGTCTCGATGAGGAACTAGAGACAAGCTCGTGACTACCCAAGACCAAGACTTTCCCGACTTCCTTCTGATAGGCATGAAAGGCATACGAGGGTGATTACTATCACAAGCATATCAAGTTCCAACAGCAAGGAACATTCATTATGCACTCATGAGTATGATCATATGATCACTTAAATTAACGGATACTTCGTGTTATGGTGGTGTTGTAACCGTATCAACACACAACAATAATATGGCCAGGGTTCAGGTGCTTGCCTTCAAGAGTATGCAAGTGGGGTGCACTTTTGAAAGTTGCCTTCTTCTTCAAAAATCCTGTTTTTGAAAATATTCAAATTAACACATAGTTTCAAAACAGTACAAAAAAGTTGTCTAATTTCTTTTCAAATAAATATGAAAATAAACTAGACAAAATTTGAGAAACAATAGAAAAAGAATCAAATCATTTGGGCTAATATTTAAAAAGATATAGCCAGTCAAAGTTTGGTCAAAATTATGTTTTTAATAAATAAGTAAAAGAAACAGAAAAAGAAAAAACGGTTTGGGGGGGAAAGCGTACTCTGGGCTTTACGCTTTCACATTGCCAGCGTGGACCGTCTCGGGGTCATTGACAGTGGGTCCCTTGGGCCCACTGGTCAGGTTTGACCGGTCGCCCGCACCTCCTTCCTCCTCTATCCGAGCGGATGCGGGGCTCCGGCGATCAACGCCGGCGAACGGCGGCTCCCCACGGGATTCCGAGGGGAGGGATGGATCCGCCAGTCCAGGGCGGTCCTCCCGGTGGTCGTGAGGGTGGCGGGGACGGAGTGAGTCGCCGGCGGCGAGCTCCGCGGCGGAGGTGGCTTCGGGAGGATTTGGGGGTTTGGGCTACGGTGGCTCCCGATCAGAGCAGAGAGGCTGGGCGGCTCTGCACGGTCGAGGGGAGTTGGATGGTAGTACTGGATGGGCTGGGGAGGCTCTGTTTGCGACGAATGGGACCGGAGGGCGGCGGCGACCGAACTGGCCAGATACGAGGGATAAAGCCTTCCTCCGTCATTTACTGGCTGAGGGGGCACTAGGGGGACGGCTTGAGGTTGCTTGAGGGAGTGGACGAGCTCGGGGGCTCCTATTTATAGGCGGCCAACGTTGGTTCCGACGGCGGCCACGGATAAGAACGGTGAACTGCCGTTCTGTAGCTTGCAGGGTGACATGGCGGCGACGGGCGCTAGCAGACGTCCCGTGGATGAGCTCGAGCTGCTCCAGAGGGCAACTGTCGAGCGGGAGTGGATCGGGCGGCAGGTTCAGGGCAGGGGCCTGCTGTGGCCGGCCGCTAGTTGCCAGGGTTGACCTGACGGCGGCGCTGTGGGGCTCTAGGGACGGCTCTGCGGTGAGGGAGGGGGCGGGCGTGTTGGCTACGAGTGGGAAGGGACCACAACGGGCGCGGGGAGGCGGCAGTGGGATGCGGCGACTCGGTGCGTGCGCGTGCAAAACGTGCGCTCTGGGCGCGCCCAGCGCAGGCACACCAGGTGCTCGACGTAATACCATCGTGTGCTAGAGAGCTTGAGCGAGGCTGGTAGTTAACAGGCCTTGGTTAGAGTTAGTTATGGGCTTAGTGGACAAGTTTGTTGGGTCAGAGGATCAAGCTCACAATGCAAACTAAAATTCATGCCAATTATGTTCATGCACTCAAGGTGTTCGACAGAATGCTAAGGGCATCTCGGCAACTCTTGGGGTGGCCAAAAACTCCAGATCATAGTGTCATTTGATGAATAAGAGGGTGGCAAGGTTAGTTTGGCAAGAACAGAAACTTGTTAGTGCAGGTTTTTGAGAAAATCAATTCTGGACAGAAACTAAAGACTATCATTGCATGGACCAAAAATGCTCCAATGGGTCCACTCTCCTGGACTTAAGGGTTTGGTAGGATGGACTATAAGCAGGAAAAAGAATCATGGGCAATAGAGCAAAAAGAAATGGGGTTGCAGTAGAAAATACCAAACTTGACCAGGGAGCAAAAGAGGATGATTTGCTCAAATTTTTCGAGGAACACCAGTGGGTTTTTGCACAAAATTGAATAATATACTCCTACTAACATCCCCTAATTTTGGTGGAAGTTTTAAAGAAATATTTAAATAGGTTGTAGTGCAATTTTACAAACTAGACCAGACTTGAAAACTAGGGGTAGAGCCCAAAATTTCCAAATGACTAAAAGAGGTTTTTGCACAAAAGTGATGTGGGAACATCACATGACCCCCCCCCCCCCCCCCCCAAATTTTGGTGGGAATTTTAGAGAAGAATTTGAAATGGTTGCAGTGCAAAAGAGGCTCTAAAACTTATGAAAAATCATTTATAAAAGAATAAAGCTCAGGAAAAACAATTATGCAAATAAATCCACTGATAAAAGAAATGTTTTCTTGAGAGGGTATACAAGCCCATTATTATTTTTGGAAAGTTTTCACTTGGGGTAAAAACTCCACAATATCAAAGAAAAGAGAGGTTCTAAAATCAAAAGATAAAATCCAGAAAGTAAAAATTTAATTTCCTGGCAAAATTTTAATAAACAAATCATGGTTAAATTTTTGGGGTGTTACAACACTACCCCCCTTAAGAAAAATCTCGTCTTCGAGATTTGCTAATGGCTGTTTTTAAAAAAAATTACTCTTACCTTCACAAAACAAACCATCCTACTCATGTAATTAAAATGTGGCTATAGTGAGAGGGCAAATATGTGGTGTAAAGCTATAGTGTGGCATACTGACATTGTGTGGAAAAATCTATGGGAAATTTCTAATTTTGGTTATAGTAAATTTAGAATAAAATTCTAAATTACTAAAATACGCTGGTTGCACCCGAGAGCACAGTGCTCTCTCTGGCTGATAGGTGGACCCGGGGCCCACTGTCAGTCTCTTCTTCTACCTTCGGCTCTCTCTTCTTCCTCTCTCCCGCGTGCTTTCCCGTGCTTTCTCTACCGGCGACGTCTAGCGCGTAGGGCATCTAGGCCGTACTGCGGTAGTGCACGGCGTGCTAGCTGCCGGTGCAGCGTGCACTCACCTCGCGGGCCAGTGCGCTATCGGCACTGCTCGCGGATTCGCCTCCGAACACCAGCGATCGAGCGACTAGCGGCTCTGGTGGACTTCGCCCACCGTACATCGATCTCGAGCTATAAAACGACCGAGGTGCTCCTTTCTTCTTCCTCACAACTGGCCTCGCTTCTCCTTCTCCTTCCTTCTTCTCCATTTCTGTTTGCAGGAGCTCGAAACGAGGCTGCAATGGCAGAGGTGATGCCGGACTGGTACGTGATCCTGATGTGCAGAGGGTTGGCGACATTGCTGGGGGTTCTCCGTGCTCTTGTGCGTGATGATCCTCGATGATCGTCGGGATGTTGCCGCTCGAGTGTTAGCTCTCCATAGTGGCGGTGATCATGAGGATTAAGTGCGGTGTCGGGTTCTATCTGTTGTCGGTGTGCTGGAGGCAATCTTGCACCCGAACAAACGCCCATTAATCTCTCCTTCAGAGGTGATTAGTTAGGTGTAACTTGCGTACGTGTATTTGCAATTAGTGCATGAGGTTGAGTGGTTGTGGTTGTGCCCCTGTTGTCGTGGTGCTGCGTGAATAAAAATCTATGTCGTGAAGAGATTTATGCCGCAACAACTCAGGGGAAAAATCTCACTTCAGAATTTACCGAGAGTGAAACTGTTAATAAAATTTAGCAGCAGTAAAAACCACTCACATTAATTGCAACTAAAAATTTAATACATCGCACAAATTCGGGATACCACGCATAAGTTGTAACACATAAATAAATGCTGGGATAATAAGCATAGCAGTGATGTCTACAACGACAACGGTAAATGGACAGGGTCCTGAGAAAACATCTCTGGGATTGGGGCTCACTCTTCTTCTATCGAGGGAAGAGGATTGACAAGTCGATGAATGTGCCTCTCCTGGTCGGGCCTCAGTGGTCTGCCGATGGCGATCTGAGGATTTAAATTAGCGAGGCTCTGGAGATAACCCATTACTCGTTGGGCCAAACGCTCTTGAGCGATGACATACTGGGCAAGGTTGTCCAGTACTGGGTCTCTCTCGATTCGTCCACCGGGAAAAGATGTTACTTCTCCGGGTGCTGCACGACTCGGGAAGTAATAATACCCCCGTTCGCTGGCATAGGGTACCGCAAATCGAAGGCGAGCAAGGGCTTCATACGCAGCAGCTTCTATGGCCATATGCGGAGTCGTCATAGGTTTCCCCACGAAGGAGACTTCCGTTGGGTCTTGGTTTGGGTTCGTGGGAGGGATGTGCACCACTACCCAATATTTCGAGGTGGATGGGGTGATTCTCGATTTGAGCAACTCGTACTGGGGTGGATGGATAGCACTCATGGTACTGCAGGTAAAGTCCCACAAAATTTTAACAAAACTACCTGGGGTTGCATCTGGAGTTCTCAGATAAATACTAGGGCTCGGCATGGCAAAGAAATGGCTGTGGGAGTTGTGCACAAGGTGAGTGGTACTTGGCAAGGTCACGAGGTGGCCTTTTATATAGCATTGGGGCTGGGTTATTTACTGTGGTGAACGGTAATTAGTTTGTCGGTTCTGCTCTTATGGGATCGGGGTCAATGCTACAGATACACATATCTCACAAAAGGGACGTATTACTGTGGGTGTCGTCGGGGTGGTTTTGGTAGATGTGCCCGGAATTAAAAATGCAACTGCACGGTAACATATTTGTGCAAGGCTACTATTCAAAACGGAGGCACATAAGCAGGCTGCATTAATTATGGCGATACAGGATTACACAATTATAGGGCATGGACATACTGAGACTCGGTACAACTCGAGTGACTTAGTCTACCTCGTTAATATCTAAGCGGGCGTGCCTTGTGGACGTCGAGGCCTCTCTACGGGTTTCACCGTCGGGATTAGCTTGAGGGGGTTGAGGGGCTGCACGGTCGGGGTAGTGATGATGACCATCCCGGGGATTGTTGGCCACAATCCTGTTGGAGCGTGTTCGAAAAAGGCGACGAAGCACTTCTGGGGACACCAACGTATTTTGGTCGATGGCTGGGGCTGACCTTAAGGACTCGATCGGTTGTCCGAACAACACGACTGGGTTGTCGGCGTCGGGCTCATTTCTCCTCTCACCGGGGCTCGGTGAACCAGTTCTCCATGAGCTGCGATCAGATCAAGGGTGATTTGATCGAACAGTTCCTCTAGTGCACTTACATAGCGCACCAGATGCAACAATGCAGGGTCCATCTCATGATCTCCGTTGGCAACCTGGGGTGGCCTACCATACTCGTCACGGCTGGGATAGTAGTAGAACGACCGACAGTTGACTCCGGGCAACAAGTGTCAGAGTTGAATTACAGCCTCTCGAGCAGCTAGTTGGATGGCTTGTGGTTCAAAGGAAGTTGTCCTTCCGGTGAACCTGTAGGGGCATTCTGGCGATAGACCCCTACCATAGATGTGTACAGTGGCCCAGAATTGACGGCTCTCACCGCTCATGGGCCCTTGATACACAACATACTCTAGGGGCTCTTGTAATGCAAAGACACGGCGGGTGAGGTTTGCTAGCACGGTCACAAAACCTCCAAGGGTTTTTGTTGTGGTCTCATTGTGCACGACGGGGCCAGGCATTATAGCTCGATTTGTGGAAGAGGTTGTGCTGTGCTGGGTTGAGGCTAGCATGCCCTTTTTATAGAAAAAGGGGACGGAGTCTTCCTTCGCAGGCTTGCGAAAGAGACAATTTAGGTGTCGGCCACTGGCGTGTGATCGACAGGCTAGGCTGATAGGTTGGGCACCGACTGCCAAAAGGTGTCGGAGTCACCGTGTGGCTATCTTACATGAGAAGCTTGGCTGGGATTAGGTTAAGGTCTGGTAGGTTGGTTAATCTAGGTTTATCGACCTGGCTAAGATAGGATTTGCCAATGGTCAGCCTAGCTCTAATACCAAGGTTGTCAGGACCGGTTTTTCGGGATATTAATTTCCCAGAAAATGGCCCTTGTGCTCACCAGCCCCAGGATTACTGTTAGCTGATGAGACACCAAATTGATACAAAAACTCCAAGCAAAATACATAATATGTAGTACAAGACAATTCTAGCCTATGAGTACAACACAAGGTTTCTAGTGGTTGACGGCGGAAGCGGTTTGAGGTTCATCAGTGTCTATGGGACTCCATTTCCCACAGGAACAGCTGAACTGGATAACTCCTATCTTTGCAAGGCTGCTATCATTATTGCGTAGGTTCCGGGGTTGTCATTGCAACGCTCCTCTCCATGCAAGAATCTGGCCAAGACAATAGCCAGGGACAAGCCAGTGAGTACTTTTGAATGTACTCGCAAACATTATGAACACAGGTATAATATATAAATTGATAATCATGCTCTGAAATATTCTATGATCACAACGTCAGTCACAAAATAAAATCCATGATGCACGCAAGAAGCTTGTTCATATACAACATGAATATGCAAATAATGGAGTAGAATTAACATGCACCAATCGGGTGTCTAAAGCGACACCTCGAAAGGATAATAATTTAAAGCATGCCTCAGTCGGGCGTCTGAGCGACACCACATAAAGGGCTTATAAGTAAATAAATGACAAACCAGTCGGCCGTTTGTGCGACACCACATAAAGGGCTTATAAGTAAATAAATAACAAACATGCCACAGTCGGGCGTTTGTGCGACACCACATAAAGGGCTTATAAGTGAAATAAGTAACAAACATGCCACAGTCGGGTGTCTGTGCGACACCGCATAAAGGGCTTATAAAGTAAATAATCACAGTGAATATCCAGGAGGTAGAACCGTCCCAGGGATACTCAACAATTCAAATAATATAAATGGTTAGTCCATAATAATAGTGATAATAATCATCAAGAGTCACAACTCATGATCCATGTTCGGGTTTAGTAATTTTTCCTCCAAAGACCGACACTAAGACCGACACTTGACCCATCCCAGACTGTAGTCCTTAACCATGGACACGGCTATTCGTATAGATGTAATATCTGCAGAGGGTGTACTCTTTACCCACGAGTAACGGATTCCGTTAGTCCATCAGGACTAATTCCGCCTACGGTCTATTAATAGAAAACACACCTGACCGCACACACCAGCCTGACTTACCGGTGTCTGGAATCACCCACGACACTCGTTAAGCAAAACTCTAAGTGGGGAGGCTACAACCTTGATTAGCATGGGATCACAAAATTTATAACGCGCGCAAACTAGGGGAGCTACCCCCTCGGCTACAACCGGAAACACCCATGCCCCCGGACCAGGTGGCATGCCTACCGGATGCAGCCGGTATCTTCCACCATGGCCTCTCTGAACGGTGTGTGCTAGAAAGGTGTTGACAACTTACTGAACCGTACCCTACCTATGGCAGGGACAAGTGGTAGTACGAAACAAGTATGGGGGTTACTAACAAGACTCGATCTACGGTCGACTCAGGAGGTTTAAGTATTCCCTGCATGATTAGCATAGCAAATACATTTCAACCAGCAGACAGAATCACCACTCATCATACCTCATCATGTCATATCGGACACAACCGTCTCGACGAGGAACTAGAGACAAGCTCGTGTCTACCCAAGACCGAGACTTTCCCGACTTCCTTCCGATAGGCATGAAAGGCATACGAGGGTGATTACTATCACAAGCATATAAAGTTCCAACATCAAGGAACATTCATTATGCAATCATGAGTATGATCATATCATCACATAAATTAACGGATACTTCGTGTTAAGGTGGTGTTGTAACCGTATCAACACACAACAATATTATGGCCAGGGTTCAGGTGCTTGCCGAGTATGCAAGTGGGGCGCACTTTTGAAAGTTGCCTTCTTCTTCAAAAATCCTATTTTTGAAAATATTCAAATTAACACATAGTTTCAAAACAGTACAACAAAGTTGTCTGAAATGTTTTCAAATATATATGAAAATAAACTAGACAAAATTTGAGAAACAACAAAAAAAGAATCAAATCATTTGGGCTAATATTTAAAAAGATTTAGCCTGGTCAAAATTCTATTTTAATAAATAAGTAAAAGAAACAGAAAAAGAAAAAACGGTTCAGGGGGGAAAGCGTCCTCTGGGCTTTACGCTTTCACTTTGCCAGCGTGGACCGTCTCGGGGTCACTGACAATGGGTCCCTTGGGCCCACTGGTCAGGTTTGACCGGTCGCCTGCGCCTCCTTCCTCCTCTGTCCGAGCGGAGGCGGGGCTCCGGCGATCAACGCCGGTGAACGGCGGCTCCCCACGGGATTCTGAGGGAAGGGATGGATCCGCCAGTCCAGGGCGGTCCTCCCGGTGGTCGAGAGGGTGGCGGGGACGGGGGGAGTCACCGGCGGCGAGCTCCGCGGCGGAGGTGGCTTCGGGTGGATTTGGGGGTTTGGGCTACGGTGGCTCCCGACCGGAGCTGAGAGGCTGGGCGGCTCCGCACGGTCGAGGGGAGTTGGACGGTAGTACTGGATGGGCTGGGGAGGCTCTGTTTGCGACGAATAAGACCGGAGGGCGGCGGCGGCCGAACTGGCCAGAGACGAGGGAGAAAGCCTCCCTCCGTCGTTTGCTGGCTAAGGGGGCACTAGGGGGACGGCTTGAGGTTTCCTGAGGGAGTGGATGAGCTCGGGGGCTCCTATTTATAGGCGGCCAAGGTTGGTTCCGACGGCAGCCGTGGATAAGAACGGCGAACCGCCGTTCTGTAGCTTGTAGGGCGACGTGGGAGCGACGGGCGCTAGCAGACGGCTCGTGGATGAGCTCGAACTGCTCCAGAGGGCAGCTGGCGAGCAGGAGTGGCTCGGGCAGCGCCGTCCAGGGCAGGGGCCTGCTGTGGCCGGCCGCTAGTTAGCACGGCCGACCTGGCGGCGGCGCTGTGGGGCTCCAGGGACGGCTCTGCGGCGAGGGAGGGGGCGGGCATGTTGGCTGCGAGTGGGAAGGGACCAGAACGGGCGCGGGGAGGCGGCAGTGGGACGCGGCGACTCGGTGCGTGCGCGTGCAAAACGTGCGCTCTGGGCGCGCCCAGCGCATGCACGCCAGGTGCTCGACGTAATGCCATCGTGTGCTAGTGAGCTTGAGCGAGGCTGGTAGTTAACAGGCCTTGGTTAGGGTTAGCTATGGGTTTAGTGGACAAGTTTGTTGGGTCAGAGGATCAAGCTCACAATGCAAACTAAAATTCATGCCAATTCTGTTCATGCACTCAAGGTGTTCGACAGAATGCTAAGGGCATCTAGGCAACTCTTGGGGTGGCCAAAAACTCCAGATCATAGTCTCATTTGATGAATAAGAGGGTGGCAAGGTTAGTTTGGCAAGAACAGAAACTTGTTAGTGCAGGTTTTTGAGAAAATCAATTCTGGACAGAAACTAAAGACTATCATTGCATGGACCAAAAATTCTCCAATGGGTCCACTCTCCTAGACTTAAGGGTTTGGTAGGATGGACTATAAGCAGGAAAAAGAATCATGGGCAATAGAGCAAAATAAAATGGGGTTGCAGTAGAAAATACCAAACTTAACCAGGGAGCAAAAGAGGATGATTTGCTCAAATTTTTCAAGGAACACCAGTGGGTTTTTGCATAAAATTGAATAATATACTCCTACTAACATCCCCTAATTTTGGTGGAAGTTTTAAAGAAATATTTAAATAGGTTATAGTGCAATTTTACAAACTGTACTAGACTTTAAAACTAGGGGTAGAGCCCAAAATTTCCAAATGACTAAAAGAGGTTTTTGCACAAAAGTGATGTGGGAACATCACATGACCCCCCCCCCCCCCAAATTTTGATGGGAATTTTATAGAAGAATTTGAAATGGTTGATGTGCAAAAGAGGCTGTAAAACTTATGAATAATCATTTATAAAAGAATAAAGCTCAGGAAAAACAATTATGCAAATAAATCCACTGATAAAAGAAATGTTTTCTTGAGAGGGTATACAAGCCCATTATTGTTTTTGGAAAGTTTTCACTTGGGGTAAAAACTCCACAATATCAAAGAAAAGAGAGGTTCTGAAATCAAAAGATAAAATCCAGAAAATAAAATTTAATTTCCTAGCAAAATTTTAATAAACAAATCATGGTTAAATTTTTTGGGGTGTTACACAATTCCACCGGAACATCGCACCGGGCCCTCATACATGTCGTACGGTGTGGTGGCATGTCCGAAGAGGCGGCACGCGTCTGCGGGTGTGCCCCCCACACGGACGGCGGTGACACAGTAGTAGACGTTCCGCGGTAACGATGCGGAGTGAATATTATTAAATACTTGGAGCATGATAAAATCGTGACTTTTTTACATGACGCGGGCACATGTACTATATGACTGATGGTAATTTTTCATAATTTTGGGTGATGGAGAAGTTTCTGAACACTTCTCTCTCAGCGGATTGCTCTTTGCGTGTCTACGACTGTGGCTGGCGGCCTCCGGGGGCTAGCACATGCCGCCAAATCTTGCGTAGGCGGCCTCTCACAAGTCTGGAAGTGTTGTGGTGGTTGCAAACGCCGGGCACGCGTCTCCGGGGTGTGCCCCCCCTCACGGACGGCGCCGCTGTCGGCACCTGGAGGAGGGAAACGGGCGCGTCGGGTCTACACGGATGGGATCTTGCTGTGGCTTTGGCCCGGATGTTGCTCCAAAGTGTTCCTATGGGCTGACCTAACACAACCGGGTGGAGACTTCCACTGGTCAAAGACCGTCCGTGCAAAATCAAAGGGCTAGACCCCGTGGTCAAACGCTATAGGGCTAGGCGGGACGGGGGCCCTGGGGGGGGGGGTAGCGATGCCACCGGAGCATCGCACCGGGCCCTCATACATGTCGTACAGTGTGGTGGCATGTCCGAAGAGGCGGCACAGGTCTCCGGGTGTGCCCCCCTCACGGACGGCGATGACACAGTAGTAGACGTTCTGCGGTAACGATGCGACGTGAATATTATTAAATACTTGGAGCATGATAAAGTCATGACTTTTTTACACGATGGGGGCACATGTACTATAGGACTGATGGTAATTTTTCATAATTTTTGGTGATGGAGAAGTATCTAAACACTTCCCTCTCCGCGGATTGCTCTTCGCATGTCTATGACTGTGGCTGGCAGCCTCCCGGGGCTAGCACATGCCGCCAAATCTTGTGTAGGCGGCCTCTCACAAGTCTGGAAGTGTTGTGGTGGTTGCGAACGCCTGGCATGCGTCTCCGGAGTGTGCCCCCCCCTCACGGACGGCACTGCCGCCGGCACCTGGAGGGGGGAAACAGACGCGTCGGGCCTACACGGATGGGATCTTGCTGTGGCTTTGGCCTGGATGTTTCTCCAAAGTGTTCCTGTGGGCTGACCTAACACAACCTGGTGGAGAGTTCCACTGGTCAAAGCCCGTCCGTGCAAAGTCAAAGGGCTAGATCCCGTGGTCAAACGCTACAGGGTTAGTCGGGACGGGGGCCCTTGGGGGGGGGGGGGGGGGGTAGCGATGCCATCAGAGCATCGCATCGGTCCCTCATACATGTCGTACGGTGTGGTGGAATGTCCTAAGAGGTGGCACATGTCTCCAGGGTGTGGCCCCCCTCACGGACGGCGATGACACAGTAGTAGACGTTCTGCAGTAACGACGCGGCGTGAATATTATTAAATACTTGGAGCACGATAAAATCATGAATTCTTTACACGACATGGGCACATGTGCAATAGGACTGATGGTAATTTTTCATAATTTTTGGTGATGGAGAAGTATCTGAACACTTCCCTCTCTGCAGATTGCTCTTCGCGTGTTTACGACTGTGGCCGGCGGCCTCCGGGGGCTAGCACATGCTGCCAAATCTTGCGTAGGTGGCCTCTCACAAGTCTGGAAGTGTTGTGGCGGTTGCAAACGCCCGGTACGCGTCTCCGGGGTTTGCCCCCCTCACGGACGGCTCCGCCGCCGGCACCTGGAGGGGGAAACGGACGCGTCGGTTCTACACAGATGGGATCTTGCTGTGGCTTTGGCCCGGATGTTACTCCAAAGTATTCCTATGGGCTAACCTAACACAACCGGGAGGAGAGTTCCACTGGTTAAAGCCCGTCCGTGCAAAATCAAAGGGCTAGATCCCGTGGTCAAATGCTACAGGGTTAGGCGGGACGGGGGCCCTGGTGGGTAGCAATGCCACCGGAGCATCGCACCGGGCCCTCATACATGTCGTACGGTGTGGTGGCATGTACGAAGAGGCGGCACGCGTCTCCGGGGTGTGGCCCCCCTCACGGACGGCGATGACATAGTAGTAAACGTTCTGCGGTAATGATGCGGTGTGTATACTATTAAATACTCGGAGCACGATAAAATCATGACTCTTTTACACGACGTGGGCACATGTGCTATAGAACTGATGGTAATTTTTCATAATTTTTGGTGATGGAGAAGTATCTGAACACTTCCCTCTCCATGGATTGCTCTTCGCGTGCCTACGACTCTGGCCGGCGGCCTCCGGGGGCTAGCACATGCCGCAAAATCTTGCGTAGGCAGCCTCTCACAAGTCTGGAAGTGTTGTGGAGGTTACAAATGCCCGGCGTGCGTCTCCGAGGTGTGCCCCCCTCACGGACGGCGCCGCCGCCGGCACCTGGAGGGGGGAACTGACGCGTCGGGTCTACACGAATGGGATCTTGTTGTGGCTTTGGCCCGGATGTTGCTCCAAAATGTTCCTATGGGCTGACCTAACACAACCGTGTGGAGAGTTCCACTGGTCAAAGCCCGTCCGTGCAAAATCAAAGGGCTAAGTCCCGTGGTCAAACGCTACAGGGTTAGACGGGACGGGGGCCCTGGGGGATAACGATGCCATCGGAGCATCGCACCGGGCCCTCATACATGGCGTACGGTGTTGTGGCATATGAGAAGAGGCGGCACGCGTCTCCGGGGTGTGGCCCCCCTCACGGACGGCGATGACACAGTAGTAGACGTTCTGCGGTAATGATGCAGCGTGAATATTATTAAATACTCGGAGCACGATAAAATCATGACTTTTTTACACAACGTGGGCACATTTGCTATAGGACTGATGGTAATTTTTCATGATTTTCGGTGATGGATAAGTATCTGAACACTTCCCTCTCCGCGGATTGCTCTTCGCGTGTCTACGACTGTGGCCGGCGGCCTCCGGGGGCTAGCACATGCCGCCAAATCTTGCGTAGGTGGCCTCTCACAAGTCTGTAAGTGTTGTGGCGGTTGCAAACGCCAGACACGCGTCTTCGGGGTGTGCAGCCCCTCAAGGACGGCGCCGCCACCGACACCTGGAGGGGGAAACGGACGCGTCGGGTCTACACAGATGGGATCTTGCTGTGGCTTTGGCCTAGACTTGGTCTGTCATCTCGCGATTACATGCAATAACATGGAGAAGCAGTTATTCACCATGGACTACACCCTCTCGGTGCCGATCAATGCCCTAGACCATCGGGGCCACCGTAGGGGTGCCGGTCTCTAGAATCGGGCGAGGCCAATCATTTGAAAAATAAAACACAAGACGGTAATTATGATGTGCTAAGGTTGTTTGCCAAGCATGGAAGAAAACAACAAAAAAGTACAAAAAAATTTATAATACATATTATGGAGAATGCACAAGAAGGATGCTTTACCGAGAGTCCCTCTCGGAAAATGCGGCCATTGCCGAGTGCTGCTGGATGACCCTCGGTAACCACTGTCGGTGCGGCTCTCGGAAAAGCCCCCGAGATCTAGGTTAAGACTTTTATAGAGTGTCGCTGAAAGTTGGCTCTCGGAAATGTTTCCGCGGGGACTTATGCAAAATTTCCCCCTCGCGCATGCTCACTCCTCTCTTCTCTCTCTGTTTCTCTCGCCCCCGCCCCCTCTGTCCGCCGCCACCCCTCAGAGCCACCGCCCCATCCGGCGAGCTCTACCGCCGCCGCCACCTCCACCCCGCCGCCATCGGGAGTGCCTCCCCCGACCCCTCCACCCCCACCGAGCTCCCCCCCCCCCACACCACCTCCACCGAGCTCGTCCACCGCCACCTTCTCGGCCAAGCTTCACCAAGCACCACTGGCGCGGTATCACCTCCACTGAGCTCTACCACATCCGGCATCCACCTCCCCAGCCGCCCCCCTGGCCCGTTGGTGAGGCCCTACTCAATCTCGTTTTTTTAAATAAAAGGGGTTTCCCCCCTCTCCATTACAACAAAAGGTTTATATATATGCATAGTGAATAATGTGTGTGAGTGTGTGCGTTGTATGTGTGTGTGTCAGTGAGTGATGTTGGTGTATGTGTGCATATATAATGAATGGTTTTTTATATTTTTGTGTGTATATATGTGCATATATAATGAATGGTGTATGTGAGTGTGTGGGGGAGAGGGGTGCTATTGATGTGTGTCTGTGCATGTGTGAGTGAGTGTGTGATGTGTGTGTATGGAAATGTGACTGTGTTTGTGTGTGGGGTGTGTGTGAGTGAGTGTTATTGATGTTTGTGTGTTTGACACATGATTGACACAACTTCATTCTTTCATGCAGGACATGCATCTATTTTGACAATAGAGAGAGTGAATTCTGTTGCACGCTTCAAGGGTAATCTCTTCCCGTTCATGTGTAGGTTTTCATTATTTGTAGATCACCTAAATAGTCGCATAACCTAGGTGTCTCCCGTTCGGAAGGGTTGTATCTATAAATATGCAAGTCTTTGCATATTTATAACCTCAGCTCTTTCGAATTGTCCACATTTTCCATGGACAACCCGAGGATGTGTAGGCGGGTCGTTTTCATGATGTACTTAGATCGGAGACAGAATTTCGACAGTGTCTCCTTGTTGTTCTGTAGATACACATCCTCTTGGCTTATTGCTGAGACGTGTATTTGGAGAACAGCGGGGAGGTGCTGCCGAAATTTTGTCTCGGGTCGGAGTACGTCATGAAAGCGGAACCAGCCTACACATTCTCGGGTGGGATTAGGATCTATCTTTACCTATTACATACCTCAGTGCATGTCGTAAAACTTGATGGAACCACTTGTTACATAAAAAATATATTATGTGTGTGTGTTTCACTTTATATCAGAGGATGGAAGAACGTGATTGGATGTACACCGGACATCCCAGCATGGAGGTATGACTCCTGAGTGGTGGTCAAAGAGCAACGATTTCCTGGAATTACTATTTGCTGGAGAAACGCCAGTTCGTGGAATTTGGTGCCCATGCACGGACTGTGATAACCAGACTGAAAGAGATAAGATTACTATGAGTAAACACTTAGGCAAATATGGGTTTACGCCAGGCTATTACCGGTGGATCTTTCACGGTGAGACAGAACAGTCCAGGGCGGAGGTGGTGCGACAATGCACCGGCGAATATGATACTCGGATTGAAAACCTGTTAGATAACATCCGCCATGCAGATCCGCCGGAGGACCCGAACTCCGAGGAGCCGCCAGAAAGCCCTGAAGAGTATCATGCAGCTTTTTTTGCGGCACAAAAACCCCTTCACGCCCATACAGAGGTTACTCAACTAGATGGCATTGCACTCCTAATGGCCCTGAAGGCAAACCATAACATGAGCATAATTTGCTTCAATGAGTTATTGTCAGTTATTGCTAGCCTGTTGCCTAAAGAAAATATATTGCCAAAGAACATGTACGAGTCAAACAAAATCCTCGGTTCACTTAAGATGTCGTATGAGCAAATACATCCTTGTCCAAATAGATGCATGTTATTTAGAAATGAACATAAAGATACGAGTTATTGTGTCAAGTGCAAATCCTCTAGGTATATTGAGGTAATAGATGATGATGGTAGTAAGAGGCAGCTCACAATTGCCGTCAATATCCTTCGATATCTTTCATTCACAGAAAGGATCCAGAGGCTTTATATGACTGAGGAAACTGCCCAATATATGAGATGGGCCGCCGAAGGGAAGATGTACAATACAAAAAAGATGCAACATCCATGGGATGGTGAAGCATGGAAGAAATTTGTTGAAATTCATAAGGAAACAGATGACTGGAAGAGTGTAGCTGTTGGGATAACAACCGACGGGTTCAATCCATATGGTTTGATGGCTTCCATGTACAGTTGTTGGCCAGTATATGTTATCCCCCTAAATCTGCCCCCTGGCGTTTGCATGCAACGACATCACATGTTCCTGACGTTGATAATTCCAGGTCCTAACTATCCCGGGAAGCATATGAGTGTGTATATGGAGCCATTGGTGGACGACTTACTTGTTGCTTGGAACAACGGGGTACGGACATACGATGCCGTTTCAAAGAAGCACTTCAATATCATATCTGGTACCACACATCTCTACATGACCTACCGGCACGTGCGATATTTTGTGGTTGGTGTGTAAAGGGGAAGTGGCCTTGCCCACTGTGTCGACAGCGCGTGACTTTCATTTGGCTGGCTAAGGGTCACAAGTATGTATGCTTTGACCAACATCGGCAGTTCCTTCGTCTTGATTACCCATACAGACAAGATGCTATGCACTTCCAAAAAGGTGTTATTGTTGATGACCCGCCACCACCTACTATGACCGGTGCCTAGCTTAAGGATGAGTTAGATGCTCTCAAGGAAAAGCTCGATGGGAAAGGTTTTGTGGGATATGGAGAGACACACCAGTGGACCCACATTCCAAGCTTATAAAGGCTCCTTTACTTTAAAGATCTTCTACTTCCACACAACATTAATGTAATGCACACTGAAAAGAATATTGCAGAGGCCTTACTCGGCACGCTCCTAAGGATAACATTCAGGCTAGGATCGATCAGGCCAAACTATGCAACAGGCCAAAATTAAATTTGGTGCCTCGTGCAAAAGGTAATTCTTGGAAGAAGCTACCAGCCCCTTTCACCCCTTCAATGCCCCAAAGGAAGGAAATTCTCCAATGGATTGTGAACAACTTGTACTTCCCTGATGGATATGCAGCTAATATCATGAGGGGAGTGAATATGGCTACAAAGCGAATAGGAGGCCTCAAGAGTCATGACTGCCATGTATGGCTTGAGCGGATAATGCATGTGATGATTCGAGGGTATGTCAGAGAGGATATTTGGCGAGTGCTGGCGGAGTTGAGCTACTTCTTCGGTCAGCTTTGTGCCAAAGAACTAGATTATGAAGTGATTGCAAAGTTGGAGGAACAAGCACCTGAGTTGCTATGCAAGTTAGAGATGATATTTCCGTCAGGTTTCTTTAATCCGATGCAACATATGATCTTACATCTCGCGTATGAGGCTAGAATGGGAGGACCTGTGTAGTTCCGATGGCAGTATGCACCTGAACGGGAGTTCAAGCATCTTCGTGGGAAATGTAAGAATAAAGCCCGCATTGAAGCCTCCATAGCCGAGGCATACCTGAACGAGGAGGTGGCCACGACCATGACAAAGTACTATCATGACAGTATTCAAACTAGGTTAAATCCAGCTCCTCATTACAATGAAGAACCCACCAGTATTGTTTCCGACCTTAGCCTCTTCGAAGGCCAAGGTGGCAAAGCAAGTGGACTGAAGCCCAAGAACTTTTCACCTACTGAGTGGTCGACTATTATGATCTATGTCTTGATCAACATGGAAGAAGTGCAACCGTACATAAAGTAAGTGTAGAACACCTTTATTGACAACTACTCACTAGTCTTGAGTTCTAACTCGAATTCTTCCTATTGCTAGGGAATTCCAGAACGGATTCTGGAAGCTACCACGGCCTCCTAGCGACGAAGAATCAGCAGACCTTCTGGAAGATACCAATGCTGATGGCGGTTTCATTTTTTAGTTCTCAAGAAAAGTAACTTTTCTAACTTTATGTTACTTCAAGTTGATCTTACTTGCCTGTAATGCTTCCACTAATGAACCAGACAATCTCCTATTATTCTTGTAGGCATATCAGGAGGTTGATATGGATGCCAAAGTGAGAGAAGTAGCCAAAGGTTTTGAATATGAGGCCAAGTCATTTAAGGCTTACAACATGAATGGGTATCGCTTCCACACTGATAAACACACGCGTGAGCGGCCCAACCGAAGGTCAATAAATAGTGTGGTCTATTGTCTAGGGACAGATGGACGTCACTACTATGGAACCATCGAAGAAATTTATGAGCTGCAGTATTGTGGTTTACAAGGAGTGAAGCCCATCGTATTCAGATGCAGCTGGCTCAATCCTGAGAAAGTGAGACGAACCCCTAGTATTGGCTTTGTCGAAGTTGAACGAGCATCGAAATATGCAGGAAATGATGTATATATTATGGCTCAACAGGCTACACAATTATTTTTTCTCCCATACGCGTGCACATCTACGGAATATATCGATCTCTTGAAGTGGGATGTCGGGTACAAGGTACCCCCGCGTATCAAGGTACCTACCCCAAACAAGGAAGATTACCATATAAACCCTAACATATACGAGGGAGAGTTCTTTAAAGAAGCAGACACTGACGAAGATGAAGATGATGCAGAGGAAAATGATGGCGTGCATCACGAACATGATGCTATGGAACATGAGGCCATGGATGACATGGAAGTAGATAATGCAGAGGATGGATACGAGGATGTTTCTGACCCTCGAGATTTGGCATTACTTATGCGATGGCACATGGGGCTAGATGAGGATGAAGGCCCCCTGAAGACTTCGAGGAGGAATGTATGAACAGGCGTGATAGCGATGATGAAAGCCCTGATCCAAATGTTGCACCTAATATTGACCCTTATTTCTAACAACTCCATGTAATTGTGTGAGAACTCTATTTATGTGTGTCACAACTCTATGTATTCGTGTGTGTCACAACTCTATGTATTCGTGTATGTAGCAACTCTATGTATTCGTGTGTGCAACAACTCTATGTATTCATGTGTGCAACAACTCTATGTATTTGTGTGTGTAACAACTATATGTATTATTGTGACAATTCCATTTATTCCACATATGTGATATATTTATTGTATTCACATCAAGTTGTATCTTCTGTACTAACTGGTTTGTTCTTCTTCGTATCAGGTGATTGAAACATGACAGGTAGCAACAAGATTTGAAAGGAAAGTTTGAAAAAGTGAATGATCTGTACAATGATCAACCTGCTCGACCGGTGAAAGCGGTAGCCGCTCCTTCATCGGTTGCCACAACCGCCAAGAAGGCTAAAGGATTGGCGGGTCTAGACACCCGTCCGGCAAAACGTGTGAAACAAGGTCGAGTACCACACGGGGGAGGAGTAGGAGGCGGACGAGGAGGGGGAGTAGGTGAGGCAGGAGGAGGAGGCGGACGAGGAGGCGGACAAGGAGGGGTAGTAGGTGAGGCAGGAGGACGAGGCAGATGAGGAGGTAGACGACGAGGGGGGAGTAGGTGAGGCAGGAGGAGGAGGCGGACGAGGAGGCGGACAAGGAGGTGAGTAGGTGAGGCAGGAGGAGGAGGCGGACGAGGAGGGGGACGAGGGGGACGAGGAGGGGGAGTAGAGGGACGAAGAGGGGGAGTAGGTGAGGCAGGAGGAGGAGGCGGATGAGGAGTACGTAAAGCAGCCCGGAGTAGAGCACCTCTTTCTTCTCCTCGACCCTCTGAAGCAGTGATTCACCGTGCTCAGGAGAAGGAAACATAGGATGGGGATGAGGCGTGTGAGGAGGAGTACGAGGAGGATTTTGCGGAGGAGGTGGTGGAGGATGATGAGGAGGAGGTGGTGGAGGACGACACCGCCGAGAGGAGGCTGGTTGTTTGTCAGGTTTCTGAGGGTGGGGATGGACCCTCATGGGTGACAGAGCACCACGAGGTGAGCGGTTCGCAACTGAGCGGTTCGACTATCAGCACTACTTCCAGAGGGAAAGTGTGGCTGCATGGTCCTTCAAAGCTTACAAGACGTGCATATGTGCATAGAGACGTGCTGATTAAACCAATGGGAGAGAAGTAAGTGGTTATCTCGACACATCCCATATAAATTTTACCTTTTGTCATTTCCTCACATATAATATGACTTCACTCTTCGAATTGCAGAAGCTTAAAAGATGGTGAGAGGTGTCTGCCACGGTCGCCGAATGGCATCATTGGGGGTCTTTGTAGGTTAAATTATCCTGGACTGGTCACTTTGCCGAACGGTATCATTGAGCCAGCTTGGTCATGGGATCACTACAAACTTGCACCGGATTTCTTGGATATGCGTCAGAGGGTTTATGATAACAGAGCCATGCGAGTGGTCAATGATTTCTGGGTAAGTCCTTTCAAACACCTAAATGTCAATACCAAAAGGTTTAAATTTGCCATAGTCATGATTTAACCCTTCTCACATGTATGCATGTTTGTAGGATTTCTATACATGCGTTGAGGGTCAGAAGGATCATGCAAATGTGGTGGTTGATAATATTGCCAAGAAACTAGTCCATGGCATGCACTATGAGGAGCGCGTCCGGTTAGTGGTCAAGTATCATGTGGACTATCTCAACCATAGGATTTCCAAACATGAGGCTCGAGGGATGCATCTTTCACGGGACAATTACTTCAAGGAAAGTGACGATGGATGCTTGCTATTCCCTACATTACTGCAAAATTCGATGTATTTGTTTAATTTACAGGTGATTCTTCGGTGGTGCGCTGACAAACGTCTGTGTTGGGAGAAGATCGTCGAACGGTGGACTGATCCAGGGTGGCAGGATGAACACAAAGCAATATCTGAACGGCATAAGTTGATGGGGGGTCGAGGACACCGACAAGGCAACCTCACCATCCCAGGTGTCGTCTCAAAACATGTAGGCAACAACATCCTTTTCTTTTCATCATGTTCTCTTTCATTTGTGAGCATTCTCTTGATTGTTTGGATCGCTTTCTTTTGTAGAAAGAAGACACTGGCAAGGATATCACTTACTTCGAGGCATGGACCATCAAACGTACCAAAGACGACAAGGACAAGGACCCTCTCCGGGTGGATCAGCTCTAAAGCCTGGTCGGATGGAGAGAACTACACCAAAAAATTGAAGGAGACGTACGGGCCTGACACTGATCCTCACGTGCTACCGTTTGACCCTCTTGTGGACATTGTCGCGGAAGGCGGTAGACCGAATGCCCGGATGGCGGTTCACCTCGATTCTGTCATAATCTCCTCCCTTCTGAGAGTCAACACACTCCGTGCTATGAGTACTGGCTCTATGTTGGAAATATGCCCTAGAGGCAATAATAAAAGTATTATTATATTTCCTTGTTCATGATAATTGTCTTTTATTCATGCTATAACTGTATTATCCGGAAATCGTAATACACGTGTGAATACATAGACCACAATATGTCCCTAGTGAGCCTCTAGTTGACTAGCTCGTTGTGATCAACAGATAGTCATGGTTTCCTGGCTATGGACATTGGATGTCGTTGATAACGGGATCACATCATTAGGAGAATGATGTGATGGACAAGACCCAATCCTAAGCATAGCACAAAGATCGTGTAGTTCGTTTGCTAGAGCTTTTATAATGTCCAGTATCTTTTCCTTAGACCATGAGATTGTGCAACTCCCGGATACCGTAGGAGTGCTTTGGGTGTACCAAATGTCACAACGTAACTGGGTGGCTATAAAGGTGCATTACAGGTATCTCCGAAAGTGTCTGTTGGGTTGGCACGAATCGAGACTGGGATTTGTCACTCCGTGTAAGCGGAGAGGTATCTCTGGGCCCACTCGGTAGGACATCATCATATGCGCAATGTGACCAAGGAGTTGATCACGGGATGATGTGTTATGGAACGAGTAAAGAGACTTGCTGGTAACGAGATTGAACAAGGTATAAGGATACCGACGATCGAATCTCGGGCAAGTACAGTACCGCTAGACAAAGGGAATTGTATACGGGATTGATTAAGTCCTTGACATCGTGGTTCATCCGATGAGATCATCGTGGAACATGTGGGAGCCATCATGGGTATCCAGATCCCGTTGTTGGTTATTGACCGGAGAACGTCTCGGTCATGTCTACATGTCTCCTGAACCCGTAGGGTCTACACACTTAAGGTTCGATGACGCTAGGGTTATAAAGGAAGTTTGTATGTGGTTACCGAATGTTGTTCGGAGTCCCGGATGAGATCCCGGACGTCACGAGGAGTTCCGAAATGGTCGGGAGGTAAAGATTTATATATGGGAAGTCCTATTTTGGCCACCGGAAAATGTTCGGGATTTTTCGGTATTGTACCGGGAAGGTTCTAGAAGGTTCCGGAGTGGGGCCCACCTGCATGGGGGGACCCACATGAACGTGGGTAGTGGGGGCAAGGCCCCACACCCCTGGTCAAGGCGCACCAAGATCCCCCCTTAGAAGGAATAAGATCATATCCCAAAGGGATAAGATCAAGATCCCTAAAAAGGGGGGATAGCAATCGGTGGGGAAGGAAATGATGGGATTTCTTTCCTCCCACCTTTGCCAACTCCCCAATGGACTTGGAGGGCAAGAAACCAGCCCCTCCACCCCTATATATAGTGAGGAGGCGCATGTGAGCTTCACCCTTGCCCCTGGCGCAGCCCTCCCTCTCCCAAGTGCTCCTCCTCTCTCGCGGTGCTTGGCGAAGCCCTGCAGGATTCCCACGCTCCTCCACCACCACCACGCCGTTGTGCTGCTGCTGGATGGAGTCTTCCTCAACCTCTCCCTCTCTCCTTGCTGGATCAAGGCATGGGAGACGTCACCGGGCTGTGCGTGTGTTGAACGCGGAGGTGCCGTGCGTTCGGCACTTGATCATCGGTGATTTGAATCACGACGAGTACGACTCCATCAACCCCGTTCACTTGAACGCTTCCGCTTAGCGATCTACAAGGGTATGTAGATGCACTCTCCTTTCTACTCGTTGCTGGTCTCTCCATAGATAGATCTTGGTGATACGTAGGAATTTTTTTGAATTTCTGCTACGTTCCCCAACACTCTACTCCTACCATAGAGCGTCACGTACCACATTCCGTGAGCATTATTGAGGATATTCAGGTCAGTGCTTCTTCATTGATCCTTCATGGTCCTGCATATTTGCATTTCAACATGAATGACATTTGCATTGCCATATTGTAGACTCGACTGATTGACACCGAGAAAGAATGAGATGAAAATCGGGCCAAGCTGAAGGCACAAGATGATCTAGTGAACTCTTTACAACATATGGTGGCCAATCTTTATTCCATGCAAGGCCAACTAGTGCCAGAGATGCCACCGACGTCGGAGTGGAACATTGTGAGTTTTGTTCAAAGTATTTCTATCACCATTTTCGGCATTACCATATGCATTCATCTCACTATTGGGTCAATCCATCACAGCTCAACCCAGCACAAGGGTCGAACAATGTTCCGGTAGTTCCACCTCGAGTTGGTGGAGTTGGGGTAGCAAACAGAATGATGCCTTCTAATGTTGATGTTATCACTCCAGTTGATGGAGTTGGGGTAGCAAACGGAATGATGCCTTCTAATGTTGATGTTATCACTCCGATATCCAAAATCGCGTGAACTTCATGTTATGTTATGTTTGAAACTGTTCCTTGTATGTTGAGAACTCTTGCATCTTGAGACTTGTAAACTTGTGGTAGTCGAGTGTCTTCACTACTATTTCACCTTTTATGCACTATTGTTTTTATGTGGAATGTTTTTCAGAATCAATCATTGCTTCTTTTGTTCAGTGATGCCTATATGTGACATGTTCTATGTGTGATGAACTATATGTTGCTGTTGTATATGTTTCGCTGCAGGAAAGAAACAGAAACAGGAAAAAAGGCTCCTGGGCACACCATTGCCGAGGGCGGCTCTCGGCAATGACTGTGAAACTGGACCAGAATGCACCCTTTACCGAGAGGCCTCTCGGTAAACGTGTACCAACCAGTAGAACCTGACACCTTTACCGAGAGGCCTCTCGGTAAACGATAATAACCTGTGGTAGCCCTGGAAACTTTACCGAGAGGTGCTCTCGATAAAGGGAAAAGGATTGCCGACGCTGGCTCTCGGCAAAGTTGGCCCTCGGCCTGTTCTCGTGGTCCCACATGTCAGGAGGTGACACGTGTCAGCCTCCTACTGGTTACCTTTGCCGAGAGGGACTCTCGGCAAAGTTTTCCCTCGGCCTGCTCTCTTGGTCCCACATGTCAGGAGGTGACACGTGTCAGCCTCCTACTGGTTACCTTTGCCGAGAGGGACTCTCGGCAAAGTTTGCCCTCGGCCTGCTCTCTTGGTCCCACAAGTCAGGAGGTGACATGTGTCAGCCTCCTACTGGTTCTCTTTACCGAGAGCAGCTCTCGGCAAAGTTGGCCCTCGGCCTGCTCTCTTGGTCCCACATGTCAGGAGTGACACGTGTCAGCCTCCAACTGGTTCTCTTTGCTGAGAGTGGATCTCGGCAAAGTTGGCCCTCAGCCTGCTCTCTTGGTCCCACATGTCAGGAGGTGACACGTGTCAGCCTCCTACTGGTTCTCTTTGCCGAGAGCGGCTCTCGGCAAAGTTGGCCCTCGGCCTGCTCTCTTGGTCCCACATGTCATGAGGTGACACGTGTCAGCCTCCTATTGGTTCTCTTTGCCGAGAGTGGCTCTCAGCAAAGTTGGCCCTCGACCTGTTGTCGTGGACCCACATGTCAGGACACGACACGTGTCAGCCACCTAGTATTTCTTTTTGCCGAGCGTAGCTCTCAGCAAAGTTTGCATGGCCCCACATGTCTGGAGCTGACGGACTTATCCGTTAGCTTCTTTATTTTCCCAAGACGTGCAGCTTAGTTCTTGGCAATGGATTTGCCGAGTGCCCGTATTATGGCTCTCGGCAAATCCCTATTTGCCAAAGAGGTGTACACCGGGTGGCTTTTGCCGAAGGTGACACTCGGCAAAGGCGTTGCCGGCGGTTTTTGGGCCTTTGCCGAGTCTCCGTGGCACTCGGCGTATAGGGCGATTCCAGTAGTGAATTATCTCCCTTCTATCTCATAGTTCTCCGTTAACACATCATTCTTAACGGGAATGTTCCGGTCGGTCGTCTCTTTCCAATATCATTGTGTTCATAACCCTTTACAGGAAGACTCTTTTGCACTATCTCTTTTCAAAGAGGCTGCTATGTCATAGATGTTGTATCGCATCATCATGGGTTGAATAAGAACACATATATAAATCAGAAGTATGTTAATTTCCAAATGATGGGACGACATTTATGTTATGATAATATACATGGTCATCCAACCATCTCTCCTCTATAGTAGGCACATTGTCGTTTGTTAAACAATCCAAGTGCATCTCTGATGTCTACTACAAAACCTATCCTTGTAGACACGTGTTGGGCCTCCAAGTGCAGAGTTTTGTAGGATAGTAGAAATTTTCCCTCAAGTGGATGACCCAAAGTTTATCAATCCATGGGAGGCGTAGGATGAAGATGGTCTCTCTCAAACAACCCTGCAATCAAAAACAAAAAGTCTCTTGTGTGCCGACATGCATTACAATGGTAAACTGTATAGGTGCACTAGTTCGGTAAAGAGATTGTGATACAAGTGTAGTATGGATAATAGATATAGGTTTTTGTAATCTGAAAATAAAAAAACAGCAAGGTGGCAAGTGATAAAATGAGGCACAAACAGTATTGCAATGCTTAGAAATAAGGCCTAGGGTTCATACTTTCACTAGTGCAATCTCTCACCCGTGCTAATATAATTGAATCATATAACAATCCCTCAACGTGCGATAAAGAATCACTGCAAAGTTCTTATCTAGCAGAGAACATAAAATGAAATTGTTGTAGGATACGAAATCACCTCAAAGTTATCTTTTTCGATCAATCTATTGAGCTATTCCTATAAGTGTCACGAACAGCCCTAGAGTTCATACTAAAATAACACCAAATGATATGCATCAACCAACTCTAATGTCACCTAGATACTCCAATGTCACTACAAGTATCCGTGAGTCAACTATACGATACACATCAAACAACTTCAGATTCATAATATTCAATCCAACAAAAAGATCTTGAAAGAGTGCCCCTAGTTTTCTACCGGAGAAAGTAGGAAGAAAACGTGCATCAACCCCTATGCATAGATTACCCCAATGTCACCTCGGGAATCCGCGAGTTGAGTGCCAAAATATAAATCAAGTGAATCAATATAATATCCCATTGTTACCAGGGTATTCATATGCAAGACATACATCAAGTGCTCTCAAATCCATAAAAGTATTCAATCCAACAATAGTGAAATCTCAGATGTAAAAACTCATTTCATCACAACAAGATAGAGAGAGGGAAAACACCATATAATCCAACTATATTAACAAAGCTCGTGGTACATCAAGATCGTGCCAAATCAAGAACACGCGCGAGAGAGAGAGAGATTAAACACATAGCTACTAGTACATACCCTCAGCCCCGAGGGTGAACTACTCCCTCCTCATCATGGTGGCCGTCGGGATGATGAAGATGGCCTCCGATGATGATTTCCCCCTCCGGCAGGGTGCCGGAATAGGGCTCCAGATGGTAGTTTGAAGATACATAGGTGCGCGGCGGTGGAGTCAAAGTTCTAGGGTTATTCCTGGGGGTTTATCTATTTATAGGATTTTTTGGCGTCGGCCTCACATCAAGATGGGCTTCGAGGGGCCTGTCATGGTTCTAAGACTGACAGTAGAGGAGGGGGGTAGGTATGGAGAGGCAAGATCCCAGCTATGGTGAAGTTGTACACGCGAGTTTATGAGTTCAGGCCCTTCTCGGTGGAAGTAATAGCCCTACGTCTCGGAGCCCAGAGGTAGTCGATTGGTTTATGCGTGTGAAGATTACAGGGGGTGTGAACCCTTGTGCCAGCGGAGGGGGGTGGCTTATGTAGAGTGTGCCACGACCCCGGCCAACCCACGTTACAAGAGGTTCAATGTTCATAAAGAGGGGGCGTTACGGGTAACACCAACATTAAGTGCTATAAATGGTATTGAATACTATAGAGTGAATGCCTGGCCGTTAAGGTGCTGGTCGACTCCAGATCTTCAATAGGTCGAGTGATTCTTCATGCAGTCGAGTGATCACAGGAAGGACAGATCTCCGAGTGGTTGACCGGTCGAGTGGATGACACTCGACGCCTTGGCTGGGTCCTTCCTGTTATCCTTTGGGTTTCTTTGCTTCTTTGATAATAGACCTGGGTGGGATTAATAGGTCAGGCCTATGACCCTACCCTAGGTCTATGTCCTCATCAGGGCCCACTACCCACCAGCCCATGACCTAGGCCCTTTGCGAGCCCTGATAGGTATTGGCCACCTCTTTCACCTTCTGGTCCTCCCAAGAAGCTCTAGTGCCTCTTTTGTTCCAAAAAAATCATCAAAAAGTTTCGCTGCATTTCGAGAACTTTATTTCTGCACAAAAAACAACACCACGATAGTTCTGCTGAAAACAACGTCAGTCCGGGTAAGTTACTTTCAAATCAAACCAAAACCATATAGAATTGTTGTAAACATGTCATGAATACTTAATAAATTATAGATATATTGGAGACGTATCAATCTGCAGGACCACGATGTCATCGATCTGCACTAGAGCTTCTTTCCCGTCGCTTTTGTTGACATAATCAATTATTTCTTCTTCGAAGCTCTTGCTGATCTCATCATCTTGGCCATGATGGACACCTTTCTTGGACTTTCGGTAGAATATGAAATCATCATATTTTATAAATGATGATGTGAGTTTCTGTCAGTTTGGGCTCCTCACCCTATGGCTGATTGATGACCGACCATCCTTTGTATCTACAAGAGGTTCTTTATGCTTCTTTGTTTCCGCGATTTGGCCTCTATTTTTTGTGTCACGCTTTGTTACGAGGGGAAAATGTATCAGTTTAGATAAAAATAGTGTTGCTTACTAATACAATCTGTTTACTATACTAGTAGTCTAGCATATATAGCATACCTCAAATTCATGTGATAGGTAACCGTGAAGGTAGTCATGACACATATGATGGTAAGCAAAGAATTCACGTTTTTTCTGGGTTTCAATACTTCTGTCTTCTTTCGAAAATCGTCAAATTCCATAGCTTCATTCATGAAGTCCCTGACTTGGATCTTTTTGCCCACATCTCTGAAATCAAGATTTTTGAATGTTGGCTTGCCATAGTTAAAGATCTTTGCGAATCAAGATTTTTTACTATGGCAAGTCGGCATTCAAAAATCCTGATTTCAGAGATATGGGCAAACAGAAAACCCGAGTCAAAGACTTTGCGAATGAAGTTAAGAAATTTGACGATTTTCTAAAGAAGACAGAATTATTGAAACTCACAAAAGAGCGTGACCGCTTACCATCAGATGCCTGAGGGCTACCTTCGTCGTAACCTATCACATGAATCCGAGGCATGCTATATATGCATGATTGCTAGTATATGAAACTTATGACTAGAGATTGTATCATTAATCGGAACCACTTTTATTTAAACTGATATATTTGTCCCCTCCTAGCAGAGTGTGACACAAAAAATAGAGACCCAATTGCATAAACTAAAGATCCAGAAACAACCTCTTTTAGATACAGAGGATGATCGGTCATCAATCAGCGAGGGGCCCAACATGACGGAAATGTACCTCATCGTTTCTAAGAAATGATGATTCTACATTTTACCAAAAGTTCAAGAAAGGTGCCCATCAAGGCTAGGATGATGAGATTCAGGAGATTCCTAAACCCAGGCAGAGCCCCGAAGAAGACATAATGTACTATGTCCACAAGAGCGACAAGAAAGAAGCTCAAGTGCAAATCAACGTCATGGTCGTCCTGCAAATTATCTTGGATTGTCTCATAAACGACAGCTTGCGTACTATAGAAATGAGATTGTTCGGGCCATGTAAATTATTGTAATATAAAATTTTGTCACACTGGTTGAAAAATTAACATGCTTCTGATTTGCATATGTGTTCTTATTTAGTTCGTTGATGTCGTGATACAACATCTACATCATAGGAGCCCCTTTGAAAAGAAGGCCGGAATAGTCTTTCTCAAAAGGGTTATGAATGCAATGATCTTGGAAAGAGACGTCCGGACCATTCCCATAGAGAATGATGTGTTGACGCGGAAGTATGGGACACAAAAGGGAGATAATTATCTTCAACATGAATTGGTAAGTTTCAATAACCGATACATATCATATTTATCAACGTGTTGGCCAAGTTACTTACTATTGCTTAAATGAATGACTTGGTAATAATATTGTGAAGTTTACTTAGCAGACTTGCCATGTTGTAGCCTCATAGGGTGTTTCTCCATATGAGTAGGCCTCTCTGAGTTTTGTGTGGCCTTAGGGGGTTTGCATTTCTGCGTATTGTGTTGTTGTGGATATTATTTATGTCGATCATTGATCGATGTAAATCATATTAAATATTTTTCTCTCAACTCTTGCATTTACATTTATTTGTATTTTGATAACATTTATTGTGTTTAAGTTCACATGACTGTACAAAAGGACAGAAAGTGCATCATACCTGTTGGCCACTGAAATGAACTGTTGCATTACCCAAGCACTATAACGCCTTCCACCTTGGTTTCTTTTGCAGGTACATACCACACATGCATTCTCCAGAGCAGCAAATTGTTCTTCTGCATTGAATCGAAGGCATCAGCGTTAACTGCAGACGTGCAAAGAAATCATGGCGGGCATTGCAGGTCTACGTTCAGGAAATAATTTAAGAAACTATTGGGGTGACCATGAAATTCTCATCTGATGGAAACACATGTAGAAAATTAAGATAAAGATGGGTTATATAGTGATTCTAGCACTGCTCAAATACTTCTATGAGATTTCTGGTCCAAATTAGTGAATGTCAGGCGTACATACTTCAACATAAGAGCAGGTTAAGGCATATGCACATGGATTTCAAGATGAACTGGGTGCTCTTGTGAAACTCTCCTTCATTGATATATTCACAGCTTCGTAACAAATGCTATCCAAACCTGTCAATAAACATATACAGGCAAGAAGAGATCACCAGAAAACCAGCGCCTTTCTATTTATCATAGCTATATTACAAAGTTTGCACATACTGATTCTTGAAGCAGCAAAAAAATAATGGACAAAATTTAAAAGAGATGAATCACATACTTTACTGGTAAAAGGATGTGCGTATCATCATCAATAGGTAGACAACCACCATAATTTTGACAACATTTTAATTAGAGTGTTTCTCCTGTAGCCAACCCATCTCCTTTTGTTGACTCCATACCACCAAATTCATTCTACAAGTTAAAAGTGACAGAGATAGTTTACACACAAGGACGAAATGAGTAGGAAATCAAACACACAAGTACTGCCATGAGTTGTGCCTTTAGTTCAAATGCAAAATCATTATACATGAGGACTCATTAAGATCCAAAGTACCAAACAACCATCTGGTTCGATTGAACAAGGTTGTAATTTTAGAAAGAAGAAAAATCCAAGCACACCCCTCATGGCCACTAATGTTTGAAAATTTCAACCACTCATTTTCATTTGTCATGATATAAAAGCACATCACAAATCTGAAGGTCTTAAATTATACCATCAAGGAAAAGCAAGGTGAGCTGAATTATATGATTTCAGTACACAAACTGCACAGATCATCAGCTCACCACGAGTATAACCATCCACATGAATTTAACAAGATAATTGGTGTCAAACTACTCCCTTTGTTCCATATTTAGTGTTGCTGATTTAGTGCAAAGTGTTGTACTACATCAGTGACACTTAGCATGGAACAGTGGGAGTAATATTTTTTCGTATTTATGACAAAAACTAATACATTTTCAAATCATGTGAAACAGTGTTGATGTGTTTGGTAGCCGTAGCAGCCGGGCCTGGCTAGCTCAAGCCTGGCTCACATGAGGCTGGTTGAGCAAATGCAGGTTGTAATGCAACATTTGCATATTGTTTGGTTGCCTGCATCTAGTTCTCTCATATTAGGGGATAGCTTAACGCATGGTGTCTGGTTGCCCGCGTTGTATGGACTCACACATAAGCACATTGTTTGGTTGCACACACGGTGTAAGGTGTGCTAACCTTGTACCCTATGTTGTGAGGTTAGCTTATACATGATCACATCTAGCACACCAATGCCACAGCACTGCAATATCGACAAACTACACAATGATGATCAAGTTCTTCACCGCAAGGCGTGGCGCTGCCTTGGCAACTGCAACGTTGCCTATTCAACCATGCCAACTATGTGCTTTTGCATGTAGTTAGCGTAAGCTTCTTCTACCGCCTGCCTAGTCTTAAACCCTTTATGGCTACTGTTGCTATAGATGCAACTTGTTCACTGCAAGCTTCTCATGAACTGTAAACCCCTGGTGCCCTCCCGACGAATACCACATACCATTTGTTCTAGCGGTGCACAAGAGCAGCAGTTGAAGCAGCAAGCAAAAGAACAATCAATAAGCAATCAGTGGAGCAGAAGTAGTAAGCATGCATGATCATTTGGCATAGCAAGTTCTAACTGATACGTCTCCAATGTATTTATAATTTTTGATTGTTCCATGCTGTTTTATTATCAATCTTGGATGTTTTATAATCATTTTATAGTCATTTTATATCATTTTTTGGTACTAAACTATTGACATAGTGCCAAGTGCTAGTTGTTGTTGTTTTCATGTTTTTTACATTGCAGGAAATCAATATCAAACGGAGTCCAAATGCCACAAAACTTCACGAACATTTCTTATGGACCAGAAGGAAGCTATTGGGCCCAGGTTGCAGCTGGGGGACGTCCCAAGGAGGATACAACCCACCAGGGCGCGCTAGGAGGCCCAGGCGCGCCCTGGTGGGTTGTGCCCACCTCAGGTATTCGTTCTCATATATTTGCTTTGCGATCTATTTTATTTGCACTTTTTATTCAGATCTAATAAACCAAAAATACAAAAATACTTTTTGCGATCTATCTATCAATCTACTAAAATTTACATCACGTCCGTTTGCCTATCTTGAGGCACCGTACCCGAAAGGGATTGACAACCCCTTTAACACGTGGACTTGCGAGGTGTTGTTGTTTGTGTGCAGGGGCTGTTTACATTGTTGTCGGTGTCAAAACCGGCGGATCTCGGGTAGGGGGTCCCGAACTATGCGTCTAGGCGGATGGTAACAGGAGACAAGGGACACGATGTTTTTACCCAGGTTCGGGCCCTCTCGATGGAGGTAAAACCCTACTCCTGCTTGATTGATATTGATGATATGGGTAGTACAAGAGTGGATCTACCACGAGATCAAGGAGGCTAAACCCTAGAAGCTAGCCTATGGTATGATTGTTGTAATGGTTGTCCGTCCTACGGACTAAAACCCTCCGGTTTATATAGATACCGGGGAGGGCTAGGGTTACACAGAGTCGGTTACAATGGAAGGAGATCTACATATTCGTATCGCCAAGCTTGCCTTCCACGCCAAGGAAAGTCCCATCCGGACACGGGACGAAGTCTTCAATCTTGTATCTTCATAGTCTTGGAGTCCGACTGACGATGATAGTCTGGCTGTCCGGACACCCCCTAGTCCAGGACTCCCTCAGTAGCCCCTGAACCAGGCTTCAATGACGATGAGTCCGGCGCGCATATTGTTCGGCATTGCAAGGCGGGTTCCTCCTCCGAATAATTCATAGAAGATTGTGAGCACCAGGATAGTGTCCGGCTCTGCAAAATAATTTCCACATTCCACTGTAGAGAGAATAATATGTACACAAATTCGATCTGCTGACGTATTTTGTGGCATGACATCACACCACTACCAAGCCTTTACTTGAATTGTTTTTTACTATACCACCTCAGCGCGTTTAGCGAAGTGGTTTCCTTGGCACGTCTTGTCGAAGCAGAGATCGTGTTCCCCTTATTCCGGGATTCTCATCAATACAGACATGGGTAACCCAATCACGCCATTGATGGTGGCGCTTGGGAGATAAGCGAGTTTTACCAGGCCAGTGGGGACGCATAGTTTTCGTCCGCCAATATATAAGGGGATAAGGATCCACCTTTTCACCTACGCCTTCTTCCTCCTTTGCTTATCCATCTCCGCGCACTCGAGCTCCAGCACCCAAGTTCACGCATCTCGTCTCGACCTTCTCCGACCATGTCTGGAGCGGGAGGCAAATGGATGGCCTCCTCCGTTACGGAGGGGCACGTCGAAAGACTACGTAGCGTCGGATATCTGTCCAGCGACATCGCGCACCGGCTGCCCGACAAGGGGCAGCTCATCCCCACCCCCAGGCCCCATGAGAGGGTCGTATTCCTTCCCCACTTCCTCTGCGGACTGGGCTTTCCACTTCACCCCTTTGTCCGGGGGCTCATGTACTACTACGGCCTGGACTTCCATGATCTGGCGCCAAACTTCATCCTCAACATCTCGGCGTTTATCATCATGTGCAAGGCCTTCCTCTGCATCCAGCCCCACTTCGGTTTGTGGCTCAAGACCTTCAATGTTAAGCCGGAGGTGGTGAAGGGCACTCAAGCGGAGTGCGGAGGCGCCATGTTGGGCAAGATGCCCAATGTCATCTGGCTCGAAGGGGCCTTCGTGGAGTCCGTCATGGGGTGGCAATCGGGGTGGTTCTATATCACCGAGCCGCGCGACCCTAAGTGGGCGGCGGCCCCCGAGTTCAGATCTGGCATCCCTATGCAGCTCACCTCCTGGAAAGAGAAGGGACTGCTATGGGGTAGTTCGGAGGAGCTGACCGGACTCCAAGCCTGTATCCAGAAGCTGGTGAACAAGAAGCTCAGGCTTGTCAATGTGATCCAGGTCATGCTCGTCCGCCGGATTCTCCCTTGCCAACAACGGGCTTTTAATTTGTGGGTGTTCGATCCGGCACGACACCAGGCCTTGAGCGGGCTCTTCGACACGACGTACGAAGCCGCCTGGAGGGTGCTGTTCAAGGGCGGAGAAGCCCCCGCGTCCGCGACGGAAGACCGCGGATTCAGCACCAAGCGCCCGGCCGGCGAGGTAAGCTTTGTTATCCTCTATGGGACTTTTATTTTCTTTCATAGTTTGACTCTATGTGGGATCTAAAACTCCCAATGCCTTTGACAGGACTGGCAGAGGATGTCCGGACAGGTAAACTGTCTAGCTCCCCTCCCCGTAGACCCAGCGGACGCCCGCTTGACGGGGCTGCTGGTCCCGGCACTCTATGTGGTGCCGGAGAAGAAGGCCAAGAAGGAGGCCACGGGTACTCGAAAGAGTTCCTGTTTTCAGGTGTCCGACGACTCCGAGGCGGACTCCTCCCCCGAAGGTGAGGAGGAGGAAGAAGACTCTCTCCCAGAGGAAGGAGAGATGAAAAGGAAGGCTTCCCCAACAGGGGAGGCCGAAGGGTCCAAGAGGGGAACGACTATTCCCCCGGACAGCTCCGCCAACGCCAACGTTGGCGACGAAGAGTGGCCCTCAAGGGCCAGGCCTCCGGCAAGATCATAAGAATCCGGATTCCTGAATGATTTATAATTTTTCTTTTGCGTCACATAGCGTCCTTCTAATGCCGCACGCTGCCTGCAGTCCGGCCGATGATGATCTCCCTGCTTCATCGAGCGGGTCGTTGGCTCCGTCGAATGTAGATTCCATCCCGACTGCCTCCACCCCTCGCGACGCTGAGGACGCCGAGGCGGGATCCCGAGAAGGGACCCATCAGGAGGAGGCTCCGGAGGCGCCACAAGGCAGCCTCCCGGACTTTGCGCCGGACTCCACGCCGGAACCCGCAGTGGTTCCGGAGTCCGGCAGGCGGCCCCTTTGCAAGAAGGGCAAGACCGTGACGCCGGCGGCTTCCGTCCAACCGGAGGCGCCGGACAACTTGTTGGAGGCGCTCAAAGGCGCTTCCATCGAGGAAGAACACCGCACTATTATGAGTGCGGTGATTCAGAAGGTTCGGCTCGCCAAGAGCGGGCTGACCGAAGCCTGCAGTAGCCTTCTAACAGGCTTTGAGGTAAGAAGTTAAAGATATGCAATGTAATACCGCATAGACAGTAGCCCCTGATGCTCGGTTCGGTGTTCGGAAAGAAAAGCCGGACTGAGGATCTAAAAAAGATATATGCAGGGTTGCTAAAAATTATGTCAATACGGGTTTGTAGGCTGCGCTGCTGACCTCTGCCGCATTGACTGTGGAGGTCGGTGCTTTGAAGCAGGACCTCGAGCGGTCCGAGCAAGAGCTCGGCCGTGCCAAGAAGCAGCTCGAGGACAAAGAAGGTGAGTAACACCACTTTGAAATTTGTACCTTACAGAAAAGGATTTAGGTTGCAATAAAGATAACAAGGATAACGTGGGTACTGCATGGGCCTCGAACGAGGTGGCGACCCTGAAGGAGGCCGTGTCCATGGCCGAACGCAATGCGGCTGCGGAACGAGCGTAGCGCGAGAGGTAGGAAGCGCGGGTGGCGGAGGTGCGGCAAGAGCTCCAGGCTCCCATGGAAAAGCATGAGAGTTTGGAGCGCGACTCAAAGACTCGAGAGTCCGAGCTTGCCTCGGCTCTTGAAAGTGCCAAAGCCACTAAGGCCGAGGCCGATAAGGCCCTCCAGGAGATTGAGGCGACGAAGAAGATAGCGGCGGGTAAGGCATTTTTCATGCAAAGCAAGCATGTGAATGTAAATTACCTGTTACTTACCCGAATTCGGAGCTCTCCAGGGGCGTTTGCAGATCTGCCTTGCAGTGTGTCTGATGCCGCCGCATTCTACCGGGCTGAGGAGGGGAGCTCGACGGAGAAGGTCTTCTGGTCTCAGTACGCTGAGGCCGGACATCTGGTGCCCCCTAGCGACCAGCTGAAGCAGCTGGTCGAGCTCCACAGGGTAGCCGAGCAGGCCATGAAGGGGCTCATAGTCCGGCTGTGGCCTCGAGAGGCCATGCCTGGGAGCTACTTCGGCCTCGTGCGGCGGCTGGTGGATGCGTGCCCCTGGGTGGAGGTCATCAAGCACTCCGCCTGCATTGAAGGTGCCCGTCGGGCCCTTGCCCGCGCAAAGGTGCATTGGGGCAGGCTGGATGCGGAGAGACTCCTGACGGACGCGCCGCCGCGGGGCAAAGAGTATCATACGCCCGAGATGTATTATAAGACTGTCCTGAAGGGTGACCGCAAGATTGCGGATGAGTTCCCCAGAGATGTAATTATAGAGTAGACTCGCCATGTGTTATCCTGTGCGCTGAAAACTTTGTTCATACGCGCTAAGCAACGCTTATGGATTTAAAATATTACCTTCTGTGCGGCCGTTTATTGAATCTGAGAGATGGCAAGTCGTTGGCTTCAGCCCCCATGCCACAAGTGCTGGGGTGTTCGAGATAAACTTGAGCACTCTTGTTCCATTTTTGGGTCCATCTAGGGAGGCGCTCAACACAACGAACAAGGCAACCGGACTTATAATGCTTGAACACTCTCACTTAGCCATAGAATTCTATAATTTTACATTTTGGCGAAGCCCCTAGTATTCGGAAGACCGAGTTCGGGGCGCTATCCACGCCTCGGCCGGACATTATCCGGTTCTTCGCTCGAAGCGGCATAAGTCTTTAGGGACTCGAAAAGACCTCTCGAACAGCGACCAGTCTCTCGCCTTATCATGATAGTCAGTTTTAGCCTTCTCCACTGAGGCGCTCGCACAGCTCAACCGAGGCGCAATCGCAGTGGTTCTCCCAGTGCTACCTTAGCCGACAGAACGGAACGTAAGGTACCAAAACATGGGAGCCGGTCAAACCCAACTATTGACCCAAGACATGATTCGGAGCCGATTCATATAATGCTATAAGTTCGGGGTGCCGCACTTGTGAAAGTGTTCGGACTTATCACACCATAATGCGGGGAACGTAAGCCCCTGGTGTATTCGGCCGTACCAAATAGTACGGATGCAAGATGTCGTAAATGAACATATATGTAAAGTAATGCAATTATAGGCAAAAAGTGCTGCATTATTTATTCAAGGAATTCTCCTATGAGTGCGGAATGATACAAATGGTGCAGTAAGCAAGGGATTGGACTATTTTAAACATGTCCCCCTCCAGGGGTGGGCTGCGGAATGTTGTAATAAACATATTTAATGCTCGTAATGGAGACCACCTGAGTGTTCGTCGTAGCCCTTGTTCCTCCCTGGCTGTTGCATCGTGAGTTCGGCCGATCTACTACCGGACAGGACCTCTTGTAAACGGAGTCCTGTGTATAAAAAGAAGGAAAATAAAAATAAAAAGAGCGACACACTTGGGAGCCCCTGGTGTGGTCGAGCCGCACTCTGGGTCTGTTGTGGTCGTGCCCCTCCCCCTATGCCCATGGTATCTTCAGAGCGTAATGATGTACGCGGAGGGCTGGTCTTGCAATCATGTGAGGGCTGGGGTTGGGGCCGCATTGCTACGCGTGCTCGGTACATGCCAGGTGGTCTTGATTGATGTTGCTCCGGGCGCGTTTGGTCGTGTCCGGTCGTTTAACGGCCGGACTCGAAAATTTCCTTAGAAGGCTACTCTGTACTTCTGCTGCGAGAGCCGCTGTATGTTCCTTCGTTCGGAGGGAGCGTTCCGTATTTCCGTTGACCGTGATGACTCCACAAGGGCCTGGCATCTTGAGCTTGAGGTATGCATAATGCGGCACCGCGTTGAACTTTGCGAACGCGGTTCGTCCGAGAAGGGCGTGATAGCCGCTGCGGAACGGGACTATGTCGAAGATTAACTCCTCGCTTCGGAAATTATCTGGGGATCCGAAGACCACTTCCAGTGTGACTGAGCCTGTACAATTGGCCACAACACCTGGTATGACGCCCTTGAAGGTCGTCTTTGTAGGTTTAATCCTTGAGGGGTCTATGCCCATCTTGCGCACTGTATCCTGATAAAGCAGGTTCAGGATACTGTCGCCGTCCATCAGGACTCTCGTGAGGTGAAATCCATCGACGATTGGGTCTAAAACCAATGTGGCGAATCTGCCATGGCGGATACTGGTCAGATGGTCTCTTCGATCGAAAGTGATCGGGCAAGAGGACCATGGATTGAACTTCGGGGCGACTGGCTCCATCGCATATACGTCCCTTAGTGCACGCTTCCGCTCCCTCTTGGGTATATGGGTTGCGTATATCATGTTTACCGTCCGCACTTGTGGGGGGAAGCCCTTCTGTCCTCTATTTTTCGGCGGCTGGGTCTCTTCCTCGTCATCGCTGTGCAGCCCCTTGTCATTGTTTTCGGCAATTAACTTGCCTGCCTGCTTAAATACCCAACAATATCTGTTGGTGTGGTTAGCTGGCTTTTCGGGGGTGCCATGTATCTGGCATGAGCGGTCGAGTATTCGGTCCAAATTGGACGGACCCGGAGTAGTTCTTTTGAATGGCTTCTTCCGTTGACCGGGTTTAGAGCCTCTGAATCCGACGTTGACTATCGTATCCTCATTGTTTTCGCCATTAACGTGGCGTATGTTTTTGTTTCGACACGACCTGCCATTGTGGTCCTTGGTATCCGGACTGTCAGCATTTTTGCTGAGGTTGTTGCTGCGAGCTAGCCAGCTATCCTCTCCCGCACAGAAGCGGGTCATTAATGATGTGAGGGCTGCCATGGATTTCGGCTTTTCCTGTCCTAGGTGCTGGGCCAGCCATTCGTCGCGGATGTTATGTTTGAAGGCTGCGAGGGCCTCTGCATCCGGACAGTCGACGATTTGATTTTTCTTGGTTAAGAACCGTGTCCAGAACTGTCTGGCCGATTCATCTGGCTGCTGAATTATGTGGCTTAGGTCATCGGCGTCTGGTGGTCGCACATATGTGCCCTGGAAGTTATCGAGGAATGCGGCTTCCAGGTCCTCCCAACACCCAATTGACTCTGCGGGCAAGCTGTTAAGCCAATGCCGAGCTGGTCCTTTAAGCTTGAGCGGGAGATATTTGATGGCGTGGAGATCGTCGCCGCGGGCCATATGGATATGAAGGAGATAATCCTCGATCCAAACCGCGGGGTCTGTTGTGCCATCGTAGGATTCAATGTTGACGGGTTTAAACCCTTCAGGTATTTGATGATCCATTACTCGTCTGTGAGGCATAGTGGGTGCGCGGCGCCTCTGTATTGAGCAATGTCACGACGTAGCCCAAGAGAGCGTTGTCTGCTATGTTCGGCCCGGCCGGAGTTGCTGTATCTGGCACGACGGTATTCGTCGTGGGTCTTGGGTGTCCACGTGATCCATAGATAGATTTGGATTGTCTTGCCTTATCCTCCAATATATCCCGCAAGTCCGGCACGTTCCCCCGTGGCTTCGTACTTTTTGAGTGGTGCCGGGGTACGGTTCTGGTGGACGGCCTAGATGCCTCTCTGTCGCGGCCACGAGGTGGTCGGTCTGCCGTATTGTGCGCTGGTGATGAAGGTTTGTATGCTTCCTCCTCTAGTCGGGGGAGCAACTTGCGTTTTGGGTAGCTTTTGGAGGGGCGTTCGAGTTCATACTCTTCGGCCGCGAGGACCTCGGTCCATCTGTCGGCCAACAGGTCTTGATCAGCTTGAAGCTGTTGCTGCTTTTTCTTTAGGCTGTTCGCCGTGGCCATTAGCCTGCGTTTAAAACGCTCTTGTTCGACGGGATCCTCGGGCACGACAAATTCGTCGTCGTTGAGGCTTGCCTCGTCTCCGGAGGGAGGCATGTAATTGTCATCCTCTAACTCCTCATCTGCCGCTTTCTCTCGAGGGCAAGCTTCCCCGTCCTCCTGTGCTGAGTTGTACTGGAGGGGGTTGTCTTCGGCACTTTCTGGGGTGTTATTATCTTCGGTACCGGAATCTCCATTCTTGCTGTGGCAGGATTTAGAGCGGCGCCGCTGACGTCGGCGCTTGGGCTGTTTCTTTAAGGAATCTGCCTCCGCTGCTTCTTTGCCGTCCCCATCTTTTGGGGTGTCCACCATGTATATGTCGTATGACGAGGTGGTCTTCCAGTGCCCTGTAGGCGCTGGTTCTTGATCGTCTCCGGCATCGTCGTCCATACCGTCGATGTCTTCAGAGTCGTAGTCTAGCATGTCGGTTAGATCGTCGACAGTGGCTACAAAGTGGGTGGTGGGTGGGCTTTGAATTTCTTCGTCGTCCGCATCCGAACCATCCTAGCCGTAGTCCGGCCAGGGCTCTCCGGATAGCGAGAGATGCTTTAGCGAATTTAGGATGTCGCCAAAGGGTGAGTGCTGAAAGATGTTCGCAGCGGTGAACTCCATGATCGGCGCCCGATCAGATTCGATCGGCAGGGGCGCAGGAGGTTCGGAGTCCGGCAGGGAGTCTGGCACCTCGGAGTCACGACCTTTATAAGGGACGAGGTCAGTGTTCGGCTCCATCGCCGTGGAAGTTGCAGGTCCCGAGGCGGTGTCCAGCCACCCATCCTCGATCTGCGCGATCGGCTCCGGACTATGGGTCGGAATGGATTCATGTGCGGCCTCCAAGGTACTGTCCGGCGGCAGAGCTAGATCATGCCCATCGTGACAGTGCGGCATGCTCGGCTGCGGCTCGGATCCATCGAAGATCAAGTCTCCCCGGATATCCGCTGTGAAGTTTAGGCTCCCAAATCTGACCTGATGGCCAGGGGCGTAGCTTTCGATCTGCTCCAGATGGCCAAGTGAATTGGCCCGCAGTGCGAAGCCGCCAAATACGAAGATCTGTCCGGGGAGGAAAGTCTCACCCAGGACTGCGTTGTTGTTGATTGAAGAAGCCATCAAGCCTATCGGGGATGACACAGAGGAACTCTCAATGAAAGCACCAATGTCGGTGTCAAAACCGGCGGATCTCGGGTAGGGGGTCCCGAACTGTGCGTCTAGGCGGATGGTAACAGGAGACAAGGGACACGATGTTTTTACCCAGGTTCGGGCCCTCTCGATGGAGGTAAAACCCTACTCCTGCTTGATTGATATTGATGATATGGGTAGTACAAGAGTGGATCTACCACGAGATCAAGGAGGCTAAACCCTAGAAGCTAGCCTATGGTATGATTGTTGTAATGGTTGTCCATCCTACGGACTAAAACCCTCCGGTTTATATAGATATCGGGGAGGGCTAGGGTTACACAGAGTCAGGTACAATGGTAGGAGATCTACATATCCGTATCGCAAAGCTTGCCTTCCACGCCAAGGAAAGTCCCATCCGGACACGGGACGAAGTCTCTTGTATCTTCATAGTCTTGAAGTCCGGCTGACGATGATAGTCCGGCTGTCCGGACACCCCCTAGTCCAGGACTCCCTCAGTTGTGTTGCTTGGTTCTCCCACTGGTTCGATAACCTTGGTTTCATATCTGAGGGAAATACCTACCGCCGTTGTGCTGCATCATCCCTTCCTCTTTGGGGAAATACCGACGTAGCTTCAAGCGACATCAAAAGGAATTTCTGGCGCCGTTGTCTGGGAGGATCTTCAACATATACTGGCTTCCTAATCACAAATCTCATCTCCTTGCAATTTACATTATTTTCCATTTGCCTATCATTTTCCTCTCCCCCACTTCACAAAAAATTGCCGTTTTATTCGCCCTCTTTTTTCGTTTGCCTTTTTCTCGTCAGATCTCATTTTTGCTTGTGTTGCCATGTGCCTTCTATTTGCTTGCATCTTCGCTTGCTAAAAATATATTGTTATGGATCCTCATCCACTTGCTAATATTTTCAAAATATCCAACTATGATGAACCAATTGCTAGTGAATGTGCACTAGATTATCTTTATGAAGTTTTGCTTGAGATTCGTGAATCTGAAAATTGTGATGAAGAAATTTATGAAGTGATTCATGATAGCTACTTGAATGAAAAGCATGATTGCAATGATTTTACTATAAATTCTATTAATGTCAATTGTGCTAATAATATGCAAAAACCCAAGCTTGGGGATGTTAATTTTGATATGTTCACTACTTGTTGCAATGATCATGATTGGAGTGGTTCTTATTATGATCTTGAAAATTTATTTAAGCCTCATGATGAATATGTTTGCAATAATATTGAAAGTGGGCTTGGAGAGGTCATGACTTTATTTGATGATCCCACTATTTTGGATGAGTGTCAACTTTGCATGCATGTGGATCATAAAAAGAAAATTTTATTTGATAGCTATATAGTTGAATTTGATTATGATCCTACATGTAATTATTATGAGAGAGGAAAATATGGTTATAGAAATTTTCATGTTACTAATTTACCTCTTGTTATGTTGAGATTGCTATTGTTTCTTTCTTCTTCCTTGCATATGCTTGATATTTCTTGTCTTGATAATTTGTTTGCTTATAAAATTCCTATGCATAGGAAGTATGTTAGTCTTAAATGTGTTTTTCACATGTTTCATGATGCTCTCTTTGTGTTTCAATTACTATCTTTCATGTGAGCATCATTGAAATCTTATGCCTAGCTAGGAGGATAAAACGATAGCGCTTGTTGGGAGGCAACCAAATGAATAAATTATATTTTTGACTTTTGCTTTATGTTCTTGAGTGTTAACACAATTATGCTACTTTTATGATTGTGTTTTTTGTGTTTTAGTTAGTGTTTGTTTCAAGTAAAGCCTTTAGGATCTTCTTGGGTGATAGTTGTTTGAGCTTGCTGAAAAAGACAGAAACTTTGCGCTCACGAAACTAATTTTAATAAATCACAGTAAAGACATTTTTCCCTGATTATTTTTTCATAAGATTAATATACAAATTACCCTGGTATTCCTAATTTGGTAGAATTTGTGGAGTTCCAGAAGTATTCGTAAAAGTCAGATTGCTACAGACTGTTCTATTTTGACAGATTCTGTTTTCTTTGTGTTGTGTGCTTATTTTAATGGCTGTATGGTTTTCTTTGATGGGTTTTTTACATAGAAAAGTTGGAATACAGTAGATATAATACAAAAAAGTATTAATTGGTTTAATACAACACTTATAGTAGTGGTTTGCTTTCTTATACTAACAGATCTCACAAAGGTTTTGTTGAGTTTTGTGTGATTGAAGTTTTCAAGTTTTGGGTTATCTTACGATGGATGAAAGAAGGATAGAAGAGCCTAAGCTTGGGGATGCCCCGGCATCCCAAGATATTTTCCAATAATGAGCAACCAACTAAGCTTGGGGATGCCCCTGAGTGGCATCCCCTCTTTCTTCTAACAACTATCGGTATTTTACTCGAAGCTATATTTTTATTCGTCACATGATATGTGTTTTGCTTGGAGGGTCTTGTATGATATGAGTCTTTGCTTGTTTTTTTGTGTTTTAAGTCATCAATCCTTGCTGGACACACCTATTTGAGAGAGCCAAAATTATGTCATGACTTGTTAGAATTGCTCTCTGTGCTTCACTTAAATCTTTTATGAGCTAGGACTTGCTCTAGTGCTTCATTTATATCTTTTTGAGCACGGTGTGCTTAATATTTTTGAAGAAATGCTCTCTTGCTTCACTTAGATTTATTTGAGAGTTAGTAATTTTTTTTGAAGAAATTATCTCTTGCTTCACTTAAATTATTTTGAGGGAAATAAAAAATCTATGCTCATGATCTTCACTTATATTTGTTTGAGCTTATGAAAAGCAACACATGAAAATTAGTCCCAAAGTGATACATATCCAAGAAGGATAAGTAAAAAAATTCATGAAGATCTTGGACAAAATAAACTTGATTCTTAGTAATAGTTTTGAGATATGATGATGTGATATGTGAGTTATGTTGATGGATAATTATGCTTTAGTAAGAATGTTGGTGTTAAGATTTGTGATTCCCTACGCAAGTACGAAAGTCAATAGTCATGCAATGAAATTATATCCTACTTGTGGTGCATTATTCAGTGTTAACTATGCTTAATGTTTGTTTATGAGATTATTCGTTTCTTGGTTGGTCACTTCACAAATTTTTGCTAGCCTTCATTTTGCACCAAGTATGACCTCTACTTGTGCATCCAAAATCCTTTAAACCAGTTTTGCCACATGAGTCCACTATATCTACCTATATGTGGTATTCTTTTGCCATCCTAAGCAAATTTGCATGTGCCATCTCTAATTTTCAAAAGAAACTTCTCTTTGTGTGTTTGTTTCGCTCGCGGAACGGTAACAGGTGGCTAATATTTTCCATGCTGGATGTGTTATTCTCATGATGAGTGTTTATTCACTTGTCATTGCACGAGAGGAAGGCAAAGGTTTTAGGGATGCCCATTCCCGAAATGCAAAAATGAATTTATTTTATGTTTTCAATAATAAATTCCTTGGGAAGTGTTGGTATGGAGGGCAACCGTGGATACGGCTAGCCATGGAAAGTGAAAGAATGGTGGAAAAAGAAATGCACTTTATTTTCTGTTTGGGAACCGCCTATGGCATATCTAGCATGGAAAGTGTTCGGAACTCTGAGTCGTTTTTGTTGGTGGGATGGATACACCTCCCAAAATATTTTTATCTCTATTTTTTTTGCTTTGAGCTATGGCACCTCTACAAATCCCTATTTTCCTCTACAAAGGGCTTTTCTTTTACTTTATGCAATTTTTATTTTTGAATTTGAGTCTTCATCTTCTCTCATAAAAAGCTCCAACTAGGAGGCAATATGATCGTACTTAAGTATTGGGTGTAGCTAATATTCGAGTGTGTTTCATGAATGGATCAATGTTTGAGCATGATGGGATAGGGATAACTTATTTTAGCATTGATATTTTGAAGGACATGGTTGCTTGTTGATATGCTTGAGTATCTAAATTATTATGTCAAAACTAGACTATTGCTTTGAATCACATAAAAGTCCAAATGTCCATGCTACAAAGAAAAGAATATGATATGATATGATAAACAACACTCCACATAAAAAATTCTATTTTTATCACTTACACGAGGACGAGCAGGAGTTAAGCTTGGGAATGCTGATACGCAACGTATCTATAATTTTTGATTGTTCCATGCTGTTTTATTATCAATCTTGGATGTTTTATAATCATTTTATAGTCATTTTATATCATTTTTTGGTACTAACCTATTGACATAGTGCCAAGTGTCAGTTGTTGTTTTTTCCATGTTTTTTATATCGCAGGAAATCAATATCAAACGGAGTCCAAATGCCACGAAACTTCACGTAGATTTTTTATGGATCAGAAGGAAGCTATTGGGCCCTGGTTGCAACTGGGGGATGTCTCGATGAGGGGACAACCCACCAGGGCGCGCCAGGAGGCCCAGCCGCGCCCTGGTGGGTTGTGCCCACCTCGGGTGCCCTCCGGACTGCCTCTTTGCTTTATAAATACCCCAATATTCCATAAACCCTAGGGGAGTCAACGAAATATTCATCCAGCCGCCACAAAGTCCAGAACCACTAGATCCAATCTAGACACCATCTCGGATGGGGTTCACCGCCTCCATTGGTGCCTCTCCGATGATGCGTGAGTAGTTCTTTGTAGACCTTCGGGTCCGTAGTTAGTAGCTAGATGGCTTTCTCTCTCTCTCGCTGAATTCTCAATACAATGGTCTCTTGGAGATCCTTATGATGTAACTCTTTTGCGGTGTGTTTGTTGGGATCTGATGAACTTTGAGTTTATTATCAGTCATATCTTTTTATATCCATGAAAGTTATTTGGGTTTCGTTGATCTCTTATATGCATGATCTCTTATAGCCTCGTATTTCTTCTCCGATATTTGGGTTTTGTTTGGCCAACTTGATCTATTTATCTTGCAATGGGAAGAGGTGCCCGGTAGTGGGTTCGATCTTACGGTGCTTGATCCCAGTGACAGAAAGGAAAACGACACGTATGTATCATTGCTACTAAGGATAAAACGATGGGGTCTATCTCTACATAGATAGATCTTGTCTACATCATTTCATCGTTCTTATTGCATTACTCTGTTTTTCCATGAACTTGATACACTAGATGCATGCTGGATAGTGGTCGATGTGTGGAGTAATAATATTAGATGCAGGCAGGATTCGGTCTATTAATCTTGGACGTGATCCCTATGTAATGATCATTGCCTGGATGTCGTCATATTATTTGAGGTTCTATCAATTGCGCAACAGTAATTTGTTTACCCACCCTTTGCTATCTTTCTCGAGAGAAGCCACTAGTGAAACCTACGGCCCCCGGGTCTTCGTTCTCATATATTTGCTTTGTGATCTATTTTATTTTCACTTAAATCAAAAATAAAAAATACTTTGCTACACTTTATTTTATTTGCGATCTATCTATCAATCTACTACAAATTTACCTCACGTCCGTTTGCCTATCTTGAGGCATCGTACCCGAAAGGGATTGACAAACCCTTTAACACGCCGAGTTGCGAGGTTTTATTATTTGTGTGTAGGGGCTGTTTACGTTGTGTTGCTTGGTTCTCCTACTGGTTCGATAACCTTGATTTCATATCGGAGGGAAATACCTACTGCCACCATGCTGCATCATCCCTTCCTCTTTGGGGAAATACTGACGTAGCTTCAAGCGACATCACTAACCTAGCACTACTATGGTGTCATCCTACCACCACATCAAAAAGAGGGTTTCATCCTACCATCGCTAGTTCACGATCATCATGAGGGGTTAGTATATACCACCTCAACAAAATATATAGACCATATCAAACAGTTTTGAAGCCCTAGCTACACAAAATATACATCGTCATCGCGGTCTCCATCGTCATCCAGGATCATGCACGCGCTAACCAGCTGGAAGCTCTAGTAGTAGTGCTTGCCCAGCCAACTTCTGAGATAGAGCACCCTCTGGGCGTTTGCCATGGCAACAAGCCCAACACCCTGGGCTTTGTTATCCAGCAGGTGGCTCAGGGCTGCCATGAGAGCCTCATCGCTGAAGCCAGCTTGCTCCATGACGACGTTGTATAGGTCAGGGTGGAGGTCCAGGGTCTTGCTCTCCCTAATGGCGGTTGCCACCTCCTTCACCGCCTCAGTCATGCTAGTGAAGACACTGATCTCCACCTCCTTCATGTCCTTAGTCATGTTGAGAAAACCGGTGCTAGTATTATATCTTATATAATGACATGGGAAAAAGAATATTAAAGAAATCTCATAGCCGAATGGGGTGATGCAAAATATGAACCATTTGTTTGCTTAACTCCAAATCCGTTCTCACAACAAGATCGGCTAGAAAACAAGAAGTATACCTTCAATTCAAGCATGTGTGATCAAATATTTGATTTGTTGCTAAAAGGAAATTACATTTGAATTCTTGATCACCATGTCAAGCCATCAATCCAAGTACGAATGTATTGTAAGTTGCATGATTCGTCCAAGCATAATTTTGAAGATTGCTATATGTTTCATCAAATAGTTAAATCGGCCATTGATAAAGGATGATTGAAATTTGTTGAAACACCAAGAGATGGCTAGTCTATTCCGATTAGTCCTGATGGAAAAAGTTTTTTGCATCAGCTGCTTCAAGCCCGTCCATTTAAATATGAGAAGGTAAAAACTACAGGTGATAGGATCAATCTTTTAAGTAAAGAAGTTGTTGAAGAGCCTAGTGAACATAAACTTGAGAACAATAATTCCATCGAAGCTACAAAGAAGACGCCAAGGACTGGGGGCAACAAGCAAATCCAATGATCTATGAAAGCAAACCAAAAGAAAGCAAATTCCAAGGTAAGCACAAAGGTAAAAGGTCAAAATTCACTTTCACACAACTATTGGAAAAATATCAGAAGAAGACTGAGGAGAAAAGTGCTTATCGGTCGAGTAATTTAAAAGTATCAAGATCACCCCCTAGGTGCAAATCTGATGATCGGTATTGGCAAAGTGAGAATCTCAATGCATCATATTCATATCCTTACTTCGGGCCGCCAATGCCAATGTTGTGGATACCTCCCTATGCTCATGTTAATCCATATACATCATGGGAGAGGTACGATACAAGGGCACATTATCCATCTTATATTATACCATCTCAGCAACATTATGCAGCTCCAAAAAGACCAACATTTGATGAACAATCACACGTCAAAGACCGTTTCAATCGTAAGGAATTGGTCCGGAGCTCAAGGAACAAGAAAAGGTGGTCAAGCAAATTTACCGTGTTAAAAAAGATGACCGTAAGAGTGCTACTTCAAATTTGATCTCAAATGAAAAAGAGCCAACTGAAGTGTTGACATTGGCTACTAAAGGCAATGAGGCAAGTCAATCAAGTGCCAAATCTATAGAGAAGAAGTTGAGAGTGCACAAGATAAAACAAGGATTGTTGTTGCTTCAAACAAAATTACAGCCGGGGTGCCCGCTCGGCTTATCTACCACTTTTTATCTTTACCTTTTACCTTCTCCCTTGTATCTTTCTTCTCGTTCTTCGTCTGTTCTTCTTCTTGGAGGGCAGCGATCCACGAGGCCCTAGGGGCTGTCAGGTCGACCTAGGGAAGCCTATAGTCACCGTGCGTCTAGATGGGGTCCCTCCCGGACATGTGGGGTTTCATGTCCTCAAAAGCACTCGCCGAATTGATTGCGTTCTGCGCTTCCGGACGGGCCTCCTTTGATGTGAGTTGCGGTGCATCACCCCCGACGACGAGGGTACACGGTGACGTGTTCGTGTGCGGACAAGCACATTCACAAAGCATTAATATTTGTTGTCATAAAATGTCAAATCAAAATAAAAAACATTGCCTGAGATACAAAAGGCAAATTTGACAGCAATGTGATAATGGGCCAATTCTAAAGCCCAACCACTATTAGTGTCAAATTTGTCATTTATGTATCTCGAGCAATGTTTTGAATTTTGATTTGAAATTTTGCAACAATAAACATTGATGTTGTGTGAATGTGCTCAATGATTTTTACTTTTTTTTGAAACTTTTTAAAGTGTGCTACGGAGGTCCAGTGCACCGGTAGCACCACGAGCACCGGTGCACTATATATTTCCCTACCCCAAGTCTTCTCGCCATTGCCGCCCAACCTCTGCCTTTGTTGAAGAAACCATTTGCGGTATCAACTAGCAGTGATGCCACGGCACGAAGCGTTTGTCGTTTTCCATTTCTGTGTAGACCAGCCCAATACGAAATTCAATAAGAGATTTGAAAGAAAAATACACTAGGATCATGTGGGTAAACAATACACCAATGCAGTCTTTCATAGGGCAAAGAGACGAAAATATGTTTTCTATTTCTAAAGTTTTGAGTTGGTGGTCGTCCGTTCACTTCTAAAATCATGCACAACTAGCGGTGTGACCCGCGCATTTGCGCAGCTAGATTAGTTACATGTTGTTATGATTATTTATTTATTTGCATTTTATTATTGTCCTAATTGCAAAATGCTTACGTTTATTTCTTTACATAGAAATTCCAAATTTTATAAAACCCTATACCCATAGTACCACATGACCATAAATTATTTGTCCCACATGTATTACCACATGACTATAATTTTTTGTCCCACATGATCTACTGTCCTGTCTAATTCAGGTGCGCAATTGCACAATCTATTAACTCATCAATTGTGATGTTACTATTTAAGAATGGAAGTCAAAGACCGGTGGGTTGTCATGCAAAAACAACACTTCCATACTAATATCTATCTTTGACCTTACACTCTACCTCCCTTCGTCCCCTTTTAAGAAAATTCCTACCAATTATTTAGTAGAGTTCTTTCCTTTAATATGTCTCATCATTGGATATTTTTTTTATTCTTCTAGATGTTTTCTTCCATTTCTTTGCTGACACATTATTTATTTTAATTATTTTTCACTTGTACATATGAGGGAACACTTCCCTCCATTCTATATTTTTCCACAAAACAATTAAAAAATGGCATAGTATGGGTCTTCCCAACTGTCTTTGCTATAAAAAACATGTTGTCATACTTTCTTCGTGCCCACTCTTCGATTGCCTTGCTCTTTCTGGTCATTTTCATGTTTGTTTTTAGGTCAATTTATGTCGCTAGAATATTAGCATGATTCCAATTTGCAGCGACACAATATTTTTTGTCTTCCAAATAATTCACTTGGTGACCGCACACATAGTATATTGTCATTGTTTTTAATCACCCAATGCCATCTATATCATGTACTACTACCAAACGCTTGCCCATTTAATACTTGAAGTATAAGATGTCACCTCTCCATCGCCTCAATTGTGTGAGCTCTTGGAGTGACCAATGGTTCACACACGCCTAGTGTCGTCCATACAATGTGTACCCAACTATTATTTCAACCTTATCTCTATGCATTTCTCCACTTTTAAAAAACCCATGCATGTTCATAGGCATGACCCGAGAGATGTTTTTGGAGTTAGCTCACCCTCGCGAGATCGCGGCCCTTTGTCCCACCCATTGTACCACGTGTGCTGCCAAATCCAGATTATACTCAAATTTATTTCTTTTTTCACCTAAGACTCCAAAACCTATACTTGTATTTTAAATCAAGCTATTTACAAACTTCATATGGAGAATGCATAAAACAAATCAAATCATTACCTTTTTATGTAATTCTTATTTCAAAATTCATAAATACACTTGTGCAAACTTCATAGGATATGTACAAATATCAGCTTTGCTAACGGTGTATTCATCTGTTTACATGACAAAACAATTGATCTAGAATTTACATCACTTCCTTATCATATATAGTTTATCTCTTCTATTTTCTTGTGAATTCTCTCCCTCCCAAATTATCATATTCTACTTTTCCAATTAGCAATGTACCACTAACCTCCCGTACATCGACTCCTCCGTTGATAGTCAACGTATCTTGCTTTAATCGTTTGTGCATGTTGTAACCGACAACAGATTGCATGTTTCAATTTAGTTGGGTCATATTCTGTCATATTCATATGATGCATCTATTAATATGAAACATCTATGTACACATGATGGTAGTTGTGTTCGAGGCATGAATTTCTATTTTTCTAACTGACCCTTATTGCTCCTTTACTAACTGTTGTTCTAATCCGGCTCATATTTTCGAACTGACCCATACTGCTCCTACATGCAAGGTAGTTGGATTTGCTATTTTTCTAACCGAACCGTACTGCTCCATTATTATTGTTCTGATCCAACTCATATTTTCTTTTCGCCGTGCTTTAATGGCCGTGCATATTATCTCGAGCATTAAAATTATTGATTTACCAAAATCGATGATGAAAGTAACATTGTTATTTATTTGTTTCAATACCACAATATATTAGATATATAATATATATCCATAGAATTCACATATAAAATATTCCAGGCGTTGTTTTTGGGGGAATATATTTCGAAAGTTAGCTTCATATATGTGTGTCACACGTAAATTAAGTTGCTTTTTTTCCTTATCCCAAATTTCATAACATATAATATATATTAAAAGTTTACATGATGCAAGAGGTCTATTTGTAAATCTGATTGTATCCCAAATTTCATAACAATAATGTATATTAAAATTTTATACATGACGCAAGAGGTTCATATGTAAATCTGATTGTATCGTTTCTCCCTCTAATAATATATGTATCTACTATTTTTATTTTGAACATTCTGACTCAAAACCTTGATCATATGTGATGAACTGCATTCTTATAGATTCTAGCTTAAAATGATAAACTTAGTGGATTTGTTTCTGAAGGTTGAATGCTTGATTACCAATTAATTGCATGATGCAAGTATGTATATTTTTAGATGAATTGCATGCATAATTTTTTCTTGAAAGAATTGCACGTAGTTTTTTTACATTGGTACGTGACCTAGTTCGGTAAGTGTGCGTGTTGTAGTAAGTTTGGACTCAACCTGGAAGCATGTACGTAGATGTCATATGCTTGTGCGTGTCCTGACCGAGATAGGCACCTTTTGCTTCTGCGTGTCCTGACCAAGATAGGCACCTTTTTTCTCTCTTTGTTCAGGGAAATTATCTAATTGTTTGTGTCCGATGACAAACTTGGTATACGTGACACGTTGTTCATGCAAGGTACCGTAATTGTTTTTCTTTTGTAGCGGACTGATATTGACATCGGTATGTACTATTTTTATGTGGGCACTGATTCTCAATCGCAAAGTTGGGAGAGGTTGAAAAGTCCCAGAAAAGTTGATCCACTTTGCTTGCTCCTTTGTAGGTTTGATATTTTGGTGAAGTGTTATTATAAAAATGTGACTAAGATTTAAGAAAAAAGAAACTTAAATAAATAAATCAATCCTGTCAATGCTTAAATGGGAAAAAAAATCTTACGCTTATCACTTAATATTGGTCCCACGACCCAGTTTATAGCCTCCATATTACTGATAATTCCTTCCCAATCTTATACCTCGGAATAATTAAGATGACTCAATTTTCATGCGCTCTATACTTTGAAGTTTGAACTATAATGTATGATGTCCGTCTAGCTTAATTTGGAAAAAAAATCACTTTTGTTTAGCGGTGAATGGTATGTAAAATGTATCACTAAAATTTCAAACATAATGTAATTTGTTTCCTATTATTTGAATTTGCTTTTCTTTTTCCACCTTGAGTAATGAGAAGGATATGACAATTTCAAAGATATTCATGAATCCATATGTCTGATATAGTTCTTAGTTAATTAAAATCATGAATATGCATCGCCAGCTGCTATATATACCTATGTAATACCGCTTGTAAAACTCAGATTAAAATAACAAAATTTAGTCCAGTGACACACACCCACTGCGTCGTGTGCGTCTATTTCCGCAAGATCTTGATCGGCGTTGTCTGAGTGCGTTGCTTGCTTTGTTTACAGCCAGCCCGGATCAATTCACCAGCCTGCTTGGTAGCCGGCCGGCTATGTTTGCTGGCCAAAGCAGCCGCTGTCTTTTTCCTCTTAATAACATAATTCGAATCGGAACTGATTAGCTGTCCGTGTAGTTTTTTTTGGAAAGCTGCCCGTGTATTGGCTTTCCAAAGTTTGAGTTGTCCTCTCCCGTACGTGATTCTCTTTTCTTTTTTTGCGGGTGCTCCTCTATGTGATCCTTATTGCACTGTTTCCATCAAATGTTTTTTTTTTGCGGTTGTCCATTATAGGTACTTGTACGTGACAGATTTAGATTTAATGTACAAAAAAGTGCATGTCCGGAATATTTGTATGTAACGTAATATCGTTAAATCTTGGCCGTAAGTATTATTGATCAACGATGTATATTATTTTATCTTATGTAGAAGAATGTGGTGTCTTATTTGACTTCTGTATTAATTATATAATAGATAGATGTTAGGTGTTTAGGGAGGTACTTAGAAAAATAAACTGGGTTTTTTTTTCTGAACATCAGTGTCTATTTGTACAGGACAACGCCTAATTAAGCGTCTACCCTCTACAAATAAGTACCAGTGCTTTAACACTGATTTATTTTTTTGCATTGTACAAGGCATAATGCTCCACCTGCTCTTATATTAGGATTATCGATATAAACAACCAGTACAATAGACTAGACTAAGATCTAAAACGAACCGGTTAAAAAGACCCACGTAGCGGAAAAGCCGAAAGATTTGTCTGCCGGGCTTATAGTCTCGGATCTCATGTTGAACACCTCTCTATTGTCGATAAAATAAATAGCATCCTCATCAATCTCGTCACCTGCAAAACAAGACTTGCTAGAGCGTTTACTCAGAAACAGTGCACAGCCATGTAGCCCACTCGATACAGGCACCCACGTGCTTGCACTGATGTCCACCTCAGAAACCTCCACCTTGCGAGTAAAACCCTCCTGGCAACAGGGACGTTGCATCTCGCGCCTCACCATAAGCAGCCTCCCTTGCGATTCGACCAGGTACCAGATGGTCACCACAACAATATGGAGTCTCTCAACATCGTCTGCAAAGTGCATACTATCGTTGATTATGTAGTCGCATGTTCTCTTTCTCAATGCATCCTTGTCTTTCTCAAGATTGCCGACCGATCCGGCCTGTGATGATGCGCTTAGAGCAACTCCAACGAGGCGACCCAAACGGCCACGCGCTTTGTCCGCTTTTTGTCCATTTGGGTCGACCAGGCGGACATGCGCGTCCGCATTTTAAAATGGATCGGCTTGACCGCCCAACGGGGAGGCCGACCCAAATGTGCCGGCTTGCCCTAGACGTCGTCGGCCTTGCCCTTGCCCTTGCCCTCGACGCCGCCGTCGTCGGTGAGGTCGATGAAGACCGAAGCAGGGCCAGCCTACCCGAACACCGCCTGGTACGCTGCAAGGGCAGCCTCCTCCGGCGTCTGCTGGGGCGACGGCATTGCGGCAAGCCGCGCGCTCTCCTCCTCCTCCTCCTCCTCGGCGTCTGCTGGGGCGGCATCTGCTCCTCGCCGTCGGCCTGCTCCTGGCGGAGCCAGTGCTCCTTCCATCGCTCGAGGTGGGCCGCCTCCTCCTCCGGCGTGGCTGCGAAGTGGACGGAGGCGCGTTGACCCACTCGCGGTACTGGCCCGTCCACGAGTAGGCCTCGTCCGACCAAGTGAGTGGAGGCGGGGAGCGCTTACGCGGCGTCTCCGGCTCCGGCTCCGGCTTGGGCTGGACGGGCGGCGACGGTGGAGGCGGCGGCACGAAGAGCGGAGAGAGGACGGAGTCCCCCTCCGCCGACAGGGCAAGGGCTTGCTCCAGCCCATCCCAGTGCGCGTCCTCGTCGATGCGGCTAGCCTCCAGCGCGTGCTGCAGGGCCTCCTCGAGGGCGGCTTGGTACTCCGCCTCCGCCTCCATGTCCTCCGGCTCTACATCCGGGGGCGGCGGTGGGAACGGCGGCGGGACGGTGTCGACATCCGAGCGTCGTTGCTCCTCGTGTTCGAGGGCGAACCAAGCCTCCCAGTTGGGAGAGTCGGCGGCGTATTCGGGCAGCCGACGCTGCTCCGGCGTGAGAAGCGCGCGGCGCCGGCGCACCTCGTCGTCGTGTGCCCACTGGGTCCGCGGGACCGCCGGCACCGGGATCCGGTTTAGATCCAAATGCCAATGCTGCGGCAGCGTCACGTCGTGGTAGGGGAGGGGCTGCCTGTTCTCCCAGTGCCACCGCGCTTGGTGCACCGGGATGTGCAGGCGCTGGCGTTCAGGGCGGAAACGCGCCGGCGGTGGAGGGGAAGGGGAAGCTCGGGATGACGAGGCGCCGGGAGTGTCCTTGCCCTTGTCCTTGCTGCTGCCGAAGAGGCCCATGGCCGCGCTAGGGTTTGCGGTCGCCGGCGAGGAAGCAAAGGGAGTGATGTGGGGCCAGATGTGGACGGGAGAAGTGGATGAGGCCGGACCCGCCGCACGCGTGGTTAAAAAAGGACGCGCGCACTGGCTGACGCGTGGGCCCGCTGTCGGTTGTCGTCATAAATAAGACAATCGGTGGCGGTTGGGTAGCCGCCAGGTGGGGACGCGGCGGACGGCGAGGAGAAGCGCGGCGCGTCCGCTTCGCGTCCGTGCCGACGCATTCCAGGCGTAAATTTGGGCCGCAAATGCGTCGGCGCGGACGCGACGCAGACGTGAAATAAGTTTGGGTCGGCGCGTTGGGCCGTCACTTTTGTCCGCGCCGACCCAAACGAATGCGGGCGAACGAAATGGGTCGCTCCATTGAAGTTGCTCTTAATGCTGGTAACCGTGGGTATGCCCTTGCTATCAAAGGCGACGCCGAAGGAGATGAGATTCTCAGCCTGTGTGATGGCATAGAGTGTGTCTCCAAGAAACGCGGAGTCGATGATACGGGTGAAGGGTTGATGTGGTGGCTTGCGTAGCCACACGCCCTTGCCTGGCTTTAGCAAGATGATGGGATGATTGCGGTTGTTGGTCCCTATAGCGACGAGACCATCGAGGCCCGAGTGCATGAGCACCTCGTGGATCCTAAATGATTCGGAAACACTGCCAATGACCGTGTCGAGCTCCAGGAGCTCTATTAACGTCCTTGAGAAAGGATTAAGCAGCGTGTAGGTATGCCGGTTCCGATCAACATCGGTGAGGCGACGGGCAAGAAAGCCGTCGGTGGAACCAATGGCACGCTCGTTTTCCGGGAGGGGGAAGATATTCTCAAAGGGACGCAACAAGAAGCCAGTCGGATGCACGACGATGGGTAGCTTAGCTTGATGGGGTAGGGCCGTAGGGCACCGAGAGCCAGGATCGGCAGACTGCTCGAAATCGAGCGTGGTGAATCGGGTCAGGGTCTCAGGGAGGCCGGCGATGATGATACGTGGAAGCTCTCGCGGGAGATCCGACCACGCCGAAACGGACACCATCATCATCATCGATCTATGCTGATCGATGGATACAGCAGTTGGTACTAGACTAGATAGATCCTACGTACGTATATTTATTTAAAATACAAGTAGCTAACACGGACGTACACGGAACGGAAAACTAGTCTCCGGGTTGGCTAGAACATGCATGTTTCCTTGTAGGTCTAGCATCGGACGGGGCCTACGCTACTTATAAATCTCTCTTTCCTGTTGCAAAAACACTTGTACTAGTATACGTATCCGTAGGTAGGATCATCATATCATATATATATAGCAGCTGAATCGAGCAGCGTACGTAGATCAATGCTCGGATCTCCCCCCGATAACTTTCTTTCAGCTGGTAAGCTTCTCCTTCCTTCCTGGTGCAATTAAGTTACTCCATCCATAGTCTGTATATGTCCGATGTTTCATGGTTGTACGCTTTAATTTGTGATCCATGGGTGCAAAAAATCTGATGCCCCGCTAGCTGCACTTTTGTTCCAGAGTAGGCACCAACGGCTTGATTCATCCATGGCGTCATGGTCGGATCTCCCCGGAGAGCTTCTACGCATCATCATCGCCGCCCTCCCCGACCCGATTCACCACGCTCGCTTCCAAGCAGTCTGCCGTTCCTGGCGCTCTGTCCCGTCTCCGCGCAAGCTACCCAGGGTCCTGCTCCCAACAGGATCCCTGTTGCTCCCCTTTGACAGCGCCCCCCACAGAATGTTTCCCCTCCCAGAAAACCAGCGCTTCGTTGGCTCCACCGACTGTTTTCTCACCATCGATGTCATCGATGCTCACAACAAGCATACATACGTGCTCACTAATCCTTTCTCAAGGACCACGCTGGAGCTCCCGGAGCTTGACGCTGTCATCGGCAATGTTCCCAAAACCTTTGAGATCCACAAGATGCTCACGCACTCTGGCCTCCATGGTCTCGTCGTCATAAGGACCAACAACCGCAATCATCCCATCATCTTGCTAAACCCAGGCAAGGGTGTGTGGTTACCCAAGCCACGACATCAACCCTTCACCCGCATCATCGACGTCGCGTTTCTCGGAGACACACTCTATGCCATCACACAGGCTGAGAACCTCATCTCCTTGGGCGTCGCCTTTGATACCAAGGGCATACCCACGGTGACCAGCATTAAGCGCGCCATCACAGGCCCGATTGTCACTCTTGAGAAAGACAAAGATGCACCGGGAAAGAGATCACCCCGCGACTGCATAATTAATGACGCTATGCACTTGGCACACGACCACGAGAGACCTCATGTTGATATCCTGACCGCCTGGTACCTAGTACAATCGCATGGGAAGCTGCTTATGGTGAGACGCGAGATGGAATGTACTAGCTACCTTGAAGGTTTCACTCGTAAGGTGGAGGTTTTTGAAGCGGACGTCGGTGCAAGAACGTGGGTGCCCGTGTCGACTGGTCTACATGGCCATGCGCTCTTTGTTAGCAAACACTCTAGCAAGTCTATTGTTGCGGGTGACGAAATTGAAGAAGATGCTATTTATTTTATTGACAACGGTGAAGTATTCAACCTGAGATCCAAGACTACAAGCCCCCCAAATAAAGATTTCGGTTTCGATGCGATGTGGCTCTTTTATCCCAGTTCATTGTAGATCATAGTTGTTTTTTTGGGATAGATCATATTATTATTATTATTATTATTGAAGGGAAAAGATAGATCGTAGTTCTTTTTTTTTGCGAGGGATAGATAATAGTTTGTTGTACTAGTTGTTTACCGAAAATTGTAAGAGCATATTACTAAACGTATATAAATTGATGTGTTTTGATCTATCTATCTACAAGTGTGGGTGTACATTTTCCCCTAGTCCAAAGTCCAAACTCGCAATGTATGCGTACACGTTTCAAACGACTTTTGCATTGCTTTTTAGAGACAAGGCAAACAGATATAGTACAGACTATATGTTTGTTTGCCACAGCGTGTTGGTCTCCTTTGTTGTTATGAGTAAAATGCAGAAGCACCACTTTCGTGTCACAACTCTTAGAAAATCATCACTTTACAAAACATTACACTTGCACCGAGCCGGAGATTTCCCAGTGGCAAAGCACATTGACGGTAGATGCTAAGCACTTTGATGACGGCACTAATTGGCCAGACCTATTCGTCGGGCTGAGTTGGTATAAAGAAAAAGACTCCACATAGGTAAAAAGAAAAACTGTCACGTAGACACTCTCTTCTTCGTCCTCCTCCATTCTCTTTCCCCCTCCCTCAACTCCCCATTCCCACCCGCCACCACCAGTGATCTCGCTGCCGGGCAAAGCCCAGCCCCCCCCCCCCCCCCCCCCACACACACACACACATTAACCATTGTTTGATGGTACTTGTGCCTCAAAGTCAAGTTTTGGTCATGGGCCCAAGGTTAAAATCTTTGTGGTGCCATACCAACTGACTCAAATATAAGTGACCTCGGTCACCGCCCTCTCTCTTTGAGAGGCTTGGCTAATTTTGGTTTGAGTTGTGCGTTCGTGTTGTAGCCTTTCGGGTGTTGGACTACTCCAAGTGTGCTCTCTTTTTGGTTGTTTTTAACCTTGGAGTACTCCTTTCCTTCTGTTGTCTTCCTTTCTCCAGCCCAAGCCTTCCTATCCTCAACCTCTCATACATTGCATAAGCCATTGTTCCCTTCTTGATCAAGTGCAGTTTTCTGGTAGCAAGCGGTACTACCGCTGGCAAGAACGGTACTACCGCCCCGGCGGTACTACCGCGCGCAGGCCAACGGCTGCCGCTGAGTGCAGTGTGTTGACCCCTGTCGATGCACTAAGGCGGAACTACCACTGTAGGGCACCGTACTACCGCTCAAGCATACTACCGCTGACCCCAGCGGTACTACCGCTTCGAGGACCCGCAAGGGGGTTAAGTGATAAGCACGGGGAGTTCTATCTCCCCCATACCTATTCACTTCCTCTTTGTGTTCTCTCTCTCAGGAGACTCAAAACTGCTCCAGAGGCCGGCTCCGGCCCTCCTAATCCGTGCCGTCTTCTCCGTTTCCGACCGGTGGGATCGATCCCCACCTTTTCCTCTCATACGGTTCTAATTTCTGAATCTTGGTTCTAGGGCAATGCATGTGGTATCCGTAGATTTTTGGCTAAATCTAGGCATGAGTAGGATGAGGGATGATTGCTGGATAGAAGTATAGTAGTTTTTTGCCAAAAGTTTGCATCTTCACGTCACCGGTACTACTGGATCCACACCGCGAAAGTCATCCCGTCGGGTGGTCGGTACTACCGCTTGGATGCAGATGGTACTACTGCTTGCAGCGGTACTACCTGAAGGAAATATGCCCTAGAGGCAATAATAAAGTTATTATTTATTTCCTTATATCATGACAAATGTTTATTATTCATGCTAGAATTGTATTAACCGGAAACATAATACATGTGTGAATACATAGACAAACATAATGTCACTAGTATGCCTCTACTTGACTAGCTCGTGAATCAAAGATGGTTGAGTTTCCTAACCATAGACATGAGTTGTCATTTGATTAACGGGATCACATCATTAGGAGAATGATGTGATTGACTTGACCCATTCCGTTAGCTTAGCACTTGATCGTTTAGTATGTTGCTATTGCTTTCTTCATGACTTATACATGTTCCTGTAACTATGAGATTATGCAACTCCCGTTTACTGGAGGAACACTTTGGGTGCTACCAAACGTCACAACGTAACTGGGTGATTATAAAGGAGTACTACATGTGTCTCCGAAGGTACATGTTGGGTTGGCGTATTTCGAGATTAGGTTTTGTCACTCCGATTGTCGGAGAGGTATCTCTGGGCCCTCTCGGTAATGCACATCACTATAAGCCTTGCAAGCAATGTAGCTAATGAGTTAGTTATGGAATGATGCATTACGGAACGAGTAAAGAGACTTGCCGGTAACGAGATTGAACTAGGTATTGGATACCAACGATCGAATCTCGGGCAAGTAACATACCGATGACAAAGGGAACAACGTATGTTGTTATGCGGTTTGACCGATAAAGATCTTCGTAGAATATGTAGGAGCCAATATGGGCATCCAGGTTCTGCTATTGGTTATTGACCGAGAATAGTTCTAGGTCATGTCTACATAGTTCTCGAACCCGTAGGGTCCGCACGCTTAACGTTACGATGACAGTTTTATTATGAGTTTATGAGTTTTGATGTACCGAAGGAGTTCGGTGTCCCGGATGAGATCAGGCACATGACGAGGAGTCTCGAAATGGTCGAGACGTAAAGATCGATATATTGGACGACTATATTCGGAGTTCGGAAAGGTTCCGAGTGATTCGGGGATTTTTTGGAGTACCGGAGAGTTACGGGAATTCGTATTGGGCCTCATTGGGCCATACGGGAAAGGAGAGAAAGGGCCAAAAGGGTGGCCGCACCCCTCCCCTTGGACTAGTCCGAATTGGACTAGGGAGGGGGGGCGCCCCCTTCCTTCCTTCTCCTTCTCTCTTCCCTTTCCTTCTCTCCTACTCCTACTACATGGAAGGGTTCCTAGTTCTACTAGGAAAGGGGGAATCCTACTCCCGGTGGGAGTAGGACTCCCCTAGGGCGTGCCATAGAGAGGGCCGGCCCTCCCCCTCCTCCACTCCTTTATATACAGGGGCAGGGGGCACCCCATAGACACACAAGTTGATCTACGGATCGTTCCTTAGCCGTGTGCGGTGCCCCCCTCCACCATATTCCACCTCGGTCATATCATCGCGGAGTTTAGGCGAAGCCCTGCGCCGGTAGAACATCATCATGGTCACCACGCCGTCGTGCTGACGGAACTCATCTCCGGAGCTTTGCTGGATCGGAGCCTGGAGATCGTCATCGAGCTGAACGTGTGCTGAACTCGGAGGTGCCGTACGTTCGGTGCTTGGATCGGTCGGATCGTGAAGACGTACGACTACATCAACCGCGTTGTGCTAACGCTTCCGCTTACGGTATACGAGGGTACGTGGACAACACTCTCCCCTCTCGTTGCTATACCATCACCATGATCTTGCGTGTGCGTAGGAATTTTTTTGAAATTACTACGTTCCCCAACACTACCGCTCTTATCCAGCGGTACTACCACTTACCCTTCGGTAGTACTACCGCTGTGATCTGGATTTTCACACTTTTTGCACTTACTTCTATTCTCATTTTATGTCTCTTGGCTTATGCTATGGCTTTACACCTGCTTTTCCCTCGCTCTATGTTTGTGGGTTCCAGGTGATGGTAGCTCTGTTCATCATGCTCATCGCAAGAACCCCGAGCGTCCGAGTGGATCTAAGCGCTACCGTACCGCATATGGCACTCCTGCTAGTTCTAGTGGTCCTCCCAGGCGGCATGTGAAGTCAACAGCCAGTAAGCAAAAGGAGAAGGAGAAGTACACCCCTCCTGATGAGATGACTGCAAAGGAGTTTGAGATGTTCCGCCTTCACAATCCGTATCGTTGTTCTCAGGATGAGGGACTTGTTGGTCGTCCCTTCTGGACCAAGGAGCAATCATTGATCTACTTTACATTCTGAAGGCCAAGAAGAACTTGTTTGTGACCGTCAAGTCTATTGATGTCTCTCATATGGAGAAGGATCTGTCATACTTTGGAGAGGCCCTTGTTCTTTGTCATCAATGGGGACTCATTCCCTTCGATTGTGGCTCAATTATATGCCACGATTCACTTCCATGCAAATGAGGAGAAATCTATGTCATGGATGACCTGTGGAAGGAGATTCAAGGTTGATTGGAAGGACTTTATGGATTGTTTGGGCATTGCTGATGAGGGAGAAGACAACCAGTTGGTCTCCGGCACAAGTCAAAGCTTATCCGCTACTCCAGGATGGTGAAGACTCTCAAGGGGACTCGCACGGAGCTCGTTCCGTTTTTGGACATTATGCATTGAATCTTTCGCAGCACTCTCTTCCCTCGCATTAGGAATTTGGATATGGTGCACTCCTATTTGGTGTTTCTCCTCTTAATGTGCATCAAGGAGCAGGGCAAGTCATCTACTTTGGACATCTCACACGTCATGTGGCGTGAGCTTCACTCTGCCGTGCCTGACCGAAAGGTGCAAATCTATGGCCCTTATCTATTTAAACTGAATGAGGAGAAGTGGGCTGCTGAGTTTCCAGGCAAGGCACTTCCTACTGAGTGCATGGTGACTCATCCGGTGCTGAATATGCACCTGAAGGAGAACCAGGGGGTTGTGCCTGCTGCCCCTGGTGAGGAGATTGCCCCTACTAATTCTAATGATGAGGCTGAGCCAGATTATGATTTAGTTCCCTCTCTTGAGAAGCTACCATCTTGGGCATCTAAGCTCAAGTCGAAGATGAAGAGGCTTTCCTGCATGGAGGCCAAGGGTTAGTACATGGCTCATGTGGCTAAGAAGGCTGCTCGTACTCGCCATAAGGTCATGATGAGGGCCCTAGGTTAGGATATCACTAGTGGCTCTGAGGAGCGGGTCGCGGATGAGGAGACCTAGATCTCGCAACATTGCAAGTGGTTAGACTCAGAGGCGGTGCATCAGGCAGCTGCTGCAGAGGAGTCAGAGGAGCACGAGGACTCAGATGAACATGAGGAGTTTTGATGATGTGGAGCAACACCATCACCCTGGACGTGTTTAGTGCTCTTTGCCTTTTTGGTGTTTCGATGCCAAAGGGGGAGAGAGTTTAGGGATTTGATGAGTCACGAGTGAGTTGATACGTCTCCAATGTATCTATAATTTTGGATTGTTCCATGCTATTGTATTATCAACCTTGGATGTTTTATATGCATTTATCTGCTATTTTATATGATTTTTGGGACTAACCTATTAACCTAGAGCCCAGTGCCAGTTTCTGTTTTTTCCTTGTTTTTGAGTTTTGCAGAGAAGGAATATCAAACAGAGTCCAATTGACCTGAAAATTTACGGTGATTTTCTATGGACCAGAAGAAGCCCCCGAAGCAAAAGAGTTGGGCCAGAAGAGTCTCGAGCCAACCACAAGGTTGGAGGGCGTGCCCTACCCCCCGACGCGTCATCCATCCTTGTCGTTGACTCGTGGAACCCCCTGACTTGTTCTCGATGCCAAAAATTCCTATAAATACATAAACCCCCGAAAATAAACCTAGATCTAGAGTTCCGCCGCCGCAAGCCTCTGTAGCCACGGAAAACCAATTGGGAGCCCATTCTGGTGAAGGAAATATGCCCTAGAGGCAATAATAAAGTTATTATTTATTTCCTTATATCATGATAAATGTTTATTATTCATGCTAGAACTGTATTAACCGGAAACATAATACATGTGTGAATATATAGACAAACAGAGTGTCACTAGTATGCCTCTACCTGACTAGCTTGTTAATCAAAGATGGTTATGTTTCCTAACCATGGACAAAGAGTTGTTATTTGATTAACGGGATCACATCATTAGTTGAATGATCTGATTGACATGACCCATTCCATTAGCTTAGCACCCGATCGTTTAGTATGTTGCTATTGCTTTCTTCATGACTTATACATGTTCCTATGACTATGAGATTATGCAACTCCCGTTTCCCGGAGGAACACTTTGTGTGCTACCAAACGTCACAACGTAACTGGGTGATTATAAAGGTGCTCTACAGGTGTCTCCAAAGGTACTTGTTGGGTTGGCATATTTCGAGACTAGGATTTGCCACTCCGAATGTCGGAGAGGTATCTCTGGGCCCTCTCGGTAATGCACATCACTTAAGCCTTGCAAGCATTGCAACTAATGAGTTAGTTGCGAGATGATGTACTATGGAACGAGTAAAGAGACTTGCCAGTAACGAGATTGAACTAGGTATTGGATACCGACGATCGAATCTCGGTCAAGTAACATACCGATGACAAAGGGAACAACGTATGTTGTTATGCAGTCTGACCGATAAAGATCTTTGTAGAATATGTAGGAACCAATATGGGCATCCAGGTCCCGCTATTGGTTATTGACCGGAGACGTATCTCGGTCATGTCTACATTGTTCTCGAACCGTATGGTCCTCACGCTTAAAGTTACGATGACAGTTTCATTATGAGTTTATGTATTTTGATGTACCGAAGGTTGTTCGGAGTTCCGGATGTGATCACGGACATGACGAGAAGTCTCGAAATGGTTGAGACATAAAGATCGATATATTGGAAGCCTATATTTGGACATCGCAATCGTTCCAGGTGAAATCGGCATTTTACTAGAGTACCGGGGGGTTACCGGAACCCCCGGGGGGGTTATTGGGCCTACATGGGCCTCGAGGGAGAAGAGGGAAGGAGGCAGGAGGTGGCCGCGCGCCCCTCCCCTTCCTAGTCCGAATAGGACAAGGGAAGGGGGGCGGCGCCCCCCCTTTCCTTCCCCTCTTCCTCCTCTTTCCCCCTTCTCCTTCTCCAACTAGGAAAGAAAGGGAGTCCTACTCCCGGTGGGAGTAGGACTCCCCCCTGGCGCGCCCCTCCTTGGCCGGCCGCCCCCTCCCCTTGGCTCCTTTATATACGGGGGCGGGGGGCACCCCATAGACACACAAGTTGATCTTCGTGATCGTTCCTTAGCCGTGTGCGGTGCCCCCCTCCACGATATTACACCTCGGTCATATTGTAGCGGTGCTTAGGCGAAGCCCTGCGACGGTTGAACATCAAGATCGTCACACGCCGTCGTGCTGACGAAACTCCTCCCTGAAGCTCTGCTGGATCGGAGCCCGGGGTGCGTCATCGAGCTGTACGTGTGTCAAGAACTCGGAGATGCCGGAGTAACGGTGCTTGGATCGGTTGGACCGGGAAGACGTACGACTACTTCCTGTATGTTGCGTCAACGCTTCCGCTTTGGTCTACGAGGGTACGTAGACAACACTCTCCCCTCTCGTTGCTATGCATCACCATGATCTTGCGTGTGCGTAGGATTTTTTTTTGAAATTACTACGTTCCCCAACAGTGGCATTCGAGCCAGGTTTTATGGTTTGGTGTGATATGCACGAGTAGAACACAAGTGAGTTGTGGGCGATATAAGTCATACTGCTTACCAGCATGTCATACTTTGGTTCGGCGGTATTGTTGGATGAAGCAGCCCGGACCGACATTACGCGTACGCTTACGCGAGACTGGTTTTACCGCCGTGCTTTGCATACAGGTGACTAGCGGGTGTCAGTTTCTCCAACTTTAGTTGAACCGAGTGTGGCTACGCCCTGTCCTTGCGAAGGTTAAAACAGCACCAACTTGACAAACTATCGTTGTGGTTTTGATGCGTAGGTGAGATTGGTTCTTACTTAAGCCCGTAGCAGCCACGTAAAACTTGCAACAACAAAGTAGAGGACGTCTAACTTGTTTTTGCAGGGCATGTTGTGATGTGATATGGTCAAGACATGATGCTAAATTTTATTGTATGAGATGATCATGTTTTGTAACCGAGTTATCGGCAACTGGCAGGAGCCATATGGTTGTCGCTTTATTGTATGCAATGCAATCGCCCTGTAATGCTTTACTTTATCACTAAGCGGTAGCAATAGTCGTAGAAGCATAAGATTGGCGAGACGACAACGATGCTACGATGGAGATCAAGGTGTCGCACCGGTGACGATGGTGATCATGACGGTGCTTCGAAGATGGAGATCACAAGCACAAGATGATGATGGCCATATCATATCACTTATATTGATTGCATGTGATGTTTATCTTTTATGCATCTTATCTTGCTTTGGTTGACGGTAGCATTTTAAGATGATCTCTCACTAATTATCAAGAAGTGTTCTCCCTGAGTATGCACCGTTGCCAAAGTTCGTCGTGCCCAGACACCACGTGATGATCGGGTGTGATAAGCTCTACGTCCATCTACAACGGGTGCAAGCCAGTTTTGCACACGCAGAATACTCGGGTTAAACTTGACGAGCCTAGCATATGCAGATATGGCCTCGGAACATGGACTACCGAAAGGTCGAGCGTGAATCATATAGTAGATATGATCAACATGAGATGTTCACCATTGAAAACTAATCCATTTCACGTGATGATCGGTTATGGTTTAGTTGAATTTGGATCACGTGATCACTTAGAAGATTAGAGGGATGTCTATCTAAGTGGGAGTTCTTTAGTAATATGATTAATTGAACTTAAATTTATCATGAACTTAGTACCTGATAGTATCTTGCTTGTCTATGTTGATTGTAGATAGATGGCCCGTGCTGTTGTTCCGTTGAATTTTAATGCGTTCCTTGAGAAAGCAAAGTTGAAAGATGATGGTAGCAACTACGCGGACTAGGTCCGTAACTTGAGGATTATCCTCATTGATGCACATAAAAGTTACGTCCTGGAAGCACCGCTAGGTGCCAGGCCTACTGCTGATGCAACTGACGACGTTAAGAACGTCTGGCAGAGCAAAGCTGATGACTACTCGATAGTTCAATGTGCCATGCTTTACGGCTTAGAACCGGGACTTCAACGACGTTTTGAACGTCATGGAGCATATGAGATGTTCCAGGAGTTGAAGTTAATATTCCAGAAGAATGCCCGGATTGAGAGATGTGAAGTCTCCAATAAGTTCTATAGCTGCAAGATGGAGGAGAATAGTTCTGTCAGTGAGCATATACTCAAGATGTCTGGGTATTGTAATCACTTGATTCAACTGGGAGTTACTCTTCCGGATGATGGCGTCATTGACAGAATTCTCCAATCACTTCCACCAAGCTACAAGAGCTTCGTGATGAACTATAATATGCAAGGGATGGATAAGACGATTTCCGAGCTCTTCGCAATGCTAAAGGCTGCGGAGGTAGAAATCAAGAAGGAGAATCAAGTGTTGATGGTCAACAAGACCACTAGTTTCAAGAAAAAGAGCAAAGGGAAGAAGAAGGGGAACTTCAAGAAGAACAGCAAGCAAGTTGCTGCTCAAGAGAAGAAACCCAAGTCTGGACCTAAGCCTGAAACTGAGTGCTTCTCCTGCAAGCAGACTGGTCACTGGAAGCGGAACTGCCCCAAGTATTTGGCGGATAAGAAGGATGGCAAGGTGAACAAAGGTATATGCGATATACATGTTATTGATGTGTACCTTACTAGAGCTCGCAGTAGCACCTGGGTATTTGATACTGGTTCTGTTGCTAATATTTGCAACTCGAAACAGGGACTACGAATTAAGTGAACACTAGCAAAGGACGAGGTGACGATGCACGTGGGAAATGGTTCCAAAGTCGATGTGATCGCGGTCGGCATGCTACCTCTACATCTACCTTCGGGATTAGTATTAGACCTAAATAATTGTTATTTGGTGCCAGCGTTGAGCATGAACATTATATCTGGATCTTGTTTGATGCGAGACAGTTATTCATTTAAATCAGAGAATAATGGTTGTTCTATTTATATGAGTAATATCTTTTATGGTCATGCACCCTTGAAGAGTGGTCTATTTTTGATGAATCTCGATAGTAGTGATACACATATTCATAATGTTGAAGCCAAAAGATGCAGAGTTGATAATGATAGTGCAACTTATTTGTGGCACTGCCGTTTAGGTCATATCGGTGTAAAGCGCATGAAGAAACTCCATACTGATGGACTTTTGGAACCACTTGATTATGAATCACTTGGTACTTGCGAACCGTGCCTCATGGGCAAGATGACTAAAACGCCGTTCTCCGGTACTATGGAGAGAGCAACAGATTTGTTGGAAATCATACATACAGATGTATGTGGTCCGATGAATGTTGAGGCTCGTGGCAGATATCGTTATTTTCTCACCTTCACAGATGATTTAAGCAGATATGGGTATATCTACTTAATGAAGCATAAGTCTGAAACATTTGAGAAGTTGAAAGAATTTCAGAGTGAAGTTGAAAATCATCGTAATAAGAAAATAAAGTTTCTACGATCTGATCGTGGAGGAGAATATTTGAGTTACGAGTTTGGTCTACACTTGAAACAATGCGGAATAGTTTCACAACTCACGCCACCCGGAACACCACAGCGTAATGGTGTGTCCGAACGTCTTAATCGTACTTTAGTTGATATTGTGCGATCTATGATGTCTCTTACAAATTTACCGCTATCGTTTTGGGGTTATGCTTTAGAGACGGCCACATTCACATTAAATAGGGCACCATCAAAATCCGTTGAGACGACACCTTATGAACTATGGTTTGGCAAGAAACCAAAGTTATTGTTTCTTAAAGTTTGGGGCTGCGATGCTTATGTGAAAAAGCTTCAACCTGATAAGCTCAAACCCAAATCGGAGAAATGTGTCTTCATAGGATACCCAAAGGAGACAGTTGGGTACACCTTCTATCACAGATCCGAAGGCAAGACATTCGTTGCTAAGAATGGATCCTTTCTAGAGAAGGAGTTTCTCTCGAAAGAAGTGAGTGGGAGGAAAGTAGAACTTGATGAGGTAACTATACCTGCTCCCTTGTTGGAAAATAGTACATCACAGGAACCGGTTTCTGTGACGTCAAAACCAACTAGTGAGGAAGTTGATGATGATGATCATAGAACTTCAGATCAAGTTGCTACAGAACCTCGTAGGTCAAACAGAGTAAGATCCGCACCAGAGTGGTACGGTAATCCTATTCTGGAAGTTATGCTACTAGATCATGATGAACCTACGAACTATGAAGAAGCGATGGTGAGCCCAGATTCCGCAAAATGGCTTGAAGCCATGAAATCTGAGATGGCATCCATGCATGAGAACAAAGTATGGACTTTGGTTGACTTGCCTGATGGTCGGCAAGCAATTGATAATAAATGAATCTTCAAGAAGAAGACTGACGCTGACGGTAATGTTACTGTCTACAAAGCTCGACTTGTTGCAAAAGGTTTTCGACAAGTTCAAGGGATTGACTACGATGAGACCTTCTCACCCGTAGCGATGCTTAAGTCTGTCTGAATCATGTTAGCAATTGCCGCATTTTATGATTATGAAATTTGGCAAATGGTTGTAAAAATTGCATTCCTGAATGGGTTTCTAGAGGAAGAGTTGTATATGATGCAACCAGAAGGTTTTATCGATCCAAATGGAGCTAACAAAGTGTGCAAGCTCCAGCGATCCATTTATGGACTGGTGCAAGCATCTCGGAGTTGGAATAAACGCTTTGATAGTGTGATCAAAGCATTTGGGTTTATACAGACTTTTGGAGAAGCCTGTATTTACAAGAAAGTGAGTGGGAGCTCTGTAGCATTTCTGATATTATATGTGGATGACATATTATTGATTGGAAATGATATAGAATTTTTGGATAGCATAAAGGGATACTTGAATAAAAGTTTTTCAATGAAAGACCTCAGAGAAGCTGCTTACATATTGGGCATTAAGATCTATAGAGATAGATCAAAACGCTTAATTGGACTTTCACAAAGCACATACCTTTACAAAGTTTTGAAGAAGTTCAAAATGGATCAAGCAAAGAAAGGGTTCTTGCCTGTATTGCAAGGTGTGAAGTTGAGTAAGACTCAATGCCCGACCACTGCAGAAGATAGAGAGAAAATGAAAGATGTTCCCTATGCCTCAGCCATAGGCTGTATCATGTATGCAATGCTGTGTACCAGACCTGATGTGTGCCTTGCTATAAGTTTAGTAGGGAGGTACCAAAGTAATCCAGGAGTGGATCACTGGACAGCGGTCAAGAACATCCTGAAGTACCTGAAAAGGACTAAGGATATGTTTCTCGTATATGGAGGTGACAAAGAGCTCATCGTAAAGGGTTACGTTGATGCAAGCTTTGACACTGATCCAGACGATTCTAAATCGCAAACCGGATACGTGTTTACATTAAACGGTGGAGCTGTTAGTTGGTGCAGTTCAAAACAAAGCGTCGTGGCGGGATCTATGTGTGAAGCGGAATACATAACTGCTTCGGAAGCAGCTAATGAAGGAGTCTGGATGAAGGAGTTCATATCCGATCTAGGTGTCATACCTAGTGCATCGGGTCCAATGAAGATCTTTTGTGACAATTCTAGAGTGATTGCCTTAGCGAAGGAATCCAGATTTCACAAGAGAACCAAGCACATCACGAGACGCTTCAATTCCATCCGGGATCTAGTCCAGGTGGGAGACATAGAGATTTGCAAGATACATACGGATCTGAATGTTGCAGACCCCTTGACTAAGCCTCTTCCACGAGCAAAACATGATCAGCACCAAGACTCCTTGGGTGTTAGAATCATTACTGTGTAATCTAGATTATTGACTCTAGTGCAAGTGGGAGACTGAAGGAAATATGCCCTACAGGCAATAATAAAGTTATTATTTATTTCCTTATATCATGATAAATGTTTATTATTCATGCTAGAATTGTATTAACCGGAAAAATAATACATCTGTGAATATATAGACAAACAGAGTGTCACTAGTATGCCTCTACTTGACTAGCTTGTTAATCAAAGATAGTTATGTTTCCTAACCATGGACAAAGAGTTGTTATTTGATTAACGGGATCACATCATTAGTTGAATGATCTGATTGACATGACCCATTCCGTTAGCTTAGCACCCAATATTTTAGTATGTTGCAATTGCTTTCTTCATGACTTATACATGTTCCTATGACTATGAGATTATGCAACTCCCGTTTACCAGAGGATCACTTTGTGTGCTACCAAACGTCACAACGTAACTGGGTGATTATAAAGGTGCTCTACAGGTGTCTCCAAAGGTACTTGTTGGGTTGGCCTATTTCGAGATTAGGATTTGACACTCCGAATGTCGGAGAGGTATCTCTGGGCCCTCTCGGTAATGCACATCACTTAAGCCTTGCAAGCATTGCAACTAATGAGTTAGTTGCGAGATGATGTACTACGGAACGAGTAAAGAGACTTGCCAGTAACGAGATTGAACTAGGTATTGGATACCGACGATCGAATCTCGGGCAAGTAACATACCGATGACAAAGGGAACAACGTATGTTGTTACGCGGTCTGACCGATAAAGATCTTCGTAGAATATGTAGGAACCAATATGGGCATCCAGGTCCCGCTATTGGTTATTGACTTGAGACGTATCTTGGTCATGTCTACATTGTTCTAGAACCGTAGGGTCCGCACGCTTAAAGTTACGATGACAGTTTCATTATGAGTTTATGTATTTTGATGTACCGAAGGTTGTTCGGAGTTCCGAATGTGATCACGGACATGACGAGGAGTCTCGAAATGATCGAGACATAAAGATCGATATATTGGAAGCCTATATTTGGACATCGGAATCATTCCGGGTGAAATCGGCATTTTACCGGAGTACCGGGGGGTTACCGGAACCCCTCGGGGGGTTATTGGGCCTACATGGGCCTCGAGGGAGAAGAGGGAAGGAGGCAGGAGGTGGCCACGCGCCCCTCCCCTTCCTAGTTCGAATAGGACAAGGGAAGGGGGGCGGCGCCCCCCCTTTCCTTCCCCTCTTCCTCCTCTTTCCCCCCTTCTCCTTCTCCAACTAGGAAAGAAAGGGAGTCCTACTCCCGGTGGGAGTAGGACTCCCCCCTGGCGCGCCCCTCCTTGGTCGGCCGCCCCCTCCCCTTGGCTCCTTTATATACAGGGGCGGGGGGCACCCCATAGACACACAAGTTGATCTTCGTGATCGTTCCTTAGCCGTGTTCGGTGCCCCCCTCCATGATATTACACCTCGGTCATATTGTAGCGGTGCTTAGGCGAAGCCCTGCGACGGTTGAACATCAAGATCGTCACCACGCCGTCGTGCTGACGAAACTCCTCCCTGAAGCTCTGCTGGATCGGAGCCCGGGGTGCGTCATCGAGCTGTACGTGTGTCAAGAACTCGGAGGTGCCGGAGTAACGGTGCTTGGATCGGTTGGACCGGGAAGACGTACGACTACTTCCTCTATGTTGCGTCAACGCTTCCGCTTCGGTCTACGAGGGTACGTAGACAACACTCTCCCCTCTCATTGTTATGCATCACCATGATCTTGCGTGTGCGTAGGAATTTTTTTGAAATTACTACGTTCCCCAACATCTAGCACCCTGCTGGAGGGGCAAACCATCATCGGTGGCCATCTTCATCATCCCGGTGCTCTCCATGACGAGGAGGGAGTAGTTCACCCTCGTGGCTGAGGGTATGTACCAGTAGCTATGTGTTTGATCTCTCTCTCTCTCTCTCTCTCTCTCTCTCTCTCTCGTGTTCTTGATTTGGCATGATCTTGATGTACCGCGAGCTTTGCTATTATAGTTGGATCTTATGATGTTTCTCCCCCTCTACCTTCTTGTAATGGATTGAGTTTTCCCTTTGAAGTTATCTTATCGGATTGAGTCTTTAAGGATTTGAGAACACTTGATGTATGTCTTGCATATGTTTATCTGTGGTGACAATGGGATATTCACATGATCTACTTGATGTATGTTTTGGTGATCAACTTGCGAGTTTTGTGACCTTGTGAACTTATGCATATGGGTTGGCACACATTTTCGTCTTGACTCTCCGGTAGAAACTTTGGGGCACTCTTTGAAGTTCTTTGTGTTGGTTTGAATAGATGAATCTGAGACTGTGTGATGCATATCATATAACCAAACCCGCAGATACCTGTGGTGACATTGGAGTATCTAGGTGACATTAGGGTTTTGGTTGATGTGTCTTAAGGTGTTATTTTAGTATGAACTCTAGGGCTCTTTGTGATACTTATAGGAATAGCCCAATAGATCGATCAGAAAGAATAACTTTGAGGTGTTTTCGTATCCTACAATAATCTCTTCGTTTACTCTCCGCTATTAGTGACTTTGGAGTGACTCTTTGTTGCACGTTGAGGGATTGTTATATGATATAATTATGTTATCATTGTTGAGAGAACTTACAGTCGTGAAAGTATTAACACTAGGCCTTGTTTCGAAGCATTGCAATACCGTTTTCGCTCACTTTTGTTACTAGTTACCTTGCTGTTTTTATATTTTCAGATTACTAAAACCTATATCTACCATCCATATTGCACTTGTATCGCCCTATCTTCGCCGAACTAGTGCACCTATACAATTTGCCATTGTATTGGGTGTGTTGGGGACACAAGAGACTCTTTGTTATTTGGTTGCAGGGTTGTTTGAGAGAGACCATCTTCATCCTACGCCTCCCACGGATTGATAAACCTTAGGTCATCCACTCGAGGGAAATTTGCTACTGTCCTACAAAACTCTGCACTTGGAGGCCCAACAACGCCTACAAGGATAAAGTTGCGTAGTAGACATCATGTGTCTTATTTATTTTTGCCTTTGTTCTCTCGTGAACTCTTTCGTTTGGTTTGCTTTATGTTCGTGTGTGGAACCTTTAGTATCTATCATATGGTGTGAGACATATGCTACCTTATCTTTATCTTTATGTCAAGTAGCACATTAGCTTGGGATATATTTCTTATCTTGTGCTCTATCTTTATGCTCACATGCTATTTACTTGCATCCTTGCCTACCCGTTTCATATTGTTGATGCAAGTATTGCCGGTTTGTAAAATATAGAGGGGGGGTTGATCCTAGTGTGTGTGCTTTGCATTCCAAAGGTATACTCAAGTAGTGCACACATCTAAGGGGAGACCGTCTATATTTTATAGATGTTGGGATTGCATGTTATCTTATCTTATTCTTGTGCAAATCTTGTGTTGTCATCAAAATCCACCAAAAAGGGGGAGATTGTTAGGGCATATTTCTCCCTCGGTGGTTTTGGTGGTTAATGACAATGCCTTTGCGGACTAATCTTGTGCATTGAGCATTTCAGATAAACCATCATTTGGCACAAGACGATTGGAACCCCTCGAAGCTTTTGCAAAGACGGTGTTTTTCATGCCTTTCTTTTTCGGTGGACTCGAGTCGTAGGAACACCGTACTATTAAGAGGGGTCCGCTCCGGAAAGGTTTGGGTGGAATCAACATGTACACAGTCCTCTGCACCCTATTTCCTTTCCGTGCAACTGAGCTTATCCTTCCTTCTTGCTTGGAATTTTCAGAACAACTTAAGCAGTAGTACCGCCTTGACCAGTGGTAGTATCGCTCCAGCGGTACTACCGCAATTTAGTACGTCTCCTACTTCGGCCTATATTTTTCGTTCTGTAAATGGGTGGTAGTAGAGCGGCAGTTTAGCGCGGTAGTATCACCCATGTGGTACTTCGCCCCAAACTGCCACTCAACTACCATTGGTTTACTGGACTTGCAGAAGCTAAGCGGAAGTACCGCTCCGCGGCACGGTAGTACCACTCGGCGGAACTACCGCTGTCTACTTCCATTGGAAGTACCGCTTATAATTTGTTTTCTGGAATGCTCTTTCCCCTGCGCGGAAGTAGAGCGGCACTTGGTTGCGGTAGTACTGTCCAAGGCGTCACTACCACCCTTCCCTCCTCTACTACCACGGGTTCTGACAACTGTTCAACACCACACAATAGTACCACTGCTGGGAGCTGTAGTACCGCTCTGGCGGCACTACCACCCCGGACTAGTTCAGTTTTGAACTATGTGCCCAGAACTTTCGTGCCAGCGGAAGTACCGCTTGCCTGAGCGGTACTATTGCTTGTGCATGGGCTGTGGGTGCATAACGGTTGGACTTTGTCCCACTATATAAGGGAGTCATCTTCTTGACTTACCTCTTCCTCCCAAAGGCTCCATTGTTGCTCACAAGCTCGTTCTTGCCTGATCTCTCTCCCTAGCCAATGAAACTTGTTGATTCTTTAGGGATTGCTTGAGAAGTCCTAGATCTACACTTCCACCAAGGGAAATTTGATTCCCCCTAATCCCTTGCGGATCTTGTTACTCTTGGGTGTTTGAGCACCCTAGACGGTTGATGTCACCTTGGAGCCATATTCCATTGTAGTGAAGCTTCGTGGTGGTGTTGGGAGCCTCCAACTCGGTTGTGCAGAGAGCCCCAACCTTGTTTGTAAAGGTCCGATCGCCGCCTTCGAGGACACGACTAGTGGAATCATGGCATCTCGCATTGTGTCAGGGCGTGAGGAGAATATGGTGGCCCTAGTGGCTTCTTGGGGAGCACTGTGCCTCCACACCGCTCCAACGGAGATGTAGTTCCTCTCAAAGGGAGGAACTTTGGTAACACATCCTCGTCTTCACCGGCTCCACTTGTTGTTACTTCTTACCTTCGCTTTGTACAAGCTTTATTTGTGTTGTATACTTTGCTTGCTTGTGTGGTTGTTGTTGCTAACATCATATAGGTTGCTTGGCTAGTTGCATATCTATACAACCTATTTGTTGTTAAACCTGATTTCTTAATAAAAGCTAAAGATTGGTCATTGCCTATTCACCCCCCCCTCTAGTCAACCATATCGATCTTTTCACAATGGTCCATGCTTTAGCAGCCTACTCTATGAGATGTTTCAAGCTCGCAAAAAGTTTGTGCCACTAAGTTATAACAAACATGTCCAAGTACTGGTGGGCAGGAAAAATGGATAAGTGAGGGTTACACCGACAGCCTTGGTGTCGTGGATTTAACACGGTAGATGCCCTATTGAAAGGACTTAGGTGTGGAGCCATCACACTAGGTTAACTTAAAGGCGTTGAACGGGACAAAGGACACAAGGAGTTTACCCAGGTTTGGCCCCTCTCAACGAGGTAAAAGCCTATGTCCTACTTCTAATTGTATTGCTTGAGTTTCGATTATAAGGGAGCGAATACGCTTGACCTAGTTCTCGATTGGTTGTCTCTTGAGTTAACCCGCCGCCGGGTCACCCCTTTCTATACAGGTTGATGCCCGGCGGATTACAGAGTCCCGGCCGGCTCACACAAACGTGACCGGCTCGATGCCCGGCGGATTACAGAGTCCCGGCCGGCTCACACAAACGTGACCGGCTCGGTTTCTAACTAAACCTGCATTAGAGAACAAGTTTAATACATAGCGGCTCATACCCTTGGGCTTCGAGTCTCCTCCGGGTCTTGGGCCTTCAATAAGTTTGCTCTACGAGCCGCCATCTGTATTCTTGGACCCCATTGGGCCTTCTTATCTTAAGTCGCCAATGGTGTGACCCGACCCCTCCTGGACGGGTCATACCTAGGAGTTATATCCGCAACATTAGGTCCCAGGTTGATTTGAACTTGTTCACATCAATCTCCACTACTTGACTTGGCAGAATTTTCCATTATCAATTCCTTACCAATCCGCTGTAACCCACCATGATGTCACATATCCAAACTATTGTAACCCGCCATGACATCACGCGCATTAACTCCGCACAAGGCCTAAGACACCTCAATGGATCCTTATCTTAATAGACCTCCCGAAAATTGAGGCACCCGCTTTGCCAGCATAATCATTTTTCTCGATTTCCACACATACCGTCTTGTCACCTCCTTATAAATAAGGATAGGGGCCTCCTTTTTACTCTTTACCCCTGCCTCCTCTTCTTCATCTCCTTCCTTGTGACGCCACCGCAACCCGAGCTCCGACGTCGCCGTCTTCCTCCAGCGATGTCAGCTCTGGCCGCTGCATCGACCTGAACGGACCAGAGAAATGCGGCACACATCCGCTCTGCATCTTCATCACCAGGTACACATCCCCTTCCATTGTAAATCCGCATTAGGGTTTGCCAAGGTCCTTTGTGTTCATCGGCCATTCCTTGGATTCTTTGCAATACTTCCATTCACGCCTTACTTGATCTCTCAATAGCACAAGAACTACGTGATTCTTGTTTGTGACATCCACATATACTCGTAGATGCCTGCCCTCCGATTCAGATTAAATTTTAGTTGCAATAGTTCATCCATTGCGCGCTAGGTTTAGCAATTTCCTTCTATTTTTTGAACTACAGTAGATCCGAAATCATAGAACTGATCTGCGGAACTTGTTTGTTCAGTACTTAGCAAAATTTCACTTATAGATCTACAGATACCTGTAAATTCTAGCTGTACGGGTGGCTTATATGATATGCCGTAACCCTCCAAACACCATTAGGCCCGCTTTAAACCACCAGTATGTATTCAGAGTCTATATAACCCGACATTGACTTACCGGTTTAACCATGCCAACCTTTATAACACGTATTATCTGCATACGAATTGACTTTGTATGATGCACTTGCTTTCTGATCACTAGACGGCTTAACATCATAAACTTAACCCAGAAATATTTCCCTTTCTAGGCTTTTCATTAACAAAAATGACCAAAACCGTCACCTCATGCAACTCGAGAGCTCCGGGGAATGAGGCAATATCCGCCCCAAGGGAAGGCGAGGTCATAGTATTTGCTGATCATATGCTCCGGGGATTTTCCCCACCCGGCTCGAAAAAGTTCTGTGATGTGTTGCATTTCTTTCAACTCCACGCTCAAGACATCGGACCCAACTCCGTTTCCAATATCTGCAACTTCCAAGTTTTTTGCAAAGTATACCTTCAAGAAGAACCCACTGTGGATTTGTTCAGAGAATTTTATTACCTGAACCGCCAAACTGAGTTCATAGATGGCCCCAGCTTAGAACTTGGCAGAATTTCTATTCAAAGACGAAAAGAAGCTGTCTTTCCTACAGCCGCACTTCCCAGCCATCCGAAGGACTGGAACCAAACTTGGTTTTACTGCTAAGACACATCTCTAGCTAACGAAAATCCTCTGTCGGGTTTCCATGAGAACCGGCTTAGTTCAAGACACCCCCTCCCAGAACGGATCAACACCGAAGAATGGGCCAAATATATGCCCACATTTAAAAAACAAGGGCCTTAATGGCCAGCGGGTTGACCGGAGTTGATTTAGTCCGGTGCTGGGTGGCTTGGAATTTTTCCCTTCAGCCGCCGGCCCAGTTTAATGTGTGAATATACCGGCGATGCCAAAGATCCATATCGTCACAGCCAAGTGCAATTGGAAGATGATGCGATCAACAGGATGACCAAAACACTGCTTAATGAGAGCTTGGCGACTTGTAGCAAGACGGGGTTGAATCCCTTCTGTACCCTTAACAAGCCTCCAGTTGTAAGTATTTTTGAGCAATGTCTAACTTACTCATTATCTACATAAACTGTCTTCTCATTACCACTTGATTTCTGCAGGCTGAATCCCCCTTTTGGAACAAAAAACTCCAGGACAAGCCGGCCAAAAAGGTCAGGACAAAGACCAAGGCTCCCAAAAAGCCTGCCAAGAAGAAGGCAGATGCAATTGATCCATTTACTTTGGATGATGAGTCGGAGGTAGAACTTGACTCCCTTGGCTCCTTTTTGTACATCTTATTGACATTGATTGCTATCTAGATGATGCGGAGGCCAGGCACGCAGATGGTGAAGAGGTAACTATCCTTTCCTCCGACTTAGAACATCTGCCAAGACAAAAAGTTCATCAAGCAAGCCAGAAATTAAGGTTTTCTCACCCTTTATCTTACTTGGATCCCAACTTTATTTTGAAGAAACAACAGCATGAAGTTCGCCGCACAACCTGGAACAGTGGTTGTGGGAATCTCTCCTCCAGTTCATCGGAAACGCCGGAATGGGGTGCCACAAATTTCAACCCTCTCCTTTCCTAAGGAGGGTTTTATCCATCAACCACTTAATCCGTCTGACTCGAATTATCAGGGAACTTCTCATTCATCCTCTGGCGACTCCACCAGAACCCAAATTCCGCCCTTCAAACTTGCTCCTAGGTGAGTATACTAGACTTCTTTTTGCTTCATCACTTGTATACTGATATACTGATATCTTTATATGTCTTACTTTCAGCGGCATAGCCAAACCTAGCAAGAAGTTGAAGGTAAACAAAACGGCTGAAGACCCCAAGGCTGCTGAGCCGGAGAAACTGACCACCTCTGAAACCTCTCAACAAACTCCAGTGGCTGCTGCTGATGACCCGCTACCAGAAACTTACGATGCGATGATGGATCCAATGGGCGTTGACCCACCCCGTACTGAACCGCCAAGCACCATCAAGCCTACTGAAGAGGCTGACGATGTTATAATCACCCGGACTAGTTATACAGAGCCAGGCCATCCCACTGTTTTATCAAAACACAGTGCCAAAGAAGAATTTCAAGCTACTGATAAAGGCAAATGGAAATTGGACTTGGAAAGCTACGTCAGCTTCAGCGCCAGTGAGATTCATTCGGGCTACTTAAGCTGCCTTCACTCCAGTCAAAACATGGAAGCCGGTTTAGTCAATTTGATGAAAGAGCGCTTTGAGGTAAACATCGAAACCCTTCTCATATGAATATAAGTCGGCCGCCAAGTCTATAGGATACGAAAAAATTGAGAATGTTGTAGACTTTAAATGACAGCCTTCTTGTGATCCGGACAAATGACCATATCTCCCTTAGACCCAAATGAGTAGCCTCGAAGGGCTAGCTTAAGCTTAAGAAGTTTAAATCCAAATATGTAGCCCCCATGAGCCGGCTTAATTTGAAAAAATCGAGCCGGGTCATTAAAGATTTGTCTTGAAAAAGAATGATCTACATTAGCCCCCAAGTGCCAAGTAAATTTTTTGTAATGTGCTTGGGACTTAAATGGAATAAGTTTTATAACTCCTGAGTGCTTCTTGACTTATCTTTGCAGGCTAAATTAAATATGAAGGAATCTCAGGTGGTCGATCTGCGGAAGAACATCACCTTACAACAATCAGAAACATCAAAGGCCAAATCAGAACTGAAAGCCACCTTGGAGGTATCTGAAAAGTTGAAGAAGGATTTCAAAACCCAGAGAGCCAATTGGGAAACCGAGATGGCCACTCTTTTGAAGAGAGCTAAAGATGCTGAAGCAGCTCTCAAACCGGCAACTGAAGAGTTATCCGGTTTAAAGCGATATGTAAATCAAATGACAGTCGCCATCTTTGGTAAGTGATATTTCATGGCAATTTTGCACTAGTAACTTTCCTTAACCCGCCTGGCGACCTATCCTATGTTTTGCATGCAGGCCCCAGAAGCTCTAACCTTGGCCAAGACATGCTCGTGAAGCTGAAGGCGGTTTATACTCTGGTGGAGTATCTATATACAAACACGCAACGATCCTTAGTGGTTATCTCGCATAACAAACAGCCACCTTCACTCATCAAGGATGTTTTAGACAAGTTATCTGTCATGCCCAAGAGGATTGAAGAGACAAAGCAATCCGCAGCTCGAGCCGGCGCCATCACTTCTTTGAGCCAGGCCAAGGCATGGCAGGCGGAGCTAGACCCGAAGATGGCCACTGGCTGTCCGAGCTACAAAGAAGACGTGTCTCCCTTCAATGCCAGCGACTTCACCAAACGCGTAAGCAAAATGCGCCCCCTAGCAAGTAAACTGGCCGAGGAGACAGATTTGTCTAAGTAACATGCGGCTTATACCAAGGAGAATGAGAGAGTGAAAGCACCGGCTTATGGTATTGTCGAGCTCATTCCTCTAATCCGTAAGCACACTTTTGCTCCTGATGTTGATCCGTCCAACCTTATAGACGATGAAGCCGAATTTCAAGCTTTAACTGGCATTGACTGGACATCATCTGATTTGCAGACGATGGAGGAAGAAGAGGAAGAACCGGTGCCGAATAACCTAGAGGTTTCAACTCTCCAAGGCCAGAACAATTGATCCATGGGGCGGCTCTCAGATTGCAGCACGACACTTCTTGAAAAACTCTTAATCATTTGGGCTGAGAAAGCCATGTAATAGGCTAGTTAAAACAATGATCTGCCATGCCATCGTGCATGTTGATCCTTAAAACTGCCGATGAAATGTTTTGTGTGCCACTGATGAGTTTGCAAAGAATATCATGTTATTTTGCAATGTTCCTGCACACATAGTGAACAACATATACCCTGGCGGTTTACGCCATGGCGGGTCATAATGTCCAATATAATATGTTCTAGCGACTTAAAGTCTATAACCAGGTCAGGTTAGAAAACCCCGAAATATTTATTGAAATATGAAGTCATACCTATAGACCAATATCATAATGATTCTGTAAGGATGTAAGTCTGTAAGCCAGAAGCTTTACAGGTCCAGAAGAGTCTAGCTATATTTTTTGGAAAAAATTCAACTTTTATCCCGTAAGCTAGCTCTCACGTGACATAAGTCAGTCGTTTTAACCTTAACTAGTTCAGGATCTTATTGAAAAGATTGATCGTTAAGGGTACGAACTGGCCACATAGCAGAGAGACACTACTACAGGATGGTCCAAACGCGACACTATGATCAGAGACCCTTCAATGAAACTGTGTGCGATGCCATAATCGCAAATGGTGGTGTAAAAACCGTCAAAAAAGGTGCAAAATGATTGCGATGACAGATGCATCAAACACGGTTCAGAATTTAGTTGTGTGTGTGATGCAAGGCATATGGTTTAGCTCAATTAACTATTTGGGATGAAGAGGAACAAAAGAAACGGGCAGCCATATGAAAGCGTGTTCGATATACAACATACGGTTCACTAGGATGAACTGTGTGTGATTAGGAAACACAATGGAAAAGGTTCAACTTAACAAGATGTGTGTGATACGCGGCAAACATGTCCCTTATCAGAAATGTGTGCGAAGACCAATAATAACACAAACGATTGCTGCTAATAAGTTGTGTGAATTGCTTTGTCTACAGTAGAATAACATGTGTATATATGGGAGCAGAACTAGTTAAGGGTCGCTTAACTAGTTATGTGGCAAGCACTTGTAGAAAATCCTACTCCCTATATATATATATATATATATATATATATATATATATATATATATATATATATATATATATATATATATATATATATATAGGGCTCGACTATTTTGTTACCGGTAACAGAATATTATTCTGTTACCCTCGGTCCCTATAAGGGTGCCATGCGCAGACGATAGGAGAAACTCCCCAACCCGTCCCCAATCGAACCCGCCTCCTACCGCCGGAGGCAGCCATCGCGGGCGAGCGAGCGACGGCGGCAGCCGGAGCGAGGGAGCCCGCGGCGCCGTTACGGGTATCTCCTCCGACACACGCGCTGCCGCCGGGTGGCCGTTCGCATGCCTCACCGCTGACGGGCTCGCCGGCCCCTCCCCGCGCGCCTTCCCTCCGACGGGCGTGGCTCCCTCCATGCGCACCTCCCCGTCGACGGCTGCCGTGGTCCGTCCCCGCCTCCGGCGGCTGCTGCGCACCGTCCCAGCCTCCCTCCGCCGCCGCGCACCGCCATCCCCGCCCCGTGTCGTCCCAGCCGCCGGCCGAATCCAGCCGCGCTCCCGAGATTCATCTTCTTCCTCGCCGAGACACGCGACAGCCACCCCAGTTCGCGCGTAGTAAGTACCTTAGTAAGAGTTAAAAACGGTGGTCCGTTCGGAATAAAAGAAATGGCCGAAATTCAAATTGTAAAAATTCAAGCAAAAAAAGAAACCCCATGAAAATCCTGCTTAGTAAGTACGTCAGTACAAGTCATAAAATGAGAGAAGTTTAGAACATCATTGTCAAAAAAATGTTGAGTTCAAAAAGAAGAAGTGTACAGACTGTGGCTTAGTATTTGATAATTGTTTGCAACATGTACAACCTGTGGATGATTATGTAATTGTTTTCATGCGTTACCATATGTCCAACAATTCAGTATGTATTTTATAATCAGTTCAAAGGGCATATCAAATTCGGTATGGATTGTTGCATCAATGGTTACTATCACAAAACACAAAAACATTTCTTGGAGAAGAAATTCAGCCAATTCAAGTATATAAACCATGCAAGTTCGATGATAATGACACGTCGAAACACATTTTAAACTAAACCTAAAAGTTACATTTCTACAAGTTCAAGTGATCAACCCCCTGAACATTCCGGATTGTGAAAAATAGCTCAGTACAAACATGCACATATGTCAGTACGAGTACTTTGTTTATCAGACGGGAAAAGAACAGGATGTGTCTTGCCGTATTGAAAACTTTTTAAATAAATACAAAGTAAAGTCTAGTATGTGGAAACACGCTCAGTACAAAATCATATAGACATCCATTCAAGTACTTTTTTTTGGAACCATTCAAAACTACTGTGAAAAATATCTCAGTACAAACACACACAAATATATCAGTACGAGTACTCTGTTTTTTTGGAGGAAACACACCATGATGGGTCTCACCGTAATCCAAATTACTCTTCAACGGTTGCAAATATGAGAAAACGTTCAGCATGACTAAGTTCCGCATTTTCGATAGCTATCCAACGGTATATTATTTGCCCCATTTCGACAAATTTTTAAAAAAATCGCGTTCAAAATCAAATTTGACCGTATTTGAATTTGTTTTTAAACCGTAAGGAATTAGAAAAACATTTCAACACAAAAAAGTTGCGCATTTTCCGTAGCTTTCCAACGCCATATTATTTGCGTGAATCCGGCAAACCATTTGCAAAAAATCTCGAAAATACGTTTCGCCCAGAATTTCACCGTTTTTCAAATTACTTTTAAATAGTATAGAATTAAAAAAACAATACATATATGAAGATGCAAATTTTCACCAGCTTTCCAACACCATCTTATTTGCTCAATTCCGACAAACCGTTTGAAAATTGAGTCCAAAATACGATTCACGTTTTTGGTTTTGAAAAAAAATGTTTTTTTCAAAACTTCTCTTAAACCATAATGATTTTGCAAAAACATTCAATATACTTGAATTATGGTTGTCAAGAGCTTTCCAACGATATATGACACGCCCCGTTCCGACAAAAAAATTACAAAAAGTTTTTGAACTAAAGAAGACGATCTGTTAAAAAGCATCAGTTCAACTTCTTCAAAAACATCAGTACAACCACCTGAAACCGTCAGTTCAAAAATGGTAACAGAATAATATTCTGTTACGCGTAACAGAATAGCCCAGATGTATACACACACACACACACACACACACACACACACACACACACACACATATATATATATATATATATATATAACTGAAATAAACATCCAATTACATAAGTGACTATACAGATCATTCGCACACACCTCAATAAACAATTGCATGCATTCTAAAGTAGGAGAAATGATCGTCTAGTCATCTACTTCTTGTGACACTCCCGCCACTGCTATGTGGCTCGATCCCTCGTCTGGGCCAGGAAGAAGACAGTTCCTCATGTCAACGATCCGCCTGTACATCTCGTAGCTTGTGTACGCGTCCATGGCCACGTACTTGACATTTTGTTCATCCAATCTCTCATGCCACACACTGTGCCAGGCGTTCTTGTCCTTATTGCTCTCTTCCTTCATCTTCGTGTAGTAGGGGTCGATGATGGCCGAGGCGAGGTCAACCAGGGAGTTCAGTTTGTTTTTGTCGCAGCCCCAGACCTTGTAGTGGTGCTGGATGTTGACAAGATTAGGGCATTTCAAGTCCGAAACCTTGAGCGCTTTTAGATCGTTGGTGGTGTCCACCATAGCGAAACTATAGTCGGAGCTGTCGATAAACCTGGAGAAACGCTCGCAAGGCCTTGTGGCAAGGTGGTAGTGGTAGACGAGGATGTCATGTCGCACACACAACTGGGTGATAGCAACCTTCTGATTGTGCCCGGCACGACCGATGGTGTACTCGAGGTCAAAGCCGACCACTCGGTACTTGTCATCGGCAAGGAACTGCTCCATAGTTTGGATGGAGCTCTCCACCGAGGCCGGATCGTTCGTGTACACCATCGAGAGGGCCTTCCCCCTCACGTGGGTGTCCACTACGTGATGCATGGTGAACTGCCCATCGTTGTCGTCGTCGGCCACTGGGAGCGCCATTGGAACCACTGGATGTCCTCGCTGTATGTGTCCTCGTGGGTGTGCTTATTGGGTCGTGTGAGACGAGAGATGAAGGTAAATGGCCACAGAATAAAAGGGGGCCGGGTGGCGTGGATTCTCGGCGCATCCGCATGGCAGTTTTTGCAGTGGGTACCTACATCATCGCGCCGCGCCCGCCGCAACCGCTTGTACACAAACATGAGTGATAATGCGCCGGCCCCAAACATTGGCAGCGCACGTGGAGGGATGAGGGCAGAGCACCCGGAGGGACGCGAGAGCAGAGCACGTCGCGGCCACCTGAACCGCAAGCAATCACACACATAGATCAGTTGAACACGCAGGAAATGGTCGCCTACAAGCTGGCCAATAGTTGCGTTGCTGCATAGAGAGCGGCCATTTGCTACCACCTCCATCTAGTCTATAGTCTGCTTTATATTCTGTGCCATACTTCGCCCTCAAATTTAACCAAAAAAATGTTAATGCATGTTTTAAAAATTATATAATTGGAAACTATGTTCAAATACAAATCCAACTATATAATCTTTGGCGACATGCATTCGTATTGTATTAGTTAAATCATACTTATAAACCAGGACGGTGGTATAGTAGGTAATTAAATCGCAAACATTTTTTTATTAATCGTATGTGTACATGGCCTTTCATCCTACTCTCGCATGTCTTGTCACCCCGCTGCTGCAGACGGCTTACAGCGCAAGCTTGCGCAACGCACGGTGGTGTTCTTTTGGCCAAACAGTGGCGCCAATGAATCGTTGATGAGCCTATTCCCGCGCAAGCTTCCCTCACGACTCGGTGAAATCCCCCAAAATCCCAATGCTTACCGGCCGGTGAGTCCTGCGTTGCATTTTCCCCTCCCTCCCTGTAGCTTATCTCGTCTGCTTCTCCCACAATCGCCAATGGCACCGGTCTGTCGTTGTCGCTCAGCCACTCCGCCGTCATCAGAGGACAGCTCCAGCTGGGAGGCTACACCACAGCGGCAGTGCAGTCCCCGGCCTAGTGTAGTGCATGTGGCGTCTGCGTGGAACACCCACCAAACACTCCGCTGCCGGTGCCCGTCGGCAGCTGTTGTGGTCCGCCGTTGCCGCCGCCACCATCGAAAGCTAGGGCCATCACCCACTCTGCCATCACCCGCTCCGCCACCGCGGCCCGAAGGTGAAAGGTGGTGGTCGTGGCCGCCACCCCGTCATCGGCTGCCGTGGCCACCAGCCCACCGTCGACCACCGGGATCATCACCCGCTCTGCCACTATCGGTGTCAGAACTGGCGGATCTCAGGTAGGGGTATGAACTATGCGTCTAAGGTCGATGGTAATAGGAGACAGGGGACACGATGTTTACCCAGGTTCCGGCCCTCTCTATGGAGGTAATACCCTACTTCCTGCTTGATTGATTTTGATGAATATGAGTACTACAAGAGTTAATCTACCACGAGATCGTAATGGCTAAACCCTAAAAGCCTAGCCTGTGTGACTATGGTAATGTATATCCCCTCCGGACTAAGTCCTCCGGTTTATATAGACACCGGGAGGATCTAGTGTTACACAGGGTCGGTTACAAAGAAAGGAATCTACATATTTGATCGCCAAGCTTCTTGCCTTCCACGCCAAGGAGAGTCCCGTTTGGACACGGGTGCAGTCTTCGGTCTTTGTATCTTCATAGCCCATCAGTCCGGTCCATGGCTAACAGGCCAGACACCCGAGGACACCTTAGTCCAGGACTCCCTCAGTAACCCCTGAACCTGGCTTCAATGACAAGGTATCCGGCACGTAGATCTGTCTTCGGCATTGCAAGGTGGGTTCCTCCTTCCGAACTCCAAGATAGTCTTCGGACGTATTGAACGTGCCCGGACCTGTAACACATGCACCACACACAACTATAGAGAGAATATAATATTACATGAGCCCAATCCGCTGGCAACTTTTTGCAACATGACATCACATCTGCCCAGTCATAATTTCGAACCGTTTTCGTCCGCCGCTCCACGTTTTGAGGCGCGGTTGCCATTGGCATGTCTTGTCGAAGCAGAGATCGTGTCCCCTTATTGCATGATTCTCATCAATACGGGCGTGGGTAACCCAACCGTGCCGTTTACACAGCCCTTGGGAACAGGCGAGTTTTAATGCGAGTGGGGAGGCTCTCAATATTCATTGCCTTTATAAGGAGATAAGGATTCTCCTTCTTCACCCACGCCTTCTGTCCTCCCATTCTCGAGCTCCAGCACCCAAGTTCCCATCTTCTCCACCTCAAAGAAGCACTCAGCCATGTCCACATCCAGAGGCCAAGGCAAATGGATGGTCTCCTCCGTCAAGGAGAAGGACATCACCCAGCTCTGGGCGGCGGGGTACCTGGCGAAAGGAACCGCCCACCATCTGCCCACCAAGGAGCAAGTCATCCCTACCCCAAAGCCTACTAAAAGGGTAGTTTTCCTCCCTCACTTCGTCCGTGGATTGGGGTTTCCACTTCACCCCTTCGTCCGCGGACTGATGTACTATTACAGGCTAGATTTCCATGAACTAGCCCTGAACTCCTTCCTTAACATCTCAGCATTTATTGTCGTGTGTGAGTCCTTCCTCTGCATCCATCCCCACTTCGTCCTATGGCTCAAGGTTTTCAATGTGAAGCCGAAGGTAGTGGATGGTCAGCACACGGAGTGCGGAGGCGCCATGGTGAGCAAGATGCCCAATGTCACTTGGCGCATAGGCACTTTTGTGGAGACCGTCAAGGAGTGGCAGAAGCAGTGGTTCTACATCACAGAGCCGCGCGACTCCCGAGTTTAGGGCCGGAGCCCCAGTGCGGCTCACCTCCTGGAAGGAGAAAGGCCCCAACTGGTCAGCGCCAGATGAGCTGATAGCACTGCAAACGTGAATTCAGAGTATGGTGGATAAATACGTCAAGCTCGTTGACGTGATCCAGGTGATGCTGGTTCACCGGATTCTCCCTGCCAAAGCCGAAGCTTCCCTTTATGGGAATTCGATCCGGCAAAGCACCAGAACCTGGAAGGGCTCTTCGGAACTACTCACGAAGGTGCCTGGAAGTTGCTCTTCAAGGGCAATGTGAAGCCACCGTCATGGATTCGGACCGCGAACACGATCACTCCCATCCCACCAATGAGGTAAGTTCCCCTCTTCTTAAGGCGTACCTTTTACTTGTTTTTTCAAGGAGGATGCCTGACCTTTGCTGTATATTTTTTTCCTAGGCATGGACGGAGAGAGCAGAGCGGGTCCATAGTTCAGCTCCGCTGCCCGAGGAGCCGGTCATCCCGCTCCTGGCGAAGATGCTGGTTCCGGTGCCCTATAGGCCACCGTAAAAGAAGGCCAAGAAGAAGGCCAAGGGGGCCAAAGGTGGCCCCCATCGCAAGGGTGCTTCGAACGTGACATCCGAAGATGAAGTGACCCTTTCCTCCGCCATCGAGGACGATGATGACGAGGAGGAGGAGGAGAACAACCCTCCCCCTGATTAGGTAAAGAAGAAGAGGGTGGCCTCCACGAATCTGGAGGCGGAGACGTCCAAGAAAGGGTAGGGCTCCCTCGCGGACAACTCCGCATGGGACGTTGACAGCAGTCCCGAGCGACGCCCCTGCACTAAGCCTCGGGCTGCATTGTAAGTTCTAACACTCATGTATGACCATAAATCTAGCCTCTCCTATTTGTTGTAGTGACATAATTAGTTATGTTATTGCAGTCTGGCCCATGACAGCTCCCAGCGATCCTCATCAAGAGATTCATTGGATTCAAAGGAGATGGCCAGCGAGTCGCCGCCGACCGCTCACTCCCCCAAGACCAAGGGCGACGCCGAGGTGATATCCCGAAGGATTCTCCTGGCCGGGGGGAGGTTAAGGAGGCGCCAGAAGGCGAAACCCCCGTCACCGGACACCAGGGGAGCCGATCCCCATGGAGACTGGTGATGAGGGTCGTATTCAGTTCGGCTCTCAGCCAGACTCGATTCCGGAGACCGATACGGCTCTGGAATCCGACAGGCAACCTCCTTCAAAATAAGGGGGTATGCCTATTGCACTGGTGACCCCTGTCCAACCAGAGGCACCGGATAATCTGTTGGAACCGCTGCGAGGCGCTTCCATTGTGGATGAGCAACATGTCCTTATGGGCACGATAATTGAAATGGTTCAGTCTGCCAAGAGCGGACTAACCGAAGCCTGCAGCAGCCTGCTGACAGGTTTTGAGGTAAGCGACATAAAAAGAGGAAATCCCGGTATAGACAGTAGCCCCTGAGACACTGTCCGATGTTTGGAAAGAAAAAGACGGATAGAGGATCAATCCTTTATTGCATGAAACTAACTAAATTTGTCTGAAATGCATACACAGGCGTTGCTATTGGTCGCGGCCTCGCATACTTCCGAAGTCTCCGGACTAAAGCAGAGACTGGAGCACGCCGAGGAGGAGCTCGGCCAGGTGAGGAGGCAGCTCCAAGAAAAACAAGGTATGTGATAACCCGTTATATATTCGAAAAAAGTAAAATGATATGCATTGACCGAAGTGTCATGATATGCATAGAGGCGACGACCGAGGTCGAGGCCCTAAAAAAAGGCCCTAGCCGAAGCCGAGGGGAATGCTGTCAAGGAGCAGGCTGCCCGTAAGAAGCTCAAGGCCCGGGTCAACGAGGTCCAGCAGGAGCTCCAAGACGCGGTGATAAAGTGCGGGACCTTGGAGCGTGATGCGTCGGTTCAAGAGACCGAACTCGCCAAGGCTCGTCAGAGCGCAGAGACGGCCCGGAATGAGGCCCAGGGCGCCCTCCAGGAGATCCAGGAGGCCAGGAAGATTGCGGCCGGTAAGGCTTTTAGCATGCAAAGCAAGAATGTGAAGAGGAAATATCTTTTACTAACCCGGATTCGGAGTTCTCCAGGGGCTTTTGCCGATCTGCCATGTAGTGTGTCCGACGCCACAGAGTTCTTCCGAGCTGAAGAAGTGAGCTCCATGGAGAAGCTATTCTGGTCGCAATATCTTGCGCTAGAACATCCGGTGCCCTTCACCGATCAGCTAAAACAGCTAGTCGAGCTGTATAGGGTGGCCGAACTGGCCATGAAGGATTTAATAATACGGCTATGGCCAGCCGAAGCTATACCCAGCAGTTACTTCGGCCTCGTGAAGCAGCTCGTGGATGCCTGTCCTCGGCTGGACGCTGTCAAGCGGTCCGTCTGCATCGAGGGCGCGCCCCTGGCCTTCTCCTATGTCAAGGTGTGGTGGGCGAAGATGGACACCGTCAAGTTAGCGACCGAGGGGCCACCTGAGGGCAAGGAGCACCGCACACCCGAGCGATACTTTGGAGATGTCTTGGAGGGGTCCCGCATTGTTGCAGATCATTGTGCGAAAGACGTGATCTTTGAATGAATACATTCATATTTTTCCTCACACTGTATTATGGAACAAAGATAATTTTGTGATATGAAGTTTCTTATGTTAAAAAATTTACCTCATGTGCGGCCGTGTTGTATAAAATCTGAGGGTTGGCCAGCCGTTGGCTTCTGCCCCCACGTAGGTAGTACGGGGGTGTTCAAGATGGAATCTAAACACTCTTGAATCAATTATATGGTCCTTGAAGGAGTTGTTTAGCGCAACGAACCAGGCAATCAGACTATGCGGCTTTAACGCCCTCACTTAGCCATAGGAGTTTGACAATAAAAATGTTGGCGCAGCCCCTAGTATTCGAACTAGAGTGCTATCAGCACCTGATCGGGAAGTACCGATCCTTCACGTAATGTGGAAGAAATCTCCAACGATTTGCAACCTCCAAAGAGCTGACCGGCTCTCACCGCATCATGACAGTCAGTTTTCGACTTTCTCTACTGAGGTGCTCCTTTGGGTAAACCAAGGCACAATCGGAGTAGTTCTCCCTTTACTACCCTAGCCAACATAGCAGAACGTAATGTAGTAAGCGCAGGAGCCGGGCAACCCAACTATTGACCAAAGACATGATTCGGAGCCAATGCATATAGTGCTACATTCGGTATGCCGAACTATACTGTTAAAAGTGTTCGGACTTTGTTGCCGTATTGCGGGGTACTATGAAGCCCCTGGCAAATATGAAACATACCAAAGTGTATGGGTGCTATCTGATAATGTTACCCATAGGAGGGAAAGAAGGAAAAAAGAAGGGAGAACAGACAGGGTGCAAAGATAATAAGCTAGGGCCCAAAAGCTCGGGCTGCGAACCGTTTCCATTGTAATTTGATTAATACGTCAAGGCACATTTGATACAAGTAGTGTGATGAGAAACATGCTATTTAACATGCCAAAACCAAGGGAGAGCTGCATGTGGGTCCTGAAAGACAGGTAGAGTGATTGTTAACGACACCACCTAGAAAATCCCCCATACGTGTGCGATTCTTGTTGTGAGAAGCTCTGGCTTGTGAGAAGCATATACCCGAACCTGCCCCAAATGGGTCAAAAAATTTACCACCGCATGTTGATGCCGCTCCATGATAGCATGCCAAGTTTCATGAATTTCAGACGAGTTTTGGATCTACTAGAATTTAAAAACGATGCATCTCATTGCTTTGCTGGCAATCAACGGTGCCCTGGTGTTTGAAATTCATTCCCATTTCTTGCATGGGACCTAAGCATGCACCCAAGGACACAGATTTGATTTTTCAACCAATTTATATGCACTGGAGCATGTGCATGTAGTTCAAATTTGAATTATGCACATAAATGCATTGAAAACTCAGTTAATGCATCAAAATGTCCAAACGAACCCCGAAAAATCACAAAATTTCACACAACACTAATGTTGTTCTATGTTGACACGAGAAAAAAATTGAAAGCAATAAGAGGCAATGGATATGTTTCATCCCCAAAGGTGGGACGTTCCCTACCGAAAAGCATCATGCTTGTTGTGAGAAGATCCGGTTTGTGAGAAGCAAATACCCAAACCTGGCCCAAATGGGTTTTACCATAGCATGTTGATGCCGCTCCATGATAGCATGGCAAGTTTCATGAATTTCAGATGAGTTTTGGATTTACTAGAATTTAAAAACCAAGCATCTCAATGTTTTGCCGGCAATCAACGGCGCCCTGGTGTTTGAAATTCATTCCCATTTCTTGCATGGGACCTAAGCATGCACCCGAGGTCACATATTTGATTTTTCAACGAATTTATATGCACTGGAGCATGTACATGTAGTTTAATTTTGAATTGTGCACCTGAAATGGCTAGAAAACCAATTTAATGTATAAAATGTTCAAACGAACCCTGACTAATTCCAATTCTTTTATGACACACATATAGTTGCATGTTCAGTCCAGATAAAAGTCTAGCAATTCAAACACCGTCCATTGCCGCTGTGACCCCATTATGTAATTCAAATCAAGATGAAAAATCAAGTAGATCGCACACAGTTTATTATCAGCAACCGTGTGAGATGCAACACAAAATATCCTGGAGCACCGTTAGTGTATAGTACGCCTATGGCTAACATGAGAAGATGCTTAGGCTATAGTCCACATCCGGCGTCTCAAGCACACTAGCTCGCTCCCCAAATATCATTTCACTGTTCAATCATCACGGGTGAAAGATGGGCACGTGGACCCGCGTCGTGAGGGCAACTTCAATGGCCCACTCCGGCGAGAGCGCGGCCGCAGCCGCCATGCGTGTGCTAACAAGGTGCATGAGCGCGGCCGCAATTTGCGACCGGGCGACAATGGCAGCCCAACGGCCGCTGTTGCTTCTCAGGTGGCGACAACAACATCTGCCTCGGGGATAGAAACTGGCGAGAGCGGCACAACAGCTGTCCATTCTGAAGCGGCGGCCTTAGCCCTGATGTAGGCCGCCCATGCCCAGCTCCTGGCGGTCACTACACAAATCAAACGAAGCTTCTCCAACAACGATCGGCAACCCACGGTCGAAGAGCTAGCAATCGCCGAGAGCGTTCGGGCGGCTGTCCGTTGCTCCGCCGCATACCTTGCGACGACGGAGCCTGTCCAAGCCCAAATTGCATCCGCCCATGTCCAAGCCCAGTGGCGGCCTTTTCCAAAGAGATGGCGGACGCGGATGGGGAGATGCTTGCCGAGTATGGTGCGATGGATGCCATGGAGCCCCCTCCCCAGGAGACCTCGGGCGCGAGCTGGACATGGAGGTGGAGGCGGAGATCGACGAGCACCAGCCGTAGTAGTACTGTTTGTTTTGTTTAATTAAGAGCACCGGTCTTTAATTTGTTAGAGTAATGTTTAGGTTAGCTAGCTTTGTTTAATTGCTGAACTTGCTCGATTATGAAGTGCGGTTGTGTTGTAGTCTCCTTTGTGTACCCAAATGATGCAATGACGTGGATGACCAATGTAACCATGGAAATTCGAACCAAAACTTTTGACGTTCAAACTCATCACACACGGGTTAAGCTATCTGAATTGTTTGTGATGTCCACATATCGTACACAATTCTGAATAAGGGATCGTGTCTGATGACACTTTGTGCGCCAGTTTTTTGGCTGAAGTGATTCCAAATTTTTGGCTTCCGCAGAAATATCTACCTCCCCGCCCCCTCCCCCTTACCAAAAGCCACATTTCCCCTCTTTCTGCCTTCCTTTCCAACTTGAAACCTTCACTCCTGCTTGCAGCACCGCCTCTTCGCCGGCGACCCTTCTTCACGCTACTCGGCCTCGTCTATCCAGGCAGGTAATCCACACCCGACCCCCATCCTCCTCCTCCTTCCACATCCCACATGCCCCGACCGCTGGCACGAGCTCTACACCTTCCACCCAAATCACTGACTCCTCCACCAAATAAGCGCCGCCCTGAGCCATGGTGCACGTAGTATAGCCAGCATCTCAAGGAGCATTTTGCAGCAGAGAAGCAAATCGTGGCCGCACACGCGGATGAGGTCGCGATGGCTGCCATTCGTGCCGACACCCAGATCTTGGAGGAGCACCTTGCCATTTGCTACGTATGCCGGTTAAGCATGCTCGGTTTACCCATTGCGTTTGCTGCTCATACCTTTCCTTCACAAATTCTAGTGAATTGTGCTATCTAATTTTACCATGTAATCCGTTGCTCTAGTGTATATGGTCTATATGTCGTGTAGTGTGGTGCTCACTTATTAACTATTTTGGTAATTGGTTGTCATCTTCAGTTAACTGTTTGGTTCAATTCTGCAAATGTGATGTTCAATTCTTCAGGCTGCAATTTTGTATTGTCTTCCATGTGAGAAATAAATCAAATTTATCTTTACAAAATACATGATAAATGAATACAATTGCTATATTTCCAAGTTGTCAAGCATGCTTGGTTTGGTTATACATTGTGCAATGTGGTGCTCAGTTAACGTTTGGTTCATTTGTGTTGTGGTGTTTAGTTAACTATTTGGTTCAATTCTGCAATGCGATGTTCAATAGTTGTGGGTGCATTCTATTTTTTTGACTATATACTGCAAGGCAACAGCCTCACAGTCTTTTATTAAACCACAGAACCAAAGTATTACCAAGTTACAAAGTTAAGACAAAGGAGGAGAGAGTAATACTTACGAAAGAAATGGTTAGGGTAAGGCAGCTATCCAAGAGGTTAATCTATTCCTATATTTACATTTGATTCTATGAGCTAAAAGAGAGATGTCATGCAAAAAATTTCTCCTCCATGATCTGAAAGATGGTGATTCATTTCTGAAAATCTTCCCATTTCTTTGCGTCCAAATATTCCAAGTGGAAGTGAAGACTACCTCTGAGAAAAAAGGATGGCCAAAAACCCTCCTAGCATCAGAAGTCATCTCATAAGTGGTCTGGTTAGGTTTAGGACGCCATGAAATACCCAGGTAGTTCCAGACACGCTGGCTAAAATTGCAAGCAAAGAAGAGATGCGCTCTATCCTCATGAGAGGACAAGTGACACAAAACACAAGTGTCATCCTGGATAATCCAATGCCTCTGCTGCATCATGTCTCTAGTGTTCAGGCGATCCATCAAAAGGAGCCAACCAAAAACCTTAAACTTCAGAGTACAAGAACATTTCCAGATCCACCTGAAAATGGATCAACCACGGTATCCAAAAAGCATGACAAGTAATAAATCCTGGACAGATAGTCACCAGACTTTGAAGGCCATTTCCAGATATCCTTCTCCCCATCGTGAAGGTTGACCAAAGGAAGCAATGCCTGAAGTTGATTAAATTCCTCAAAGGCCTCAGCAGATAGTGGCAGGTGGAGATTGTCAGTTAGGTCCAATAGCTCCATCATATCCTTGACTGTGAGAGAGTCATCAATCACAAAAGAGTGAAGCCTCGGAAACTGATGTTGCATGATAACCGTATTGTTGCCAAGTTGCCAACGGTCTAGCCAGAAGATCACCGTATCTCCCTTACGAACGTGTGGAACTACCAACTTGCAAAACTTATCATATAACTTGAATACATCCCTCCACCAGAAAGAGCCGCAGCTTTGAGTGACTTGGGGAGGCGCAGTGGCATAATAAGTGTCCCAAATAAGAGATACCCATGGCACGTCCATCTTATTAAAGAACTTGAAAAGATGCTTGATCAGCAAGGCATCGTTCTGAATGCTCAAGTCCAGAACGCCCAAACCTCCAAAAGATTTAGGACGACATACCAATTCCCAAGATGCCAATGATTGCCGGGGCATATCCGTGTTCCCTCTCCACAAGCATTGCCGCATGATGCGCTCAATCTGCTTCAAGATGCCCTGTGGTAGCGAAAGAGTACACAAGAAATATATTGGCATAGAACTAAGAACAGATTGTAATAGTTGGAGTCGGCTTCCTTGGTTCAACAAGCAAGAAGACGTAGATAATTGCCGCTCGATACGATCCACCAAGGGCAACAGATCATAAATTGTTGGCCGGGAAGTACCCATTGGTAAGCCCGGGTAAGTGAATGGCATGGAACCAACATCACACCCAAGCAAGCAAGCAACACGCTTGCCCTCGTCATCACTCATATTGATGGGTATCAAAGAGGACTTACTAAAATTTACCCTCAGACCGGTTGATTTAGCAAAGACTTCAAGCATTTCTTTGAAAGCAATGAGCTGGCTGTCAATAGCTGGAAGAACGATGAGGGTATCGTCCGCATACTGCACGATCGGATAGTCCATCGAGGAGGTTGGGATTGGCAAGGTGAGAATATTCCTTGAGCACATTTCATTTACAACCGATTGGAGTAAGTCCACCGCGATCACAAAGAGCAAAGGAGATAGCGGATCTCCTTGACGAACACCCGAACGGCAGACAAAATGATTACCAGGCACTCCATTCAAGAGAACCGAAGAGGAGCCCTTGGACAAAATGCGCTCAATCCAACTTGTCCAATGATCATCAGATCCCTTACATTTCATAATCCTAAGAATCAATTCATGCTCAATGGTGTCGAAAGCCTTTGTGAAGTCAAGCTTAAGAAGAATGATAGGCCTCTTGGAAGCTTTGCATTGGTGTATGTACTCAAAACACCACGCCAGACAGTCCTGGATGGATCGACACTGAAGAAAACCATATTGGTTGCGGTGAATACATTTCAAGATCACACCCTGAAGACGATTTGCCAAAAGCTTGGTTAAAAACTTCAAACATGTATTAGTCAGTGATATGGGCCGGAAATCACCAACATATTCAGGGCTCAGCTTCTTTAGAATGAGGGTGATAAGCGATGTGTTGAGACACTCCAAGTTACATTTCCCCTCATAGAATTCTTGCACAAGCTTCATAAAGTCCTCCTTCAAAATAGACCAACATTTCTTTAAGAAAAGTCCAGTAAATCCGTCTAGTCCCGGAGCATGATCAGTAGGCATATTATTAATTACCGCATCCACCTCAGATTCCGTGAACGGTAAAGACAAGTCTTCTAGACCATCAATCCAGGTAATTAATGTGTCTAGATCAAATCCCATTTGAATGCCTTTTGATTGGCCCATTCGCTGATTGAAATCAGCCCAGAACATCGCTGCCAACTCTTGGTGATCGTTGACCACATCACCTTCCACAGACTTGATTGAGGAGATAGTGTTCCTTCAATATCTTTCCCTAGCCATGGCATGAAAAAAAATTTGAATTCTCCGCACCAACTTTGATGTTTCTGATCATACAACGCTGCTTCCAGTAGAAAAATTGCCAATGTAAGATATCCTCAAGGTGCAATTTAACAATTCTACAAAAATTGAACTCCGGCCAACTCAAAGGCCTAAATTCCTCAAGATTATCCAGAGAAATAATCACTTTATTACAATCATCTATTAGAGTTTTGACTGTGGACATGTTTAAATGCCATTTCTTGAGAGCATATCGGAGGGCCTTAAACTTAGCCGAAATTGTTCATGCAATTGACGATTTAGCCACTGGCCTATTCCAAACCTCAGAAACACTGTCAGCAAAACCAGGCAAATCAACCAAATAGTTCTCAAAGCGAAAAACCTTTGCCTTGGGAATACATGTGGCAATCGAGACCACACACGGAACATGGTCGGAGGCCATGCGTGCAAGAGGAAAAACCATCGTGTTGGGGTGATCCGATGTCCAAGAAACCGACGTGAAAAACCAATCAATCTGCTCCAGAAGCGGCGAAGTTTGCATATTCGACAAAGTATATTGACGACCCATGATTGGCAGTTCAACCAGTCCCAAATGACCAATTATTTAATTAAACAGGAAGATATCGTTAACATCACCACCCGGAAGATTGCGGTTCTCAAGCAATCGCATGAAGTTGAAGTCACCCAAAAGCAACCAATTCTCATCAAACTGAATATCAAGATTATACAACCACTGAACAAATTCATCATGGGCAGGGCCTTGACACGGGCCATAAACTGATACTAAAGACCATGTATCAGAAGTATGTTTGGATTTAAACTCCACAACTATCCCATACGATTTAGTCTTAATTAAAGAACCAATGAAAAAGGATGAATTCCAAATAACCACCATCCCAGCAGACGCACCAGCCGAGGGAACATAAACAAAATTATCAAAACGCCTCGGGCAGAACTTCCTAATGAAATGTTGATCCATATGCATGCATTTAGTTTCCTGAAGACAAACAACAGAACAACCACTTTCATCGATCTTTTGCCTAACCGCAAGCTGACGTGCTTCAGAATTGAGGCCCCGAATGTTCCAACATAGCACTTTCCACTCTTTAAACCTTGTCTGATTCATTACAAACCAATATTAAAAGTATAAAAAGTAGGCCACACAATGACCTACACTGACCCACAATGTAAACAAGCACCACATAGTTCCAAACAAAGAAAGAAAGATAAATGGCGATTACGGTACGCCATAGACCAGTACACTGCATGAAGTAACTAATCATCAGAACCCACACTGCTGTTGGACTTGGCAGGATCAGCAACAAGCTTATCCATGGAGATCTTCTCTGGTGCAATGCAAAGATGAGCGCCAATGCGTTGAAGTTCAGCAATAGCAGTTGGTGGGGGTACAGAAGCACGATCTTTAGACTGGGAACTGCTAGTCTTGCGCTTCTTCAAAGTGTGAGACTTCTTGGATGAAATTACACCTGTTACTTTGCGGTAGCCATCACGGAGAGCGCTCAGGCGTGCACTACGCCGAACCTCAGTGTCAACAATAATTCTTGGTACTTTAGGCTTTCTTTCTCGCTTCAAAGAAATTCAGGCACAGCTGAGAATTCAAACGCTTGAGAAACTAGGTCATCAAGGTCATCGAAACAGAGAGCCCGAGGAACTGGCCTTTTAATAGGAGTTGTTGGCACATCCAGAGCAGAGCTGATCGAGGAGTCAAGTGCAGGCAGGAGCTTAAGAGTGGAAGCTGGGGCATTGCAAAGAACCTCCCAGGAATGTTTGTTGAGCAAAGCACCAATGTCATGCTTGAAAACAAATGGGGAATGTCCGAAGACCAAATAAACAGCAACATCTGCTCAAAAGTATGCTGCCACTGCATCTCAGGTGGCAAAATCGGTCCGTAGATAGTGAGAACATGCCCCATCAGAAGAGGAGGTTGTTGTGGTCCCACTGGGGGCTGGAAGACAGCCACCTCAGCAGCATTGTCAACATTGTTAACTGAATCATCAGAATGTGGCAGGACAATGGACTCCTGCGACTGAATCTCCTGAACTTCCTCATGCTGCACAGCTTCCTGAACCGGATGCACATCATTATGTTGTTGCTCATTGACAGGATGTGGCACATCATTCCAGCCCAGCTCAGGAAATTCTGGCATAACCCAATTATGATTATCAAAGAGCAAATTGCCAGGAAGGGGGTGCAGGTTGCCATTGAGGGGCATGGGGTCCTCATCTACTGGCAAGATATCTGCAAAATCAGCTGAGAGGATATAGACAGGCGCAGACCAAGAGATCCTAGCACCACCAAAGTCTGCATATTCTCTATAAGTCACAGAGCAAGGAACTAAAGTCGGCGCAGGGAAAGACACATAAACCAGCGAGCGGACAAGCATCGGATCATCTTGGTGCCAATTGTGAAATCTACCAAACGTGCCAATCACATCCGTGAGGTACTGTGAGCGCCTATAATCCAGGGGAACACCAAGCAACATAACCCATCCACGTCGAAAACCCTGCGTTGCTCTGTAATTTATGCCCTCTGTCGGTGTCAAAACCGGCGGATCTCGGGTAGGGGGTCCCGAACTGTGCGTCTAGGCGGATGGTAACAGGAGACAAGGGACACGATGTTTTACCCAGGTTCGGGCCCTCTCGATGGAGGTAAAACCCTACGTCCTGCTTGATTAATATTGATGATATGGGTAGTACAAGAGTGGATCTACCACGAGATCAAGGAGGCTAAACCCTAAAGCTAGCCTATGGTATGATTGTTGTAATGTATGTTGTGTCCTATGGACTAAAGCCCTCCGGTTTATATAGACACCGGAGGAGGCTAGGGTTACACAGAGTCGGTTACAAAGGTAGGAGATCTACATATCCGTATCGCCAAGCTTGCCTTCCACGCCAAGGAAAGTCCCATCCGAACACGGACAGAGTCTTCAATCTTGTATCTTCGTAGTCTTGGAGTCCGGCGGACGATGATAGTCAGGCTGTCCGGACACCCCCTACTCCAGGACTCCCTCAGTAGCCCCTGAACCAGGCTTCAATGACGATAAGTCCAGCGCGCATAATGTTCGGCATTGTAAGGCGGGTTCCTCCCTTGAATAATCCAGAGAAGATCATGAACACTAGGATAGTGTCCGGCTCTGCAAAATAAATTCCACATTCCACCGTAGAGAGAATAAAATGTACACAAATCCAATCTGCTGACGTATTATGCGGCATGACATCACACCGCTACCAAGCCTTTCTTTGAATCGTTTTTTATTATACCACCTCAGCACGTTTAGCGAAGCGGTTTCCTTGGCACGTCCTGTCGAAGCAGAGATCGTGTTCCCCTTATTCCGGGATTCTCATCAATACGGATGTGGGTAACCCAACCGCGCCATTGATGGTGGTGCTTGGGAGATAAGCGAGTTTTACCAGGCTGGTGGGGGACGCATAGTCTCCGTCCGCCTATATATAAGGGATAAGGATTTACCTTCTCACCTACGCCTTCTTCCTCCTTTGCTTATCCATCTCCGCATACTCAAGCTCCAATGCTCAAGCTCGCGCATCTCGCCTCGACCTTCTCCGACCATGTCCGGAGTGGGAGGCAAATGGTTGGCCTCCACCATTAAGGAGGAGCACATCACCAAGCTGCGCAGCGCCGGATACCTTTCCGGCGACATCGCGCATCGGCTTCCCGACGAGGGGCAGCTCATCCCCACCCCCGGGCCCCATGAGAGGGTCGTTTTCCTCCCCCACTTCCTCCACGGACTGGGCTTTCCTCTTCACCCTTTTGTCCGAGGGCTCATGTTTTACTATGGCCTGGATTTCCACGATCTGGCGCCGAACTTCATCCTCAATATCTCGGCGTTTATCGTCGTGTGCGAGGCCTTCCTCTGCATCCGGCCCCACTTCGGCCTGTGGCTCAAGACCTTCAACGTCAAGCCGAAGGTTGTGAAGGGCACGCAAGCGGAATGCGGAGGCGCCATGTTGGGCAAGTTGCCCAACATCCTTTGGTTCGAAGGGGCCTTCGTGGACTCCGTCAAGGGGTGGCAATCGGGGTGGTTCTACATCACCGAGCCGCGCAAACCTACGTGGGCGGCGGCCCCCGAGTTTAGATCTGGCATCCCCACGCAGCTCACCTCCTGGAAAGAGAAGGGCTTGTTGTGGCGCAATTCGGAGGAGCTGACGGGACTCCGAGCCTGCATCCAGAAGCTGGTGAGCAATAAGCTCAGGCTCGTCGACGTGGTCCAAGTCATGCTCATCCGCCGGATTCTCCCATGCCAAGAACGGGCATTTAATCTGTGGGACTTCAATCCGGAACAGCACCGGGCACTGAGCGGGCTCTTCTACACGACGTACGAAGGCGCCTAGAGGGTGCTGTTTAAGGGCGCCGAAGCCCCCGCATCCGCGACGGAAGATCGTGGATTTTACTCGCAGCATCCAGCTGACAAGGTAAGTGATTTGACCCCTTTACGGGACACTTGTGGTAAATAGATTGATTCTAAGAGGGTTTCAATCTCTCTCTTTCTTTGGCAGGAATGGATGGAGAAGGCCGAGCAGCTCATCTGTCCGGCTCCCATGCCAGAAGACCCAGTGGACGCCCGTCTAGCGGGGCTGCCGGTTCCGGCACCGCACGTGGTGCCGGAGAAGAAGGCCAAGAAGGTGGCCACGGGGACTCGAAAGAGTTCCCGTAACCAGGTGTCCGACGACGAGGCGGAATCCTCCCCCGAAGACGAGGAGGAGGAAGAGGACTCTCTCCCGGAGGAGGGAGAGAGGAAGAGGAAGGCTTCCCCAACAGGGGAGGCCGAAGGGTCCAAGAGGGGGAGAACTATTCCCCCGGACAGCTCCGCCAACACCGACGTCGGCGAGGAGGAGTGGCCTTTAAGGGCCAGGCGTCCGGCAAGATCGTAAGTATCCGGATCCCTGATATGCCATTTCCTTCGTGTCACATAGTGTCCTGCTAATGCCGCATACTGCCCGTAGTCCGGCCGATGATGATCTACCCGCTTCTTCGAGCGGGTCGTTGGCCCCGTCGGATGTGGATTCACTTCCAACGGCCTCTACTCCCCGCGCCGATGAGGACGCCGAGGTGGGGTCCCGGAAAGGGACCCATCAGGAGGAGGCTCCGGAGGCGCCGCTAGGCAGCCTCCCGGACTTTGCGCCGGACTCTACATCGGAACCTGTAGTGGTTCCAGAGTCCAGAAAGCAGCCCCTTCGAAAGAAGGGCAAGACCGTGACACCGGCGGCCCCCGTCCAACCGGAGGCGCCGGACAACTTGTTGGAGGCGCTCAAAGGCGCTTCCATCGAGGAAGAACACTGCACTGTTATGAGTGCGGTGATTCAGAAGGTCCAGCTTGCCAAGAGCGGGCTGACTGAAGCCTGCAGTAGCCTTTTAACAGGCTTTGAGGTAAAAATTGTATAATTTAATACCGCATAGACAGTAGCCCCTGATGCTCGGTTCGGTGTTCGGAAAGAAAATCCGGACTGAGGATCTAAAAAGATATTCGCAGGTTGCTAATAAATTATGTCAATATGGGTTTGCAGGCTGTGCTGCTGACCTCTGCCGCACTGACTACGGAGGTTAGTGCATTGAAGTAGGACCTCGAGCGGTCCGAGCGAGAGCTCGGCCATGCCAAGAAGCAGCTCGAGGACAAAGAAGGTGAGTAACACCACTTTGAAGATTGACCTTACAGAAAAGGATTTAGGTTGCAAAAAATTAACAAGGATAATGTGGGTATTGCAGGGGCCACGAACAAGGTGGCAGCCCTGAAGGAAGCCATGTCCGCGGCCAAACGCAGTGCGGCCGCGGAACGGGCAGAGCGAGAGAAGCAGGAGGCGCAGGTGGCGGAAGTACGGCAAGAGCTCCAGGCTCTCATGGAGAAACATGAGAGCTTGGAGCGTGACTCCAAGACTCGAGAGTCCGAGCTTGCCTCGGCTCTTGAAAGTGCCAAGTCCGCCAAGGCCGAGGCCCGTAAGGCCCTTCAGGAGGTTGAAGATTTAAAGAAGATAGCGGCGGGTAAGGCATTTTTCATGCAAAGCAAGCATGTTAATGTAAACTACCTGACACTTAGCCGCATTCGGAGCTCTCCAGGGGCATTTGCAGATCTGCCACGTAGTGCGTCTGATGCCGCCGCATTCTACCGTGGCGAGGAGGGGAGCTCAACGGAGAAGGTTTTCTGGTCTCAGTATGCTGAGGCCAGCCATCCGGTGCCCCCAAGCGACCAGTTAAAGCAGCTGGTCGAACTCCACAAGGTAGCCGAGGAGGCCATGAAGGGCCTTATAGTCCGGCTGTGGCCTGGACAGGCCATGCCTGGGAGCTACTTCGGCCTCGTGCGGCGGCTGGTGGATGCGTGCCCCTGGGTGGAGGTCATTAAGCGCTCCGCCTGTATTGAAGGTGCTCGTCGGGCTCTTGCCCGCACAAAGGTGCATTGGGGCAGGCTGGATGTGGAGAAGCTTCTCACTGACCCACCGCCACCGGGCAAGGAGTATCGCACGCCCGAAATGTATTATAAAACTGTCCTGAAGGGAGCCCGCGATATTGCGGATGAATGTCCCAGAGATGTAATTTTTGAGTAAACTCGCTACGTATAATCTTGTGCGCTGAAGACTATGTTCATATGCACATGAAGCAATGCTTGTTTAATTTAAAATATTACCTTCTGTGCGGCCGTTTATAAAATCTGAGAGATGGCAAGTCGTTGGCTTCAGCCCCCGAGCTGCGAGTGCTGGGGTGTTCGGGATAAACTTGAGCACTCTTGTTCCCATCTTTGGGTCCATCTAGGGAGGCGCTCAACACAACGAACAAGGCAACCAGACTTATAATGCTTGAACACTCTCACTTAGCCATAGAATTCTATAATTTTAAATTTCGGCGAAGCCCCTGATATTCGGAAGACCGAATCCAGGGTGCTATCCATGCCTTCGTCGGACATTATCCGGAACTTCGCTCGAAGCGGCGTGAGTCTTTAAGGACCCGAAAAGACCTCTCGAACAGCGACCGGTCTCTCGCCTTATCATGCTGGTCAGTTTTAGCTTTCTCCACTCAGGCGCTCGCCCGGCTCAACCGGGGCGCAATCGCAGTGGTTCTCCCAGTGCCACCTTAGCCGACAGAACGGAACGTAAGGCACCAAAACGTGGGAGCCGGGCAAACCCAACTATTGACCCAAGACATGATTCGGAGCCGATTCATATAATGCTATAAGTTCGGGGTGCCGCACTTATGAAAGTGTTCGGACTTATCACACCATAATGTGGGGAACATAAGCCCCTGGTGTATTAGGCCGTACCAAAATATACGGATGCACGATGTCATGTAATGAACATATATATGCAAAAAGTAATGTAATTGCAGTCGAAAAAGTGCTACATTATTTATTAAAGGAAGTCTGCTATGAGTGCGGACTGATACAAATAGTGCGGTAAGCAAGGGATTTGGACTAATTAAACATGTCCTCCTCCAGGGATGAGCTGCGGAATATAATCGAATTTCATGTTCGTAATTGAGACCACCTGAGTGTTCGTCGCAGCCTTCTTTGTTCACTGGCTGTTGCATCGTGAGTTCGGCAGGTTTATCGCCGGACAGGGCCTCTGGTTAACGGAGTCCTGTGTATACAAAGAAGGAAAATAATAGTAAAAAAATAGAGGGCGCACTTAAGAGCCCCTGGTGTGGTCGAGCCACACTCTGGGTCCATTGTGATCGTGCCCCTTCCCCTGCGCGCATGGTATCTCCAAAGCGTAATGATATACGCGGAGAGTTGTTCTTGCAATCATGCGAGGGCGGGGGTTAGGGCCGCATTGCTACGCGTGCTCTGATCGTGCCAGGTGGTCTTGGTTGGTATTGCTTCGGGCGCGTTTTGCTGTATCCGGCCGTTTAACGGCCGGACTCGAAAATTGCCTTAAAAGGCTGCTCTGTACTTCTGCCGCGGGAGCCGCTGTATGTTCCTCCGTTCGGAGGGAGCGTTATGTGTTTCCGTTGACCGTGATGACTCCACGAGGGCCTGGCATCTTGAGCTTGAGGTATGCATAATGCGGCACTGCGTTGAACTTTGCAAACGCGGTTCGTCCGAGCGGAGCGTGATAGCTGCTGCGAAATGGGACTATGTCGAAGATTAACTCCTCGCTCCGGAAATTATTCGGGGATCCGAAGACCACTTCCAGTGTGACTGAGCCTGTACAATTGGCTCCCACACATGGCATGACACCTTTAAAGGTTGTCTTTGTAGGTTTAATCCTTGAGGGGTCTATGCCCATCTTGCGCATTGTATCCTGATAAAGCAGGTTCAGGCTGCTGCCGCCGTCCATCAGGACTCTCGTGAGGTGAAATCCATCGACGATTGGGTCTAAAACCAATGCGGCGAATCCGCCATGGCGTATGCTAGTCGGATGGTCTCTTCGATCGAAAGTGATCGGACAAGAGGACCATGGATTGAACTTTGGGGCGACTGGCTCCATTGCATAGACATCCCTTAGTGCACGCTTCCGCTCCCTCTTGGGTATATGGGTTGCATAAATCATGTTCACCGTCCGCACTTGTGGGGGGAAACCCTTCTGTCCTCTATTGTTCGGCGGTCGGGTCTCTTCCTCGTCGTCGCTGTTTAGCCCCTTGTCATTGTTTTCGGCAATTAGCTTGCCTGCCTGCTTGAACACCCAGCAATCTCTGTTGGTGTGATTAGCTGGCTTTTAAGGGGTGCCATGTCTCTGGCATAAGCGGTCGAGTGTTCGGTCCAAATTGGACGGACCCGGAGTGGTTCTTTTGAATGGCTTCTTCCACTGACCGGGTTTAGAGCCTCGGAATCCGGCGTTGACTGCCGTATCCTCCTTATCATCGCCGTTAATGCGGCGCTTATTTTTGTTTCGACGCGACCTGCCATTGTTGTCCTTAGTATCCGGACTGCCAGAATTTTTACGGAGGTTGTTGCTGCGAGCTAGCCAGCTATCCTCTCCCGCACAAAAGCGGGTCATTAATGATGTGAGGGATGCCATGGATTTCGGCTTTTCCTGTCCCAGGTGCTGGGCTAGCCACTCGTCACGGATGTTATGTTTGAAGGCTGCAAGGGCCTCTGCATCCGGACAGTCGATGATTTGGTTTTTCTTTGTCAAGAACCGTGTCCAGAATTGTCTGGCCGATTCGTCTGGCTGCTGAATTATGTGGCTTAGGTCATCGGCGTCTGGTGGCCGCACATACGTGCCCTGGAAATTGTCGAGGAATGCGGCTTCCAGGTCTTCCCAACACCCAATTGACTCCGCGGGCAAGCTGTTAAGCCAATGCCGAGCTGGTCCTTTAAGCTTGAGTGGGAGATATTTGATGGTATGGAGATCGTCGCCGCGGGCCATATGGATGTGAAGAAGATAATCTTCGATCCAAACTGCGGGGTCTGTTGTGCCATCGTAGGATTCGATGTTTACGTATTTAAACCCTTCAAGGATTTGATGATCCATTACTTCGTCAGTGAAGCATAGCGGGTGTGCGGCGCCTCTATATTGAGCAATATCACAACGCAGCTCGAGAGAGCGTTGTCTGCTGTGTTCGGCCCGGCCGGAGTTATTGTATCCGGTGCGATGATATTCGTGATGGGTCGTGGGGCGCCCACGTGACCCGTAGATGGATCTGGATTGCCTTGCTTTGTCCTCCAATGCATCTCGCAAGTCTGGCGCGTTCCTTCTTGGCTTCGCACTTTTGGAGCGATGCCGGGGTACGGTCTTGGTTGAGGGCCTGGATGCCTCTCTGTCACGACCACGGGGTGGTCGGTCAGCCGTATCATGCGCTGGTGATGAAGGTATGTATGCTTCCTCCTCTAATCGGGGGAGCAACTTTCGTCTGGGGTAGCTTTTGGAGGGGCGTTCGAGTTTAAACTCTTCGGCCGCGAGGACCTCAGTCCATCGATCGGCCAGCAGGTCCTGATCAGCTTGAAGCTGCTGCTGCTTTTTCTTTAGGCTATTAGCCGTGGCGATAAGCCTGCGTTTGAAACGCTCTTGTTCGACGGGATCCTCGGGCACGACGAATTCGTCGTCATTGAGGCTTGCCTCGTCTTCGGAGGGAGGCATATAGTTATGATCCTCGACCTCTTTGTCTGCCGCCCTCTCGTGAGGGCTTGCTTCTGCATCCTCCTGCGCTGAGTCTTGCTGGAGGGGATTGTCTTCGGCACTCTCTGGGGTATTATTATCTCCCGTGACGGAATCTCCATTCTTGCTGTGGCGGGATTCAGATGGGCGCCGCTGACGCCGGCGCTTGGGCTGTTTCTTTAAGGAATCTGCCTCCGCTGCTTCTTCGCCGTCCCCGTCTTTTGGGGTGTCCACCATGTATATGTCGTATGACGAGGTGGTCTTCCAGTGCCCTGTAGGCGCTGGTTCCTGTTCGTCTCCGACATCGTCGTCCATAGCGTCGATGTCTTCGGAGTCGTAGTCTAGCATGTCGGTTAGATCGTCGATAGTGGCTACAAAGTGGGTGGTGGGTGGGCTCTGAATTTCTTCGTCGTCCGTATCCCAACCATCCTGGCCATAGTCCGGCCAGGACTCTCCGGATAGCGAGAGATGCTTTAGCGAATTTAGGATGTCGCCAAAGGGCGAGTGTTGGAAGATGTCCGTGGCGGTGAATTCCATAACCGGTGCCCAATCAGATTCGATTGGCAGGGGCGCGGGAGGTCCGGAGTCCGGCAAGGAGTCCGACACCTCGGAGTCACGAGCTTCGCGAGGGACAAGTGTAGTATTCAGCTCCATCGCCGTGGAAGTTGAAGCCCCCGAGGCGGTGTCCAACCACCGGTCCTCGATCTAGGCGGTCGGCTCCGGTCTAAGGGCCGGAGCGGGTTCTTGTGCGGCCACCAAGGCACTGTTCGGTAGCAGAGCTAGATCATGCCCATCGTAACAGTGCGGCGCGCTTGGCTGTGGCTCGAGCCCGTCGAAGATCAAGTCTCCACGGACGTCGGCCGTGAAGTTTAGGCTTCCGAATCTGACCTGACGGCCAGGGGCGTAGCTTTCGATCTCCTCCAGATGGCCAAGGGAATTAGCCCGTAGTGCGAAGCCGTCGAATATGAAGATCTGTCCAGGGAGAAAAGTCTCACCCTGGACAGCGTTGTTGGTTGAAGACGCCATCGAGCCTATCGGTGACGACACATAGGAACTCTCAATGAAAGCACCAATGTCGGTGTCAAAACCGGCGGATCTCGGGTAGGGGGTCCCGAACTGTGCGTCTAGGCGGATGGTAACAGGAGACAAGGGACACGATGTTTTACCCAGGTTCGGGCCCTCTCGATGGAGGTAAAACCCTACGTCCTGCTTGATTAATATTGATGATATGGGTAGTACAAGAGTGGATCTACCACGAGATCAAGGAGGCTAAACCCTAAAGCTAGCCTATGGTATGATTGTTGTAATGTATGTTGTGTCCTACGGACTAAAGCCCTCCGATTTATATAGACACCGGAGGAGGCTAGGGTTACACAGAGTCGGTTACAAAGGTAGGAGATCTACATATCCGTATCGCCAAGCTTACCTTCCACGGCAAGGAAAGTCCCATCCGGACACGGGACAGAGTCTTCAATCTTGTATCTTCGTAGTCTTGGAGTCCGGCGGACGATGATAGTCCGGCTGTTCGGACACCCCCTAGTCCAAGACTCCCTCACCCTCATCATGCGGAATAAACCGAACAAATCTATCATTGCCCAGATTGAAGGGTGGATGATCAACTAAGGCTTGACGAGCCAGAGCACTACGAAAACGAAATAACCCAACTCCTTGGATCCAAGGTTGTGCATCCAGAACAGCTCTTCCAAGATCATTGACAACAAAATTACTTACCATGTTCCGAAAGATGGCGACTTCTTCAGGCAGAGGAGCTGGCTCGATGATGGCGATGGCATAGTCCTCATGCTGCTGATCTGGAGCCACCGCAGGCGCAAAGAAGGTGCGGGGCAGCCGCAGCTCACCGCCGTCGATGATGTCGAAGCCTTGCAGGACAAACTCCATGGGGTCCAACGCAAAGGTCGCCATTGCCGGTGCCGAAGAAGGAGAGCAGCCTCGATCCGCAGTGGCACAGTAGGAAGGCGATGCAGACGGTGATGAGGAAGGCGGAGGAGGCGTTATGGGCGGTGGCTCAGCGGGCAGAGGTGGATTAGATGGGGTGGCAGGCTCGACGGGACTGGGCAGAGACCCAGCGGGAATAGCTATGGAGGGAATCGGGGCGTCCAGCATTGAAAAACCCGCTGACCGGCTGGACTCACCCGATTTGATCCGTGGGACCCACTTGTAAGCGGGCGAAGGAGTAGAATCCGAACAGCCCTTTGCCCGGTGCCCCAACCAAAAGCATCTACGACACCGAACCTTACTGGTGCACATTTTGGTCAAATGAGCCATGGATAAACAATTCTAACATTTCCACACATTAAAAACCATGTCATCAATAAGATCATCTAAATTAGCAGAAACTCCTGATAAGTCCGGTCGTTGCAAATCAATATTTGCCTCGTTGCCAAAATTAGATGGGGAAATATCAGGAGAGTCCAGATTTGATAGGGCCGGGGAAGAACCGGTGGTGTGGAATCAGCCTTGGCCGGGTCAAGAGAAACGGATTGGGCCGGGGAAACAACCTGGGCCAAAAGCGGAGCTGATCCAACCAGCTCATCTCCATGCACATGCAAATTGACGTGGAGAGTGGTTGACGCGGCCACTGAAAACCCGGCCGAAGAAATCTCACGAACGTTAATTGTTCCAAAAGTGATGGGTGGCTCGGCCACCGTCCATCGGAGATCAGTCGCCGGCGGCGGAGGCAAAATTACTCGTCCACGAGGAAGAACTGAGTACCCAGCCTCAGCAACAGTATCAACCATATCTATATCCCTTGCAAACATGATATTGTTGGAAAGTAGAAAACGAAATTTTCTTTGAAGATCGAGAACCCGAACGCAAAGCAGACTTAGAGGGTGGTTTATGCATGGCAATCAAACCAAGGGAAGCATGCCTCTTAGAGGGACTGATTAAGATCCATTCAGCATCACATTCCTTTTTCCAAATAAGAAACTCAGGTTTCCAATTAGGGCCACCATTACCCCAAAGATGGAAGAAACACTTGAATTGCGGACACGCAAAAATCGCAATTGAAGAATAAGAATGCCAACACGTTTGCAAGAGACAATAAATGAGAATACCTTGTCTTTAATCCGTTGAACAGACAAATCAATTGCAGATCCTCCAATTGCAGATTCCAAAGCCGCCGCCACCGAATCATCATCAAGACGAAAGATGTGCCTGCTAAAAGACACGACCATAATGAAATGGCCCGTGTCATCCACGGGATGAATGAATTTCCCACAAGATATAAAAACTTCCTCCGCAAAAGCCATTCCTTTGGAAAAGTCCAGATCCAGAGTCGATCCATCATGATGACCCATGTGAGATGGGTATAGGGAGAAAGAACAGAGGACGCCGAAGATGATGCGTGGAGAAGGAACAAGATTTACTGGTTGGAGAGGGAGATCACTGGAGGAGCTAGAGTGCCGGTGGGAGGAGATGTGGGACTCTCATTTTGACTTTACCTCGTGGTACTTGTTAGCGATTTCCAAAATGATATGTTGTTGTTCCTAAGGTACATGACATGGTGTAGCCCAGTTGGTTGTTGGTGCATTCTATTATTATATACCATGTGAGGAATAAATTGAATTTGGCTGTAGTAAATACATGAGAAAAAAATACAATTGCTACAATTGGTTTTAGTTAACTGTTCGGTTCACTATCTGATCTTCTATTAGGAGTATGTTATATTATGCAATGTGGTGCTCAGTTAATGTTTGGTTCATTTGTTGTGGTGTTTAGTTAACCGCTTGGTTCAATTCTGCAATGCGATGTCCAATTGTCGTGGGTAGAATTTTGTATTGTTGTGCATGTGAGGAATAAATCGAATTTGGCTGCACTTAATAGATGAGAAACATATACACGTGCTATATTTCCTAGTTCTTAATCATGCTTGGTTTGGGTAAATGGGTTTTCCGTGTGGCTTGAATTAATCTGATGAATCTGCAATGTGCTTATTTTTCATCAACATATTTTACTGATAGCATATGAACCCTTACTTAACCAGATGACTAACTATCTTATATGTGTTGCAGGGAAACAATGGGAAGCACTGAGGTTTACAATCGAGGTTAGCACGTGCATGGTCCGTACTCTAATAGCACATTATTGTGCAATTGTAGGAACCATTCTAATATTTTGGTTTTTAACAATTTGGTCTGCTGTCAGAGGTTTTGACCCACTGTTCGACCCTTTTTGCATATGGGGAAATGAGTTGTCCATGAATATCAATCAAATCAAGAAACTCAGAAATTAGCGACAAAAAACAACAAGATCGTTGTGTGCACAATGAAGAAGACATCAGTTCACTACAAGATGGTATATACTATTATACCTTCCCTTTTTTTGTTTCCAATATAGAGAAGATATTTATGCACATCCTTGTTTTTAGGCCTTTCCAAAGCAGTTCACTAATGATTACCTCTCATACCACCTCTATGGTCTGGAGGCGAGGAAGGTTTTCATACAACACCCATGGTTCAATATTGAAGTGTTCCTGAAGAGGACGATGGACGGACGGTCAATCATCCACAAGCACTGGCCTAAAGCTGCAAAGACCTTCAACATGAATGAAGGCTCAATATTCGCCTTCCGCTTCAGCAGTTTTCCAAATGAGATGCATCTGTCTATATACCATCTATGATGCTAATTTCGAAAGGTTCTACATGTTGCATGTGGAACTTGCTGCTGATGCAGTTGTGTAATGGGGTAGCTGAGTGCTGAAGCTATATCATGTTGTACTCTGATGTATTTCAATTATGAAATTCCGCTTCCTTAATATGGAAATGAAATATATTGTGTGCTTAATATGAAATGTCAATTAGATTAATAAATGGATTATGGATAATTAGATAATTAGCCTACTAATGGCGAATTAGCCTGCTAATTGTGTTTTGCTATTGCAAACGGTTGTTGAAAAAATACCGTTGGCGCTGACCTCAGGCAACGCACACAGTTTGTAGGAATAAACCGTGTTGGATCAATGAACAATCACACACGACTTTCTCTTGAAAACTATTTGTGTTAGGCCACCTTGCGCAAACGTTTACCACATAAAAACTGTGTGTGATGGACAGCCTTTGCCACATTATTTCTTCTACGGACCGTGTGTGATAAATTCAATAACGCAAACGAATTAACGGGAAAAATTGTGTGTCATGTACTTGTGAACGGAAAAGTTTTCCTTGGAGCGACTGTGTGGGATGTACATACAAATGGAAACGTTTAGCGGGGACTGACTATGTGGGATGTACTTGCGACCGGAAAAAAATTCGTCGTATAATTTATATTTTTAGCTCTCTTGTATGTATTTCGGTATATGAGCATTCGCTGTTCGCACACGACCTCATTTTGCCGAGTGTGTGTGCCAGGAGGGCATATCCCCGATGGTTTCTGGGTCGTGTGGGAAGGTCCCCCTATCGCCTGATACATCTCCAACGTATCTATATTTTTTGATTGTTCCATGCTATTATATTATCCATCTAGGATGTTTTATATGCTATTTTATAAGATTTTTCGGACTAACCTAGTAACCTAGAGTGCCAGTTTCTGTTTTTCCTTGTTTTTGAGTATCGCAGAAAAGGAAAACCAAACGGATTCCAATTGACCTAAAATTTCACGGAGATAATTTTTGGACCAGAAGAAGCCCACGGAGTATCGGAGATGGGCCATAAGAGTCCCAAGGCACCCACGAGGGTGCGGGGCGTGCCCTACCCCTTGGGCGCGCCCCATACCTCGTGGCCGCCTCGGAGACACCCCTGACTTTTCCCCGATGCCAACACCTCTTATATATATACCCAAACTTCAGGAACATAACCTAGATCGCGAGTTCCGCCGCCGCAAGCCTCTGTAGCCACCAAAAACCAATCGGGACCCTATTCCGGCACCCTGCCGGAGGGGGGATCCCTCACCGGTGGCCATCTTCATCATCTCGGTGATCTCCATGCCAAGGAGGGAGTAATTCACCCTCGGGGCTGAGGGTATGTACCAGTAGCTATGTGTTTGATCTCTCTCTCTCTCTCTCTCTCTCTCTATCTCGTGTTCTTGATTTGGCATGATCTTGATGTATCACAAGCTTTGCAGTTATAGTTGGATATTATGATGTTTCTCCCCCTCTACTCTCTTGTAATGGATTTAGTTTTCCCTTCAAAGTTATCTTATCGGATTGAGTCCTTAAGGATTTGAGAACACTTGATGTATGTCTTGCGTGGGATACCCGTGGTGACAATGGGGTATTCTATTGATTCACTTGATGTATGTTTTGGTGATCAACTTGCGGGTTCCGTGACCTTGGGAATCTATGCATAGGGGTTGGCACATGTTTTCGTCTTGACTCTCTGGTAGAAACTTTGGGGCACTCTTTGAAGTTCTTTGTGTTGGTTGAATAGATGAATCTGAGATTGTGTGATGCATATCGTATAATCATACCCGTGGATACTTGAGGTGACATTGGAGTATCTAGGTGACATTAGGGTTTTGGTTAATTTGTGTCTTAAGGTGTTATTCTAGTACGAACTCGATGACAGATCGAACGGAAAGAATAGCTTCCTTTTATTTTACTACAGACTCTTGAATAGATCAATCAGAAAGGATAACTTTGAGGCGGTTTCGTACCCTACAATAATCTCTTCATTTGTTCTCCTCTATTAGCGACTTTGGATTGAGTCTTTGTTGCATGTTGAGGGATAGTTATATGATCCAATTATGTTATTATTGTTGAGAGAACTTGCACTAGTGAAAGTATGAACACTAGGCCTTTTTTCCTAGCATTGCAATACCATTTGTGCTCACTTTTATCATAGTTACCTTGCTGTTTTTATATTTTCAGATTACAAAAACCTATATCTACCATCCATATTGCACTTGTATCACCATCTCTTTGCTGAACTAGTGCACCTATACAATTTACCATCGTATCGGGTGTGTTGGGGACACAAGAGACTCTTTGTTATTTGGTTGCAACAAGGTTGTTTGAGAGAGACCATCTTCATCCTACACCTCCCACGAACTGATGAACCTTAGGTCATCCATTTGAGGGAAATTTGCTACTGTCTTAGAAACCTCTGCATTTGGAGGCCCAACAACGTCTACAAGAAGAAGGTTGTGTAGTAGACATCAAGCAGTTCCTGCGCCGTTGCCGGGGAGGTTAGTGCTTGAAGGTATGTCTTTAGCTCTTGCAGTCAAATCTTTTAGTTTATTGTTTTATCACTAGTTTAGTCTATAAAACAAAACTACAAAAAATGGAATTAAGGGTGCCTCATATGCTTCATCTTTTTAATGTCTTTCGTGAAAATAAGGATTCCAATAATTGTGCCAAAATACTAGAAGAAGAATTACATAGAATGCTTGGCATAAAATATGTGAATGATGAGCATGATTGAAATGTTGTTAGTATGAATTCTTTGAATACCCATGATGCTAATGCTATGCAAAATCACAAGCTTGGGGATGCTATGTTTGATGAAGATGATATGTTTTGTCCCCCAAGTTTTGATGAGAAAATTTATTATGATGATAGCATGCCTCCTATTTATGATGATTATATTGATGAAAGTGGGTTTGGAAGAGTGTAAACTTTAAGAAGTAATGATCCCACTATTTTGGAGGGTGTTGAATATTATTATGATAATTATTAAAGTGGATTTGGAGAGGTCATGACTTTATTTAGTGATGAATCCTCTATTTCGAAAGAGGTTCCAATTGATTATGAGAATAAAGTTGCTATCTATAATTATTATTGTGATGACATTTATGCTATAAAGAATAATTATAACCATCAAAATTGTCATCATGATTTTAGTTTTCAATTGGATTATGCCTCACATGATAGTTGTTTTGTTGAGTTTGCTCCCACTACTATTCATGAGAAGAAATTTGCTTATCTGGAGAGTAATAAAAATTATATGCTTGTAGATCATGAAAATAATGTTTTATGTGATGGTTATATTTTTGAATTCATTCATGATGCTACTGAAAATTATTATTAGGGAGGAACATATGCTTGTAGGAATTGCAATATTATCAAGTTTCTTCTCTATGTGCTTAAAGTTTTGAAGTTATGCTTGTTTTGCCTTCCTATGCTAGTTGATTATTGTTCCCATAAGTTGTTTGCTCACAAAATCCCTATGCATAGGAAGTGGTTTAGACTTAAATGTGCTAGTCATATTCTTCATGATGCTCTCTTTATGTTTCAATTCTTATCTTTCATGTGAGCATCATTGAAATCATCATGCCTAGCTAGGGGCGTTAAACGTTAGCGCTTGTTGGGAGGCAACCCAATTTTATTTTTGTTCTTTACTTTTTACTACTTTTTAGTAATAAATAATTCATCTAGCCTCTTTTTAGATGATGTTTTATGTTTTAATTAGTGTTTGTGCCAAGTAGAACCTTTGGGAAGACTTGGGTGAAGTCTTTATGATCTTGCTGTAAAAAACAGAAACTTTTGCGCTCACGAGATTAGCTGCCGTTTTTTTTACTGGAGATTGATTTTAGGTTGATTATTTTTGCAGATGATTAATAGACAAATTCACAGGTCCACCAATTTATTTCAGAATTGTTTGAGTTCCAGAAGTATTCTAATGATACAGATTACTACAGACTGTTCTGTTTTTGACAGATTCTGTTTTCTATGTGTTGTTTGCTTATTTTGATGACTCTATGAGTAGTATCGGAGGGTATTAACCATAGAGAAGTTGGAATACAGTTGATATTACACCAATATGAATTAGAATGAGTTCACAACAGTACCTAAGTGGTGATTTATTTTCTTATACTAACGGAGCTTAGGAGTTTTCTGTTGAGTTTTGTGTTGTGAAGTTTTCAAGTTTTGGGTAAAGATTCGATGGACTATGGAATAAGGAGGGGAAAGAGCCTAAGCTTGGGGATGCCCAAGGCACCCCAAGGTAATATTAAAGGACAACCAAGAGCCTAAGCTTGGGTATGCCCTGGATGGCATCCCCTCTTTCATCTTCGTTTATCGGTATCTTTACTTGGAGCTATATTTTTATTCACCACATGATATGTGTTTTGCTTGCAGTGTCGTTTTATTTTATTTTGTTTTGCTTGCTGTTTGAATAAAATACCAAGATATGAAATTCTTAAATATTAGAGAGTCTTCACTTAGTTGCATAATTATTCGGCTACTCATTGATCTTCACTTATATCTTTCGGAGTAGTTTGTCATTTGCTCTAGTGCTTCACTTATATCCTTTTAGAGCACGGCGGTCGTTTTATTTTGAAGAAATAGAAGAACTCTCATGCTTCACTTATATTATTTTGAGAGTCTTTAGAACAGCATGGTAATTTGCTTTGGTTATAAATTTAGTCCTAATATGATAGGCATCCAAGAGGGATATAATAAAAACTTTCATATAAAGTGCATTGAATACTATGAGAAGTTTGATTCCATATGATTGTTTTGAGATATGAAGATGGTGATATTAGAGTCATGCTAGTTGAATAGTTGTGAATTTGAGAAATACTTGTGTTGAGGATTGCAAGTCCCGTAGCATGCACGTATGGTAAACGTTGTGTGACAAATTTGAAGCATGGGGTGTTCTTTGATTGCTTTCCTTATGAGTGGCGGTCGGGGATGAGCGATGGTCTTTTCCTACCAATCTATCCCTCTAGGGGCATGTGTAGTAGTACTTTGCTTCGAGGGCTAATAAACTTTTGCAATAAGTATATGAGTTCTTTATGACTAATGTGAGTCCATGGATTATATGTACTCTTACCTTTCCGCAATTTGCTAGCCTCTACGGTACCGTGCATTGCCCTTTCTCACCTCGAGAGTTGGCGCAAACTTCGCCAGTGCATCCAAACCCCGTGATACAATATGCTCTACCACACATAAGCCTCCTGATATCTTCCTCAAAATAGCCACCATACCTACCTATTATGGCATTTCCATAACCATTCCGAGATATATTGCCATGCAACTTTCCACCGTTCTGTTATTATGACACGCTCCATCATTGTCATATTGCTTTGCATGATCATGTAGTTGACATCGTATTTGTGGCAAAGCCACCCTCATAATTCTTTCATACATGTTGCTCTTGATTCATTGCATACACCGCCAGAGGCATTCACATAGAGTCATATTTTTGTTCTAGTATCGAGTTGTAATATTGAGTTGTAAATAAATAAAAGTGTGATGATCATCATTATTAGAGCATTGTCCCTTGTGAGGAAAGGATGATGGAGACTATGATTCCCCCACAAGTCGGGATGAGACTCCGTACAAATAATAATAATAATAATAACAATAATAATAATAATAATAATAATAATAATAATAATAATAATAAAGAGGCCAAAGAAGCCCAAATAAAAAAAAAGAGGCCAAAGAAGCACAAACAAAAAATTTATATAAAAAATGAGAGAAAAAGAGAGAAGGGACAATGTTACTATCCTTTTTCCACACTTGTGCTTCAAAATAGCACCATGATCTTCATGATAGAGAGTTTCTTATTTTGTCACTTTCATATACTAGTGGGAATTTTTCATTATAGAACTTGGCTTGTATATTCCAATGATGGGCTTCCTCAAAATGCCCTAGGTCTTCGTGAGCAAGGAAGTTGGATGCACACCCAGTTAGTTTCTTTTGATGAGCTTTCATATATTTATAGCTCTAGTGCATCCGTTGCATGGCAATCCCTACTCCTCGCATTGACGTCAATTGATGGGCATCTCCCTAGCCCGTTGATTAGCCGCGTCAATGTGAGACTTTGTCCTTTTTTGTCTTCTCACATAGCCCCCATCATCATATGCTATTACACCATAGTGCTATGTCCATGGCTTGCGCTCATGTATTGTGTGATGGTTGAAAAAGATGAAGCGCGTTAAAAAGTATGAACCAATTGCTCAGCTTGTCATCGGGGTTGTGCATGATGGGAACATCTTGTGTGACAAAAATGAAGCATGGCCAAACTATATGATTTTGTAGGGATAAGATTTATTTGGATATGTTATTTTGATAAGACATCATTGCTTGGTTAGCATGCTTGAAGTATTATTATTTTTTTTCAATATTAAACTTTTGTCTTGAATCCTATGGATCTGAATATTCTTGCCACAATAAAGAAGATTACATTGATAAATATGTTAGGTAGCATTCCATATCAAAAAATCTGTTTTTATCATTTACCTACTCGAGGACAAGCAGGAATTAAGCTTGGGGATGCTTGATACGTCTCCAACGTATCTATAATTTTTGATTGTTCCTTGATATTATATTATCCATCTAGGATGTTTTATATGCATTTATATGCTATTTTATATGATTTTTGGGACTAACCTATTAACCTAGAGCCCAGTGCCAGTTTCTGTTTTTTCCTTGTTTTTGAGTATCGCAGAAAAGAAAAACCAAACGGAGTCCAATTGACCTGAAATTTCACGGAGATTATTTTTGGACCAGAAGGATCCCACGGAGTATCAGAGATGGGCCAGAAGAGTCCCGAGGCACCCACGAGGGTGGGGGGCGTGCCCCCTACCTCGTGGCCGCCTCGGAGACCCCCTGACTTGTCCCCGATGCCAACACCTCTTATATATACCCAAACTTCTAGAACCTAACCTAGATCGGGAGTTCCGCTACCGCAAGCCTCTATAGCCACCAAAAACCAAATGGGACCCTGTTCCGGCACCCTGCCGGAGGGGGATCCCTCACTGGTGGCCATCTTCATCATCCCAGTGCTCTCCATGACGAGGAGGGAGTACTTCACCCTCGGGGCTGAGGGTATGTACCAGTAGCTATGTGTTTGATCTCTATCTCTCATGTTCTTGATTCGGAACAATCTTGATGTATCGCGAGCTTTGCTATTATAGTTGGATCTTATGATGTTTCTCCCCCTCTACTCTCTTGTAATGGATTGAGTTTTCCCTTCGAAGTTACCTTATCGGATTGAGTCTTTAAGGATTTGAGAACACTTGATGTATGTCTTGCGTGGGATACCCGTGATGACAATGGGGTATTCTATTGATTTACTTGATGTATGTTTTGGTGATCAACTTGCGGGTTTCGTGACCTTGGGAATCTATGCATAGGGGTTGGCTCACGTTTTCGTCTTGACTCTCCGGTAGAAACTTTGGGGTACTCTTTGAAGTTCTTTGTGTTGGTTGAATAGATGAATCTGAGATTGTGTGATGCATATCGTATAATCATACCCGTGAATACTTGAGGTGACATTGGAGTATCTAGGTGACATTAGGGTTTTGGTTGATTTGTGTCTTAAGGTGTTATTCTAGTATGAACTCTATGATAGATCGAGAGAAAGAATAGCTTCGTGTTATTTTACTACGGACTCTTGAATAGATCGATGAGAAAGGATAACTTTGAGGTGGTTTCGTACAATCTCTTTGTTTGTTCTCCTCTATTAGTGACTTTGGAGTGACTCTTTGTTGCATTTTGAGGGATAGGTATATGATCCAATTATGTTATTATTGTTGAGAGAACTTGCACTAGTGAAAGTATGAACACTAGGCCTTGTTTCCTAGCATTGCAATACTGTTTGTGCTCACTTTTATCATAGTTACCTTGCTGTTTTTATATTTTCAGATTACAAAAACCTATATCTACCATCCATATTGCACTTGTATCACCATCTGTTCGCCGAACTAGTGCACCTATACAATTTACCATTGTATTGGGTGTGTTGGGGACACAAGAGACTCTTTTTTATTTGGTTGCAGGGTTGTTTGAGAGAGACCGTCTTCATCCTACGCCTCCCACGGATTGATAAACCTTAGGTCATCCACTTGAGGGAAATTTGCTATTGTCCTACAAACCTCTACACTTGGAGGCCCACCAACGTCTACAAGAAGAAGGTTGTGTAGTAGACATCATCGCCCACACTCACTTGGCGACGGTTCCAAATGCCATCGCAGAAAGGGGTTAAAAACCATTTGTTTAAGACCGACGCGTACCAGTGAGACTAAGAAAATGGGTGACTTTATCCTAGCTCTCTGTAAGACGGCTCTCTCGTGACAAAGGCCGCCATTTTAACCTTGACTAGTTCAGGGTCTTATTGAAAAGAGTAATTGTCAAGAGTTCGGCGGGTCACCTGGCAGAGTAGCATCTTGCAAACAGGCAGGTTTAACTCAAATTCGGCTTGTAAACCGGATCAATAGGGTGTGAATAGCTTTGCTCAGTGAGCAGGAAGCCCCAAAATGACCAATGAGATGGCTTGAAAACTGGATCAAGAGGGTGTGAATAGCTATGCTCATTGAGCAGGAAGCCCCAAAGTGACCAATGAGACGGCTTGATAATCGGATCAAGAGGGTGTGAATAGCTATGCTCATTGAGCAGGAAGCCCCCAAGTGACCAATGATACAGCTTGAAAACCGGATCAAGAGGGTGTGAATAGCTATACTCATTGAGCAAGAAGCCCCCAAGTGACCTAATGAGATGGCTTAAAACCGGATCAAGAGTGTCGTGGGAAACGAGCAACTATGGGGCTGGCGGACCGGGCCCCTTTCGGTTCGGCGGGGGGCAGAGGTCGCACAAAGAACGGATCGAGGCGAAGCACACAAGCGATTTACCTAGCTCCGGAGCTCTCCGGAGAGATAATCCTCCTACTGCTGCATGTCTGATTGTAATGCGTTCTTGATCGGGAGCGCTGAGTGCTACAGTACACCTCAGCTGCTAACGAGACCGAGCGTGAGTGTTTTCTAGTTTTGAACCCCCCTCTACGTTGTGCATGGGCCTCCTTTTATATGCTCAAGGGGTCACCGACAGGTGGCAACATAGACAAGGGCAAAAATGGAAAAGGGGTTGCGGTTGGTACAACTACCTGTACAGTGTATCATACCTAACCCTGACGGCAGGGGACAAAGGCATTAAATGCCCGTCTGCGTCGCCCAAATAGTGCAAGGAAGGGACCATCAGGGATGCCACCGCTTGGCACGATGGCAATCTTGTCAGCGCCGCTTGCCACCTCGTACCGCTGGCTGCACAGCCTCTCGCCACGCGCGCCTGGGACGGTCCCAGGGCGAGACGTTGGTGGATGTGCTGGAGCGCGGGTGCAGAGTGGTAGCTTGCCGCGGCAAGCGCCTTGCCGCGGTCATTGTCTTGTCGCGCCCGGAAGCTTGTCGCTCACCGGGCCTTGCTGGGACGCGTGGCGCGTCGCGGGAAGTTTCTTGAGATGCCTCGGTTGGCCTTCCCGGCAAGCTCCTCTTGTTGGGGCCTTGGCCTTCCCGGCAAGATCCTCTTGCCGGGGCCTTGTCTCCTTGGCTTGAACACTTTGTTCTTGAATGGCTCCAAAGGAACCACGGAGGACCTTGGCGGTCACCCGGCAAGCCTTCCCGCGGGGTGCTGCGAATGCCCGTGCACAAGTTCGGGATACTAGGGTACCCCTACTCTAGTACACCGACAGGAGCCCCCAGGCCTGGGCCACACACGGTGCCGAGCGCTGTTGGGCCAGGCCCAAAACAGGGCACGGGCACGCGCGGCCTGGGTTACACCGTATCTTTCTCCGTATCCACCGCGCCCTCCCCTAACGGCACGCGTTGAATGCGGCGTCGTGGGAGAGATCGTGGGTGGTTCTTTATTCGGAAAAGTGGAACGTCCTCCCCCTCCCTCTTTATAAGCAGGGGAAACAGGGGTAGTTCCCCCATCTCGCCAGTTGCTGTCCCAATCTCAGAAATCTCCGCCACTCCCTCCTTCTTCCAAAGCCGAAAGAGAGCAGCACTCCGCCCCCCATCGCCACCGGCGCCACCAACGCCATCGATCTCCCCCACCACCTCCGCCATGGCTCCGAAAGCCGGGAAGCCCGTGAAGTCGGCCGAGGCGCTGCGGCTCGAGGCGCTGCGAAAGGAGCGGGCAACTTTCCTCCCCCCCCCCCCGAGCTCGCCGCGAAGGAGCTGAGGGAATGGTACTACCTCTTCTGGTCGACAGAGACGCGAGCGCATCCGCACACGAAGGTACTCTCCGCCGCCGCTTCGGAACGGGCTCCGACTGGATATCCCTTCTTCGCGTTGTTCTTCTACTGCGGGCTCTGCCCGCCCTTCTCTGAATTCTTCTACGATATCATGAACACCTACGGGTTTCACCTCCTTGACTTCACCCCCAATGCTGTTCTGACCATGGCAGTTTTCGCACATCTCTGCGAAAACTTTGTCGGAGTCCACCCAAATGTAGCGCTTTTCCACCACTTCTTTATGCCCCGAGTTGAGAGAGGGGAGCCCTTATCCGGCGGGATCGCCTGGATCTCGAGAGCCGGCCAGAAGGAAGCTTATCTGGAGGGAGAGCTCCGCAGCAAGTGGGAGGAGTGGAGAGCAGAATGGTGCTAGATTGTCGAGGAGAACCCGCAGCCATTCACCGCCTAGCGCCAAGCCCCAGTAGTGCGTGGCAACGATTGGAGCAGCTTGTCCCCGGAGGACGATAGGCTGAAGATCGCCGTCACCCGGATCCTACGCCTCAGGCTTGCCGGGCTCACTGTAGGCATTGTTGGCACAGATTTTCTTTGCCGCCGTATTGCCCCCCTGCAGGAGAGGGGGAGACCCACCTGGGAGTTCGGGGGTCCGGCGGACATCATGAGGCTGCGCCCGGGCCTCAACTTCAACTTCACTGTCCTGGAATTGGACGCGATGCTCAAGGAACTATTCAAAAACGACCCTCAGCACCCCGAATGGTTTAGGTTGCCGACGGGTGTCATTCCGCTGTGCAACAATTCCTCGCTCGACCGCATCCGTGCAATGATGCCGTTGTGCGATTCGCATGGAATCATCCCGACTTGGCAAGAGCCTGCAGACGACGTCGTGCAGGCGTTCTTTGACGGCTTGGTGGAGGTGGCGGTCCGCTCTGACGAGCAGAGAAGCCTCACCCACGACACCACCGATGCGGAGTTGCGGCGCATCGCCACCAGGGCGGAAGAGGCGGCGGCAGCCGCTGCCGCAGGTGAGTTTGGATTCACCGTGGAGGAGGCAGAGACAGCAGAGGCAGCAAGCCTTGCCGAGCGAGAGGAGCTTGTCGGCGAGGGAGAGCTTGCCGAGCCTGAAGCCGAGTCGAGCGAGCCCACCGAGGGTGCGAGCGGCTCGCTATCTTCAGGCAGCTTGCCGCAAGCAGAGCCCCCAGTGCAGCCCCCAGCTCCACCAAGAAGGCGTCTCCGCAAGGCCGAGGACGTAGCAGGGCGGCAGACGAGTGAACAGCCGTCGCGCCGCGCGACACGCTCCACCGCGACAAGTGACGTTGCCGCGGGAGCGCCTCACGTCGCTGCAGCAACTGGAGCGGGGTCTTCCCGGACTGCCACCACTGCCCTCGCGAAGCGGCCAAGGGAACCTACTCCTCCACCTCGTCGCGCCGAAGGTGGGCCGGACTTCGACCTCTCCGCGCTTAGCTCCGACGAGGAAGAAGAAGAGTGAGATTCTTTGTTGTACTTGTAGTTCTTCAATTCTTGCTGTTTTTGTCTTGCATCTGATTTGCTTTACTCTGAACTCATTCCCTTTTCAGGACTCTGGCCCAGAGAGCGGCGAAGAGAGCCAAGGCCCCGGTGATTGTCATCGAGGACGAGCCCACAGCGACAGCAGGGGGCGCGCCCGAGACCACCTTGCTGGACCCGGCAATCATTCCCCAAAGCAGCCCCCAGCGCAGCCCCCAGCGTAAGTATATGGTTTACTCCCCACTGTTAGGCGCGCATGGGTGCTCTTTATTTGCTGATATCCAACTATTTGTTTGTGTAGGAGCAGAACAGCTTCACCAAGAGCGCCTGGAAGCCGCCCCCGAAATGCTATCTGCTTCGACTACACCGCCAAGGGAGGATTCCCCGGCAAGGGAGCATTCTCCGGCAAGGGAGAAGTCTCCGGCAAGAGACAGTTCCCCGGCAAGGGACGGTTCTCCGGCAAGGGACAGCACCAACGACCCCCCGGTGGTGGAGCCCATGACTGCAGATCCCAGTATAGGTAACCCTTCTTGCTTGAAAACTTCCCTTGTGTTCTTCTTCTGATCTTCGTTTTGGATATTTGCTTGACTTTTTCTCTCTTTTCCCGGCCGTCAGATCCATCTTCCACGGAGCTGATGGAGACCGAGGCCACCGGCGAGGAGAACGCGCGCGGCAACACCAACGACGCCGCTGCCACCGAAGAAGGAGCTGGCGCTGATAAGCACGCCGGCGAAGAGGCCGCCAAAGCTGCCGCCGCAGGAGCCGGCGAGGGGTCTGGCGATCGCACTGACGACCCTGAGGCCGCAGGAGCGCAAGGCGCTACGCCGACCGCCGATCCCTCCGCCGCTGCCGCTGCGTCAGGCTCCGAAGTGCCCCAGCCCGGCGCCTATTTGAAAGCCGGCGATGGCATCTTCATCAAGCTTCCCTGGGCGTCAAGCTCCAGGGCGTCGGTCGAAGGAGAAGTCTTTGACGGAGAGGTGCTCGCCTACGCCGGGCTGACGCTGGTTGACGCACCGAGTAGCAGCAGCGGCAAGCCTGAGGAGGAACAGCTGCTGCGGAGGCTGTTGTCGCTCTACCGCGCTCGGCAAGCCAGGGTGGAATCCCGAGAAGCGCTTGTTGCGAAGGCGGGAGCGGACATTGAGAAGCGCGTGGAGGAGCTCCGGGAACGCAATCAGGAAGCTCTCCGGTCCCTGGCAGAGGAGCGCGAGCAATTTGCCGAGGCGCAGAAAGCCTTCCTCCTCGAGAAGGCTGAGGTTGAAGAGCAACAGCGGCTTGCCCCGAGGAGCTGTCCGCGTGGGAAGGCGAGCCGGCGCAGCGGAAAGTCAACCTTGACAGCCACGAGGAGGAGCTTGCCGTACGCGAGCAAACACTTGGCGGGGCTCTCAAGGAAGCAGAGGACGCTGCCGCAGCTGCCGAGGCCGCCAAGAAGGAGCTGGAGACGAAGGTGACGCAGCTGGAGGCCGATCTCAAGGCGAGCGGCGAAGAGCTTGCCGCGCTCAAACGTGAGCGCAAGAAGGACGCCTACGCTCATGGCGAGCTGCAGGGTCGTCTCGTCGAGAAGGGCAAGGAGCTTAGCACCGCCAAGGACTCCAACGCAGATCTTGAGTTGAAGCTGACCACTTTGACCAAGACGTTGGACGACGCCAAGGAGCGGGAGGTGACCTTGAAGGAGGAGATCAAGTCCAACGAAGCGCTGCTGGCGAGGGCCGCCGAAACCCAAAACACTTTTAGGGAGACTGTGGAGCTCTGGACAGAGGGTCTCGTGAATATCACCGCAATCATCGACGGGGAGCTGGCGCAGCTGGGATGGAGGATTTCGGGTATTCTTTCGATGAGAACCTCCAGCCCAGCGCCAAGCTCACTTTGTTCTTCAAGGGCGTGGCGACGGCCCTCCAGCGACTCCGGGAGAGGATCCCGAAGCAGCTGGCCGACGAGTCGCGCACGATCTGCGCGAGGGTTCTGCAAAAGGTGTTGGTGAAGGTGGCCTTCCGCAACCCAGGCCTCAACCTCACCAACGTCCTCAAGAAGCTGCCTCCGGATGCTGATCTGGAAGTGCTCAAGGCCCTTGTCGCACCCATTGTGGACAAGGTGAACGAGGTCAAGAGGGTTGACGGCGATCGCGTAGATTAGGCCGCCCGTTTCCTCCTTTTCTTGCCGCTGCTGGTCATGTCACGAGAACAATCTATTAGAGCTGCGACAAGCTATCTTGTAATATAACTTTATTTTGGGTATCGATTGCTATGTTATTTCCTTTACTTGATTCCTTCCTTTGTATGTTTTTGCCCTACGCTTTTACGAAACTTGCCGGCGCAGGCACCTTAGCCGCGAGCGCTGAGTGCGGAACGTCAGCAGCCTGCTGGCGGTGCCGCTACCGACAAGAAACCTTGTCGCAACTAGTCGCAGCTCACTTAAATTGTTGAGCGGACTCGAAACAAAGTAAGGGCGCAACTAGCTACGAGTTGGTTCCTCCGCGCACAGGTTTTCCATACAAAGCACGGTCGTTCGAGGAAGATAACTTAAATTTTTTAAAATTGATTGCTCAAACTTTGGCAACTTAGCTTTTCTGTCGTTTGCTTCCCGGTAAGGCGATACTTTCTTGAACGATGCCTGGTCCACACCGTTATCTCCTCCTTCCCCCCCGGCAAACTTGCGGGCGAGGGAACCTTCCTTTTCTTTGAAAAAAAGAAAGAAGAGAAAATAAAGATATGGAGCCTTACGGCTCGTTATTGCTTACCGGGGATAGGTGCTGCACAAACTGTCAGATAATACATGCAAAAAATAGAAAGCATGAAATTTACAGGATGTGCGGATCACATGAGCTTTATTTATGCACGAGGTCTGCGACCGGCTTTGTACAAAGGATTACATGCAACAGCGGCAAGACTTGTACAAAAGGTGGTTGCCGGAACAGGTTCTGGCAACCGCGCCTTACGGGTAAAACTTACGAAGATGCTCAATGTTCCAGGAGTTGCTCACCGGAAAGCCATCTTCGGTCTCAAGGCGGACGGCGCCAGGCCTAGTGACTCGTTTCACCCGGTAAGGGCCTTCCCACTTCGGTGTCAACTTGTTGGAATTCTTGGCGGACTGAACGCGCCGAAGAACAAGGTCGCCTTCCTCGAGACTTCTGGCATTAACTTTGCGGCTATGGTAGCGGCGCAAAGCTTGCTGCTATCGAGCAGCTCGTACAGCAGCCTGAAGACGATCTTCCTCAAGGAGCAGCGCGTCATCTTGTCGCAGCTGCTCTTGCTCAAGCTCATCATAAGCGAGCACTCGAGGTGACCCGTATACGAGTTCCGTGGGGAGAACTGCCTCTGCTCCATAGACTAGAGCGAAAGGTGTCTGGCCAGTGGCTCGATTTGGCGTCGTCCTGATCGACCAAAGAACCACCGGCAGCTCCTCAATCCAGTTCTTCCCGCACTTGCGCAGCCTGTTGAAAGTCCTGGTCTTGAGTCCACGCAGCACTTCAGCATTTGCCCTCTCCGCTTGACCATTGCTTCTCGGGTGAGCAACAGAAGCAAAGGAGACCTTGGCGCCAAGATCTTGGACGTACTGCATGGAGGTGCGGCTTGTGAATTGCGTGCCGTTGTCGGTGATGATGCTGTTAGGGATCCCGAAACGGCAAACAATCGACTTGAAGAACTTGACCGCTGACTGTGCTGTCACCTTCCTCACCGCTTCCACTTCCGGCCACTTTGTGAACTTGTCGATTGCAATGTACAAGTACTCAAAGCCCCCGACAGCTCGGGGGAAGGGGCCGAGGATGTCGAGCCCCCAGACCGAAAATGGCCAGGACAAAGGGATCATCTGGAGAGCTTGAGCTGGCTGGTGTATCTGCTTGGAATGGAACTGGCACGCTTCACACTTGGTTACTTGTGCAGTTGCATCCTGGAGGGCTGTCGGCCAAAAGAAACCTTGCCGGAATGCTTTGCCGGCAAGTGCTCTTGCGCCAATGTGGTGACCACATATGCCTCCATGTATCTCCGCCAACAGCTTTTGTCCGTCTTCCCGGGGAATACACTTCAATTTCACACCGTTGAGTCTTCTTCTATACAGTGTGTCGTCAACAAACTGGTACATACTTGACTGCCGGGCTACTCTTTCCGCTTCTTCTTGCTCTTCGGGAAGTTCTCCTGCCTGAAGGAAACGGACAATCTGCTGTGCACATGCTGGAGCTTGTGGCTCAACAACAAGGACTAAAGGCACATATGCTGCTGCGGGAACATCTGCTTCTACGGCGAGAACCTGCGGCTCAGCCGGAGCTTGATGTTCCCCGGCAAGCTTGCCGGAGCAAAACTTGTCGGGAGCGTCTGCTTCAACGGAACAAACCCTAAGGCTTGCCGGAGCAGACTGCTCCTCAGCACCTTTGGTGTTGATCTTGGGGACCTTCTTGGCGGCGGCTTCAGGGAGCTCTGCCGGAAAATAGTCACCAGAAATAAACTTCCTCTTCTTTCTCTGTCCGGTCGATGGCGTTACAGACGGTTGAGTCAGTTTGAGCACAAAGATCCCTGGTTCCATAGGTAACTTAAGTGCGGCGCACTTTGACAGGCCATCGGCAATGTCGTTCTGAGCTCTCGGAACATGTTCCATTTGTAGGCCGTCAAAGTGCTCTTCTAACTTTCTCACTTCGTCAACGTAGGCTTCCATCAACGGACTCTGATAATTCTTGTTCACTTGGCGGACAACAAGCTGCGAGTCACCCCTGACAATGAGCTTCTTGATCCCAAGGTCGGCTGCGATCCTGAGACCGGCAAGCAAACCCTCATACTCTGCAGTATTGTTTGTTGCTTGCTCCTTGGGAAAGTGCAGCTGGACTACGTACTTGAGGTGCTCTCCGGTGGGCGCGACAAGTAGCACGCCCGCACTGGCGCCTTGCAGTGAGAAGGCACCATCAAAGTACATGAGCCACTCTTTGCTTGCTTCCTTGACGGGGATGCTCATTTCTGGAATTTCTTCATCTGGCGTTGGCGTCCACTCTGCTATGAATTCTGCCAATGCTCGACTCTGGATAGTTGAAGTGCTCTCAAACTTGAGGCCAAAGCTTGACAGTTCCAGTGCCCACTCGACAATCCTGCCTGTTGCTTCTGGATTCTGCAGTATCATCTTCAGCGGAAAACGAGTGACAACTGTGATCTCATGTGCTTGGAAGTAATGGCGCAGCTTTCTTGAGGCCATGAGGAGGCCGAAAAGCAATTTCTGCACACCAGAATACCTCGACCTAGCTCCCTACAGGAGGGAACTAACAAAGTAAACTGGGCGCTGCACCATTCTCTTCTGTATCTCCTCACGCGGCTGCGCAGATCCATCCTTGTCGGGACCAAAGCTTGTCGGCGAAGCCCCCTGCTTGTCGCTGGATGCATCTGCCGTGGTTGCTGGCTCATCGTCCGCCTCCCTCTCCGCTACTAACGCAGCACTAACCACTTGATTGGTTGCCGCTATATACAGCAGCAACTTCTCTTGTGGCTTAGGTGCGACAAGTGTTGGAGTGGAGGACAGGTATCTCTTCAAGTCCTGCAGCGCAGCCTCCGCTTCTGGAGTCCATTTCATTGGACCTGCCTTTTTCAATATTTTGAAAAATGGCAGGGCGCGCTCAGCAGACTTAGAGATAAACCTGCTGAGAGCAGCCACGCAACCGGCAAGCCTTCGTACATTCTTAACGCGCTTTGGTGCTTCAATCTGCTCAATGGCCTTGATCTTGTCGGGATTGGCTTCAATTCCCCGCTGAGACACGAAGAACCCGAGAAGCTTGCCGGAGGGGACTCCAAACACACACTTCTCTGGGTTCAGCTTGAGGTTGATCTTGCGCAGATTTGCAAAGGTTTCATCTAAATCTTGAATCAGAGTTGCCTTGTCCTTGCTCTTGACCACTATGTCATCCATGTAAGCTTCTACATTTCCGTGTATTTGCGGCTCAAAAGCGTCATGGACTACCCTTGCAAATGTTGAACCAACATTCTTTAATCCGAAAGGCATCTGTACAAAACAGTATGTGCCACATGGAGTGATGAATGCGGTCTTCTCCTCATCCTCTTCTGCCATGAAGATCTGATGGTATCCTGAGTATGCGTCAAGAAATGAAAGCAAGTCACATCCGGCCGTGGAGTCGACAATCTGGTCAATGCGCGGCATGGGAAATGGGTCTTTGGGACAAGCTTTATTAACATCGGTAAAGTCGATACAAAGCCTCCATTTCCTGTTTGCCTTGTGCACGACTACAGGATTCGCCAACCACGTAGGATGGAGCACTCCTCTGACAAGGCCTGCTGCTTCCAACTTCTTGATTTCTTCTGCGATGAATTCTTGGCGCTCCACTGCTTGTTTCCTGACTTTCTGCTTGACGGGCCGCGCATGAGGACAGACGGCAAGATGGTGCTCGATTACTTTCCTGGGAACGCCGGGGATGTCAGACGGTTGCCATGCAAACACGTCGACGTTCGCCCGCAGGAAAGCAACGAGCGCGCTTTCCTATTTAGGGTCGATGGTGGCACTGATGGTGAAGGTACCACCAGTGCCGTCCTCCTTGGCGGACACCTTCTTGGTCTCTGGTGAAGCTGCCATCGTCTTCTTACACTTGCCAGTGGAGCTCGATGGTGCGTCCTCGACGGTAGCGCAACACTCCGGAGAGGTGCGCTTGCCGGAGTGGGCATCAGGGCTCTTGCCGGACTTGGTCTTCTTCTTCCCCCCGGGAGCTTCAGCGACTTGCGATCTGCTGCGGCTGCTGCTTCCCGGTAAATCTTGTCGGTGCACATAAGAGCATCCTTCTTGTCGCCAGGGACAGAGATGACACTTATCAGGCCTGGCGTCTTCAGTATGTTGTATGCATAGTGAGAGGCTGCCATGAATTTGGCGAGTGCTGGACGGACGAGTATCCCATTATAAGGCAACGGAAAGTCAGCAACGTCAAAAGTGACCCTCTCAGTCCTGAAGTTCAGCTCGCTGCCAAATGTTACCGGCAACGTGATCTTTCCCTTCGGCCTGCTCCTTCCCGGATTGATTCCTTGGAATGTGCCGGTCTCTTCGAGCTCGCTGTCAGGGATCTGGAGTTTCTGAAGTACCACGGAGGAGATCAGGTTCAAGCCGGCCCCGCCGTCAACTAGCATCTTTGTGACCTTGAGGTTGCGGATAGTTGGTGAAACCAACATCGGCAAGCACCCGACCGCAGTTATGTGATCAGGGTGGTCCTCAATATCAAAGATGATAGGCGTGCTGGACCAATTCAGAGGCTTGCGTGACTCAACGGGTGGTTCTGCCGCATTGACTTCCCACACCCACTGCTTGAGCTGGCGGTGTGAAGTATGCAGAGAAGCACAGCCGTCAACGCACAGGACCTCTGTGGCTTTCTGGAACTCCTGCTCATCGGCCTCGTCATCATCCATATCTTCATCTTCGTCGTCGTCTTCATCCTTGTCGCGGCCGCGGGGAGGCCTGTCTCCTTGCTGCTGCTTGGCCTTGCCGCGGCGTCCTCCCTTGCCGGGGCGTTTCTTGCCAGATCCTCCAGTACCTTCTTGGGCCTTCTCCTTATCGCGTCGCTCATACTCAGCCTTTTGCTGCTCGACAAGCTGCTCGACCTTCTTGCAGCTCTGGAGATCATGGCCCTTGGTGCGGTGGATCTTGCAGTACTGCTTGTGGGTGCCGTCCTGCTTGTCGGCGACCGCCACAGCCTCGCCGGAGGTACCAGCTTTGGCTTTCTCGGCGCCACCTCCGTTGCCGGACTGCTCAACAACTAGCACGTCTTTGCCTTTCCTCTTCCTGTTGTTCCGCCGCTGGTTTCTCTTTGCCGGGGCAGCATCTTCGCTATCAGATCCTCCTGCTCCTGTATTCTCTCCGGGAAGTCTCCTCCCTTCTTCAGCACGTGCACACTTGTCGGCCAGGGCATATAGCTCACTGACGTCTCTGATCTTGCACATCGCCATCGCCTCCCGCATCCTGCGGTTACGCACCTTCTGATGGAACGCGCTGATGACCGTGACGGGGTGGACATCTGGGATGTTGTGTTGTACACTGCTGAATCTCTGAATGTACTTGCATAGGGACTCTCCTTCTTTCTGGACGAGTATATGAAGGTCGCTCTCTCTGCCATGAGGTTTGTGGCCGCCTGTAAAGGCACCGACAAACTGATGGCATAGATCTGCCCATGAGGATATGGAGTTGTCCGGCAAGTGCATGAGCCAGGATCTGACATTGGGCCTGAGTACCAGCGGGAAGTAGTTGGCAAGGATCTTGTCGTCCCGTCCTCCGGCAGCTTGCACCGCAATGGTGTAGATGCTGAGGAACTCTGATGGATGCGTCTTGCCGTCGTACTTCTCTGGTACGCCTGGCTTGAAATTCTTCGTGCTAGGCCACTGGACTTGCCGCAGCTCACGGGTGAATGCAGGGCAACCTACCGCGTACGGCAAGTCGCCTGGTTCCCCTGGCGCATGCATGTCGACAGCGGGCCCAGCGCGCTGGTCTGATTGACGCCGCGCTTCTCTTCGGTGCTCGATGCGAGTACGAGCGTCTTCTTGCTGTCGTTCGTGAAGAACTTGGCGCTGATCGCGACGAGCTCGCGGATCTGATGATGCGGTGGAGTCGCTGTCGAGGTGGATCCGGCGAGTCGGCGAACTTGGCCTTCGGGGCGGCGAGTGCACGGTGGTTGCACCCCCACCGGTCTTGTCGCCATCGGCTCGCGCCTGGCAGTCTTGCCGCGGCTTCGATGTATTCGGCTGCCGTGGAGTGTAGCCGTTGGCGAAGCCGATGAGACTCTGAATGGTGGCCCTCCATTCGTCGATCTTGTCCGCCGTTGGAGGGTAATCCAGGAGCAGTTGAGCTCGGGCCAACGCTTCTTCTGGAGTCTTCGGTGGCGGCGGCGAACGGTGCGAGGAGCGGGATACGCTCGGACTTCCAACTGGGTTGGAAGGAGCGGTATCCCGTCCAGGCGACTGTGTCTTGCTCGTGCCAGCATGTTGGCGTGCATGCTGGTCTTGAGCACCCCGAGATCCACCGGCTCGGTCTTGGTCCAACGAACGTATGGTACCGTGAGTACCATGACGCTGTCGGTCCCACGCCTCCTGAGATGGGCGCGGTGCATGCACGGACGCCGAGGTCTGTGCCGCCTTGTCCTTGGACCTGGCAGCAGCGTGAGCTCCCTCGTCGACGCCCGTTCTTCCGCCGGCATCTACCCCACCACCTGTTTGCTCTGGTGGCGGTGGGTTCGACGCGGATGGAGCAGCCACCTCTGAAGCCTTCTTCTTCGATGGCATGTTGATGAAGATGATGAAGATCTAGCTCGCGTGAACGCCGGATCAGGTTCACACAACCTCGATGTCCCCTACCTGGCGCGCCAAAGATGTCGTGGGAAACAAGCACCTATGGGGCCGGCGGACCGGGCCCCTTTCGGTTCGGCGGGGGGAGGAGGTCGCACGAAGAGCGGATCGAGGCGAAGCACACGAGCGATTTACCCAGGTTCGGAGCTCTCCGAAGAGATAATACTCCTACTGCTGCATGTCTGATTGTACTGCGTTCTTGCTCGGGAGCGCTGAGTGCTACAGTACACCTCAGCTGCTAACGAGACCGAGCGTGAGTGTTTTCTGGTTTCGAACCCCCCCTCTACATTGCGCATGGGCCTCCTTTTATATGCTCAAGGGGTCACCGACAGGTGGCAACGTAGACAAGGGCAAAAATGGAAAAGGGGTTGCGGTTGGTACAACTACCTGTACAGTGTATCATACCTAACCCTGACGGCAGGGGACAAAGGCATTAAATGCCCGTCTGCGTCGCCCAAACAGTGCAAGGAAGGGACTGTCAGGGATGCCACCGCTTGCCACGATGGCAATGTTGTCAGCGCCGCTTGCCACCTCGCACCGCTGGCTGCACAGCCTCTCGCCACGCGCGCCTGGGACGGTCCCAGGGCGACACGTTGGTGGATGTGTTGGAGCGCGGGTGCAGAGTGGTAGCTTGCCGCGGCAAGCGCCTTGCCGCGGTCATTGTCTTGTCGCGCCCGGAAGCTTGTCGCTCACCGGGCCTTGCCGGGACACGTGGCGCGTCACGGCAAGTTCCTTGAGATGCCTCGGTTGGCCTTCCCGGCAAGCTCCTCTTGCCGGGGCCTTGGCCTTCCCGGCAAGCTCCTCTTGCCGGGGCCTTGTCTCCTTGGCTTGAACACTTTGTTCTTGAATGGCTCCAAAGGAACCACCGAGGACCTTGGCGGTCACCCGGCAAGCCTTGCCGCAGGGTGCTGCGACTGCCCGTGCACAAGTTCGGGATACTAGGGTACCCCTACTCTAGTACACCGACAAAGAGGGTGTGAATAGCTATGCTCATTGAGCAGGAAGCCCCCAAGTGACCTTATGAACAGACAATAAAGACTCAAAAAATTTGAAATGAAACGACAGAGGCCCTGAATTATCAGGGATGCTGGTTTTATTACACTGATCAAAATATATACATTGATGAAGGTATGTACAGCACAAGAGCCGATGTATTAAGTGTAATATGGTCATAGATGAGCAATGTTCCACGGCCGGTGGGTTTCCTCCTCCAATGTGCACGAGTCCTTGTTTTCTCAAATATCAATGAGGTAGTATGATCCGTTGTTTAGATTCTTGCTGACCACAAAAGGCCCTTCCCAAGGTGGGGATAATTTGTGCATATCTGTTTGATCCTGGATGAGCCGGAGCACCAGTGGCCTTCTTGAAAGGTCTGGGTTTTAACCCGACGGCCATGATGACGACGCAGATCTTGCTGATAAATCGCCGAATGAGCCGCCGTGAGGTCACGTTCCTCATCCAACATATCCAGAGCATCCTGACATGCTTTTTCGTTGTCACCTTCCACACAAGCCGCCACACAAGGCAAATCATGACGGATGTCACTTGGGAGAACTGCCTCTGCCCTGTAAACCATGAAGAAAGGCGTGTAACCTGTTGATCTGTTGGGGGTATTATTTACACTCCAAAGCACTGAGGGTAATTCCTCAACCCAACAAACCGGCGTCCTCTGGAAAGGGACCATAAGCTGGGGTTTGATGCCTCTCAAGATTTCTTGATTTTCCCTTTCAGCTTGACCATTGGACTGGGGCTGAGCCACTGATGATACATCGAGACGAATATGCTCTCGTTGATAGAATTATTTCATTGCGCCAGATAGATTAGTGCCATTATCAGTTATGATACTATGCGGGTAGCCAAAGTGGAAGATCACCTTCTTAATGAATTGAACCGCCATTGCCACATCACACTTGTTGACCGGCTCTGCCTCAACCCACTTTATAAACTTATCAACCACCACCAAGAGGTGGGTCTTTTTGTCCATGGATCTTTTGAAAGGTCCAACCATATCCAGCCCCCAGACTGCAAACAGCCAAGTGATTGGAATCATCCTCAATTCTTGAGCCGTTACATGAGCCCGTCTGGAAAATTTCTGATAGCCATCGCACTTGCTAACCAAATCTTCTGTATCAGCATGAGCCACCAGCCAATAAAAGGCATGACGAAAAGCTTTAGCCATGAGAGACTTAGAGCCTGCGTGATGGCCACAATCTCCTTCATGAATCTCTCTTAGAATCTCACGGCCTTGTTCAGGGGAAACACAGCATTGGAACACACCTATGACACTACATCGGTGCAACTCGCCATTGACAATGGTCATTGACTTAGACCTCTGGGTTATTTGCCTGGCCGAAGTTTCATCCTCAAGCAACTCTCCCCGGGTCATATAAGCCAAATGAGGAACCTTCCAATTAGGAATAGCATGAAGAGCCGCCACCAACTGTGCCTCTGGGTCAGGGATTGCAAGATCCTCTTCTGTCAGTAGCTTAACTGAAGGGTTATGCAATATGTCAAGAAAAACATTGGGTGGCACCGGCTTATGCCGAGACCCCAGCTGGCTTAATGTATCAGCCGCCTCATTCTTTCTACGATCAACATGTTCCACTTGATAACCTTTGAAATGGCTAGCAATACTGTCAACCGTCCGGTGATAAGCTGCCATGAGCGAGTCCTTAGAATCCCAAGTTCTTGAGACCTGCTTAGCCACCAAATCTGAGTCGCCAAAGTACCTCACCTGACTTAAGTTCATATCTTTAGCCACCCGAAGGCCATGGAGCAGAGCCTCATACTCAGCTACATTATTAGTACCAGGGAACATTAACCATAGCACATAACAAAACATATCACCTCGTGGGTAAGTCAAGATAACTCCAAACCCCGAGCCCTCCAGCTGCCTTGACCCGTCAAAGTGAATCGTCTAGTAAGTGTTATCTGGCTTTTCCTCTGGTGTCTGCAATTCTGTCCAATCATTGGTGAAATCCACAACAGCCTGCGACTTGATAGCTGTCCTTGGCATATATTGCAACCCATGAGGACCAAGCTCAATGGCCCACTTGGCCACCCGGCCTATGGCTTCTCGGTTTTGAATAATGTCCCCTAAAGGAGTAGAACTGACCATCATAATAGGATGACCAAGGAAATAATGTTTCAACTTGCGACTAGCCATGAACACTCCATAGACTAGCTTCTGCCAATGTGGGTACCTCTGCTTACACTCAATTAACACCTCACTGACATAGTAAGCCGACCTTTGAACCGGATATTCCTTGCCCGTTTCCTTCCTCTGCACAACAACTACCATGCTGACGGCTCTGCTATTAGCAGCCACATATAAGAGCAAGGGCTCCTTCTCGACAGGAGCTGCAAGAACCGGTGGCTCGGCCAACTATTTTTTAAGTGCCTCGAATGCCTCATTGGCAGCATCACTACAGACAAATTTATATGTCTTCTTCATCATCTGGTATAGAGGAATAGCCTTTTCTCCCAGGCGGCTTATAAACCGGCTTAAAGCCGCAATTTGACCCGCCAAACGCTGGACGTCATTAATACACACCGGCTTAGCCAAGGAAGTGATAGCCTTGATTTTCTCCGGGTTAGCTTGAATACCTCTCTCAGAGACCAGAAAGCCCAAGAGCTTTCCTGCTGGTACACCAAAAACACATTTGGTCGGGTTAAGCATCATCTTGTAGACCCGGAGTTTATCAAAGGTCTCCTTTAAATCATCTAGCAATGTCTCTTTCTTCCTGAATTTCACAATAATATCATCCACATAAGCATGAACATTACATCCTATCTAGCTGTGAAGGTGAAAGGATCGAGAAGAGGTGTCTAGAGGGGGGTGATTAGACACTAAGTACCAAAAGTTGCAGTTTTTAACTTCTTTAAGTTGGAGTGGAGTTTAGGGACAAGTTTAACACTCACAATACATAACAAGCAAGCATGCAAAGAGTATATGAGCAGCGAAAAGTAAAGCATGCAACTTGCGAGAATGTAAAGGGAAGGGATTGGAGGATTCAAACGCAAGTGGAGACACGGATGTTTTTGTCGTGGTTCCCATAGGTGGTGCTATCGTACACCATGTTGATGGAGACTTCAACCCACGAAGGGTAACGGTTGCGCGAGTCCATGGAGGGCTCCACCCACGAAGGGTCCACGAAGAAGCAACCTTGTCTATCCCACCATGGCCGTCGCCCACAAAGGTCTTGCCTCACTAGCGATAGATCTTCATGAAGTAGGCGATCTCCTTGCCCTTACAAACTCCTTGGTTCAACTCCACAATCTTGTTGGAGGCTCCCAAGTGACACCTAGCCAATCTAGGAGACACCACTCTCCAAGAAGTAACAAATGGTGTGTTGATGATGAACTCCTTGCTCTTGTGCTTCAAATGATAGTCTCCCCAACACTCAACTCTCTCTCACAGGATTTGGATTTGGTGGAAAGAAGATTTGAGTGGAAAGCAACTTGGGGAAGGCTAGAGATCAAGATTCATATGGTAGGAATGGAATATCTTGGCCTCAACACATGAGTAGGTGGTTCTCTCTCCACGAATGAAGAGGAGGTGGAGGGGTATATATATCCTCCACACAAAATCTAACCGTTACACACAACTTGCCAAACTCGGTGGGACCGAACTGATAGACCGATTCAGCAAATCTAGTGATCGTTAGGATTTTCGGTGGGACCGACATGCAACTCGGTAGGACCGATATGGTTAGGGTTAGGGCATAACATAATCTCTGTGAGGCCGATTTTGGTAATAAGCTAACCAGAGAGTTGGTCAGGCAAACTCGGTTTAACCGATTACACAAACTCAGTAGGACCGATTTTGGTAATAAGTTAACCAGAGAGTTTGCATTGTAATCTCGGTAGTACCGATTTCTCGAACTCGGTGAGACCGATTTTGGTAATGGACATACACAGAGAGATGACAATCCCATCTCGGTGAGACCGAGATCCCTGTCGATGAGACCGATTTGCCTAGGGTTTGTGGCAGTGGCTAAGACATCTGAACTCGGTGGCGCTGGATGGAAAGAATTGGTAGGACCAAGTTTGACTTTTGGTTTAGGTCATATGTGGATGTGAGAAAGTAGTTAAGGGTTTTGGAGCATATCACTAAGCACTTTGAGCAAGCAAGCCATTAAGCAACACCTCATCCCCTCTTGATAGTATTGGCTTTTCCTATAGACTCAATGTGATCTTGGATCACTAAAATAGAAAATATAGAGTCTTGATCTTGGAGCTTGAGCCAATCCTTTGTCCTTAGCATCTTGAAGGGGTTCCACATCCTGTAGTCCATGCCACTCCATTGTTGAACTTGTCTGAAACATACTAGGTAAAAGTGTTAGTCCAACAAGAGATATGTTGACATTAATTACCAAAACCACCCAGGGAGCACTTGTGCTTTCAGAAGGCAATTCTGAACACAACGCTGATAAGTCGCCTGGGCACTCTTGAGCCCGAAAGGCATAAACACATAGCAGAAGGCTCCAAAAGGAGTGGTGAAAGATGTCTTCTCCTGGTCCTTAACTGCCATTTTGATCTGATGATAACCATAATAAGCATCTAATAAGCTCAAACGCTCACAACCAGTCGTAGCATCAATGATCCGATCAATACGAGGAAGAGCAAAAGGATCATCCGGGCAAGCCTTGTTAAGGTCTGTGTAATCCACACACATACGCCAAGTGCCATTTACCTTAAGCGCCAGCACCGGATTAGCCAACCACTCAGGATGAAAAACTTCAACAATGAACCCGACCGCTAAGAGTTGGGCCACTTCTTCTCCAATGGCCTTACGCCTCTGTTCATTAAAACAAAGAAGGAATTGCTTGACCGGTTTAAACTTTGGATCAATATTGAGAGTGTTCTCAGCAAGTTCCCTCGGTACACCCGGCATGTCTAAAGGCTTCCATGCAAAGATGCCCCAGTTCTCACGGATGAAATCGATGAGCGCGCTTTCATATTTCAGATCCATGTTAGCACTAATAATGAACTGCCGAGATGAGTCGCTAGGGACAAAATAAACCTGCTTGGTGTCGTCTGCCGATTTAAACTTCACCAAAGGGCATGCTCTGTGGTTGGCTTCTTCAAGGGGGTCATATCCACCGGGTCAACATTATCTTTATAGAACTTCAGCTCCTCCGTTGCACAAGTAGACTCAGCGTAAGCAGAATCACCCTCTTCACACTCCAGATCTATCTTTCTGTCACCATGCACCGTGATGGTACCCTTGCGACCCGACATTTTAAGCTGTAGACAAACATAACAAGGTCGTGCCATAAATTTGGCATAAGCCGGCCGGCCAAACAAGGCATGATAAGGGCTCTTGATCTTGACCACCTCAAAATTCAATGTTTCGGCCCTGTAATCATGCTCATTGCCAAAAGCTACTTGCAAGGCTATCTTACCCACTGGATATGCTGACTTACCAGGCACCACCCCATGAAAGACTGTGGAGGACGGCTTAAGATCTTTGTTAGTCAAATTCATACGGCGAAAAGTATCATAATGAAGGATATTGATACTACTACCTCCGTCCATAAGCACCTTAGTGAACTTGTAACCTCCAACCTGAGGAGCAACCACCAAAGCTAGCTGACCCGGGTTGTCAATCCGATGCGGGTGATCCTCACGGCTCCATACAATGGGCTGCTCTGACCATCGTAAGTGTCGAGGGATTGGCGGCTCAACCGCGCTTACCGCTTGTTTATGAACCTTCTGATCTCGCTTGCATAGGATCATGGTAAAAACATGATATTGGCCACTATTCAGCTGCTTTGGATTACTCTGATACCCGGACTGCTGCTGCTGATTGCCTTGACTGGGTTGCTGATTAAAACCGCCTTGATTGCCTTGACCTTGAAATTTGGAGTTTGAGCCGCCCCCTTGATACATCTGCAACGTATCTACTTTTCCTAATGCTTTTCCTCTTGTTTTGGACTCTAATTTGCATGATTTGAATGAAACTAACCCCGGACTGACGTTGTTTTCAGCAGAACTACCATGGTGTTGTTTTTGTGCAGAAATAAAAGTTCTCGGAATGGAACAAAACTTTGCGATGATTTGTTATGCAATATATGATAATTTCTAGAGCCAAGAACCACCGGAGAGGGGCACCTGGGTGGGCACAACCCACCAGGGCGCGCCTGCCCCCCCTCCCCCCACCAGGCGCGCCCAGGTGGGTTGTCTCCACCTAGTGGCCCCGCAGACCCTGAAACCGACGCTCTAAAATCCTATTTTTCCAGAAAAAATCAGGAAGGAATTATCGCGTTCCACGAGACGGAGCCACTGTCACCTCCTATTCTTCATCGGGAGGCAAGATCTGGAGTCTGTTTGGGGCTCCGGAGAGGGGGATTTTCGATCTTTGTCATCACCAACCCTTCTCCATCGCCAATTCCATGATGTTCCCCACTAGGAGTGAGTAATTCCTTCGTAGGCTCGCTGGTTGGTGAGGAGTTGGATGAGATTCATCATGTAACCTAGTTAGTTTTGTTAGGGTCTGATCCCTTGTATCCACTATGTTCTGAGATTAATGTTGCTATGACTTTGCCATGCTTAATGCTTGTCATTTTGGGCCCTGGTGCCATGATTTCATATCTGAACCATTTATGTTATCACCATTTTATCCATGTTCTAGATCTGATCTTGCACATTATAGTCACCTACTACGTGTTATGATCCAGCAACCCCGGAGTGACAATAGTTGGGACCACTCCCGGTGATTACCGTAGTTTGAGGAGTTCATGTATTCATCGTGTGTTAATGCTTTGTTCCAGTTCTCTATTAAAAGGAGGCCTTAATATCCCTTAGTGTCCAATTGGACCCCATTGCCACGGGACGGTAGAACAAAAGATGTCATGCAAGTTCTCCATAAGCACGTTTGACTATTTACAGAATACATGCCTACATTATATTTATGAACTGGAGCTAGTGCCGTATCGCCCTAGGTTATGACTGTCACATGAGGAATATCATCCAAGAAATTACCGGTCAATGCCTACGAATTTCTCTTATATTGTTCTTTCTAGGTTACTACTGCTATCGTTACAGTTACACTTGCTACAAAACTACTGCTATCTCTGTTACCGTTACTATTGTTGTTGCTACTTTTATCAAAACTATCACTACTTTGCTACTGATCACTTTGTTGTAGATAATTAATCTCTAGGTATGGTTGAATTGACAACTCAGATGCTAATACTCACAAATATTCTTTGGCTCCCCTTGTGTTGAATCTATAAATTTGGGTTGAATACTCTACCCTCGTAAACTGTTGCAATCCCCTATACTTGTGGGTTATCAAGACCTTTTTCTGGCGCCGTTGCCGGGGAGCATAGCTATATGTTTTTTCACTTGGGATTATTATTAGTTTACCACTATGAAGAATCTGAAGGATGCTAAGACTAAGATTTATCCCTCTAAGACGAGGGGAGGTAAGGAACTGCCATCTAGCTCTGCTTTAGATTCACCTTCTGTTATAAGTAAACTTGCAACACCACCACATGCTATTAATCCTGATATGTCGCAAGTTATTGATGATGCTACTTCTGCTATGAATGATACTTATGATGATGCCTTGATGATGATGATGTGCCACTAGGTGACTTTTTTTATGAAGAAATTGCTATTGTAAGACAGCATGATATCGTTGAAACTGATGATGAGCTTGAAACTGAAAATCTTGAAACACCTGTTATAACTAGCCCTCCTAGATATGAATTACCAAAGGTACCGCAAGGTTATGTTATGAATGAGGAGACAACTAGAGATATTCTTGTTTGCAAGGATAGAGATGATCTAGAGAAATTACTATGCAGGTATAAAGAAAACTCCTTGAATGCTAGAATGCAATATGATCCTAAGTTTGCTACTTCACCCATCTTTGTTGATGATATGGATTATGAATTCTTTGTCGACCCAGAGTTAATTACTTTGGTTGAATCTGATCCTTTCCATGGTTATGAAACTAAAACTGTTGTGGCACATCTTACTAAGTTGAATGACATGGCCACCCTTTTTACTCATGATGAGAAAACTCGCTATTACTATATTCTCAAATTATTTTCATTCTCATTAAAAGGTGATTCTAAAGCGTGGTACAACACTCTTGCTCCTGGTTGCGTGCGTAGTCCCTAGGATATGATTTATTACTTCTCTGAAAAATATTTCCCTGCTCATAAGAAACAAGCTGCCTTATAGGAAATATTTAACTTTGTGCAAATTGAAGAAGAGAGTCTCCCACAAGCTTGGGGGAGGCTTTGCCGATTGCTTAATGCTTTGCCTGATCATCCTCTTAAGAAAAATGAAATACTTGATATCTTCTATAATGGACTAACCGATGCTTCTAGGGATTTCCTAGATAGTTGTGCTGGTTTTCAGGGAGCGAACTATTGGTCAAGTTGAATAATTATTGAATAACATATTGAAATATTATGATGATTGTACTCTTCCTGAATCACCGCCTAAACCCCCTCCGAAGATATGCAAGAGGCAAAGAAATCGATGAAGGAAAAAAGGTATTAAAGCTAAGGATGTCAAAAATTTACCTCCTATTGAAGAAATACATGGGCTTGATACACCACCACCACCTAAGGTGGTAGAGGTAAATTCTCTAATGAAATTAAGTGATAATGATAATCCTCACAATATGCACCCTAGGCAATGCCTTTATGAGTTGTAAAATTACATTAGAAAGCAAGATCACTTCAATGCAAATGTTATGCAACCATTGAAATACGATTCTGATATGATTGCTCGCTTGAGTGGCTTGTTATTTAAAATTTCAAATGATGTTAGATGTGTGGGGAGCATGCTTCTATAGTACAAGCTCAGTTAGAACAAGTTGCTAAATCTCAAAGAGGGTTGTTTGATGAAACGAATAATAAGATAAGTGACTTTGCTGTTAGAGTAGCAACTAGAGGAGGTAAAATGACTCGGGAACCACTTTATCCTGAGGGACACACAAAAAGAATTGAACAAGACACTCAAAGAGTTAACACTGATGCACGTGGTCCTTTTAAAAAGAAAAAGAAGAAGAAAAATGGTAGGACTTTGCATGCCACTAGTGAACCTGAAGTAGAAAAAACTCCTTATAATGATAATTAAATTTCTATCTCTGATGTTGAAACTCAGTCTGGTAATGAACACTCACATTCTGATAATGAAAAAAATAATGGTGAGGTTCATGAAAATACTCAAACAAATAATAAAGAACCAGACAATGATGTTGAGATAGAACCTGCAGTTGATCTTGATAACCCACAACCAAAGAATATACGATATGATAAAAGAGACTTTATTGCTAGAAAACACGGTAAAGAATGAGAACTGTGGGTTCAAAAACCTATGCCCTTTCCACCTAAGTCAACTAAAAAGAAATATGATGAAGAATTTGAACGCATTGCTGAAATGCTGTCGCCAGTCTTTTTGCGTACTAGCTTGACTGATATCTTAAAAATGCCTCCTTATGCAAAGTATATGAAAGACATCATCACCAATAAGAGAAAAATACCGGAAGCTGAAATCTCCACCATACTTGTTAATTATACTTTTAAAGATGGAGTACCTAAAAACTTGGAGATCCAGGAATACCAACTATACCTTGCTCCATCAAAAGAAATTATGTGAAAGCTTTATGTGATTTAGGAGCTGGTGTTAGTGTTATGCCTTTCTCTTTATATTAAAGACTTGATTTGAATAAACTCACACCTACTGAAATATCTTTGAAAGTGGTTGATAAGTCAACTACGATACCTATTGGTATTTGTGAGGATGTGCCTGTTGTTGTTGCTAATGTTACTATTTTGACTGACTTTGTTATACTTGAGATGCCCGAGGACGACAATATGTCGATTATCCTTAGTAGACTCTTCTTGAATACTGCAGGGGCTATTATTGATTGCAATAAAAGCAAGGTCACTTTTCATATCAATGGTAATGAGCATACGGTGCACTTTCCGAAGAAACAAATTCCAAGTGAATGGTATTAATGTTATTGAAAAATCTCCAACAATCACTATTGGAAGTTTTCAACTACCTCTACCTACTGTTAAAAAGAAATATGAAATGCTTATTGTTGGGGACATTCATATCCCCTTTGAGGTAACTTAGTGAACGAAATTTCTTCGATTTCATGCTAATCACAGTGGTTGTTAATAAGACTTGATCAACCTTATTAATGGATCATTTTGAGAGGTATGAAGTCAATGAATTTAGTAAGCACTACCTTCTGTCCCTCCTTTCTGTTTTTTGTTTTTATTAGTTCATAAAATAAAATACCATGTTTTGTCTGTTTTCTTAATTTCCCATGCAATAAAAACTGACCCAAAAATAAAAGTTCTCAGAATGCTCTGAAAATTTAATACAATTTTTTCTGAATATTTAAGACTTTTTGGTGCAAATAACATCAGAGGGAGGTGCACCAGGTGGGGCCAACCCACCTGGGCGCACCAGGACCCCCGGACGTGTCCTGGTGGGTTGTGGTCCCCATGTGGCCCCCCTCACTTATCTCTGCATACCACTTCATCATCTACATCCAGAAAAGATCACCATTGCTCTCTCTCTCTCTCTCTCTTTCTCTCTCTCTCTCTCTCTCTCTCTCTCTCTCTCTCTCTCTCTCTCTCTCTCTCGTTTTCTTGCTCTCAAACCCGTGGATTTCGATCTCTTTGCTCGAAGCTCCGTTTCTAAAACTATTTGGGGGGACTGTTTCTTAGTATGTGACTCCTCCATGTGTCCAATTAGTTTTTGCTTTAGTGGTTTATATTTTGAATAATTTGCTACTCTTGGTGCTGTTGTAGATGAGCTTGCATGAATTCTTAGAGTTCTAAGTAATTTGGATGCTTGCTATGGACTCTATGTATCCCTATGAGTAGTTGCTATCATTCTTGTAAAGTTTTGTTGAGAAAAATTGTGTGGACTAAATTTTTTAGAATTTTGTTCATAGGAAAAAAGATGAGTATCTTTAGGAAGTTTCCTTCCAAGAAGAACCCCAAGGGAGTTATCAGGGAGTCGTCTGACAGTGATCTCCATACCCGGAGATTGGCGGAAGTACGTCCGTGCGAATGGCCGCATACACCGTTCATGGAACGGGCCAAAATCCTTCAAGAGTTTGCACAATATGCTGCTAATGCCGGCCTCACTGACTTCATCGCAGTTGAATGTGAACAGTATCATCTCCTCACAAACTCCTTTGTGTAAAGTTTTAATTTCCTTTTGTAGCGATCCGACCTCAGACGGTCAAATCTCTGTGTTCAGTGTCATCCCTGGATCGGTAATGCTGATACACATAGTACTCGAAGGATTTTGTAACAGAGTAGCAATCACACACTTATTACATCGAATGTCCCAAAAGAGAACATATTACAATAAATATGGCTTAAGGCCATCTAAATAAGATAACAGCGGAAGGCTTGGAAGATAAAGTGAGTCCATCAACTCCAACGGCATAGCTGAGTGCATGACAAACGACCTAGCGCACCTTAATCTTCGTCTGAAAAGTCTGCAACATGATATGTTGCAGCCCGAAATGGGTCAGCACATGGAATTTACTGTCAATATAACACAGTAGAGCAATGAACAGACAAAAGCTATCACTACATGCATATATGGCTGGTGGAGGCTCTATGGTTATATTGTTTTGCGAAATGCCAATTTTTCCTACATCAAAGGAATAGATTTTATTTAACTATCATGGTGGCTGAAACATCATTGAGAAGGTTCCTCCAACTCAATCCCAATTAAAGTAGTCATTCACAACCCATCAAAATTATCTTAGATTGATGAGATCAAATCAATAATTCAAGTACCAGATACTCAAAATGTCCATAACCGGGGACACGGCTAACCATTATTAGTTTATACACTCTACAGAGGTTTGCGCACTTTTCCCCACAAGACTCGATCTGCTCTATTGGATTTCTCGCACTACATGGTGTTTGAGAAATGGATGACCGAGACACAGTCTTTCAGAAACATTAACTCTAACCTTGGGTAGACAGTACCAACCTACATCCCCTACATCTGCTAGCCTACCACTGGAAGAGGGTCATGCAACTTCCTCAACTATGCTAGAGCCCATAATAGCTTGTGGCTGCACAGGGAAGTTTCTAGCATGAATAATCTTATGATCCCTTTGAGCCTGGGTGGCGGATCATAGGATGATCACACGGGTACTCCGCCACCCAGGCTCATCCTATGGGTTTGATATTAAAAATAGGTAATAGGTTCTACCTCATTAACTACTTCCCAAACCCACATGTTAAGGGATCCTACTCATGTGATGTGTGAGGGTTGAAACTAATGTACAAAAACTGGGTATGAAAGGGGTATGATCAATGTGTTACTTGCCTTGCTGATGATCCGCAAAACCTAGTGACTCGTAGTAGCATGCTTCGCACTCTGGGAATTCTATCGCAAACAAACAATACATACATAAGCAATAAAGCAAAGATGCCCGGGTAGAACAAGAATAAGAAGATCTAGCCAGAAAGTTCAACTGAAGAACTCTGGTTTGCAAAAAGAATCAAATCAAACAGAGCAACGAAACTGAAACTACGAAAGAAACAAGATCCATTTACTAATCTGGACTAAAGTCAAATTTTATAGTACCAAAATCTTGTTCAAGTTGGTTAAACAGAAAGAGGGCTTCGAGACGAAGATCTAGGGGCTTGTTTCACCTGATTTAGATAAACAAGCGAAAAGATAAACTAAAACGAAGATCATGGCAGAAATTGCGATCGAAAATAATCGCGGATAAACCATGGAAAAACGAGACGAACAGGCTAACGAATGAACGTTCGCTCTCTGCGACTAACCGGCAAACAATGTTTGTTAAAATGAACGTACGAACGAACTTCCGCTAAATAACTAAACCGAAAAAACCGAACCGATCTACTTTAAAAAAAATACATCTAGGGTTTAAAAAAAAACCGATCAGTTAACCGAAAAAACAACGAACGGCGGCGGCGGCGGCTACCTCCGGCGAGACGTCGACGGGGCGGGGCAGCGTCGGCGGGGCTCCAGCGGCAGCGGTGGTGAGGGGCGACGGTGGCGCGGGCGACGGGCGACGGCGGCGCGGCTGCGGTGGCTTGCGGTGAAGGGCGGCAGCGCGTGCGGCGACGGGCGGCGGTGGCTGTGGGTGCGGGGCGGCGGTGGCGGGTGGCGGAGAGGGCGGTGGCGCGGCGGCTTATATATGGGGGGTCGGGGTGGTCTGACTTGGGGGAGGGGGCGGCCGGCGGCGTGGCGGTGCGGGTCTCCGGCGAGTCCGAGCCGGGCAAGGGAGGGTGGCGGCGGCGCTAGGAGGGCCGGCCTGCTCGGCTGGGCTTCGGCCCAGTCAGGCGTAAATTTTTTTATAAATAATTCCACCGAAAACAGAAAAATCCTAATAAAATAAAATAAAAATCTAAAAATACCAAGACAACTTTTCACCATCTAAATAGAATATTTAGAACAAAGTGAACATTTTCTTGGCCTAAGATGCAATTTTAAATTATGCAAAAAAAACAATTCTAATTCAAATAAAATTGAAATAAAATTCAAATAACATTGTTTATTTGATTTTAATATTTTCCCTCCAATATTCTTTTTATTTTGGAGAAGTCATATTATCTCCTCTCATATATTTTAATATGAAATATTTTTGGAGAGAAAAATTATTATAACCAAAAATGATCCCTGTTTCAATATTTGAGGAAAATTCAAATATGAAGAATGTGAAATCCACAACTCTCTCCGTGGGTCCTTGAGTTGCTTAGAATTTCGAGGGTTGCAAAATGAAATGCGATAAAATATGATATGCATGAATGACCTATGTATAACATTCCAAATTGAAAATTTGGGATGTTAAAAACCTACCCCCCTTAAGATGAATATCGTCCTCGAGATTTGGGGCGGCTAGAAAATAGGTGTAGGTGGTCTTTGCGTAGATCATCCTCTCGTTCCCAGGTGGCTTCATCCTCGGTATGGTGGCTCCACTAAACTTTGCAAAACTTGATAACTTTGTTGCGAGTAACTCGGCTGGCAACCTCGAGAATCTTGACTGGTTTCTCCTCATAGGTCAAATCACTATCCAACTGAATTGCTTCCAGGGGCACTGTGTCTCTCAGAGGAATATCGGCCATCTCTGCATGGCACTTCTTTAACTGGGAAACGTGAAACACATCATGAACTCCTGACAGTCCTTCGGATAACTCCAACTTGTAGGCAATCTCTCCCATGTATTCCAAAATACTGTACGGTCCTACAAATCTCGGGGCTAACATTCCCTTAAATCCAAAACGTTTAACTCCTCGTAGTGGTGACACACAGAGATATGCTCTGTCTCCAATTTCATAGACTACCTCCTTGCGTTTTGAATCTACATAACTCTTCTGTCTGGACTGAGCTACCTTCAGTCTATCTCAAATTAGCTTAACCTTTTCTTCAGACTCCTTAATCAAATCTAGTCCAAACAACTGGCGGTCTCCAACTTCATCCCACATCAACGGCGTTCTGCACCTCCTTCCATACAAGGCTTCGAAAGGTGCCATCTTCAAACAGGCCTGGTAGCTATTATTGTATGAGAATTCCGTGCAGGGCAAATTGTCATCCCAACTAGATCCATAATCTAGCGCACAAGCTCTCAACATGTCCTCCAGAATCTGATTGACTCTCTCGGTCTGTCCATATGTCTGCGGATGAAAGGCTGTACTGAACTCTAGCCTGGTACCCAAAGTCTGATGCAGCTGATGCCAAAACTTTGAAGTAAATTGTGTTCCTCTATCTGATACAATGGTCCTCGGAACTCCGTGAAGACATACGATCCTAGTCATATATATCTTGGCCAACTTCACATTTGTATAGGTGGTCTTCACGGGGATAAAGTGAGCTACTTTGGTCAAGTGATCCACTACTACCCAGATAGAATCATATCCCGATCGGGGCCTGGGTAATCCGGTGATAAAATCCATGCCAAGCTTGTCCCACTTCCATTCGGGTATCGGCATAGGTTGCAGTAATCCTGCTGGCTTCTGATGTTCAGCCTTCACTCTCTGACATACATCACATAGAGCTACATTGTCACGCCCAATATGCGACCCTATCCAAAAGGAACTCGAAGGTCCCACCAAGGATAGACCCGCATATTGAAAAGCTTTTGCAAGGTGGATATCATTACATCAACATTACATAATAGATGGGGATACATACAAAAGGCATACAATGCCACAAAAATACAACATCATCTTACATAAGAGCACCATCCGACTACGGATGAAACACAAACAGAAACTCAAACGACATCCACCCTGCTAGCCCAGGCTGCCGACCTGGAACCTATCCCCTGATCGAAGAAGCAGAAGAAGAAACTCCAAAACAAGCAACATCACTCTCGCGTCATGATCATCGCATAAACCTGTACCTGCAACTGTTGTTGTAGTAATCTGTGCGCCACGAGGACTCAGCAATCCCATTACCATGGGTATCAAGACTAGCAAAGCTTAATGGAAAGGAAGGGGTAAAGTGGTGAGGTTGCAGCAGCGGCTAAGCATATATGGTGGCTAAAAACGCAAATGAGAGCGAGAAGAGAAACAAAGGAACGGTCGTGAAGCTAGTAATGATCAAGAGGTGATCTTGAACACCTACTTATGTCAAACATAACCCAGAAACCGTGTTCACTTCCCGGACTACGCCGAGAAGAGACCATCACGGCTACACACGCAGTTGATGCGTTTTAATTCGGATCTGGTGTCAAGTTGTCTACAACCGGACATTAACAAATTCCCATCTGCCACATAACCGTGGGCACGGCTCTCGAAAATTTATACCCTGCAGGGGTGTCCCAACTTAGCCCATGACAAGCTCTCGCGATCAACGAAGGATATTCCTTCTCCTAGGAAGACCTGATCAGTCTCGGAATCCCGGTTTACAAGACATTTCGACAAGGGTAAAACAAGACCAGCAAAGCCGCCTGATGCGCCGACAATCCCGATAGGAGCTGCACATATCTCGTTCTCAGGGCAACACCAGATGAGACATCCTACGAGTAAAACCAGACCTCGAGTTTCCCCGAGGGGGCCCCGCAGTCTACTCGGTTCGGACCAGCACTTAGACAAGCACTGGCCCGGGGGGGCTAAAATAAAGATGACCCTTGGGTTGGCCGACCCAAGGGAAGGGTATAGGTGGTGGTGAGGCAAATGGTAAAACCAAGGTTGGGCCTTGGTGCACAAGTTTTATTCAAAGCGAACTGTCAGGGGGGTCCCATAAATCACCCGACCGCGTTAGGAATGCAAAATCCGGGAACATGACACCGGTATGACGGAAACTAGGGCGGCAAGAGTGGAACAAAACACCAGGCATAAGGCCGAGCCTTCCACCCTTTACCAAATATATAGATGCATTAATAATATAAGAGATATTGTGATATCCCAACATAATCCTGTCCACCATGAAGCAATCTTCAACTTCACCTGCAACTAGCAACACTATAAGAGGGGCTGAGCAAAGCGGTAACATAGCCAATCAATGGTTCGCTAGGAAGGTGTCAAAGGTTAGAGGTTCATGGCAATTTGGGAGGCTTGAAGAGCAATGATAGGTAACGCAGCATAGCGATAGAACGAAGCAACTAGCATAGCAATGATAGTAGTGAGATCCAGGGTAGCAGTCATCTTGCCTGAAATCCCGCTAGGAAGAAGAACGAGTCCATGAAGAAGATGAAGCCACGAAGACGAACCACACGTAGAAGAACGCATCCTCACGATCGCAATGGAACAGGAACTATCGAAAAGAAGCACACAACATGGTAAACACACCACACATCAACAAGGCATGATGCACAACAAGCATGATGCATGGCAAAGCTACATGGAGCTACTCATGGAAAGAGATGATGCAAACAAGAACAACACATCAAGGCAAGTTTAAATGAGGCCGGAAACAACATATAACAATTCCGGTAAGTCCTCATATGCAAATTTCGAAATGGGTCCAGATCTGAATAAACCTTATGTTCAATTGGTTAAACAGCAAGTTAAGATACACCAAGATGATTTACACGAAATTCTAGTCAAGTTACATATAAAATTCATTAGATTTGGAGCTACGGCCTAGAAGATATGAGCAAAACAAGTTAAGCATGGCATTGATGCAAAATGCATACAAACATCAAGCAAACACACCAAAACAAGGATGCAACATGATAATATGAAGCTACATGCAAAATCAAGCAAGTTTCATATAGAGCACACTCAAAACGGAGCAACGGTGCAACACATACACCCTATACAAGGCATAACAACAATCTGTCCATAACAGCAACTAGGCATCTTGCAATCATCAAACCAACATGCTACAGCACCCCAACATAAAAAAAGGCATGGGCATGAAGTACTGGTAAAGTATAACAAAACATGAACACTGAGCTATCTCCATAAATCAATAGAACATGCTCAAAAGGACATGGGAAGATTGCAAATAATAACAGTTTCAGAGTTTAGCAGAAATAACATCAGGTTGCAATGTTTAGAGCTATCAAACAATATGTTACAGGAACTTATTATGGCAAACAAAGGCATGGCAAGATACTAATAAATGCATAGAACAAGAGTCCCTTACTGACCAAGAGCCAAAAAGGCACGGAAAATATGATGGCACCCATGTAAACATGGCAAGTTATATTACAGATTCATACATGGCAGGAACAACAATAAGTAGGCATGTTGGTGAGCTTGAACCACTCACTACAGAGCAATACATAGCATGGAAAGGTAACCAACAGTAAGAAGATATGTTTATGAAGCTAAGCATGGCAAGAGAAAGGTCATAGGGTGCATGGATCACTAGCAAACAATCATGGAAACATTGAACTTAATGTTAACAGGCTGATAGCAACATTATGAAGCAAATTTGGAGCAAGATATGAACAACCTACAGCAAGCTATAAATGCAACCAGAGGCATGGATGGATAGAGCATGACATGTAGATCAAAACATGTTTATAGAACATCTCCAGATTATGCATGGAATGACTTGTAGAAGCATGTTTACATAGCAACAAAATATAAGAGAATCTGCCTAGCAAAACAGCAACAGCAAGTGCTCTACTTAACAAGCTTGATGCACTCAGCACAAAACTCACAAAAATACATGGTTGACACCACTGGAAATATGACATAGCATAGATCAAAACACATGTAGACATCAACCTCATAGGATGCACACATCAAACATAGCAAAAATGACAAATGAGCAAGTTATAACAGTTTCAGCAGAATAACAGCAACATGCACTCTTCCAACAGCGTTTCGGGCATCAAGATGAGATCAAATGAAAATGATGCAATGGAATGAAATGAAGTACTTGTTGAGACGAACAATTTCACTTATTACACGCGCAAAACGGAGCTACGGATGCAGAGATATGATGGCATGAACATGTCATGAAAATTACAAAAATCTGGGACGGAGAAATATACCCCTCCGGAAAAGTCAACTCGGGACGGAGATATCCAGGACGCGGGGATGACGCGTTTGGTTGGCTGAACGGGTGGATCTCATCCACCCGCGGTGGATCCGGCCGGAGGAGCTCCGGCGAGACTCCGGCGACCAGCGGATGGCGAGGAGAGGTAGATCCGGGGGTGGGGCCTCGGATCCGGCGATGAGGAGGCCGGGGGGCGGCTCGGGGAGGACGCCGGCGCCGGCGGGGAGCGGCGGGGCAGGTGGCGGCGGAGCTTGGCGCGGGGCTCCCGCGGCCGGGGCGGCGGCGGCGCGGTTCCCGCGGGGACGGCGGCCGGGAGACGAGGGCGCGGGGCGCTTCGCGGTGCGGGCGGCGGAGGGGCCCGGCGACGCAGGGTCGGGCGCCCGCGGGGCGGCGGCGGAGTAGTCCGGCGGCGGGGTCGGCGGTCCGGCGAGGAGGCGGTGGCCGGCGGGGAGGCCGAAGGCGCGGAGGCGGGCGCCTGCGGGCTGTGTGCGGCGGCGGTGGCCAACCGGGCCTGCGCGGGCCCGCGATGGGCTCTGCAGGCCGGCGGCGCGGGGCTGGCAGCGGAGGCCACGCGGCGGTCGGTGATTGACTGGGGGGAGCAGGGTGGATGTGTCCGGCCGCCGGGCGGACATGTCCGGCGGCGCGAGGAGGGAGAGGACTAGGGTTTGCCCGAGATTTCGGGGGAGGGGGCTAATTTATAGGTAGAGGGAGCTAGGAGAGTCCAAATGAGGAGCGGTTTTCGGCCACGCGATTATAATCGAACGACCGAGAGCATGGAGGGGAGTTAGATGGGTTTTGGGCCACTTTGGAAGGGGTGTTGGGCTGCAAACAAAAGAAGGGGTTTGCGGTTACTCGGTTAACCGTTGGAGTATCAAACGACCTCCAAATGGCACGAAACTTGACAGGCGGTCTACCAGTGCTATACCAAGGCCGCTTGGCAAACCTCGGGCCATTCCGAGAACATTTAACACCCGCACAAGAGAAGAGGCAAAAAGGGGACGCCGGATGACATAGGAGTGCCGGATTGCAAAACGGACAACGGGGAAAATGCTCGGATGCATGAGACGAACACGTATGCAAAATGAAATGCACATGATGACATGATAAAATGTAGATGATGACATGGCAAAATGCAACACGCAAGCAAATGACATGGCAATGGCGGCGAATAACTGGCATACACCTAGCGCATCGAATCCGGGGCGTTACAACACTCCTCCACTAACAAGAGATCTCGTCCCGAGATCTTAGGACCGAGACGGAAGGGAAAAGGAATGAGGTGAAACAAGAACTCAAGAGAAGAAGCAAAGAATCGAGATCACTCGCGAAGAAGAGAGGAAACAACGAGGATGATGAGAATCGAAAGCTCACGGAATCATATAGTCTATGAAACCACTCGTTCTAACCGGAGTGGTTACAATGAGAAAAGAAACGGATAAGACTGAAAGGATTTAGGAAGCACTCCAGCTGAAAATGGAAGGAATAGAACAAGAACTTAAGAAGGTGGAATGAAACTTGATGAGCTCTTGAAGAATGAATTACATCATGAAGAACCACCATGAAGAACTCCGGTAGCAAAAGGATGAAGAGAAAGAATGAAGGAAGAAAGAATAAGATTAAAGCTTGCGAAGATTTAGATGGAGGTTCCGACGAGATGGCCGAGGAAAATTTGAACTCCGGAAAAGAAAAGATGAAAACACTTGGCACTAGAATTTATTCACGAAGAACAAACTCTGAAGGAAGGGATTAATCAATTGGATGAAATAAGAATAAGATTTATTGTATGCTTATCCTTCATCAAATTACATTGATGACAAGCAACGGATTTTACATACTACTTATTCTTCTTGAAAAGGATTAAGAAGTGACATATCGCAAACTTGAGAAGGTCTTCATGAACCACCGGTAGGTTTGAAAGAACGAATGGATTAATATGATAAACAAGGAAAAGAATCTTGAACGAACCACCATAAGAATTAAAAAATGAATGATGAAAGAGAATGAATCACCGGGAAGAATTAGAATAACAAATAAGCTCGAGGGGATTTAGATGCAAAAGAACAAAGAGATCATGAGCTGATTAAAGAACACTTGAATGAAGCACCGGGAAAATAGAGAACGATAACTGTAATGATGGCCTCCGGTGAAAAGAAATGAAAAAAACAACTCCTGACATGCTCCGGATGGGTAAGCAAAGGAATATCTGACAAACAAAATAATTCGAGACTAATAACAGGAAGCTAGAACAGCGAAGCTCCGGGGAACGGACAAGATTTAGAGGAAAAACTCTTCTTCGGTCTTCAAATGACGGCGAGAAACACCACCAAAATTACTGAGGTACTCCGGGAGAATGAAAAAGCGAAGAGGTTGAGCCAACAATGAAAAGAATTTGAAAGCGATCTTGGAGAAGGCATGTGACTGATGGAATCCATTCTTACGTCACACTTGAAAAGAATTCAGGATTGACTCCGGAATAATTAGAAGAGTCAGGTAAGATCCTGGGAAAGGACCTGTGGGTTAGGGCCCACTGAAGAGATAACACCGTTGGAAAGGGATGTTGAGCAGATGGATGATGCACCGGAACAATTGAAATATTTGAATGAGGTGGCAACCTCGAATTAATTGGAACACAGACAAATCTCTTGAGATGTCTTGAATACTCCGGAAGGATAAACTGGCGAGAGGTGACTGAGCAAAGGGAAATATTTGAGCTAAGGTAAAGGATATGATCGACAACAAAGAAAACTTGAATTGTGTGCACCGGAAAAAGAAAGGGATGAAGAATGACGAACAAAACGAGAATTCACCGGTTGAAATGATTGACGAAAGACTGAAGAGGCTCCACACGAACGGAATTGATGGTCGAGAGAGAGTCAGACTCCGGGAAGAAAAAGGGGTGGGAGGGCGGGAAAACAAAGGCAACTAGGAAGGGAAAACCGACGAATAGCTTGAAGAGAAAACACCGGTTGAAATCATTGAGGAAAGAAAGCAAAGACTTCGCACGAGTAGGATGGATACTCGATAACGGACTCCGGTTCCGAAATGAAAAAGGGTGTGTGGGTGGGAAAAACAAAGACAACTTCGGACAGGGAAAAACAACGATGTCGAAAAGAGCTGAGGATTGATCTCCCGAAGAGAGAGAGGTTCGAGTCGACTTGACGAGAGATGCACCGGACAAAAGAGGACGGACAACTCACGAAACTAACCACGTGATCCTAAAGAAAAAATTTGAAGGGGAAGAGGAGTAGTTCAAAACACCTACGTCAAGATTCCTCACCAGAGCGACGAAGGGGCAGAGGAGTAAAATAATTCCTACTCTCCGATATAACTAGACTCCGAAAACAGTTTTCTTCTAGACTCAACAACGGCCAAACTACACGATCAATCATGGGGGCTCCTAGGGTCGGTCGAGGCTCTGATACCAACTTGTCATGCCCAATATGCGACCCTATCCAAAAGGAACTCGAAGCTCCCACCAAGGATAGACCCGCATATTGAAACGCTTTTGCAAGGTGGATATCATTACATCAACATTACATAATAGATGGGGATACATACAAAAGGCATACAATGCAACACAAATACAACATCATCTTACATAAGAGCACCATCCGACTATGGATGAAACACAAACAGAAACTCAAATGACATCCACCCTGCTAGCCCAGGCTGCCGACCTGGAACCTATCCCCTGATCGAAGAAGCAGAAGAAGAAACTCCAAAACAAGCAACATCGCTCTCGCGTCATGATCATCGCATAAACCTGTACCTGCAACTATTGTTGTAGTAATCTGTGAGCCACGAGGACTCAGCAATCCCATTACCATGGGTATCAAGACTAGCGAAGCTAAATGGAAAGGAAGGGGTAAAGTGGTGAGGTTGCAGTAGCGGCTAAGCATATATGGTGGCTAACATACGCAAATGAGAGCGAGAAGAGAAGCAAAGGAACGGTCGTTAAGCTAGTAATGATCAAGAGGTGATCCTGAACACCTACTTACGTCAAACATAACCCAGAAACCGTGTTCACTTCCCGGACTCCGCCGAGAAGAGACCATCATGGCTACACACGCGGTTGATGCGTTTTAATTCGGATCTGGTGTCAAGTTGTCTACAACCGGACATTAACAAATTCCCATCTGCCATATAACCGCGGGCATGGCTCTCGAAAGTTTATACCCTGCAGGGGTGTCCCAACTTAGCCCATGACAAGCTCTCGCGATCAACGAAGGATATTCCTTCTCCCAGGAAGACCCGATCAGTCTCGGAATCCCGTATACAAGACATTTCGACAAGGGTGAAACAAGGCCAGCAAAGCCACCAGATGCGCCGACAATCCCGATAGGAGCTGCACATATCTCGTTCTCAGGGCAACACCGGATGAGACATCCTACGAGTAAAACCAGACCTCGAGTTTCCCCGAGGGGGCCCCGCAGTCTACTCGGTTCGGACCAGCACTTAGACAAGCACTGGCCCGGGGGGGCTAAAATAAAGATGACCCTTGGGTTGGCCGACCCAAGGGAAGGGTATAGGTGGTGGTGAGGCAAATGGTAAAACCAAGGTTGGGCCTTGGTTGACAAGTTTTATTCAAAGTGAACTATCAGGGGGGTCCCATAAATCACCCGACCGCGTTTGGAACGCAAAATCCGGGAACATAACACCGGTATGATGGAAACTAGGGCGGCAAGAGTGGAACAACACACCAGGCATAAGGCCGAGCCTTCCACCCTTTACCAAATATATAGATGCATTAATAATATAAGAGGTACTGTGATATCCCAACATAATCCTGTCCACCATGGAGCAATCTTCAACTTCACCTGCAACTAGCAACGCTATAAGAGGGGCTGAGCAAAGCGGTAACATAGCCAATCAATGGTTCGCTAGGAAGGTGTCAAAGGTTAGAGGTTCATGGCAATTTGGGAGGCTTGAAGAGCAATGATAGGTAACGCAGCATAGCGATAGAACGAAGCAACTAGCATAGCAATGATAGTAGTGAGATCCAGGGTAGCGGTCATCTTGCCTGAAATCCTGCTAGGAAGAAGAACGAGTCCATGAAGAAGATGAAGCCACGAAGACGAACCACACGTAGACGAACGCATCCTCACGATCGCAATGGAACAGGAACTATCGAAAAGAAGCACACAACATGGTAAACACACCACACATCAACAAGGCATGATGCACAACAAGCATGATGCATGGCAAAGCTACATGGAGCTACTCATGGAAAGAGATGATGCAAACAAGAACAACACATCAAGGCAAGTTTAAATGAGGCCGGAAACAACATATAACAATTCCGGTAAGTCCTCATATGCAAATTTCGAAATGGGTCCAGATCTGAATAAACCTTATGTTCAAGTTTTTAAACAGAAAGTTAAGATACACCAAGATGATCTACACGAAATTCTAGTCAAGTTACATATAAAGTTCATTAGATTTGGAGCTACGGCCTAGAAGGTATGAGCAAAACAAGTTAAGCATGGCATTGATGCAAAATGCATACAAACATCAAGCAAACACACCAAAACAAAGATGCAACATGATAATATGAAGCTACATGCAAAATCAAACAAGTTTCATATAGAGCACACTCAAAACGGAGCAACGGTGCAACACATACACCCTATACAAGGCATAACAACAATCTGTCCATAACAGCAACTAGGCATCTTGCAAGCATCAAACCAACATGCTACAGCACCCCAACATAAAAACAAAAGGCATGGGCATGAAGTACTGGTAAAGCATAACAAAACATGAACATTGAGCTATCTCCATAAATCATTCGAACATGCTCAAAAGGACATGGGAAGATTGCAAATAATAACAGTTTCAGAGTTTAGCAGAAATAACATCAGGTTGCAATGTTTAGAGCTATCAAACAATATGTTACAGGAACTTATTATGGCAAACAAAGGCATGTCAAGATACTACTAAATGCATAGAACAAGAGTCCCTTACTGACCAAGAGCCAAAAAGGCACGGAAAATATGATGGCACCCATGTAAACATGGCAAGTTATATTACAAATTCATACATGGCAGGAACAACAACCACTCACTACAGAGCAATACATAGCATGGAAAGGTAACCAACAGTAAGAAGACATGTGTATGAAGCTAAGCATGGCAAGAGCAAGGTCATAGGGTGCATGGATCACTAGCAAACAATCATGGAAACATTGAACTTAATGTTAACAGGCTGATAGCAACATTATGAAGCAACTTTGGAGCAAGATATGAACAATCTACAGCAAGCTATAAATGCAACCAGAGGCATGGACGGATAGAGCATGACATGTAGATCAAAACATGTTTATAGAACATCTCCAGATTATGCATGGAATGACTTGTAGAAGCATGTTTACATAGCAACAAAATATAACAGAATCTGCCTAGCGAAACAGCAACAGGAAGTGCCCTACTTAACAAGCTTGGTGCACTCAGCACACAACTCACAAAAATACATGGTTCGCACCACTGGAAATATGACATAGCATAGATAAAAACACATGTAGACATCAACCTCATAGGATGCACACATCAAACATAGCAAAAATGACAAATGAGCAAGTTATAACAGTTTCAGCAGATTAACAGCAACATGCACTCTTCCAACAGCGTTTCGGGCATCAAAATGAACTCAAATGAAAATGATGCACTGGAATGAAATGAAATACTCGTTGAGGCGAACAATTTGACATATTACACGCGCAAAACAGAGCTACGGATGCAGAGATATGATGGCATGAACATGGCATGAAAATTACAAAAATCTGGGACGGAGAAATATACCCCTCCAGAAAAGTCAACTCGGGACGGAGATATCCGGGACGCGGGGATGACGCGTTTGGTTGGCTGAACGGGTGGATCTCATCCACCCGCGGTGGATCCGGCCGGAGGAGCTCCGGCGAGACTCCGGCGACCGGCGGACGGCGAGGAGAGGTAGATCCGGGGGTGGGGCCTCGGATCCGGCGATGAGGAGGCCGGGGCGCGGCTCGGGGAGGACGTCGGCGCCGGCGGGGAGCGGCGAGGCAGGGGGCGGCGGAGCTTGGCGCGGGGCTCCCGCGGCCGGGGTGGCGGCGGCGCGGTTCCCGCAGGGACGGCGGCCGGGAGACGAGGGCGCGGGGCGCGTCGCGGCGCGGGTGGCGGAGGGGCCCGGCGACGCGGGGTCGGGCGCCCGCGGGGCGGCGGCGGAGCAGTCCGGCGGCGGGGTCGGCGGTCCGGCGAGGAGGCGTTGGCCGGCGGGGAGGCCGAAGGCGCAGAGGCGGGCGCCTGCAGGCTGCGGGCGGCGGCGACGGCCGACCGGGCCTGCACGGGCCCGCGATGGGCTCCGCGGGCCGGCGGCGCGGGGCTGGCAGCGGAGGCCACGCGGCGGTCGGCGATTGGCTGGGGGGAGCGGGGCGGACGTGTCCGGCCGCCGGGCGGACATGTCCGGCGGCGCGAGGAGGGAGAGGACTAGGGTTTGCCCGAGATTTCGGGGGAGGGGGCTAATTTATAGGTAGAGGGAGCTAGGAGAGTCCAAATGAGGAGCGGTTTTCGGCCACGCGATCGTGATCGAACGACCGAGAGCATGGAGGGGAGTTAGATGGGTTTTGGGCCACTTTGGAAGGGGTGTTGGGCTGCAAACAAAAGAAGGGGTTTGTGGTTACTCGGTTAACCGTTGGAGTATCAAACGACCTCCAAATGGCATGAAACTTGACAGGCGGTCTACCGGTGCTATACCAAGGCCGCTTGGCAAACCTCAGGCCATTCCGAGAACGTTTAACACCCGCACAAGAGAAGAGGCAAAAAGGGGACGCCGGATGACATAGGAGTGCCGGATTGCAAAACGGACAACGGGGAAAATGCTCGGATGCATGAGACAAACATGTATGCAAAATGAAATGCACATGATGACATGATAAAATGTAGATGATGACATGGCAAAATGCAATACGCAAGCAAATGACATGGCAATGACGGCGAATAACTGGCATACACCTGGCGCATCGAATCCGGGGCGTTACATACATACTCAACAATATCCTTCTTCATACCAGTCCACCAGAAATGCTCCTTCAAATCCAAATACATCTTGGTGTTTCCGGGGTGTATCGAGTATGGTGAGTCATGTGCCTCCTGAAGTATTAACTTCCTGATCTCCGCATTATTATGCACATAAACACGGTCCTCAAACCACAAGGTGTCGTGTTTGTCCTCACGAAAAACCTTGGCTTTTCCTTTTCTCATTCTCTCCTTTATTTTCTGCAGTTGCCTTGTCGTACTTCTGAGCTTCATGAATCTTTCCCAACAATGTAGATTGAACTTCCATCGCTGCAACAAAACCTCTAGGAACAATCTCCAAACAGAGTTCCCTGCGATCGTCGGCTAACTCCTTTGGCAATCCTCCTGTTACTAAGGTAATGGCATAACTCTTCCGGCTCAAAGCATCTGCTACGACATTGGCCTTTCCTGGATGATAGTGCAGCTTCATATCATAATCCTTTATAAGCTCCAACCATCACCTCTAAATGGGATTCAGCTCCTTCTGTGCGAAAATGTACTTCAAACTCTTATGATCCGTGTACACATCACAACGATTTCCAATAAGAAAATGTCTCCAGGTCTTGAGTGCATGCACTACAGCTGCTAACTACAAATCATCCGTGGCATAATTCAACTCACGTGGTCGAAGTTGTCGTGAGGCATATGAAACAACTCTTCCGTCTTGCATAAGTACTCCTCCAAGTCCTAAGCAAGAGGCGTCGTAATACACTTGGAAATCCTTGCGTATATCCGGCAGAATCAGCACTGGGCTGTAGTCAAACGTTTCTTAAACTCCTAGAAACTTTCTTCGCATTCTTCGGTCCAATGGAACTTGGTGTCCTTCTTCAAGAATGTCGTCATAGGCTTCGCAATCTTGGAGAAATTCTCAATAAATCTCCGATAGTATCCCGTGAGTCCAAGAAAACTCCGAATCTCTCCAACTGATGTGGGTGCCAACCACTCAGTGACTGACTGGACCTTGGTAGGATCTACTGCTATCCCTTCTCCTGATATAAAATGTCCAAGAAATACAACTTCCTTCAACCAAAACTCACATTTGCTAAACTTGGCATATAACTAATGTTCCCTGAGCTTCTCGAGAACTAAACGCAAATGTTCCTGGTGTTCCTCTTCATTCTTCGAGTATACCAAGATATCATCAATGAACACCATGAAAAACTCATCCAAGAACTCCATGAACACCTTGTTCATCATACTCATGAAATAGGCAGGGGCATTTGTCAATCCAAATGACATAACTGTGTACTCATATAGCCCGTACCTTGGGGTGAAAGCCGTTTTTGGTATATCGTTTTCTCGAATCTTCAGCTGGTGATATCCTGATCGTAGATCGATCTTCGGAAACACTTTAGCTCCTTGCAGCTGGTCAAACAAATCATTGATCATCGGCAGTGGTTACTTGTTCTTGATCGTCACTTCATTCAATGCACGATAATCAACAACAATCCTCAATGATCCATTCTTCTTCTCAACCAAGAGAACTGGGGCTCCCCATGGTGATGAACTTCGTCGGATGTAACCTTTCTCCAACAACTCCTACATCAGCTTCTTGATCTCTTCCAAATCATTCGCGGACATCTGGTATGGTCTGTTCGATATCGATCTGGTGCCTGGCAATAGTTCTATCAAAAACTCGATGTCTCGATCTGGCGGCATGCTTGGTAACTCCTTTGGAAATACGTTCAGATAATCCTTCACTACGGGCACTTCCTCCTGAACAACTCCCGCGAGAGAATTTACTTGGGCCCTCCTCGGCGCATGCCTAGAAACATACTTGATTCTTTTCCCCTCCGGGGTGTTGAGTAGAATTGACCTACTAGCACAGTCAATGTTCCATCCATACTTCGATAACCAATCCATTCCTAGTATCACATCCACTCCTTCTGACTCCAGAATTATTAGGTCTGAGGGGAAAACATGGCTACCAATGGTTAAGGGTAACCGATCGCACCATCAGCTAGCCATATACTATGCACCTGGTGAGCTTACTAGCAAGGGTGTCCTAAGGTCTAGGGTGGGTAACTTAAACTTGTCCACAAATCCCCTTGAAATGTATGAATGCGATGCACCAGTATCAAAAAGAACTAGAGCGGTAAATGACTTAACCAAAAACTTACCGATAAGTGCATATGGTTGCTCTTCAACCTCCTCCATGTTCACGTGGTTCACTTGTCCCCTGTTGAAAGGGTTGGGCTTCTTCCTAGAGCTTCAATTTCCATTACCATTCTTTGTTTCGAAACATTCAGTGGCGTAATGTCCAGCCTTCCGGCACTTGAAACAAGTAATGTGACTTAGATCCTTCTTGGCGGGCGTTGATGGGTTAGAGCGGTTCTGATTGCTGCCTGCTCCATTCCCGTTTCCATTCTTGGGGCCACTGTGGTTATGCGAACTACCTCCATTGTGGGTATGGCCTCCATGGTTATGGGTAGATCCTCTCGAGTTCGGGGTGAAACGAGGCTTCTGCTGAGCTCCAAAATTGTACTTTCCTTGTCCATACTTCCTCTTGCGGCTCTCAATCTGCTGCTGCTTCCCTTCAATCATAAGAGCCTTGTCTACCAGCTCCTGGTAGTTGTTAAATGTTGCCACCATCAACTGCATGCTCATCTCATCATTCAGCCCTTCCATAAACTTCTCCTGCTTCGCGGCATCTGTGGCCACATCATCAGGGGAATAACGAGATAGCTTACTAAACTCATCTACGTACTGAGCCACAGTACGATTTCCCTGGCGCAAGTTACAAAACTCACGCTTCCTCATGCTCATAACTCCAGTTGAGACATGGGTTGTGCGGAATGCTTGCTGAAACTGATCCCAAATGATATGGCTATACGGAAAGTGGTTGTGTAATTCTCTCACCATGAAGCTGCTGGTCCATCCAATTGGTGTGCGGCAAAATGCACCTCCTCAGCATCTGTACAACATGCGGTGGTCAACTCCCTTCCAATCCTGCGTAGCCAGTCATCAGCAACTATTGGCTCGGTGCTACTAGAAAACACCGGTGGCTGCAAACTCAGAAAACGGGCTAAGTTATCAACTGGTGGTGGTGGCGGAGGGTTGTTGTTGTTGCCTTGGTTCTGGACTAATATCTGCATCAAGGCATTCGGCTACTGCATCAACTGAGTGATCTCCGGTGGGAAGACAAATCCGGTATCTCGTTTCGGAGGCATCGGATGGGTTCAGAGGGGAGAGATTAGAATAGAAATGAGGTCTAGTGAGAAAACACTACCCATATGCACATGAGACAAACACAATCATAACACACAAAATAAATTCAAGCAAGGGCATACAATCGGTCTAGAACTATCGTTACAAAAGTGCTCGGACTACTACTATATAAAGGGGGAATACTACTAATCACATGGTGGTCATCTAGAAATTTTGATCAGTGGATGATTCCATGATATCTGCTCCAGCTTCGTCTTCATAATAATCATCACTATCGTCGGGTCCGGAGTCGATGTCGTCGATGATGATGTAGTCTTCAGAATGAATTTCCTTGGGTTCGTCGTCTTCTCCTCCTGGCGCGGGGTCTCCCATGAAAACTCCTAGCTTCCTTGTCAGGTTGTCATTCTTTTCCACGAGTATCGTCATTTCCTCCTCATATCCATCATGTGTAGACTTGAGTTCCTCTTCTAGCTCTGTGATCCTAGTCATCGCTTTCTTCAAATCTATCATGCCAGCGCACATCTTATTCTCCTGTCTATGAATGTGCTGGTTTAACTCCTGGATGAAAGCTGCAATGGTCCTGTCCCTACTGGTGCTGACTATCTCCCATTGCTCATCTCGGTGCCCACATATTTGGTAGATAGTATCTTTGAGATCCTTGTGATAAACTTCGCCATTGCGTCCCATGGCGATGTGGGCTTCCATGCTCTTTCCTAGACTCCAGGTTGGTGCATCAAAGGAAAACTCTATGGGCTCAGTTCGAATCATCCAACGCTCCTCTTCTGGTAAAGTAGCAGTGTAGGTCCCGGTGAAGCTTGGTATTCCAATGTACAGGTACCTAGTGACTTCCTTCAAGTGTCATCCAAAGGGTGTGTCTTCATCCAGTTGTGCAAATTGTTCCTTGAGTCCGCCATCCTAAAGAGTAGAAAATGGAGAGGAGTCAGAAATGAGTAGAGAAAAGTGACCTATGGCTCATCTTAGTGGTCGTGTCCTACATTCAGCGTGTGCTCAGATACCATCTTGTTGCAATCCGACCTCAGACGGTCAAATCTCTGTGTTCAGTGTCATCCCTGGATCGGTAATGTTGACAAACAGTACTCGAAGGATTTATAGCAGAGTAGAAATCACACACTTATTACATTGAATGTCTCAAAAGAGAACTTATTACAATAAATATGGCTTAAGGCCATCTAAATAAGATAACAGCGGAAGGCTTGGAAGATAAAGTGAGTCCATCAACTCCAACAGCATAGCTGAGTGCATGACAAACGACCTAGCGCACCTTAATCTTCATTTGAAAAGTCTGCAACATGATATGTTGCAGCCCGAAATGGGTCAGCACATGGAATTTGCTGGCAATATAACACAGTAGAGCAATGAACAGATAAAAGCTATCACTACATGCATATATGGCTTGTGGAGGCTCTATGGTTATATTGTTTTGCAAAAATCCAATTTTTCCCTACATCAAAGGAATAGATTTTATTTAACTATCATGGTGGTTGAAACATCATTGAGAAGGTTCCTCCAACTCAATCCCAATTAAAGTAGTCATTTACAACCCATCAAAATTATCTTAGAGTGATGAGATCAAATCAATAATTGAAGTACCAGATACTCAAGATGTCCATATCCGCGGCTAACCATGATTAGTTTATACACTCTGCAGAGGTTTGCGCACTTTTCCCCACAAGATTCGATCTCCTCCATTGGATTTCTCGCACTACATGTTGTTTGAGCAACGGATGACCGAGACACAGTCTTTCAGAAACATTAACTCTAACCCTGGGTAGACAGTACCAACCTACATCCCCTACATCTGCTAGCCTACCACTGGAAGAGGGTCATGCAACTTCCTCAACTATGCTAGAGCCCATAATAGCTTGTGGCTGCACAGGGAAGTTTCTAGCATGAATAATCTTATGATCCCTTTGAGCCTGGGTGGCGGACCATAGGATGATCACACGGGTACTCTGGGATATCCTAGGACAACACTGGATTCTCCAGGTGCCCACAAGCAATCCACCCAGATGTGTATTAAAGTTGCCACCTTAAGTTGAACCATTAATTAACAAACTCACATCTGTCATGGATACGCTCAAACCCAAACCACGTCTACGAGCATAGCATGGCAATATATGCATAACATAGAAGTAACTCCCAGGGATTTGATATTAAAAACAGGTAATAGGTTCTACCTCATCAACTACTTCCCAAACCCACATGTTAAGAGATCCTACTCATGCAATGTGTGAGGGTTGAAACTAATGCACAAAAGCTGGGTATGAAAGGGGTATGATCAATGTGTTACTTTCCTTGCTGACGATCCGCAAAACCTGGTGACTCGTAGTAGCACGCTTCACACTCCGGGAATTCTACCGCAAACAAATAATAACATACATAAGCATGAAGCAAATATGCATGGGTAAAACTCAAATAAGAAGATCTAACCAGAAAGTTCAACTGAACAATTCCGGTGTGCAAAAAGAATCAAATCAAATAGAGCAACGAAACTCAAACTACGAAAGAAACAAGATCGGTTTACTAATCTGGACTAAAGTCAAATTTTACAGTACAAAAATCTTGTTCAAATTGGTTAAATAGAAACAGGGCTTCGAGACGAAGATCTAGGCGCTTGTTTCACCTGATTTCGATAAGCGATCGAAAAGAAAAACTAAAACGAAGATCAAGGCAGAAATCGCGATCGAAAATAATCGTGGATAGACCCTGGGAAAAAACGAGATGAACAGGCTAACAAACGAACATTCACTGTCTGCGACTAACCGACAAACAACGTTCGTTAAAATGAACGTACGCTAAATAACTAAACCAAAAAAAGCCGAACCGGTCTATTTAAAAAAATAGATCTAGGGTTTCAAAAAAAGTCGATCGGTTAACCGAAAAAACGACGAACGGCGGCGGCGGCTACCTCCAGCGAGACGTCGGCGGGGCGGGGCTCCAACGGCTGCGATGGTGAGGGGCGACGGCGGCGCGGGCGAGGGCGACGGCGGTGCGGCTGCAGTGGCTCGCGGCAACGGGCGGCGGCGGGTGCTGCGGTGGCTACGGGTGTGGGGCGGTGGTGGCGGGTGGCGGAGAGGGCGGCGGCTTATATAGGGGTGGTTGGGGTGGTCCGACTTGGGGGAGGTGGCGGCCGGCGGCACGGGACTCCGGCGAGTCCGAGCCAGGCACGGGAGGGAGGCTGCGGCGCTAGGCGGGCCGGCCTGCTCGGCTGGGCTTCGGCCCAGTCGGGCGGGAAACTTTTTTTATAAATAATTCCACTAAAAACAGAAAAATCCTAATAAAATAAAATAAAAATCTAAAGAAATCAAAACAAATTTTCACCATCCAAATAGAATATTTAGAACAAAGTGAACATTTTCTTGGCCTAAAATGCAATTTTAAATTATGCAATTTTTTCTAATTCAAATAAAATTGCAATAAAATTCAAATAACATTGTTTATTTGATTTTAATATTTTTCCTCCAATATTCCTTTTATTTTGGAGAAGTCATATTATCTCCTCTCATATATTTTAATATGAAATATTTTCGGAGAGAAAAATTATTAGAACCAAAAATGATCCCTGTTTCTTTATTTGAGAAAATTCAAATATGAAGAACGTGAATTCCCCAACTCTCTCCGTGGGCCTTGAGTCGCTTAGAATTTCGAGGGTCGTGAAATGAAATGTGATAAAATATGATATGAATGAATGACCTATGTATAACATTCCAAATTGAAAATCTGGGATGTTACACCTTCCTAGGAATAATCCTCCTGAGGTGCAGTTTAATTTATACGCTGAGCCCCATCAGATTCCACTTACTGAGTTCTGTGAAATATGCTTGCTTTTTTTTGATGGTGGTTTGGTAGAGCCCAGGCCTAAGGAGTTTGAAGGCTTTTATCGTACTCTGAAAGTGGGTGATGAGAGAGGGGTGTCAAGTATCGCCGCTGCTGGCTTGCATTTTCCTGTTGTTCATTATTTTACTCTTTTCATTGCAAAATGCTTGCTTCCGAGAGAGAAGGTGGGTGCACTCAGTGCCCCAGACCTTGTTGTTTTACGTCGTGCACTTGAAGGCGACAACACTTATAGCTTGGGAGATATTGTGGCGCGTCGCCTTCATATAATAAATCCAAGGGTAAAATACATGGAGGTATTTACTCCACTCGTTTGGTGGCTCGCTTTGACATTCAGATACACTTGCATGATTATCCTTTGCCCAAGGTTTACCTAGATCGCATGGCCATGGAACACCACCCATTTATTGCTGCCGATTACCCTCACATCCCTATTCCGTATAACCTGTTTTCAGTGTGAGAACTCGCGATATTATTCCATTACCTGCACCTGCTTTGTTTGATCCTATTGCCAGGGGTGGATAAAGGATTATGCCTGCGGATATCATCGCCTACCGGAACAACCAGGTTGTAGTAGAGGAGGAGCCTTAGCAATGGGATCTACAGGTGCCCGCTCCTCAGCAGTTCGAAAAATATTTCCGGCTTCTTTTTTATTTTTCTTTCTAGAGTAGTTAGCTGTAGTTCTAAAAATAAAACCCAAAAAGATTTCCTTGTTCTACTTTTGCTTGTTGGGAGCTTTCCCGTGTAAATAGTTTTTCTCGTTTTTGCTTCTCCCTTTTATTTGCTTGATCAAGAAAACCAAAAACTCCAAAAATATTTCCGTGTGTTTCTCTGAATTTCTTTTCTTTTTATTTGAGTCATACCGAGGAGAAGACCACGATGAAAATGTTGACTGGCTCTCATATGCATAATTGTTGATCTAACAAAGAGTCCATATTACCTTGTCTTCTCCTGTTGAATAAAATGTTTGCAGATTCTAGCTTAGTCCACGACACTCTTGCACTATTATTATTTTCGTATCGTTCGGTCATGCTTTCGGTCATGCAAGTGAAAGGCAATAATGGCGATATTTGATAAACTGGCCGTGGCAGAGAGAAATGGGTATGAACTCAACTTGTTCTATTTTTGTAAATATGTTTAACCTAGTATCCATGATTCAGCCCATTATGATTAAACATGTTTGCAATGACAATTGGAGATTATAGTTTCTCATGCCATGCAGAAGTAGCTAGGGGTATATAATGATTTATCTTGGATATCGACATTGCGTTAAAATGATTGTAATGTAGTATGATGATATAGTATCCTCCTATGAATGTTCGAGTGGCTTGACTTGGAACATGTTCATGCATGTAGTTGAATCAAAACCAACATAGCCTATGTGATATTTATGTTCATGGTGTTCATATCCTACTCATGCTAGTGTCCAATGTTACATATGCATAATGCATGTTCATGACCGTTGTTGCTCTCTAGCTGGCCGCTTCTCAACCTATTTGCTAGCCTTCGCCTGTACTAAGTGGGAATTCTGCGTGTACATCAAAAACATTGAACCCAAGTTATTCCATATGAGTCCACCATACCTACCTATATGCGGTATTACCCTGTTGTCCTAAGTAAATTTGCATGTGCCATCTCTAAAAACTTCAAATAAATATCCTTTCTGTGTGCTTGGATCATTCATGGAATGACAGGAGGTAGTCGGTATCTTCCATGCTAAGATGATTATTCTCAGGATGAGTGTTTATTCACTCACCATCCCACGAGAAAAGGGCGGTAATAGGGATGCCCAGTCCCAAACTGCAAAAAAGAATTGATCTCTCAAATAATCAAACAAAAACTCCAATGAAGTCATAACCTTTACTTTATCGCTTGGTGTCATGGAGTTGTCACGGCAGATGTCCTAGTGAAAGGACTTAGTTGTGGAACCATGGCGACGTGGTTAGCTTAAAGGGGTTAAAACGGGACGCATGATACGAGGAGTTTATACTGGTTCGGCCCCTTGCGGTGAAGGTAAAAGCCTAATCCAGCTTGAGGTGGTATTGCTAGGGTTTCAATTACCAGGGAGCGAATACGCTTTGCCTAGCTTTCGATATGTTGTTTCTTGCCCTAAGCCGCTGCCGGGTCGTCCCCTTATATACATGGGTTGAAGCAATGCGGCCTACAGAGTCCCGGCTGGCTCATACAAATGTGTCCGACTCGGTAACTTATCTTACATGCCTTATAATACAAGTTACGTATACATGGCGGTTTATACTCATGGGCCTTAAGCCGCTTCTCGGTTTGGGCCCTTTTGTTGGGGAACGTAGCAGAAATTCAAAATTTTCTATGCATCACCAAGATCATTCTATGGAGAGACTAGCAACGATAGAGAGGGGAGTGCATCTTCATACCCTTGAAGATCGCGATGCGGAAGCTTTACAAGAACGCGGTTGGTGGAGTCGTACATGCAGCGATTCAGATCGCGGTTGATTCCGATCTAAGCGCCAAACGGACGGCGCCTCCGCGTTCAGCACACGTACAGCCCGGGGACGTCTCCTCCTTCTTGATCCAGCAAGGGGAGAGGAGAAGTTGAGGGAGAACTCCGATAGCATGACGGCGTGGTGGTGGTGGAGCTCATGGTTCTCCAGCAGGGCTTCGCCAAGCACTATGGAGGAGGAGGAGGTGTTGGAGGAGGGAGAGGGCTGCGCCAGGGAAGAGGTGCGGCTGCCCTCCCACCCCTCCACTATATATAGGGGCAAGGGGATAGGGGGAGGCGCCCTAGGGTTTCCCCTAGGGGCGGCGACCAAGCAGATTGAATCTCCCGAGGGAAAATCCTAGGGAGACTTGCCCCCCAAGCCAAGCAGGTGGAGGATTGCCTCCCAAGCGAGGTGGAGGCACCCCACCTCCCCAAATAACGTGGGAAAGGGTGTGGGGGGCGCACCATCCCTTAGTGGGCTGGTTTGCCCCTACCCCTTTGGCCCATGAGGCCCTCCAACACTTGCCGGGGCTCCCGAAACACCTTTCGGTCATGCTGGCCATAGCCTGGTACCCCCGGAACACTTCCGGACTCCAACACCCTTCGTCCAATATATCGATCTTCACCGTCGGACCATTCCGGAACTCCTCGTGACGTCCGAGATTACATCCGGGACTCCGAACTATCTTCGGTAACCAGATACTATTTCCCATAACAACTCTAGCGTCACCGAACCTTAAGTGTGCAGACCCTACGGGTTCGGGAATCATGCAGACATGACCGAGACATCTCTCCGTCCAATAACCAACAGCGGGATCTGGATACCCATGTTGGCTCCCACATGTTCCACGATGATCTCATCGGATGAACCACGATGTCGGGGATTCAAGCAATCCCGTATGCAATTCCCTTTGTCAATCGGTACATTACTTGCCCGAGATTTGATCGTTGGTATCCCAATACCTCGTTCAATCTCGTTACCGGCAAGTCACTTTACTCATTCCATCATGCATGATCCCGTGACTAACTACTTAGTCACATTGAGCTCATTATGATGATGCATTACCGAGTGGGCCCAGAGATACCTCTCCGTCATACGGAGTGACAAATCCCAGTCTCGATTCGTGCCAACCCAACAGACACTTTCGGAGATACCTGTAGTGCACCTTTATAGCCACCTAGTTACGTTGTGACGTTTGGTACACCCAAAGCATTCCTACGGTATCCGGGAGTTGCACAATCTCATGGTCTAAGGAAATGATACTTGACATTAGAAAAGCTTTAGCAAACGAACTACATGATCGTGTGCTATGCTTAGGATTGGGTCTTGTCCATCACATCATTCTCCTAATGATGTGATCCCGTTATCAATGACATCCAATGTCCATGGTCAGGGAACCATAACCATCTATTGATCAACGAGCTAGTCAACTAGAGGCTCACTAGAGACATGTTGTGGTCTATGTATTCACACATGTATTACGGTTTCTAGATAATACAATTATAGCATGAACAATAGACAATTATCATGAACAAGGAAATATAATAATAACCATTTTATTATTGCCTCTAGGGCATATTTCCAACAGTCTCCCACTTGCACTAAAGTCAATAATCTAGTTCACATCACTATGTGATTGTAATGAATCCAATGCCCATTGGGTTTGATCATATCTCGCTTGTGAGAGAGGTTATTAGTCAACGGGTCTGAATCTTTCAGATCCGTGTGTGCTTTACAAATCTCTATGTCATCTCCTAGATGCAGCTACCACGCGCTATTTGGAACTATTCTGAATAACTGCTCTACTATACGAATCCGGTTTACTACTCAGAGTCATCCGGATTAGTGTCAAAGTTTGCATCGGCGTAACCCTTTACGACGAACTCTTTTACCACCTCCATTATCAAGAAAATTCCTTAGTTCACTAGTTACTAAGGATAACCTTGACCGCAGTGCTGTGATCCATTCCTGGATCACACTTGTACCCCTTGATTGACTCATGGCAAGGCACACTTCAGGTGCGGTACACAGCATAGCATATTGTGGAGCCTACGTCTAAAGCATAGGGGATGACCTTCGTCCTTTGTCTCTCTTCTGCCATGGTTAGGTCTTGAGTCTTACTCAATACTCACACCTTACAGCCAAGAACTCCTTCTTTGCCGATCTATTTTGAACTCCTTCAAAATCTTCTCACGGTATGTGTTCATTTGAAAGTACTGTTAAGCGTTTTGATCTATCCTTATAGATCTTGATGCTCAATGTTCAAGTAGCTTAATCCAGGTTTTCCATTGAAAATCACTTTTCAAATAACCCTATATGCTTTCCAGAAATTCTACATCGTTACTGATCAACAATATGTCAACAACATATACTCATCAGAAATTCTATAGTGCTCCCACTCACTTCTTTGGAAATACAAGTTTCTCATAAACTTTGTATAAACCCAAAATCTTTGATCATCTCATCCAAGCGTATATTGCAACTCCGAGATGCTTACTCCAGTCCTTAGAAGGATTGCTGGAGCTTTGCATACTTGTTAGCATCTTTCAGGCTTGTCAAAACCTTCTTGTTGTATCACATACAACCTTTCCTCAAGAAAATCGTCGAGGAAACAATGTTTTGACATCCTATCTGCAAGATTTCATAAATAATACAGTAACTGCTAATATAATTCCAACAGACTCTTAGAATTGCTACGAGTGAGAAAGTCTCACCATAGTCAACTCCTTGAACTTGTCGGAAAACATCTTGACGACAAGTCGAGCTTTCTTAATGGTGACACTTACCATCATTGTCCGTCTTCCTTTTAAAATCCATCTGTACTCAACAGCCTTACGACCATCAAGTAGTGCTTCCAAAGTCTATACTTTGTTTTCATACATGGATCCTCTCGGATTTTATGGCCTCAAGCCATTCGTCGGAATCCGGGCCCACCATCGCTTCTCCATAGCTCGTAGGTTCATTGTTGTCTAGCAATATTACCTCCAAGATAGGATTACCGTACCACTCTGAAGCAGTACGTGTCCTTGTCGACCTAGGAGGTTTGGTAGTGACTTGATCCAAAGTTTCATGATCACTATCATCAGCTTCCACTTCAACTAGTGTAGGCGCCACAGGAATAACTTCATGTGCCCTGTTACAAATTGGTTGAAGTAATGGTTCAATAACCTCATCAAGTCTCCACCATCCTCCCACTCAATTCTTTCAAGAGAAACATTTCCTCGAGAAAGGAACCATTTCTGTAAACAATCACTTTTGCTTCTGGATTTGAATTAGGAGGTATACCCAACTGTTTTTGGGTGTCCTATGAAGAAGCATTTTATCCAGCTTATCAGGCAAAACTTTTTACATAAGCGTCACAACCCCAAACTTTTAAGAGATGACAGCTTAGGCTTCTCTAAACCATAGTTCATACGGTGTCATCTCAACAAAATTACGTGGTACCCTATTTGAAGTGACTTGTGGGGATCCCGACTCATAAGTCGAGATCACCGAATGCACGTGTACAGTGATCCCAGAGATCAATGCTCACTGAACACACAGAAGCTGAATAACAAGAGTCTTACATCCATACATACCGTTTTACACAAGTAGGACCATTATGGTCAAGTCTTGAGTGTATCATCGCAGCGAAAATCTTCAATAACAACTTGGACCCATGCCATCTGCCTTAACCCTACAGGCATTCTGACTGGGAAGCGTCCTAGCTCGCATGTTCGTCACCAAGGTACTCTACATTATATCATGTTCTTTCATGCCTGGCCAATAAAATAACCAGTGGCAAGCCAATGAGTACTTTGAATGTACTCGCAAGCAACCCATGTTTTGGTTCAAGATACAACAATGCATGATATAGGTAAACTTTTGCAGAAAGCTAGTTTTGTGTGCAAAGACATGTTCAACAACTTGTAAGACATGCATCAGGAGAATTCAAGTAACCATGAGGACAGGTTACAGATATCAACATAAATAGAGTGGGCATCAACCCAACTCAATCATGTCAAGTCCTTTGACTTGACCCAAGTAGATCTTCCCACTTATCCAAACACACACACTGGTTTGTAAACATGTGGATGTAGCCCAAGAGCGGTTACCCAACTATCCTTGACCGTGGACACGGCTATTCGAATAGTTTTACACTCTGCAGAGGTTGCACACTTTACCGACAAGATCCAGGGAACTTCCGTGTCATCCACAACCCGCGATACCTCAAGTACCCGGGGTAAGCACCCGATCACTATCTTTCCCTAGACGACACTAACAAGGAGTCCACTCGTTGTTCCGTATCCTCACGATGTACATTATACGAGACTCACTCGAGATCGTAACATCCAAGAGGGGACACAACGGTGTATCCGGTGCCCTGTGAAAACAGTCATGGCCGCCCTACCTGGCACGACCCCGTCCCGAGAGAGAGCACCAACTCTCCCCCGTCACTAGTAATGCGGGCTCCAAGCTAGCATCAGCCTAGGTAATCAATAATGCCCTTTCCCATACAAGGGTAGAGTGGTTGCGCATGTAAGGTTGGAATAACGGTCGCAACTTAAACCAATCTGTTTTGAAAACAACATACACTTGCCTCGATACACCACTTCATCATCAAGTGGCTACCCAACTCATCATCTCCCCTGGGCATAAGTGGCACCCGGTGGGGTTTTCGAAAAGTCTTTTGAAAATACTTTGTCTCCATCACCATGCATATTCCCGTCCCTTTTTGCGTAGCACTACTTTAGCATCCTATCTACCCCCACCGGCATAACCCTCATAAGAAGGTAGGGTCATGCACAATGCAAGTATCAACGAGGACGTACGGTGGCAAACCATCAAATTGGTTACCACCTCATCATGATTCCGTTGCAACAACAATATGGTGCTATATGACATGCATAAAAAGGGTTTCATAGACATGGTCAAAGGGCTGCTTGCCTATTTTAACAAAGTCTTCGAGGTCTTCAAATATCTCTGGTCCAACTCCGAGCATTTCGTCTACATCGTGAACTATCATCGAAAACAACCATAATAAGCAACACGACCAGGTAAAAATAAAAGTGCTCTAAAAATGTGAGTTGGGCTTTTCTAGGATGCCTCTGGTCATATGAGGAATGACCATGGTGATTTCATTGGAAGTGGATCAATGGATATTTCTAAACATTTCGATATGATGGAATAAGGGATTTAATGGATCTGCAAGTTGTCTACAGAATGCCTTTTTATAAAAATGAGTAAAACTACCCATTAAATCAGGAATGATTTTAGAAACATTTAGAAATTGGTTTCACTGGATTTGGAGTTGAAATGAATATAATATGGATTTTTGAAGTGGACTTATGTGGATAAATGTTCTTTTTTAAATGTCCAGTGAAAACCAAGAACAACAAAAATGTCCACTGCGGCCATTAATTAGGACTTGATTTATGGAGTCAGTAGAAATTTGATTCATCAAATTTGGACACTATTTGAATTTTCTAGAGAGTTTTGAAGCTATCTGGAAAAGAAAAAGGAAAGGAAAAAGGGCATTACCCTTATCCAGCGCTCTGGGCGCAGTTTAGCAGTGGGTCGGCCAGTGCCTCAGTCGCGCGGGTGAGGAGGGGTGACGTCGGAGGCGCATTTCTCCCGGCCCGTCTCCACTTAAACGGCGGGCCCCAGCCGCTGGGTCGCTGACACGCGGGGCCTAGCGCTCAGGCCATCGCCTACCTCCCGCTCGAACAGAGCAGAGGCAGGGGAGGGGAGGCCGAGTGGGCGTCGGCGCTCTCCCGTGTAGCACGGGCCACCTCCGGCGGCGCCCGGCACACCGGCGGACTCAGCGCGACATGGCGCACCTGTCCATGTGCTGCACGCACGCGCCGATGCTCGGAGTTGAGCAGGGCTTCGGGTCCAGCGGATGGCGGTGGCAAGTTGGTGGTGGCACCCGCTTTGGCTGCGGAGGAGGGGTCCTAGGGTGTTGGGGAGGTTCGTGGAGGCTTGGGGGGTGCCACGGACCGGTTTAGAGGAGGAAGGGAGGCCGGGGTGGCTCGAATTTGAGCGGGGGTCTGAGGCGGCAATGGCGGCAGAGGAGGAGGGAGAAGGCACGGGAGGAGGAGTGGGTTGGTCCGGGGGTGCATGGGAGGGAGAGAGAGGAGTTGGAGACAAGAGAAGGCTCGGGGGTGGCCTTATACGGGCGCGGCCGGGAGGTGCCGTAGGCGGGGCGCACGGCCACGGCCCGTGGTGTTGCCAGAGGCCAAAAGGGCATTCTGGTGCGTGCCTGGGGTGCTCATGGTCGTGGTCCAGGCCGAGAGGAGAGGAGAGAGGGAGCAGGGCGAGCTCCAGGAGGGCCCCGAGCTCGTGCGCCCACTGGCCGAGCTGGGCGACATCGGGCGAGCTCAGCAGGGTGAGAAGGAGAGAGGGGAAGGAGGGGGCCGACTAGCTAGCGTGCCATGGATGTTGAGGCGACCTCGGGAGACACGGACCCGGCGCCCAAGGTCGTTGAGTGCCTCAGAATGGGCAAGCTACAGTGCGGGAGTGCACTGTAGCGTGCTCCAGAGTGCGTCCATGGCATGCCATGGCATTTTAATAGTGCCATGGGCATGTCTTATAGTGTCTGGGGGTATTGGGGAAGAGTAAACAAGGTAGGAGTGGCATTGGATGCCCTAGAGAGCCACTAGATAAGAGGGGAGGTGGAGAGAGAGGTGAACAGTCGCTGTCCAGAGGGGGAAAATGGGGTTTTACCCCATCAGTCATGGAGCTTTGGAAGAGGGGGAGCTACTGGAGGTTGCTGGTGATCATGTTCAGCTGTGGTAAAAACTTGGGCTTATGGAGATTAGTGGAAGAGGTCTAAATGATGATTTTGGAAAAATGGCAAAAGGTGTTTGTTGTTGGTTTGGGCAAGAAAATTAATTCCACTTGCCATGAGAATTAACAGGATGGAATGGCACTTAGAAATAGTGTGTTCTACCAAATTTAAGCTCATTTGGGAAAAGTTGACAGTGCAACTTTTGTAAACCCTAGAAATCAACAGAAATGGGTTTTCCAAGATCTAGTCATGCAAAACCATTCTCCTTGATGCACCACTTGGTGTAGTGTCATCATTTGGGGATTTGAACATGTCCACAAAAATTCAGATCAAAAGGACACACTTGGCAATGTAGAGTTGTCCAAATTTGGTTCTACACAGGAAGGGTTTTGGGGCACTTTGATCAATATAACATTATCTCCAACTTGTGCCATTTGGTCTAGATGAATGATTAGACCATTTGAGCATGTTCACAAGGTTTGAGAACATTTAGACATGTTTGGCAATGTAAAGTTGCTCAAACTTCAAAATGGACAGAAATGGTTTTGAGGGGATTTCATGGGGTTATACTATTCTCCATGACATGATACTTGTCAAGATCATCAAACATGTCATATGTGACATGGTAGAATTTTCTTGGAATTTTTGGAGAATATGTCCTTTGTAAATATTTCAAAAGCTTGAAATATCCAGAAAGGGTTTTTGAGGGATTTAACCAATATTTTGAACATGACCATGTGTTGAAATTCTTATATATGGACATTATATGTCCACTGAGTTTCCCAAGGTTTTACCAAATATTTTTAAAGCATAAAAATAATTTTAACCTATTGAAGACCATTTCTGTCCTAAAGAAAAAACCTTTAAATAAAATAGGTAAATAACTTCTAAAATTATATTTTTGTGGTTTCTGGGTATCCTATATCTAATAGGAGTCAAATATATTTTTAGAAAGATTTTTACTGCCCTTAATTAAGTACTTGCAGTGCAAACCTCAATTCAGGGGTTTTTGGAAAACTAATTTTTAAAAATACTATTTAGCAAAATTATTTTTGTAAGAAATTATTTTTATGTCCTATACACATGGCATGATCATTGGTTCAAGAGTTTGCAGCAAGGAGATGAAGTATAGGAGTTGGAGGATTTATTTGATTTTTACAGCACTTGCAAACAGCAGACAAAAACCAATCAAGGCAAGGTCCAAAACACTCAAAAGTTTTTGTCAAACCACATTTTATCATGATTGTTAGATTAAGTGTAGTGGCATGAAAATTAGGGTGTGACAGACCTACCCCCCTTACAAGAATCTCGTCCCCGAGATTCCCAAACTAGGCGCGGAAAGGGATACAAAAACTTGGATCTGGGGTAGTCTTCAAGTCCTCATGTTGCTTCTGCTTCCGTGTAGTGCTCCATTGAGCTTGAAGTACTTGATGGTGTGGCTTCGTGTATGACGCTCCTCTTGATCCAGGTTGCTAATGGGTAGCTCGCGGTAGGTTAGATTGGGCTAGGGGTCGATGGCTCGGTGGTTAATGCCCTCATAGAGATCGGGCAAGTTAGGAAGTTGGAAACACTTCCGGGGTTGTGATGCATGGAAAGCATTGTGCACATCAGGTAACTCGGGTGACAACTCCAGCTGGTAACTGTCTTCTCTTCGTCTCGTAGTGATCTCAGAGGGGGTTGTTAAATCTTGGAGTGACCTCGAAGGGGGGGGGGGCGATGAATCTTTGTGTGGGTCTCCTTGTCATGGAAATGCTTGGTTCCTTAGAGTGGAGTAGCTTGCAGATACACATGGTCTTTGACGCGGAAGTATACTTCTTGAAGATGGTGGTTGGTGTAGTTCTTCCTCCTAGACATGACGATCTTCAGATGTTCCTTGACCAGCTCAACGATTCTTCTTCCGTCTTCCGGTAGACAAGTATGTCATCAAAGAAAGATGGCAACTAACTTGTCCAAGCACTCCATGAAGTCTATGGGGTATGTAAAGTGGGCTGAGGCATTGGTGATGGTCACGGTTGAGCATTGGCCAAGGTCTTATCGATCTAGAGCCAAATCCCAAGGTCAGGATCCGACCATGTTGTGGCTTGGTAGGGCGTAAGGGTTTCAAGGATTCTAGTGTGCGAGTGAATGTTTATCATCCCATCCTTGAGCATAGTTTCTGAGATGCCAATTGTGCTATCTAGTCCTTTAAACAAATCACATCATATCACTGATAGTGTCATTTCGTATAGGTCAACTCCAATCATCACTCATGTGATTCATATCCTCATGACTCTCGAGAGGAGGTCTAACAAAATCATATATGTCTACAATCTCCAAACCCATATGTATGTCTACCCCTAAAAATCCATGGGTAGAACATATAAGCTGCTAAGCTTGAACGTGACAATCCAAGTGCTCAGCCTATTCTTCAAAGGTCTAAGATAAAGCACATCTATCCTAAGGAAACACGTCGTAAGCCACTCCAAGATCTTGTTTCCTTCCTATGAATCAACTCCAGCAGCCCATTAACTTCCATCAATCACTACACAATCCATTAAATTCTACAAATCCAATGTTTATGGTGTCCCACATGATCTTCTAAAGTCCTTATAATCCCCAAATACTTGAAAAGGCTATCTCTACTATAGTCAGTCCACCAATTTCCATTATCATGGTCAAGTAACATCCAAGGTCAAGTTTATATCAACTCCGACAATTAATCCAATCTCCTAGTTTATTGTCCATCGAGAAACATGGTATCACGATCAAGATTATCGGTCTAATTCCAATTTACTCCGAACCATGTAGACTTACTCAGCATCTATACTCAACTAGGATCACCTATTTAAATCCAAATCTTGTGTCCAACGAGAATTTCCACACTTTCCCCCAAGTCATTATCGTAATATCAACTATCTCCTATCAATATCCCCTGGCTAAGTCAAATCCTTATACTTCCAAGAATTTCAGCTTGCGATCATAATTGTCCTATTAAATCCAATTTACTCAGGGGTAATGAAAGCTATGCTACTCTATAATCATGATCCCACCAAGTTCATCTAGCAACATGAAAGCCTTATAATCTTCCGAAGATTCTCCAGTAATTCCTCAATGTCACTGATATAAACTCATAAATCATTTTTCCTCTGTTCCTATATCCTCAAATTGGTCTTCCCTATGGCATCGTCAGTTTTGGTGCTATATTAGGATGATAATGTGCTCGTTCACTATGTCCACTAGTTCCATAATGAACCCAGTGATAAGCAAGGTTACGGAGGCTTAACAGGTTCTCTTGCAATTCTGTGGGTTAAGCACATGGTTAAGCATTCGAGCTGGGGTATCTTATGAAGTCTTGAAGGGTCTAGGAATGGGTCTCTAATCTTGAGGAGCAACCATAACTCTAAGGGGCTGCACTTGGTCGAGGAGGTTGTAGCAAAAGTCTTCAGTGCTGGTTGGTTGCCAAAGTAGAATCCTTGGTGTATCTTGTCTTGCTAGCCTTTAGTTGAGGAGAGAGATGAGAGGGAGAGGTAGCATAGAGGAGGGGAATGCCTAAAGGGGGTTCTATAGTGCAAGTGCAAACAAACAGGTGCAAAAAGGGCCAAACCAAAGAAACAGGGTAAGGAAGGTGATATAGTCGCGTACTTGTTGCCTAGGGAAAAAGTGTGACCTATATCAAAACACAAACAAATAAAAACAAGCAACACACAATCATGGTTCTATTCGAACCATCATACGGACTCGACTGCGCATAGGGGTTACATGACTCATCCTACCCTAGGGGTTCTTGAACTCAGTAGTCGTGCCTTGTGCCTCGTGCAGTCTCCTGAGTTTCATCACGTGTTGCTACGTCTCTTGTTTGATGAAACGATCTAGGTTGAGCCTGAAGAATCTTCGACAATTCTCGCCTAATGAGGTGATGGGGTGATGGTGGCTCCTCGTGGTTCTCTTTGACTTGGTCTTCTCTTGTCTTCTTAATCATGATGATCGCTTTTGCTTTCTAAGGCGTCGATGGTACCAGGTTTGTAATCCTTTATGCAAGGACATTAACAAGGCATAGTAGAGGTCCAACATGTCAGTTACGTTGATGGCAACATCGACACGAAGAGCATGGGATGAAGAGAACCGTTTTCCTGCTCACTATAGTGAGGCGGACCAAATGGCGAGGTTCTCATCCACAAGTGGTTGCCGTTACAACAATGGTAAGGACATGGTTTCTCTATTAGCGATGTATACCGTGATCTTGCATATCTTACACCCTGATCGTCATAGGACAAGGTTGCATCATCCTGGGGAAAATTCAAAGGTATCTCCATCCTCTGGGTCTTCATGTCCTCATTCCTCGAAGATGTATCTTCTGTTGGTATCGTCTTGTTGTGGTGTCTCCAATCTTGTGTTCAGAAGATGTGGGTGGATGTCTGACAAGGCATCCTCCTTCTAGACTATCCACAAGGATTTCAAGGAATCCGGTGGTCAGGGGCATAAGGGTTCTAGCGACCAAAAGTTTTGAAGGGGAAAGAGATCCATAAGGAAAGTTTACCTTAGTTTTCGAAAAACTAGGAAGGGAAGAGAAGTATAGATAGTTTTGAAAACTAGTAATAGTTTTGGAAATAGTTTTACCCTAACTAACGACCTTGCTAACGAAGGCTTCCTATAGTCAGGATGGCTCTGATACCAGCTCTGTGGGGACCCCGACTCATAAGTCAAGATCACCGAATGCAAGTGTACAGTGATCCTAGAGATCAATGCTCACTGAACACACAGAAGTTGAATAACAAGATTCTTAAATCCATACATACCATCTTACACAAGTAGGACCATTATGGTCAAGTCTTGAGTGTATCATCGCAGCGGAAATCTTCAATAACAACTTGGACCCATGCCATCTGCCTTAACCCTACAGGCATTCTGACTGGGAAGCGTCCTAGCTCGCATGTTCGTCACCAAGGTACTCTTCATTATATCATGTTCTTTCATGCCTAGCCAATAAAATAACCAGTGGCAAGCCAATGAGTACTTTGAATGTACTCGCAAGCAACCCATGTTTTGGTTCAAGATACAACAATGCATGATATAGGTAAATTTTTGCAGAAAGCTAGTTTTGTGTGCAATGACATGTTCAACAACTTGTAAGACATGCATCAGGAGAATTCAAGTAACCATGAGGACATGTTACAGATATCAACATAAATAGAGTGGGCATCAACCCAAATCAATCATGTCAAGTCCTTTGACTTGACCCAACTAGACATTCCCACTTATCCAAACACACACTGGTTTGTAAACATGTGGACGTAGCCCAAGAGCGGTTACCCAACTGTCCTTGACCGTGGACACGGCTATTCGAATAGTTTTACACTCTGCAGAGGTTGAACACTTTACCCACATGATCCGGGGAACTTCCGTGTCATCCACGACCCGCGATACATCAAGTACCTGGGTTAAGCACCGGATCAGTATCTTTCCCTAGACGACACTAACAAGGAGTCCACTCGTTGTTCCGTATCCTCACGATGTACATCATACGAGACTCACTCGAGATCATAACATCCGAGAGGGAACACGACAGTGTATCCGGTGCCCTGTGAATATAGTCATAGCCGCCCTACCTGGCACGACCCCGTCCCGAGAGAGAGCACCAACTCTCCCCCATCACTAGTAATGTGGGCTCCAAGCTAGCATCAGCCTAGGTAATCAATAATGCCCTTTCCCATACAAGGGTAGAGTGGTTGCGCATGTAAGGTTGGAATAACGGTCGCAACTTAAACTAATTCGTTTTGAAAACAACACACACTTGTCTCGGTACACCACTTCGTCATGACGTGGCTACCCAACTCATCATCTCCCCCGGGCATAAGTGGCACCCGGTGGGGTTTTCGAAAAGTCTTTTGAAAATACTTTGTCTCCATCACCATGCATATTCCCGTCCCTTTTTGTGTAGCACTACTTTAGCATCCTATCTACCCCCATCGGCATAACCCTCATAAGAAGGTAGGCTCATGCACAATGCAAGTATCAACGAGGAAGTACGGTGGCAAACCATCAAAGTGGTTACCACCTCATCATGATTCCGTTGCAACAACAATATGGTGCTATATGACATGCATAAAAAGGGTTTCATAGACATGGTCAAAGGGCTGCTTGCCTGTTTTAACAAAGTCTTCGAGGTCTTCAAATATCTCGGGTCCAACTCTGAGCATTTCGTCTACTTCGTCAACTATCGTCGAAAACAACAATAATAAGCAACACGACCAGGCAAAAATAAAAGTGCTCTAAAAATGTGAGTTGGACTTTTCTAGGATGCCTCTGGTCACCAAGGTGATTTCATTGGAAGTGGATCAATGGATATCTCTAAACATTTCGATATGATGGAACAATGGATTTAATGGATCTACAAGGTGTCTACAGAATTCCTTTTTATAAAAATGAGTAAAATTAACCATTAAATCAGGAATGATTTTAGAAACATTTAGAAATTGGTTTCACTGGATCACTAGTGCAGAACCGGGCATTAGCACCGGTTCATAAGGCCCTGTAGTGCCGGTTACATAACCGGCAGTAAATTGTGGTCACTAAAGCCCCCCCCCCCCCTTTAGTACCGGTTCAGCATGAACCGGTGCTAAAGGGCAACCACGTGGCACGAGCCAGCTCCGGGGGCCTGGAGCCCTTTAGTACCGGTTGGTAAGACCAACCGGTACTATAAGGTTTGGGGTTTTTTTAGTTTTATGATTTCTTTTTCATTTAATTTTGTGTTTCCATTTTAATTCTTTTTCGTTTGCTGGTATTTTATGATACTACACATTGTACACGTTATGCATATATATATATGTATGTATAAATAGAATTTCTATTAGAACCAATCATGCATATATATCTATATCATCAATGTCTCACAAACCACCATATTAATTAATTCACACATACACACATTTATAGCTATATACAATTTCTCCTACATATGAATGTTGCCTTTGGAGCCAGTAGCATTATCCTAATTGGTGCCTTCGGAGCACGATGACAATTGGAAGTGGTTTTCATGGGGGCGGTAGAGGGTAATAGAATTCTCCCTTCGGATTTATCACCTGGTCGAGCAAAAATCCGCTATTTCCTCTTGAATTGCTTCTACGCGCTCCGTTTCTATGAGCTTCTCCCGCACCTCTTTGAACTGTTAAGAAGGAGATCAATATGCATGTGTATTAGTTGTGTGACTAGATATCGATAATGGTGTAAAAATTGTGAATAGTGTTCTGACAAGCGTACCCATTCCTGTCTGTGAGATCTGCTCCTTTCAAACGCCATCATGCGAATGTTCTCGCAAACGCAGAATGCACATAGATCAGTCCCCTGCGCCTGCTTCAGGGCCTTTACGAGAATGGAATTTGATTAGATAAAAATTAATCAAGCATGATAATTAAAGAGATGGCAGCTAGCTAGCTAGCTAGTACTACTTAATTGCTTACCTTGGGTCGAAACCATTTAAGCTTTTTTTTCCATTCGCCGGGCATGATGGCGATGAACCTTTGCCAAGCCCTGACCGCCGACAAAGAAAATGAATAAAGGGGTTATTAAATAGTTCATATCATGAAATGACGAACTAAATAGGCCGAGATATATAGTTAATAATGACTGAAATTACCTGTTGACTATCCCATACAAGATGTTATAGTCAATTTTTTCTGAGATTAGTGAGTCCAGTACTTCAATTAAGCGGGCATATGTAAGCAAAAACATGTAGCTAGCTAGTAGGCAAAAACAGAGAATTTGTAGTACAAGACAGTGTGACTCACTGGAAGTTGTAAGGAAGTAGTATATCTTCATTGTATTTGAGGCGCTTCAAGAACTCTAGCATGCTGTCCTCTACGTACTTTTGCTGACGTTCGTTTATCTTCCAGGTGTATTCATTAACGGTGTTTGGGTCAATGAACCCAATGCCAAAGCGTCCACCTTTTCTCATTTCATATATCTTCATCCTGCATAATACCACAGAAAAGAATATAGTGAGGATAATTACAGGTAATGATTGATCAAAAGGATCACTACAGCTAGCTTGAGACTTAAATTATGGAAAGAAATCACTTACAGACAATAGCAACTGACGATAGATTTGTCGAGTGCGTCTTGATTGTATAACTGAAACAGTTCTAAATACTCAACGGACACAGCTTTCTCATGGTAGTAATGGTCCTACTTGACATTCACCATGAGGGACAATCGATCTGAAATCATGGTAATGTTCATGTACCATTGATGCAATTCATACATTCTCATTGGGAGGTTCTTGACCTTCTCTGGCGCGACCAAAGGTTGGCCCCGGACATATTTCCGTTTTATTTCATCCTCTCTAAGCAAAGGCATGGGATCGATCTCGAGGAGTTGTCCAACAGTGATGTTGAGAACTTCAGCCTGCATTATGTGCTCCTCCATTATTACCACATTGCCCACCTCGGGAATGTGCACTGTTTGCCCACAATAATATTGGGCGCGCGTACTGTCACCTGTTGTTGGCACAACAAGCAAGGGGATCGATTGCGCCGCCTGTTCTCCCAGCTGGGGAATGGTTTTCCCGCATTTTTTGGCAGCTGCTTCTTGTTTGCTCGATCCCGATGTAGACGTTCTCGCCTCCCTTTGTAGACGTGCTCGATTTAACTTCCTGATGTGGTGCTCATAGTCTGTGTCAACAGGCTTGAGAGCTGGTGGTTGAGCCATACGAATGAAGTGGTCAATCGTTTCCTCAGGCACTTTCTCCCTTGGCGGCGGTGGCGGTTTCGGTGCAAAATGGGCTTCCACCTCGGCCTTCGATATGGCTGTGATTTCCTCCTCGGACCTGTCATAAGACCTCTGCGGAAGAGGCTTGAGGCTTGGACCATATTTATATCGCTTGCCTCCGCCTGTACTTCCTGTACTACCTCGACTCGTACCGCTACGCACCATAGCTGCGGGGTGTCTCTTCTGCGATTGCTGAGGCGGCGGAGACGGCTGACGGGGCTGAGTTGGACGAGGAGGAGTGGCCTGAGGTTGTGCCGGACTTGGAGGAGGAGTGGACGTCTGACGCTGTGGCGGACTTGGAGGAGGAGGATTGTCCTGACACTTTGCCGGACTTGGAGGAGGAGGAGTGGCCTGACACTTTGCCGGACTTGGTGGACTTGCAGGAGCGGGAGTCTGCTGACTCGGTGGCGGACTTCGACGAGGACTCGGCTGACGCGGTGTCGGTGGCCTTCGAAAGATGATGCAATCCTTTTTCCATAGGATGATACGATGCTTGGCCTCTCCGAGAAAGCGCTCGCCGTCACCTCCAGCAATGTCAAGCTGTAGCCCCGAATATGGTGGGTCCACCACCTCATCAACCAAGACACGAGCATAGCCCGCTGGAATCGAGTTGCAATGGAAGGTTGCCTCGGGGGGATTTGTGAAAGCAAAGCCGTCGGCCACCTTCATGGATATATTCTTCATTTTGACGTGTAGCTCGCAGTTAGTGTTCTCCGTGATGTCATCCACGGGGTATCTACCCAGCATTGCGTCGTCCGGGACGGAACCCACGCTGCTTCTCGGCATGGATGGGCCGGTGCTATCCAATGCTGGATCATCCGCTAGCTGCTGCAGCTGCTGAGACCCCCTTTGATGGGTAAGTGAGTCGATCTGCTCCTGCTGCCGCTGGAATTTGACTGCCAATTCCGCTTGACTTGCTTCTAGGCCTTGAAGGCGTTCATAGTCCCGCTTCCTCTGCTCCTCCTCCATCTTCCTCTTCTTCTCCTCCGCAATCTTCTTTCTCGCACGGGTTCTGTAGTCGGTGTTCCATTCTGAAAACCCCTCATACCACGGCATAGCACCCTTGCCTCGTGTTCTTCCCGGGTGTTCAGGATTTCCCAGGGCACGCGTAAGCTCGTCGTTCTCTCTGTTGGGCTGGAACACCCCCGATCGTGCCTCTTCTATTGCAACAAGTATCGCATCGTCGGCTCCCTTCAGACTTGCCCTCGTCGAAACATTGCCTATCTCCGGGTCCAACTCCTCCCCACGCGCATAGAACCAAGTCCTGACCCTGGGGGGCCAGCTCTTAGTAGCCGGAGTGACACCTGCATCCTCCATCTCTTTCTCAGACTTATCCCACTTAGGCATTGCCACCGCATAGCCACCTGGCCCCAGCTTATGGAACTTATCCTTTTTTCGGCATTCTTCTTGTTTATTCTCGACCGTTCCTTAGCTAATTCCGAATCCTTGAATTTCATGAAATCGTCCCAATGATCACGTTGGTTCCCTTGAATACTGGAGTCTTCCTTCCTCCCTTGACGTACTTCTTCCATTCACGATTCTTGTAGTTCTTGAATGCAATCGCCATCATCCTAAGAGCAGCCTCCTTGACTTTCTGCACATCTACTTCTGTGAAATGATCTGGTAGGGTGAAATGTTCCATGAGAGTATCCCAAAGCAGATCTTTTTGATTCTTGTTGACAAAAGTAACATCTGGACGTGGCTTTGCTGGCTCTCTCCATTCTTGAAGTTTGATCGGGAGTTGGTCCTTCACAAGAACTTCGCACTGACGAACGAACTTGTCCGCAATCTTCTTAGGCGCTAATGGTTTGCCAGTAGGGCTGCATGCCTCGATATTGTACTTTACGCCCGGCTTCAACTTTTTGTTCGGGCCTCGTTTCATCATTTTGCCTGAAGATTTGCTCGATCCGGATGGCTGAAAGAACAAAGATCGATTCGTTAATATATCTTCAAGTCATTTAAAACATGTGATGATCACCAGATGCCTGCTTATATAAATATATATACCTCGCCGGTCTTTGTTGTTTCAGGATCAACATGTTCTTCGTCATCGTCATAATCGTAGTTCATGACTTCATCAATTTCATCGTCGCGATCGAATATCATATCACCCTCTCCGGTGTTGTTTAGAAATTTGGAGCCGTCATAATCTTCTTCATTCTGAGTATCATCTGGCCCGCGTATCATATCGAACATGGTCTTTTCTCCCTCTCTGTCGGTATTGTCTGCCATAGCTTTTGTTTAACTAATCCAAAAGAAATATAAAACAATTTAGTATTCAAATTAAATCGTCTCGAATAATAGATATAATCTCGAATACATCGTCTAGAATAATAGATATAATCTCGAATACATCGTCTCGAATAATATATAATATTGAATAGTACATCACTGGCTATTAGCTAATAAAGACCGAATACTACAGAAGAATCTAGGACACTCGCGGTTCCTCCGGCACGGGCGGTGGACACCCAAAGAGAAGGAACCCTCACAGGATCATAGCTAAAGTGAGATCCCCGAAGATACTGCCACGTATTGGAGAACCTGCCGCCCTCTAACGCAAACATGTAGTGATGGACGTGCTCGTCCTCCTCCCTGACACGGCGACGTACCACCTCCGGCGGGGCCGGGTCCCTCCGCACCGAAACAGGCCCACGCGAACGCCACCAAATGAGATCAGGGTCGACGACGGGACCCGGGGCCGGGTTCCTCATCAAGCGGCGCGCCCCTCCAGGCAGCACCTCCCAGTGCCAGCCCGGTGGAGCGCAGTCCCGGACATGGGTCGGCTGGACGTCGTCGCGGACGGGTCGACGGCGAGGATGCGGGCCGGGCATCGTCGAGAACAAATACTAGCTATATGCCCGTAAAAAGTAACATTTTTTAATGATTGGATTTTGATAACTAAAATTTCTAACATTTCTATATAACACTAATTATGCTAATCTAAATAATCTAAATAACACTAAAATTTCTAACATTTCTAACATTTCTATATAACACTAATTTCTAACATTTCTATATAACACTAATTTCTAACTGATTAAACACTAATTATATCCATCTAACATGCATTCATACATATATAATAGTGAAAAAATAATAATCCAAATAATCTAAACTAATTAAACATACAAAATACGTGTGTGTGTGTGTACTAATTAAACACTAATTATCTAAACTAATTAAACATACAAAATAATAATCTAAACTAATTAAAGACTAATTATCTAAACTAATTAAACATGCTTGTGTGTGTGTACGGGCTCGGGGAGGGCTCACAGCGGGCGACGACGACGGCGAGGCGAGGCGACGGTCGGGGCGGCGACGGCGGGGACGGCGCGACGGGGACGGGGACGGCGTGACTAGGACGGGGACGGGCCCGGGGCGGCGACGGAGACGAGGGCGGTGACGGGGACGGGGGCGGCGACGGAGACGATCGAGGGCGGCGGCGATGGGGACGGAGACGACGGAACAGAGGAACGAACAGAGAGAGAAAGTGAAATTTTCGCACTCTAGCATATATAGAAGGCACCTTTAGTACCGGTTGAAGCCACCAACCGGTACTAAAGGCTTGTTTTGGCCAGGCCAAGCGGCGGGAAGCGACCCCCTTTAGTACAGGGTGGTGGCACAAACCGGTACTAAAGCCCCCCCCCCTTTAGTACCGGTTTGTGCCACGACCCGGTTCTAAAGGGGGTGCGCTGGCGCAGGTGCGGTGCGGCAAGTTTAGTCCCACCTCGCTAGTCGAGGGGCTACCGCACTGGTTTATAAGCCCCAGGGCGGTAGCTCTCTCGATCTCCTCTCCTAACCAGGCCTACTGGGCCTACCTGTCCTCTTCGCCTAGTGGGCCTACTGGGCCTTCGCGGGCCTGCATCCTGGCCCAACGAAAGGTTGTGACGCTAGTCGTATGCAGGCCGTTTTGGCCAAGTAGGCGGGCTTTTTTTTCTTAAATTTTTCTTTGCTTTATTTTTTTGCTTTATTTTTTTGTTTTATTTATTTTTGAGTTGTTTTTTGCTATATTTAGTGTTTCTTTGTGAATATTTTTGCTTTAGGTACAAAAAATTACAAACTTTTTGTTAGTGCCGGTAGATTTCAAATTTGAATAGTTTAAATTTTGAATTATTTGAAATTTGTGTGAATCACTAGTTTGTGAATAACTTAACTTTGAAAAAAGTTTCTTCAGTGATTATTTTTTCTTATGTTTAATATTAGTGTGTTTTATCATTATATTCAGTTTAGTAATGCTTAGGTTATTTAAAAAATGAAATGCCTTTGTAACAGTTCAGTTTTCGTCGGAAACCCTGATACTTCGAAAGAGATTGTCCATTTTGTACACGAAGTGCATCCAGTTTTTGCCGTAACCCTCTTTACTTTCTTGCACATGCTATTTGTATGAAATTATGATACCATGCCAACTTTCAACCTTTTCTGAGCTCATTTTAATTGCTTTTCAATTTCAGGGTCATTTAGCTGGAAAAAAATCAGTAAATGCATGAAAAGAATTTGTTTGCACATAAAATTTCTTCGCGTTTCAAATGCCAAAACACATAACTACCCTAACTATTACAGACATTCCCTCCTGGGTGTGAAACACAGAAGAAAGTGATGATAGTGAAGTCGATCACATCCCAGATCTTTGGGTGTGAAACTTTTTCTTGGCGTGTGTCCCTTTGCGCCGTAACCATGGAAAATCTTCATCATTTAACGGGATGCTCGGGTCAATATTCACTGTGAATGGAGCAATTTCATCAAACTTTTCATAATCTTCTGACTTGTCTGTCTTGTCATCCACTCCCATGATGTTTCTCTTCCCAGAAAGAACTATGTGCCGCTTTGGCTCATCGTACGATGCATTCGCTTCCTTATCTTTTCTTTTTCTTGGCTTGGTAGACATGTCCTTCACATAGAAAACCTGTGCCACATCATTGGCTAGGACGAATGGTTCGTCTGCATACGCAAGATTGTTGAGATCCACTATTGTCATTCCATACTGCGGGTCTTCCGTTACCCCGCCTCGTGTCATATTGACCCATTTGCACCGAAACAAAGGGACCTTTAAACCACGTCGATAGTCAAGTTCCCATATGTCCTGTATATAACCATAATATGTTTCCTTTCCCGTCTTGGTTTCTGCATCAAAGCGGACACCACTGTTTTGGTTGGTGCTCTTCTTATCTTGGGCGATCGTGTAAAATGTATTACCATTTATCTCGTACCCTTTGAAAGTCATTATATTCGAAGATGGTAACTGGGACAGCAAGTACAGGTCATCTTCAATAGAGGTGTCATGCATGGTACGTGTCTGCAACCAGTTGGCGAAACTCCTGGTTTGTGCACGTGTAATCTAGTCATCAGACCGCTCCGGGTGTTTGGAGCGTAGCAAATTCTTGTGTTCATCCATATACGGAGCCACCAAGGTGGAATTCTGTAGAACTGTGTAGTGTGCTTCAGTGAGAGAATGTCCGTCCATACATATTGTTTGTTCCCCTCCTAGCGTGCCTTTTCCATCCAGTCTGCCCTTATGCCGCGATTCAGGAACACCAATCGGCTTAAGGTCAGGAATAAAGTCAATACAAAACTCAATGACCTCCTCATTTTGATGGCCCTTGGAGATGCTTCCTTCTGGCCTAGCACGGTTATGAACATATTTCTTTAAGACTCCCATGAACCTCTCAAAGGGGAACATATTGTGTAGAAATACAGGACCCAAAACGTTAATATCTTCGCATAGGTGAACTAGGACGTGCGTCATGATGTTGAAGAAGGATGGTGGGAACACCAACTTGAAACTGACAAGACATTGCACCAAATCATTCTGTAACCTTGGTATGATTTCTGGATCGATTACTGTCGGTGTCAAAACCGGCGGATCTCGGGTAGGGGGTCCCGAACTGTGCGTCTAGGCGGATGGTAACATGAGACGAGGGACACGATGTTTTTACCCAGGTTCGGGCCCTCTCGATGGAGGTAAAATCCTACGTCCTGCTTGATTAATATTGATGATATGGGTAGTACAAGAGTAGATCTGCCACGAGATCAAGGAGGCTAAACCCTAGAAGCTAGCCTATGGTATGATTGTTGTAATGTATGTTGTCCTACGGACTAAAGCCCTCCGGTTTATATAGACACCGGAGGAGGCTAGGGTTACACAGAGTCGGTTACAATGGTAGGAGATCTACATATCCGTATTGCCAAGCTTGCCTTCCACGCCAAGGAAAGTACCATCCGGACACGAGCCGGAGTCTTCAATCTTGTATCTTCATAGTCTTGGAGTCCGGCGGATAATGATAGTCCGGCTGTCCGGACACCCCCTAGTCCAGGACTCCCTCAGTAGCCCCTGAACCAGTCTTCAATGACGATAAGTCCGGCGCGCATGATGTTCGGCATTGCAAGGCGGGTTCCTCTCTTGAATAATCCAGAGAAGATCATGAACACCAGGATAGTGTCCGGCTCTGCAAAATAAATTCCACATTCCACCGTAGAGAGAATAAAATGTACACTTAGTTCAATCTGCTGACGTATTATGCGGCATGACATCACACCGCTACCAAGCCTTTATTTGAATTGTTTTTTACTATACCACCTCAGCACGTTTAGCAAAGAAGTTCCCTTGGCACGTCTTGTCGTAGCAGAGATCGTGTTCCCCTTATTCCGGGATTCTCATCAATATGTGCGTGGGTAACCCAACCCCGCCATTAATGGTGGCGCTTGGGAGATAAGCGAGTTTTACCAGGCTGGTGGGGGACGCATAGTTTTGTCCGCCTATATATAAGGGATAAGGATTCACCTTCTCACCTACGCCTTCTTCCTCCTTTGCTTATCCATCCCCGCGAACTCGAGCTCCAACGCCCGAGCTCGCGCATCTCGCCTCAACCTTCTCCGAATATGTCCGGAGCGGGAGGCAAATGGTTGGCCTCCACCATTAAGGAGGAGGACATCACCAAGCTGCGCAGCGCCGGATACCTTTCCGGTGATATCGGCATCGGCTGCCCGACGAGGGGCAGCTCATCCCTACCCCTGGGCCTCATGAGAGGGTCGTCTTTCTCCCCCACTTCCTCCGTGGACTGGGCTTTCCGCTCCATCCATTTGTCCGGGGGCTCATGTTTTACTACGGCCTGGATTTCCACGATCTGGCGCCGAACTTCATCCTCAACATCTTGGCGTTTATCGTCGTGTGCGAGGCCTTCCTCTGCATCCGGCCCCACCTCGGCCTGTGGCTCAAGACCTTCAACGTCAAGCCGAAGGTTGTGAAGGGCACGCAAGCGGAATGCGGAGGCGCCATGTTGGGCAAATTGCCCAACGTACCTTGGCTCGAAGGGACCTTTGTGGACTCCGTCAAGGGGTGGCAATCGGGGTGGTTCTACATCACCGAGCCGCGCAAACCTACATGGGCGGCGGCCCCCGAGTTTAGATCTGGTATCCCCACGCAGCTCACCTCCTGGAAAGAGAAGGGCTTGCAGTGGGGCAATCCGGTGGAGGTGACGGGACTCCGAGCCTGCATCAAGAAGATGGTGAGCAATAGGCTCAGGCTCGTCGACGTGGTCCAAGTCATGCTCATCCGGCGGATCCTCCCATGCCAAGAACGGGCATTCAATTTGTGGGAGTTCAATCCGGAACAGCACCAGGCGCTAAGCGGGCTCTTCGATACAACATACGAAGGTGCCTGGAGGGTGCTGTTCAAGGGCGCCGAAGCCCCCGCATCCGCGATGGAAGACCGCGGATTCAGCTCGCAGTATCCAACTGACGAGGTAAGTGATTCAACCCCATTACGGGACACTTGTGATAATTAAATTGACTCCAGCAAGGTTTCATTCTGCCTCTTCCTTTGACAGGAATGGATGGAGAAGGCCGAGCTGCTTATCAGCCCGGCTCCCATGCCGGAAGATCCAGTGGATGCCCGCTTAGCAGGGCTGCTGGTTCCGGCACCGCACGTGGTGCCGGAGAAGAAGGCCAAGAAGGTGGCCGCGGGGACTCGAAAGAGTTCCCGCAATCAGGCATCTGACGACGACGAGGACTCCTCCCCTGAAGACGAGGAGGAGGAGTATTCCCTCCCGGAGGAGGGAGAGAAGAAGAGGAAGGCTTCCCCAATCAGGGAGGCCGAAGGGTCCAAGAGGGGGAGAACTATCCCCCCGGACAGTTTCGCCAACACCAGTGAGGGAGTCCTGGACTAGGGGGTGTCCGGACAGCCGGACTATCAATATCCGCCGGACTCCAAGACTACGAAGATAGAAGATTGAACACTCCGGCTCGTGTCCGGAAGGTACTTTCCTTGGCGTGGAAGGCAAGCTTGGCAATACGGATATGTAGATCTCCTACCATTGTAACCGACTCTGTGTAACCCTAGCCTCTCCGGTGTCTATATAAACCAGAGGGCCTTAGTCCATAGGACGAACATACATCTCAACATTCATACCATAGGCTAGCTTCTAGGGTTTAGCCTCCTTGATCTCGTGGTAGATCTACTCTTGTACTACCCATATCATCAATATTAATCAAGTAGGACGTAGGGTTTTACCTCCATCGAGAGGGCCCGAACCTGGGTAAAAACATTGTGTCCCTCGTCGATTGTTACCATCCGCCTAGACGCACAGTTCGGGACCCCCTACCCGAGATCCGCCGGTTTTGACACCGACATTGGTGCTTTCATTGAGAGTTCCTCTGTGTCGTCACCGATAGGCTTGATGGCATCTTCAACCAACAACGCTGTCCTGGGTGAGACTTTTCTCCCTGGACAGATCTTCGTATTCGGCGGCTTCGCACTGCGGGCCAATTCTCTTGGCCATCTGGAGCAGATCGAAAGCTACGCCCCTGGCCGTCAGGTTAGATTCGGAAGCCTAAACTTCACGGCCGATGTCCGCGGAGACTTGATCTTCGACGGACTCGAGCCACAGCCAAGCGCGCCGCACTGTGACGATGGGCATGATCTAGCTCTGCCGCCGGACAGTGCTTTGGTGGCCGCACTCATATCTGCTTCGGCCATTAGCCCGGAGCCGATTGCCCATATCAAGGGCCGGTGGATAGACGCCGCCCTGGGGGC